>CM070914.1:87437690-88775190 GCA_036417435.1 Inia geoffrensis | reverse complement strand
GAAGCCCTGCTAAAGCAGACACAGGAGCGCCTTTCAGGTAAAACTGCTGATTCTAAAAATATCTTCAACCTTACAGCCCACCCTTTCCTTCACTACCCATGTTCTTCCACGCTGAGCAACAAATCACCACAAACTTAGTGGCTCAAAACAACACACATTTGTTACCTCATGGTCTCTGTGGGACGCTGGCCTAAGCACAGCTGAGCTGGGTCCTGCTTAGGGCCCCCAGGCTGCAGTCAGGTGGGCTGAGTTCTCATCTGAGGCTTGACCAGGGACGGACCCTCAGAATTTGTCTCCCTGCAGCTGTGGAACTGAGGTCCCATTTTCTTTCTGGCTGCGCTCGGCTCCGAGAGGCCACCGCAGTCCCCTGCCCTGGGGCCTTCCCACAGGCCTTCTCACAAGGGCGGCTTGCCTCTTCAGGACCAGCAGGGTCAAGCTCAGACAGCGTCTTACATGACGTACCGTGGTTACCGGAGAGATAGCCCCTCGCCTTTGCATGTTTACTGGTTCCCATCCACTCTCATGGGCTTTCTGTTGTCCTCAAAATATTAGTAAAAATGGCCTGGAGACGAGCTGGGCTCACTCAACACCCTAGAGCTCCTTTGCCCAGACAGCTGTTGGCCAAATTTATACCTAAGCCCTTCCTTCCACTGCTTAACCTCATAAAATTCCCTTTTCAAAAAATCTTTATGGGACTTCCCTGGTGGCACAGTGGTTAAGAATCCGCCTGCCAATGCAGGGGACATGGGTTCGAGCCCCGGTCCAGGAAGATCCCACATGCCATGGAGCAACAAAGCCCGTGCGCCACAACTACTGAGCCCACGCGCCTAGGGCCCGTGCTCTACAACAAGAGAAGCCACCGCAATAAGAAGCCCGTGCACCGCAACGAAGAGTAGCCCCCGCTCGCCCGCAACTAGAGAAAACCCACATGCAGCAATGAAGACCCAGTGCAGCCCAAAATTAATTAATTAATTAATTAATTTAAAAAAAATCTTTATTCAAATTACAGAGCAGGGGAATGTAAGGTGAATTTTAACAAAAGTAAACCTTGTTTATTGATAATGATGAAGCTAATGTTACCAGGAAGAAATTTCATACCATATAAGTTCAGGGCGTAATGTTTTTCCTTAAAATGTTGACTTTAAAGAATGTTCCTTGCAATACAGGCAGCTAGGTCCAGATTTTATTTCTGAACATGGAGTAATTCCTGAGAAATACTTGGATTATATGCCTCAAATGGACAGGGACCGTGTCTCCTACTGCTGTATTTACACCTAGTATGGTATACCTAGGACAGAGCCGGGCCTCATTAAACACTTGGCAATTAGCTGGA
The DNA here is from genome assembly GCA_036417435.1 of Inia geoffrensis. Classification (NCBI taxonomy): domain Eukaryota; kingdom Metazoa; phylum Chordata; class Mammalia; order Artiodactyla; family Iniidae; genus Inia; species Inia geoffrensis. The sequence continues at coordinate 88,773,857 of CM070914.1, read as the reverse complement.
CAATAAAGACCATGCTCTGGGGGGAGGGGAAGGTTCCTATCCACTCTCGGGATTGTGCAGCACGGGAACACAAGGCTACCCCAGGTCCCATCACCACACCACTGTCCCATTCTTCCAAATTTAGGTGCAAACACACTATTGTTAACTATAAGCACCATGTGTTCAGCAGAGCTCCAGAACTTACCTTGAATGACAGAAACTTTACACCCATTGGAACACAGCTCCACTTTCCCCTCTCCCCAGCTCCTGGCAACCTCCATCCTCCTCTGTTTCTATGAGTTTGACTCCTGTTGATGCCTCATCTACGTGGAGTCATGCAGTATTTGTCCTTCTGTGCCTGGCTTATTTCACCGAGCATAATGTCTTCCAGGTTCATCCATATTGTCACATATAGCAGATTTCCTTCTTTTTTAAGGCTGAATAATATTCCATTGTATGCACAGCAAAGAAAACCATCAACTAAATGAAAAGACAACCTGGTGAGTGGGAGAAAAATATTTGCAAATGATATTAACCACTTTGGAAAACAGTATGGAGTTTCCTCAAAAAAATTAAAATTAGAACTACCATATGATTCAGAAATTCCACTCTAAGTACATAGCCAAAGAAAGTGAAAACACCAATTCTAAAACACACACACACATGAATGTTCATAGCAGCATTATTTACAATAGCCTAGACATGGAAGCAACCTAAATGTCCACCGACAGATGAATGGATAAAGAAAATGTGGTACATATATACAATGGAATATTACTCAACCATAAAAAAGAATGAAATAATGCCATTTGCAGCAACATGGATGGACCTAGAGATGATCATACTAAGTGAAGTAAGCCAGGAGAAAGACAAATATCATATGAAATCACTTATATGTGGAATCTAAAAAAATGATACAAACAAACTTATTTACAAAACAGAAATAGACTCACAGACATAGAGAATAAACTTATAGTTACCAAAGGGGAAGCACGGCGGAGGGATAAATTAAGAGTTTGGGATTAACAGATACACACTAGTATATACAAAGTAGATAAACAACAAGGACCTACTGTATAGCACAGGGAACTATATTCAATATCTTGTGATAACCTATAATGGGAAAGAATCTGAAAAGGAATATATATATATGTATGTATATGTATGTATAACTGAATCACTTTGTGGCACACCTGAAACATAAATCAACTCTACTCCACCTGAAAGAAAGCACAACGTGGGCCACCCTTTGTGCTGCCCCCTCCCCACAGGGACTTTGCATGCTGCCCGCTGCCTCACAGTGGCCAGGCTGAGTCCCTTCATTCACGTGTGAGGAGGTGGACAGAGGTTCAGGCTCTGGACCTGCGGTGCGCTCGCCACGTGTCCATGAACCTCTTGGGCAAAGTGGGTTCCACCCCTGCCTTCTCCTGCCAAGAGAGCACAAGTCCCCGCAGTGCTACGGGGTGGGCGTGGTGGTCACACCCACTGTGCGGATGGGGACTGAGCACAGGATCTCAGAGCCACTGGCAGGAGGAGGTAGACCCCACCCCACCTTTGGGCAAAGGCGGTGTTGCCTCAAGTGGTCCCGCTGAGCAGTGACTGCCCAGTGGCATGAGGCACAAGCAGCTCACAGCAGCACTGCAGCCCCACCTGACATATCTTCTGCTTTGAGAGGATCTTGTTAGCCAACCACGTGCATTTCAAATGGAAAGGCTGGGGGAGCATGTTGGGGACACGCCTCGTCCACCATCTCCAAGGTGACGCTGAGACCCAGGCAATGCTGAGCATCGGCAGGACCATCCTTTGGGCCCTGGGGGTAAACGGGTTGCCACAGAAGCTGTATTCTACTCTCCTGCCTCCAAGATCGAGGGAGATTTGACTTATATCTCAATGGCAAACAAGCAAGAAGAAATGTCCACTTCCTTAGTCATCAGGAAGATGCAAGTTGAAACCACAATGTGATACATACCCTCTGGGATGGCCAAAATGAAGACAGACAATACCAAGTGCTGGAGAGGCTGACAAACACGCCTATACTCCTGAAGGGACTGGGCAGGGTGGCACTCACTGGCACCCACAGTCTTTACAGAAGACTGTTGTCTGTAAAGATGGACACACACCAACCTGGGACCCAGAAATTCCACTCCTGGATACATACCCAACAGGACTTCCCACAGACAGTCTGAGAATTATTGGAGCAGCATAATTTATAATAACCAAAATACAGAGACAGCCCTCAATGGTTGAGTGGATGAGCCATGGTCCATTCATGCAGTGGAGGGCAACCAGCCGTGAGGGTTAGTACGAACAACCACACACAGCACCACGGCAGAATCTCACACGCATGACGCCGAGGGAAAATGCCAAGCACAAAAGAGCACATTCTGTGGGATTCCATTTATATAAAAATAAAACACAGGCAAAGTGAATCTGCTAGGTGGTCAAGATCGTGGCTGCCCTTGGGGACCCCCAGGGGGAGGAGGCATTGGGATCTGGGGCTCCCCGGCTTTGGGTTCTTGGTCAGGTGCACGCAGTTTATGAAACTTCATCAAATTATACACCTAAGATTTGGCCACTTTTCTATGTGTATTTTATACTTTGATAAGAAGTTTACACACCCAGTGTCACGTACAACATGGTGACTATAGTTAATAACACCGCACTGTATATTTGGAAGTTGCTACGAGAGTTGGTCTTAAAAGTTCTCATCACAAGAAAAAAAAGTTCTTTAACTCTGTGTGGTGATGGATGTTAACCAGACTTACTGTGGTGACCATTTCACTGCACATAAAAATGTCAAATCATTATGTGGTACACATAAAACTAATAAAATGTTAAGTGTTCATTATATCTCAATATCAACTAATTGATTAAAATGCAGAAGACTCCCAAAGTTCTGTGTTGTGACATATTGGCTTGTACAAAATAGCCTACTAGAAATTTATTGAAGTTTACACGCCAAAAAAAAAGCATTTAAGCCCTTTGAAATATAGATAGTGAGAGAAAGCAGGAAAGTCAATACACTACAAACGACTTGGATGTGTTTGGGTTACAGCTGGAAGAAATGTGATTTGCACACACTGGTGTCACCGTGTCTTCATCCCGGGTGTGCCCTGGGGCAGCCCGCAGACCCGCCAGAACTCGGAGAGGCAGCAGGACTCTGCCAGAAAATTCCACAGAAACCAGGAGAGCAGGTGGCTGCCAAGGCCGGGACACTCCCCACACCTCAGCCCCCGTGGCCTGGGAGGCCAGGAGGACGAGGAGACCTGGTCCAGGTTTCTGTTCAACCTTCCCCTCCCACAGACACCCCCACTCTCAGGAGGCGCATCGCCGGGTACGCAATTGCTTGTTTGAAATTAATTGCCTCCTCCAAACTGGACCCTGGAGGGATGTGATCTCGTTATTAATTGGGACAGCCCTCACCATCCTCAAGGTGACACGCCGGAGCATCGCCGGGGTCTAACGAGCCCAAGCCTGCTGACCCCGGGCTCTCAGCCCCCAGCAGCCCCACCTGCCTCCTTTTTAATTATGCCCCAGGGAAGGCAGCACCTCTACGCCCAGCTCTAAAGACTTCTCCCGTCAATATGGGATGGAATTTTCATCAACTGTAAACTTCAACAGTAAGAAAACAACTCAATTTTAAAATGGGCAAGAGATCCGAGCAGACACCAAAGATTTATATAGATGGCAAGTCAGCATATGAAAAGATGCTTATTAAGGACTAAACAACCACGAGGTATCACTACACACCGAGTAGAATGCCTAAAATCCAAAACATTGCCAAATGCTGGTGAGGGTGTGGAGCAACAGGAACGCTCATCCACTGCTGGTGGGAACGCAACATGGTGCAGCCACTGAGGAGAACAGTACGGAGGCTCCTTTAAAAAGTAAAAATAGAGCTACCATATGATCCAGCAATCCCACTCCTGGGCAAATATCCAAAAAAGACGAAAATTCTAATTTGAAAAGATACATGCACCGCAATGTTCATAGCAGCACTATTTACAATAGCCAAGTCATGGAAGCAATCTAAATGTCCATCAACCACCTCTCTGGTCCCCAGACCCCGCTCCCCGGGGAGGGCGGTCGCTGGAGGGCTTCGCACCCTCCCCAGACCCAGCGACGGCAAAGTTGCCCCCACCGCCCGCGTCCTGGGACCCTCGCGGTTCTCAGCACCTCCTTCGGCTTTCAAAACCACCTAATTCCCAAACCTGAGAAGGCGCCACAGCCATCGCTGCGCGGGAAGCCAGGACGGGCGCCCTCCTCGGGGACTCGCCTGCCCTCGGGGACGGAGGGGGCCCGAGGGCTGCGCCGCCCGCTCCGGTCCTCCGGCTGGGAACATCCTCAGGGCCTGGGAGCACCTGGATGTGGCTCGGTCAGGTCGGGGCTCCGTGCGCGATGATCTCTGCCCCCAGGCCACGCTCAGGGCCGGGCAGACAAGGGCGCCTGGTCGCTGCGCCCCGGCCCTGGTCCGCACCAGGAGGCGACCGGGAGGGCGGGAGCCCACGCCCCTGAGCAGGGAAGTCCTCCACCATTGGCTGAGGATGTGGGCGAAGGGAGAGTAGCCGGGCCGGGGGGGGGGGGGGGGGGGGGGGGGGGGGGCACGGGGATGGGCTGGGGGACGGAGGGAAGAGGCACTGGGGGGCGGGGGAGGAATGGACCTGGAGGGGAGGGGTGCCATGCTAACATGGGGTGTTCCTAACTTACTCCATCAGCTTGACAAAGACAGGGACCCGTTAAATTTGGACGCTCTTTCATTCATTATTTGGGAAATAACTTCACAAAAGAGCAAAGACTACGCAAGCATCATCCGCCATAGGTGACAGAGATAAATGTGTCCTGCTCCGGCCCAGGGAAGGGGGCCTCCAGGAGCCCCGACTTCTTCCTGCCAGTGGGAGATGGCTCCTCAGCTGGGCAGATGTCACCCACCCCTGTGGGTGCCCACCTGTTGTAGGCCCTGGATCACAGCAAGAATGAGCCATAAGAGCCCTCTGCCCTGGGCCTCCTTCTGGAGGAGAGAACCCATGGTGAGCACCTGAAGAGGGACGTGAGCATCGGATCGTCAGCCGCAGGCCCGGTGTGAGTGGCCGGGGACAGCTTTAAATGGGCGTCTTCTGGGAGCTGCAGAGGTGGCGCTCTGGCCGAGACTGAGGGGCAGCAGGCCCGCCAGAAGGCCCAGTCCTGGTGCGCTCCATCTGTGGTGGGGCTCCAACACCCCCAGATGCCCCACAGAGCCCCCTGAGCACACCAGCACCACTAGGCAGGCTCGGGACACTCTGCACAGTGGCGCGGGGCTCAGCCCAGCACCGGGCGGGGCTGGCCTACCCAGCTCATGCCTGTCCCTGGCTGACAACTGGGGCAGGCCTGTGGCCCTGGGAGGACACTGTGGCCACAGTTCCTGGGTGGCTCAGGGCTGAAATTCACTCAGTGCCACGTGGGCCACCAAGTCCAGGCAACCACCCTCACTCTCCGTCCGGTTGGCAGGAGAGCCCAGTCCTCTCAGGGGTGGCTGGTGGCTGGGCAATCAGGGTAGACACTGAGTGGAGGGCACGTCCATCACTCTGCCTGAGCTGTGTGTGAAGTGACGGGACAGAGACAAGGGGACGGCCTGCACTGTTTCACCTGCTAAGTGTGAAAATAGTAGTAAAAATAGCCTCCCTGTCAGGCCCTGTTCTCAGCACCTGAGACACATCAACTCCTTTAATACCCAAAGGGCTCCGTGGGATTGCACCTCCACAATCCCCATGTAGCGATGAAGACACAGAGGTTCAGAGTGGTTACGTGACCTGATCCAAGTCATGCTGGCAGAGGGTTGGGTCCAGACACCCAGCTTTGGAGCCCACTTCTAACTCCACGCGTGCTGCTCCCAGGATAAGTCATGATGGGCTGCCGGGGCACACCAGGCCTCTCACGGAGGCTCTGGGCCCCCAAGGACCTCGTGTGGCTTATCCACTCAGAGACCGCACCAAGCCCCCTCCCTCTGAGGCCGGCAGGTCCCACTGTCCAGACCCCAGGAGCGTGTGAAACCTGGTGAGAGTGTTCTGAGGCTCCCCAAAGCGAGGCAAACCCACACACAGATCCCAAGCAGCCCCCACCAGATGCCTGGTTTCCACGGAGGTTTACACGCCATTTCTCTGAGTTCTCGCCTCTCCCAGCCACCAGTGAGGGAAGACTCAGGGGACCGCAGGTGTCGGCAGCAGAGAGAGGTCTGAAGTGTGAGACGGCACCCTCCTCCCTGACAACGGTCATCAGCCCCTGAGGCCCAGACCAAGTAGGGGCTCTCGGGCTGCTCCAGCCTTGGCACTTGGCGGGCAGTGGGTCTGCAAGTACATGTGGTACTTCTGGGGAACCGCATGTTACCGTTTCTCTTCCAGGATCTGTGTCTGGAAGCCCAGGGGGCTGAGCATCCCTTGGCAAGGCCTGTAAAAGGAGCTGCTGGGGCCGGGATTGGGGCTGCCTCCACCGACTGCCTGAGAGTCCCTGTACACGGTGATTTCAGGGTGCAGTTTTCAGCCGTGCAGAGTGGCCCGCAGGGGCTCACTTCCCCCGCAACCACCTCTGCAGAGCCTCCCTGACATCCTTGTTCCTCAGCGTGTAGATGAAGGGGTTCAGCACCGGCGTGACGATGGTGCTGAGCAGTGATGGCCTGGGTCAGGTCCAGTGAGCTCTCCACCAAGGTCCTCACATGCAGGAAGATGGTAGAGCCGTACCAGATGAGGACCACCGTGAGGCAGCACGAGCTGGTGGAGAAGGCCTGGTGCCAGCCCTGGGCCAAGGGGATCCTGACAATGATGTAGGCGTAGGAGACAGCGTGATGGCACAGGAGCCCAGGGTGATGCAGAAGGCGATATGCTAAAGGACGCCAGCTCCACTGCCCGCCTGTCGCTGCAGGACAGCACGATCCAGGGTGCGACGTCGCAGCAGAAGTGGTTGATGTGCGAACTGCAGAAAGAGAGGTGGGCGACGAGGGCAGCGGGCACCGTAAGGGCCGAGAAGCTGCAGAGCCAGGAGCCCAGGGCCAGGCGGCCGGAGAGGCCGGGCGTCATGATGCTGCTGTAGCACAGTGGCAGGCAGATGGCCAGGTAGCGGTCGTAGGCCGTCGCGGCCAGCAGGAAGTACTCGGTGCAGCCCAGCGAGAAGACGAAGTACATCTGCACGGCGCAGCCCACGAAGGAGATGGCTCCGCTCCGCGAGGCGAAGGTGACTGGGGTCATGGGCACGCAGGCCGTGGTGACCCAGAGCTCCAGGAAGGAGAGGGTGCAGAGGACGAAGCACGTGGGCGTCTGCAGGCGCTGGTGTGCTCCGACCAGGGAGATGATGGCCAGGTTCCCGGCCACCGTGAGCGCATACGTGACAGGAAGAGCAGGAAGAACATGACAGGCAGGCCCCGCGGCCCTGGGAAGCCCAGCAGGATGAACGGCCCCGGCGTGGACTCGTTCTGGCTGTGGCCCCAGGCCATGAGCACTGTCGGGACCCGGGCTACCACTTGGCCAGTCAGAGGCACCTCCCACCGGAAGCCCTCCCTGGGGGCTCAGGAAAGGAGGGCTGCCCTTCCCCGCTCTCTTTGGAATCTACTCACCTTGTCCTATAATCCCAGGGCCCCAGGCCAGCCTAGCATCCCTGTGGGAAGCAGCAGACAGACGGTGGGTGTGAAACACTGCCGTGCGGCAGAGCTGCTCAGAGCACAGCATGGACGCATGTTCCTGGCCTCTTGTCACCTGGAGTCCTTGTTCTAGACTCCTTGTAGGGGAGAGTCCTTATTCTAGACTCAGGAAGCCTGGGAAAGGACAGTGTCAAGTTTTCACAAATGAAACTATGTATGGCTCGATTTTTAGGATTTTCACCCAACAGAACAGATTGAGTCCTAGCGAAGCGTTCCTGCCGCTGTAGGAACGGGTAAAGGTCCCGCACCCGACGCAGGACGACAACCTCCGAGGCAGCCGCAGGGAGCCCTGGCCGGGCTGCTGGGAAGCCAGGCACCCAAAACGTGGGACTGCAAACAGCTGTGTCACCATTGCCCTCTCCCGGCCGGCAGCTGGAGGTCGCTGGGTGGGCGCCGGGGCTGGGGGAGGGGGCGCGAGGGCAGCCGCGCTCAGTCCCTCGGCGCCGCCCCCCACCCTCACCACCACCCCCCATCTCGGAACCCGAGGGGGGCCTCGACCCCACGGGCACGAGGCCAGAGCCCAGAACCGGCGTCCGCGGCCCCCGAGGCGGTGTTACGCCCGCCCCCTGCCGCTGCCCCCACCCCCTGCACAGCCCGCACACACACGGCCCACTCGTGGGCACAGCACACACACTCGCTACCTAGGCCGGCCCTCTGCCTCTGGAGCGCTCACCCCATCCCTGACGGACTTGGGGCCCCTTGGTGTGACCATTTCACAGTGTGACACGGCCCTGCTCACACCGGAGTCTGGATACAGATCAGGAACGAGCTCAGGATTCCCGCCCAAGTCCCGTTTTGCTTTTCCTGGTCACCTTTAAAAGAACCGCTCAGAGTTGAGCCGCAAGGGAGGGGCCTCCGCCCCAGCCGCCTTCCAACAGTTGCCGGCTGCCTGCTCTGCCTGCTGCTCCCTGGTGACCTGGATGGAGGACGGCCCTCTCCCCGCTCACTGCCCCGCGTTCTGGGGTCTGTAAGCAATAAACCCTGTGCCTCTACTCCCTTTGTGTGAGGTACTGAAGCAGGGCCTTCATCAAAAAGGCACAGGGCTTTTCCTCCCCAAGGTGGGAGCTCAGATGCTGGGGGATGCACCTGCCAACCCCGTGTGCTTGTGCGTCCTCAGCCAGCAGGTCATAATCTGCACACTCTTAACACACCAGCCACGGCCCCGACACACTTGGCTGTGCCCCCGTCCCCAACCCCACAGTGTAGCCAGGGCAGCTGTCCTTAATCAGAGCCCAGCAAAATGGCCTGTGTTCCAGCCACGTCCACAGACATCTGCTCAGACCTAGAGCCATGCGGTGACCACTTAGACAAAACCAAACCTCCAGCGGAGCGTCTGCAGTAGTGCAGAAAAGGCCTGCGCCCGCGCCAGGCCCCAGGAGCGCGACCACCATGGGCCGAGTCCTGGAAGGACAGCACCCCCAGCCCGGCCATGACGCCGTGTCCTGAGGGTCTGAGTGCTCCTTGCTCCGTCCCCTGGACCCCAGGTGGGCACAGACCCCTGCAGCCCGCAGGGAGCATGGTACTGCATGCAGGGGCTGCCTGTGGTGTTGGGTCCTGACCCTGGGGAACTGGGGCTATTTTCTCCTGTTTTGCTCAGCCCTGACTCCAGATAAGCCTCTCATTTAGGAAAGCGTCGAAGATGATCACTGAGAGCTTGAAAGAAAGACGACACCTCGGCAAGCCCTGCCTCGACTGGGGCTCTAAGAATCCTGCAGCTCTGAATTTCTGAACTCGTGGACGGCTACTCCCATGCCCTGGAGGCGATGACAGCTCGCCTGCATCCCCACGTGTGTGCGTGTGTATGTGCGTGGGTGTGTATGTGCCTGCAAGTGTGGAGGCCCATGGTGAGGACACCCAGAGCCTGCGGAATCCTCCCTGTCTTGCAAGGGTCCCCTGAGACTCGGAAGACGGGACTAAATGGGGGTCCTACCGTGAGCCCACCATGTGGGAGGGGTGGGGGAAGCCTCCCTGCCGGTCAGCTTGTGGGGAGGCAGATGTGGAGTCACTCACCTGGGGTCTGAGCAGACTCCAGGACACACCCCCCTTGAAGCCCACTGGAGACCAGAAGGCTGAGCACGGGACACGGAGGACCCTCCAGGTGAGGCCACGCCCCCGGGTGGGGAACTGCATCTGGCCGGCTGACCCTGCCTGCCTGTGAAGGTCCCCTATTGGCTGAGCCACTTGCTTTCCGCTGCCCTGTCCTCTGGAGACATGGCAAGAGGAGTGGGGGGTCACGGGCTGCTCTGGGTCCCCGGGGAATAGCCAAAACATTCATGCTGCCCTTGCACGTCCATGGCAGTGGCGGGGGGCGGGGGGTGGCGGTTGGATCTCGGCTGCCGGGGAAGGTGCCCTGATCCACCACCAGCACTGGATCCGAGTGCTGCCCCTCAGCCCACTGCCTTGGCCCCAAATCTTCAAGACTGCTCTGCCCGTGCACCCCTGACTCTGCTCACTCAGGGTGGCCAGCACGGGCCCAGCCCAGTGCCGACCAACCCAGCCTTGAAGGAGGGAAGCCAGCGGCTCCCCGGCTGTTGTCCTCAGGCTGTCGTCCTCGACTCACATTGTGGCCACAGACACCTGTCACCCCACCTCTTCCAGGGCAGCATCTCCCCTGAGCCTGGCTGGCTGTCGGCTAAAGTGCTGGCCAGGAGCCCAGACACAAGGCTGCTGGCGTTCCAGTTCACAGCCCAGGTAGCAGATGCATCTGATTCCGGACCCCCGGCTGCCCACCCACCTACGAGAGCGGGAGGGAGAGGCCCGAGCCCAGCCCTCCATCCGGCCTCCCTGGGGCTCAGGCCTGCAAGGACCCTCTTGCCAGTTATGCAGCTGGCAAGAGCCTGGCCCTGGGAGCTAGGGAGGGGCCCGAGGGTGGTCCCAGGCAGCACCCAGCGTCCTGAGGGGCCTCCTGCCCTTGGGCTCCACCTGGCAGCTGCTTCTCACCTGCAACCCAACTGCATCTGCTGCAGGACCCAGCCCCTCGCAGGGCACGCTGGACACCGGGTGCTCTTGGCAGGTGCGCCATGCCTCAGGTTCCCCTCTGTAAATGGGCGATGACACCCCACAGGTCGCTAGGCAGACCACAGACAGCTCCCACCGCCACCGCCACCCAAGCCTTCCAGGAATGGCTGCTCCAGCAAGACCCCAGCTGGCACCTGTTTCCTGCCTGAGCCCCTGAGCTGGGGACCCCCATCCCAGAATGCACAGGAGGAAGCTGTGACTGGAAGGGGGGGCAGCTGTCAGCCAGGTGGGAAAACCCACCGTCTGGGCTCCGGAGCACACATGTGGGGTGCACCTCGGGTACATGGAGTCGGGCGCACGGCCACCACGGACGGGGCTGCGTGCTGGTAGTCACGTGAGGCTTGGGCATCAGTGGCGGGGATGCAGCTGCCGGGGCAGGGGTCCTGGGAGGTGGCGGGAGTGTGCCCCCACCCCCAGCCTGCTCCCCCGTCAGCACTTGGCAGGTGGGCATCAGCCAGAGTGGGTCCTGATGGGGCCCTGGGGACAACGGGCACCTTGGCAGCCAGGATGTGCACTGACAACTGACCCCCACAGCCACGCTTGGCCTCAAGTGTCACAGTGCCCTGGGGACTCCAGCACCACCACGGGGCCACCACCACACAGGCCCCTAATTGGGAGCTCATTAAAAGTTGGTGGCAGGTCTCTCCGGGGTGGGAGCATGGCCTCGTCAACTGGCGCCCATGCAGCACTGCCACTTGTCTGGGAAAACACGAGGGCCACTTTCTGTTTGCTACAATAAACTCTATTTTCCCAAATCTACTAACACTCTAGGAATTTGGAAGGTGCAGAAGAAAGGCTTTTCAAAGCACAGATGAGTGTGAAGATGTGGTGTGTCACGTGTGCCCGCCTGTCCACTTTTAGGGCTCACATCACAGACACACCGCTGAGTCCTTGTTTCTTTTTTTGTTGATTGAGGTATATGGTTGACAAACAGAAAAACTATGCAAGTTTAATGTACACATCTTGATGAGTTTGAAGATACCTATCCATCCGTGAAACCATCACCATAAACTTCTCCATTGCCTCTAAAAGTCCCCCCTCCTCTTTGTGTGATGAGAGCGTTTGACGTAAGACCCACCCTCTTACATAGCATCTTCCACCAGGCACGGTCCATGACTTCGTAAGCTCACTGAAGTTACTTCCCTCAACTGCTCCAGGTCTAACAACTGGATCTCCCATTCCTCCTATTATAACTAAAGCCCTTGCAAGCATACGTTGAGCAAAAGTTTTTTTTCTGTATTTCTGATAATTTCATTATGATAAAGAAAGGCAGTTCAAATCCGGAATTTCCCACTGACAAGACCACTCAGGAGGTGACAAGGCCCAGAATGTTGTTCCCAGAAAGGCAGACCCAGATGCCAAGCAGGGTACCTGGGGTCCTCTGCAGGCCTGGCCCCCACTGTAGTCCGAGGACCAGCCCCTTCTTCTCCGTGATGGGGATCCTGGTCTCTCCCAGCCGCCCCTGCCCCAGGAGTGAACGTAGGAAGTGTGGAAGGTGCTGAGGACCCATAAGCCTAGGGTTTTCATTCTAGTGACCTGTAATAAGTGCGGGGGCGGCGGGGAGTTAAGAAACAACGGCCAGTGGGAGAGTGTGCAGACACTCCTTTGTGAGGGGGGAGGCGTCTGCCAATACAAGAGCAGCTTTGGTGGGAGCCCTGGAGTGGGGGGCAGGGAGGGTCCTGGATCAGCCTTGAGATGGGGGAGGGAGGGGCAGCCGCCCGAGGCTCTGCCACCTCGCATTCACCAGGGAAGGGAGGGGGCAGCTCCTCTGAGCTAGATGCAGCCCCCGGGGCGCCAGAAGCACCCGGTGACGTCCTGCAGAGGCAGGTGCGGGTCCACAGGGGAGCCCGGGAAGACCTGGAAAGGGCCGGAGGGTCGCACCCCACTGCCAGGCCCCAAAGCAAGCACAAAGCTGGCTCCCAGGGCCCCCACCCCGCCGCACACGCCCCACTTCCCTCTGGTGCCCTGAGTTGAGGAAAAGGAAATCGGATCACGTACGAGGTTCCTGTGGCTGCGGAAGAAACTACCGCCACCCTCGTGGCCTCTACAGCAACACAAATGTGTTATCTTCCATTCTATACCTCAGAAGTGCTGTACAGGTCTCCCTGGGCTAAGTTTCAGGGGTGTGAAGGTCTGGTGCCCTTCTGAAGGCTCTGGGGTAGGACCCCTTCCTTGCCTCTTCCCTAAAGGCCACCGCGTCCCATGGCTCACGGCCCCACCTTTTCCGAAGCCAGCCATGCAGCACCTCACTGACACTCCTCTGTAGTTACATCTCCTCTGACTGACCCTCCGGCCTCCTCTTCCACCTTTAAGGACCCTGTGATGACACTGGACCAACTCGGATCATCCAGAGACTCTTCCTGCTCTAGCAGCCTCAATCCCTCTGGTCCAGGTGCTGTAGCACTTTTACAGGTTCCGGGGATTATGACGTGGACATTGTCTGGGGAGGGGGTGCATTTTCTGCTGACCACAGACAGAACATGGGCAGAAAGTCCACCTGCCCCACGCCCTGCATGAGTGTCTGTCCAGACATCCTGATTCCCAGGACAGTCTGTTCTGTGGCTCAAAGTGACAGGAGGACTCGCATTATCTGAGAGTCGTCAGGAAAGTCGACAACTTAGAAATAAGTTTCCTGTCTGAATGCATTTAAAGAATAGTTGAAGACAAAATAGGGCTGTGTTTTGATTATGACAGGCAGTTGTGATGAAAATAGTCTTAATTTTTAAGCAGTCACGCAAAAGTACTTCTGTGTCATAACTGGTATTTTGCGATTCCATATTACTTCATGATCATTAGTTTCATTTTTCAAGTACATAACTGTATGCTCTTTTTAGGGAATTTGAACCACACAAAAGTACATAAAGGGTGCAAGTCCCGCTATACCGCCACCCAGAAGTTACCCTTTGGTGAGAAACTTGCTCAACATTTTCCATGGATGTGTTTTGTTTTAACTCCAAGGTGCTCACACCATCCTAGGCTACGCTTCCAGCCCTGCCCACTGACTTGCCTCTGTCCGCATCCCCACCCAGGGGAGCGCCCCTCCACCAGGAGCCCATCGGCGGGTGTTTGGACCGCTTCCAATTTGTCTGATTGCAAACGTGATGCTCTGTACATGTCTCCCTGTGAAGCCACGTGAGACAAGGATTCCTGGGTCAAAAATAATGATGCCACCACCTGCCCTTTGAAAGCTTCTGCAACACAGCATTTCTTTCCATTGGTGACATCTTGATAAAGTGGCTCAAGAAAACCACGTATCTGTCATTCCCATGATGCCCTCCTGTTCTCACTGTCAGATCCACAGTCTTTCACTTAAAGGAGTAACTGCTGGGTGTGCAGAAGGAGGGCAAAGCCAGATGCAGCGGGATTGGGGCCACAGGAGAGGGTGATGGTTATATGTAATAGCTGTGCCCACGTCCTGGAAATGCTCAAGAGTAGATAAAACTGGAAAGTGGCTATTAAACAGATGCCAGAAATATTGTTGTGCCTATTGAACATATTCCCAGATACATGAACTTTATTTTTTTTAATATTTATTTATTTGGCTGTGCCAACTCTTAGTTGTTGCATGTGGTATCGTTTAGTTGCAGCATGCAAACTTAGTTGCGGCATGCGGGATCTAGTTCCCTGACCAGGAATCAAACCCAGGCCCCCTGCATTGGGAGTGCCGAGTCTTAGCCACTGGACCACCACTTCCTCCATGGAAATGGAGAGTCCGTGAACATTCCCTGAAGTATGCAAAATAGGGGGAACCACATGATATAAGTTTTAAACCCAAAGGGTGCTGAAACCATATGTAACTTGTTTTTAAATGTGTCTTTTAGGTTATTAGTCATTAAGGATATTGATCACTAGCGTAACTGATATGAGTCTAGTGTGGGCAAATATATCCAGATCAGCATGTTTGTGTATGCATGTGCCTCAGCTTTAGTTTAGTTTTAGGGAAATTCATTTTAAGTGAAGTAATTTACAGTGCAGACCTGCCTGTGTGTTTGTAAGACTGTCTGTCAATAACTGTGTCTCGTCCAGCCTGTCCCTGACTATGCAGATAGTGTCCGCGTGTCATGACTGCGTTTCCACGTCTGTACTTGAGTCTCGGGGTCAGATGTGGGAGTGTTTGTGTGTGACAGAGAGTGTGGTGTGATACCTTAAGGAATCAGTTCTCCCATGATCTGCCCTCCTCCTGGCAACCCAGGGCCCTGCCAGGAAAATCCTCTGTGGTCTGGGCCACCCCTTACATCATATTCCCCCCTCACAGTCCCTCCATGGACCCTGCAAATTGCTCTGAGTCCCGCTGCGGTGAGAATTCGCAATTAGCGTCCTCCAGAAGACAGGGCTGGGCGGCAAAGCCTCCAATGAGCCCCATAAAAGCCACCTGGGCCCTGAGGCAGCAGGACCCAATGAGATGTGGCACTTCCCCTAAACCCTCCCTGGAGACCTTCTGCGAGGGGAGGGGTAGGGTGGGTTGGCAGTAACCTTCGTCTTGGGGCAGAGGGCCTGGGGGTGCTACGAGGGCAGCACCTTCCAGGTGCCCCCAACACCTGCCACCAAGTTGCACGGCATAGACAGCAGGGCACAGGCTCCTGGAGCCCCCGGCCCTGATGCCCCGTGTCCAAGCTGGCCCACCAACCCCGGCTCTGCAGCCCCTTCTCAGGCCCAGCCTCTTCTGCCGCATCACCGACGGGTTTCACATCGCCAGGGACTGGGGCACAGTCCTCAGTACCCTCTGCACCCCCCACGAGCTCTGAGACCTCCTGCAGCCCCTCCCCACGGGGCTGGTCACCGGGCGCTATCAGTGGGGGTCTCCGAGCCCATTCGAGGTGGGCCAGGAGCAGCCACCAGCTCAGTCCCGGCGCAGGGAAGGTCAATGTAGGAGGAACTGGCTGAGGGTCGCCCACGAAGTACACTTGCCGGCGGGAATCACCCTCCCCCTCCAGCGCGCCCCGGGTCCTGCTGGACACACCCCGACCTCGAAGAGCAGGGGAGGGGCTGAAGAGGAGCTGAGGCCCCAGGAGCCCCTCACCCACCAGCGAGGAGCACTGCCCGGCTCCATCCCAGCCCCCCACACCTCCCTGCCACTCGCCCATCCATCAGACACCCAACTCCTGGGCGTCCTGGCACGAAAGTCCCAAACTGCACGGCCCTTGAAAGGCTCTGAGTGGACCGATTCCACCATCCCCCAAAGGCCACTTTGATGCTCAGAAAACACAGGATAAAGACCTCAGGTCGGTTCAAGGAGAGTCATGTGGGGACACCAAGAGTGGGGATGAATGCTCCCTCCCTCCCCCACACCCCATCCCCACCCCCGCCCCCAGCCCTGCAAACCCCTGGCCCAGGTTTTGCTCACCCCTGGAGAGCCGGCTGGCCATCTGATGGAAGTGGTGTCCTTCCTGAGGCGTGAGGGGCCCTGGCCAGAGAGCAGCACGGAGCAGCACGGGTCCCTGGGGGCCCACGTGGAGGAGGCCAGGGAAGTGCCCAGACACACAGCCTAAGACGGCACAGCAGGCAGGCAGAATGGGTCTTCTCTCCTGCTATGTGCACACATACACCTGTGTGTGAGTGTGTGTGCATGTACCTGGGGGTATGTGCAAGAGTGCACCGGTGTGTGTGTGGGTGTGTGTGTGTGCACGGGCACACGCACTCCCATGCCTGTCCATGTACCTGGTGCTGGGACAGGGAACAGTACGCACCTGAGAGCATCCACATGAGTGTGGAGGTAAGAGGTGTATCTGCGCGCACTGGTGTGCAGGCGCCGAGGCCCCCTTGCCAGGTGTTAGCTCGGGGTGAGGTGCGTGCTGGGCTGAGAGGGGGTCAGTGCTGCAGCAGCTTTGAGAAGGGTTACAGTGCCCCCATGCAGCTCTCACGACCCGGCCCCCTGCCCAGCACACATCACACCTGCATCTCTCCACTGTCCAGGGTACTCAGAAGTGACCCTTCTGTCAGGGAGGGCTATGAGAAACTCCACCAACTCCACTGAGACCTTGGTGACAGATGTCATCCTGCTGGGCTTCCCTGACCTGTGCCACCTTCAGGGGCCACTGCTTGGGTCATTCTTCACGATCTACATGGTGACTGTCCTGGAGAACCTGGCCATCGTGGTGACCATGAGAGCCAGCCGTCCACTGCACACACCCGTGTACTACTTCCCGGCCAACCTGGCGGTGCTGGAGACCCTCTACACCTCGGTCACTGTCCCCAAGCTGCGGGCTGGCCTCCCGTTCTAGGCGAGGACCGTCTCCTTCTCAGGCTGCCTCACCAGCTGTTCCTCTTCCTCTCCCTTGGCTCCCCTGAGTGCTTCCTCCTGGCCACCGTGGCCTGTGACCGGTTCCTGGCCATCTGTCACCTGCTGCACTAGCCGGCCATCATGGACTCGAGGCTCTGCTGAGTCTAGCCCTCAGCAACTGGCTGGGTGGCTTCCTGGTCTCCTTTGTGTCCATGGCTCTCACCTCCTGTCTCAGGCTCTGCGGCCCCAACGTCCTCAACCACTTCTTCTGTGACATCTCATCCCTGCTGCCGCTCTGCTGCTCCGGCACCATCACCATCGAAGTGCTGGACTTCGTGGCAACCCTGGCTGTGCTCGCGACCTTCCTGCCAGTGACCGTGGTCTCCTATGCCCACATCGTCGCCACGGTGCTGAGCATTCCAGGAGGGTCCAGCCGCCACAAGGCCTTCTCCACCTGTGCTTCCCACCTGGCGCTGGTGGCCATCTGCTACACCACCACCATCTTCATGTATGCCTGGCCTCACGCCATCAGCTCCTTCGACTTCAACAAGCTGGTGCCCGTGGTCTACTCGGTTGTGACCCCACGGCTCAACCCCAACATCTACTGCCTGCAGAACCACGACATCAGCGAGGCCCTGGCCAAACTCCACCAGGCCCCTTGCCCCTCCTAGCACCAGCTGCAGGGGGAGGAACTTCAAATCCATCCCCCGTCATCTGCTCACAGCCACCAGCGCACACCAGGCAGGCCATGGCTCTCTCCCACTAGCGCAGCCAGCAAGCTCCTCTCTTCCCCCCTCACCCTGAGACGGGAGCACAGTGGGAGCTGCCAAACCCCAAAGGCTCCAGCTGCCTCTCACAGGGAGCTTCAGCACCCGATCAGGGGACAGCTCCTCAGCCCAGGACGAGCTCACTCCGAGCTCCCAGGAAGGTCCCCCTCCACCGTCACTCCCCCGACCACCTGTAACCTGGTCAATCTCTGGCTTTCCCCCACTCCTGGAAGCTTTCAAGATCTTCTTGTTGTGTTTGGTGTCCAGGGTATGCTTTGTGTGTGTGTGTGTGTGTGTGTGTGTGTGTGTGTGTGTGTGTGTAGTTATCATGCTTGGAGTTTGTCACGCTTCTAGAATTCGAGACTTGCTTTCTCTCATCAGTTTTGGAAAGTTATCAGCCGTTGTCTCCTTAAACACTGCATCTGCCTCATTCTTCCTTCCTCTCCTTTTGGTTTCAAAAGTGCGTGTATGTTGGAACGCACAGCTTTGCATAACCAATACGGGCAGGCATTTAAAGGCATCGTCACCTCCACAAAACTTGTAGTTAACCCGGTGAGGACCCACCCTCTGTGATGGACTCCCTGATGCAGGCCCCATTCCTCATCTCCCTGGGCTTGCTTCTCGCCGGCCCAGCAGCTCCTGCACGCATCCTCTCAAAGGCTCTCCGGGCTCGGTAGCGTCTCCTGGGGTAACTGCGATGAGGGGAAGCACCCCGTGGTGGTCAACAGCCTGACTGTGGAACCTGACGCCATTGTCGTTCCCAGGAACGTGACCATCAGTGCTGCGGTCAGGACCACTGTGGACCTCAAAGATCCTCTGAAGGTGGTATTAGCTCTGGAGAAGGAAGTGGCTGGCTTTTGGGTCTAACAAAGCCCCATGGGTGGAGCAATTTGGTAGCTGCACCTACGAAAACTTCTGCAATGTGCTTGAAGTGTTAACTCCCCTTGAGAACCCCTGCACACCTGTGGGCTTCCCTGTCACTGTCCCTTCAAAGAAGGCACCTACTCACTGCCCAAGTCTAACTTCTTCCTGCCTGACCTGCAGTTGCCCAGCTGGCTCAGCAGCGGGAACTACCAGTCGGAGATCATCCTAAGCAGCAATGGGAAGTGTCTGTGCTGCGTCAAGGTCTCCACCTCCCTAAAGGGCAAATAAGGTGGCACTTGTCACAGCAGAATGAAGGGGGTGTGAGGAAGGCACCCTCTTCCTCTGTCTAACGTTGGCCAAGGCCAGGCTCTACTCTCTGTCCTTTCTCGAGCCCCTTTCTACAATGATGACACTCCCCCGCTGAAAGTCACTTTATGCCACCTACAAAACTTTTAGGCGTGGGCCAGCAGCCCAAACCGAAGCAAGGATGAGTCTGGTGGTTTTGGACAGCCCAGGACATCTGCTGGGCTGGCCACTGCATTTTCCTCCACACTCCCGTGGCTTTCTCTCTAGGAACTCAATTCATTTTCTAAACAGTCAAGGAATGGGGCTAACACGTTTTGTGACCCCCCGTTCAGACTGACCCAGTCTTGGTCTCCTGAAGTACCTTTATGATTTTTCTCATTGGTTTTGTGTGTGTGTCACTGACCTAAAAGCGGAGTGAGAGTACTAACAGTTTTCATTTTACTCCCACCCCCTCTTACAATGAAGGTCTGAAGGAGTCGATCTCAGTCTGTTCCTCCATTAACGTCTATGATTTAGTGTTCTTTTCTAGACCTGCCCAGCTAACAGTGGGGCACAGTATACCCTGGAGAGGCAGGGTATGTGATGGGAGAGATATGTGAGAATATTCTATGTGTTTAAGACAGTCTGTGAACTCAGGTGCCTGCAGGGCAAAGCGCAAGACATCAGTGGACCACGCGGAACATCATGCTGTTTCCGGGCACATCTTCCATTCTTTCCTTCGTATAACATAACCGATCCGAGACAGCTGCTGCCCAGTCTCGAGCTGGGGGTATAATCAGGGATGAGGGGACTGGGGTGAGTTGGAAAGGGCACATCCGGTCCGTAGGGACAGCTGCTGTCTAGCTCTGGCCAGTAAGCACCACAGGAGAATGCAGGCTTCGTCAGGTCTGCCTAGTCGTTGGCTCCCCAGCTGCGGGGGATGGTAAGCAGTGGAACTGCAGAGCCTGTGGCTTCTCCAGTGCATGGTTGTCTCCTGGTCTCAGGCCGGACTTTACTCTGATTGACAGAAGTGGTGAGAGTAGGAAGATTTTCTTGTTCATATTTTTTTAAGGGGAACACATTTAAAGGCTCTCCATTAAGTATGATGTCTGCTGAGGGTTTTTTTGACATACAGCCTTAACCGAGCTAAAAAATTCATTTCAACGACTAGTTTTCTTGGCATTTTTCCCCACCAATGAGTGTTGATGGAAATCAAACGCTTGACAATGGCGATGATATAACAATATGCAAATGCACCAAATCAACATGTTGGACACCTTACATTTACAACATGTTACATGTCATGTGTATTTCAATTAAAAAAATAACATTTAAAAATTAAGAAATGGCTCTCTTTTGCTCAGGCCCATGGCACGTCTTCATCCTGCCAGGAAGCTCCGTAGCCACTGACAAGACCAGAAGTGGCCTGATAAACAGTACAAGAAAGCACAGCCCAGAGGGCCAGCCCTCATGGAGGCGCTTCTCATGCAAAGGGAACTGCGCTCAAAAAAGTAGGGGTTGGAGCCAAACAGCCAAACTCTGCCATAGGGAAGTGTGTCAGGGTTCAGTTAATGAAGAATGGCCAAAAAAACACAGCCTTTGCACCCAGTGATGGTTGTTTGAACTTTATTGAGGAAAATGATGAAGTTCTGGTTGCTGGATTTGGTCGCAAAGGTCATGCTGTTGGTGACATTCCTGGAGTCCTCTTGTAGGTCGTCAAAGTAGCCAATGTCTCTCTTTTGGCCTTAACGCAAAGGTTAGAAGAAAGGACCAATATCGTAAGTTTTGATGGTGACGGCACAATAGTAATACATTTTCACATGCAAAGAACGCCCCCAAAAAACAAACAAACAAAAATTAAGAAATGAAATGCTTTGTCTTCTCCTTCTGAGAAAATCGTGAGCTCTCTTCTCCCTTGGTGCAGCAGTGAGTAAAGTACGTCCGCATACTTGACAATGTTGAAACCACCTGGACCTGAGGGGTGCTAACGTGCTTCTGATGTACTCTTGGGCTCAGTGGCTAATATTTTATTTAGATTTTTCATGTTGATAGTTAAACATAAAATAGTCTAAATTTTTTTCTGTGCTTCCCTTATATATTTTAAGAGAAAAGGTTTAGTGTCTTGAAAAGGGTTAATTAAGCCTCAGCCCGTGGCTCTTCCTACACGGCGTCCTTGGTTCTCTCTCCTCCGAACACCTATCTGTCAGACTCAAAGCCCCAAACTGTGCCCTTTCTCTCATATTTGCTATCTGTTTGCTGCTCATCCAGGGAAATTCCCTTAACTTTATAATTCAATTCTCCTGGTTGTTTCTCAGAGGTTCTTTCTTAGCCTCGACCTTTGTCACAGCATCCTGTTCTTATATAAATAGTACCCCCCCCAGCTTTTCTGAGCCTATGAGTTGGAGTAATTTTTGTTTGTTTCTTAGGTTTTCTTCTAATTTCTCAAACTTCTTGAGCCTTCCCCCCCCCCCCCCCATTTCTTTACCTTGGTCTTTCTCTGTCGTGTTGCAGACTTTCTGTCTTTGGATGCCTGATAAACGCTGTTTGCTGTTCACACTTTAAAGCGAAGCAGTGGGAAGGCTGTCTGGAAGCTCCCTGTGCTCCGCAGGACCCTTGAGAATGAGGGGGCAGGGCCGGGCCATCGGGCTGGGGACCCTCTAAGTGCAGGTGACGGAAAGCACTCATCCAGAGAAGGTCCACGGCATCAGCTGTGGCACTGCCTGACCCGGGAGGTCGAGGGGGGACAGGGCCCACCTCACTTGCCCTCGGGCTCCATGTGAAGGCTCCACGAGGGTGACGGGTCCTCTCATGCAACGGCTCCAGGCGCAGCCTCCCCCGGAAGGAGAGCGGCCTCTCTCAGCAGCTCAGACCACGGCCAGGGGCCTAACACTGGGAAGCAGGTCCACGTGGCCAGGAAGAGCCACAGGGCATGCCACATCCCCTCACAAGAACAGGGGAGGGGGCAGTCACAGTCAGACCCCCATGGGCCAAACATAAGAGAGGGCTGGCTCCCCAGGGCACACACGTGGATGCTTTGACCGGAACAGGGAAAGGACGCTGAGAGGCCAAAGCGGCAGCTGTCCCCAGCAGGCCCCACACCGCACCGGGGCTTCCAGGCGCTTCCTGATACCGTCAGAGAAACGCCCTTGTTTCCTTGGGGTGAGCAACACGCTGGGGGCCGTTCTGTGTGTGGGACCGGGGGTGGGGTGGGGGGGCTCAACCAGAGAATGCAAACCTTGGACGGACCCCCATTTCTGTCCCCACCCCTCCCGCCATCCATCACCACAGCAGCCCAGTCCCTGAGGCTGGGCGGGAGGCTCTCTACTTGGCCGCTGGCCCTCTGGCCCAGGTGGCATTTGAAACCCACAGGCCCTGAGATTGCCCAGGAGAACGTGTGGAGCAGCAGTGCTGAGCCTCCAGGGACCACGAGGGTCTGATGGAAGCTGAGAGATCGAATCACATAACAACCCTCTGAAGTTCAGGAGATCCCTGTGCCCACCTCCGACACCATCAAGAGGGCCTGGTGTCCCCAGGTGGAGTGGCTGGGGTGAAGGCCTAGAGTCAGTGGGTGGAGGGGAAGAGGTTCCAGAGGACAAACCAACCTTGGGAAGCAAGACAGCACCATTTCAGACGTGGTCCCGGAGTCCAATCCGGCCGGGGCTGGGGAGGCCCGCTGGCTTGAGCACTCGGGTTACCGGTGGGGGGGCTACCTGAGGACCCCCTGGAGGAGGCTGAACAGTGGGCACTGAAGGGCGGGAGGAGGGGGGCCCACGAAGGGGTGCTGCTCTGGGACTCTCGGACACCATGGGGCCATGGAGAGCCGTCCTCCCCTCTCTGTGCACCGCAGTCAGGAGCTCAGGGTCCGACGTTGCATTCTGTGGTCCCTCTGTCTGGGACACACCCACCCCGAGAAGGATGGAAATGAACGGGAGAGGGTGGGAGAGGTTAGGGTTTGGGGCGGGTGGAGTGGGATGGAATGTGGGAAGGTGGTGGTGTGCGCACCGGGTGCTGAAGACAGCGGGGCAGAGGGTCCTGTCGAGAGACAGGACGGGGGGGGGGGGGCGTCGGGGGGGGCGGGGGCCGCTAGGACGGGGTGCTGGGCAGCGAGAGGGGCTGCGCCTCGGAGCGCCTGCCTTTATCTCCTCCCTTCCGTCTCCCGGGGGATGCGCCTCCGCGTCTGCCCACCCCCAAGCCTAGGGCGGAGGCCCAACGCAACAGCCGGGCTCCGCGGCCGGCGCTCGGCGCCCCGTGCCGTCTCCGCCGCAGCCCCTTCCTTCCCGCTCTGCAGCGGTCCCTGGAACGACCGCCGCGGTTCCGAGCGAGGCCCGGGGCTGGTAAGGCCGGGCGGCGGAATGTGGGCGCGCACCAGGAGGCTGCGGCTGGCGCCCGCCGGGCTACAAATAAGACGCAGCGAGGGGCCTACAGGTCCCGGGCGGAGGGTGGAGCCGCCGGCAGGGGGTCGCGTCCCGATCCCCCGGCCCAGCAGCTGAGCCGGGCGGTGGGGGGAGGGGGGGCGCGAGGCAGAAGCGGGCGGGAGGCGACCTTCAGCTGGTCGGGCCTGCGGCGGCGCGGCGCGGTCCGCACAGTGTGACCAGCCCGCGAGGCCCGAACCGGCTCTGGCCCCGCGCAGCCCCGGAAGGGGTGGGAGGGCCGGGCCGAGTCTCACCGTTGGTCCCTTCTCCAGACCCCGATCTGGTTCCTTGGGGGCCCTCGGTCCCTGAGACCCCAGGGTGGCCTCTGGTCCTGCCGAGCCCTGGAGGCCGCAGTCGGTCCTTCCAGAGCAGCCCAGAAGCCGGGGGCCCCTCCCCAGGCCTGAGCGCCCCCCGTCCACCGGGGGGTGCTCACCACCGCCCATTCTTTGCCCCTACTCCACCCCCGCCCCCAGCGCAGAATAACCCGCAGGTGCTGAACCCTCTCACCCCCTGCCGCCCCTTCCCAGTTACTGAACAAGAGCCCACGCCCTCCCCAGGCCTGAGTCCCTAATCCTCAGGCATTACAACCTCCTCCTCCTCTCAGCCCACGCCAGCCTGGGCCGGTAGTGCTCCAAGGTGCTGGGGCCCCATGTACCACCAAATGCTGAGCCCCTGTCCCCAGGCCCCGGGCGCCCTGGGCCTCGCAGAAGCTGAGGTCCCTTCCTCCGTCCTCCCGCAGATTTTGCTCCATGAAGATGAACTGGACCGCCGCCGCGTGCTGGGCTCTGCTGCTAGCGGCCACCTTCCTCTGCGACAGCGGTGCGGCCAAGGGCGGCCGTGGCGGGGCTCGCGGCAGCGCCCGGGGCGGGATGCGCGGGGGCGCGCGCGGGGCCCCGAGGGTGCGCGTGAGGCCTGCGCCCCGCTACGCTGGCTCCTCACTGCGCGTGGCCGCGGGAGCGGCGGCGGGGGCAGCGGCGGGGGCAGCGGCGGGCCTGGCGGCGGGCTCGAGCTGGAGGAGGGCCGCGGGGCCCGGGGAGCATGGCCCGGAGGACGACGAGGACGGCGCACCCGGCGGCAACGGAACGAACCGAAGCGCCTACAGCTACCGGGCGTGGACCTCGGGCGCGGGGCCCACGGGCGACCCTCACCCCTGCCTGCTGCTGGGCGGCGCCCTGGGCGCCCTGGGGCTGCTGCAGCCCTAGGCCAGGCTGGGCTCGGGGGCCAGATCTGCCCCCAGCCCGCGCCTGCCCCGCGGGCCACCACAGAGGCTGCCCAGCACTGAGCGCCCCTTGCCTTCACTGCCCAAGGCCTCTGAGCCCAGAGGAGCTGCGTGGCCAACTCCCTACAGTCCAGCAGCCTCTCCTCCTGTGACCCAGAGGCACCTCCTGTTCCCCCTCCTGCCCGATCCCCTCCCCAGCCTCCGCACCTCCCACCCTACCAGGGGACCAGTGGCCCCTCAGCTCCACGATGCCCTGCCTGCCACTTGGAGGTTAGGGTACTCCCCAGCCAGAAAGGCAGGTGTCCTGAGGTTCCTGCACCATCCTGGCCAGCTGCCCACCACTCTACAAGCTGTTCAGGCCACTCCAGCTCCCCTGACCCCACCTGGACACTTGAGAGGTGTGGACGGTGCTGACCACCAGGCAGAGAGGTGGGCCCTCAGGCTGGGCTGGTTCGGCCACACCCCTGAGGACGTGGTGGCGTCCCCCCCAGAAACAGCCCCAGTGGGCCAAAGGACTTAAGGATTTGGGGGAGAGGAGAGGTTTCCCTCGCAGGCTGTAGTGTGCTGCCTGCCTGTCCAGAAAGGAAGGGGGCCACATCTGTGGATTAGTGAGCCCAGACGTGGCCCCGTGGTTCTCCAGATGGCTCCCAGGATACCCTCGCCCACAGGAACTGCCCACGCCTTGCCCCTGCCCTCGGGCCCAGAACCCGTGTCACCCCCTGGGCAGACACTTTGTGAGACCCGCCGCCAGGGGCTCCCTTAAAGCCACTTTGCTCTGACTTGAAACAACTCTTCTTTGGACCTATTTTGGAAGAAAAAGAAAATCTGTTTAAACTTCAAGCGTTTTCCATTCGCTCTGAGCTCCAGGTCCACCTTCCAGGATAAGAGCCCCGCCTGTACTCGGGGACGGCAGCTGTGGCAGGCAGCCCCTCGGAAGCTGAGGGCGAGGTGGACCGGAGCGGCCGGGGCTCCAGTCAGACCCACGGCCGGCATGGCCACAAGGCAGGGCCCAGTGCCCAGCAAGTACCACCAGATGTGAGGGCACCTGTCCAGCAGAAGAAAGCCCAGAAGCCGAGCTTCCTCCACACCCCGAGGGCTGTCAGAACGAGGCCAGAGCGGCCTCTGAAGAAACCACAGGGCGTGTCCTGACAAGGGTTTGCCGCTGGCACCCAACACCCACGCGGAAGGCCAGC
Source organism: Inia geoffrensis (assembly GCA_036417435.1). Taxonomy (NCBI): domain Eukaryota; kingdom Metazoa; phylum Chordata; class Mammalia; order Artiodactyla; family Iniidae; genus Inia; species Inia geoffrensis. Next base: position 88,748,237 of record CM070914.1, on the reverse strand, counting down.
CTTTCACCTCTCAGGTGCCTTTCCCTCAAGCCACCAGCCTGGTCCACTGGCCATGAGCTCAGCCTGGGGCCCCAGCTCTTTCACATGTCCTCTGGCTTGAATAGCCTCTTGTCCCTCAGAAGGACGGCTCCGGGGTCTGGCTTCCGGCTCAGGCTCTCCTGTGCTCAGCAGGAGCCTCCCCGGCAGGGCTGCCTCCACAATCTGCCCTCGCCCGCCCCTAGGCTGCAGGGCCTTTGGACTCAGCTGATGGACACCAGTGCCAAGACCAGCATCTCCAAGGAGCCGTGCCACCTCTGCTCTCCCACAGCTGCCACTCGGCTCTGGTTACAGTGAAGGTCTCTAGATTATCTGCAGGAACTGGACCAAGCACTTTCCTCCAAAGACCCAGGCGCTCCGCTGCAGGACACAGCTCCCTGCAGCCTCCTGTGTCCACACTGCCAGCATTCTTGGGTGCGGCGCCCAGATGCCCTCCATCCTCCCAAACCAAGTTCGATGCTCCCAAAGACCAACAGGTCGTGGCCAAGCCCTGGCTGGGGCCTCAGAGGCAGCGTGACCGTTTGAAAATCTTGAACAGGGGTACCCATCAGGGCGGCCCCCTTAGTTGACTCAGTTCTCCCTGATGGGCCTGGCCAGGCTGTGCTCAGCCTCAGAGACCCACCCGGACCTGGACTGTGGCTGGCCCAGACCTTCACATGCCTCTGCAGCGTGAGCCGCCAGCACACTCGGGACGTGATGGAAACACCACTCTCGTCAAGCTGTTCCACACAGCAGCCCGACTCCAGCGGCATCTGGCGTCTGGCACAGCTGCGAGTCTCTGAATGCTTCCCACCCCTATGGGTCAGGGTTCCGGCAGGAGGCCGGTGGGTGTCTCAGGAGACTTGGCAGGTGTGCTGGGTGTGGGGCAGCCACACGGGGCGGCAGGACCTAGAGGGGCGCCTACAGGAAGGGCCGGGGCTGCTGACCAGGTGCAGCCTACCCCACCCCCACCCCTTCCCCCCTCCGGCCTCTCCAGAATGCAAGCTGGTGGTCATGTTCCTGCACCCCTTCAGGTGCGACCACAGCAATGCCGGGCACCGCCTCCAGGAAAAAGTCCTGCTGTCTCATTGGCTGGAAGGTGCTGGGAGGCGGTGGGGAGGCCCAGGGTCTCCGCTGACCACACCGGCCTCCTGTGTGCGGCTGGGCTGTGAGCAGAGTGGCCCCGGCCACCGAGGGGACAGGTGGGCCTTAGGTTCTGCCACGGCTACTTGGGACCTCTTGTCCGTGTGCGTGTGCACATTTTAGTAGTGAAATAAACACTCTGCTGCCAATGAGACTGTTTCTTATTGCAGGACCCAGGGCTCCGTGTCGGGGTTCTTACACAAGAGCCTTGCGTACTAAGTGGTTCACGTTGCTTTTTTCCTTGGTGAGGGGCCCAAGGGGCTGCACCGGTGCACAACAAAAGGGCCAACCACAGAGACAGGCCTTTTAATTTTAAAATTACAGATTACACTTTCAACTCCTCTGAGAAAACACCAGCTTCTCCTCAAGAGAATATTTATGAGATACTGAACATGAGTGAGTTTCCTCCCTCCGCCAGGCACCCAGGGACGTCCACTGCCCTGATGTCCACACCCAGGCTCAGTCCCCTGGAACCAGGGGCTGGGCTGTGCAGCAGGAGGGCACGGCCTCCTTCCTAGAGCAGAGACCGGGGAGTATACAGTGACCAGCAAGGAGCCTGTGACAGGGGACTCCTGGGCGCCCACCCCTGGCCGTGGATCCGCGAGGCCCTCCTGCTGGACTAGTCAGGGCTCCGCCGCAGGGCGGCCCTGCAGGAGGTCCCAGTCCAGCATCACGGGGCCCAGCACCCCGCTGCGGAAGGCCCGCAGGAAGTCTTGGGCGGCCGCAGGGTAGTTGGGCTGGATGACGTTGACGTCACCTGGGGAAAGCAGGAGGGCCCAGTAAGGACGGAACCCCACTCGGGAGCTCTAGCCCACCCACCTTAGGCCGTTCAGGTGGGCGCCTGCGCTGCACATTTGGGAAGCTGGAGCCTCCGGAAGCCACAGGAAGAGGGTGGGGCCGCCCCCCACACCCCCACCCCCCCGCACACCCTGCCCCTCCCCCAGACCCAGAGCCCCTCCCCCAGAAGCTCCACCCCCCGAGCCCAGCCTGGGGCCGCCAGGTCTCACCAGTGCCCGTCAGCACCTTCACCTTCTGGGTCTTCCTCAGCTTTACGGCCACACGCTTTAGCACGCTGGCGATGTCGTCGCAGGCCTCACCCAGGCCGTAGTGCTGCACGTACCTGCACACAGGGCAATGGTCAGCAGCTCCACCAGTGACCCCTCGTGGGTGCGGGTGACCGCCACGTGGACCTGGGGGCCTCACCGACACCTGCCCTCCGCGTGGCCACCACCAGCTGCCCAAGACCCGCTCCCCAACCGGGGCCCTGGGGCGGCAGCCAGAAAGGCTGCTGCTCCCAGCGGTGTCATCCCCTGGCCCTGAGCTGGCCTCCCACGATGGCAGCCCGGCCACTGGCACACACTCAGTTTGCTGCCGAGGCTGCATTGGTGCCTCCAGGCGGCTGGCCGGAGACGGACGGCGCTTTTCCCCACTGACTCGTGCTTGGGGCCTGGGGGGAAGAGCCAACACGGGACGGGTGCAGCACATCAGAGGCTGAGAGGCCAAAGGAGACCAGCGTCTTCCACGGACACGTGCCTCCCTGAGCCCTGGGGCCAGGACCCCTGGACCAGCACCTGCGCTGGCCCCTCCCCCTCACCACCCGCCGGGCAGGCAGGGCTGTGATGTGAACTGCAGCTGCAGAGTGGGGGAGGCCAGACGGGCCTCAGGCCTCGCGCCTGGACCCCACGTAAGCATCGGAGCCGGTCTCGGAACGACAACCCCAAGGAATGCGCATCCAAAATCAAACTTCTCAGAGCAGCAGCTGCGCAGGCCCCTCTGTCCCCAAGAGATCAAAGGCAAGGAAGACTCCCACCCACACACGCCCAAGACCTGCCACCCGCAGGGAGTCGGCTGTCACACTTCCCAGAAACACCGAGGACAGCGGAGGTCCAAACTGAATGCCTCGAACATCAAGCAAAACATGACATCTCAAATTCTACTTCCAGGACTTCCCTGGCGGTCCAGTGGTTAAGACTCCGTGCTCCAGTGCAGGGGGCACAGGTTCAATCCCTGACTGGGGAACCAAGATCCCACATGCTTAGCCACGTGCAGCCAAAAAAACCCAAAAACCAAAAAAACCCACATATGTCAAATCCCACTTCCGTGCAAATGGGCTAACAGGGACTGGGTCTACTCGCCACCTGGAATAACAAAAAAGGAAGAAACAACCAAAACTTCACACCACAATGGTTTTCAAGGCCCAGACATCAGACCACGAAGAGTGTAGCCATAGGAAGGAGGAGTGCAGGGAGGGGCCCCGGGGAGCCCGGAGCGGAGAGACTGCGCTGGGGACCAGGGCAGCGGCTGGCTGCAGGTGAGTCAGACAGGGCAGAGCTGCCCAGGGAGAGGGCTCGGGAAACTGGCAGACAGCCACCCTCAGATGGTCAGCAGAGCAAGTTCCCCAAGGCCAGAGGCCAGGAAGAGCCACCCAGGAGGCAGGAGGGGAGCAGCCAGGACAGACGGAACCCAAGATCCACAGGCTGGGGAGGGTGGGGCGCCCTGGGAACTGTTCCAGGCCCACCTGACAAACCGTAAAAGGAAGGCCCGAAAGGACCTAAGTGTTTCCAAATAAGGGTCCCAGAACAGGAATATAAAGACACCTGTCACCAGAAAGGTCCGATTCACGTACCTGCCCCCCATCAAAAGCTGTCAGGCACACACAGCAGGAAAACAGAGCCATTACAAGGAGAAAACCAATTACCTGAAACTGCCCCAGATGTTAGAATTCTCAGACATTGAATCAGTTATTTAGAACTGCGTTCCCTGTGGATACAAAGTTAAGAAAACACACAGAAGAGAGTAAAAAAAAAAAAAAAGATCCAAATCGAGTATGTAGAGGAAAGCACTATGAAACACACACTCAGGGGATTAAAGCCGACTGCAGAAGAGAGGGTGAGGGGACTGGAGAGCCAGCACTGCTGGGCCCGCGGCACCTGCGGCCAGTGCCTGGGTAGTGGAGTCCTGGGAGAGAAGAATGGCCAGAAATCATCCGAATGGGATACAAACTGCACGACCACAGATGCAAGAACTCAGGGAGCTAAAAGCACAAGAAAGATGAAGAAAACCACACCAAGGCCCAGCGCCATAAACTGCTCAAAAACTGGATAAAGAGAAATCTTAACAGCAGCCAGAGGGTCGCGTATACAGAGAACAAAGACAGACAGCAGATTTCTCATCAGAAACAACAGCCGCTCTGCAGGACTGAGGAAATCCGTCCATCTAGAACTCTACACCCAGGGCAAACGCCCTTCAAAAACTAAGGCGAAATGAACACATCTTCGGACAAACAGCCACCTGCATCACCATGAGCGTCACAGGAAATCCTCGGACAGGAAGATGGCCCCAGACGGAGGGCAGGTCCACACACAGACAAGGAGCCGTGACTGGTGAGGCTCAGAGTAAACTGCCGAGGTTGAGTCTTCACTTTACATCTGTGTGTAAACGAAGCTCGGCAGCATGTCTGCTACATAAAAGCAAAACGTGTGACAAGACCGGCCCAGAGGTGAGGGTGAGGAGAGTGGAAAGGCCCTCACACCACACTCGGCATTAACACCCCCGAAAAATGTTCTACAAACCCTAAAGCTACCTCCTCCAAAGTTGCAGGTAACAAGCTGACAAAGGAGAATCATAAAAAAGGCCAGAGAGAGAGAGAGGAAAAAAAGGACAAAGAATAGTTGGGACAAATGGCACGATGACAGATGTAAACCTAACATCAGTGATCACATCAGATGTAAATGGTCTAAATACCTAAAATAAAAGCAGAAACGGTCAGACTGGGTAAAAGGCAAGGCCCAACTACCAGCAGCCAATAAACACATTTTAAAAGTAAAGACGCCAAGCTCAAAGTAAAGCGACAGGAAAGATGAGCACACAGAGACTCTCTTGAAGGATAAAGGGGGTCACGTCCTCAAGCCACCAGGAGAACCCAATGCCCTCCTAGAGGTTTCCACCCCCGACAACGGAGCCTGGAAGCTCATGAAGCAGCCGCTGCCAGGACGGGGGGGGTGGGGGGGGGGGCAGCCCGGGCGGTGGCACGAGAGCCCGTCTCCCCACGGGCAGCACAAACAGGAAGAGAGTCAGGAACATGGAAACAAGGAAGGAACAGGGACAGAACAGCAAGCAACCAACAGCAATCAAGAAGAAAGAGAACAGAGAAAGTCAATGAAACCAAAAGCTGGTTCTTTGGGGACAGTCAATAACCCGTGACTGATGTCCTCAAGGTGATAAAGCCGCGGTCCCCAACCTTTTCGGCACCAGGGACCGGTTTCATGGAAGACAGTTTTTCCACGGACGGGGTGGGGGGGGAGATGGGATGCTCAGGCAGTAACGCGAGGGACGGGGAGCGGCACAGGAAGCTTCACTCGCTCACGCGCCACTCACCGCCCGCTGTGCAGCCCGTTCCTAACAGGCCACAGACCGGTACCGGGTCCCCTGGGGGTTGGGGACCCCTGTGATAAAGGACAGCTCTGGGGCCCCACGGGACACCAGCGCTCACACCGTCCTCAGCGGCGAGAACAAACCGACCAGATGTCTGCACAATGAAACCTCCCGGTGGTGACCAGTGTTAGAACACGGATGAATCCCGAGACGATGGGGCTGAGCAGGGAGTCCGCACCATGTGGCTCCACTCGTGAGATTCTAGGTGATGGGAAGCAGATGGGGCAGGAAGGGGCGGGGAGGAGGGGCTACAAAGCAGCATAAGAATTGGGGGGTTTTCTGGACTGTGGAACGCTTTCACACGCCTATTAAACTGTACACTTTAAAGGACTGCACACTGTCTGTCTACAGTCCTTTAATGGTGCTGGTTTTTCAGTCACGTTTGTCTGGGGTGGGAGAGGAAGGGCCCGCCTTCCCACACTCACCCCAAGAGCTGACGCCTGTTGAGGGTGTAGAGAAGGTAGTCAGCCAGGGTCTCCTCACCCACCAGGTGGTCCAGCACGGTTCCTGGGAACAGGCAGCAAGGGTGAGGGCACACACGTGCCGCTGAGGAGGCCAAGCCGTGGCCTGACCTGCCCCCACCAGCCCGGCCCCGCCGGTTAAACGGGAGGAGGGCGCCCCTCCAGGTCAGGCCAGGAGGACTGGTGGGGTCAGAGGGTGCAGAGTGTGTCACCTGTGAGCCAGGACCACACACGCTGCCCAAGACGTCCTGCACCACAGCTCTGGACATCTCTGCGGCAGCCAGGCCAAGGCTGGCACAAGGCGCCCAGTCTGGGGGCCTGGGGGCCTGTTGCAGGGGGCTGGCTCACCACATAAGGCCAGCTTCAGGCCCGTCTCCACGCTTTGGATCCGAGGAGCCAGCACTCCGGGGGTGTCCAGCAGGAACATCAGTGGCCGCTCACACACCTGTGGGCACAGAAGGCAGTCGAGCAGCCTCAAGCAGCCCCTCCTGCCAGGCCCTCTGCTGGGTCCCAGAGGCTTGAGGAGGCCCCAGAGCCTGCCCACCAGTGTCATCACTGCCGCCAGCTCTCAGCTACCCCACAGGATGCCACTCCCGCGTGACATGGAGAACGAACAAGAGCAGGAACCCAGCAGCTGCCCCCCTCCCACGACGGGCTCTGCCCTGACCCTGTGTGCCCTCGGGCAGGTTCCCTCATCTGTGAGATGGGGTGGCACCTGTGCCCTCCCCCAGGCTTGCTGTGAGGACTGGGGCAGCGCTTGGCAGACAGAGCAGAGGGAAGGGGCGGTGGAGGCCTGGCAGCAAGAGCCCCTACCTGAATCCTGGACATCACAGCTCTGGTGATCCCAGGCTCGCCGCCCACCCTGGTGGCTTTTCCTGCAGGATAAAAGAGGGTGTCAGTGTCTGTTAAACACAAAGGCAGGTAAGCTACAGAATGAGCAACGACACACGTGGAGACCTGGAGGGCCCCTAACACCAGGAGAGAACTGCCTCCCGGCCCTGCGAGTGGCCCAGCACCTGCTGAGTGACAGCCGTGATATCTGGACCAGAGCTGCCCGCCGCCATCGTCTTCCTCCCTGCAAGACCGGGTCCCAAGCATCTGCCCCCGCACCACCCAGAACAGCCTGTCGGTGGGGCCACTCCTGACCAAGAGGCCGCCTGTGCTCTGAACACTGGCTGCCCTGGGGCCCAGCTCAGGGTGTGTCCCAAGCAGACTCTGCACCCTCTGCTGAATCAACACAAGAGCAAAGGGACACATGCATCCATCGGCACACGGATGGATAAACGAAACGTGGTCCATCCACACCACCGAGTATTACTCAGCCCGAAAAAGGAAGGAAATTATGAATCACGCTACAACATGGATGGACCCTGTAGCGTTAGGCTCTGTGAAATAAGCCTGACACAAGTCAAATCCTGTGATTCCAGTTATGTGGCACCGGAGCTGTCAAATCCACACGGCAGAAAGTAGACCAGAGGTTCCCAGGAGCTCAGGAGGGCGGTTACCATTTATATCTAGAGTTTCCGCTTGAGGTGATGGAAAAATCTGGAAATAGATGGTGTGATGGTTGCACAGCACTTAACGTACTTAATGCCAATGATGGTTTTTAAAGCCACAACTAAAAAAAATAAACAAAACAACAGCTGAGTATAACAGCTCTCCAGTTGGCAGCAAAACAGCCCAAGATGACGGTCTGGCACTGTTTGGGCTTTGGGGTGGTTCCCGAAGGACACGCTCGTGCAGACTTGGTCTCAAAAGTTGAGAGGCGTGGGACAAGGGCACAGGCCTGGGGCTCCCCTCCCCAGGTCCCGGCCTGACGTCTCACCCCACGTATCCTACCCACCTGGAGCACAGCGGGTCAGAGACAGATAAATGAAAGGACGAGATTACCAACATTTAGAAAAGTCATCGCATATATTAAACACTATAATTAAGCATCTAATTTTGAAGAAAGAAAGCGAATGAAGTATAAAACGTATAAGGGAATGACTGTGTCTCACCAGCTGACTGCATGCCAGGCTGTCAGCTGGGTCCTCCTGGTGGGAAAAGACCCCCTGGCGAGCTGGGGTCTCGGGCTCTGCAGTTCGTCCCAGCACAAGAACCAGTGCCTGCCCCAGGGAACTACCTTTCCTGAGGTGCTGCCTCCGCAGGGAGTTGATGAGCGACGACTTGCCCACGTTGGGGACCCCAATCACCATGATGCAGTACTCCAGGCTCTGCAGGCACAAGAGCAGGGATCAGTGGCCCAGCCACACACGCCCAGGCCAGCTTAACGGGAAGGACAGTCGCTGCACCGGCCCTGCCCACACAACTGCTGAGATCCGGAGGACAGGGGGCTCCCCGGGCTGTGCTCAGCAGCTGGGTCTGGGGCTCCCCAGCAGGAGGGACGTCCCACAGCTGGCACTGGCCCACCACCCACCTCTCCTCGGTGATAGCGGTAGCTGCTCCCAACCAATTCCGTGACCTTCGGGATTATCTGCAAGGAACAGACCACAGGCACTTTCCTGGGGGAACTGGCCACCCTTAGCTTCTGGAGGTGGACACTCCAGCGCCCAGCACCAGACAGCTCGGGTCCGAACACCTCAAGGTTCAGGCTGTGCTACGGCGGGCGGGGGTGGGGGTTGCCTGTGCCCCATCTCGTCCCTTCACCAGGAACCAGCAGGACAGACCCCGTGGGGCGACAGCTGTGACTGCCAGCACCTGCTAACAAGATGCACATCAGCCGGTGAAATTCTCTAATACAACTGGGAAAACAGGCACTAGACCGTCCACAGGCCCTTCCACCTTATGACCCCAGAATGTGTCTCGCAGCCTGACTCTGCTCCCTTCCCACCATCAGCCATCAGGCCCGCGCTGCCCTCGGCACCGGGAGATGAGCGTGCCCAGAACCCGAGCAATTACGGGTCGTCTCCGACACTGTGCTTCTTACGGAAGCACAACCTAATTCGTGGCATTTCTTTAACGTATTTAAGCAGAAGCATCAGAGCACAAAACAGAAAAAAGACCCACCTGCTTGATATTTTCATCCTTCACACAGTTGGTAAAAATGACATTTTTTAGGCCTTCTCCTTCTAAGTGTTGTATAATTTTCTGAAAGAGACGAGACGAAATTTCCATTTTAAACACTAAATGAAGACACGGCGGTGTCATATGCTAAAGCCCAAGATCTGCTCGCCAGCCCAGAGCCGTGGCAGCCGGGGACGCAGGGAGGAGGCTAGGCCCACCGGGCAGTGCGAGGGGCAACGCAGCACCAGGGACAGGATGCCTGAGGAGACGTCCAAGGAGGGCAGCCTGGCCCCGGGGTGGCCCTGGGCGGCTGGCTCCATGTGAGGACACAGGGGGAGGAGGCCACACCAGGTCATTCCAAGTCACTCCCAGCACTGGAACTGCTCAGCGCTGGTCTCCGTCTGGTTGCACCATCACTCCCACTCCTCCTAACGAGCTTCCGCACAACGAGCTCCACTGAAACCAAGCTTTGAACCCAATCCGATTACAAAGTACAAGGAATACTTTAAAAGCCCCAAAGTAAACTAAGGTTAATATGAACTTACGGGCCGTAACATGAAGCAAAATCAGCGTGAGACTCATATTTTTAAAACCAGTATCGCACTGTTTGATCAGCTACTGATTTACTTAAAGGAACAAAAAAATCGTTCATTAATTCAGTTAGTTTTTCTCATTTATTTCATTTGTTATGAGCACACAGATTAAGGTCAGGCCATCACAAAGACACATGTGAAGCCGCACTTCAAGTGTACAAATTTGCACGGGACGCTGCCACCCACTCCACAGAGGCAGACACGGAGGGGCCACCCTGGGGGCTTCTCCTCTCCTCTCCTCCCCAAGCCCTTGGCCGCAGCACCCGAGAGGAGGGGCAAACACCCCAGCTGCCTCCCGCAGGTGAGACCCGCCCACCCCCATGTCCCCTTGTCAGGCCACCTAGCGTGCCCGTCACTCCACAAAAATCAGCATTTCGGAGCAGGAACAACTGATGGGCGATACGACCCAAGTCTCAACGAAGCAAAGCAGCTGAAAACTTGTGGTCACCAGTGACTACAACTGCCCCTGCAGTGAAACCTGTGGGGTTCTGTTCCCAGAGCGGAGCGTGCTCGGCAGGAGGGATTTCAGTGAGCAGACGCGCGGCCTGCACGGCAGCGGCGGGGTCCTGATGGGCGATGTCTTCCGCTCGGGTTCTCAGTGAACAAAGAACCCTGTGGCTTCAGCACTTGCATTTCCCTGGAAACCGGGTGCTACGGGCCTGTGGCAGGGGTTTAAATAACTCAATGTACCACAGCCAACTAAGAAACCGGGCACGTGTTCTTGCTGCTGCGAAAGGAAAAGCCCCACGAAAGAGAAAACTGGGCTTGATTTCAGGATCCTGACACCTACTCTTTACAGAGGATCTGACAGCAGCAAGAAAAGCAGAGAAGAACACTTCACAAGTAACATTTCCTGAATCTTCGCGTTTCTCTTACTCAGGGACAAGGGGAAACATACCCCCGACCTGGTCACTGTATCCCCGTCCCGCAGGGCTCGGGGAAATCCCCTAGCTGCTTTGGGCCGCCCGCCTTCCAGCTTCCAGATCACTCGGTGGGCAGCAGGCAGCCCACATGTCAGCCAGGGGTCTGGGAGGCCGTGGGGCTGGCCAGCGAGGACACCAGGGGCAAGCGCAGCCACCAGGAGGCCTCTAGGCCAGCGCTGTCCAGGGGACGGCCACTCACCTCATGAGGCAACAGAAACGCTAGAGAATGAAAGTGAAATAAAACGTGGACGTCGGCCTCAGCAGCAACTACGACCCACGTGCTCACAGCCTCGCGGGTCTAGCGGCCGCCACGTGGGGCGCTCGGCTCTGGCTGCTCCTCCCGGCCACCTGCTACAGGAGGCACACGCTTCGATCATTTGGATCATGAGTTAAACAAAGGGTAGTTTGCTAAAGCCGGCGGGCCCCGGCAGCCCGACACCACGTCCGCCCAGTGATCCGGTCCGACTCAGGGGCGCTCACGCTGAAGGCCCCGCAGGGCATTACCTGCTGCTCCTTCAGATCCGCCAGGTCCATCTTGTTGAGGATGAGCAAGTGAGGCTTAAGCCCAAGGGTCTCCTGAAACAGAGGGTTTCGGCCTGAAAGTGGGATGTGGCAAAATTAAGGCAAAATTCCTTCAAAGCTTTACCAGCCAATTAATGTACTTTGCCTTGTCTTGTTTCGCAGACTGGACCCACCTTCGAAAGGAAACCTTCAGAAGGGACAGAGCAGAGGAAGCCCGGCCTGGGAGCAAGCGAGCTCGGGCCAGCCCAGCCTCCCAGCCTCCCACCGAGACCAACCCCGCATCGTGCCTGCCCCACCAGTGCCACGGAGCCACTGCAGGCCCCTCGCTACTTCCTATGGACAAGAGGCAGAGCACAGACAGGGCGGTGGCTCTCACGTGGCTTCTCAAACAGGAACGACGGTGGCAAAAACAAAAAACAAAGCTCACTGGAAGGTTTTACGACTAGACCATTGTTCAGTTGCCAAAATGATCTGATGGCTCAAAAAAAGTCCCTCCCACAGAGTCCTAACTAGTATATGTCAGACCACTGCCACCCACCGCCGCCACCCTCTGGAGTTCCCACGGAGACCTCCAGTGAACCTGCCTCCTTACTGCCATGGGCAGGCCCTTCTTCCCTCAGCCAGGGGCCCTTGGCGCTCACTGTCAAGTGCCACCTCCTGTGACACGGACCCAGGCAGGAGGGAGGTCTGCCTGTGTCTTCATCTCGTGAGCACTCGGCCCCTACCTAGTGCTTGTCTACTACGAGGCCAAGGCCTCAACGTGCCCTGGGTCTAGGCACCCAGTCAAGTGCTGTGTCCTCACCCACACAACAAAGGGACTTTCCGTAAACAGCCCTCTTCCCTCAGAGGTTAACCAAGCCTGTGCTAATTCATAACGCTGAGAGCCTCCAGACTCCGTCACAGCGCCGACCTGGAGGAGAAATCAGAACGTCTAGAGACTAAAGGAGCAGAGGTGGCCTCTCATCACAGCACACGGAGCAGTAAGGGAGGTTTCATTGTTTTTTAATCATCAGACATAACTGCCAGTAAGCCTTTTGACTGGCATAAGCCCTTCTGACTGGCATGAGGTATTGTACGAACTGATACATTTAGCCTACAGTAGAGAAATTCCCACAGGCCTTTGAAACAGAGAAAACAGTCCCTCGCCCTCCACCCTAGAGATGGCAATGACTCTCAAGCCAACACCTTCGCCGTACACGGAAAATCTAAACACAGCTCAGACAATACAACAAAAGCAGCTCTGAAAAGTATGCTCATCACTGAGCGAGATGTCACATCTTGCCAATCCACGCCTCAAGTACAGCAGGAAAAGTCTGCTTGGCAGGAACGTTTTAATGGAGGCTTCACATCCCACCTGGACTGGGTTGGAAGGCCTGCGTGTGCCAGGCAGGGGTCTGAGAGAAACGATGCCGCCTGCATGTCAAAGGGGAGCTTTCTGGGCCCCACACCAGAGATTCCGGTTCACTGGCCTGTAAAGGGGCCCAGACATCGGTATTTTCAAAAGCCTCCTGGGGGAATTCTCGTGCGTAACGAGGACTGAGAACCACTGCTTCAAATGCCAATAATTATGACAGGTGACGCTGCTGACCACTGTGGTGCTGACTGGACCAGAGCAGGGACCAGAGGAGGTAGACGGAAACAAGGTAACAAGCCAGGAATGCTTCCTGCTGTCCCGAACACTGCCTGACTCAGGAGGGTCTCCCCTGCACTATAGTTCTGCACCCAATGCCAATGGGGTTGGGGGGCATCCCTCACCACCAAGCAATCCTCCACCACCACCAGCTGGGTGTCCTAGTATTCAACTCAATTCTGCCACTATCTACCTGGAGATGACATCAGACCCCACAGGTTAAGGGCTCAGGACTGCTACCACCCCCCACTTCAGACACCAATTGCAAGTCGAGGTTGTCACCTGGTGACAACCAACATGCTGTCTGACCAACGGGCTGTGGAAGGAGGCTTCCCATGACCCCCTCCTTGGGTCCTAGCAATATTAGTCTGCCAGACTGGCTCAAGGGATTAAGAGAAACATTTTACTTACTAGATCAGACTTATTATAAGAAGACCTGACTCTGGACTAGCCAGATGGAAGACATGTATAGGGCGAGGAACGGGGAAGGGACCCGGAGCTTCCATTCCCTCTGTATGTCACTATGCCCGCATCTCCACACCTCACCAACCCAGAAGCTGTCCCCAGCCCTCCCCTCAACCTTCTGGGTTTTTACAGCGGCTTCATTACACAGGCAGGACAGAATGAATCACTGGCCTTGGGTGACTGAACTCAATCTCCAGCCCCTCTCCTTTCCGTAAGGTCAGAGGGTAGGACTGAAAGTTCTAAGTCTCCCATATCAAGGTTGGTTCCCCCAGCAACCAGCTCCCCACCTTAGGTGACTTAGGGTCTTTTCCAAAATCACCTCATTAACATAACAAAAGACACCTTAACAAGCTCCTCACTTAGGAAATTCCAAGACTTCAGGAGCTCTGTGCCAGAACCAAGACACAGACCAAATATGTATCGCTTATTATAAGTCACAATGTCACAGCCGCCAAAGGATATCCGGGCATCGTGGACCTCGATGATACAGTCCACCAGCTTTAGGCTGCTCTGCATCTTCTTCAGCCCTGGAAAACAGAATACGGACGCTTAAGGGAAGAAAGGGGTCCATGGCCTTTTAAGAGAGGCAGAAGATTTAAGTTGAACTGTCAAGAATGACACGCCATCATAAACAACCTAAAATGAATACATCTGAGTGCAGTGCTCTATTAAACAATAACTGTGTCTCCTTCAAATTCAACCCTGGTGGCCGAGGACAGAAAAGTTCAGGTCCCTGCCTGAGGGACACCCGCACATCGCAGGGTGAGGTCAGAGCCCATCCGTCTACACCACTTCCACAAGTGGGCAACTCTAGGTGGAATATTTAACCTCTATGGGTCTTGATCTATAAAGCAGAGAAACACTGACTAACTGACTCATGGGGCCCTCAATACTGTGTGGAGATGACCATGGTGTAGGTACCAACCTCAGCCACTCACCCTGGACGACGCACACACAAGGCACTGAACTCACCCCACACTAGGAACACAATGCTCCTCTTCCTGCGGCTCAGCAGTGACACCGCCCCTCAGCCTCCCCTCCCACAGCCAAGCCCTGTCATTTACGCATATCCTCAGACATCTCACCTCACTCCACATGCCGCCCCCCGCGGGCGCCCCGTCCCTCCCGAGCACCGACGCGCGGAGCACCCGTCACCGAGCCCGGCAGGGCAGGCGCCAAAGGGGGCGGGAGCAGGGAGAGCGTGGCAATCCGTCACACGGGGAAGGGCTGGACCCGTCCTACGTGTCTTCCTGGGGCCAAACTTTGACAAATAAACGGTAAGAAACTCCCAAACAGGTTTGGGCAGAAGACTACAAACTCGATCTACGTCTCAACGGTTTTGAGGTGACTGAATAGCTGAATACAACTTGCAAAGTGCTTTCCTACCCCTACTTCATCTAGTCTCCAAAGTAACGTCAGGAATTTATCTTTTCCAAAGCAGATGCGTAAACTGAGGCTTCGGGAGCCGAGTGGCAGAAGGGCCTTGCGACCCCCGCCCTCCCCGCTCGCGGGCGACCCGCGAAGAGCCAGGTAAACAGCGTGGACCCCGCCGCGTCTCGCCGGACCTCACCCTTGGCCATGTGGCCCGGGAACCAGCGCGCCACGTCGCGACCGTCTAGGGGGAAGCTCTCCCGCCAGGCGGCCCGGGCGGCGCCGCACAGCGCGCGCGTGGTGAGCTTCATGGCGCCGCGTCCCGAGCGCCGCGCAGCGCAGCGGACCGTTCCATCAACGGATTTCTCCGCCGGTCCCGCGACCCGCACAAGGGTTCCGACGCTCCAAGTTTCCGCAGCGCGCTCCGCGCATGCGCACATGACTCTGCCTCCTAGCGGCGGACCCCGAGAGGGGGCGGGGGCTCGAGGGCGGGGCTACGAGCCAGGGGCGGACCCACTCAGTCCCGGGGGTTATCGGGGTCCAGGGTTTAGTGATTCATTAAATTAAAAAATCCTGGTTCTTCCTAAGCGTATCCTGAGCATAAGTAACAAAATTTAGCAGTCCGCTGTCAGTTTGGTCCCTTTTTACAGACTTGGTCCAAATTTTTCAGATATTTAAAATTTAACTTACAAGTGTAACATCCTTTTCTAAGTACTCTGGATTTTAATGTAACAAACAAACCTTTTGCAAAAACTGACCGAAGTTCTGCTAAATTAAACCTATTAGTACAAACAGCGTCAAAACTCCCTTCACTGTTCCAATACTCTGTATAAATGTAGTCAGATTTTAACTTTTTTTTTTTTGGCCGCGCCGCATGGCTTGCAGGATCTGAGTTGTGCAACCAGGGGTTGAACCTGGGTCATGGCAGTGGAAGCCCAGAGTCCTAACCACCAACACCAGATTTTAACTTTATATCTCAAGTGTGAGTAACTACTCACTGCACTTCGAGTTACAAGAGTATGACAATAATGGAATTTTTTTTTTTTTTTTTTTTTTGCGGTACGCGGGCCTCTCACCGCTGCAGCCTCTGCCTTGTGGAGCACAGTCTCCGGACGCGCAGGCTCAGCAGCCACGGCCCATAGGCCCAGCCGCTTCGCGGCATATGGGATTTCCCCCCGGACTGGGGCACGAACCCGCGTCCCCTGCATCAGCAGGCAGACTCCCAACCACTGCGCTACCAGGGAAGGTGGGCTTTCTCTAGTTGCGGCGAGCGGGGGCTACGCTTCATTGCGGTGCGCAGGCCTCTCATTGCGGTGGCTTCTCTTGTTGTGGAGCACGGGCTCTAGGCGTGTGGGCTTCAGTAGTTGTGACACATGGGCTCAGTAGTTGTGGCTCGCGGGCTCTAGAGCGCAGGCTCAATAGTTGTGGCACACAGACTTAGTTGCTCTGTGGCATGTGGGATCTTCCCAGACCAGGGCTCAAACCCGTGTCCCCAGCATTGGCAGGCGGATTCTTAATCACTGCGCCACTAGGGAAGCCCTAATGGAATTTTTTAAACAAGCTCCTAAAACTCCAAAGATGCTCAGATTCTCAGCACAAAGATATCATTACTGTCATCTTCATGGCCTTAAACCTCCTAATGCTTAGGGCTAATGGTTCCTGGGGCTGAGACAAGCCCTCCAGGTGGCTGACTGAGACCATCTGGGCCTCCTGCCAGGCCTCCCAGCACCCTTCCTGAACCAGCCCAGAGAGCCTGAGTCCTGCACCCAGACTCATGAAACCTGAGATGTCAACAACACAGAACTCTGTGCATGATGCACGCTGTGTTCTTCCATGGCCCTAGGACCAAAGAACGAAAATAAAAACCCTCCTGAAGCCCAGATTTCTCTCACAGCTGTCTGACAGGCAGGTGCCCCAAGTGAGACAACTCCAGGGACACAAAGCAGTGGACACACAGACAGACCTCTGGGGACAGAGGGAAGGTCCCTGGGAGGGCGATTTGACCCAAGATGAGAAGTCGATAAGAAGGTGCAAGGCTGGAGGGTGGAGGGCATGTCTGGCACCACGGCCCAGAGCCTGGCCACTTGGCGCTGGAGAGAAGCCCAGAGGCAGTTCTCCAGGCATGCATATACTCCTCCAGGGAGCCAGGGCCCCAACCCGAAGCAGGACACACCCTACAGCCCAAGGTCTGAGGAGGGTCAGGAGCCACTGACCTCGAGGTGGGCGCCAGGCCGGTGGGTGCCAGGCCAGTGGGCACCAGGCCAGTGGGTGCCAGGCCGGTGGGCCCCGTGCCTGCCACATGGAGTCCCGGCCTCTGCAGCTCCTGCACCTCCCTGCACAGGCTAGCCTCCAGCTGCACTGCCTCCCCGGGACGGTCCTGGAAAGATGCCCAAGCTCTGCCGTGGCAGCCGTGAGACTGGCCATTGCCACCCTCACCTGAGGCTTCTGTCCTTTCCTCAGCTGTGAGATGGGGGCCATGCAGCCCATTCCCTGGGGCTCTGAGGATGCAGCAAGGGAAGATGGGAGAAGCTAAGCACAGCACCCAGGCCCCCGACACACTCCCCACATTTACCCCATCACTGCCCAGGAGACCCTGACACGCTCACCCCAGCGCCGCCCAGGGCACCCTCACACGCTCACCCCATTGCCGCCCAGGGCACCCTCACACGCTCACCCCAGTGCCGCCCAAGGCACCCTCACACGCTCACAGCAATGCCGCCCAGGGCACCCACTCCCCTGCACCCTTCAGGCCTCACTGTTCACCTCCTCCAGAAAGCCCTGGGCCCTCGGGTCAGAAAAGGGCGCCCCCTCCCCCGCGCACTCCTGTCTCACACTCACTGGCCCTCGCCCAGACCGTAGGGCAGCCAGTGCCTGAACAACGGGGAGGTCCACTGGCTCTGCTGCCACCAGCAACGAGAATTCAGACACCCGTGAACATACCCAGGGTCCGGGGTGGCCGGGGTAGGCGGGCCACGTGCTGGGGGCACAGGGCCCTGCAGTGACCAGAGCCCGGGGCATGACAAGGACAGAGCAACCCCTACTGCAGCTCCGAGGCATAAGGACAACTCTGGACAAAGGACACTTTTACACAGTTTATGTTCTTCCAACCACAGCAGCAGCAGCATCCCACACCTCCCTTCTCCAGGAAGACTTCGCGCTCAGCTCAAGCTCAGCCCTGGCCGGACTCCAGCGACTTGGGAAAGGAGGGAGTTGACCCCAGTGACATTAACATCCCAAATCCCAAGCCCGACTGAACCTTGTCCATCAAGGGAAAGGGTGGGGCCAGCCTCCCCCGGACCCGGGAACCCGGGGAGCAGAGCCAAGCTCAGAGCCAGGCTCAGGCCGCTGTGCCTGCGAATCCCACAGAGCGATGAGCCGGTCAGCCTCCCTCCAGCCAGACAGCAGAGCTCCATGCGTGGTGGAGTAAAACGTCCGGTGTGTGGCTTCTCCTGCAAACAGGACCTGGAGCTGCAAAGAAGGGTGGGCTTAGGGTGGGTGCCAGGGGTTGGCCACAAGCCTCACATGCTCCTCCCCAAACACAGAGCGAAAAACCAAATAGACGGAAATCTGCAGGAAAAAGATAAGAAAATTCAAGGGCCAACTCAGAAGCCCACCATCCAACCAGAAATCCAGAAAAAGAAAAAGGAAAAAAAAAAAAACCACGATGAGATAATTCAAGAGCATCCCAAACGAGTGAATATGTGCCAGAGGGCAGCACTGCTGGGCTCGGAGTGAGCCATGAGTGTGGGGCTTCCTGCTCGTTCAAGCTTCCTCAGAGATTTGAAAACAAGGTGACACAGGGAAGAAAGGCATCAGAACGGCCTCAGGCTTCCAGCAGCAACGCTGGAGAACGTCTTCAAAACCCTAAGGGACATGGCTCTCCAAGTAGCATTTACACCCAACGTGGGGCTTTTACACGCTGTAAATCCTTGGATACTCCTCCCATATAAGGTGCGGTCTGTGTCCGGCCCCTTGAATCTGGGCGGGCTCCTGACCACTTTGTCTAGCAGGTGTGGCAGGAGTGGTGCTTCCTGACTTCCCAGCTC
Organism: Inia geoffrensis; assembly: GCA_036417435.1. Lineage (NCBI taxonomy): Eukaryota > Metazoa > Chordata > Mammalia > Artiodactyla > Iniidae > Inia > Inia geoffrensis. The sequence continues at coordinate 88,729,628 of CM070914.1, read as the reverse complement.
CGTCACTGGAGCGATGCAGCTTCCCCTCCCCAGAAGGCCTGCGCTGGGGCCCCAGGCGGCCACAGGGCAGTGTGACGGCCACCACTCCGTGAGGAAGCCACATGGAGAGGCCTGGGGCAGGTGCTCGAGCCAGCGTCCCAGCCATGCTCAGGGCAGACGTGAGAGAGGCAGCCTCAGATGACCCCAGACCCAGCCCCGAGTCACCCCAAGCCCGTCGTCTTCCCAGCTGAGACCCCAGATGTCGTGGGGCAGAAACAACCGTCCCACAGTGCCCACCTACAGAATCCATCGGCCCAGAGAAGTGGTTGTTTCCACTGCTGGAAAAGAAACTAAGGCACCCTCGCCAGCTCAGGTGTGGAGAGTGCCCATGGCAAACAGGATGTGTCAACAGTGAGTAGCAGTCTTGGCAAAATTACTGCATCACACCTTGGAGGGTGGGGAGAGGTCTGAGGGCTGGGTGGGCAGATGAGTGCAAGAAAGCTAAAACTTTATGTGCCATGGTGAGAATTCAATCAGTAATTCTTAAAACTGAAAAAACAAAGAGCACTTAGAGGGACTTCCCTGGCGGTCCAGCGGTTAAGACTCCACGCTTCCAGTGCAGGGGGCACGGGTTCGATCCCTGGTCGGGGAACTAAGATCCCACGTGCCTTGAGGTGCGGCCAAAAAGTAAAAGGCACTTAGAAAACTGAACACAGAATGTTGGATGATGTGGAGCAATTATTGTGAATTTTTAAGTGTGATAACAGTGCTGTGTCCTTGATCTTTTAGAGATGCACACTGAAATATCTGCAAATAAAATGACATCACCTGTGGGACATGCCTAGTAACAGGTATGGGTGAGGCTGGGGCAGTGAGACACCAAGAACAGACAACTGTGAAGCTGGAGACAGGAACCCAAAGGTTCTCCCAACCTTTGTAACATTTAAAGTTTTACACAGTTAGATGTTTTGTAAAAAGTGGTAGCACTATAATGGAAAAGAACCTGAGAAAAAATACGTGTATGTGTGTGTGTGTGTGTGTGTGTGTGTGTGTGTGTATCTGACTCACTTTGCTGTACACCTGAAACTAACACAACATTGTAAATCAACTATACTTCGATTTTATAAAATGGCTTTAAAACAGTGGTAGCATAAGCCTGTTATTTAGAGATCAGAATCAGCCTGAAGAACAGTCTGGGAAGGGGCAACGGCGCGCCCCCCACCAGAGTGCTGTATTTTGTTTAGTTTATTTTGTTAGCCAGCACCAGAGAATCCTCTGACGCTTTAAGCCACATGTATGTATAATTCTGATAAAAATAACACATTGTAAAATTACTGTTAGTTTCAAAAAGAAAATGGACTCTGAGTCTCGGGGCCCCAGCCCCCCAGTTGATCGCACCCAGCAGCCCTGGCCTTCGTGGGACCTATCCCGGGCCCTGGGCCTTCAGCGGGACCCCAGTGCCCTCGCCAGGCAGCTGCGTCCTACCTGGGCACCCCTGCCGTCCACAGGGAGGGGCTGGGCCAGCAGGTCCAGGTCGTCCCCGGAGCTGCCCACAGCCACGTAGCTGTAGGAGCCCCGGGTGTATGGGGCACTGTGCCAGCGGGACCTCAGCACACTCCTGGGCGCGGGAAGCCGGGGATTCCCTAGACCAAGAGACACTCGCGTTAACAAGGAGCCTCTGGGACCTCCCTGGTGGCGCAGTGGTTAAGAATCCGCCTGCCAATGCAGGGGACACGGGTTCGAGCCCTGGTCCGGAAAGATCCCGCATGCCGTGGAGCAACTAAGCCCGTGTGCCACAACTACTGAGCCTGCGCTCTAGAGCCCGTGTGCACAACTACTGAAGCCTGCGCGCCTAGAGCCCGTGCTCCACATCAAGAGAAGCCACCGCAATGAGAAGCTCACGCACCGCAATGAAGAGTAGCCCCACGCTCGCCACAACTAGAGAAAGCCCGTGCAGCAACGAAGACCCAACGCAGCCAAAAGTAAATTAATTAATTAATTAATTAAAAAAAAAAAAAAAACAGCAACACCAAGGAGCCTCTCACCTTAAGGACTCTTAGCGGCTAAAAGCGAGAGATACTGCCCGGGAGAAAACCAAGGCCCAGGGGGTGTTAGTAAGGGGCTCCCCGCATGAGGCCCTGGAAGCAGAGCCCCCGACAGGCACCGCCGCCTTTCCCAAGCCTCAGCGTCTTGTCTGTGAAGCTCTGATCAGGGACAACTGCGTTCATCTTGGTGGCAAATTTTAGAAAAGAGAAGTGGGAAGTGTCCCTCAGAGACAAGAACTCTTAGAGATGCACTAATGGGAAGGACAGTCCCCGGACACTCAGGGCTGAACCCAGTTCCTCTCTGGTGAGAGGTTTGGTTCCTGTCAGAGACCAGCCACCAGGGCAGGAGGCGGCATGGCCCCTGCAGTCGGTACCTGTCACCCTGCGGAGCACCTGTGTCAGAGACAGGAGCACGTCCTCATCCGACAGCGTCTCCATGAACTCAGACTCGAGCCCAGCAATGAAGCCACAGAGCACCCGGCTGGCCCTGCTGGAGAGAAGCAGCACTGGGACCAGACCCGCGACACCCAGGCGGCCTCCACCAGGGCCAGTGGCTCCGCCAGTGTGGCCGCGAACTCCCAGGGCCCCTCGACATGTGGTCTGCAAGGTCAGAACTCTCAGGGCACTAAGACGATTCCTTCTGTCTCCACCACTGAGCGCCGGTGGGAACAGCCACCCCCAGCACAGTAGGGGACTCAACAGAACCTATGAGCAGAGCCGGTGGCTTCCCTGCCACCCACACGCACTGGGAAACGCCCCACCACTGCAGTGTCCCGTGAGGCAACGAGTCACTAACTGTATCAAGTCCTGACCCTCGGGTGCATGTCTTCCTAATACCCCACGTGACGGGCCGGAGGGGACGGGGCACACCATCCGAGGGGACCCAGGCTCGGCTGCCAGGGGCATTCGGGCCTGGGTATCTGGCAGACACTTTCTTGTAAATGAGCAAAGTGTGTCTCGTACAAGGAAAACAACTGCAAGTATTTATTACACGTTCCAGGTCCCAAGAGATGCTGGCAAGCTGCACACCGTGGGTCTCCATCTGTCCCTGCAAGGGGTGGGCCCAGGGTATCTGTCTCACCACTCAAGGTGCCCTTGGGATCCCTACCCATTCAAACTCTCCAGAAACACCTCACAGAGAATTGACATAGCGCCGGACCCCACGCAGAGCTCACACCAGGCTTCCTCGGAGAAACCTGGGAAGAGCACGTACCCGAAGGAAGGCAGGACCCAAAAGCCAATAAGCTTCTTGAACCAGGCATCCTGCAACTTGGGGGCGGCGTCCTCCAGGGGCGACGTGTCCCTCCACACCACCTGGATGTGCTGGCAGTCTGGCTGCCAGAAAGGCTCCTCAAACTCCAGGAAGATTTTATTGTTGGTCCCAAAGCCTATTTTCCTGATCGCTTCCGCCTTCTCGGTGGGCAGTGGTGGCTCAAAGAAGGTGTCCAGACGTTCTTTAAGAAAACCTGGAATTCATAAGTAGACTCGGTTTACACCACGTCAATCGCTTAAATCAGAACTAACAGCCACGGGAAGGCACCCTGACCCTGTCACAGGAGTCAGAGAAAGAGGTGTCTGGGACCCATGCAGGCTGGCCATCGGGAATCCTGGCCAGCACCTCAGCGGAGGGACACAACAGGCCCCATGAACACCTGGCCAGGCAGGAACAGGTTGCATGGCCCCCAGACTCCTCTGTGGGGACAGTTCTCCCTCCTGAGCCTTCTGCCTCTCAGTCTGCCCAGGGTTAGCCTGGAGGGGCAGCGAGACATACCGGCTTTACCCAGAAGCCACCTGAAAATTAAGCGGGTTCAGCCCAAAGTCAAACCGCGAGGAGATGAAACATTCGCAGCACAAGCCAACCTCGCAGGTCTGCAAGAAAAGGACGAACAACCCCCCAGGAAACAAGGCACCAGCCGTGAGCATCCACAGAGGGGACCGTCCCTCCACGGCCGCCCTCTCAGTGCACAGCTTCAACTCAGTCGTTCCTGCCACTGGAATTGATCCTACACATATGTGCCCACAAGTGTTTTTAAACACACATGTGTACAACACTGTGTGCAACAGAACAAGTGAAAACCATCTAAATTTGCATCAATATCAAGTAACGACACCTACATACGAGAAAACCCAGTGTGGCTGTAAAGAGCAAACGGGACAGGTGCCTGGTCCCCTGTGAACAGTGACCACACAGCCGTAGCGATGCGCCTACTGACTGCAGCAGCTTCAGTGACCACGCACCACAACTGTGCATGAACAAGGCCGTCCATGTAAAAGAAAAAACACCACGATAGACCTGTCTGTGCTGATTCGGAAACGAAGGGGCAGCAGAACACTGTGCTAACATGTCTGGTGTGATTCCATCGTGGGAAAAAGGAGCCGGGCACTGAGCAAGCTTATCCATACCCAACTCTCTGCGAGGGGACAGGCGGGACCTGCGGCCACCGCCCTTGGGGTGGGGGTGGGGGTGGGGGAGGTGCGGGGAGACTCTTGCCCTTCATCTTCCATCCACTCTGGCACCTGCTAGCTTTGTGAACTTGGGCAATTAAGTGACTTATCTCTGTTCGCATTTGTCAAATGGGGATGGGGCAGATGTGTCCCCGGCTGCCCCAGGAGTAAATGAGATGAGCAGGCACAGACTTGCTTTCAACCGTCTCCACCTTTTACCCAACTGCCCGCTCCTACTCCAAGACTCGCATCTGAAGCATCAGATCTGGAAGTAAATAGGATTATATGCACAACTCCTTCCTCGATCACCACCAGGACCTAAACTCGAGACCTGGCTTTCACGCCCTCTCCACCGCTAAGGAAGCAGTTTGGTGAACCTCCCAACCTTTCCATAAACTACCTCCAAAAGGAGCAAAGACACTTGCTGCCCTGCGTTTTCTCTTCCTGTGAAACTTTATTCCAAAGCGCTGGACTGCTACAAAGCACAACCAAGTAACTCTATCCTAAACTCAGAAAGAAAACGCGCGCTTAGCAGCCAACAAGCACCCCAGAGCCAATGAGGCGGAAGAAAGCAAGAGGCCGGGGGCCCCGGGATGGGACCTGAAGGGGCTTTTTACCTAATGGCACGGTGACGACCACGTGATGCGCTGGGAAGCAACCTCCATCCTCACATTCCACGAGCACCGGAAACGTCTCCCCAGGAGCAGAGGCTTCCTCGAACGACCCATCCCAGTGAATGGTCTTCACTGGCTTGTTAAAAACCATCACGTCCTGGGGCAAGGAGGCCATGATGCGGTCTGTGAGTCCTTGGTAGCCTCTGGGAGAGATAGAAGTGTCCCGTGGTTCGACCAGGCCCTGGAGGTGAGTCTCCGAAACAAGCCCTCCAAGCTCACACCAGATCAAGGAGCTGCAAGGGGCTGTGGTCTTGGCCTGGGGGCCTGGCTCAGCCAGGGAGGAGAGCAGGGAGGGAGGTGGTCTCATGGGAGGATTAAATGAGCAAAGGGATGCGAAGCTCCCCAGGTAACCTGTGGAGGGCAGGTCCCTCCTCACCAAACCCAGGGCTCTTGTTCTGGGCATCTGCCTGGTCACAGTGCCCTCCCTGTGCAGGGCAGTCCTAGAGAGTCTTGTGAGTGCCCCACGGGGAAACAGACACACCGACACAGAGGAGGGCCTGTCTGCCCATCTCTGAGGTCGAAGCCCCCGCACAGTGCTTACACTTAGGAGGTCTCCTAAATGTGGGAGGAACAAAGCCATTACAAGATGCATTTCCTTCTTCTTTTCTTTTTTTTTTGCGGTATGCGGGCCTCTCACTGCTGTGGCCTCTCCCGCTGCGGAGCACAGGCTCCGGATGTGCAGGCTCAGCAGCCATGGCTCACGGGCCCAGCCGCTCCGTGGCACGTGGGACACGAACCCGTGTCCCCTGCATCGGCAGGCGGACTCCCAACCACTGCACCACCAGGGAAGCCCTTAATCACTTGTTTTTGAGAACAATTCTTTTCTTTTTCATAAGTGAGCAAAACTAGGGAAGTAAATGACCAATCTCCCTAAAACAGGGAAGACAAACAGCCCCCGTCTCTCCCACCCATCCCCTGCCTGCCAAAGCTTGGCCTGAGGTAGGGGTAGGGACCCCTGGGGTGCATGGGGGTACTTGGGGTGCATGGGGGGACCCCTGGGAGGCACGGAGGGATCTGGGTACACGGAGGACTGTCTGGGTGGGTGGAGCACACACATACCCAGGAAACGTGCAGTCCAACCCTGGCAGCACAGTGTACTCCCCGAAAGGTGCGAGGGCCACAAGGTCCATGCTGTGGGTACCGCTCACACAGCACTCCACGTTGAACAAGTTGTTCAGGATGGCCAGCTTGAGCCTCTTGGTCTCCTCTTCCTCTGTCCAGCCGGCCATGTGCTGGCGGATCTCCTTCTTGAGGTACTCCCCGACACTGGGGGCGGGGGTCTCAGCCGCATGCAGGAACTCCCTGGTCTGGTCTATGAGACTGCAGAACAGTCTGGCCATCTCCGCCACCAGCTCAGGGCTCACACTTCCCCCGGAGCTGGCATAGGACACAGAGGGCAAGCCCACGTGACCCCCTGTCTCGATCAGCTGGTTCTCCTCCGACAATGCCTTCTCCCCCAGAAGCCCATACTTGGCAGCCAGCTGGAAGATGGGGTTGCCCTGCGAGGGCCCATGGATCCAGTGAGCGCCTACCTCCACCACACCACCTGGGAGGGCGCAGGAGAGGCCACTGTGAGGCTCCCTCACCTGAGCCCTTCTTCTCTACACAGAGCCCTGCCCTTCCCAAATATGCTCTGAAAATCAGCCGGAGGCCCGCACGGTCCCTGAGGACCACAGACTCTCCCGGCAGGGCCCATCAGACCTAGTTTAAGAGGAACACCCGGGAGTGGCGACCTGGAGGCTGGAGGGGGAGCTACCTGCGGGGCCAGAACCGGGGACAACTGTGCAGAGCCACGGGTTCCCCACGCACGGCAGGGGCCGACGCTGCTCACGCGGGCAGCTGAGTTTCGGGGACCAGTGAACTTTGGTTAATTAACTGAAGCAGTGAGAGTATTCATTCAAGGGGCCAGATAAGGGTTCCGGGTCGTTTAACCCCGGACGCAGGCCGAGCCAGGAGACGGCAGATCTCTGGCGGCACGGATTGGGCTCTGGGAAGGGGTTCCGGAAAGGAGTTCCGGGAAGGAGTTCCGGGAGGGCTGTTACCGAAGCTGCGCTCCGAGCGGATGCGGCCACCGGCGCGGGCCGTGGCCTCCAGAACCCGTAGGTGCGGGAAGGCCGGGTGGCAGCAGAGTTTCTGCGCCGCGCCCAGCCCCGCGATGCCGCCGCCCACCACCAGCACCCGCGGGCCGCGGCCAGGGGCCTCCGCCTGACGGCCACTCGACTGCATCGCGCCGTCCCGGGCAGTTCCCGCGCGTCCCCGCCGCTCGGAGTGCCGGGAAGAGACACGAAGTTGGCTCAGGACGCGGGACGGGTCCGGAGTTTGAAGGGGGCTCGGAGCGCGGGGCGGAGACGCGGGGCGGGGCGGGGACGCGGGGCGGGGCCGGAGGTGGATTGGGGCGCGGGGCAAGGCCTTCCCCTGCGTCGGCCCGCCTTGGCTCCGCGCGCCCCTCTGGGTTGGGCCTGGGGCTGCCCTATGGGTCTGGCCCACGCCCTAGGATGGTAGCGGAAGGCCGCCGGGGAGGGCGAGGGCGAGTGCGGAAGGGCCCGTGAGTACCCCCCGGTACCGGCCGGTGTGGGCAAGCGTCCCCACCGAGGGAGAATCGGGGCGGCCGGCTGGCCAGTCGGGTTGTGTCCCCTTCCGAAGGAGACGTGGGGACGGCGACCAGAAGGCGGAGGAGGAGCCTCCTAGCTTCAGACGCAGAGGCGAGCGCCGTCACCTCCCGACCCGGTGGAGCGCGTGGACGGTGGGTGCTGAGATGTCAGGGCGGGACGGGGAGAAAGCCTCCAGGCGACGACACTTTTGTGTGTTGTGTGTGTGTATATACACAGTCACAAGTCTACAAACACAGGATGCAGCACACATAAAGTACAAAGTTCAAGATAAACGGTAAATGGAGAAACAAGTCTTACGTCCCCCCCTCCCCCTCCGGCCCCAGGAGAGGAAGACATATTCAAGCTTGCAGGAATAAAGACACAGACCTACTGGAGAACGGACTTGAGGATATGGGGAGGGGGAGGGGTGAGCTATGGGAGGGCGAGGGAGGGGCATGGACATATATATACTAACAAACGTAAGGCAGATAGCTAATGGAAAGCAGCCGCTTGGCACAGGGATATCAGCTCGGTGCTTTGTGACTGCCTGGAGGGGTGGGATAGGGAGAGAAGGAAGGAGGGAGACGCAAGAGGGAAGAGATATGTGAACGTCTGTATATATATAACTGATTCACTTTGTTATAAAGTAGAAACTGACACACCATTGTAGAGCAATTTTAACCCAATAAAGATGTTAAAAAAATAAAATTAAATTAAATTAAAAAAAAAAAGCTTGCAGGCATTTCTGGAGAATTCCTCTAGTTCCGGCAGGTCTCCCCTACTGCCTTGCAGGGATTAGAAAGCTCCTGCCTTCTGCTAAAAGGGTCCTCAGGCTTCCCTGTAAACCCAGTTAGGGCACAGCATTCCTTCTCAGCCACAGTTGGGTACCTCTGCTCCAAACCACGGCGCACCCGTGCCTCCGTGGACTTTCCGTGGCCACCTGTTCCCTGTGGGGTGAGGGTAGTCAGGGAGGGGAGCTAGCTCCAGGCTGGGCAGGTAGTCTTTCTGTTTGGGGTGTTCCTCCTTCTCCAGGAGGAGCCCTTCTCTCTCCCTGTGTTGCCCTCCTCAGCCATATATTCTTGTTCTTGGATTCACTTTCCTGTTTTGGTGAAGCTGAAAAGAGGTGTCTGGGAGATCATTTTTTTTTAAAGATATTGCAAAGCTGAAAATGTCTTCATTTTGCCCTCATACTTGATTTGTAGTTTGCTTGGACATGGAATTCTAGGTCAGAATCCTCTTCCTTCAAACTCTGAAGGCATTGCTCCCTTTCCCCTCCCTCCTAGGAGTGTTGTGAAGAAATCCACAGCCATTCTAATTTCTAATCCTTTTCAAGCAGTGGGGACATTTTCCTCCCTGGAAGTTTTTAAGATCTTCTCCTGAAGTTTCACAACGTGGTGCTTCCATGTGTCTCGGTTGTTACTTACTGTGCTGGGCACTCAAAGGGCCCTCAGTCTGGAAACTCCTGTCCTTCAATCCTGGCAAATGATGTCATTGATTATTTCACTAATCGATTGTTTCTACTGATGACTCATCCCTAAGCAAACTCGAGGGTTTACTCTTACCTCTTCCTAAAGTCCTTAATTCAGGCTGTAAGACTTTGAGCCTAGCCCTTGAATGCTCACATGTGTTCTCTCCTGTTTCCCATCTTTATGTTTCTGCTCTCCTTTTGTTAGGTAGTCAGACATTAGCAGCAAGGAGATGACAGTGGCGAGAAAGACAAGAAGGAGCAATCGAGTCATACCCAACCATCTGGGGACTCTCCCCTGACCCCACCCAGAACAGTTGAAACTATGGTCATATGGTGGGCAGCTTATCCTGTTAAAGAGGGGCACAGTAACACAAGGGAACTTCCCTGGGCTGTGCATGCCCAGACCAGACAGGTGTATAACCTATAGTAAACCCAAACTCATTATACCATCATTATAATAAAGTCTATGTATGGTTTTGCCCCCCGCCCCTGTAGGCGTTTCTTAGCGATTGAAGGATGAGAGCATGCGCAGCAGTAAACTTGTTACATAGCTCGGGACTGTCGATGAAATAATGATCCCCTGTCACTCGCCCCCACCTCCCTGCAAAATCCTCCTTAAAAGCACCCTTAAGCCTGGGGGCTTCCCTGGTGGCGCAGTGGTTGAGAGTCCGCCTGCCGATGCAGGGGACGCGGGTTCGTGGGTTCGTGGGTTCGTGCCTCGGTCTGGGAAGATCCCACGTGCTGCAGAGCAGCTGGGCCCGTGAGCCACGGCGGCTGAGCCTGCGCGTCTGGAGTCTCTGCTCTGCAACGGGAGAGGCCTCACAGTGAGAGGCCCGACAGTGAGAGGCCCGCTACAGCATGCATGCATGCATGAATAAATAAATAAATAAATAACCCTTAAGCCTGTACGGGAATGCTGCTTTCCATTCACAGAAACAGCCCACTCTCCCTCTCTCTCTCTCTCTCTCTCTCTCTCTCCTCTCTCAGAGTGTACCTTTGCTTTGATAAGCTTTGCTGTGGTCTCGCTTCACTTCGCTGAAACAGCCCGCTCTCAGAAACAGCCTGCTTTCTCTCTCCCTCTCTCTCTCCCCCTCTCTCAGAGTGTACCTATGCTTAAATAGACTTAGCTTTATGCTTAAGCTTAAAGCGGTAGTTTGCTATCCTTTGCTTACTATCGCGGAACCAAGATTGCTGGTCTGGGTCTTCCGTTGACCTCCTCGGTTAGAGCTATTTTGTTATAACACACATCAATCCGGTGACATTTTCTGTGTGATTTCTTCCATTGAGGCTTTCGTTTCTGCTGTCATAGTGTTCATTCCCAGGAGCCCTTTCTTCTTGTACAAATGCTTCTTTTTAGAAAGGGGAGGGTGTCTTCTTGCTTAATCTTACAGGGAGATTGTCCTCGCTGGCCTGGAGGCGTGAAGTGCTATGCTTCTGCTCTGTCGCTGTGCTCTGGGTTCTTCCTGTTGCTTTTGGCTCTGTCTTCCAGGAAGCAGCTCTCTGAGATGTCAGGTTATGCTTGTCTGTCTGCTGGTGATGAGGAATGGTAGACCAGATGGCTGTTTGTGAATGGGGCTTGTCAAATTTGAGCTTGATTCTGGGGAGGCTCTTATTTGGGAAACCTCCATCCATATCCCTAGGTCTTTCCTCTTGGGTTGGTCATGCTCCCTGGGAAGAGTCTTCCAGTCTCCTGCGTGGAGCATATAGACCTGGCTGCCAATATTTTGGGAGCCAAAGAGTGGACAGGAGTGGGGAGGGTCAGCTTACTGGATGCAGTAGACCCACCTCCAACTGTGCCTGCTGTCCCCTTCCTGGAATCCCTGTTTGCAGAGAATAGCCTCCCAGGATGCTGCCAGTCACCCAGTGCCACTTCCTGGAATGTGAAAAGGGATTTAGGAATCTAACTGCTTCTTGAGCAATAAGACAGTACCTATGCAAATAATCAAGCTGTGAAGACTCACCCTGAGTAACAGGGACAGAATCCCAGCCCTCATGGAGCTCAGTGAGTGGAGACAGAAAATAGTCGCATAAATATGTGATCGTTTCTCCAATGAAACGTGCATGCAAGGGATGCCTGCCCTTTAAAAGAAAGGCTTGGGGAGAGGTGTTGCCGTGGACCCGAAGCAGTCCCTGAAAACTCTCCCATTTTGTGCCCAGACTGCGGGCTGACCGGCTGCTGATCCTGAGCAGTTTTGGTGGCTGGTCTTACAGGCCGCCAAGCAGGTCAAGGTGCCCGCGGCATGACTGCTAGCAATGGCCCGCTACCCGGGGGCCGGCAGCAGCGGAGGGTGGCTTGCGTGCTGCTTGCTGCATGTTTGCTGCATGTTTGCTGCTTGTTTGCTGCTTGCTGGGCCCGTGGCCCTGGGCTCTTCACTCTCCACTCCCCACCCCTGCACCCCCCAACCCGCGGAGCACCCCCTGCCCTTCCCCCGTCTCTGAGTCCTGCCTCCCCAAGCTCCTCCCCCACCGCGGCCCGTGAGAGATGGCGGGTGACCACCCCCCCACCCTGCCCTGCACGCTTCACGCTGGTCGCGGTCCCCCCCCGCCCCGCCCAGGGAAAGAGGATGAAGCGCCCCGCTCGCAGCGGAAGAGGACGCCATGCGTGCCCGTCCTGGGCGGGGGCTCACCTCGTCCGGTCCCCGCAGGGCAGGAGAGGCACGAAACCCGGCAGGGAGCCCGAGTCGCGCCTTCGGCGATGGCAGTGACCACTGGACCCAGAGGCGGCGCGGGGTCAGCAGCGCCAACTCCTAGCTAAGGCGCTGGGCCTGGGACCAGCCATAACGCTGAGCCAGACACTGGCCTTGTCACTCAGCCTGACATCCCGCGACTAATGAGGAAACGCCAGGCGACCTGGCAACGCCAATGAAACAGCCCATCTGCGTGCAGCCACCCTGACCCTGGTGTCCCTGTTTGCAGGGGGAAATTTTACCCCCCATTCTGCCGCCTGAAGCAAAGTCCCCAGCTCAGTGTAGCTCCCTCCTGTGAGGTTCCCCCAAGGGTCAGCTAAGCTGAAGCCCAGCGGGGTCACTGGGCTGCTGCCAACGTCCCAGTGGTCTGGTCTACTCTGGGGACGCTTCAGCCTGCAGACTTTGGGTCCCAGCTCCACAGACAAACACACCACTGGTCTCTGGGTCCCTCACAGGTATGCCCACAGTGAGGTCCCTGGTGTAACCCCTGAAATCAAGCTACTGGTGCAGCCTCGTGGGGCTGTGAGAAGCACATCTGTGTGCTCGTCCTGCAGTGCAGGAGGCCTCCTTGCTGGGCCTGGGCCACTCCGGGCACACTGGGGCCCCTCTCTGGGCTGCCAGCGGGGCCCAATGGCTGCCGCCACATTTTCAGGTTGCAGCCCCACTGTCCTCGTCCCATCAGCTAGCTCTGTCACCTTTGAAACTACCCTGTGTCCTGTGTTTGGCTTTCCCATCCCTTCACAGTTGCCACTGGCCATGCAGCAAGGGCCCTAGTCAAGGCCCTAGTCAAGGGCGAGCAGGGGCTACTCTTCGTTGCAGTGCACAGGTTTCTTATTGTGGTGGCTTATCTCGTTGAGGGGCACGGGCCCTAGGCACATGGGCTTCAGTAATTGTGGCATGCGGGCTCAGTACTTGTGGTGCACGGGCTTAGTTGCTCCACAGCATGTGGGATCTTCCCGGACCAGAGCTCGAACCCATGTCCCCTACATTGGCAGGCAGATTCTTACCCACTGCACCACGGTATTGCCAGGAGGTGGGACGGCCTCAAAGATTTCCACTCCGCCCTTCTCACCTCCTCCCTCCTCTCTGCCAGCCAACCTTTCCCTAGGAAAGGTCAGGATGATAAGGGATTACTAGGCCTATTTAGAAAGTTCGAGATTCTGCTCTGACCATCCCTGAGTGGGAATGGCCAAAACGGGGTCTGGGGGCTTAAACTTACTTCTGGCTCAGCCCCCTGGAGCCTCTTGTTGATTGGCAGGACTCTACACCACGAAGGCAGGGACCACGTGGCTGAGTGCCCTCATGGTGGCCCTCGCAGGCCAAGGTGTACAAATGCCCTGATCCCACTCACGCCTGACCTCACCTGGATGGAAGGCCTGGGTGATCGGAGGAAAGGCCAAGTCACAGAAATGTGACGCACTGACTTTATAGCCAGGGATAGAGGGCAGTGCTCTGACCCTGGGGGAGGCAGCACCTTAGACCCCAGGAGTTGTGGGGGGCGGGGGGTCCAGGCATTCTGCTTTTTGTCCTCTCAGTGTAGCACTACCACTTGAATCCACCAGCGGGGGCAGCCGGCGCTCTGACCTGCAGCTGGTCCGTCATCACCATCCCACATGCTCATGTGGCTGTGGGCAGGTGCTGGACTCTGCTGCTGGGTCTCAGGCCACCAGCAGCAGCTCCAACACATACACACCTCATTCCAATCGGACTGCTACAAAGTCTTGGGCTTCTGATGCCCAAGGGTCACCTGTGGCAAAAGAAGCTGCAACTACCCAGTGATGACATCACCTGTGGTTTAACCAAATCAGGCAGTTCATTTCTATAAACAGCTTTATTGATTAGAATTCACATGCCGTACACTTCACCCATTTAAAGTGTAAAATTCATTGGTTTACAATGTATTTTCAGAGTTGTGCAACCAACACCACATCAAGTTTAGAACATTTTCATCACCCCGTAAAGAAACCCCCTACCCTTTAGCAGCACCCACTGCCCCCTTCTGCAGGCCCTGGCAACCACTAAGCTACTTTCTGCCTCTATGGATTTGCCTATTCTGGACATTTCATATAAATAGAAACATGCACTGTGTAATCTTTTGGGTCTGGCTTCTTCCAGCATCACGTTTTCAAGGTTCATACGTATTGTAGCACATATCAGTACACTTCACTGCTTTTTATTGCCAAATAATATTCCGTTGTATATTCTCATAAATTCTAATGTATCCACTGTATTGAGATATCACATTTTGTTTATCCATTCATGAGCTGGTGGGCATTTGGGTGTTTTCTCACTTCTTGGCTATTAAGAATAATGCTATAAACAATCACGTACAAGTTCTCGTGTAGACACGTTTTCACTTCTCTTGGGCATATACCTAGGGGTGGAATTGCTGGGTCATATGGTTACTCTATGTTTAACCTTTTGAAGAACTGCCAGACTTTCCAAAGTGACTGCATCATTTTACATTCCCACCAGCACTGTATGAGGGTTCCAATTTCTCCACCTCCTCACATTTACCTCTTTTTTGACTATAGCCATCCTAGTAGGTGTGAAGTGGTATCTCATGATACCACTGATTTGCGTTTCCCTAGTGACTAACAACGTTGAGCATCTTTCTGTGTGCTTATCAGCCATTTGTATATCTTTATTGTAGAAATGTCTGTTCATCCTCTGCTCATTTTCTAATTGTCTTTTTTTTTTTTTTTTTGCGGTAGGCGGGCCTCTCACTGCTGTGGCCTCTCCCGTTGTGAAGCACAGGCTCCAGACGCACAGGCTCAGCAGCCATGGCTCATGGGCCCAGCCGCTCCGCAGCATGTGGGATCTTCCCGGACCGGGGCACGAACCCATGTCCGCTGCATCGGCAGGCAGACTCTGAACCACTGTGCCACCAGGGAAGCCCTAATTGTCTTTCTATTACTGAGTTTGTGAAAATTAATAAAAGGAAACCTCATTTAAAATGGAGTTGGGAGGCCAGCAGAGGGAGCTCCCAGGCAGGTACCCTTTTTTATTTTCATTTTTATTTTATTTATTTTTGGCTGTGTTGGGTCTTCGCTGCTGTGTGTGGGTTTTCTCTAGTTGCAGCGAGCGGGGGCTACTCTTCGTTGCAGTGCACAGGCTTCTCATTGCAGTGGCTTCTCTTGTTGCAAAGCACAGGCTTCAGTAGTTGTGGCGCATGGGCATAGCTGCTCCGCAGCATGTGGGATCTTCCTGGACCAGGGCTCGAACCTGTGTCCCTGCATCGGCAGGTGGATTCTTAACCAGTGCGCCACCAGGGAAGCCCAGGCAGGTACCTCCTGACTGTCAGTTACAGACCTAAGGAGAAGGATCACCAACAGGAGATTCACTGCATCTCACAAGAAAGTGATGGCACAGCTGCCAGGCCAACGAGAAGCTGTCAGCACCCTGAGCTCTCCTTTTCCTCCGACTGACTTTTCTTCAAAACAACCCCTCCCAACTTCCTCCTTTTTCTCTATAAAATAGAGAAAACTGGTAAAATAACTGGCTGTTTTATTTTTTAGATTAGCAAGTTGAAAGTATTCTTTATATATTCGAGACACAAGACCCTTATCAGATCTATGACTTGCAAGATTTTTTCTCTCATTCTGTGGGGTGGCTTTTCACTTTCTTCATTGTATCCTCTGAAACACAAAAGTTTTTAATTTGCGTGAAGTCCAATTTATATATTTTTTTCTTTTGTCACTTCTGCTTTTGTCCCTAAATTACTTCATGAAGGATAGCAACCATCTGACCTCAACACCAGCCCTGGGGGGTTAGGAAAAAACTTCCTTTACGTTGGAGCCATTTCCCTTTGGGTACCTGTCACAGTACTGCAGCCCATATTAAGACAAAGGCTCCTTTGGTAAAGAGTTTTGGTAATGTTTCTCTTTGCATGAAAATGTCTTTAGTCTATCCTCAGCCCTGAAATAAAGTTTTGCTGAATATTCAATTCTGATTTGGATTTTATTATTTACCTGAAAATATCCGTTTTGCTCTTCATTTGTAGATAACCTTTTTCTTTCTTTCTTTTTTTTTTTTTTTTGGCCTCCCCACGCAGCTTGTGGGATCTTAGTTCCCTGATCAAGTATGGAACCCGGGCCCCAGCAGTAAAAGCATCCTAACCACTGGACCGCCAGGGAATTCCCACATAGGTGATCTTTTTATCTCCACCCTAGAATTTACAGAACTTGGGCACGAATACAAACGGAGGCCAATAATATGTGTCTAAACATTTGAAATTTATTAATCAAAGTAATTTAATGATTTCATTGTTAAAGTTTAACTACATCTTATTTTATACAAATAAAACTATTCACAATCTAGTGTTCAATAGATACCAAGTTACCAATGTAAAGAGTCAGTGTTATGCTGCACTCCTGTTACATCTAGACCTATAAATACATACATTTCAGAGTGATATGAATTGTTTAATGTTGCAAAATGTTCCTCAGCCACCTCGTGCAGCTGCTATGAATAATACTGCACACACTTCATGAGCACCTGGACCATGAAATGGGACAGGAAGAGAAATAAGAAGGTGGATGTTTGCCACAGTGCTTGGCAATGAAAAAATCAGTTACATGATGCCTCTAAAAGGAAGCATTTTGTTAATTCATCTTTTCCTTGTCTAAGCACTTACTTCTGCCTCTCAACTCCTTCCCACACTGCTTAGCAGTATTATCTCTGATTTCTCCGTGCTACTGAAACCAAGTCCCCATAAAACCGAGTTCCCGATATGTCTCTCCACTCAAAACTTTATTCCCTTTCTTGTTCCCTCTGACCTCAATCCTGTGCTAACTGAGCACTAATCAACCAGTCAGGTGACTAAGATGGCTGCTGTTGATAACATCGCTAATGTACTGAAATTGCCATTGTAGACATCATCGTTAATACACACTCAGGTTGTTTCTCCAGGGCAAGATGAGCTCACAGACCCCCCAGCCATGGACCCCCTGGCCTGAGAATGTAAACCAGAAACAGCCTGACTCCTGAAACTAGATTCAGAAATGTCACAGAAATGTCACAAAACGATGATGAATCCCAGGCTCTTTGTTCCCCTTTTTAAAAAATCCCCTCAAAGATCAAGTTGGTCGGAGGCTTATCTGAGCTGGTCTGAGTGGATCTGGGGCTTGTCTCCCACTCCTTTGCTTGGTGTCCTATAAACACCCGCTGTCAGAGTCTGGCTTTCTGCGCTGGTTACAACTGCACGTTGCCCTGAGGGCTGACTTCAGGTCACAGGTGTATCCGCCCAGCTCTAGCGAGCTCCAGTCTCCCCCCGTCCTCAGCAAGTTTGGCTTTCCATGCCCCACAGCCACTGCCTCCAGCTGCAAATCCGGGACCCAGCTGTGGCTCGAGGCGCAGTCACCCGGCTGTGGGGACGACCCGCTTGCCCCGCACCCAGACACACGCCGTTTCCCGGAAACGGCGGGAAGGGCCAAAGGCTAAGGGCACTGCCGAGGCCTGAAGAACAGAGGCGGCGCAGGCCGGCGGACAGTTCCGCCAGGAGCCCGGCGGGCCAGCACTCCGGGCCTGCGCACTCGAGAGGCCTCCCGACAGTCCGTCTCGGCCACAAGGGCGTCCCGGCCAGCCCCGAGCGGTCACACCCCGGGCTCGGGCTGCGGCGCGCGGTCCACGCGTCTTTCCACCCCCACGGCTCGGCCAGCCAGGAGGGTTTGCTCGCAGGTCTTCAGGGCTACTTCCTACGGCTTGGGGTCCGCCAAAGGCGGCGCGGACCAGGGGACTCACCTGAACCTGAACCTCTAGAACTCGTCCCCGCCCCGGCCCCTCCTCCTGGACACCGGTGCCCCTCCCCCCGCCCCCTGACCCTTGTCCCCGCACACTGACCTTCACTCCTTAACCTCAGGCACGCCGCCCCGGCCACTTCCGCCGCCCCGGCCACTTCCGCCGCCCGGCTTATCTCGCGAGACCTGCGAGATCTCGCGATGCTGGCCCGTGGGCGGGGCGGGCCCTGACTGGCGCGGCCGCGGGGCGGCTCCGCGGGGCGGGCGGCCGGAGCGACCTGTCGTCACGCAAGAGCCATGGCCGCCCTGCGCGCCCTGCAACCTAGCATCCGCGCCCTGCTGTGCACTTGGCCCGGCTGCCCCGCGCCGCGCTCCTTCGCCTCGAGTGAGTGCGGGGCCGAGGGGGGCGGGCCCGCGGTGGGGGTCCTCCGGGCCCTCATCCCAGGGCCGGACCCCTCCCAGCACCTGCTGCCTGAGCTCGCGGAGCCCTGGGGTCACTGGCGTCTCAACTCCGAGGACTCGGGACGGAGTGCCAAGACCTCTGGCCATTTCAGCGTTCGGTGTGAAAGTCCTCAGACTTTAAGAGAACGTGCGGTTAGCGCCTCTGCAATTGGAAAGGGTCGCACGTGCTGTCCTGCAGTGCCTCCTGCCCAGGCCTCCCCATGTCCACTGCTTCTCCCCGGGTGTGTCCTTCAGGTTCTGCCCTCTGCCCCACCCCAGCCAGCCGGGCGCCCCTCCTCCTCTCTCCTGAGCGCACTCGCCACCCCCCCACCCCGCATTTAGCAGGAGCTCTTGGCCATGTCGATGTCGCTGGGAAAGAATCTCTGCGACCTGTGCCTTCACCTGTGCGTCCACTTGACCTAGCCACCAAGCCGTGTGGTTTTACCTGAGTTCTCTTTGACCACCCGCTTCTATACCCTGGCCTGTACCCAGCCATCATTCCTGGTCTTGTATGTGACAGGCATGCTGCCTTTACACGTGTGATTTCAGTCACGTCCCCACAAGCGCATGGGATAGGTACAGCGCTCCCTGATTCCCCATTCAAGGAAGCCGCCACCTTGGCTAACCTTCTTCTCCAGGTCATTGCTGGCCCCAGCTCTGAGCGGGCTGCCCCCGCCCAGGCCCTGGCAGTTGCCCTTTGCCTGTGTGCCTCCCTCCAGGCTGTCCACCCAGCAGGGCTGGAACTCTGTTTGCAGCTTAACTGCCCTCACCTATTTGACATTTGTTTAAAGAAGGCGTTTCCTCATTCCTTGTTTCTACGGGATCCCAGGCTGTCTCTAGTGCGCATCCTGGGAAGCGCTGACCAAGGCATTCAGGAGAAGGAAGGCTGCTCTTCATTGCTGGGTTATTTTTTTAACTTAAGGAAGTGTTCCAACGTCCGTGAAAGCAGAGAGCACTGTAAAAGCCACCCATGCAGCCGCAAGCTGCATGATGCAGCCACCAGGGACTGAGCAGGGGTCCTCAGGGGTCCTGTCAGGGTCACTCTGTCCACTGACGGGTGCATCCCCCCAGTTTGGTGCCTCCGTGAGTGGACATCCCCTTTTCCCCTCTCCCCCCAGGTGCAGCCTCTGAATACATCATCACAGCCAAGAAGGGGAAGAACAGCAACGTGGGGTTGGTCCAGCTGAACCGCCCCAAGGCACTCAACGCGCTCTGCGATGGCCTGATCATGGAGCTCAACCAGGCGCTGCAGGCCTTCGAGGAGGACCCGGCTGTGGGGGCCATCGTCCTCACGGGCGGGGAGAAGGCGTTTGCAGGTGAGTCGGGCAGTGTGGTGGTAGGCTGCCCAGGTGTGCGGTCGCACCCATGGCATGAGGCAGGCAGCCTTACACCTCTGTGAATGCATCAGGAAGGTTCTGCGACTTGAGGGTTTACTTACGTAAAGCGGACCAAACCCCAGGCTGCTTGGAGGGGCCCCTCTGATGTTTAACGTTGAGTGTGCCCCGCCAGCAAAACCAGTCTGTTCAGGGGCAATCACGTCTCGGGTGCGAGTGAATAGTGAGTGAGCCCTGCCTCTTCTGAGTCCCCCTCCGTTCCGTTTCCTGTTCACGTCCCTCTGCATCACCTCCATCAGCTCGTATCACAGCGTATTGCGCTGTACCCCCCGCCCAGCTGTGTGTCCGCGTGGCCATCCCTTGCAACCCTTGGTGCCTGCTGGCAGGGCACAATCAGTAGCTACCTGTTGGTGTGGGGTCTCTGCTCTGGTAACCGGGACCTCATTTCCACCACAGCTGGAGCCGACATCAAGGAAATGCAGAATCTAACGTTCCAGGACTGCTACTCCAGCAAGTTCTTGAGCCACTGGGACCGACTCTCTCGGGTCAAGAAGCCAGTCATAGCTGCTGTCAATGGCTACGCCGTGAGTGCCAGCCCATGCCACCTCCTTGCACTCAGAACACCTGAAGGAATTGTATTTGTGTGTGTGCAGTAGAACTGATTTTTATTTGGGGGAGACCTAAGTCTCGTTCCTAGGCTCGCAGGCCTTTTCTGACCATTGATGCTGAAGAGCCAAGAGCTGTAAAGGGAGGAGGTGTTTCAGCATCTGCTGTATTAGTGGGGATTCAGCTGTTGGGCTTCAGATTCCTTTGTTAATAAAGTCCCCCCAGTCCTGAGGCTTCCCGGGAAAGCTCTTCCCCCATGGCAAGGTTAAGGGCACACGTGTTGGCTCTCTGTGCAGTTTTGATGGCTTTCCAACCTCCACTGTCCTGTAAACTAACCTCTTTCACCACTGTTGAAAGCTCTGCCTCCCCTGTTTGGTCCATTGGGGTCTCCTATAGGCGCCTGGACAGCTCAGAGGCTCTGGGACTGGTTGTGGCCTGTAGAGAAGCCAGGAGGGCGTTTGAACTCACGATTCCTTAGTAAAGCTCCCTTGGGGTCAGCGGGTCAGCGGGCAGAGGTTATAGCCGCCGGTTCTCCCCCTCCTGGCTGCCTTTGAGCCCCCATGGCAGAGAGTGGAGTGGCCATGAGAGACACTGTAGGACCTGCAAAGCCACAAGCATTTGCTGTCTGGCCCTTTACAGAAAGTTTGCTGTTATCAACTGTATAGGTAATTTGTAGGAACAGTTAACTAACTTTGCATCTCTGTGTTAATCTTTGCTGTACCCTAGACTGTGTTTCACTTCAGTAGAAAATTCAAATAAGCAAACAGTGATTTTTGACTGGGTTCCTCCGTGGTACCTCGTGCTGTTTTGCAGCTTGGTGGTGGCTGTGAACTTGCTATGATGTGTGACATCATTTATGCTGGAGAGAAAGCCCAGTTTGGGCAGCCAGAGATCCTAATAGGAACCATCCCAGGTAAAGACTGATGGTAGCTTTGGTATCGGTTCTTCAAGTCATCGTCCACAATCTGCCCGCATCTTGGGGGCATTTGGGCTGTTCCAGTGTCAGACAAATCACGTGGGTCTGTCGTGTGAGCCTGGACGGTGGCTGCCTGTCTGCACACTAAGGTCACGTGGACACAGCAGCGCCGAGAGTGGCTTGGGGGCCTCGGAGCTGTGCCGGCTCCTCTGGAGTGGCTGTGTCCCTTGTCCGACACGAATAGGAGAGGCTGGCCACACGGTGGATTCTAACCACAGAGAGTCTTGCTTATGAGCCAAATCCGCGCTGGATCTTTATTGGTCAGCAGCTCAGAGAAGAGAACACGCTGACCACGGGCCAACACCGAGAGCTCACGTTTCCGTGGCCAGAGCGAGTCCCATAGCCTCACCCAGGTTCAGAGCAGGGAATCAGATCCCCCGTGGGCAGGGCGACAGGAACAGTGGGCCAACAGTGACACCTCTGCCCCTCGGTCCACCTGACGAGGACTTCGGGCTGTGTCCCCACGGGGTCTCTGCCTTGGGTGTACAGCCTGGAGCCCAGCGCCTCTCCCGAGCCAGCTGGGCTGGGCAGGGAGCAGCCGTGGGGTCAGGAGAGCGTGTCTGAGGTCAGCTGAGGGTGACCACCAGGGTCTTCCCATCCCAGTGCCTGAGGTCTCCACTGCATTGAGGCAGTGTCCGAGTCTGCTGGACTGTGGGTGCCCCCCTCAGGTGGCTCCTCGGCTCGGTCTGGCAGCCCTGGGGTTCACCACGGGCGGATGACCAGGCAGACCACTCTCTTTCCAGCTAGAGGCCGTGGAGTGAGCAGGAGGGGGCGGGGAGCGGGGCCGGGGAGGCGGGAGCTCGGACGAGAGGAGCATGTTCAGAGCGCTGGGAGGTGGGAGCCCTTGCGTCATCCCACACCTGGAGCAGAGCAAGCCGTGCTCGAAGGCCGCCCCCCAGCTGCCCTCTGGGTTGGGTTGGGTCAGGGTCTGGGGCCCTGGGCCGCGAGCTCCTTGTGTCTGTCCGTAGTCTGACTTCTGCACGAGAGGTACTGGTGCAGGGGACCCAGGGCACCAGGCGGTGGGGCCCGAGTGTGGAAAGGAGCCTCCCCCAGCCTCCCCACCTGCTGGATGCCTGAGTTCTGCCCACCCACCCCACCCAAGGGGCCAATCTTCAGCCCTGGGGCACTTGGGGACAGCACGTCTGTGCATCCTGGCTACAGAGCCATCCGTGCCCAGCAGCCCTCTGCCCTGCAGGTGCAGGGGGCACCCAGAGACTGACCCGTGCCGTCGGAAAGTCACTGGCCATGGAGATGGTCCTCACTGGTGACCGGATCTCGGCCCAGGATGCCAAGCAAGCAGGTACAGGCCACAGCCTCCCGTGGAGCTGCCCCCTCAGGAAGCTGAGTGGAGGGGGGAGGGCTGCGTCCATGGCCTCCCACCGGTGATCAGCACAGAGCTTTCCCGTGTCCTGGGAGCCCAGGAGACTCACTAGGCAGTGGCCTTTGTTCTTTTATTTGAAATACCACATGCTCAAAGGAGTGACTGAGACATGCATGCAGGTTAAAGAGCAATAGTGAAACCGCCCCGCTTCCCAGAGCCAAGGTCAGCAACAGGGTCTCCGAGACCCTCTGCAGGCATGCCCTCTCCTGGACCCTCAGTGACCTGTGACTGTGAGAGCCCAGTGACCGCAGCAGCCAAGGGTGGCGGCCCTACCAGGGGACACGGTGGACCCTTTCCTGTGTCCCCGCTGCCTTGTCGGCACCCAGAGGCCTGTGCTGTGGCTTAGAGAACGAGAACGAGCTGCTGCCATGTGTTGTTTACCTTTTTGTGTTTTAGGTCTTGTAAGCAAAATTTTTCCTGTTGAGACACTGGTGGAAGAAGCCATAAAGTGTGCAGAAAAAATTGCCAGCAACTCTAAAATTGTAACAGCGATGGCCAAAGAATCAGTGAATGCAGGTAGGGAGGAGAGCGGAGAAGGCCGCACAGTAGTTGTGAGGCTTGACAATTTGGGGTCAGAATTATGCATCTTAACCGGTCTGGACACAAATTGTTAGGATTCTTGGTATTTCGATTTTGGCTCTTCGTAGAGTTCTGGTTTCTAGTTGCTCGCTCACAAATTCTGTTGAAATGGCCTGAGCTCCCCTTGGAAGCAGGACCCGAGAACAGGGCCAGCCTGGGGGACAGGCGACAGGGGGCTGGCGCTGGCCTGCAGGGGAAGCCCGGGAAGGGTCACCTGGGGAACCTGGGAGGAAGAGGCTCCTCTCGGCCAGCAGCTCCGCCCATCTGTCAAGGATGAGCTGGGGGCAGAGAGCATGCTATGCTCCCGGCTGTCGCTGTGGACTGGGCGTCCTCTCTCTGCCAGCGGGGCAGCTCTGACCGCCCCTCCTCAGAATCGCTACAGTGTTAACATGGCGATGTGTTCTCAGCGTTGGAGTGAGGCTGTCCCTTTGCTCCGTGTCGCCTGTCAAGAGGGCAGTGAGCTGAGACAGCCGTGTGTGCCCGCAGTGAGCCTCTCTGCCCCCTGTCTCTGCTCACCGGCCTCCCTGGCCCCCGGCCTCGGCCAAAGCGTTCACACAGGCACGAGCGTGTGGAGCGTGCAGCAGGGGAGGGGACATGCCACAAGGCCCAAGGCACCTGTCACCTTGGCTGGGCTCTGGCCGTGAGGACCCAGCTACAGGTGCCGCCAAGGAAACACTTCCGCGAGCCTCGCACCTGCATCACCTCCACTGCAAAGATGGCCCGGGACTCACTCTGTTCTGCACAGAGTTCTGTTTTCTGGGTGTTGTCCTTAATTTGTCGTGGTTTTTGAGTTCAGTGTTGTGGGCTTCCTCAGCCCTCATGACTGGACAGAGTTTGCCGTCCCACCTTCCATCCAGGTCCCCGTGCAGGACACTGGGAGGCCGGGAGCAGTATTCACTGGGCATCTTGGTTGGGGTGGTGCATTTGAGCAGGGAGGCTGTACTTTAAACGTCGTCGGTGAAGTCAAAGTCCACGTCAGTCCCTGAGGGGGTGTCCTGCCTCCACAAAAAAGTTCTGCGTTCCCACAGCTGGCATCTCAGCTCCTAACTTCAGGGTTTTCTTTTTCAGCTTTTGAAATGACATTAACAGAGGGCATTAAGTTGGAGAAGAAACTCTTCTATTCAACTTTTGCTACCGTAAGTAAACCTCATTCACGTGGAGAATCACACACGGTCTAGCCATAGACGTTCCTGGCATTTCCTTATAGGTTTCATCACTAAATACCATTTCTCTTTGGCCAGAACTCTTAGCTTCCCCTGTAACTGGATCACATGTGTTCTGTCACTGAGCATTGATTTTTTTTCAAATAAGTACAGTGTGTGGAAGTTCAAAAGTACAGAAACTTACACAGGGTTATTTCCTATTACAAAAGATCTTACAAATTACACCCTTAAACAGCAACTCCTGTATTTAAAATGTAATCCATTTACTCATAATTTTCCTAGATTGTTCCAGTTACCTGGAATGGGGCTTGAATGTATTATACTATTGTAATCTGAAGCCTTGGAGCATTATTTTCTAGGATATCTGCCAGTAACTCAAAGGAAATCATTCTCTTAATAGTCATTAAAATTGATCTTTTATTATCAGAAAGTCATATCTAGGTGTTTTATAAAAGATTAAAAATGGCTTTAGCTCTTGAGGAAGTGCAAGTGCATGTGTGCACATGTGTGTGATTGCATGCGTGTGTGCATATGTGCACACCGAGGAAGGTATGCAGAGGTAGAGCTTGGATTCTCGTGTCCTGCTTCCTGACCCTCAGGACACCACCTGCCCTAGAGCACGGCTAAATCCAGGTCATGATTTGGTGAATGACCCAAGTACACGCATCTGAGGTTCTCTGTAGATGGGAGTTTATTCGACTCATAGGTTAGTTGTTCCTGAATGACCATCACAAAGGCGGGGCAGGGGTGTTTAATGGAAAAATACCCATTCCCAAGCCGCCCCTGGGAATTGGGATCATTCACAGTTTTCGAGGTGATCCCGCTGCAGAACCCGGTGAGTGGACGGCCAAGGGCAGGGAGCAGCCCTGACACAGGAGAGCCTCGCGCCTGGACCCCACGCAGAGTGACCATCCACCTCTGCCTCTCCCCTTCTCTCACCAGGAAGACCGGAAAGAAGGGATGTCCGCGTTTGTGGAGAAGAGAAAGGCCAGCTTCAAAGACCAGTAGGAGCTGGCTGCCTGTGCCTCAGCACCTCGAGTTAAAGAGGAAAAACACGGCCTGTCAGCTTCAGAAGCAAATAAATCCTTCTCTTTCAAACGCAGTGTCAGTGACACACAGCTTCTCTCCAGCTGTGAGGGGCCCTGGGGGGCTGTGTGGGCTCTCGCCCCCCCCCACCGCCGAGCAGCAGGGGGCCTTCACCCGGTTCTCATGAGGACCCCCAGCTTGGTCGCGGTGTCGTCTGCAGCCAGTGGACGTGGCCGCTCAGAGGGATGGCCTCGCTGCTGGGCCTTTAAAGAGACGTGCTCTTAACTAAATGACAAACTTCAGGTCACATTATGCCTTTCTTTTAGTTATCGCTAGATTTGAATGTTCTGTCACTTTTTAAAAACTTCTGTTTGTCATTCTCAGTAACAACATTCAAACAGAACAAGGCTCTTAAAGTAAGGCACCCACATCGCACTCCGAGGGTAACCACTGTTCACACGTTCGTGCCTTTCAAGGTGTCTTTCTGTGCCCACGTGTGTGAACATACGCTCCGGTGTGAAATTCCGCTTTCTTTGTACAGGATGGCTCTCCACGTACATGTTTCTACAAGGTGCACTGATCACCTTCTGCTTCTAGCACACAAATGCACCTTATCCTTCTGTTTGACTAGCATTTGTTTTCATTTTTCCCATTTTTAAATGTACATTTTCGCAGCATTCAGTGTATTCACAGTGTTCTTCATCTCCAGACTGTTTCATCACCCCAGACAGAAACCTCACCCCTTCAACACTAACTCCCTACTCCAGCCCCCAGCCCTGGGGACCTCTGTTCCACTTTTTCTGTCACTGGGTTTAACATAATGTTTCCAAGGTCCGTCAGGTTGTAGCACTAGCAGTTCCATTTCGTTTCATGGCTGAATACTATTCCTACTAGCACTCCTTTCAGTGACCCTGAAATATTTCATGACGTGCGTGTGTTGTGATCTGCTTAGTCACACGGTGTTGGATGTTTAGACCGTGTCCAGGTTCTTGTTTCAGAGCCACCATGGCGACGGTGCAGCGAACGTTCCCTGCACGAATCCTTGCATTTCAGCTTGAGTGCGTCTGGAAGGGAAGGGCGGCACTGTGGGGCTGGGCTGCTGGGGGCCGAGGCTCCCAGATTGGTGTGAGGACTGCTTGTGTCGGAATCCCTAGGGCGTCGGTTTAAAATGCATGCTCCCAGACCTGGCGCGGGATTAGTGCCCTTTGCTGTGGGAGGACGTAGAGTTTACACACCAAGGTTCCTCTGGTGGCCTTATCCCCAGGAGGGCCAGCTGCGTCCCCCGGGTCACCGTGCAGTCAGGCACCTTGCAGGACCCTGGGTGAATGAGTGACCGAGGTACCGGGAAACACGTCTGCCCCGACCAGGCGTCTACTGTTTAATCCTCAGGTCACAGCCCAGCTCGGAACTCCGAACCCTCCATTTTACACCAGATTCTCGAGCAGGTGTCCAGGGGGAGAGTCGTATGAGTCCTGGAGCACGGGATGAAGGCCCTTGTCCTCCTGCTGCCTGGGAGGGCTGCACGGGTGAAGACGGCAGTCGCTGGCCTGGGTCAGGGCCCCCCAGCCTCAGAATGCCCTCAGACCCTCCAAGGTGAGGCCAGAACAGCTGCACCTCTGGGAGCGAACGTCGGCACCGTGAGGATCCCCCTGGATCTTGGTGCGGTGCCCACGGCAACGCAGCTGCAGGTGAACAGACGGCCAGGTGAGGGATGAGCTCTGCTGGCTTCGTTGTGCCCCCACCCCTACCCCATCCGTCTTGCTCTGCAGAGAGAGCCTCAGCTGTCGGAATGATGGGCGCCGCTCAGAACCCAGGGCAGAGCTCTCCCTAAGCAAGTGCTGCACGGTGAGACATGCGCCTGCCTGTCCTGGGAATCGGGCCTCAGAGCCCTCCTCCGGGAGCCGCCACCCAGCGAAGACCTGAGCACCTGGTACAGGCGTTTCCTCAACCTTGTCCTGCTGCCAGTCGTGGGCAGGTAGCCTGTTGACCAGCCTGCCCAGTAGAGGTTTCTGAATGTGGGATTGCAGTCATGGCCTTGGGCAGGGCTGGGCCCAGAGTGTGTACCCTCCCCCCACCCAGGACCCATGCTGAACACCCAAGAGAGATCCACCTGCATCTGAGGAAGAGCTGAGATGGCCAGTGGAGCTCTGGCCGCCCAGCACCTTCGATGACTCGCCCTTGTGCTCTGGTCATATTTGTGCAGCTGGGGGGCCCAAAAAGAATTGCTCTGCTGACCGTCTGCCGGGGGAGATTAGCTCTGCAGTCTCCGCCCAGGCTCTGTCATTCTGCAGTGTGTGCCATGGTCGGGAGTTTGAGAAGGGCG
The DNA here is from genome assembly GCA_036417435.1 of Inia geoffrensis. Lineage (NCBI taxonomy): Eukaryota > Metazoa > Chordata > Mammalia > Artiodactyla > Iniidae > Inia > Inia geoffrensis. The sequence goes on along the minus strand of CM070914.1, from coordinate 88,702,172 downwards.
CAGTGGTTCTATTACAGGACAAGACCCTCCCCAGACAGCAGACACTGAGTTCCGATGGAGTCGCCCTTGAATGGTGGGCAAGGGAGTAGGTACAAGGGGACCACGAGATCAGGCTCTCCCCTGGGGTCAGGAAGGCTGGGCCCAGCCAGGCGGTCTTCATGGCAGTAGAGGTGGGAACCCCATTTATTAAAGCTGTGTAACCGGGGTTTGCACTAGTGAGACACCACCTAGAATGAGCAAGCAGAGGTATGTGCAGGAGGAAACCTTAGAGTTGAGAAAGTCCGTGCATTAGTTTAATCTTTCACACGCGTTGGGCGGTGACCTTCATAACCGATTCCGAACAACAGAGCTCCGAGTGCTGGGGGGCCAGTTGTGAGGGGCCCGTCTGAATCTCGCGGGTACCCTTGTCTCAGTGGCTCAGCCGGAAGCCGAGAAAGGGCTCGACATGGAACCGGCACATGAGAGAGTGTGTGCCTCAAAGGTCTGCACCCACAGGGTCGTTTGGGATCCAGCACGTGGCAGGGACGGGACCCCAGCCCCAGGCCCAGGGAACAGGATCTTCTCTTCAGGCTGCATGGTGGCCCCGGGCTTGGGGAGACTGGGGACCGTCCAGTGGTGTGACTGCGTGCTTTGCTGTGGGTGGCGGGGTTGAATGCAAACCCCAGCGGGACTTCAAGGACCACAAGCCGCAGAGAGCCCTCCACTCCCTCTTGAGTTAATTGACTTCCGGCGCCATATTGTTTGGGGGTTTTGATTTGTTTCTGAAGCTGAGACCTTTCATTCTCATCTATCCGTATAAAATTGCCTTTTCCCTCTTATATTCCTACTAAAAAGATAAGCTTCAGGGAATGTTAACTTCAAGTCTCTCCACTCAGGTTTTGGAGTAGAAACTGCTCACACTGGGTGGAATTGGCCACTGTGGGCGGCCTGAGTGTGGGCCCTGCTGACCACCTCCCTGGGCAGCTTCCTTGACCAGCAAGGCTCCCCAGGGCCGGGCAGTGGACGTGGGTCGTTTGTCGACTTCAGGTTCTCTGCCATCTTTCACGTACAGAACTTCCGCAGGAGCTGCCAGGCCTCTGGGCGTGTCACCGCAGGGCTGAGGGTCCATTTGGGAATGAGGTGGAAAGGGGCGGGCTCCGAGGGGAGAGAGCCTGGCCTGTCCCGGCTCTGGGTTGGGCTGTTTCCTGCAGCACAGGCAGCAGTAAGTACTCGGGTGGCCGACAGGCAAACCGGGCAGCCCTGTAAGGAGGGCCAGAGCCTGGAGGGCTGAGAGCCGGCTGGCCTGAGCGAGAGCCCGTTTGCAGGCTGGGCAGTGAAGTTAGGTTTGGGGTTCTTAAGTGGGGGTATGATCTAGCCGGTGCAGGCACGGGCATCTGCACTGGGGTCTGCACTCAAGCCTGCGTGTGTGGAGTGGGGTAGAGAGAGAGCAGACACAGGGTTGAAGGCCAAGGGCAGCGTCAGCTTTTGGTGACATCTCGGCAGGGCACAGGAGCCGCCTGCATTAGTCAGCTACTGCCGCATAATAAATTATTCCTAAACTCGGTGGCTTACAGGAGCAATCATCAGTTCTCCTTCCTCAGTTTGTATGGGTCAAGAATCCAGACAGGCCACCGTGGGTCAGCTTGTCTCTGCTCCACAAAGTCTGGGGCCTCAGCTGGAGCCCCGCCTGAGCAATCGCTCCCTGGCCTGGTGGTTGATGCGGCATCACTGGGCTGAGCTGGGGCAATGGGCCGAATGCCCACAGGAGGGCCCACCACGTTCATTCCCTCGGCTTCCTGCCAGAACCGTGTCTGCATTCCCAGTGGCAGAAGTTCACAAGAAAACAGAAGTAAAACCAACAAATTACTTAGGTAGAGATTAGTAAAAGTGTGTTGTGCACACACCAGAAAGACAGTTTGCAAACCAGGAGTACTCAAACCAAAACATGGGATGAGGCTCAGAGGATGTTGTTACAAAGCAGTGTATGTAGTGCGAGGGCAGTGATTCTTTATAGTGATTGGTTACAAGATTCGAATTTTCTTAAATGAAAGAGAGTTGGCTAGTGGTTACCTCATGCCAATTGGGGGAACTGTTTAAGTTTTGCTTATGCTTTTCAGAGGCATAAACAAGAACTGTCCCAGGTCAAGTTGACCTTTCTTGTCCTGCAAAATAAACTAAATTAAATTGTGCTTGTCTAACTGGTTTTGTCTCCTCGGGAGAAAATCGGTTGCATTTGATTATAACACCAGGGCAAGTGTTCTGAAGAGAGAATCAGGAGGAAGCCATACTGCCTTTTTTTCTTTTTTTTTTTTTTTTTTCCTGTGTTGGGTCTTCGTCGCTGTGCATGGGCTTTCTCTAGTTGCGGTGAGTGGGGGCTACTCTTCGTTGCAGTGCCCGGGCTTCTCATTGCAGCGGCGTCTCTTGTTGCGGAGCACGGGCTCTAGGCGTGCGGGCTTCAGTAGTTGTGGCGCACGGGCTGAGTTGCTCCACGGCATGTGGGATCTTCCTGGACCAGGGCTCGAACCCGTGTCCCCTGCATTGGCAGGCGGATTCGTAACCACTGTGCCACCAGGGTAGTCCCACCATACTGCCTTTTATGACCTGCCCCCAGAAGCCAGGCAGCAGCATGTGCACATTCTATTGGAGGCAGTTACAAAGGTCCACCTGGTTCAAGGAAGGGGACAAACCCGCCCCAGGGGAGGCGCGTCACTCACTGTGGCGTGTCAGATACAACATGGCGGCAGTGCTGCCATTTTGGGAAAACACAATCTTACCTGTCGACTGAAATAAATGCACAACCTAAAAATTGAGAGTTATGCTTTATTCGGTGGACTTGCTGAGGACTTAAGCCCAGGATACAGCCTCTCAGCTCTCAGGGACTGTTCCGAAGAGGTAAGGGAGTGTAAGCAGATAGGGCAGGGGGTCCCCGGAGAAAGAGAACCAGGAATGGCTTTCTGAACATATGAGAACCCGTTTTGGCCTGTGCCATTTTGTGATCTAAGCCTGGCCCCGGTGCTTGCCCTTGAACAGGTCTCAGTAATCAGTGATGTTAAACGAACAGAGGAACACAGGGACAGAGAAAAGGCAGTGATAGAGCAGAGTCCTAGTTCCTCCTCAAGGGATAAACATAATAATATACCTTGAGTTGTGCAGGAACTCCCTACCCAGGTGGAAGGTGGAATGGTGATGCTGACCATCCTGACTTAAATCAACAAAGACGTGACTCTGTCGACCTGACCTTTGCCCCAACTTTATGCTAAATTCTCTGCTCAAGCCCCTTCCTGAATATGCATGTGCCCTTAGCTTAAAACGTCCCCAGTTTTGCTGAGGGGGACCCTGCTTTGGGAAGGCCCTTGTGCTCTCCTTATTTGCTGTGATTAAATTCTACCTTCTCCCCACCTTTGCTGGCTTGGCTGTCTTTCGGCTCGACACCCACCGAGAGGTGAACCCAGTTTTCGGGTAATAGGAGGAGCCAGTATGTACAGGAGTTTTTGCAAACAAAACAAAACAAAAAACCAGGTAGTCCGAATAGCAAAATATTACTGCTAATAAAAGAAAACCAGACATCTCAAGTTAATGAATTTAGTGCTTTCCTCCTATGTATGGGAAGATGCAAGATGTATGGGCTCCTTGAAATCATTCCTTTTATATGCACCTCAGCTGGCCAGCTGAAGGTGATCTCTCCCTCCCCAAATTAAGACACCTAGTGTTGGGGGGCGTGGGGGCGGGGATGGGGTGGGTCCTGTGGAGCCCACGTCGCTGGGGCCCCTACGGGGAGTCAGAGCGCTGCTTCCCTGGGCAGGGGTGCGGCACCCTAGCCAGGTACCTGAGCGGTCTCAGCAGGCTGACGCCTGGAAGACAGCGTAGGGGGGCTCTCAGCACACCCGCTTGGCCCAGAGGTAGCACCCACCTGCCCTCAGGGTCCTTCCAGTGTGAACAGTGTTGGGTGAAGGAGTAAGTCCTCCCTGTGCCGCCACCCAGCCCTCCCCACCCCAGGGCACCACGGACCCTGCGGGCTGGAGGGGGTGGGGGACGAGTCCCCAAGGCCTGGGGGCTGAATGGGGGCTGGAGAGGAGGCCTTCGCGCACGGAGGGCGCTGGGGAGCTCCCACACAAACACACGTGGGTGCCCGGGTCCTCGACCTGGCCGGGAAAGCGAGGCCTCGAAAGACGGCGCCTGCGGGGCTGGGCTGGGGTCGACCCCGCCCCGAGGCGGCCCACGCAACCCCAAGTCCTCCGCACTCCGGGGGACCCTCCCTTAAGGCCACGCCCATCTCCCCCCTGGCCCCGCCCCTATATGCCACCAGCCCCCTCTGGCCCCTCTCTCCTCCACGATCTGCCCCACACGCGGCCCCGCCCTCTCCGGCCCCGTCCCTCGTGGCCGCCCCGCCCTCTCAGGCCCAGCCAGCAGGGTGGTGCTGAAGGGCGTCCCCGCGCTGCCGTCCCCCGAGCCGCTCTACGCCCTGGCGCGGATGGGGCACGGAGATGAGATCGGTGAGCGCGGCGGGCGCAGAGCTTCTGGGGGATCCACCCGCCGGGGACAGAAGTCGGGCGGGGCCCCTGGTCCTGGGTGGGGGCACTGCTCTGGCCGCCCTCGCGCCCTCAAGGAAACTGAGGCCTGCCTGGGCGGTCACGACGACGATGGCCCTTGGTCCGAGAGGGGCTGTGTCCGGCAGATCCGGTTCCTCCCCCAGCCCGGGTGTGCGGGGTCCCGGGCGGCCAAGCCCACGCCCCGCCTCAGGCCCTGTGTGCAGCTCCTACTCCAGCCCCTCCCCACACGGCCCCCAAGGGGCCACCACCGCCTCGCCTGGGCTGTCCCCTGACGTGTGCAGCGGTTTCTCTTTTCCTGAGGCCGTGGGCCTGGACCGGTCCGGGCAGCGTTCGGGCGACGCCTGCAGTTCCTCCGATGCCTGGTGGTCCCTCACCCCGCCTCTCTCGGACAGGAAGGGAGGGGAAGTGGGCGTGCCCTAACGCGTCTGACCTGCGACCCTGGGTCTGCGGCCAAGCCCGCGGGGGAGGGTGCGCTGCGCGGACCCGTCGCGGGTGTCTAACCGTGCTGGCTGTTCAGTTCTTGAGGACGTGAACTTCCCCACCGCCTGCATCTGCAGGTGTGGCCCAGAGGAGATCCCTGCCGACGGTGAGCCCCACCTTCTGCAGGCGGGCGTGGGGAGGGTGGGCTGTCATCCGGCCTCTGGGCTGCCCAGGCGCTGCAGCTCTGCTCCTACCCCCACCAATTCCTCAATAACCCACCAGTGACCCAGGAAATCTCAGTGCCAGGACCCTCAAGATTCTCCCTGCAGCCCCCAGCCCCCAGAAGTGAGCCTGGGGCTCCTGCCCCATCTCACACACCACTTGGTGTCTTCTTACAAATGGGGAAACTAAGGCCTGGCACCGTCTTGGCTGGCTGAGCAGCGGTTCCTGGCCCAGGTCAGGTGTTCAGCCTTTACTCTGCTCTAGAATCCCACCACTCGTGACCTGGCCCCAAAGGTTCCAAGTGTCCGCACACTCCGTCTCTTAAGACGCTCTCATCCCCCTAGGGGCCAGTGGGGGGTGAGGCTGGGAGGGCCCTGGAGCCAGGTCCAGGAGGTAACAGTAAGAGAGGGGTTAGCAGTCCTGAGGGTAACGGGGGGCATGGGCTGGCCTTGGGCTGTGCCTGGATGCCTCCACCCCCAGCAATGTTGTGAGGCAGGAACACGACTCTCCCTGCAGAGTTCAGGCCACTAAAGGCACAGAGATGTGAAATGTGGGGTAAACGCAGCCCCCTGGACAGAGCGCTCCCGACCTGGTGGCCCCGGCTTCCCCCCCTGCTCAGGGAGCTGAGCCCGCTGTGCCTCGGTTTACACCTTGGGCCAGGTAACCTGAGGTGCTCTCCTCCCTTTCCGCGGGGTGGGCCACGGAAAGGCCCAAATGGTGGAAGAGAAGGAAGGCATAAGTGAATCACGGTGCAGCCCCCAGAAGTGACACACACACCTCGGCAAACGAGCAGTTAGCATTCAGTGTCCGATGTGCAGAAAAGTCTAACCTTGTTGAAACGAGGGAAAAGGGCAGAAGGAAATGCACTCCGACAGTAGCAGGGTTTCCTTTATGTAGTAAGATTACAGCCGGCTCTTTTTCGCGGGCTTCTGTATTTCCTGGTTATGTACAATGAACACGCATTAGCTTAACAATCAGAAACGAACTTTCGGGAGAGCAGGGGCCCTTGGAGCCAAGTGGGGCAGGTCTAGGGGCGGCCTGGGGCCAGAGGGGCCTTCTTCCAGACCCCACTGTCCTCATCACAAGGAGGTCATCTCCAGGGCCTTCTGGGTTCAAGGAGGTGGCCCAGGTGCCCCTCCTGGTGGACAAGTGTTTGGGGGTCACCACCAACAACCCGTGTGGTAGAGTGAAGGGGGATGCGCAGGGCCAAGACGGTGACAGGTGCCGTGGCCAGGGCGGGGAGACACCAATGTGACCTCAATAAGTGTCACCCCACGGACAGCAGGTGGCCGGGCGGGAGACGGTGGCGTCTGACGCCGGCACTCTGCCCTCAGGCCCGGGCATCCCTCAGCACCTGGGGGCTGTGCTGCAGCTGCTACCACTGGACTGCTACGTGGAGAGCCCGGTAAGGCTGCTCTGGGCCTCAGTTTACCCTTTGCCAGAACTCAGAGGGGCCACTTGCCTTGGGTAGGGGGTAGGACCCTTGTCCCCAAAGACCCCTGAGCCTATCAGAGGAGCCCTGAACTGTCACCCAACAAAGGGTCCTGGAGGCACCCAGGGCAGGAGCAGTGGGCCACAGAGCTGACCCCCCTCTGTCTCCAGGCTGTGGTCGTGGAGCTGGTGCCCAGCGACAGGGAGATTGGCCTGCAGACCCCAGTGTGGACAAGCTACCAATCCATCCTCTCCAGGGCCGGCTGTGCGGTGAGCCTGAGATCCCCACCAGGAAGGGGTCAGGGATCCTCTGTGCCTCCTTGGAGTCCCGAGAGACGAAGAAGAAGAAAGACAGGCCCCCCCCGAACCCCGCCCCATGGTTGTGTGAGCTTTTCTACCCGTGGGGACGGCCACCCCTTGCCCCGGCCTCCCCGCTCCCTTCCAGGACCCTGACCTACCTCTGCCCGGGGGTCCTCACCCACCCCAGCCTGTCCGAGCGGAGCCAGGGGGAAGCACGGAACCCCGTCTGTGGTCAGAGGCCTGGCCCAGTGCCGCCTGTCAGCCCCCCACCCTTCAAGGGGCCGGGCCTGTCCTCCCGGGACCACCCACCAGCAGGTCTTGGGCAGGACCTACCGAGGAGAGGACCCGGGGCTCCTGTCCTGGACAGCAGCCCCACCCCGACCCCCAGGGCAGCTCAGACGATTCAAGGGCCCCAGGCAGGCGGCCACGACAGCCCCCTGTGCACCTGTCCGCCCAGCCCTCGCAGGTCAGGAGCCCAGCCACCTGGGGACCCCAGCCTGGAGAATCTGCTGATGCCCCACGGGCCCTGGGGCCCTTGACCGTCCCCCCTTGCCTTCCCGAGCCCCCTGGCCATGATAGAGAGATTGGAGTTTTATGAGTGCACCAGAAAGGCTTTTGCTGTTGTGACAACTGGGTGACCTCTGGCTGGACCCGCTGGGTCCACTGGGTCCTCCTGGGTCTGGCTGCATCTGGGCCGAGCCTGGGGCCCTACCCCTTCCCACTGCAGAGCCCTCCCCACCCTCTGCTCAGCCCCTGCCCCGTCGGAGACTAGATGCCCCGCGGGGAACGGCAGAGCCGAGGGATTTGCTGAAAGTGCACAGGGTGGGTGGCAGAGCAGGGCTCTGGGCACCCCAGTCCTCTCCATCCCAGCTCGGCACTCAGCCTGCTCCTTATGCAGGGAGGCGGCCCTCTACGGAAACCTCATCCTCAAGAAGGAGTTGCCGGCCCCCAATGCCCTGTTCCAGGCCTGTTGAAGACCACCTGCCCAGAGAGGGATCTGGAACCCTGAGCCCGACGCCGCCACCAGCAGGAGTGTCCAGCGGCAGATGAACTGGCCTGGCCCTGCCTGGCAGCGCTCAAAGCTCACCCAGCCAGGGGCTCCAGGGGCCCAGCGGGTCCTGCGGGGGGGGCCTCTGCTGACCAGGGCTGGCATCATCTCAGTTCAGGAAAATGATGGAAAAGTGCAGTGACTTGCCAACATACAGCCCAAAGGTTTAAACAGGAGCTCCGTCTTCACTCACAAAGGCCTGTTTTGTGCTGAGTGCAACAGCGGCTGTGGGCTCCCTGGAGGGCAGACCCCACCCACTCTTGGTGAACCCTCAGGTGGGAAGTAAGGCCTCCCTCCTCCCGATAGGTTTGGGTCACCTGACTTGGCAAGTCCCTGGGTTTGGGATGAGAGTTCACACAGGTCGAGACCCTCGTGTGGGGAGATCGCACAGAGGGCCTGGGCAGGGGCCTGGGTGACGCAGCACATGGCAGGGGGCCCTGGGGGTGGGTGCATCAGCTACCCAGGCAGCCCTGAGTGGGCTGCAGTCACTAAGGTGGCCCTTAAAGAGGGGGCCGGGGCTGTTCCTTCAGCCCCAGAGGCTGGTCTGGAGCCTCCGGGAGCTGACCACACCGTCAGCTGGGGTGGGGGGCGCTGGGCCCAGTGCCTGTGTTCCCTCGCTCTGGTGGTTGAGCGTCTACTGAATACGCATGAGCCCGAGTGGGTCTGGGGCTGGCCGAGGCGGCGGGTAGAGGACAGGAGGACGCGAGGCACCCAGGCAAAGGGGGCCTGAGAGGTTGCGACGGCTTCCCGGCACGTTCTCAAACTGGGTCTCCCGGAGTGGGCAGGGTTCCCACTGGCCATTGCACAGGGTCCCTCCCTGAGGGCCTTCTCCCTGTTCCTCCAGACCTTCTCACAGCACGTGGGCGTGGGAGCCGGGATGACCAGGGATCCCCAGGGCTTGGGGGAGGCTCCCATGGTCAGGACCAGGGGCTGGTGGGCCTGAAAGGCAGACAGGTCCACTGGGCGGAGGTCTGGGGCTCAGCCTGGGGAAGGGACCACGTTCTGGGCCCGCCACTGCCGGGGCTGATCTCAGACCCCTGACCCCACGGCCAGCCACTTCCAGCCACACACGGGCCTCTCTTGAAACAGCTTTATTGAGGTTGAATTGACACGCAGTAAGTAAGCTGTTCACCTTTAAAGCATTCAGTTAAATTCGTTTGGGTGTTGGACCAGCACCTCCATACCCCCCCTTCTGCCCTGCCCCCACTGGTCCGCCCCCCTCCCTGCTGGTCAATGTGCACTTTGCAGAACTCCATGTAACTGGAAGGCTGTGCACGCCCTCTGCGTGCTCGCAGTGGGGTGGGGTGTGTGTGTTTGCGTGCGCTGTGTGCGTCGATGATTCCACTTTGCTGCAGAGCGGGATTCTGCTGTGCACACGCTACTGTGTTCCATCCAGGCAGCTCTGGGTTGGGGGGTGGGGGGCGGGTTGCTTTCAGCTCTCGGCTATCGCAGATAAGCTTGCTGTGAACGTACCCACACAAGTCTGCGTGGACACGAGCCTTCATTTCTGGAGCAAACACCTCTGGTCAAGGCTCGGCCGTAGGGCGTGTGTATGTGTGACTTTGTAAGAAACTCCCAAACTGTTTCCAAAGCAGCTGAGCTGGCTTACATCCCCAGCCCTGTGAATGTGCATTCCAGCCCCTGGCCCTCATTCTGGCTGCCCGTCTTTCCCGTGAGCCACTCTAAGGTGACTGTAGCGGTGAGTTCTCTGATCGTTAATGACGTTGAACATCTCATGGGTGTGTGTGCCTTCTGTTTTCTTTGGTGACGTGAGTGGTCAGTCTCTTGCCCATTTTGGCACTAGGGCGTTTAATGATTCCAGTCACCAATTCCACTGTGTGTTGGGGGGGGAAGGGCAGGGGGCTCCCCCCACCGCCAGGCAGCCCCTCGGCACCAGCTGGTGTCCTGCAGTCCGCTTGGTTCTGACACCCCCTGCCTGGGGACGTGTCAGATCCCACAGGTTCAGGGCTCAGTCCCACAGGACTGCCCCCCACGATGCCCCCACTCCAGATGCCAGTCCCAAGTCCAGGGGGGCACCCGGGCTTCTGACCGACTGGCTGTAGATAGAGGGTTCCCTTGACCCCTCCTCAGTCTCAGTTTTCTAGAGCGGCTCACAGAACTCAGGGAAACGTTCACTCCCTAGATCACCGCTTATCCTAAAAGTATAGGACTCAGGACCACCCAGGTGGACGAGGTACGGGGAGGGGCTTCCGTGCCCTCTCCAGCACCCCTCCCCCCGCACCTACACGTGCTTACCACCCCGAAGCTCTCCAGACACATCCTTCTGGGTTTCTGCGGAGGCTTCACAACGCAGGCTGTTTGATTCAGTCACTGGCCACTGGTGATTGATCTGACCCCCAGCCCCTCTCCCCTCCCCAAGGTCTGGTCATGGGGCTGGAGGTTCCAAACCTCTATTCCTGGTCACTTCCCTGCAACCGGCCCCATCCTTAGGGACCTTCCCAGAGTCACCTCAGTGTCACAGCAAAGGACAGCTTTATCACACCCATCACTCAGGAAATTCCAAGGGTTTTAGGAGCTCGGTGCCAGCATCAGGGATGAAGACCATGCACATTTCTGATTATAAGTCACAGTATGACAGTACTTTCCACTAGTCCAGGCTCTTGCTGGGGAGCCCCAGTGCCCACCAGAAGGGTCTTGGGTTCAGCCAGATGCTCAGACTCAGGGAAGAGCACAGACCACCCTTGCCAGCCATCCACTGAGGAAGAATGTTCCACAGATGCGGTGGGTCACAGCTGCCCTGTGGCTCAGGGCAGCTCAGGTGTGTGGGGATGAGGGTCGCTGGGCACCGCCTGGCCAAGAGCCTGTGCCCCCAGATGGAGGTGCAGCGTCCAGGGTCCCCGGCAGGACCACTATATCAGGGAAGCCAGGGCTGCGGCTCCCGGGAAGGACCCCAGGTGTCTTATTCCCCACCTGGATGCCTCACCCAGCAGCGGTCACTCTGCAGAAGCAGTACTGCCTAGTGACGCCGGGGAGCAGAGGCAGGGGATCCACACTCAGCACCCTCTGTAGAAGGGGTGAGCAGCAGCAGTGCGCCTGGGAGTTTGGGGGGCGGGGGTCACAGGGGGCTGAGCCGGCCTGTGGCCTCTGCCAGTGTCTCCTGCTCACCCCCAAGTCCCCTGCTCCTGTGGGTCTCCGGCTGTGCCCTCGGGGCAGGCAGTGCCCACTGGGGACCTGGCTCCAGCAGGGCTGGAGAGAGACTTGGCCACGAACACCACCCTGGGCTGCCCAGGGCCGTGGCCACCATCGACCTCGGGTCTGAGCAGGTCACCGCCGGGGCCTCAGTCTCCTCATTGGTACTGGGGGCAAAAGAGCTTCTGTCTGTGGGGCCTCGAAGCCGGGAGGCATATACGCCTCTGAGCAGCGCATCTTGGGGTGAGGCTGCCATTTGAGGCCTCCAGGAGCTTGGGACCCGTGGGGTGACATAGGAGCTGTAGGGCACGTGAGGTCCCCAGGACAGACCCACGGTCTCTGGAGCAGCCGGGCGCCTCGTTCTGTCTTAGCCCCCAGCAGGCTCAGTCTGGCGGCAGGGAAGTTTCAGGTACCAAGTGCTTCCCGCTCGATGCCGGAATGCGATTGCCACACAGAAACCCCGCCTGCACTTGCACACACCCCAGCACATGTACAACTTGTGGAAAATTCCAGTGACCCTATACCTGCATCTGCAACATCAGGCCTGGTGAGCCAGGCCGTGTCAGAGGACTGGTCACCTCAGAGAGCGCCAGCAACTGCCCAGAAAATGAGGACAGGAAGGCTGGGCCCAAGTCCACCTCCACTCACCTGTGCACCTGCCTGCCGTCCCCCTGAGCACCTGTCCATTTGTCCCCCATGTCCCCCTGAGCACCTGTCCACTTGTCCCCCCATCCCCCTGAGCACCTGTCCACTTGTCCCCCTGTCCCCCTGAGCACCTGTCCACTTGTCCCCCCATCCCCCTGAGCACCTGTCCACTTGTCCCCCTGTCCCCCTGAGCACCTGTCCACTTGTGCCCCGTCCCCCTGAGTACCTGTCCACTTGTCCCCCTGTCCCCCTGAGCACCTGTCCACTTGCCCCCCGTCCCCCTGAGCACCTGTCCACTTGCCCCCCCGTCCCCCTGAGCACCTGTCCACTTGCCCCCCCCGTCACCCTGAGCACCTGTCCACTTGTCCCCCTGATCCCCTAAGCACCTGTCCACTTGTCCCCCCGTCCCCCTGAGCACCTGTCCACTTGCCCCCCGTCCCCCTGAGCACCTGTCCACTTGTCCCCCCATCCCCCTGAGCACCTGTCCACTTGTGCCCCGTCCCCCTGAGTACCTGTCCACTTGTCCCCCTGTCCCCCTGAGCACCTGTCCACTTGTGCCCCATCCCCCTGAGCACCTGTCCACTTGCCCCCCCGTCCCCCTGAGCACCTGTCCACTTGTCCCCCTGATCCCCTAAGCACCTGTCCACTTGTCCCCCCGTCCCCCTGAGCACCTGTCCACTTGTCCCCCGTCCCCCTGAGCACCTGTCCACTTGTCCCCCCCGTCCCCCTGAGCACCTGTCCACTTGTCCCCCGTCCCCCTGAACACCTGTCCACTTGCCTCCCCGTCCCCCTGAGCACCTGTCCACTTGTCCCCCGTCCCCCTGAGCACCTGTCCACTTGTCCCCCATCCCCCTGAGCACCTGTCCACTTGTCCCCCATCCCCGTGAGCACCTGTCCACTTGCCCCCCGTCCCCCTGAGCACCTGTCCACTTGTCCCCCTGATCCCCTAAGCACCTGTCCACTTGTCCCCCCGTCCCCCTGAGCACCTGTCCACTTGCCCCCCGTCCCCCTGAGCACCTGTCCACTTGTCCCCCCATCCCCTTGAGCACCTGTCCACTTGTCCCCCCATCCCCCTGAGCACCTGTCCACTTGTCCCCCGTCCCCCTGAGCACCTGTCCACTTGTCTCCCGTCCCCCTGAGCACCTGTCCACTTGTCCCCCTGATCCCCTAAGCACCTGTCCACTTGTCCCCCGTCCCCCTGAGCACCTGTCCACTTGCCCCCCCATCCCCCTGAGCAGTCAGCGACTGGGCTCCCTGCTCCCGAGTTCTTTCCATTCTCCGGTCCTGTCCGCGGGGAGCCCAGACATGAGGAGGCCTGGGGGAAGCAGGTGGCTCCCAGCGCATGGGCGCTGGGTGCAAGGAGCCAAGCGTCAGCCTGGGGCTGCCCGGGGCCAGCCCGTGGCCCACCTTCTCCCAGACAGAGCAGGCGGGGCCCACAATCACTGTTCTTGAAGACACATGTGGCCGCTGCCTCTTTGCAGGGTTTATTTTTGCAGCTGGGGGGTGGGCTGGTCAAGGCTCCCAGGGGTCCTCCTTGGGGTGGTAGATGTGGTCTCGGTCCTCCTCTGGCCCTTGAAGCACCTGCTGAGGTGGCAGCACCCGAGCCCAGGGCCTTGCCTCCCCCTGGGCCTCCTCGGGCCAGCTGTGGTGCAGGCTGTCATAGTCAGGCTCAGGGCCCCACCTGGGGCTTGGGACACGGCCCAGGGTGTCCTCGGTCTCTGCCAGGGCCTCGGCACCTAGGGACACACAGAGGGAAGTGTGGCCTCAGTTTCCCTCCCGAGGCTTCACTAGTCCAAGTCGGCCCCTTGCGAGCCCCCTGCCATGACCTTGCGCCCCCTCCCCAGGGAGCAGCGCCTGCCCTGACCTTGCTGCTTCTCCCCGGTGGTGGCCAAGAGCTTTGGTGCCATGAAGAGCCACATGAGCTGGCTGTCCTTCTCCGGAGGCTCCACCGCTCGGGCGCCCCAGGCCCTGTAGCAAGAGCGTCTGGGTCAGGTCACCGTACGCAGCGGGAGACCCCAGGACAGCACCCGTGCCCCACCCCCAACCCAGACCCTCGGGCCAGGCGTCCCCACGACGTCGGGCCCAGGAAGGTCCCCGAGGGGGACGCCTTGAGAAGGCTCCATGGGCTTGGCCGGGGCTCCCTCCTGTGCAGAGGTCAGCGGAGCCCAGTCTACAGGCGGTGCTGCGTCCTCCTGCCTGGCCGGCCATCTCACGTGGGTATGGGAAGGGGGCACGGCTGGCTCAGTCTGCTACCTAGGCCACCCCGGGTGGGAGCCACCCTGGAGGCCACAGGGGAGCAGGGGAGCTGGGCGGGGCAGGAGGGGGGACTGGATCCTCCAGGCCCTGCGCTCTGCTCGGTTGCTCACGGATCTCAGGGGCTCCTGTGCCTCCCCTCCCCAAAGCTGCTGGACAGGATCCCCCCTCCATGCATGAAAGCCCCCAGCTCAAGGCAGGCCCAAAGAGGGCACAGCAGGGGAAGGCGCAAGAGGCTGCCGGGGGCACTCACTCCTCTGTGCCCTGCTCAGCCCCGGCTTTGCCTTTCGTCTGGACGAGGACCTGGGAGAGAGAGGTCACAGGTGAGGCTCAGTGTGGTCCTCCAAGGGTCCTCCTCTGGGGACTGTCTGGAGGCCGTGTGGCCTTGGGGGAGACTTGGGGACAGCATGGGGTCTATACTTGCACCACCTGTCCCCTGGTGGCCTGAGGAAGGGGCGCCGGTTCCTCTGTCCGCACTTCCTTGCGGGGCCAGTGGGGCAGGGGAGCAAATGAAACGGGTGACCCAGCCCAGTGACCGGTGCCTGGCAGCTGTGGGACAGCTGTGCCGGTCCTCCTGTGTCTCCCTCTTCGCCTGGCACTCCCAGGGTGTAGGGCTGGTGAAGAACACGGCCCCAGCACAGTCCTGGTCCCTGGGCAGCCCTGAATGTGGAGGTGCCCTGGGCTTCACAGCACAGCTGAGTGTCATCAGGCCCCCTCCTCCCCCTGGCTCACCTGGGGTGGTTGAGGCTTGTCCATCAGACCCCGCAGAGAGGCCGCTCCCCTCATCCTGAGGGTCCCCCCAGTGCCCACGGGCCCGCCCAGTGCACAGGACCTGCAGTCCCATGGGTGCCACGCCTTCCCTGCCCTAGGCCGGCTGGTGCTTTTCTCCACCCCCTGCTGGTGGGGCTGAGGGCAGAAGCCACAGGGCGGCTGGGTGAGGACCCCGCACGTACCTGGGGGGTCCATGCTGAGCTCGCCTGTAGCAGAAACACAGCCCCCAGGCTGGTGATCAGGAGAAGCCTGGGGGACCAGGGAGGAGAGTGAGAGACAGGCAAGGCTCTGCCTCTGCCCTGCGACCTCCAGACGTGACGCCTGGCAGGGCCGGCGATGGTCCAGCCAGGGGGGCCAAGGGCCGGGTCCTGATCAGGTCCACAGGTAGTTTACTGTCCCCCACATCACAGAGCAGGCCACGCAGGGACAGAGATGGGGCCTCCACAGGCCCACACCTGCTCCCGGGCCCTCAGACACCACCCTGCAGGCCCGGGTTACCGCTTGGATCTGGTGGTCCCAGCGTTGCCTCTGGCTCCGTGGCCCGTGCCGGCCGCACCGTCGGGGCCTGGCGCAGTGGGGCTGTAGCACTAATGGGGCACAGGCTTGGGGCTCAGCTGGCAGGCACTCAAGCCCGCAGCACCCCTGAGGCTGTGCCCGTGGCTCCTCAGATGCAGGTTGCACTTCGCTCTGTCCCAGAGCCGTGGGTGGACGCCGGGGCCGTTACCTGGGCTGGAAGCCCAGGAGGAGCGGGGAAGATGGGGTGCTCCGCCGGGACACGTCTAGCCTGACCTCAAGGAGCTCGAGGACCCAGCCCAAGCAGGGGTTCTGAGGAGCAATGGCCGAAGGCAGGAAGTGTGGAGGGACGCACAGGACAGAAGGCGACCAAGGGACTCAGCAGCGAGGAGGCCTCACCCAAGACAGGCCAGGTCGGGAGAGCAGAGGATGGCCAGGGCTGACTGCGGCGGGGATGCGTGGCGTGGGGTTAGGGTACCTGCGCGTGCCTGTGCGTTGCCGCGTGCGTGGTGTGGGTGTGCGTAGCGCGTGCGTGTGTGGTGTGCATGTGCCCCGTGTCTTTTGCATTATTAAAATACAAGACAACAGGCCCCCAGTGGAGTTGCTGGGCTGAGAGCCTTCATCACCAAAGTGAGGCCTGCCCTCCCCTCCCCTCCCCTCCCCTCCCTCCCTCCCCTCCCCTCCCCTCCCTCCCCTCCCTCCCCTTCCCCGCCTCCCCTCCCCTCCCTGGGATGGAATATCCTGAGCCAGACAATCCGGAACCGCCAGGCGGCACTCGCGGCCCTGCGTTCCCCTGAAGGAAGGTGACCTGAACACAACCAGCGCCCTTGGCTTACAGGAGCTCCCTTGTTCACCCCACCTCCCCACCCCCGGCCTGTAGAAGTCTTTCACTCTGTACAGCTCCTTGGAGCTCCTTTCTATCTGCTAGATTGGATGCCGCCGCGATTTGAATCGAGTTTTGCTTAAATAAACTCAGAATGTTTGACACGCCTCAGTGCATCTATCTCTCGGCAGTGTCAATCCGTGGGCAGGAAGGTTTCTGCTCCGCAGCTCGGCCGGGCTGGGAGCACGTGGCTGGGGGGAGGGGGCAGGGGCGGCCCGTCAAGTCTTCCTGCCTGATGCCCCAATTCCAGCCCCACAAAGACCTTCGCTCCTCCGGGTGACTCAGCACTTTGGGGTGGAGGTTCCCCTGCACTCCCAGGGGGCAAAGGGCAGGGGCCTGCCCTGGACTGCAAGGCACTGGCCCAGTCTGGTCAGCTACCCTGCCTCTCCCTAGACAGAGGCTCTGGACACCAAGAGGTCCCCATGTCACTGATCAGCCCGCCCCTGGTCCACGCTGGGGTCCCTAGGAGAAACCCCCAGGACAGGAGGGCAGGGGAGAGCTGTGGCTTAGAGGGGGAGGGGCCCCCCACCCCTGCCACAGGTGGAGGGGGCAGAGGGAGACCCCCTCAGGAGAAATGGCCTCTGACCTCAGGGCCCTGGAGGAGCCCCAGTGCTTCCCCAGGCCTCACACCCCAGCTCCCGGGGTGACAACCCCTTGGGCTCCAGCTGCCCCGCCCGCATCGCCCCCCAGCCTCCAGCCCCGTCTCAGTGTCTTGACCCCCACTTTCATTTCGTCAGTCACAGACCTGCCTTCTTTGGCCCTGGTGCCTCCCACCCACTTCCAGGGGCTCCCGGGTGACTCTCCACAGGGTCAAGGGACCCCAAGGGACAGTGGTCTCTCTCAGGAGCCATAGGGGTGGCCTTTGGAGCTGGAGCCCAGGGGCTACAATCATTCTGGAGGACTCGGGAGGGAGAGCTCTGTGCCCAAGCCCTTAACACCCGGGAGGAGCCGGCGCTCCTGGGAACCAGCCAGACACTGGTTTGCAGACAGAGCCCCGACCCCCATCTGAAACCAGCCTGCGCTGGGGACCCAGGTGCCCCAGGGGCTGTTCCCTGAGTCCAGGGCTCCTGGGCCCAAATGACCACACAGCAAAGCTGTGGGTGGGGTGTTTGGGTGGGGACCCAGGTTTGCAGGCGCTGGGCATTACCTCCTCATGCTGGGGTCCCCTCCTCAGTGTAGACGGCACTCTGGGGCACCTGCAGCTGCAGACCCAGCTAGCCAGCGGCCCGGGGATCCAGACGTCCAGTCTTTGTTCTCCCTGCCCTCTCCTCTCTCTCGAGGCTTTATGGCCCCTGTGTGGGCGTGTCTGGACGGAGGTTGGGGCCGGGATCCTGACTGGGCTGCCGAGGTGACTGAGTCCACCTGTATGTCACACGCATGACCCTCCCCAGCACCCAACTTCTGCCGCTCCAGCCACCTGACGCAGCCCTACCTCCCCCCACCTCTCCACACGCTGGAATTCGCAAAGCCTCCGCCCCACCCTGGCCCTGGGCTCTGTCACCCAGGGGCATGGGACCCCAAGCAGGGCTGACTGCTTGGATGGAAGCCGGAGGGCGTCCCAGCCCACCCTGCCCGCTGGGCCCTCAGCCGCAGCTGCTGGACTCCTCGGAAATATCACTGGTTCCCCAAACTTTTTTTTTTTTTGGCTGCACTGGGTCTTCGTTGCTGCGCGCGGGCTTTCTCTAGTTGCGGCGAGCGGCGGCTACGGCGGCTGCTCTTCGTTGCGATGCGTGGGCTTCTCATTGTCGTGGCTTCTCTTATTGCAGAGCATGGGCTCTAGGCACGCGGGCTTCAGTAGTTGTGACACGCGGGCTCAGTAGTTGTGGCTCGTGGGCTCTAGAGTTCAGGCTTAGTAGCTGTGACGCACGGGCTTAGTTGCTCCATGTCATGTGGGATCTTCCCGGGCCATGGCTCGAACCCGTGTCCCTTGCATTGGTAGGCGGATTCTTAACCGCTGCACCACCAGGGAAGCCCTCCCCAAACTTTTTAATGATCCAGTACCGAACCCAAGGAACATCTGACTCTCGATTCAGTATTTTCATACGATTAACATACACAATAGCCTTTACAGGAAAAGCACCCCTCTACGCGTTACACCTCTGAGTGCAGGCGGGTGTCGAAGACCCAACGGTGGGATCTATGGTTCCTGCAGCCGCAGCACCCAAACTCCCAAGCCCCTTAAAGCCACAGAGCAGACCCAGTCCTTACATCATCCCGATGAGGAATAATTACAACAGCTCAACCCACGTGGACCAAACAGACGGAAAGTCACTCACCACTGCTTCTCCGCGGGCCACACTGGCAGCGTAGCTGTTCTTACCCGACACCTGGATGTTGCAGGGGCTTAGAACTGCTCATGGCCTCACATCATCTATACTATTTTGCTTTGGCACATTCAAATCACGAACGTATTCACAGCCCGTGGCCTAAACATTTCTTCCACTAAGGGCGATGACGACTATTAACAAGGCTTACCAACGCAGCCCTGCTGCCAGCAATCAGCTCAATTAGAGAGTTATTTGTAGTAGTGACACCAAGTCCCCCTAAAGCCGAGTTCCCTTACTAAGTTCATGATATGTCTCTCCACCTAAAACTTTATTCCCTTTCTTGTTCCCTCTGACCTCAATCCTGTGCGAACTGAGCACTAACCAACCAGTCAGGTGACTAAGATGGCTGCTGTTGATAACATCGCTAATGTACTGAAATTGCCATTGTAGACATCATCGTTAACGTACACACTCAGGTTGTTTCTCCAGGGCAAGATGAGCTCACAGACCCCCCAGCCATGGACCGCCTGGCCTGAGAGTGTAAACCAGAGACAGCCTGACTCCTGAAACTAGATTCAGAAATGTCACAGAAATGTCACAAAACGATGATGAATCCCAGGCTCTTTCTTTGTTCCCCTTTTTAAAAAATCCCCTCAAAGACCAAGTTGGTCGGAGGCTTATCTGAGCTGGTCTGAGTGGATCTGGGGCTTGTCTCTCATGCCCTTGTTTAAAGCCTTGCAAATAAACCCTTTCTTTGCTGCAGACACCTGCTGTCAAGAGTTGCTTTCTGCTCCGAGGGGACAAGCGCCCTTGCTCGGGTGCAGTAACATCATCTTTCTCAGGATCCAACATCCCCATCATCCTAATAGGGGTCAATACGTTCGTCACTGCCTCAGCGTACATACTCCTCTCAAGTCAACTAGGCCTCATAGCACTAACTACCGACAGTGAAAACCCTGCCTAGCACACACCTCCACACCTTCACACGTGCGTTCTTCAAAGCCACTCTCTGTATATGCTCCAAAGCTATTATTCACAACCTATGGCAGACACGTATAGGCCCAGTTAAATTACGTTTGCTCTCCTTCCTCGTTACACTTAGTACAACCCTATTTAATGTCCACGGGTATCTCCATCATAACCGGAGCACCAATAAGCGGTGACCAACCCATAACAATCACCAGTCATGTACCGTAACTACACCACACAGCGTTCCTGTAGCTCCGCATAAAAAGTCGGAATCTCCTGTAGCATAAATTATTCAGTTCCCATCCCATTAAACTTAAACACAATCCCTGCTCCTCAACTTTTTAAGCAAAAGGATCACTGCAAGCCCCACTATCAACCCCAAAAGAAGGAGCCCTAGACAGTTTTGTTAGAAACACAAGCCTCAGGCTACTGCTCCGTAGGCATAGCTGTTGTATAACCAAAAACTAACAACAGTCCCCCTAAGTAAACTTAAAAACCATTAAGCCCAAAGATGACCCACCAAAGCTTATTACAATACCAGAACCAATTCAACCGCTCACAATCAACCCAAGCCCACCATAAGTAAGAGAAGCTATTGAAGAAAAACCTTCAAAACTACCAAAGTGTACTTAAAATAAGTCCAGCGTATGTCATCATTATCCTTATGTGGAATATAACCACGGCCACTGCCACGAAAATCATCGTCTTTCAACTATATAAACACTAATGCCCAGGGCTTCTCTGCTGGCACAGTGGGTAAGAATCTGCCTGCCAGTGCAGGGGACATGGGTTCAAGCCCTGCTCCAGGAAGATTCCACATGCCACGGAGCAACTAAGCCTGTGCACCACAACTACTGAACCTGCTCTCTACAGCCAGTGAGCCACAACTACTGAGCCTGCGTGCTACAACTACGGAAGCCCGTGTGCCTAGAGCCTGTGCTCCGCAGCAAGAGAAGCCACCGCAATGAGAAGCCTGCACACTGCAATGAAGAGTAGCCCCCGCTCGCCGCAACTAAAGCCCACGCACAGCAACAAAGACCCAATGAAGCCAAAAATAAATAAATAAATTTTCAAAACCCCACTAATGACCAACATTAGAAAAATCTACGCATTAAGCAAAACTGCCAACGATTCATTTATTGATCTACCAGCTCCATCAAATCTCTCATCATGATGAAATTTGGTTCTCAGCTTGGTATTTGTTTAATTTTACATATCGTAACAGGGTTATTCCTAGCAATACATCATCATGTATCAATAACTGCCTTCTTTCCCATAACCCATATCCACCAGGATGGAGACTATGGATGAATTATCCAATACTTAATGGAAATGGAGCTTCCATACTCTTTGTTTGCTTATTTACCCATGTTGGGAGAGGTCTGTATTATGGATCTTACACCTTCCTAGAAACATGAAACACTGGAATCATCCTGCTATTTAATAGCCACAGCATTTATAGGTTACGTCTTATCATGAGGCTAAATAGCTTTTTTTTTTCTTAAAATAAATTTATTTGTTTATTTATTTTTGGCTGTGTTGGGTCTTCGTTGCTGTCACGGGCTTTCTCTAGTTGTGGCGAGTTACATTGCATTACAAATCTCCTTCCAGCAATCCCTTACATTGGCACTAACCCAGTCAAATGCAGCTGAGGAAGATTCTCAGTGGATAAAGCCACCCTTTCCCCTGCCCTTCACCTTCCACTTTATCCTCCCATTCATTGATTGCTGAAGCTTTCGTAGTCCTTCACCCATTACTCCTCATGAAACAGAGGCTCTAATAGTCCAACAAGGATCTAATCCGATATGGACAAAATCCCGTTTCATCCACACTGCACAATTAAAGATATCTGGTGTGCCTTGCTCCTATTTCTAATCTCACTAATACTGGTACTAGTCTCATCCGAACTTCAAGGGGACCCAGACCATTATACTCCTCCTAACCTCCTCAACACAGCCCCCCACATCAAGCCAGAATGATACTTCTTATTTGCAAACACAATTGTATGATCCATTCACAACAAACAGGGAGCACAATGTCCTTAACTTCTCAATCCCAATTTTATCAATTGTCCCAATACTTCATACAACAAAACAACAATGTATAACATTCCGACCCCTTAAGCAATGTTTATTCTGAGTACTTGTAGGGGACCTACTGACACTAATATGAAGCAGAGGACAACACTTTGATCACCCATTTATTGTCACTGGACACATAGGATCTAGTCTGTATTTCTGGTCCTTGTACCACTAACAAGTATCATTGAAAATAACGTCCTAAGAGGAAGAGTCTTTGTCATTTATCTATTACCCTGGCAGAGAGAGATCAGTGCCACACACCACAAGGAAACAGTCTACAGATTTAGTCCAGGAAATTGCTAAACAGCTAACCACTACCCTCAGGGGAAAATATCATAATCCATAGTTGTTTCAAAATATAATCTAAGACATCTAGTTGTTTTGGTTAATAGACTTTTTTAAAATATTTATTTATCTATTTGGCTGTGTTGGGTCTTAGTTGCGGCACGTGGGATCTGCCGTTGTGGCGTGCGGGCTCTAGAGCGCCAGGACTTAGTTGCCCCACAGCATGTGGGACCTTAGTTCTCCAATCAGGGATCGAACCCATGTCACCTGCCTTGGAAGGCAGATTCTTAACCACTGGACCACCAGGGAAGTCCCCTGATAAGAAATTTCAGGGTTAGAGAAAAATTAAGCAGAAAATCAGAGTTCCCATAATACCCTCTCCCCATCCCCATTCCCCCTCCTATTAGCTGACACTGGTTAGTATATTTGTTACAAATGATGAGCCAATTAAAACATGTATTTTTCAACCAAAAATTACAAGACAGGCAAAGAAACAGGAAAAGTGTGACCAATATTCAGGAGAAAAGCAGGTAATAGAAACTGTTCTTAGTGGACCTAGGTATTGGACTTAGAGAACAAAAAATGAATGGAAGCCATGTGTAGAGTTAAAGGAAAATATGATGAAAGTGATTTAAATAAACAAATCTCAATAAACGACATTTTAAAAAGAATCAAATGGGAATTCTGGAATTGAAAAACAATAACTAAAATTGAAAATTTACTAGAGGGCTAATAAAAGACATATTTAAGTATATACCTTTAAGTTAGATCAACACTTAAAGACGTAAATAGAAATTATCCAACCTGAAGGAAGAGAAAAAAAAGAACAATGAAAAGCATCCCAAGGACTTCCCTGGTGGCCCAGAGACTGTGAGACAGCAACACACACGTGCATGCACACAGGCACACACCATACACACACATACATGGAGTCCCACGAGTAGAGGAAAGAGAGGGACAGAAAAAATATTTCAATAACTAATGGCAAAAACCATTCCAAATTTGATGAAAAGCATTTATCTACAGAACCCAATAAGCCCAATGAGCCCCAAATAGGATAAAAACAAAGATGTATCACAGCTAAACTTTATTTTTTTTAATTAATTAATTTTATTTATTTATTTTTGGCTGTGTTGGGTCTTCGTTGCTGCATGCCGACTTTCTCTAGCTGCGGCCAGCGGGGGCTACTCTTCGATGCTGTGCGCGAGCTTCTCATTGTGGTGGCTTCTCTTTGTTGCTGAGCACAGGCTCTAGGCATGCGGGCTTCAGTAGTTGTGGCACGTGGGCTCAGTAGTTGTGGCTCGAGGGCTCTAGAGCACGGGCTCAGTAGTTGTGGCGCATGGGCTTCGTTGCTCCGCGGCATGTGGGATCTTCCCAGACCAAGGCTCGAAACCACGTCCCCTGCATTAGCAGGTGGATTCTTAACCACTGTGCCACCAGGGAAGCCCGCAGTTAAACTTTAAAACCCAAAGACAAAGAGGCAATCTTGAAAGTGGCAAGAGAAAAACTACTCCTTCTGCTCTGAGAACGAGCAACACGATTAAAGCGACTTCTTGTCAGAAACACCAGAGGCCTGCAGACAACGCTTGAGAAGGAATAACAGCAAAAATAACTTTTCACAGCCTGTAGAGGAGGTGAGAGCACCTCCTGCCTCCAAAGGTAGACAAAGACATTACAGGGGAAAGAAAGCTATATACAGACCAACATTCCTCCTGAACATTGACACAAAAATCCTTAATAAAAAATACCAGTGAGAGCTTCCCTGGTGCCGCAGTGGTTGGGAGTCCGCCTGCCAATGCAGGGCACACAGGTTCGTGCCCCGGTCCGGGAAGATCCCACATGCCACGGAGCAACTAAGCCCGTGCGCCACAACTCCTGAGCCTGCGCTCTGGAGCCCGTAGGCCACAGTTATGGAGGCCCGCGTGCCTGGAGCCCGTGCTCCGCAACAAGAGAAGCCATTGCAATGAGAAGCCCACGCACCGCAACGAAGAGTAGTCCCCGCTCGCTGCAACTAGAGAAAGCACGCACGCAGCAAGGAAGACCCAACGTGGCCAAAAATAAATAAATAAAATAAATAAACTGATTTTAAAAAATCATAATAAAAAGCTATTATGAGATTTAAAAAAATACCAGCGAAATCCAGCAACACATAAAAAAGAATTTATCCCAGGAATGCAATGTTGGTTTAATATTCAAAAAGTTAATTAATGTACTATACTATATAGATAACATGAAAGACAAAGAAATGATCATTTTAATAGGCACAAAAAGAATCTGAAATTCTTTTTCAGGAAGCCAATACCCATTGATGATTTTAAAAAAATACTTTCAAAAAAGTAGAAGTAGAGGGGAACTTTCTACACCTGGTAAAAGGGCATGTACAGAAAAACTTACCGTGGTGATAATATTCAGTAGTGAAAGGCCACCAACTCTCACCTTCAGATGGGGAGGGGGCTTCACCGTCCACGCTTACCCTGCTGTTCAACATTGTGCTGTAGAGTCCAGCCTGCACAACAAGGCAGGACAAAGAAAAGAGCATGCTTGAATTGGAATGGAAAAATAGCTGTCTTTATTTACAGGTGATATGATCCCATACTTAGAAAGAGTTTAGTAAGATCTCAGGATATAAGATCAATATCCAAAAATCAATTGTTTTTATATACTAGAAATGAACAATTTGAAATGCAATTAGGGAGAATTTTTCATTCATAGCAGCACTGAAAGTAATAAAGTACTTAGGAATAAATTTAACAAAAGAAGCACAAGGCTTGAGCTGAGGAAAATCACAGATCTAAATAAATGGAGAGAGATTCCTTCTTCACGGATCAGAAGACTCAAGTCTTCGTCAAGATCGTGATTCTCCCAGAATTAATCTACAGATTTGATGCAATTCCTATCAAATTTCTAGCAGAACTCTGTAGAAATAGACAAGTTGATCCTAAAGTTTATATGAAAATGCGAAGGACTCAGAAGAGACGAAACAGTTTCTAAAAGGACAAAATTAGAACAGAAACACTACGCCACTTCGAAACGCTACAAAGCCCCGGTGGCAAAAGACATACTGTAGGCATAAGGATTGAGACCCACATCAGTGAAACAGAATTAAGCGTCCAGAAATAAACCCACATATGTATGGACAGCTGGTTTTCGACAAAGATGTCAAGACAGCGTAACGTGAAAAGATTAGTGATTTTAACAAAAGGTGCTGAGACAACCGGATATCCATATGAAAAAATAATAATAACTTAGGCCTATAACTTAATCGTACACACAAGCTACCTCAAAATGCATCATAGGCTTAAATGTAAAAGTTAAAATTACAAAACCACTGGAAGAAAAAAAGAGAAAATATTCATGGCCTTGGGTCAGTTCTTAACACAACACCAAAAGCACGACACATAAAAGAGAAAATTGATTCCTTGGACTTTATCAAAACTGCAAGCTTTTGCACTTCAAAAGAGACTATCAAGAAAGTGAAAAGACAAGTCACAGGCTGGGGGAGGCTGCAAGGGCTTGTATCCAGATCATATGAAGAGTTTTAACAACTCAGTAACAACAAGGCAAACAACCCAATTGAAAAATGTTCAGAACATTTAAACGAACATTTCACCAAAGATACACAGGTGGCTGAGAAACCCACGAAGAGATGTATAGTTAATGATGGAATAAAATGTATGTTTTGAAGACAAGACAAGAAAATCTAAGCAGACCATACTCCCCGCCCTGGGCCCTCCTCCAGAGCAAGAATCTCTGCCTCACCCAAAAGATCTTTTTTGTTTCTTCCTCCTTCCTTCTTTTCCTAGTTCTGTTAGGGTCGTGGTGACCTGCACGCTATTCATACATGTAGAGCTGGAGTGTGTATTTTCGGCGAACTTTACATAAAATGGCAGGGTCATTTTGATGAACAATCCTCTGTCTTGAAAATGTATAGAGCTGTGCCTTCAACTTCTAGCAAGCTGAACAGTCCTCAGAGTTTTCTGAGTTATAAGCCTCAGGTTGCCTTGAATAAAATTCTCTATTTCTTCTTTAGATGGACTACTGATTAATTTTTGTTGACATTAGCATCATTAGTTATTAGGGATGCAGATTCAAACCACAGTGAGATATCACTTACCCTACTAGTGGGTATGAGGTCAGCGTTATGAGCAGAATTGTTTCCTCCCAAAATTCATACGTCGAAACCCTAACCCTCAGGACCTCAGCATGTGACCGTATGTGGAAATATGGTCTTTAAAGAGATAATTAAGTTAAAATGAAGTCATATGGGTGGCCTTAATCCATTCTGACTAGTGTTCTTATAAGAAAAGGAGGTTAGGGACTTCCCTGGTGGCGCAGTGGTTAAGAATCCGCCTGCCAATGCAGGCGACATGGGTACGAGCCCTGGTCTGGGAAGATCCCACATGCCGCAGAGCAGCTAACCCTGTGCTCCACAACTACTGAGCCTGCGCTCCAGAGCCCGCGAGCCACAACTACTGAAGCCCACGTACCTAGAGCCCGTGCTCCACAGCGAAGAGTAGCCCCCACTCGCTGCAACTAGAGAAAGCCCGTGCGCAGCAACAAAGACCCAATGCAGCCAATAATTAATTAATTATTTATTTTTTAAAGGCTTAAAAAAAAAGAAGGAGAAGGCGATGAGGACACAGACACACGCGGAGGAAAGGCCACCTGAAGACACAGGGGGAAGCGGGCCTCTGTCAGGCAAGGAGGGGCCCAGAGGAAAGCAAGCCTGCCGACACCTTGATGTCTGACTTCCAACCTCCAGAATCATAAGGAAATAATTCCTGTTGTTTAAGCCACCCGCTCTGTGGCACTTAGTTCTGGCAGCCCTTGCGAGCGAACACAGACGGCTGCAGCAAAAAGGAGACACAGTAACACGCGTCCGGGGTGGGGGTGAAGCCAAGCCCCTCTGCACCGCTGATGGGAATATGAAATGCTGCAGCCACTTTGGAAAAAAGTTAAAACATTTTCTTTAAAAACTACATGTAAACTACCATACGACCCAGCAATTCCACTCCTAAGTACCTGCCCAAGAGAAATGAAAGCCCTGTGTCCACACAAACACTAGTCCAAGAACGCTGGCAGCAACGCTGTCAACAGTAGATACACCTGGGACAAAAGGTCCAGAGCCTGGCGACTGAATAGATAAAACGGGACACATCCGCAACACGGGGCACTAGTCAACAGCAAAAAGGCGTGACACAGCCGCGCCATCGCTCCTTGGCCAGCTGTGAGCCCAGGTGTGGAGCCCCGACCCTGCTGGGCTGAACCCCGGAGTCCTGAGACCACGGCCCCCGCTCACCTGCTCACTCGGACAACGCGTCTGCGCGGCGGCTGCTCTATGCCCGGCGCTGTGCAGGCTCTGGGCCACAGCGGCTACCAGGAGCCACAGGCTTGCCCTCCGAAAGCGGACAGTCGGGGCTTTGGACGCCGAGCCGTGAGGAGGAGGCCCTCTGGGCGGGTGGGGGCCCAACCCAGCTGTGCCTGAACCAAGAGGACCAAAGAGGGCAAGACTGCGCTCCCGACAAGGTGGTGCCTGGGAGCCAGGACATCCCCAGGCGAGGATGCTGGCCAGGGTGTCTGTCCCCTCCCCGCCCCACCTGCAGTGCGGTGGTGTGAGTGTGTGAGGTGTATGTATATGTGTGTGCAGCGTGTGAATGGTGTGTGTGTGTGAGATGTGTGCCGTGGGTGGATGCGGTGTGCATGTCTAAGCCAGTGACAGGCTGGGGTGGGCGGCGCAGCTCCTACGGGCACGCGTGGGAGGCGGGGCGGCGGCGGCAGACGCAGTGCTCGCCTCCTCCAGCCTGCATCTCCCTGGCAACAACGGCAGCCTCGGTCTGGGGCTCGGCCCCTCCCCCGCCGCGCCCCAGATGAGAAGCGTCTGGAACCACATCCTTCCTCCGCATCCTTGTCCTGCGACCGCATCCTGCTGCAGCTGCCCGTTGGAGCCGCCTGTGAGCCATTTGCACATTTGTCCTTGTGGAGCGGAGCTGAGGGGCGGGTGGGGGGCCGAGTGTGCGCACGAGTGTGCGCGTGCGTTGCGCGGATGTGCATGGTGGGTGTGCGGGGGTCGCAGGTATACTGGTGTGTGTGCACGGATGTGCGAGGGGCGTGTGCAGGGGTGAGAGAGTGGCGGGGTGGGGGGAGCGAAGTGCGGCTGACCAGTTGGCAGCCGGCCGGGCAGGGGTCGGCCCGAGCGCAGGAGGTTGTCCTCAGGCCCCCCCCGAGGATCCGGGGCCTCCGCGGGACGAGCCCCTGCCTGGATGTTTCAGAAGGGCCGTGGGTGTCCAGCCTTGCGCAGACCCGACGTGCCGCCCAGATTCCCGCCCGCGGTAGAGCGGGGCAGCTCGGGTGGGGGTAGGACTGCTGGACGTCAGCTGCCCCCGTCCCATGGAGACTGCAGCCCCCTCCCCGCGAGCCAGCTCCACCTCTGCAGGTCAGGGAGGGCCAGTGGGAGATGGGCGTCCCGAGGTGGGGGAGGGGTGCCAGTTCCAGGACTGGCTCACCTCTACCTGAGGGGGTGGGGGAGGCAGAAGGGGCTTCCGACGGACCAGATCACGAAGCGCTGCCGGCAACGGCACGGTGGTGGCGGAGGTGAGGGAGGCTGCGTGGCAGGCGGGACGTGGCCAAGAAGCGGAGAGAGGGCATTTGTCCAGAACCGCCTGCCGCGGGCTCTCGGTGCGGAGCCACAGGTGGCTGGTACTTGGGTCGCTGAAGCCGGGAGCAGACCTGCACCTCCCCGCACCTGCCCCGCTCGCCTGGGCCTCTCAGGGCTGGGCTGGCGCCTGCAGCCCACCTGCCCTTGAACCGGCAGTCAAACCCACCATCGGCCTGCAGGGCAACGGGTGGGAGCGCACCTGGGTGGGCGTTGCGGCTGGGCCTGGAAGGGGCGGCGCGGGGGCGGGGGCCTTGCGGGGTTCGGCAAAGCGCGCAGGCCCCCCGCGCTCCGTTGTCACACGCACGCCCAATGCACACAGGACGCTCGTGCCCGCCCGCACATGCAGGCGCCGGTGCATACCTCCGAGTGACGCAGCATCCCAGGGTGGCGTATGTGTGAAAGCGAGTCTGTGACGTGACCTGCAGCCAAGCTTCCTGAGGGCTTTCGGCTGAGGGTCCGTGCGCTCCCGTCCAGCCACCCATCGCAGCCTCAGCACAACCTCACTGCTCAACCTGTGCCCCCTCCCCAAGCCTCGTAGAGGAGACGTACAGCGCCCCACATCCCAGCCCAGCAGCCTACGGCGAGCGGGGGAGCAGCTGATCCGCTGTCGAAGGCACAATTACAGCGCAGGGTGGAGGGAGGGGGCCGGTGGGAGGAGTAGGGAAGACCCCTCCCATTCCACGGAGCTATGTGTCTGTCATGTGAATGAGCCCAGCCAGCCTGCCCAGAGGGTCTGCATGACTCAGGCAGGGAAAGGAATTTTGCGGAGGGGGGGCTTCCCAGATGCAGCCCAGCCCCTACCCCAGCATTCTGCCTGGAACAAGGCGCCTGGAGCCAGACGCAGAGGGTCCGTTGGGCCCCCAAGTCTTCTTTTCTTCAAGAAGACGTGTCATTGCCTGCCTGTCTCTGTTGCCGTGGAAACCCAAGATGATGTAACGTGGACGTCATGCAGAGACAGAGGAGTTGGAGCTTACGTTTGGCTTAAAGGGAACCCAGAAGCGGAGCTTGTATGGATAGGGGCCTCCTGCGGGAGAGGAGGGGGAGACCTCGGCCTTCCACCTTCCAGGGGGCGTGGCTACCAAGCTGAGATTGACAGGTTTGCGGGGGTGGGGGCTGCGCCCCCTCTGCCCCTCCCGGCTCCTGTCTGTAAACCGCAGGTTGGGTTTGAGAGTCGCGGGGCGTCTGCTGCGTGAAGGCCCCCAGCCCCCTCTCCCTGGAGGGCACCCTCCCCAGCCCCTCGCCAAGCTCCCCTCAAGGCCGGGGCGCTTGCTGTCCCCACCTCGCACAGCCCTCCCCTGCAGTGCCCAGTCGTTCCCCCCGCCCTCCTCCGCGGCCCCCTTTCGGCGGTTTTCATCTCTCTTTCCTTCTTCGCACGGATCGCCGGACCTTCTTTTAGTTATATGTTGATGGCTCCTTGTCCGTCTCTGCCTCCTGGAGCGTGGACGTCATATAAGCGCGGTACGAGCGAAGAAGGACAGATGTCCCGCCCGCCTGGGGCAGGTGCCCAGGTGCCCGGACGTCATCCACAGGCCGAGGCCCAGGCAGGCCTCGACCCACCTCCGGAAGAGCACACCGCCCCAGCCTGGGGTGGGTGGGGAGTGGGGACGCTTTGCCGGTCTGTACGGCCCGGGCAAGGCGCGCACATCCAGGGAAGGGCGCCGGCTCAAGACCCTAAGAGAACCCTCCTCCGCGGGCGCCTGGGGAGTGAGTCCACGATCGGGCGGCCCCTCTCCCAGCCTGGGCCGGGGGCTTCCTGCCCTCCCCACAGTGGCCGCCCCGAGCCTCCCTGCCCAGCGCCTCCCACACGTCCTGCAGGTCTGTCTGACTCTGCCGCTGGCAGGGGCTCCCCCTCTGCGTTCCCACCTGGCCGGCCCGCACCGGCACCCACAGCAGGGCCTGGCTGCCGGGGTTTGAGTGAGGGCCTGGCAGGCACCTGCGGTGGTGGAGCTGATGCCCAGAAGGGTCGCTCAGGACAGAAGTTTGGGGGTTGCAGGGTGGGTGCAGGCAGTGGCGAGGGAGGGGCCACATTCGGAGGCCAGGGCGGAAAGCTCGGCCCGAGGTCCTCGTGAGGAAGGGGACAGCCAGGGCACAGTTGTCAAAAGGCTGTTCAGTCCTGGGAGAGGGCGTGGCCTGGCTGTGCCTCTGCTACCTGCCCGCTGTCGTTTGGTTTTGTTTGTTTTTAACCTTTTTTGTTGTGAAATATAACGACTCAGAAGAGGACACGAAGCAAACGTGCAGCCTAATGATTCGTCGTAAGTGAACCCCAGGCGTCCAGCATCCAAGTGAAGACCGGAACCGCCCGCCCCGCCCCGAAGCCGCTCCCCTCCCCCAAGGGCACCACCCGGGCCTCTGCAGACGCAGGAGCATTGGCCGCACCTCCGAGCTCCTGAGCGCGGGATGGGTTCCTAAACAAGGCTGTTGTGTTTCTTTATTCTCGACCCTTCATTTGTGCCTGGCTTCTTCTGGCCGACGCTGGTTTTGTGATTCAGGGCTGTTCTTGCAGGTAGCATGGTCCCTTCCCTTCCCTGCTCTGATGAACTCGCAGAAACGCCTCTATTCATGTGCTTGTTCCACTGTGGAGATGCCCCGTGGTGTGCGCGTCTGTGGGCAGTGCTGCTGTGCACGTGGGTGCACACCTGCCTTCCTGCGGGGTGTCTGCCCAGGAGTGAGTGAGGCCGTCACAGGTTCAACACCCTAGATAAAGCGGCCCCACCCCACCCTGTGGTGGCCTCTGTTCCTGCTCTCCCGGTCCTGGTGTTGGGTTTTCCCCCACCCCACTCCCCCACCACCACCCCCGCAATTTGTCTCTTCAAGGATAATGGAGTGAGCACCACTTCAGTATTCATGGCCATTTGAAATCCTCTTCTGTCCATTTTTCTCTTGGGTTATCTGTCTGTCTTTCCTGACCAACTTGAGATGCTGTGTTTATATGGTAGATGCCTGACCCATATTGGCTTCCACCATAACTGGGTGGCTCCAAACAACAGACGTTCATTCTTTCACAGCTCTGGAGGCAAGAAGTAGGACATCAAGATGTTGCAAGGGCCGAGCTCCCTCTGAGGCTCCAGGGGAGGCTCCTTCCTGCCTCTTCCAGCTTCGGTGGCCCCAGGAGTCCTTTGGCTTGTGGCCACCTCCCTCTAGTATCCAGCTCCATCTTCAACATGGCTTCCTTCCTGTGTGTGTCTGTGTCCAAATTTCTCCCTTCTTATAAGGACACCAGTCATTGGATCAGGGTCCACCCTAATCCAGTATGAGCTCATCTTAACTTGATTAGATCTGCAGAGACCCTATTTCCAAACAAGATCACGTTCACAGGTGCCCACGTTAGGGCTTGGGCTCGTCTTGTTGTTGAACGCACAACAAGTCCTTTCTCATTTGCAGGTTGCAAATATTTTCTCCCAGTCTTGGTTTCTGTTTCCATTCTTTGAAGGCTATGTTTTGATGGGCAGAAGCTCTTAATTTTTTTAATTGAACTGTAGTTAATTTACAGTGTTGTGTTAGTTTCAGGTGTACAGCAAAGTGATTCAGTTATACATATATAGCTATTCTTTTTTGGATTCTTTTCCATTATAGGTTATTACAAGATATTGATTATAGTTCCCTGTGCTATACAGTAGGTTCTTGTGGTTTACCTATTTTATATATAGTAGTGTGTATATGTTGATCCCAAACTCCTAATTTATCTCCCCCTGCCCCTGCTATCCCCTTTGGTGACCATACGTTTGTTATAAGAAGCTGTTAATTTTAATGTAGTTCTTTTATCAATATTTTCTTTGGTGGTTAGCGCTTATCTGTGGTACTGAAAAACTCTTTCCCTCCCTGAGACCAGGAAAACATTCTCCTGTATTATCTCCACGACGCTTTTCCATCTTGGTTTATCCACCGGGAGTAGATTTTTGTGTGGGGTGTGAGGTGGGGATTGGGTCCACTGTTTGCCATGTTGACATTGGGTGGCCATCCCCAAGCTTTGCAGTGACATCTCCGTGGTCCGTGTGTGTAGGGTGTGTCACATGGGTCTTTGTACACCACGCAATGATACCACACGGCTATGGGACAAGCTAGACGCCTGGCAGACAAGTGCCCCCCTCAGTCTTTTCCAAGATGTTATGAGTATCCTTGTCCCTCTGCCTTCCATATAAAATTACAAAGCTTGTCAAATTCACACAAAAAGGACTTCCCTGGTAGCGCAGTGGTTGGGAATCCACCTGCCAATTCAGGGGACACGGGTTCGAGCCCTGGTCCGGGAAGATCACACATGCCACAGAGCAACTAAGCCCATGTGCCGCAACTATTGAGCCCATGTGCCACAACTACTGAAGCCTGCGTGCCTAGAGCCTGTACTCCACAACAAGAGAAGCCACCGCAATGGGAAGCCCATGCACTGCAATGAGAGTAGCCCCCGCTCGCTGCAACTAGAGAAAGCCCGCGCGCAGCAACGAAGACCCAACACAGCCAAAAATAAATTAAATCAATTTATTTTAAAAATACATAACTATTGATATATATTTTTTAATTCACACAAAAATTTCACCTTGGAATTTTGATTGGGATTTATTGATTCTATAGCTACGCTTTGAGGGGAAATGAGGTTTTTAAACATGGAAACTTCCAAAATCCATGACCATATATTTCCCCATTTATTTAAGGAATTTAGGAGTTATTTGGTCTCAGTCAATAATGTCTTTTTTAGGGGCTTCTCTGGTGGCGCAGTGGTTGAGAGTCCACCTGCCGATGCAGGGGACACGCGTTTGTGCCCCGGTCCGGGTAGATCCCACATGCCGTGGAGTGGCTGGGCCCATGAGCCATGGCCGCTGAGCCTGCGCGTCCGGAGCCTGTGCTCCGCAACGGGAGAGGCCACAACAGTGAGAGGCCCGCATACCGCAAAAAATAAATAAATAAATAATAATAATGTCTTTTTTAAAAAAATATTTATTTATCTAGGCTGCACAAGGTCTTAGTTGTGGCATGCAGGCTTCTTAGTTGTGGCAGGCATGCAGGATCTAGTTCCCTAGCCAGGGATCGAACCTGGGCCCCCTGCATTGGGAGCATGGAGTCTTACCCACGGGACCACCAGGGAAGTTCCAGTCAATAGTATCTTGACAGAGGTTTCTTCTGGTTTTTTCCACAGGGAGGCCCTTCTAATCTCTCGTTAGACCTGCTCCTGAGCATTCGATATTTCTGATACTGTTTAAGTGGAATCTTTCAACAAATTATGTTTTAATTTTTTGTCACTGATACATAGAAACAGAATTGATTTCTGAATACCTTAAACCTGTCAACTCTGCTGAACTCACTTTCCAATCCGTATAATTTATATGCAGATTCTTTTAGATTTTCTACACACAAAAGATGCTTTCTCTGTGCATAATGAGAGTCTTACCTAATCTCATCCAAGCTTTGTACCTCTTATTTCTTTTTCCTGCCGTATGACTTGGCTGGGACCTCTATAAATCACCATCATTTATAGAACTGATAATAAAGGGCCTTGTGTCTCCCTCCCAATTTTTTTTTTTTTTTTTTTTTTTGGCTGTGCCGCGCAGCTTGTGGGATCTTAGTTCCCAGACCAGGGATTGAACTGGGCCCTCGACAGTGAAAGTGTGAAGTCCTAACCACTGGACCACCAGGGAATTCCAATAGATTTTTTTAAAATAGTAAACAAATGTTGAACTTTACCAGATACTTTTTCAGCTACTATTGAAATTGATCAGATCATTTTTCTTCTTTATTCTGTTCATATGGTGAAAATAATGATTGCTTTCAGATGTGAAATTTCCAGAATACACCCAGCCTTTTAATATCTTGCTGGACTCCACATGCTTGCATTTTATCTGGGGTCTTGGCACTGGTGTTGGTGGGTAGCATGGCCTGCGAGGTCTTCTGTCTCGTTGTCCTTGCCGAGTTCCGAGATAGAGGTCGTGCGGGCTTCACAAGCTGGGGTGTGCTCCCTTGTTCTTTCCTCTGGATGAGTTTTGTATGAAATTTGCATGATTTCCTCCTTAAGTGATTGGTAGAATACAGGGGTGATGCTGCCTGGGCCCGGGGTTCTTTGTTGGAAGATTTTAACAACAGATTTAATTTCTTAGTGGACATGGGACCATTTCTTTCTCCTTTTGATTGTATATTTTATGTTTCTGTTTTTGCAGTTTCAAGTCATTTGCTGTGTTCCTTTTCTCTTACCGGTCAGCCTAGAAGTGAAACCATCTTGACCTCCCCCAGGAAGCTTTGTGCTCCTCCAAGCCATGCAGGTCCCTCCCACCTCCTGCCTGCCCCCCACTCCTGCTCTTGTCAGGGCGTTCCAGCTCCCCAGATGGTCCAGTCCATGTACACCATTACTGCCATGCTCTGTGCAGTTAGCTCTTGGATTCATTCACCAGCATCCTCTTTCTGTAGCTCTTTGTTACTTCCTGCATCTCCAGTAGGGTTGCCAGATAAAACATAGGACACCCAGCTAAATGTGAATTTCAGATAGACAATACTTTTTAGTATAAGTATGTCCCTATATTGCATATTACATGGATATATCATAAAACGCAAAAGCATCCGTTGCTTATCTGATATTCAGATTTAACCTGGCATACTGTACTTTTATTTGCTAAGTCTGGCCACCCTACTCTCCAGGCTTCTATCTGGGATTGTTTTCTGTTGGTTGCTGCCCTTAGAATATCTCCTGGAGCAGGTGAGCCAGTGGAAGACTCTGCCAGGCAGTCACCAGTCAGAGGCACTATCGCCTGCACGGCTGTGGGGGCCAAAGGGAGTCCAGGGGCCAGGAAGGGACTAGAATCCTGTGGCTGGACTCACCCGGTTTGTCCTGGGGAGGTTGGCCTGGCCACCCACGGCCCGACCCACCTCTGGCGTGAGGAGCATCAGGGCCAGCCTGGGGCCCTCTCACTCCAGAGCCAGCTGGTGTGGACATCTGTTAGGTGGCCAGTGACCCTGTGTCTGCCTCTGGACAGGACGAGGACTGCCATCCACCATGGTGAAGCTGAACTGCAGCTTCTCGGGGAAGACAGGCTCCGGGGACGGGGCTACCATGGACAGCGTCCCTCTGATCAGTCCCCTGGATGTCAGCCAGCTACAGCCTGCGTTCTCCGACCAGGTGAGGGGCCTGGGCCAGCGTGGAGGCCTGTCTCATCCTGCCCTGGAAACACACGGGCGTTAGCAAGGTGGCTTTAGGTGTGGCCTCCTCTAAGGGGCAGCTGAGCAAGCGGAGGAAGGGCCAGGCTGAGCCTGCTGTGTGCCCCGATCGGCTCCCCCCGCCACCCAGAACTGCTCTTTCCTCATCTGCAAACCAGGGTAAACTGGCCACGGGTGGTGGTGAGAATTCACATGCTCTCACAGACAGTGCGCAGCTTGCCTGCTGTCCAGCAGGGGCTCAGCAGCAAAAACTGCCCCCTTCCTCTGCTGGGCGTGCTCTTTCTTGGATTGCGGCCTGAGATGAGGTCCTTGGGCAAGGGGTGGGTGGAGGGGGAGCTCTCAGAAGGAACCTGTAAGAAGCAGAGCTCAGCTCAAGCACAGCCCCACCTGACCCGACCGGAGCTCTGGAGAGTGAATGGCACAGCAGAGTTGTCCCAGCCTGAGGCTCCCATCAGTCAGCCATTGACGAGGGCAGGGGGCACTTCCCAGCATTGCTCCCATGAGTCGAGGGCAGTTCTCCAGCGATCTGTGTGGGCTTCGACTGTGCCTGCTCCCGTTCTGGACCTGGTTCTCAAAGGGAAGGCTCAGTGGTGGGCTTCCTGGAGGAGGGGACCAAGCTGTGGTGCCTCTGGCAGGGACAGCTAGCGTCCTCAGAGCCGAAGGCAGCCAGCAGACATAGGGGATCTTTCCGTCATCTGGCCAGGCCCTGGGCTGCCACGGCCCTGGCCAACTTCCAGTGTCCCCTTCCCTTGGTGTCAGCTTGTAGCCACTAGAGCCCTGCCACTAGCACCCACACCACTGCGGGCAGCTGACCCCTGCCCCTTTCCCTCCCAGCCCCCCTGGTTCAGGGTCCTCCTGCATCATTTCTTCCCACAGGTTGTCATTAAGACACAGACAGAATACCAGCTGTCCTCCGGGGACCAGCCGACAAAGTTCTCCGACCTGGAGGCCCAGAAGCTGGGTGGCGGCCACCCAGAGGATGCGCGTGGCAGGGTAACCCAACCCTCCCCCCCAATTCCATGGGGAGTCAGGGCAGGGGAGGTGGAGAGGCAGCTGCAAGCTGTGGGAACCCAGGCTCTGGGCTGGGTGGGCTGGGGGCCCTTGGTCAGGGTCCTGCTCTCAGGAGAGCTAGACAGGGAATCACCCCATCAGAGGTAGGGATCGGGCCTGGGCAGCAGCAGGCTCTGCCAGCCTCCCTGCTGCTGCTGTAACATGGGGTACGGGCAGCCGCCGCCCTCAGAGGAGCTCCTGGCAGGAGACGCAGCACCTGCTCGTGCCCTGCACCCTTTCCCAAGTGGGTCGTTTGTCTCTTCCTCGGCGACTCACGGGTTTCCCGTATACGATGGAGACTCACTTTTCCTGCTGTGTCTCTGGCAAATGTGTTTTCCCTTCCTTTTCTAGCTCTTCAGCTTACTAATGGTGGCTTTTTAAATAACTTTTAGGGTACCATTTCTAAAGCCTTGCATTTCTCAGTAGTAACTCTGCCCCTTTCCCCTTTCCCCATCCTTTCTGAGAGGCCGGTGAGCCCTGGGCTGTGTGCGCGATGGGCGCCGGCCCTGAGGTTCGCGGCCCGGGCCCTGCACAGACTCACCACCCCACCTCTCCTCTCCGCACCTGCCCACCCCCCAGATGCCCACAGGGCGGATGATCGCCTTCACCATGGCGCTCATGGGCTGCCTCCTGATCATGTATAAGGCCATCTGGTACGACCAGTTCAGCTGCCCCGACGGCTTCCTGCTTCGGGTAAGGCCGGTGGACTGGGCACCGGGGCTGGGAAGGGCAGTCGCGCCCTGCAGGCAGAGTGCCAGGGAGGGTCCCAGGGGGGTGTCCTGTGGAAGGACGGGGTGCCTCCCCTCCTCTCCCCAAAGCTACCCCCAGGAGGGTTGGTCTGGGGTGTTCCCAGCTCTATGAGAATGTGACCTGCAAAGGCCCTCAAGCCCCGTCACCTCCCAGGTATATTCAAGTCCTATTTTTAGAAAAATTAAAAGAAAAGGTGTTTTAGTGAGAGGTTTTCTCTTCCTCTAATTTAAAAAGTAAAGCGTGAGGAAGGCGGTCCAGGTGGAGGGAAGCCTCCCTCACTTGTGTGTGGCGTGTTTCTATGTCACAGGACGTTGACGTTTTCTGTATGCTTGGAAAGTGTTCCCCCATCCTTGTTTCTTTTCTCTCAGCTTTGCTTATGGTGACTTTTACCATTTTCAGTGTATTTTTTCAAGACTCTTAAGTTTTCAGTAGATAAATCATCCCCCTTTCCCCGTGATTTCCGAGAGGGGAGCGCTCCCCCCACAGAGGCCACGAGCCCTCACTGTACTTCCAGGGGTGCACCGGGCTGCTAACACCCTCACTCACTGGGATTCCCTCGGGGTCCCGCGAGGTGGGGGCGGGCCGCGGGGCAGTCGCCGAGCCCCCTCCCCTTCACTCAGGAGGAGGACACGGCCACCGGCCACCAGTGAGTTCCGAGAAGGGCTGGCTTTCTGGGGAGCCTCCGGTTCTGAATTGGAGGCCTACCCCTGATGGCTTGAAATTATGGCAGAAATCAGTGTATTTAGGGGCACTGTCTACAGTATGACCGAACTGCTCGAAAGCAGAAGGGACGGGAAGGCCCAGAGGTGACCCCGCCCGCGGGCGACCCACGGACGCGGCTCCCGCATCGCGGCTGATGCCACTGAGAAAAAGTGCACCCCGCTTTGCACACCCGATCCCAGGGGCGCGGCTGCCACACCTCCCCGCCCCTGACCGGCCCCCTTCCGCAGCACAAGATCTGCACCCCGCTGACCCTGGAGATGTACTACACCGAGCTGGACCCCGAGCACCACCGCAGCCTCCTGGCGGCCATCGGGGCCTACCCAGTGGGCCGCAAGCACGGCACGGAGACCCCGTGGTTGTCCGCGAGCTACCACGCCTTCAAGGAGGCGCCCAAGGCGCACAAGGCGCCTGCCCGCGCGGCCATGGCGGCGGTCACCGAGCCCTCGAGGAAGCCCTCGGGGAAGCCCTCGGGGAAGCCCTCCGGGGAGGCCTCGGCGCCAGGAGAGAAGGAGGCGGCGCAGAAGGTGGAGGGGAGCGCGCCGCCCCCAGCCCCCCAGTGATGGCCTCTGGCCTCCGGGTCGTAGCCCGTCCGGGTAGGTGGGACCCTCCTCCCTATCCGCCCCACCACCCCGGGGAGGGGGAGGGCGCCGGCCCGGTCGGCCGGAGGCTCACTCAGGGGTGCTGTTCGCCCTGGCGACCCCTGTGACCGCGTGAGAGTCTCGGGCAGGGAGCAGGCACGAGGGCGTGGACAGGGCAGGATGGGGGATGGGGAGCGTGGGCAAGGCGCGGGGGTCGGGGACCTGAGTGTGGGCGGGGCGGGGTCAGTGGGGGGCGGGGTCAGGTGAACTGGAGCCGGGGGGGCGGAGTTCAGCCTCCGTTCTTCGCACGCAGGTGAGCGGTGTGTTCGTGCGCCCGCCCCAACTTGCCCGGCCTCACCCTCCTGCCCTCTGTCTTCGCAGCGTCCCACGCCGTCACCTGTGACCGCCCTCGCCCGACGCTCGCCGCTCTGTGGTCCCTGTGGTCGCCGTGGTCGTGCCCCTGCTCCCAGGCCCCCTCGCTGACGCCGCCCGCCCCGTGAGCCTCTAGCTCTGTCGCTTTTCTCTGAGTAAAGATTCACCTCCACCTGGATCTCGCGATTCTCCTGAGCATCCTCGGCTCTCCGGCCTTTTTCCTGACCGCCCCCTAACCCCATTCGGGCGAGGGCCCGGATTCTGTCCCCCGTTGCTCAGCTTTTCTCAACCTTTAAAGCTCAATTTAAAAGCATTTATTAACCTAGTAACCTTTGTATATGTCTTCACTTATTCTTTAATTAATACGCCATTAATTTATACATTTAATCTCTCTAAACTGTTAAAGACATTTCCCAGAAGTGACAACTTCATTAATTAGGTTCCCTATGGCTCTCATACCCCAGGAGCCATCTGAGCCTCTAACAGCGCGGACCCCACCCGCCTGACACCGCGAGGTCGGAGTCAGATCTTAAACTGGAATTCTCTCACCTCCTGGAACTAAAACCCAGGATTGCTGAGATGAAATTTAAGCCATTTCAATTTAAAATGAGTTGCCTGTGCTACATCTTCTTAAGACTTCCCCGGGTTTTCAGTAGCAAACAACAGGAACTGATGCTGCTGGCGCCACTTCTGGGCGAACCTAAGCCAAGACGGGCAGCAGGAGCAGGGTTCCACCCTCCCCGCGCCGTCTGCGGGGTCCCGCGGACCACCTCGCCGCCCCAGGACAGGCCCCTGGGACGGACCCGGGCCAAGAGGGCCGTGGCTTCTGGCCAGTGTCAGGGTGTGGGCTGGGGCTCGGCTCTGGGTGGCCTGCCCGGCCCCCTGCAGTAGCCCCGGCCCCGCAGCGCGAGTCACAGTGCAGACCCTGCAGTAGAACAGGCGAGCAAAGACTCTTTCCCCCGCCCTGCGGCCTGCGATGTGGGGACCCTTCCAGGGTTCCCTCTGCACACAGGTGCACACACTCATGTGCACACGTACAGTCGTGCCTCGGTACCACGGGGGTTGGTTCCAGGACGCCCCACAGATACCCAAGTCTGTGGATCCCAGAATCCAGGGATGCTCGAGTCCCTTATATAAAATGGTGTAATATTTGCACATAACCTACATACATCCTCCCATGTACTATAAATCATCTTTAGATTACTTATAATACCTAATACCATGTAAATGCTGTGTAAAAAGTTTCTGGCTTGGCAAATTCAACTTTTGCTCTTTGGAAAGTTCTGCAATTTTTTTTTTAATATTTCTGATTGGCAATTGGTTGAATCCTCATATGCGGAGCCTGAGGGTACACAGTCACATGTACACAGGCACACGCACACATGCCGACACACACGTGCACACGTACTCCCACCATCCCCCTCCCAGGTGTCCGGTGATGTAGCTCCCTCCCCACACATGCATGCACACACATGTTCTTCTGGGGTGAAGACCCTTCCCCAGCTGGGGCGGTGGGTGGAGGCCCGCAGAGATAGCAGCTGTCCTGGGGTGTTGAACTGGGATGGGGGCTCCTGTGTTTTGAGTGGACTCCCCTCAGAAGCGGCCTCCACCCGCCTGGCTGTGGCTGTGTCCCCAGGTGGGACGTCCCGCCTCAGGGTTCCTGCCATTCACCTAGCAGCTGGGAATCGGAGGGCGGGACACCTAGGCCAGAGAAGAGAGTCAGCCGCGGTCCTGCCACGGGGGCTGCACAGTCTCTTGGGACCAGACCCCTGAAAACTCAGTTTCCTCATCTGTAAAATGGGGACCCAGGCAAGC
This sequence comes from Inia geoffrensis, assembly GCA_036417435.1. NCBI lineage: Eukaryota > Metazoa > Chordata > Mammalia > Artiodactyla > Iniidae > Inia > Inia geoffrensis. The sequence goes on along the minus strand of CM070914.1, from coordinate 88,661,328 downwards.
TGGTGCCTGTGGGGTTGCTGGGACAGGGCCCCTCTCACGAATGTGGGTTCCCTCGCTCTGGAACAAGGCTCCCTGTGCCCCTGGGGTCACCCAGGCTCCTCTGGGCAGCGCCAACATCAACCCGCTCCCAGGGTACCTTCTGCAACCCGCCCCACCAAGGGCATCCTGCTGAGGGACCCCTCGCCCCACTGCTGCCACCTTCACGGCCAACCCCGTCACCTGCGTGGACCCTTTGCAGCAACACGCAGCTCTGCCATCTCCTTGGCCAAAGAGACTCTCAACTACCTTGGAGCCCAAGACCTCTCTGGAGATGCTTCTCTGCAAGGCAGTTGGGACCTGCCCTCACACTCGCCCCAGCTGGGCCTGCTGCCCCCCAGCCCCGCCCAGGTCTCCCCTCTAGGGAGGACCTCTGGGGAGAGTGCCTGGCTCATGGCCTCGACCCAGTGCTCAGGACGCCCAGCACAGGTACAGGACAGCCCTCTACTGACCTGGGCACTGCACCCACACCCTGTCCCCTTGGGGGAGGATCCTGGAGAGGGCAGCTCTGGACCAGCCTCACCGTCCATGGTAAGGCTCACCTGACCCACAGGGCAGAACCCAGCCAAGTTGAGGGTCAGTGGAGGGGCCTAGGAAGTCTTGGGGATGTCAGGGGGTCCTAAAAGGCCCTGGAGGGTCGTATGGGGCCCTGGGGACAGTCCATTCAGAGCTTCAGGTCACCCCTGCTGAATCCAGGCCTGAGCTGGGACGGGGGTCACCAGGGTGTGGCAGCCTCATCCTGGAGGCCTTCCTCTCCTGTCTCATGGGAAACTGCGGGGCTGAAGTGGGGGCTGCTGCAGAGGCCCCGTGGAATGGCTACCAGCAGGTGGTGTGCCAGGATGCAGGGCTGGCCTCGGACAGCTGCCGGAGCACCTGGTGACCAGCAGCCTTGTGAGGGGGCTCCCAGCACTGGTTAGAGCCTCAGCCCCTCCCTGGGGTTCACAGGCCCCAGCCTGCCTGAGGTCACCCCACTGAGAACCAGTCCAGGACCGACCCAGCAGAGGAGCTTCCTGGGGCGTCTGCAGGGCGTGGAGCTCCCAGGTCCACGGAGCCTGAACCTGCATCCTCAGCTGTCCAGGGTGGTGAGTTGGAGTTCTGTCCTGGTGCAAACAGTGGAGGTTGGGCGCTCAGGGGCCTCTCCTCCTGCCTCCGCCATGAAAGCCCTGGGTGCCCCCCAACCACCGACCACTGGAGCGGGTGGCAAGGCCGAGGGGTCAGAGCAAGCAGTGTGACCCTGGGCAGCCCTGAGTCCAGGCTGCGGGGAGGTGGGCAGGCGTCCTGGCATTCTGGAGTGGCAGGCCTGGGTCCCACGGCCCTGGAGTGGGTGCTGGGGGCTGGCCAGCCTGGGGCCCCCCAGACCCTGGTCCCCGGCGGGAACTCTGGGGGGACCACTTCTCCAGGTCTAGCGCCACCACTGCCTGGAGCTACCCGGCCCCAGTGGGGGGATCTGTGCCGTACTGGGGGGTGGCCAGGGCCCAAGAACTGGAGCAGGGCTGGCTGAGGCAGGGCCTGCCTGCCACGGGCACAGTCCAAAAGAGCCTTGGATTTCCCACAGCCTACGTTACAGATAACGGTCCCATAGAAAGGCTTGTTTAAACGTCTCCCCTTTCTTGTTGCACAAATGTGCTATTTCATGACAAAAAAGTCCAGCCTTTTGAAGTGACAGACGGCCCTTCTTTTTGTCCATCTCCCCATCTCTCGGCTGCACAGCTCTGTGCTACCGGGCAGGAATGCCAATGTCATCAGCGGTGTGCCCGAGGAGCCAAGGGGCCGTGCTTATGCATATGTGTGGATGTGTGTGTGCGTGTGGATACATGTGGGTGTGTGCATACATGTGTGTGTGCATACGTGTGGGCGCATGCTGATACATGTGGGTGTGTGTGCATACATGTGGGTGTGTGGGCATACCTGTGGGTGTGTGGGAATACATGTGGGCACGTGCGGATACATGTGGGTGCGTGTGCATACATGTGGGTGTGTGGGCATACCTGTGGGTGTGTGGGAATACATGTGGGCACGTGCAGATACATGTGGGTGCGTGTGCATACATGTGGGTGCGTGCGGATACATGTGGGTGCCTGTGCATATATGTGGGTGTGTGCACATGCATGTGGGTGCATGTGCGTACATGTGGGTGTGTGTGCATACCTGTGGGTGTGTGGGCATACATTTGGGCATGAGCAGATACATGTGGGTGCATGTGCATACATGTGGGTGCGTGCGGATACATGTGGGTGTGGGGGGGGGCTACATGTGGGCGTGTGCAGGTTACATGTGGGTACGTGTGCATACATGTGGGCATGTGCGGATACGTGTGGGTGCGTGCGCACAGGTAGGCCTCCGCCCCCAGACCCAGGCACTGCCTCCCAGGGCTCCCTGTGCTGTCCCCAGGAGTCTGATCCCTAAAGGCTGACCAGTGCCCAGCTCTGTGCCCAGGGTTCCTGTGCTCTCTGGCACAGATACATTCTGGGCACTGAGTGGACCCTCGGCCTGGACAGGCGTGGCCAGTGTGGCCTGGGGTCGGCCTCTCTGTAACTGTGGTGCCACCTGTGCGGTCCGAGAGGCAGTTTTGGCCTGGAGCAGGGGTGGGTGGACCCATGCTGAGACTCTGTGGGGGATGGCGGACCCAGTGGGGTCTGGGAGGTGGGCTGCTGGAAGGCAACAGGAGCCCCCACTGTTCCGAGGCTCCTTCTCCATGTGAGGCCCAGATGGTGCCCTTCCTTGGGCATCTCAGAGGCCAGGTGCTGGGACCCTCGGGTGGCTCTTGCTGCTAAGCACTGTGCCCTAAAACGTTCCGGCGCCCAAGCCACCCAGCAGGCTCTGGGGCTCACAGGACACTTCCCCCTTTGGCTATGCCCGTCACCACGTCCTGGCCATGCTGCTTCCCCATCAGCCCCCAACCCTTAAATTTGCAGGGGGGCCCGGCCCCACGGGCACGGAGAGGCTGTGTCAGGGCCCGTCTCTGGGGCCCCCGAGGTCCGGGGCCTGCCTGGTGCCTTTGCTCACGCTGCCCCCTACCCAGAGCCTCCTCTTCTCTGTCTCTCACTCTGCGGGTCAGCCTCCTCTGGAGGGGGAGCCTCTCTGTTCGATCCCGGCCCCAGGGCGGAGGCGACCAGTACAGCCTCTGTGCCAGCCTCCAGCAAGACACTCGTGTTATGATTTCATTCAATCAACCCTTGTTAAGCGGAGCACAGGTGCTGGATGGTGAGCCAGGTTCAACAACAGACCACAAGAGACGATGAAACCGGCGAGTTTACGACTCGCAGGGGAGGTCAGGCAGGCAGGCAGCATGAACCTGCATCAGGGCCCACGGGGGCAGTGCTTTGGGGCCCCTGGGCTGGGCCGGATTGGTCAATTCAAACCTAAAGAATGGGGTTTCGGTCCACCCTGGGGGTCTCAGGGGCGCCAGGGGAAGGCAGGCCAGGGAGGGCGGGCCCTGGGGCTCACAGGGCTGCTGGGAAGGCCCCTCAGGAGTCTGCACTGGCCTGTGACTCTGGGGCTGCTGTCCGCGGCCTGCACTTGCCGACTGAAAGGCCGCCGGCCAAATGAAGTGGCTGCGGGGCCACTATACCATGCAGGGGCTTAGCCAAGCTCTCGCCAGCACAGCACCTGGCCGTGGGCCGGGGGCTCCCCAAGGAGGGCCAAGAACTTCTGCCAGCTGCTCACCTACAGATCGGTAAACTGAGGCCAGGACAGAGCCCCAGGGCCACTATGCACCTCCGAAGTCCTGCCCTGGTGCGTAGGGACCTCTGGGGACACCGGCCAGAGTCCTGCTCCCCTGGGGGCACAGAGCGACGGGAGCCACGCCACTCAGCCAGGACCCTCAGGTTGCCTGGCTATCCCCACACCCAGAACCAGTTCACGCTCCAAGGCTGCTCTCTCGAGGATGAACAGCGTCAGCAGAAGCGGAGCCAGCTTTCAGGGGCAGCGCTGGTGGATGGACCCCACCTGCTCCAGGGGGCGTCGCTGCAGCCCCAGGCACGCCCTCCACCCGAAGGGGAAGGAGAAACCACCAGGTCTGCAGTTCAGGAGCTGGGGTGGAGCCGGAGGGGAGGCCACGAGCAGACAGGGCACCCGGTCTGCAGTCAGTCCTGCTCTGGCCTGAGGGCCGCCACGCTCAGCACAGGGAACCAAGGGGAGAGGCCTGCGCGCACCAGCCAGGGCTCAGCGCAGCCCCGTCCGCAGGGCCCGCCCACGGGTGACCGGACGTCCGGCAAGAGGCCGGGCCCCTGCCCTCCAGCCATCACGCGGGTTTAACCCCGAGCCTCTTCAGCTGCAGAGAGATGAACTGGCGGAAGCACAGGCCCAGCTCCACGTGGCCAGGGCCCCGCGGCGTCCTCGCGGTGGGGGCGGTGTGCGTGGGCCAGGCAGCAGGTGTAGCCGGCCGAGAACTGCAGTAGGGCCTCCCGGAACAGGGCCTCGCCCTCGGGGGCACCCAGGAGGGCCCGCCTGCAGTCCCCCAGCAGCGCATACACAAAGCAGAGTCTGTTCCTGGTCTCATAGCCCATTGGCGCCAAATGCGGCGCCAGCAGCAGGCTGGCCTCCCCAGCTCTGCGGACCAGCTCCCGCATCTTCCTCTTAGAAGACCTTCGGAGCCAGCACAGCGTGTTAGCACTTAAGACCATGAGGAGGGGGCAGGACAATGCCTTGGCGGTGATCAGGAGGAGCCGCTGAGCTGGGTGGCGTTCCCTGAGCCCCAAAAGCAAGGGGAGGAACAGTGATGCCAAGGAGAGAAGAGTCAGGACGATGCCAAGTGTGATCCTGCAGCCCCGGTACCACAGGCAGGACCCGGGCGACGGAGCACCGTTCACGATGCCCACGGCACGCTTGTACACCTCGGGGTCCTCCAGCACCTCCTTCAAGGGGTCCGGGACACCCAGGGTGCTGAAGGTGCCCACCTTCCACAAGGGCAGATTGCCCCTGTTGACGCAGTCCAGGGTCAGCAGGGTCTCCCCGCTGTAGAGGGTGGGGGCCGAGGACAGGGCCGGGATGCGCCACACAGTGGCTGGGGAGGCACTGGAGCTGCGCCACCTTCGGGTAGAAGGGGCTGTCCGCAGCCTCCAGGTAGGTCAGGCCGAGGTGCAGCGGGACCCGGCAGGCCCTCAGTAGGACCGGGATGACAGGCTTCCCCTCCAGGCAGGAGCCCAAGAGGGACAGTCAGCCTCCAGCAGCCACCGCCGGGTCTGCACGAAGCCCCGGCTCTGCTGGATGCAGTCTGCCATGTTCTCCAGCGTGTTCCTGCCCGGTGTGAAATCCCGCTCGTGCAGGCAGACCCTCAGCCCCGCGTGGTCCGCCTCCAAGGGACTGAAGAGCCCGTGCGTCCACGTGGTGTCCACGCCGCTGTAACTCACAAACAGGTGGGACTTCTCTCTTGGCCTCAGTGGGGGGATGGCCAGGGCCACGCCTTCCTCCCTGGGACTGGAACCCACGGGCACTGCCCTGAATCTGCCTCTGGTCCCTGCGGAGAAAACTGCCCTTAGGCTGAAAGAGACCAAGACAGACAGGCTGACTGTGCAGATGGACTATGGCCGACCATCTACAGAAGTGGAGCCGCAGTCACGACCAGCCGCTACCAGCCCAGGAAACCGCAAACCACCCAAACCCACCAGGACGCGGCCAACGACTGTCACTCTTCCCCCTTCCAACTCGGGACCCACCGGGAAGGCCACAGGCTCCCCTCGCTAACCTCCAGGACCCAGCCTCCCGGGGGGCAGCCTGAGCCCCCTTCCCACCAGGAAGCCTCCTACTGCCCGGCCTGCCAAACCCCAGTGACCTGGACCCCACTCCAGCACGCCCTGGGCAACCAGCCTCTGCTGTGCCCACCTGGGGGTCTCCGGCGACATCCACAGGACATCTAGCTCCAAAAGGGTTGGGGCTTACAGTGGCCACACCTCCTAGTCACCTGTGGCTCATGTGTCAGTGGTCATGGGAGGTTGAATGTCTGTGTCCCCCCAGACTTCTTGTGTTGAGATCCTAACCCCCAAGGTGATGGTCTAAGTAGGCGGGGCCTTTGGGAAGTGACGAGGTCACCAAGTGGAACCCCCATGATGGGGTCAGTGTCCTTATAAAAAAGACCCCAGAGAGCTCCCCCGGCCCACGTGAGGACCCAGTGTCTAGGAGTCAGCCAGCGGGCCTCAGGGAACCACACCACGCAGCCCCTGGTCTGCGGGGCCTCCAGCCTCTGGAGCGGTGGGACGTGACCGTGTTGTGTAAGCACCTCCTGCGGTGTGGTGCGGTGCAGCTGAGTGGACTGGGCCGGGTCCCACCCCACAGCATACCCAGGAAGGGCAGCCACGCTGTCCAGGGCACTAGACCTCCTCTGCTCTGCACACACCCTCCCATCGAGATGCCGCTGCTCCAATTCAGTGAGCAGAGGGCTGAGCTTGAACTGCCTTTACTTGGGTCTGTCTGCTTGTCTCTAAGAGTGCCACCTCCCCAAGACTCAATCATGGGAGCTTTCTTACGTGCCCACGGCCAGCCGTGGTGGCCCCAGCAAGCGGCCCTCCCGCTGGAGCCCTGCAAACCCTCAGGCGTGAGGTGGGTTGTGACCTCCCTGCAGCCGGGGGCCCCCGGCTGAGACCCCTCCCCACTTGGGTGGGCAGGGTGGGGTCACGAGGGCTAGGCCAGCCCTGCAAGGCCTGTGAGGTCTAGCCAGCAGCTCCGGGAACTGTCTCCTCACTCTCCCCTTCCACAAGGACCCCTGACGCCGCCTGCCCTGCGGCAGGAAGGCACCACACCTTCCTGGCTAGCAAGCCCTTGTGCCATCCCCTCCCGGAGGTGGCAGCTGAGCGTCAGGGCAGGAGGCTCTGAGGGACACGGTGGGAGAGCCTGGCGCTCAGGGTCGTGTCCCCCGCCCACCCCCCGGGTCCTCTCACCTGCACTTCCAAGCGGGGAAGGGCTCTCCTTCCATAGCGTCCAGGCGTCCAGGAGGCGGAGGCCACCGCTGTGCTGTCCTGGGCACCAGCGGTCTGAATATTGCACTCACGCTGCCCACTTCCTCACCCCAGTCCTCCGAGGAGGCCTGGGGGCAGCCGGGGATGCTCCCCCAGACAGAAGGAAGTCTTCAGCCAACACTTTCTGAAGGCATCTCTGCTAAAACTAACAAACAGCGAGAAAATGAAAGAAGGAAGCAGGTTGAGGTGCTGGGAAAAGGCACGGGCTGGACCCCGGACGTCGGGGAGGCAGGATGGCCAGGGTGCTCTCGAAGTCCGTCTGATGGTGGTGCCAGGTGATCAGGGCGCCCTGGCAGAGCCCCGTGCTTTCCCGGGGCTGGGTCAGGCCCTCCGGCTGGAAGCAGTGACATGAAGGGCTGGGGTGACCGGTTTCAGGGGGCAGGCCTGGCGGGGTCCAGGGCTGAGAGTGCACCCTCGGTGCCCTGGGGCTGACTGCTCCTCCAAGGGAAGATCCCAGCTGCCGGGTGACCCTCCGCAAACAGCCACACTCTCCTCCAGTAGCTTCCCTGGCCCCTGGGGCCCAGGGGAGGCGGCAGCCGCACCCTCCTGTGGCTTCTGGAAGCCCACCTGGCCCCTTAGCAGTTCTGCTAAGTAACCCCGGGAGTGGCCATTGCTGTCACTTGGGGCCCTGCCCCTCGATGATTCCCTCCCACCTGGGGAAGGTGGCCCTCAAAGGTTCCCATCAGGCCCATGTGATCACTTAAAAAATAGCTATTCAACCTCATACCTAACGAAGAAACACGTTAAATCAGTGTGGTACTTACTCTTTTATTCCCATAAAACCACCAGACCCAGAACCGATGAAGTAGCCCAGTGCCGGTCGGCTGCGGTGGCCAGACTTGTCCCCTCTGATTTGGAACAGAACCGGTACTGTGATCCCGGAGGCCTGGAAAGAGGGCTCTGCCCTTTGAGGGCCAAATCCCGCAGGTGCTGTAACTGCGGCTGACTTGACTCTGCCTGGACTATGGGATCCCGAGGGACCTATGTTTCCAGCGTCGCCACCTTTCGAAGGATGAAAACGACTTTCACTACTCGTCCCTCCCTGGGGGTCCTGCTCCGTCCGCCGACTCAGGCGGACTCTTCCAGAGCAAGGGGGACGGGCCACCTGAGGCGCCTGCGCCCAAGGCGGGGAGGGGTCAGTTTCCTCGTCGGCTGGCTAGCAGGCCAGGAGGAGAGGGCAGGGGTGGGGACTCAGCCGCTCCGTTACCTGTGCAGAGGGTGGGGTCCCTGGGGCAGAACTCCCAGGCACCCGGGGCGGGGGCAGTGTCATTGGCCGGGGCAGTCCTCCAGGAAAGGTTGTGTGGGAGCCCCCTGATGCCCCAACACCCACAGCTTTGGGGGCACCCAAGCCCCGGGGTCTGCGTGGGTCAATCTGCCAACCAGAGCCCTCCTGGCTGCACAGCCCCACCAGGTTCTGGGTGGAAGCACGTGGGAACCCCAGCTTCCTCCACCCCCCCACCCCCGGATACCTCCCCACCTCCCCAAACCTCCCACGTCTCTGTCCGGCTTTCACACTCACCAGGTCCACGGGGGTGGGGGTAGGGGTGAAGGATAGAGTGAGGGTTGGGGAGTGGGGACGGGGTGAGCAGAGCGGGGCCGGAAGCTGACTGCCGCGCCCCCCTCGTCTAAACTCTGCTTGGCAGGTCACTGACCTCCGACTTCCAGTTTGGGGCTGGGTGGGGGGCATGGTCAGAGTACGGTGTAACCTGAAAAGAAACACCCACGTGACAGTTAAGGCCTGTGACAGCGAGGTCACCCTGTGGCGGCCCCAGGGTTTGGGAGCCCGGGAGCCAGGCCACTTGTCCCTGTTGTCCCCGTCCACCTGGGACGGGCTCTGGATTCCTGGGGGCTCGCCTGGAACCCACAGCAGCATCCTAAGCCCAGTGCCCTCAGCCCGTGCACAGCGCCCCCAGCCCAACGGGCCTCCCGTGGCCACCCAGGAAGTGTCCAGTGGTCCTCAGGAGCTTTCTGGTGGGACTCTGTGCTCCCCCAGCGCCCGCTTTGCCTCCGGCCTTTGGTGGGTTCCCTCAGGGGCCCAGGAGGGGCATCACCTCTGGGCCCCATGATGCAGGGGGTAGGGCTGGGGCTCCCAGGGCCCCCAGGCTCTCCCCAGCTCAGGTGCCCCCACCCCCGTGGCTCATTTTTAACTGTGTTCGTTGAAAACCTGCCTCTCAATAGCTTCAGTGCCACGAATAAAAATTTTGTTTTCTTTTAAAAAACAGCCGCATGAGGGTCTCAGGGCCCATGTCCCACCGGAGACACGTCCAACTGCTAATTGCCTTGGAGAGAAGACCCCCTCCCCAACAGTGCAGCGGAAGGTTCCAGGGAGGGAGGAAACCCACAGGCCTGGGAGGTGCCTGGAGTGGAAGTAAGGCAAAATTCGTCGTGTACTCACGGCCGAAACCAGCACCGGGCTCGGTCACAGGAGAAAAGTCCTCCAGGACCCAGAGCTGCCCGCGGAGCTTACTTGCTGGCTGGACTTAGGCCTGGACGGCCGCCTCAGGCTCTTTTTCCCTGAGAAGAGCTGAAGGCACTTCAGAGGAAGAGAAAGCAAGTGGCTCAGGGGGCCCTTCTGCTCTGAATGAAGGCGAGGGTCCAGGGCTGGGTGGGGGCTGGTGGGACACGGCGGGTGGGGGGGACATGCACCCGCCCTGTCCAAGTCAGCCCCCCTCCTGACAGCTGCACCTGCCTGCCAGCCCACTCCTACCCCGAGGGAGGGCCCCCCACTTTCTGCCCCTCCCTGCCTCTGGGGTCCCGGCTCCGGCGCTTTCTTGCTGCAGGGCATTAGCAAGCACTGCTCCGCTGGAAGGCCTCCTCCCAGGCGGCACAGGGGCAGAGGCCGTTCAGGGCCTCTTGCCCTCCCAGCCAGGCCTGGCCCTGGGCCTCCCCAGAGGCCTCCCAGGGCTACCAGCTTTGTGCACCCTGACCCCTGTGCCATCCCTTTGGGGCCACAGCCTCTCTCAGCTGGGCAGGTGGTCAGGCCCAGTGCCCAGCTGTGGACTGCTTCTCAGCAAGGCCCAGGGCTGCAGGTGAGACAAGCTGGGACCTGGGACCATTTGCAGCAGTGCTGCAGTGCTTGCACCTGGACACACATCTCCTGGAGCAACAAAATACAAAGAAACTGTGTGGGACTAAAAAGAACTGCGTGCACGGCAGTTGGGACAAATTCTGGACAAAAGATACAGAGATCACAAAACACAACTGCCACTTTTGAAGAGCCTGGAGCAAAAGCAGGGGCCCGGGAGCAAAAGCTGAGCACTGCACGTGCCCCCTGCACACACCACCACTAAAGGGGTGGGCAAACCACCTAAGCCACACCTCCAGCCCCACCCCTGGACACGCCCCTACCCTCACCCCATATAAGGAGCCAGCTCGCGCCCTCTCTTCCCCGCCCCGCCAGGGAGCCAGCAGGCAAGGGAGCCTGTCGTTTGTTCTCACTCCCCCCTGCCGCAGCAGGGGCCCCAATACAGCCTTGCCTGAATTTCTCTTTTTTTTTTAATTATTTCTATTTTTTTTAATTGATTTATTTTATTTATTTTTGGGTGCATTGAGCCTTCGTGGACACGGCGGGCATCTCTGTCCAGGCTGCCAGGCAGCAGACATATTTGGGAAGAGAGGGAAGGAGGGAGGGAGGGAGAACCGAGCTCCACCCATGTCACTCCACACATGACGGGCCCCTCTGTCATGGGTCAGCTGTGTCCACACCTGGACCATGCCCACCCCCAGGTGCAGCTCCGGGCTCAGGGATCGCCCCCGGCCAGGGCCTGCCCCACGACCCCAGAAGGGGTTCTGGGCTTCAAAGACCTCGAGGTGGGACGGCAGGCTTTCTCTAGTTGTGCGCTCAGGCTTTCTCTAGTTGTGGCGAGCGGGGGTTACTCTTTGTTGCGGTGTGTGGGCTTCTCATTGCTGTGGCTTCTCTTGTCGCAGAGCACGGGCTCTGGGTACATGGGCTTCAGTGGTTGTGGCACACGGGCTCAGTAGTTGTGGCGCACGGGCTTAGTTGCTCTGTGGCATGTGGGATTTTCCCAGACCAGGGCTCGAACCCGTGTCCCCTGCCTTGGCAGATAGATTCTTAACCACTGTTCCAGAATTAGATCATTGTAATGGCTGCATAACTTTGTGAATACAATGAAAACCACTAAAGTGTATACTTTAAAATGGAAGACTTCGTGGTATGTGTATTATATCTCCATTTAAAAAACCAAGATGGCATATGGGCAAGATAGGGTTAAAGGAAGCTCACTGGTAACCAGAGCACTCAGAGCACAGGGACGGGGCCTGCAAGCTCGGGACTCACTGGACGGCGCCAGCGGCAGTTCCACGTGACCACGGCTGTGACAAAAAGATGCTGACCATGCAGGGAGGAACTGCTTCCTGCCGGAGCCCAGCGCGCTGGTGCCTGTGGGGCTTGGCGTGTTTCCTTAGAGCACAGCCCAGAGGGCTCCCCCCTCAACCGGGCTGGGTTCGTTTTCTGCTCTTACCCCAACCCCTTGATGTGGAAAAACAGGGAGTGAGCCGACACCCCCATCCCCACTCCTGCTCTATCCTGTCCTCACCCCTGCTTGACCACACACCCTGAGGCTGGTCTCTGCTCTCCTGGGACGCAGGAGGGCTGCCCCCCTCTTCCCTCGCATCAAGGCTGGACTGGATGACCTCGGCCCGCTGCTGTCTGAGCCTCTGAACGGTGTCTGGACAGCCACGGGTGCTGCCTGGGGGGAGTGGGGCCTGCTGGCCTATGGGGTCCCCAGATCTCTCCCCGAGCTCCCTTGGCCCCTTACCCTCCAATCCCCTCAGTCCCAGCACTCCAGCCACACCAAGCCTCGGTCCCCTCTGCCAGTAACGCTTTCCCTCTTTGCTTCCAGACCTCAGGTGGCGCCTCTGAGTCAGGCCCCCACGGAGTCGCACCCCTCCCCAGCAGCCCCCAGCACAGGTGCTGCGTCTGGGCTCACTGGCCCCGCCTGGCAGGGCTCCATGAGGTGGACACGGCGGGCATCTCTGTGTCCGGGCTGCCAGGCAGCAGACGTATTTGGGAAGAGAGGGAGGGAGGGAGGGAGGGAGAACCGAGCTCCACACATGTCACTCCACACGTGACGGGCCCCTCTGCCATGGGTCAGCTGTGTCCACACCTGGATCACACCCACCCCCAGGTGCAGCTCCGGGCTCGGGGATCGCCCCCGGCCAGGGCCTGCCCCACGACCCCAGAAGGGGTTCTGGGCTTCAAAGTCCTCGAGGTGGGACGGCAGGAGAGCCCTGGGCCCTGCGAAGCTCACGCCAGGCGAGGGCAGGCGGAGAGGGGCCCCTGACCACGGTCGGAGGTGGTGCTGGGGGCCCGGCTCCCTGCTGAGTTGTGCCTGGAGCGCAGGCCGGGCCCCTCCCAGACCCCAGAGGCAGGGAAGGCCCCCAACTCCGCACAGCAGGCTGCAGGGGGGCACGTGCCCGCACAGGAGGAGACCTACCCTCCCACGTTCCAGACCCTGAGAGCCCTCGCTGCGGGCAGGCTGGCAGCCAGGCACTCACTTCTTCTCTGTTTTCAAGGCCACAGCAGGACGCTGGCCTAACCCCTCACCCATCTAGCATTTCCTGTTGGGCAGCCAGTGGCCGGTTCTCATGGTGTCAGCTTTCTACCAAGTCGGTGTGCTGAGGTCCTTTGGCACCTTGGGCGGGTGACAGGGCAGGGACGCCACGGGTCAAGGTGGAGTCTGAATGCAATTTTAGAAAAGCCAGAGACAAAGGGCTAAGGACTCGGTAGCCCTGTATGGACCGAGCTGCTGGGGGCCGCAGCTCCTCTTGGGCAGAGCAGTTACACGGAGGTGTACACTGCAGACAGACTGAGAGCCCAGCTGGTCAGTGCCCTCTGTGAGGCCCAGTGTCCACTGCCCTGTGGTGGACCTGCCCTTCCCCAGCGCCACCCACAGGGGACACATCCACTTCCTACACAGCTGAACTCAGCCTGGAGCAGCACCGCCTTCCCCGGGACAGCACCCCTCAGGGACAGCCCCCCACAGGGACAGCCCACCCCGGGGACAGCCTCCCTCAGGGACAGACCCCCAGGGACAGACCCCCCCCAGGGACAGCCCCCCTCAGGGACAGCCCCCCCCAGGGACAGCCCCCCTCAGGGACAGCACCCCCCAGGGACAACACCCCTCAGGGACAACACCCCTCAGGGACAGCACCCCCAGGGACAGCCACCCCAGGGACAGCCCCCCTCAGGGACAGCCACCTTCAGGGACAGCCCCCCTCAGGGACAGCCCCCGCCAGGGACAGCACCCCCCAGGGACAACCCCCCTCAGGGACAGCACCCCCCAGGGACAGCACCCCCCAGGGACAGCACTCCCCCTGGGACAACGGCCCGCAGAGACAGCAAACCCCCAGCGACAGCCACCCCCTCAGGGACAGCACTCCCCAGGGACAGCACCCCCCAGGGACAGCACTCCCCAGGGACAGCTCCCTCTCAGGGACAGCACCCCCTCAGGGACAGCACCCCCAGGGACAGCCTCCTCTACTCCTCAACCACCCTGCAGTGTTCCACCACACCAGGCCACTGCCTTGAACCCCAGCCCATGTCTGGTCTGACCCCCACCATGTACCTCACTGTGAAGGTTGGGGCAACTCTGAAGTATGGGGAAGCTGGGCCCTATCCCCACTCTGGCTCAGCTGGCCGGCCGTGTCCCCACAGCTCAGTGTCCCCAGAAGGGGGCGAGACCCCCGACTCCTGACCTGCAGCAAGACTGAGACCCCCCAGCCGCGTGCCCGCTGTCCCGGCGAGAAAGGGACTGCGCGCGGTGGCCCCTGGGCAGCCCAGAGCTGGAGGACCTGCCCCCGGCAGCAGGGTGTGTGGCCTTCCGACGGGGGCAGGATTTGCGGGGGCGCGTATGTGCACAGACAGGGCTGACCCCAAGCCTGGGGTGGACTCCGAGAGTCCAGCCACGCTGTGCTGTAGGCACTCAGCATTGTAAGCCTCGCGGCCTTTGTAACATTACTAATGTAACAGGCTATTGCCACAGATATTTTAAATAGATGTGCAGTAAATTGACTCTCACTTGGGCGAACGTGGACATTACACGGTTGTCCACGTGGGCCAGTTGAGGCCGCGTCTACGGGGACATCTGGTAGCACTGGAGTGACCACCAGGTGTTGGGTGATGCCCCCACCCCCAGGCAGGCTCTGTTAGACAGGCATCACTGCACCTACAGCCCCTCCCAGCAGGCCCTGGAGCCTGGGAGGCTCCCCTAAAACAGCACGTCCAGTGTCTGAGCAGGGAAGTTCTCAGGGCCTGGGCAAGGCACCACAGAGCCCCCAGCCCAGCCCTTCCAGGGGCCACTGCCAGCAGAGCCCCCAGCGGGGGAGCAACCTGACCCAGGACCCCAGGAGCCCCTGAGCCCTCCCCATCTGAGGTCAGGAGGCCTCAGTGATGGTCTGCTGCACTCCAGACCCTGGGCCTGGTGGGAGCAGGCCAGGCCTGGTCACAAAGCGCTCGCCCCCAACTGCTGCCCGGAAGGGCCTCATGGGGCGGGTCCGGCGGCCGTCAGCGCCAGGGTCGTATGGTGAGAAGCAGCCGGGGTGGCCAGGCAGCTGCCATGTGGCCCCCGAGGGAGGACAGAAGAGGGGTGGCGGGGTCGGCCCCCCACCGTACCCATGAGCACCCACGGAGACAGCTGTCAAACGCCCACCAGCCCAGTGACCACCACAGCGGGCTGGGAGGGGCACGGGGTGTGAAGGGGCTCGGAGCAGGCCACCCCAAAATACGCCAAGGTGGCACATTGACCGTTTTGAATTAAAGTTACTTGAGAAACAGTCAGTACGCAAAGGACATTCTGACCCTCCTTTGTCTCCCTGAAAGCAGGAAACAAACTCCCACGAGAAGCATCCCCACAGGCAGGGGGATGGAGGGCATCCTCTGGGCTGGAGACAGGGAACTCAAGGCCAAGTTGCTGCATAATCAAACTTTGTTACTTCTTCATTCATTTTCCGCCCCAAGCAAAAATCCCTTTGTTTTGTCAAATCTTCACAAAGAACTGATTCTGTGTCTAAAAAGACATAGAAACAGTCTGTCTTGATCACAGACTTAGGTCCACATGGAGCCTCGCGTGTACAAAATCTGATTTGTTTGTTTTTCTCCTGTTTATCTGCCTTATGCCTATTTGATTATTAGACCAGCCAGAAGAACCGAGAAGGGTAGAGGAACGTTTCTCTGCCCCAACAGGAGGCAGTGCCCGGGCAGCCACCGCCTCCAAGAGAGGTTGGGGCGGGGGTGTCCCTGGGGACGGGCACCTGCATCCTCTACCCCGTGGCTTCCCAGGGGTCTGGACGGAGAGCCCGCACCCCAAGCCCAGCCTGCTCTGGGCGCCCTCGGCCTACAACAAATTCAACAAATTCGTTCACCAGCAGATGTTCACGGAGCATCCTCCAGATCCATCTACAGGACTCCCGCTGAGCACAGGAATGTCCCCTGCGGTAGGGCGGTGGGGAAAAGGAGAGGCATCCTACTACTAGCGGTCTTAAGGGCCGGGAAGGACGGGTGTGGCCACCAGGGCTGGTGGTCCGGGGAGACCTCGCTGCGAAGGGGACATGGGGCAGGCCGTGCCCATGACAGGGCCCAGGAGGTACTGTGAGGGCTGTAGGGGACAGGAGAGCCCCTGGTTCTGGGTGTGGGCCTGGCATGTGAGGCAGGGGTGGTCCTGCTCCCCGGAGGTGCTGCCACGGAGGTGGGGGAGCCGGGAACCTGAGAACCACCGTCCCAGCTGAGGGGGGCAAGCACCCGTGGGAGGCAAGGGGGACGGTCGGCACTCGGCCTGGCCACGGCTGTCCCGCGCCTTCATCTGGTCAGCCTGAGGTTCAGCCACGGAGGCCCGTGGCCAGGTAATGTCTCTGCATTCGCGGTCCCAGATTTAGAGGAAGCCCCTCCTGGTCCGGTGCCTGGGACCCCTCACAAGGTAGAGGCTGCCATGCGACCCAAGGGCCACATCCTGAGAGGCACCTCCTGGGAGTCCTGTACGGGGGCCATCAGGCTGAGAGCTCCTACCCTGCACTGCAGGGTCCTCGGGCTCTGGGAGCTGCAGGTGTGCGGGGAGCTCTGTGTGTATCTGTGCGTGTGTGTCTCTGTGTGCACGAGGCTGCGTGGTGTGTGTGGAGGGGAAGCCACGCCCAAGAGGCGTCCCAGTGACCTGAAACGGTGTCCTGTGACGCTTGGCTAAAGGAGAGGGAGAGGAAGTAGCAAGGCCCGGGGCGGGCGGAGGGTGGGAGATGGCGCTCCCGCAGGAGGGGACCGAGGCTTGTGCGTGGGCACCATGGCAGGCTCCAGGCCCGGGGAGGGGGCTCCACCCTGTAGGGCACCTCAGAAGCCCCCCCGCCCCCTGCCCAGCTCTGGGAGGAAGGAGCAGGGGTAGCTTGGCCTGGGGCTCAGAGGCTGCAGGGAGGAAAGCAGGAAAGTGGGCAGGGGCGGGGCAGGCAGGGATTCCAGCTGGCCTGGGGGCACCCTCATTCTCTGAGATGACAACAGGTGGCCATCCCCTGGGCCGGGAGCAGAGGTGATTCCTGCGGAATTCTTGTGGGCTATAGGTCTGGGGCCCGGACCCCACCCCATACTGCCTGCACAGCTGGTCCCGGGCGCCGCCCCCCGCAGGGCCACACAGCCTGGATGTGCTCCTGGGCAAGGGACCTGGCCAGCAAGGACAGCGTCCCCTGTGCCTGTCTGTGGTCGCCCTGCCCAGGGGAAGGGGAGCAAGGTGGCGGGTGAGGATGGGGCCTCACTAGGCTGAGGCCTGAGTCTGACCCTACCATCCTCTTCTCGCAGCCACACCTGTTAA
Organism: Inia geoffrensis; assembly: GCA_036417435.1. Lineage (NCBI taxonomy): Eukaryota > Metazoa > Chordata > Mammalia > Artiodactyla > Iniidae > Inia > Inia geoffrensis. Next base: position 88,644,533 of record CM070914.1, on the reverse strand, counting down.
GTCCTGCCCCACACCTGGGCGCCTCCAGGGACAGCCAGACCAGGCCTGCAGCCATCTCTGCCGGCATCAGTTCCCACCCCTCCCCTACCTTGAGCCACCAGCCGGCTCCTGTGACATGCAGGGCCCTTGCTCCCTGAGGCCTCAGGGCAGCGGGACCCCTCAGGGTCACCTCCCATCTTGACCCATCTCCTCCCTGGAAGCCAGACTTCCAGAGTGTGAACAAATACATTTATCTTTACATGCAACCTTCGCAGGTGTGGGGTTAGGGGAATCCAGGGAACCCTCTAAAACACCTTTGCAATATCCTGTGTATCTAAAACTACCCCCCAAATAAACGGTTTGTAGAAACATCACACTTTGCAGTTTACCAACAAACCAGTGCCATGTTTTGTCTGATACGGGAAGCTCAGGGGATGCACTTCGGACAAGTGGCCGCTGGGCTTCACCTGCCTTCTGAAACGCCCACTCAGGCCTCGACCCGCGCCCGGAGGTGTCCAGTCCCGGGACAGTGGCGCCCGGCCTCCAAGAGCCCCCGGGGAACTAACTCCCAACCCCACACACACCCCAAGGCCTGAAAACCCCGTGTGCAGACTGGGGCTGGGGGGAGGCGGGGCGCGACCTGGGGAGGCGTGGCCTGGGGCTGGGGGCGTGGCCTACGCTGGGGGCAGGGCCCCAAAGGGGTCTTCTCCAGAGTCACTTCCTGCTTCCCAAGGGCCAAGGGCGAGTCGGTCCCTCCCAGGGCTGCATTCCAGGGCCCGGCCACACCCGGCAGAAGCCCCGCAGGTGTTTGCTCAGGGAACGGATGAGTGAATAAATGAAGTGAGTTTACACCACACGTTCTGCGCCCCTGCATGAAGAGCTGATCTGTTCCAGGCGGAGCACAGACTTCCCAGGAACGCGCACAAACAGCAGGCGCCCCCCTCCAAGTCCCCACCCCCCATGTCTGCTGGCCAGGCCCTCACCCCTGAGGGCAGAGCTGGGGCTGGGGGCAACAGGAGCTGAACCCCAAGGACACCGCCGCCCAGCTCGAGCTCCCAGGGGCAGGACCTATGGGGTCCTTCGCACCCACCCGCTCCAGGTAGGCCCAGCACAGTCTCTGAGGCCTGAGGTCCCGTGCAGGACGATTGGGGTGGGGGGCTTGGCGGCACCGTGCCCGAAATTCTCCGAATTTTCTCTCCTTCCCCGTCTCATTCTTTCAAAAAACACGAAAAGCAAAACAACCAGGAGGACCAGAGTCCTGGGAGAGTCCCTGGTCACCTTGGGGCCCCAGGACGGCGGGCCACGCAAGGCCTGGCAGAAGCGAGCTGGGCCCCGCCCCCACGCGCTGGCCCAGAGAGGCGGGGCGGGCTTCCCCCACCCCACCCTCGAGAGCGTAGGCCCCGCCCCCCGCGGCCACGGCCCCGCCCCCACGCGCCGGCTGCCCCGCTGGTTTTAATAAAGTTGAAACGGAAGGGATGAAAAGAAGCTGAAACCTAGCGGCCGGACGGCAGCTCCGCGCGCGGGGTGGGAGCGCTCAGGGCGCCGCGGCGCCGGCGGGGGCTTCAAAGGAGCAATTACCCCGGGCTGGCGGCGGGAGGCCGGGGAGGGGGAGGCGGGGAGGGGGCAGAGAGGCCGGAGGCGGGAGGATGGAGCCCCGAGAGGCTGGGCGGCGAGATGGGGAGGGGGCACAGAGCGTGGAGGGGAGGCCAGCGGGAAAACGGGCAGTCTGGGGAGGGGGCGGGGAAGGGGGAGAGGGCCGGAGGACGGGGGGCGCGGCGCCCTCCACCCGGGACTGCCCGGCCTCTCCACGGAAGCGCGCGGGCGGGGCGCGCTGAGTGGCGCGGCCTTTGTGCGGGCGCTGCGAGCGCGACCCGCCCCGAGCCCGCCCCGCGGTGACGTCTCAAAGAGCCTTTGACGGGAGCCCCTGGCAGGAGGGCTCACCTGCAGAGACGCTCTATAGCGCCTTTGAAAGCGCAGCAGCTGCCGGGGGCTGTCGGCCGGGCACCTAGGGGGACAAAGAATGGCGGACCGGGCCCTTTGAATGGGAGGCCACTGGGAAACAGCAGGCATGTGCCAAGCCCGCAGACTGGGGAACAAAGTGCTCTTCATCGGTGACTCCGTGTTGATGGGGACCCTTACTCAGCCTCGGCACCCTCATGTGCATGACAAAGGGGCCGCGGGCCGCGAGGCCGACTGTCCCTGCGGGCGGCGCGCACTCGAGTGTGGCTGGTCCGACCCGGCCCCTCCGGCGCTTCTCCGGCCCCGACTCCTGGGCGCTTCTGCCGGGAAGCCAGGGGTCGTGGTTCCAGCCCTCCTTTGGGAAACCTGCCACCGACCGGTCCCCTGCCCGGTGCCTGCCCTGGGCTCACCACCCCGGTGTTTGCCGAAGCCAGAACTACCTGTTCCGGAGTCAGGAAGGAGAATTTGAGGCGGGGGTGCCCTCGTGGCCACAGCATCCCTGAGTCAGGGAGCCTGGTTTTCCTTGGCCACTGCAGGAAGCAGGGACGAGCAGCCAACCCCAGAGGCCAAAGGGCAGAATTCCCGCTGGTCTGCAACCTGGGGATCCGAGAGGGGCCCCGGCTCACTGCCTCCTCCTCCGGCAACCTGACAGACTCAGGCGCAGGACCTTCGAGGACCTCCTCCGTCTGACCACAGCTCAGCGCTGCGTCCCTCCAGCCCCCATCTGGTGGAGGAGAAGCAGGACTGCTGTGGGGGGCCCTCTGGGGAGAGGCAGGGCAGTGAAAATGCTCCTCGCCACAGCGCCCTCACTGGGGATACCGGAGAGCGCCTCAGGCAGGAGCACGAGCTCCACACCCAGGGACCTGGGAGCCAGCCTCGGCGGGCTGCCTGAGCCGGGCTCTGCCCCTCCTGGTCTGGTGGGCGCTCTTCAGGGTCCTGCGGACGTGGTGGTGCAGAAGGCATGGCTGCCTGCCTACCGGGGCTCAGCCCACCTCACCGCCAAGAACCTGGGAAGCATTATCCTTCCTTGGGTCATGGGTGGGCACAGGCTGCCCAGCACTGACCTGACAGGGTGAGGAGGGCATGCTCGTCTTGGGTGACCGAGGGTCACGTGGCAGCAAGGGCCTGGGCCCTACGAGCCTTCAGGCCTGGGACATCCCTCAGCTTTGCCTCAGCCCCTTCTGCGCCCCGGCTGAGGGTCCTGCTGCTGCTCCAGACCCCCAGCAAGCCTCCCCACCCCTCAGAGTACAGGGAGCCCTCAGCCCTGCACGGCTCCCCGGCGACCTGGTCTCCTTGCCGCCGGCCCTGGGCTGGGTGAGCACCTCCAGGATTTCACACGTGCCCCAGAGAAAGTCCAGTGCAGGGCTGAGGGGTGACAGCTTAATAGGTGCACACAGAATGGGAGCCCCGCTCAGGCCTAGCAACCAAGGAGTAAAGAACTATCCAGATGCTAGTTCTGGTTAAAGCCCAGAGTCCTCGGTTGGCGCAACACACAGAGGCCCCGCGACAGCCGGGCACAAGCTGCGCGCAGGCCACACGTGTGAGTCGGCGTCTGAGACCAGGATGGCTGCCTGGGGCCTGCGCCATCCCAGGGAAGGTGTTGCCCTTCGTGCCAGCCTGGCAGTAGTGAGCTTCCCCCGCAGTGAGCCTGTCATCCGTCCCATCTGGAGTCTGGGAGCACCACGGTGTGCCCGACCCTCATTCCTCTCTGACTGAAGCCCAGGGCCTAGACAGCCGCAGTCCTCCAGAGCCCGGCAGTCAGACCCACTGCCCAAGGGTTCACTCAGCTGCTCAGTCTTAAATGAGCTTTCAGACCAGGATTAAATTAGATACTCGATTGTTATTTACCCTCTATAGGCTGTTTTCAAACATAACAAGCCTCGGGCCATGAATCGTCCACAAATGCACACAGTTCACACTGCCAGCCCTCTCTGATCAAGAGGAGGAATTCCACTGGCTCCCGTCAGGCCCTCATTGCCTGCCCACCCGCCTCCTGACTGCAGCTGCCCACCCACCCTGCTGGAGGAATCTGTTAGTCGGGAACAGAGAGCTGCTGTAGCCCCTCTGATGGGAGCCTCTGAGGCTTCATGCCTGCCCCTGCCCCCCACCACCATGTTAGAACAAACCCCAGCGTCTCAGCCACAGCTTTGATGACCCGAGGTCCTCTCTCTCCCTCCCGCAGTGCAGGCTCTCGCCCTCGCCTCTGTCCCCGCAGCGCTCCTGGCCTTCGAGTCTCCTCTCAGGTTTCACTCTGGGTTTCCTTGACCAGGCCCCCTAATCGTCCCTCTCCTGTGTCATGTGGCATCGTGGCTGTAGGGCTGTAGGAGGACGCATTAGGAGTGCCCTGTGTGACCTCCCGGCCCTGCACTGCCACTTATTCCCTCCGTCTCCCTGGAGAGGTCCAGGCGCTACCCAGTGGCCACTGGAGGGTGGACAGGGCCCAAGTGGTCTGAGGCCCCCCTTCCCCTTGAGCGGGCACAGCTGGGGCAGTGGGGGGCGTGCTGGGGGGATGCCCTTACTGGGGCTGGCCCCTTTGGTCCTCACCACAAGTTGGCCTCCAACTTGGCCATTTTCAGGAATGGAGGCCATCAGCTCAGAGAAGACTTCCCAAGCCATGTAATTCCCGAGCCAGGGTCCACGTTCAGTGCGACCAAAAACACCAGAGCACCCTTTAAGGTCCCCAGTAGCTCCCATCCAAGGTGCTGGGGAGGCCCCAGCTCTGGTTTACTTTGGCCCTGGACCCGGACCGCGCTATCTGACTGCCTCCTGTGCGTGGCCTCGCGCAGGCCGAGGGGAGGCCACAGAGAGGCAGGCGAGGCCGGCACCTCCGCCCTTCAGCTTCTCACCTGTGCACGCAGGTCCTGGACCCAGACCCCGAGGGGAGGGTCTCAGGGCCGGAGAGGGCCAATCCCCAGGCCTGTCCCCAGGACCAGGATCGGCCGAGGCCACCGTGTGTGGCCTTCCTTCTGCCCGCAGGGATCCGCAGCAGGATTAGGTGGGATTACAACCCCCAGAAGCCTCCCGCTGAGGCTCGGAGGATGAGCGGCCCACCCGTCCTGGCTGGGAGTGGTCCCTGCTGCACGGGGGTTGGGGAGGGCGGAGGGCATTTTGCCAGGACCCCCACTTCAGTGGACAGCCAGGGGCGCCCTCCCTCGTCAAGGCCCCGGGCATCTGGAGCGGGCCCCATCGGCCCTGAGGGCCCCGGACAGGGCGGCCCCCCTTCCCTTTGCTGAGCAGCAGAACTCAGTAGCCCCTACTTCTTCCTAAGGTCACCCGCTGCCCCTGTTGCTGGCGACCTGCCCTTCCCCAGTGCCTCTGTGCCTGGCTGACCAGAGGGGCTGTAAGCGCAGCGGGCAGGGGCTTTGATGACCATGACTGAGGGAATTCTTTGTAAGTTTGCGTCAGCTTACGTGGGGGAGACCGAACAGGAAACTGAGGCCCAGAGAGGTTAAGACACCAGGTCGGTGGCACGGCCCTTCAGCAGGGCCAAGGCTAGAACCGGGCATGCGACTCCCAGCGCCCCTTCACCTCCCCGACCCCTCTTCCCACCCCCTGCAAGGCCCACCTGTAACTGGCACTCAGTACACGCCCCTTGTCCTCTGCCATGGGTCAGCTCTGAGTGCCAGGAGCGTGGGGTGACCGGAGACGGCGCAGCACGGGGCCTGCAGGGTGGAGCTCAGGGTGGGTGGGAGTCTGAGATGTGGGCACCGTCTCCAACTCACGCCCACAGGCCTTGGCAGCTGGAACGTTCCACCTGGCCCAAGTGCGAGGGGCTCGGCGGGCAGGTGGGTGGGTGGGCAGCTCTGAGCAGGGGCCCCAGGCCCCGCCCCCAACTCCAGGCTTCTTGCCGCATGTGACAACACTGACATTGCTCATTACTGGGGACAAAGGAGAACTTCCCTTGCTATGGAGGGAGAAGGAAACAGAAAACCTCTAAAGAAAGGAAACATACCCGAGTTAAGGCTGCTCTTGTTTTGAAACCACCTGGTTTGGGAAGCCCACGTACGAGCAGTAAGGAGAATTCAACAAGGAGACGTCTCAGTCTCGGGCTGAGGGGCTTCTCTTCTCCCCATTTTGAGGGGCTGCACTCTGGTCTGCGTGTCTCACTACACTGGCCCACCCTGCTGACACCGGCGCCCCTCAACACCCCTCACTGTCCTGAGACGCCCCTCCCCCCGGGATTTGCAGGCCTTCCGCAAACCACTTCCAGCTTCTCTAGGCTTCTGGAAACCACGGAATGAGCTTATGGAGTCAGGGTCTCGGCTCTGAGCTCCAGGCCCAAGTAGAAAATGACCCACAGGTCCTCGACCCTCGTGAAGATCCGAGTCGGCTGCTCTTGGTGGCCCGTCTGTGACATGGCCCAGCGTCCGGTCGCCCTGCAGCAGAGGGAGGGGTACCCCCTGAGCACAGCCCGCCACCCACCAGGGCTCAGCCCAGCCCCCTGAGGCCTGCAGCCCCACCCGCGTCACGAGGATAGACTGCGTCCCAGAACATGGTCTTTCAAGGCGTCCGCAGAAGCTGACCTTCAACAACTTCATACAGATCTAAAGCCGAACACTGGGTCAGCCTGAAAGCCGGGAGAGAACGTCACAGGATGTCAGGCGCTCTCGGCGGGCTCCGAAATCGGTTACACGTTCATGACCCTGCATCTCAGAGATGACTCAGGTCTCCCCTGCAGCGCCCCCGTCATGCCCGCTGCACCTGGACGTTCAGCCGTGAACGCAGAGCTGGCCAAGGGACAGGCAAGGTCGAGAGTGATCACTGGGGGCCTCTCGGGCAGGGCTGGCCCTGCTGACCTCCTCTGGAAGGAGTGGGGGTGGGGTGGTGTCCGGAGCCCGGTCCCAAGACCCCAGCATCGTCCCCCTGGCGTGGCGCCCGATGTGGGGAGGGGTCTGGTACTCAGTCCAAAAGCGGGGGAGGGCTCTGGAAATTGGGGGAGGCAGGAGAAAGGCGTCTGCTGTTTTGTTCTTCAAGCCTTCTCATTCCTGGGGTCCCCAGCTGCATTCAGAGCCCCTCTGAGGCCTGGGCTGCTTGGGGTCTTCTCGGGAGGAGGCCCAGACCTGGCCCGTGGCCTCTGCCGGGATGCACTGGGCCCTCCTGACAAAGGAAATCAGTTCTGGCCTCTCCCAGCAGATAAGTTGACTCCGCTGCCCCTGAAGTGATTTTCACAGCCGGGGAGGTGCAACTGTGTTTTCCAGCTCATTAACCCGTTGTGGCTATGGCACAAAGCATGCCGGCTGCACAGAGCAGAGCGCGGCAGCCGGAGGATTCCACAGGTCCCTGCCGCCTGGAGACTGGAGACCAAGCCGCCCGTTGTCCCCCAAATGCCCCACCTGTTTATTCAGGCCCTTTGTTTTTTGTTTTGTTTTGTTACGCGGGCCTCTCACTATTGTGGCCTCTCCCGTTGCGGAGCACAGGCTCCGGACGCGCAGGCTCAGCGGCCATGGCTCACGGGCCCAGCCGCTCCACGGCATGTGGGATCTTCCCGGACCGGGGCTCGAACCCGCGTCCCCTGCATCGGCAGGCGGACTCTCAACCACTGCGCCACCAGGGAAGCCCTATTCAGGCCCTTTGAACACTCCTCCGCCTGGGGAGAGCCCTGCCTGGCTGGACGGTGCCAGGCCGTGATTAAAGGCGCCTGGCCAGGCGTTCAGAGGGGGCCCACGCTCTGGGCCGTAGGGCCGGGCAGGAAGAAGGCCTTTGAGAGGGGAGCACGTGACCCAGCTGAACAGGACCCTCTCTAACTTCCTGGGGGAGGGGCTGGGCCCAGGAGGATCCCTCTGTCTCTCCCTAGGATGGGGTTCGGGTTGGCGGCCTTCCCCACCCATGCTACGAGCTGGCGCCCCTCACCGGCACTTCTGTCCACGGTGCCAACGGCTCGTGAGAGGCCCCTTCCACAGTGGGACAGCTCGTGGGGGGGAAGAGCAAAAGGCTGCCTAGGGTGGGCCTGGGCAGCCCCCCACCCGCCCGCATCACTCCATCCCCACCCAGACCCGGGACCACCTGTCACCCAGGAGAGCAGGGTACGGAGGGGAGGGGCCCCGAGCCAGTTCTTCCTGCAGCACCAAGAAAAGTAGTGAGGCCTTGAACCAGCAGGGCTCGCCGTTTGCTTCCCTCCCCTTCCCAGGGGTGGGGGCTGCCTTGGGGGTTCCAGGCTGTCACCACCCCTCAGCCCAGGTGCCATGTGAACTTTTCCGTGGACTTCCCAGAGTCCTCGCAGTAGGTGGGCAGGTGACACAGAGACGAGATGGGCCCCAGGATGCCTGTCCCTCCATGCTTCCCGAGTAGAGCCCTGACCCCAGCCACACCCCAGCCCCACAACCTGCCCTCTCCTCCCAGCGCCCACTTTCCCCTTACTCCCTGCACTCGAGCCACACACGGCCTCCAGCTGCTCAGGGGCCTTTGCCTTTCCACCAGCCCCTCCTCTGTCAGAGGGTCCTGACAAAGGGTTCTCCCCCGAGACTCTGCGTGGGCCGTTTAACTCCCAGGAGAAGCAGTCGCAGACCCACTGTGGTTTCACTGCTCTGAACCCTGGGGCCCCTCCCCCATGAGTCCCATGGCCTCTCAGGCCCCATGGGTCCTGGGGCCCCTCCTCTGAGCGCTGTGGCCCTGGCCTCTGCCCCCAATGTCTCTCTCTGTTCCAGCTTTTCCCCTTCCCTCCTCCCAAGTCCGGCCTGTACAAGGCCGCCCACGACGCTTGACCCCAGGGTGGCCCCTCAGCCTGTGCACAGGTGGGAGGGAGCATGTGCCTGGCTGGCCTCTGAGTGGTGCAAGTGAGAGCCAGATGCGGTCCCACCCAAGGAACTCAGCGCACACATCCCAGGGTGGAGGTTCCCATGACCTCCAGTGACTCTGAGAAGCAGAGATGTTTGTAATAAATCCTTGTGCCAAAAACATGACACACCAAACAAAACAAACGTAAAATTACATCAAGGTCCGTTATAGCCAAATTGCTCAAAACCAATGATAAAGGCAAAATATTCTCTCAGAGAGAGAAGACATCTTGTGTGCACAGGAGCAAAGATGAGGACGATAGCAGAGCTCTCGTTGGGAACAGTGTACATGAGAAGACAGTGGAGCAATGTCTTCAAATACTAAAACCTGCCAACTTATAGTTGCGCTACAAGAAATATTTTTAAAAGTCCTTACACGGCAGGAAAGTGATTCCAGATGGAAATATGAATGTACCAAAAAAATGAAGAGCACCAATAACAGTAACTACATGGAGGAATAGAAAAGGCTTTTTCTTATGATTTAAATCTCCTTAAAAGGTAACTGACCGTTTAAACAGAATAGTGTGAGGCTTATAACGTGTAGTGGTAAAACATATGACAACCATAGCACAAGACTCAGAAGGGAGAAATGGAGATGCCAGGCACTACTATAAGTTCTTATACTATATACACAAAGCAGGATGATATCGCTAGAGGTATGTTGCGGTAAACTGAAGATGTATACTGTCAATCCTAAAGTAGCAAAAATAATAATAATGATAATAAAAAGTTATAGCTAGGGCTTCCCTGGTGGCACAGTGGTTGAGAGTCCGCCTGCCGATGCAGGGGACATGGGTTCGTGCCCCGGTCCGGGAAGATCCCACGTGCCGCGGAGCGGCTGGGCCCGTGAGCCATGGCCGCTGAGCCTGCGCGTCCGGAGCCTGTGCTCCGCAACGGGAGAGGCCACAACAGTGAGAGGCCCGTGTACCACAAAAAAAAAAAAAAAAAAAAAAAAAAAGTTATAGCTAATAAGCCAACAAAGAAGATATGTTGGAATACTTTTTAAAATATTCAATTGATCAAAAAAAGAAACAGAACAAAGAACAGATGGGAAGTTATAAAATAATTAGTAAGATAATAGATTTAAACCTAACCTACCAGGACTTCCCTGGTGGTGCAGTGGTTAAGAATACGCCTGACAATGCAGGGGACATGGGTTCAATCCTTGGTCTGGGAAGATCCCACATGCTGTGGACCAACTAACCCTGCGTGCCACAGCTACTGAGCCTATGTGCTGCAGCTACTGAAGTCCATGTGCCTAGAGCCCATGCTCTGCAACAGGAGAAGCTACCGTGATGAGAAGCCCACGCACCACAACAAAGAGTATCCCGTGCTTGCCACAAGTAGAGAAAAGCCCACATGCAGCAATGAAGACCCAAAACAGCCTCCCCCAAAATGTAATTAAGCTATAAAAAAATTAAAAATAAACCTAACCTATCAATAAGTACACCAAATGTAATTGGTCCAAATACCAAATTAAGAGTCAGAGGCTGCCAATGTGGATAAAAGAGCCAGACCCACATGCACAGAGCCTACACAAAGCACTCTTTAAAGATAAATACACAACTATGTTGAAAGTAAAAGCATGGAAAAGTGAAGAACATGCTAACACTAGTCAAAAAAAACCCTGGAGTCTCTATGCTAACATTAGACAAAGTTGACTTTAGAGCCAAGAAATTACAGAAATGAAGATCATTTCTAATTGATAAAAGCATCAATTTGTCAAAGGCATGTAACAATCTTAAACATTTGTGGACCTAATAAGACAGCTTCAAAATAGGTGAAAACTGGTAGAATCACAAAGAGAAATAGACAAACTCACAATTACCACTGAAGTTTTCGATACCCCTTTCTCTATAATTGACCGAACAAGTAGGCAGAAAATGAGCCTATAACCCTACAGTGCCAAACAATAAATACAGTAGGTAGGTGCTTATCAACCAATTGACTCAATTGATATTTACTGACCACCCCACCCAGCAACAGAAGAATTCATATTCTTTTCAGGAACAACAGAAAATATTGACCAAGATAGACCATATTTGGGGCTGTAACACAAGTCTCAATAAATATAAAAGAACACATGTCAAAGTGTGTTCTACCAAACGAATGGAAAATGAAAACCAATACAGAAACATCCCTAAAAAATTCTGAAATACTTGGGAACTCAGTAACACACTGAGTGACCCTGGGTCAAAGAAGAAATCAAAAGGGAATTATTATTTTGAACTAAGATTGAAAACATATCAAAATTGCAGGATGCGCCAAAGCAGTACTTAGAGGAAAATTCATAGCACTGAGGGTTATATTAGAAAAGAAGGTTTAAAAAATCAATGACAGCTTCTACATTAAGAAACCTGAAAAAGTAGACCAAAGACAACCCAGACTAAGTAGAAGAAAGGAGACAATGAAGATCACAGTAGAAATCAATGAAATAGAAACCAGGAAACAATAAAGGCAATGAACCTGAGAGCTGGTTGCTAGGTATCAGTGGCATTGGTAAGCCTCAGGCTGCCCAAAGAGCTGGCACCAGGGGACTCTTGTGGGCTTCTTAGTTCACTTCCGAACCATGGTCCTACCCTGTCCAGCCTGCCCTAGAGCACAGGCCAGAAGCCCTGGGCCTAATTACTGTCCCGTCTGGGGCCTTGGAGCCGAGGGGCGTCAAGCTTGGAGTGGCTGCTTGGTTCCTCCTGTTTCTAAAACCATCCTACACTCATTCCTGTCTTCTCCTGCACGGTGTCGTTTCCCCACCCCCCCCATCCCCCGCCTGTTTTTCAAGCATCTCCAAAGAAAAGTTGTTAACCCTCAAAATAAAACAAATATTTACAACTCAATAATTCCAAAATAGCATCCTCTCTGCGGAGCTTCATGGATTCTTCCAGCCGTCCTACACTCGGGCCCGCACCTGGGGCTACACGGTGAGCCCTTCCTTAGGGCCCCACTGTTTCTGCACACGGTGGCTTCAGTGGCCCACTGCTGTCCTGTGCCCACCAAGGCCCCCAGCTCTGCCTGTTCTCTGCAGTCAGACGCCCAACAGCCAGTTCCCCCAGGAGACAGCGACACCCCCACCGCACACAGGCAGTCTGACTCTTAGCTCTGCCAGCAGAGGCGACTTGAGCACATCCCACCTGGGGGCTTGGAGATGGGCTGGGCAGGCAGAGCGAGGGATGCAGCAAGGAGGCTTTAGGATGTGCCGAGGGGCCTCGGGTCTGGGAGAGCTGGCGCCAGAGCAAAGGTCCCAGGTGCCATGGAGCCCTGGCTCCCTGCTGCCTCTGACCCATGGAGAGCGCTAGGCCCACCACCCTAGGCAGAGCACGGACCTGAGAGTCACTCAGGACTGGGTCCACCCTGCCTGACCCCCACTGCCAAGTCGTCTGTCTCTCTGAGCCTATTTCCTCTCCCACAAAAGCTGGGGTGATAAGAGGTGCCTCAGAGGGGAGACCAGCTCCCTACTGTTGCCGTAACAACTGACTGTAAACAGCCCAGATTTACTACTGCACAGTTCTGGGGCCAGAAGCCCAAGTGGGTCTCCCTGGGCTAAATCAAGTGTCAGCAGCCTGGGCTGGTCCTGCTGGAGGCTCTGGGGGACCCCAGGCCTTAGAGGCCGCCCACCAAAGCCAGCTATGGCTAGCTCATTCCTTCCCACGCTGCCACGTCTCTGGGCCCTCGAGGACCCTCATGATTAGATTGGGTCTACCTGGATGCGCCAGGATGGTCCGTCCCAAGGGCAGCTGATGAACAATCTCAATCCTGCCTCTGCCACGTACACTGACATACTGCCAGGTCCCAGTGGGGGGCGGTCATTCTGTACCGGAAAAAACTATATGCACCTATTGCTCTGGACAGAGGGGTCACTCAATAAAGATGGGCTTCTCCTCTGATTTCCCCCATCAGGAGGTTTGGCAAAGTTTCAAAGCCCTGGATGTAAAGAGTAAATGTGAAAGTAAATTGGCAGAGAAGATAGAGGTGAACAGGAGAAAAGAAATGATGTGGGGAGGGACTTCCCTGGCTGTCCAGTGCTTAAGACTGCACGCTTCCACTGCAGGGGGCACGGGTTCAAACCCTTGTCAGGGAAATAAGATCCCATATGCTGCGAGGTGTGGCCAAAAAAAAGACGTGGGGAGACACTGTGAAGTGATGGGGTTGCAGGATGAGTCCCGGGGCCTTCTCTCCTCAGCTCCCACTTTCATCTGAGTCTTTCCCATCTCATGGGCCTCATCTGACTGGGAGCACGTCCTCTCCTGAGTGACGCCAAAGCATCCACCTGGGGAGGTAGACCTCACGTCCCACCTGGAGCACCTCAAGTCCCACCTGGGGGACCTCACGTCCCACCTGCCTCTCTTTTAGCACACCCACTAGCTGCTGGAGCTCATGTCACCTAGTCCCCCTCTGGCCAGAGTCATGGGTAAAGTACCACTTGTGTTTGGAGCAATTTTCCAATAAGTTGAGAAGGAAAAATTCAAAGGCTCCAACACAGATGCCTTTGAGGAGAGGAGTGGCCCTGGCCTTTCAGGATGAATAGGAGGCTCTCTGGGGCCTCAGCAATGACAGCAATGACATAGAGGATGAGGCATAAATCGATGGTTTCTAACATGGTTCCCCAGGAGATTACACTGTCTGGGAAGTGCGGCCCTTTGGAAGGGGCCCTGAGGAGTGGGTGGTCCCGCCCTGGAGCAAGACCCAGGAGATGGGCCCGTCATGGTCCCTTGTGTGTAAACTGCGCTACCACCCTGTAGACGGCATCCAGGATGGGATGCCCACCATCCACATACAAAAGGGGACCATCACTTTCTTCAGTCACTAACGTGGTATCACCTTCAATCCTGCAGCACCGTCTGGCGTGAGCTCTACGTGACCTCACCTCCGCAGCATCAAACCCTCCCCTCCACCAGGTTTTAAGAGGAGGGGGAGCACTTCTGTTTTGAGTCCTGCCCAGTACCAAACTTGCCTGGATAAATCCCACAAAACAAAATCCATTCTCAAGAATCATCTCGCTACACTGACTCCACTGAGGAGGCCCCTCAGGGCTTCCAATCCCCCCGTGTCTGTACTCATCACTCACTTCTGGAAGCTAAGGATGTGTTCATTCCCCATGAATCCAGCACCAAAAAGAGGCAGAGAAACACAGGAAATATAAGTGTCTGGGCCTTCGCTTGACCCCCTGTCCCCACACAGCTCAGAGCAAACTGCAGGGACAATGCCACTCAAACTGGGGGGACGGTGTCTGCCCCAGGGTGGATTGAGTGGGGCAGTCTTTGGGGCTTTGCTGTCATTTCAGGGGTTCACCTGGGACGGGGCAGGTGCTCCTGTCCACACAACATGCCTGGCTGGCCTGTTCCTGGGCCGCTGGGAAGCCGGATCCCTGCAGGTGTCTTCATCCCTCCTGGTGGCCAGAGACGGTGCCCAGGCTCCCCTACACATGGGGTCCAGGGTTCTGCGCCCAAAGCCCCCATGTTGACAGAAGTGGGATCCCTTCCTTCTCACCGCCACCATGCCCTGCCCCATCTCCCATCCCAGGGCCCAGCGGGGCTGGAGATGACACTGTGCTGGAGGCCTGGTTGTGCTCAGTGTTGGGGTTCTGGGTTTTGATATCCAAGCCCAGGGCCTCTCCCCCAGCCCCACATCCTCCCTCCCTCCTTCCTCTACGTCCCTGCTGGAGCCAGTGCCAGTCAGGGGCCTGGTCAGCACTGGCCCAGCCTTGCTGGGAACTAGAGACACCAGTCCAACACCCTCAGGGAGCCGGTCCTGAAGGTTGGCCCCTGCGCCTGGCCCCATGGCCCCATCCCACCCCAAGGCTAGCCAGGCCGCAGCCAGGCCCCCACTTCATCCACCCAGAGGCCACCTCCGGAGTGTCCTGAGTGGACATGGGGCAGGCGGAGGCAGCTGGCTGTCATTCTCATTAAAATTCTTATTCAAACGCTCCTGTGAGTGGCCTGCTAAAGATAAGCTATCAGGAGAGAGGCCTTCAAAGAAAGTGCTCTAATGATGCAATTATCTTCAATCAACTCAGAACATCTTTATTACATTAGAAAGGGGCAATCCATCTTGGAATGCAGAAAGAACTGATCTAGCCACAGATGCAGGCCTGGACTGGAGGGGTCTGAGGGCCCCTTTCAGTCTTGCTTCTAAGTTTGCACGGAGAGAAACTTTCTAATTGAATTTTTCTAGCTGAACTGGATAAAGTGTCACCCAAAGCTAGATTTCATTAAACAACTTTGAGGTTTTCCCTGGTGGCACAGTGGTTGAGAGTCCGCCTGCCGATGCAGGGGACGCGGGTTCGTGCCCCGGTCCGGGAGGATCCCACATGCCGCGGAGCGGCTGGGCCCGTGAGCCGTGGCCGCTGGGCCTGCGCGTCCGGAGCCTGTGCTCCGCAACGGGAGAGGCCACAGCAGTGAGAGGTCTGCGTACCGCAAAAAAAAAAAAAAAAAAAACAGAAAAAAAACACTTTGGTTTTTCAAAATTAAACATGTACGGATTTAGGTTGCTGTTTCCGTGTTCTGGGATATTAATCGGACATAAAGGTGTTACCTGCAAAACAATCTCGTGATATATTCTAAAACACAGTCGAGGTTTCTTTCGTTCCGCGAGAGGCTGCAGAGCGGTGCCTCGTCTGCAGCACCTCAGAAGGTTTTTAAACCAAAGATTGTTTCAGATTTGGAAAAATAATCCGAGTGAAGCGTAAATCTCTGTCGGGCCTTGGCTCCACCTTCTACGAGCCGTGTCGGGGATCCTTCTCCGCCTGATCCGCGGGGGCCGCGTTGACAGCCCGGCCAAGTGTGGCCGGGTCAGTCGGAAGCCCGCGCCGCGAGGCTTTTCCTAGGTCCCAGGTCCCGCGACTCCGGACGATTCGGCCAAGCAAGTGCGGAGCGGGAGAGGCTGACCTCGCGCCCCAGCGGCCCGAGGCGCCCTGCCTGTGCCCCAAGCCCTGCGTCGCAGGCGGGTGAGAGGTCGGCCCCTCGGCCTTCTCCGCGGCTCCGGGCCCTGCCCGGGGACCTTCGACGTGCCCCGCCGGCCGTTCCTGGGGCCAGGCCGTGGGACGCCAGGGAGAGCGGTCGGCAGCTACGGGTGCCTAAAAAGCCATTCAGGGTCAGGGCACCAGAGGCCCGACTACAAGGCGACAGAAGCAGGGTCCTCGGTCCGGGCGCAGGGTCAGTCAAAAGCAGCCCCCAGGGTTCGGAGGGAACGCCTGGGCCACAGCAGGCACGCGCCGGGGGCTCAGGCTCCGGACTGGGCGCAGCGGGAAGAGCAGCCGGCGAGCGACAGAGGGGCGACACTACGGGAGGCGCCGGCGCCGCCTCTCTGACGGCGCCGAGCTCTCCGCGTCTCAGGATCCGCGCGCGGTCCAGACCTGTGCCCGGACCGCGGCTCAATCAGGTCTCGTCCACTGTGGGCTCCTGCGCGTGGGGAGGCTGGGGCCAGCGCCTCGTGCTCTCCGGGTGTACCAGCCACTTCCCAGCCGGGCCGCAGCGCTCCGGCAGAGGACAGCCGGGCTCTGGAAGTCCACAGGGGTGCGCCAGGCAGGCCCGGGCTGGGGCGCTAGAGTCCCAGTCGGCCGTCCCGCCCTCCCGGGTCAGCGAAACCAATGGACGCCTGGGCCCACGCGGCAGCGACAGCGGCGATTGGAGAGCTGGGCATGAAAGGGACGCCGCCTTTTTATAGGGCTCTGAGGGCGGGGGCGCAGTGGAGCCCCCGGCAGTGTCGCGGCGCGCTGGCCCCACGTCGCGCCTGCTGAGCCCCGCCAGCCCCGTGCCCGCCGGCCAGCGCATGGCCCCGGCGTCGCTCGGCATGAACCCTGTTGGGCTCAGGACGTGCAGCAGGGACCACGCGGGGTCCGGCCCGTTGCCCTTCAGCGTCAAGTCGCTGCTGCAGGCAGAGCACTGGCTGGGCGCGGAGCCCGCGGAGCCCCGGGAGGAGAGGCCGCGGGGCGCCGCGGAACCCCGGGCCTGGGTCCCGGCGGCCGCCCCCTTGTCCTCCCCACGTAAGTGCCCTGTCGCACGGTTCTGGGCTGCGAGAGGAGCCCGCCCGGCCCGGGCTCGGAGGACTAGGGCGGGAAGGACGCTGTCCCTCCTAACTTTGGAAAGTAACCAGCCACTAACGCGCCGGCCTGGGCGCAGAGAAAGAAACCAGCCCACACGAGCCCACCCGACCCCTCCCGCGCGCGCGCGCGCGAACCCCACGGCGGCTCCCCGGTCCCACGCCAAACAGGCTTCTGCTCTACCGTGGGGCGGAGCCCGCAACCCAAGACCCGGGGCTTCTTGTCTCGGAGTCTCTCGGGCCGGAGCCCCTTTGCTGCCGTCACTCCCCGCGATGGCTGACTTCTGCTTGGCCTCTGCGCTCACCGCTCAGTTCTTGCGGCGGCTTCCCGCCCAAGTTTTTCGCTTCTCCAAGTGGGCAGAGTTCCCCTCCTCCCGAGGGACGCAGGCCACCGACCTGGGGAGCAGAACCCGAGTCCACAACGGCCCCCTCTCCGCGCGCCGCCTCCCCCATGCCTCGCTTCTTACCCCGGAGGTTTGGGGGTATCTTGTCTCAACTGAGGCCCGCGGTCTCAGCCGGGGCACGCATCCGGAACCGTCCTTGGCGCGCACTGCCGGCGTTTGAGCGTCCGCTTTGTGCTCTCTTTCCCCCCAGGCGCCCCCAGCCCTCCAACCTGCACCCTCAGGAAACACAAGAACAACCGCAAGCCGCGGACGCCCTTCACCACCGCGCAGCTGCTGGCGCTGGAGGGCAAGTTCCGCCAGAAGCAGTACCTGTCCATCGCGGAGCGCGCCGAGTTCTCCAGCAGCCTGAGCCTCTCCGAGACGCAGGTCAAGATCTGGTTTCAGAACCGCCGGGCCAAGGCCAAGCGGCTGCAGGAGGCCGAGCTGGAGAAGCTGAAGCTGGCGGCCAAGCCGCTGCTGCCCTCGCTCGCCCTGCCCTTCCCGCTGGGCGGCCGCCTTCACGGCTCTCCGGCCGTGTACGGCAGCGCGGCGGGCTCCCTGCCGCAGGTGCCGGGACTCCTCGCCGCGCCCGTGGCCGCCTACGGCACGTATTACCTGTCCTAGGGCTGCGAGGCCGTGGGCCCTGGGGGTCCGCTGGGGAGGAAGGGCACGCGCGGAGGCGGGGGAGGCGGGGTGTTGTCTTCCGCCACCGGGGCCACCCCTTCCCAGGGCCGGAGACGGGTCCCCGCGGGCGAGCGGCGCCCCCGCCGGGTCCTTGCTACTGGTGCACAGCGGGCGTCTCGGGGTTCTCTTCTTGTCTCGTTTTTCACGTTTTTGTTTTTTTTGTTGTTAATACTGTGTTAAACTGGATGCCGCAAGACTGTCTGTGGGTATCTTACGGATATTTAAAAACTGCTTTTAAAAAGTTATGTTAGTGCAAACTTTCCTGAAAGACAGTGAACATAGTTTCATACTGTCCTCGAAATGGACAAAATAGGACTTTCCAATGTATGCAAAGCAGCCAATAAAGTATTCTGAGGTTTACTCTGTGGACCTGTCTCGGAAACCGCGGCGGCTCGGAAGAACTTAGTAGATTGCTTCTGGCTGCAGCGGCAGGAAATTGATTCGGAACAAAGAAACGACAGGAAGTTTGGTGCCGGAATTGCTAAAGAGAAACTTACCTACTACTTTCACTAACTAGGTTTCTCAGCGTCGTGTGCAAGTGGAAACTTTCACGCTTATTTTAGGGAATTTTTCCCGCGTTCATTTATGTATTTATGTATTTTACTAGAGAACGTCCGGGAGCCTGAGGCGAAGTGCTGTCTCTGTGGGATCATGGGCGTGAGGGTGCGTGAGGTGAGTGTGCGCGGGGCGTCCACGCGTGGGCCCGGCGGCCTCGGAACCGCGGCCTCGTGGAGCGCGGACCGCACCGCGGGCCTGGCGCGGTCGCTTGGCTTCCGCGGGGACGGAGCTGGAGCGGGACAGCGGTCGGCGCTGTCCGGCGGAAAGAGAAGGAATGGCCGCGCGCCCGCAGCGGGACCGGTGGCGCCAGCGGCCAGCTGCGTCCTGCCGACTCGCCGGGGTGGCCGGTGGCCGGGGACCTGCTGCGCATCCTTCTGCTGCCTCTTGACAACGTGCTGACATAACTTAGGAACCGGGCGCCCAGGCGCCAAGCAAGAGGACGGTCCGACCCTCTCCCCTCTCCGAGGGTCTGCCCTGCCGTCCCCAGTGCTCCGACTCCGGGCTGGGGCCGTGGCGGGAGATCTTGGGGTTAGCTCACCTCCCCTCCCTCACCCGCCAGGCTGGAGGGGGCACCTGGGCGGCAGACCGCCTCTGCCGCGTGGGCGTAGGGACACGCAGTGACCACGTGAGAGGCCAATTCCAGGCCCGTCTCTCCCTGTAATGACTGCAGGGCTGGGGTCCTGCCGCCTGCGAAGGGGAAGCACTGACTTTTACTGGGCAGGCAGCGGAGGTGCCGCTCCACGGGAAGCAAGGATAATACTGAATTAATTTGCATGTCGTAGCCATCATTCTCCCTCGGTTTCCTGGAAAAATGCAAACTCAGGATGAATTTGAAAGAGAAACTAACGCAGTTCTTGAAGTGCAGCTGCTAAGAATGAAGGCCTGGTGATGGGAAGGGGGAGGAGGCCAGATGCGTTCAGTCCCTCCTGGGGTGTGGGCCAGCGAGTCCTGAACCTGTGCTGCTTAAGCTCAGAACCCAGCTCCAGTCACGATTTGCAAAAGGGGCCAGACCCGTCCGTGGTCTGGAAAGTGCCAGAGAAGGCAGGTGGGGGCCACTGCACCAAGGGAGCTGGACGACGGGCCCAGGGGCCCTGAGAGCGACCACCCGCCTTCTGTGTGTGCCCAGGCACCTGCAGGACCACATCTGCGGCTTTTTAAGGCCCGTCAATACTTTGATCCTCTTCTCCACACCCCAGAGCGCTGGGCAGCCCGGGGCTGGCAGAGGAATCGGCTGCATCAATTTGCTACGGGTCTGCATAACCAGCTCTGACCAAGACACCTCCCCAGGGAGCCTCTCCTCTCAGGACCCCGCGGAGCAGCTCGACCATCCTTTGTCTGACTCAGGGCTTGGCACCCAGACCACTGGAGGGTGAGCGAGGCTCTGTGGAGGCCCAGAGCCCACCAGCTGGGTGCCCTTGCTGGGAAAGGCTGAAGCAAACTTATCAAGACCAAGACTTTCCCATAGTTCTAGACCAGGCTCCCGCCCAGGGCAGAGCGCTGTGGACTTCTACTCCCTGTCCACCTTCTCATGGACAACTTGGGCCCCTGAATGCCCTGGGCCAGGTCCTGGGGCCGGGGGACACTGCCAGCCATCTCCTCAGCCACTGTGTCTCCAAGGCCTTGAGGCTGCCCAGCTGGCCGGAGCCAACGCGGGAGGACTCACCCAACAGGACCCTGCACGGAGGGGTCTGAGCTCCAGGGTCCTGCTTCCCCGCCAGCCCCGCTGGTTCCCAGTCACCTGCTTCATGCCCGGCAGCTGGATTTGGAGACAGCAGCCCTGCCCTTGGGCGACCACCTGGACAGGGGGACGGGAGAGCAGTTCAGGGCAGAACACGCCTCTCTGGAGGTGCAGGGGCCACCTAATCTGGGTACAAGGAGTGGGCCAAGCTATGCAAAGTTGTGGACTGTGGTGACCCCGGTAGTGCCAGAGTGGGGAAGGTGGGACTGGGGAGGACCCTAGACAGTGACCCACCCAGCACGCCTGGGTCTCAGGAAGACTGCCCTGAGGCTCCCACGTCAGGGTCGCCTCTGGTTGCTGGGTGGGGATCAGGCTGGACCCCAGGGTCCCTTCCTGGCACCAGTCAGCTCTACGGTCCCTGCTGGCCCCCGAGCCAACCGCAGGTCTTGTGCCTGTGGACCACTCAGAGGTTTGGGCCAGGTCAATTCTGCTTCAGTACTTCTGGGGGAGGGACTCCCGCAACCTGACCATAGGTCTTGAACAATCATAAAGAAGCAGTGCCGGGAGGGCAGAGGCCCTCTCACGGGACCCCTACAAGTAAGCACTGGGTGCTTCGTAAGCTGGCTTGTGGGGCTGTGGCATCTACTGTCCTTGCCAGGACGTGTGATTTTATTTTTTCGTTTTATAAATGTATTTATTTATTTATTCATTATTTTTGGCTGCGTTGGGTCCTCGCTGCTGCGCGTGGCTTTCTCTAGTTGTGGCGAGCAGGGGCTTCTCTTCGTTGTGGTGCGCAGGCTTCTTATTGCGGTGGCTTCTCTTGTTGCGGAGCACGGGCTCTAGGCGCACAGGCTTCAGTAGTTGTGGCTCGCGGGCTCAGTAGTTGTGGCTTGCGGGCTCTAGAGCGCAGGCTCAGTAGTTGTGGTGCACGGGCTTAGTTGCTCCGTGGCACGTGGGATCTTCCCGGACCAGGGCTCGAACCCGTGTCCCCTGCATTGGCAGGCGGATTCTTAACCACTGCACCACCAGGGAAGCCCAGACGTGTGATTTTACATTTGCTTTTTTTGCGTTTAAAACATTTCATAACAAGCAAACACTACTTAGGCAGTACTTCCTCCCAACAGACTGTGAAGACCTTCCCATGATTGGCGTGTGAAGAAAAATGCCATTTCTGCATCGCCAGAGATGCCGTGCTTCATGGACACAGCCAGGGGCAGGCAAAGGGCAGGGTTCTCTGCTGGCCTCGCTGGTCCCAAATCTGTGCACGCCCTCAGGAAGTATTTCTGAATCACTGTACTTCACTGTGTTTCCCTGGTGTGATAATGCATAATGCTATCCAGATGGCCTGAAGCTCTGGTACTTTCATTTGACTTTTAAAAAAGTGTTGCCTCATTAGCTAAATATACACAGTTATGCTATTTCTGCTATTCCATACATTATGCTGTACTTCCATTGATTAGACCATTAAGAAAAATAAGCATATAGCAAATTAACCGACATGGCCATGATGATAAGATGCTAAATTTCAGAGGCAGTAAAATGTGGGCAGGAAGTGTCTCAGCATGTTATGAAGCACGTGTTTTTAAAAACCACACCAAACAGCTGCATTTTTCCTGTACGCATCCAAGGGGTGTTACCGTTCTTCCAGGTTGACTTTGAAAATCTGTAGAACGAGGAACCATGTACTCACCCCTACCCTCTGCGAGCCCCTGTTTCCACAACTTGGGGTGGTGAATGCTGCCCTCAGAGGCCCAGAGGCAGCGCCCCTGGGCCCTGCAGGAGGCTGGAGAGGCCTCAGGGGCCAGAGAGGATTGAGTTCCTACCCGTGTAAGCAATTGTTTGGGTTTTCTGTTAACTGGAACTGAAACAAAGCACAGTGGTACCCATCTCTTACCTCCTTCTACTGTCTTACTGGGCCGGCTAGAGCCTGCAGTGTGAGTGTGGCTAGAAGTTTCCAGAAGGGGCATTTTGTCTTATTCTCGCTTTTTAAAGGAAATACTTTTAACATTTCACCATAAGCATGATATGTGCAGGGGGGTTTTCAAAATACCTTTTCCAGGTGACCTACATTTCCTTCTGCAACTAGTTAATGGGACGTTTTATCATCAGTGAGTGTTGTACTTTATCAAATGCTTTTTCTGCATATATTGAGATGATCAGTTGATTCCCCCATTCAATCTGTCAATGTGGTAAATTATAGTAGAAAGTTCGATTTCTCCATATTCTTTCCAACACTTGCTATTAACTGACATTTTGATTCCAGCCACAGCCTAGTGGGTGTGAAGTCTCAGGCTTTAATGTGTGCTTCCCTGATGGCTAGAGATTCTGACTGTCTTCTCATGTGCTCATTGGCCATTTATGTATCTTCTTCAGAGAAACATCTATTTAATTCCTTTGCCCATTTTTTAGTTGAGTTGTCTTTTGTGTTGAGTTGTAGGAGTTCTTTATACATTCAGGATATTAAATCCTCATCAGATACAGGATTTGCAAATATTTTCTTCCATTACGTGGGTTGTCTTTCCACTTTCTTGATTGTGTCATTTGAAACACAAACTATTTTAATTTTAATTTAATTTAATTAATTTATTTTTTGCGGTACGCGGACCTCTCACTGTCGTGGCCTCTCCCGTTGCGGAGCACAGGCTCCGGACACGCAGGCTCAGCGGCCATGGCTCACGGGCCGAGCTGCGCCGCGGCATGTGGGATCCTCCCGGACCGGGGCACGAACCTGCGTCCCCTGCATCGGCAGGCGGACTCTCAACCACTGCACCAACAGGGAAGCCCACTATTTTAATTTTGATGAAATACAATTTATCTATTTTTAATTTTGTCGCTCATGCTTTTGGTGTCATACCTAAGAATCCTTTGCCAAATCCAAGATCATTAAGATTCACTCGATGTTTTTTTCCTGAGTGTTTTATAGTTTCATCTCCTACATTTAGGTCTTTGATGCATTTTGAGATAATTTTTGAATATTTTGTGAGGTAAGGGTCCAACATGATTCTTTCTCGTGTGGTTATCCAGTTATCCCACACCATTTGTTGAAAAAACTACTCTTTCCCCATTGGATGGTCTTATGCTGTCAAATATCACTTGACCATATAGGGGTATGGGTTTATTGCTGGACCCTCAGTTCTATTCCATTGATCTACATATCTATCCTCCTGCCAGTACCACAGTGTCTTGACTAGTGTTGCTTTGCAGTAAGTTTGGAAACCTTCTTTTGTTTTTCTTTCAAGAATGTTTTGGCTCTTCTGGGTTCCTTGCAGTTCCGTATTAGAATTAGGTTGTCAAGTTTCCACAAGGACGTCCACAGGGATTCTGATAGAGATTTTGCATCGAATCTGTAGATTAGGGACAGTTTCAGGAAATATTGACCTTTTAACAACGTTAAGTCTTCCAGTCGTGAGCGTGAGATGTTCTTCCAATTATTTAGATCCTCTTTAATTTCTTTGAACAACGTTCCGTAGCTTTCAGGGTGTAAGTTTTGCATTTTTTTGGTTAAATTTATTCCTAAGCATTTTATTCTTTTGGATACTATTGCAATTGGAATTGTTTTCTTAAGTCCATTTTTGGATTGTTCATTGCAAGGGTATAGAAAGATAATTGATTTTGTACACTGATCTTTTATCCTGCAACCTTGCTGAGTTCTCTTATCAGTGCTAATCGTTTTTCAGTGAGCTCCTAGGATTTTCTACACACACTAGCATGTCATCTGTGAATAGAAATTGTTCTACTCCTTCCTTTACAATCTGGATGCTCTTCCTTCCTTCCTTTCTTTCTTTCCTTTCTTTCATTCTTTTCTTTTTCTTTTTTGCCTAATTACTCTGGCCAGAACCTCCAGTACAACGTTGGGTAGAAGTGGCCAGACAGGTATCCTTGCCTTGTTCCTGAAAGCATCCAGTCTTTCACCATTGAGTATGATGTGAGCTTTGGGGTTACCATAGATGCCATTATCAGATTAAAGAAGTTCCCTTCTATCCTTAGTTGGATTTTGTCAGATGACTTTTCTGCATCAATTGAGATGATCGTGTGGTTTTCGTTTTTTATTCTATTGATATGATGTATTACACTAAATGTTTTTCTGATGTTAAACCAACCTAACATTCCTGGGATAAATCCCACTTAGTCATGGTGTGTAATTTTTTTTTTAATATTTATTTATTTATTTGGTTGCACCGGATCTTAGTTGCAGCAGGTGGGCTCCTCTTAGTTGCGGCTCACAGGCTCCTTAGTTTCGGCAAGTGGGCTCCTTAGTTGTGGCATGTGAACTCTTAGTTGCGGCATGTGGGATCTAGTTCCCTGACCAGGGATCGAACCTGGGCCCCCTGCGTTGGGAGCGTGCAGTCTTACCCACTGCACCACCAGGGAAGTCCCATGGTGTATAATTCTTTTTATATGTTGTTGGATTTGGTTTGCTGAAGTTTGTTGAGGATTTTTGCATCATAGTCACAAGAGATATTGGACTATGCCCTCCTTGTGATGTCTTTGGTTCTGGTAACACACTAATACTGGACTATAAAAGGAGTTGGAAAGTGTTCCCTCCTCTTCTGTTTTTAGGAAGTTTTTGAAAAATTTGTATTAATTCTTCTTTAATTATTTGGTAGAACTGGTGAACCTATCTGGTCCTAAACTTTTCTTTAGGGGTAGTTTTGTGTGTGTGTGTGTTTTTAACTAATTTAATCTTTTCAGCTGTTATAGGTCTATTCAGATTGTCTGTTTCTTCTCGAGTCAGTTTTATGACTCTGTGTCTTTCTAGAAATGTGCCCATTTCATCTAAGTTATCTAATTTGTTGGGATACAATTGTTTCATAATATTCCTTCATAGTCTTTTTTATATCTGTATGGTATGTGGTGATGCCTCCACTTTTATTCTGATTACTGGATATAGGATTCTTGACAATTTTTTTTTTTTTTTTTTTTGGCTGCGCCTCAAGGCACATGGGATCTTAGTTCCCCCACCAGGGATGACCCATGCTCCCTGCATTGGAAGTGTGGAGTCTTAACCACGGAACTGCCAGGAGCTCCACGGGAGGGGCAGCAGCCTGGTGTCCTCTCAGCCGCCTCTCCTGGTGAGAACCACTGCCCCGCAGCCAGGGAAGGTGACCAGGGCCTCAGCACCCTCAGTTGTCCCAAGGGAGAGCCTCCACTCCAAGAGCCGGGCTGGGCAGGAGGGAGCCCCTGTTCTCAACCAGCCTCACCCACACTTAGCCTCAGCAGCAGGCACTGGGCAGGTAGAAACACCTAGGCCTGCAGCTCAGGGAAGGAAGCCCTTCCACGCAGCCAGGGGACAGGAGTGACGCAGGGTCCCTGCGTCCCCGAGCTGAGTGGGGAGGAGGGAGTGGTCTTGGGTCAGATACCCCACTCTCCTTTCTTACCAAATTTTCCTAGATTTTCTTGGATAGATGCTTCTCTATTTGCTGTTTGCCTGTAGGACCATTCCCAGAGGTTGTAGGTATTGTTGTCTTTCTGTTTTTGCTGTTATAGCTTTCACCAGTTTCATTGGGAACGGGTTGTGGAGCGCCTCACACTGCCTTCATGTAAGTTAACCCGCAGGTGGTCTTGGTGTGGTTTTGTTGGTTTGTTTATTTGAACCTGGATCTCACTAAGGTCCACACACTGCCGTTGACTGATGTGTGCCTCAGCGATTTGGTGTCTGGGTCTCGCTCCCTGCGTCCTGGGTGTGGTTCACGTGTTCTGTGTCTGGAAGCTTGACCAGGGCGCCGGTGCCTCTGTGCCCGCCTCACGTCTCTCAGGCCACCTGAGAAATGAGCAACAACTCCTCCCAAGATGCCTGGGCCTGCCGACAGCTCTCCCACCGGCCGCTCCGAGGCTCCCCGCCCTGCGGCTTCTCTGACCCCACTGACCCTTCACACCACAGACCTGGAAGCGTGAGGGAGTGAGCTCACACCCGTGGGGACGCCGGTGGACGAATCCTGTGCTCTCGGGTCTCCAGTGGGACGGAGCCTCAGTTGCCCACAGTGGGGACCACTCCAATAATGCCCCCCTAGGGTGGGCTTGCCCTCTTCCCTTGTTTCACCCTCCCAGCCCCCCACTCCTGTCCCTTAGGATCATCTCTCAAAATAAACCACCTCCACGCAACCCCTTACCTCAGGCTCTGCCTTGACGTTTCGGCCAGACTAGGTAATAGGTTGTGTGGTGAACGTCTATCAGGAAACAGGCAGTGTCTGGTTCACCCTTTTTGTTATGTCCGCAGACACTGACACCAACACCTCGCTACCCAGAGGTGGAGTTCTTTCAGGGAGGGTAGAAATCCTCGACTTTCCCTTGATTTACCGGTTTTCAAAAGATGGCAAATATCCTCCCAACGGTAGTCAATGAGGTTTTGCTTTTAAACGCTATGAGCTCATGGATTTCAGTGTATTTCAGGCGCTTCATTCACTTGTAGTCCTTGCTCTCAGTGCCACTCAAGCGGTCCTGTTCTTGACCAGCAGGACCTTAAGGTGGCTCTTGACTCCCAGCTTGGCATTCCTCAGTAACTTCCCTGATTTCAAAAAACTAGTCCAAGCTTTCAGTAAAGTTATTGATTTAATAAATATGGTATATACATTATGGGTTTATAGCAATACTTCTAATTCAAATTCAGGACTGTGGGGTTTTAATTAACTTCAATGATCCTAAACCTGTATCTTCTTTTTCCCAAGCCAGAAAATTCCAGTTCCCAACACTACTCAGATCATTTGGTACTTGGGACATTTGAGCTGTTCTCAGTAACTGGCTATTAAAAATTTCACTGAATAGTGAAATACCTTTAGGGTAGATAAAATTTTGAGTTTTTGCCAATGTGAGTT
Organism: Inia geoffrensis; assembly: GCA_036417435.1. NCBI lineage: Eukaryota > Metazoa > Chordata > Mammalia > Artiodactyla > Iniidae > Inia > Inia geoffrensis. The sequence goes on along the minus strand of CM070914.1, from coordinate 88,617,673 downwards.
CAGGATATATCCCCAGAAGTAGGACTGCTAGGTCAAAGGGTAAGTGCAGAAGCGATTCTGTTAGGCATTGGTAAACTCCACTTCGTAGGTGGCTGCAGCATTCAGCACCCCACTTACAACGTGCGAGAGTATAAGATGCGTGTCCCCCCACCCCCTGCAAAAGGGTGCGCCATCAAACCTTTGGGTTTTGTCAACTGGATGTGTAAGAAAGGGTCTGTTTTTTTTTTTTTTTTTTGCGGTACATGGGCCTCTCACTGTTGTGGCCTCTCCTGTTGCGGAGCACAGGCTCCGGACGCGCAGGCTCAGCGGCCATGGCTCATGGGCCCAGCCGCTCCGCGGCATGTGGGATCTTCCCGGACCGGGGCACGAACCCGCATCCCCTACATCGGCAGGCGGACCCTCAACCACTGCGCCACCAGGGAAGCCGGGTCTGTGTATGTTTATTTCTATTTCTCTTGCTATAAGTGAAATGAGGGGTCTGTTTCTGTTACTCAGATGTTCTGCTTTGGCTAAGGTTGTGTAAAGGCAACACAGAAAAGGCATTTGCGGAAAAGTGAATTGGGGGTGAAAACTCATACCTAATAATTTTTTATTTATTTATTTTTATAAATTTATTTACTTATTTTTGGCTGCGTTGGGTCTTCATTGTTGTGCGTGGGTTTCCTCTAGTTGCAGCGAGTGGGGGCTACTGTGTGCTGCGGTGCGCGGGCTTCTCATTGCGGTGGCTCCTCTTGTTGCGGAGCACGGGCTCTAGGCATGTGGGCTTCAGTAGTTGTGGCACAGGGGCTCAGTAGCTGTGGCTCCCGGGCTCTAGAGCGCAGGCTCAGTAGTTGCAGCGCATGGGCTTAGTTGCACTGTGGCATGTGGGATCTTCCCAGGCCAGGGCTTGAACCCGTGTTCCCTGCATTGGCAGGCAGATTCTTAACCACTGTGCCACCAGGGAAGCCCTTTTTTTTTTTTTTAATTGTATTTTCTTTATTTTTTTTGGCGGTGTCGGGTCCTGGTTGCGGCATGCGGGATCTTTACTGAGGCGCCTGCGGGATCTTTTCATCGAGGTGCAGGCTCTTCGTTGGGATGCGCAGGCTTTCCTCTAGTTGTAGTGTGGGGTTTTTTTTTTTCTCTCTAGTTAAGGCACATGGGCTCCAGGGCGTGTGGGCTCCATAGTTTGTGGTGCACAACCTCAGTAGTTGTGGCATGTGGGCTTAGTTGCCCCACAGCATGTGGGATCTTAGTTCCCCGACCAGGGATTGAACCCACATCCCCTGCATTGGAAGGCGGGTTCTTTACCACTGGACCACTAGGGAAGTCCCTCTTTTTTTCCTAATAATTTATTTTAAAGTTAAAGTGGTCCTAGATCATAGCTCCCCAGTCATATGGCAGAAGCAAATACTAATTTTTTCAGGAAGAACCCAGACATGTCAGAGAAACTCCAGAGGTAAAATTCCAAGAAATACAAACTCACAGCCAAAAATCACAGAATTCATCAGGAAACAAGGCACCATGAGTGAGTCAACAGAAAAAATGGACAGAAAAATCAGACCCACAGAGTCTTCAAACATTGATGTTAACAATCAGAGAACGTACAGTAAGTTTAACATGTTAAAAAAGAAAAGAATGAGTTGAAAATGTGATAAACAAAAGCTATAAAGTCCAGCAAATTAGAAAAACAACATAGAACTTAAAGAATTGAAAATTGTAACTATGGAAATTAAACACTGAATGAGTTCAACAGCACATTTGATACAGCTGATCAGAAAATTAGTGAACTGAAAAGTGGATCTTAAGAAATTATCCAGAATGCAGCAAAGACAGATAAGGAACGGGAAATATGGAAGGGCTGTTAGAAGACAGAGGGAGGACGTCTGACGTACATTTGGTTGGGGTTTTAGAAGGAGAAGGAACAGAGATTGGAGTAAAGACAATATTTGAAAAGATAAAACCCAGATTCAAAACATTCAACAACAAACAGGTAGGGCGATGAGTACCTTCCCCCGACATCTTAGTGGAACCACAACAGACAAAGAGGAGACAAGTAACCTTCCAAAGAACAACTTCAAACTGACACCCACCAGCCCCGACCCGTGTCTACAGAGCTGTGCGCAGGGCTTGGTGGGGGCGGTTGCAGGCCAGCACCCGCTGCCACCACCAGGCTGGAGCCCAGAGTGGGAGCAGGCTGGGCGAGATGGGCCGAGCGGGGCCTTGGGCGGGCACGGCAGCACCGGGCACCGCAGGGGGACAGCTGGCTGGTGGGTCACCACTCCCCAGGTCCAGCCGGGGGGGCCCTGATGTCACGAAATCGGAGCCAAGCCAGCTGCTGGCCTAGGTCTGTGCTCCACCCTCCCTGGCCCGGGGTCCCTCCCGGCTCCCCAGCCCCACCCGAGGCTTCTGCTCACCTTGCCAAGCGCGGGAGCGAGGACCACGCGCACCTTCCTTGAAGCCCTGATGAGCTGCGCAAGCCGGTCACCCCCTCTGAGAAGCGGCCGCTGGAAACAAAGTCCTCACCAGTAACTGCTGCTATCTCCCTCCCCGCAACCCAGAACGTCGACCAGAGACTGTTAATGATAACCATTTACTCCACGTGTTTCACAAGGACATTGGGGGGGCGGGGGCTGCTCCCCACACCCCAGTCACCGCACGAGGGGGCCCTTCCCGGAATCCGCAGCTCCCTCACAGCTTCCCACGTAGCCACCGGCCTCGTTCAGTCGGTCACAGGCCCGCGACATGGAGGGCAGCATGGGCCAGGGTCCTGGGGCCCCCGCGGCGGGGAGGAAAAGCCCGGCAACACCACCGCAGGGCCGCAGAGGAACCACCGTTATTGGTGCTTATTTCTCTTCTTGGCGCTTTTAAATCCTCGTGAGGCACCTTGACCAAAACAGATGGTAGATGGTATCCTGAAATGAAAGACACCTTCACGCTAAACTGCTACGCTTTTGCTCACAAACAACCCAGTTCATGCTGGCAGTCTCGTGGGCTCGCGGGGGTCTGATTTTTGCTCTGGACGCTCCCTCTTCCCCCGCGAACCGTGCAGGGTGTCCGCTGGCTCTCACCCGGACTCTCCCCTCCCCGGCTGCAGCAGGCCAGCTGCTCCAAACCTGCCTCCGGTGGGAGACGCTCCCTGCCACTGACCACCTGCCGCCGACCACTTGCCGCCAACCACCCACCCCGGAGAATGTGTCCGGGCTCCAGCTCAGGCTCCCTGTGACCCGCCCTCCAGGTGGCACCTGGGACTCACTCTCAGGCCAAATTCTGGGCAACTGTGCGAGGGCAGCTGAAGGACACGAGTTCATCTCCCTGTCAGTTTGAATTTATTGGCGATTTTTTCCATTTCTCCAACATTTACCCCCAAATTAGATTTGAAGTCAACTTTATCCCCAATAAAAGCACAGCTAATACTAGAAACACAGACTCGTAGGTTGTAACTCGAGCAACTACACCCTGGGTCTCTCCATCCCAGCTTAGGCCATGGTCAAAGGGGGCAGTGCTTTGCGGTCCTGTGCTGCTGGGGCTCCAGGTCGTCCGAGGGCAGCAGGATGGTTGGCTTTCACCTCCTGCTGAAGCCAACGCTCCAACCCAGGGGCGGTTTCTCTCAGCGGGAACTGGGCCGGCCCAGGGTCAAACCCGGAATTCTCCAGGAGAAGCACAGACTCAGAACCTGCTTCGGAAAGGTGCCCGGGTACTGACCTGTGGCTGTAGGCCCGCCTCTCTCCCGCGGGTCCTGGTGGGGGCTCCACGTGTTCAGAGCAGACTTCCATGGCGTCACCTTCCGACGGCACCCCGTCATCCCCCAGGGCTTCTGCCAACACCTGCTCAGCGGCACCGGGCATGACTGGGCTGGGGAAGACAGGTGGTGAGGGCGCTCCCAGGTGTCAGTGCCTGCAGCCCCCGCTTCCCCCAGGACTGAATTCGCAAAGCTATTTTATGACTGTTTTATCAGAGAGTAATTTTCAGGCTACTGGAGCATGGAGAAGTGAATGTTCAGATGACGTAAGCCATATTCTATGAATTTAGGTATGACGGTCACACTCCGTCTTTTAAAAACAGTATTTTTATAGTGTCACACGGTAAACGACTACCAACGGTACCAAACGTCTCTCCATTACAATTACTGAGGAATTTACTAAAAGCAACCGTACAACACTGAGCGTCTCCCCCTTAACACCAGGGTCTCAATCGAGCATCGCAGGGCTCTCCTTCAACTGATTCCTTGGAAAGGAAGGAGCTACCCTATACTCAAGGCCTTATAAAAATCTCCCATATTGAAGGCGGTTCTCCAGATTATTCTACCGTGAACAGCAAGGTTCTGTCTGGGGACAACAACTTAGTCTGAAATGACTTCAATCAGTACAACTTTTCGATGGTGATGGAGCTTCACCCGAGGAAACGAGTTCACGCAAAGGCAAAGCAGCGGAGTGCGCACTTCCGGCTACTCCCAGAGGTACTTCCCGCAGCGCGTTCTGAACAGTAACGTGCAACACGTGGCTGCGCCGTCAAGTGTGTAAACATACTGACGGGACGAGGGAAAAACCGACGGCCCCACGTGAGGTGAGGGGCTCACGGCCTGGGACAAATTCCCCGAGGCCCACATGAGGACGGAAGGGAGGTGAGGGGCGGGGTGGAGTTGAAACGTGGTGGGACGTGGTGCCGTTCCTGCATGCGCGGCAGAGCCCGAGATGGTACCCCAGCCGCTCCCAGCACAGGCCCGGGGAAGGCAGGCTCTCCCCTTCCCGTCCTCCCTGCAGCCGGGGGGGGGCCACACACAGAGCCACCCCATCTGCTTAACCCCTCTCGGTTAACGACTCCCGATTTGTCAGGGCTTCTGTAACCTGCAGCTAAATGTAACGTTAGCGGCAGGGATGCTGAACGAGGGCATCTGCGCCCTCAAAGTCCATGCACGCAAAGGCTTTCTAGGCTCGGGAGGTGGCTCCGCGGCGCACCGCCACGCACCCTCTGCTCTTCCTCGGTTTATCGAAGCGGAAGTCCGCAGGGTAGAGATGACGCATCACCAGGTGCTCCTTCCGGTCTCTGCTGGTTCTGAACTTCTCTGTGCAGCCCTCCACCAGGCACTGATACTGAAATGGAAACAGCATCACCCCACCCTGACCCCAGGGCTGCCCATCTCACCGCGCTCTGACCCCAGGCTCTGGCACCACGAGGCACACGGCTCAGGGACGAGCCCCCGTGATGCCTGCCCTCGGCCTCAGCGGGCGAGCCGACACCCACCATGTCCTGACGCTCGGCCAGGATCTGGAAGAGGGAGTCGTGCCACTCCAGGATGTGGGTGTCCAGCAGGTGTCCAGAAGGGAAGGCCCGCTTGCAGAAGGAGCAGACGTTTCTGTGCAAAGTGTGGTAGTGGTGCTCGTAATCCTCCAGGGCGTCGAACACCTGGCAGCAGCCGGCCACCTGACAGGTGAACTCGGGCACCCTGGCAGAGGAACGCCTGGTGGGGATGCCATTCCACGGCGGACAGAACGTCGGGCTCCCTGTCACCACTCCCCTTTAAGTGGACTGATAAAGCTTCGGATTTTCTCTTGCAAGCCCAAATCCTACTTCCACAGCAATTACATTTTTACAGACGAGCTAGGCGGTGGTGAGGCCAGACACGCAGGCTTCCGTGGTGGTACAGGCAGAGGAGCGGTGCGGGCACCAGGGGCGGGGCGGGCAGAGGGAGGGGCCCGGAGAGGGCAAGAAGGGCCCCTTGCTGGGCCACAGCACTCACCTGGGCCTCTCGGGCGCCCCGCCCACCTGCGTGAGCACATCCTGGAGGTAGAGGTGCCGCTGCACGTCCCCTTCCTGAGGGAGACAGCGTCCTGGGTTCTGACCCGGCTCCACCCCGGGCCCCGCCCCTAGGACCCCGGCCCCACCCAGAGTCTCAGCCCCGCCCACCGGGACTCTACCCCCGCCCCACCCAGGCCCGGCCCACCCAGGCCCCGCCCCAAGCATTTCCCCAGCCCCATCCAAGCCCTGCCCCCAGGGCGCCGGCTCCGCCCCCACCCACAACCGCTCTCTCCTTCCTCCGGTCACGCACCTCGAAGAAGTCGTGCTCCCGTGGGAAGCGCACCAGGCGCGGCGCGAAGCGGAAGGGCGCGGTCCTGGCCGCGGGGTCCCGCTCCACGGGTAGAGGCTCGGCCGACCCGGGTGTCCCCGCGAGGCGTGCGTGCAGCGCGGGTGGCAGCTGCATCGCCCTGAGCGCCGGCGGCGCCACGGCCTGTCGGCCACCGTCCGCGACCCGGCCGGGGCGGGGCCGGACGTGACATAGAGCGCCACTTCCGCCGCCGGTGGGGCTGCCCTGCGGGCTTGACGGGCTTGGCGGGCTCGGACCGGGCGCGCCCCTGGGGTGAGTTCCGGGGCGGCTTCTATGTGGAGCTGGCCTCGCGCGTCCAGCCGATGGTTCGGGTCCCTTTCACGGCCCCGAGCAGCGCAGGCTCCCTGCTGTAGAGGCTCCCTCCCTCCCTTCTCCCTCCCGTCCTCGTTGCCATCACCCTCGGCCCCACCCCCCACCCCCGCCATGTCTCCCACCTGAAGGGCTGCCGCGGCCTCTGGACCATCCTTGTCTCCAGACCAGTCCGCAGACTGGAGCCCGAGTGGTCTTTGGGAAATTCGCGATTTGTTGTGCCGGTCCCGCAGCCCCACGGCAGCTCACACTCAGTCACCGGGGTCTGTGGGTCCGTTGGTGGCGACCAGTAGGGTGAAGCCGTAGGGAGCATTAAAAAGATCAGCCGAAATGGGGAGGTGCTACCTGCAGGTGAGAGCCACAGATCTTGCAGGGATTGTTCACATCCGCGTGGAACAGCAGGCTCCTTGTAGTATTAATACTTGTGATGTGGAATGTTTCCGCTCTTGTTTCTACCACAGATGTCAAGGTTCACGAAGATAGTTTCTAAATAAGCATTTACTTAAATGATCTTTTTTCTGAAGAGCCCTGTCCACCCACTTGTGACTGGTGGAGAGATGGCAAATGCAGTGTCCATGCCGTCTAGATGGCCAAAGTGGTCCTCAGTCCAGCTGCTAGAGAACACCCCGCGGTCCTTGGAAACTTCATAGAATGTGGGTAAAAGCAGTTGCCCTTGGAATGGAAGAGGCCATCAATGGGAGAGCTCCATGCTGTCTTTTCTGTTTGTAGTTCGCAGTGCCTCATTCAGCCGCTCTGTGACTAATCAGAAGGTGATAGTTGAGGATGCTGGCAGTGATTCAGTTCCAGTTTTCCATTTCTCAGGTAACAGTGGGTGTTTCCAGGTGGTTGGCCACGTGTAGCAATAGCAAAGTTTGTTTTTGCGTTTCTGATAACAGCAGTGTAGGCCCTTAGGTGCTATATTTAATCTCCACAACAGCTTCGTGGGCAGGGTCTAGTACTCACCCCTTTTCAGAGGAAGCTTATAGAGGACAGGCTCCTTGTCCAGGGCCCTACAGCCTGGAAGCACCAAGTCGGGCTCAGGCTGCCTGGGATCCCACAGTCCAGGCCCCATGCCCATGACTGTGGTCACTGTGAGTGCCTCCTGGTGTAAAATGTATGCATGCTGGCGAGTTCCACACCAGCTCACACTTAACTGTTCTGCTTTCATGTTTGGAGACACCCTGCCTCTGGCCGGTATTTGATGTTTATGTAGGTAACTGTGATATTTGTATGTGGGGAACTTGTTTTACATCATTCAGGATTAGAGTCTCTGGATGTAGAGGTACAAATTAAAATCCATGTTGTGGGCGTGTGTGCCGATCCTTCCCCACCTGCTGTTAACTCATGGCTTGTCTTCACTGGAGCTGTTGACATAGACGTTCTAACCTTTTTAGGGTCACAGCCTTTGAGAATCTGTTGAAAGACCATTTCCTCAGAAAAATCACAGACAGAAATGACTTTGCCTGTAATTTCCAACAGTCTTTTGTTGTTCATGATCCCAAATTATGAACCCTGCGTAGCCACGTTGAAACGTTTATGTGAAGCATGTAAAGTTTGCTCATGTTTATTTGTTGAATCTATGACTAATTACCCGTGTTTGTCTGTCGTACTCTTAATAATAATGGCTAATTGGACCAGTCATCAGTGGGAGAACAGAAGTCCCCCTGCAGACCACTACTGTCTCTTTGTGGGTATCTGCATAGAAGTCCCCTTGCAGGCTACCACTGTCTTCTTGATGGGATCTCATTTATGGTTTTGACCATAAATGAGATCCAGTGGGGAGACCCTAGAATATCTGATTGGCAGGGCAGATTGAGCTGAAGGGGAAGCCCACGCAGCTCAAGTACATAGGAGATGTGTAGCAGTCTTAGCAAAGCCCAGCCTGGGCGAGAAAATGCAGCATCCTGGTTACCAGAGCGCGCAGAGAACACACAGCTGGAGGCAACTGGAGCTGCAGGTGTGGGCCTCACAGGGAGAGCTGCGAGCGGTGGCGGCTTAGGCCTGTGCAGAGCTCCCTGTATAGATCAGGGTCCCTGAAGGGCTGGGACCACTGTATCTGCACAGCTGGGACTAGAAAGTGCTGTCTGCCACCTGAGGGGAGCAGCTCCCTGCTGGCCCAGGACCACGTGTGGTTGGGGTCACCCAGGAGGAAGGGGGGCCCAGGCCTTAGGGCCACGTCCACTCTGTTTGCACTTGCCAGCCCCCCCGAGCTGAGGAATGAGCCTGGAACCTGGCTGGAGCTGCTGGGGCTTAGCACTGATTCCCATGGGAGCTGCCCACTGAGATAGCACCCAGTGAGAATGACAGACCCCAGCAGCGGGCGAGGAGGGCAAGTCTCCCCAGGAAGGGGCCCCACATGCTGGTCGGAGCAGGCTGTGGTGGTGTCTTCATGGGGAACCTTCGGGCCAGGATGGGCCCGGTGACAATTTGGCTTCTCAAAGACCTGACATTGGCCAACTCATTGCTTTGAAACTTTTTAATTTATAGCCTCTCGATTTATAAATGGCTCTTCTCTTACCTTTAGGAGAACACAGAGCCAAAATCATGAGTGAATTTCGGATTCACCACGACGTCAATGAGCTGCTCAGCCTGCTGCGAGTGCACGGAGGGGACGGGGCCGAGGTCTACATCGACCTGCTGCAGAAGAACAGGACCCCGTATGTCACAACCACTGTGTCTGCACACAGCGCCAAAGTGAGTGCCTGTCCCTGGTGCTGCACTGGGCACAAAGTTCACCTTCCTGACGAGCAGCCACAGCGGTGCCGGTACGCTGGCAGACAACACTGTCAGATGCTTTTCATGGGCCACGTTCTCTGCTCCGCTCTGCTTCCGTTGGTTTCTCCCCATCACCCGTTGCACAGATGAGTAAATGAAGGCTCGGGGAGAGTGTTGGACTGGCAGCCTGACCTGGGAACCCAGACTCTCAGCCACGCCCTCCCTGCGCCCCATGAGGAGGGAGGCCCAGATGGTCCTGATTTCTGTTCACATCATGACACAGATTCTCCTCTGGGTGAAAAAGGAAGCTCCTGGCGTTAGCCACATCGAAATCCCTTCAAAGTGGATTTTTTAAAATTCAAATAATGTAAAATTCAAAGTTATAGGTTTTCAGTAAAAGACAATTTAGAAGTCTATTTTAAAAACACATTATGAGGCTTCATTTATTTTAACAGCCTAATGATGGCACAAGGATAATTCAGAAAACTTACTGAGCAGAATAGAGAGTTTAGGACACGTAATTATGTCCAATTTATTCTAAGGGGAGCATTTTAATCCGTGAGAAAACGTAGCCCCTGAACGTGTGTGTAATAATGATTCCAGAGGGAAAAGAGTTAAGTGCATGGAAAGAATGCATGTACACTACTAGGGAAAACATAGATGGTTATGGTCTGACCTAAGGCTTAGGAAGCATAACGTGGCAGAAACCACAGAAGAGAATATGGGTGAGTTTAACAAAGCATCCTGATGAGTTTTCTTCGTTTTAGTTTAGAGACACGTGACTATTCCATCTCCCTAACTTCACTCTTCTTTTGGGTTTAGTTTTTGCAAGACTTTTTAAAGTTCCTAGTTATCGTCTCTAAATCGTTCTGTCTGTGCTTTTGAGGTTAAAATAGCAGAATTTTCTCGTACTCCTGAGGACTTTCTGAAGAAATATGATGAGCTGAAATCTAAGAACACGAGGAACCTTGACCCCCTGGTGTACCTGCTGTCGAAGCTCACAGAGGACAGGGAGGTGGGTGCCGGGCTCGGGGGTGGCTGTGTGAGGAGGAGAGCCTCTCTGCGTCTGCGGGGATGACGGATGGCTGTCCCGCCCGGCGGCCCCCCGTTAACCACCCCGGCCTCACACCTGTAGCACTGAGGTGCGCGCCCCCGAACGGAGGCAACGCGGTGGAGATGAGCACAGCGCTGGCAGCGGCCTCTGGGGCGGAGGGCCTTTGTTCTTCGTTGTCCAGGCTGTGCTCTTGTCTGTGCTAAACTGAGCCTGTGTTACCTGTGATACTGAGGGAAGCGTGCGCCGTCTGAGGAGCCCCAGCCCAGGGCATCCAGGGCTGGTCGGTGCTTCCTTTCGTACCACGAGGCCCAGGGTCCGTTCAGCGGGGAAGCGTGTGGCCGTGCGTGTGGTGGCCACCGCGCCGGGACAGATAAAGGGGCGTGGTCTCGAGCAGCAAGGGAGGCCGGTTTTGTGTGGAGAAAAGGCCGAGCCACTGGGAACAGGGTCTGGGACCCCGACCTGCCGTGATCTGGGGGCGTGGCGCCTCATGGCAGGCAGCGTCGGGAGAGCAGGCTGCCGCTCCAGGATGAGCGGGGCCCCTGCTCTCGGCCTCCGCGTGGAGGCTGCCGCTGGGGTCAGTGGGGCGGGGCAGCGGTGCCCAGCAGAGGGCACGAGCACGAGACCCGCGTGACGCCGGGGCTGTGTGCTTCCAGACCCTGCAGTATTTACAGCAGAACGCCAAGGAGAGAGCAGAGCTCGCGGCCGGCGCCCCCGCCGCAGCCTCCAGGGTCCCCGTGCAGGAGCTGGAGGAGCTGAGAAAGCAGCTGGGCAGCGTGGCCACGGGCGCCACGTGGCAGCAGGTGCCGTAGGGCGGAGGCGTCTGGGTGTGGGTTCTGGCCCGGCGGGGGCCTGGCTCTGGGACACGAGCTCCGGGCCCCAGGCGGGGGGTTCTGACTCACCCGGGGGTCAGTGCCTGCCACCCGCCCATTCTGTAGGTTTGGCCAGTGCAAGTCCCGGCTACCCTCGTTGACGCTGGGCAGTCGGTTTGAGGTGACACTTTACCTCCCTCACCTGCCGCTTTTCTTGCCTTTGACTTTGTGTCCAGCCCTGGTCTCCTGCCGTCCTTCTGTGCCCCCACAGTCTTGCCTCTGGCTCTCAAGCCGCTCAGAGCTGCCTCCTGAGGTCTGAGCTGCAGACCAGTGTGGGTTGGGCATGTCCTGTGTCCCCACCTCATGTGGTCCTCCCACCACTGCCCCCTCGTCGACGCCCCCTCGCCCCCTGCCAGTGCTCTGACAGCTGGGCACCCGTGGGGACCACGGCTCCCTGCCCGAGCCAGAGTGGCCATCTCCCTCTGTCCCTCAGCCCTGAGGGGCTCAGGTAGGGGCGCCCCTTATCCGGCCAACTCTCACTGGGCCTTCCTTTCAGCTGGCAGCTCGGGCCTAGACCTCGTGCGACCGGGAAAAGCAGTGAGCTGTGCCCGGAGGTCCCGAGAGTGGGCCTGCACCGTGCGAAAGTGCCTGCTTTACCCGGGGGCCCCGTGCAGACCAGACCCTGATGAGGGGCCGGGCCCCGTATGCCTTGTCCCCGGCCCTTTGAACTGCGATGAGTTCACACACGTGTGTTTCCGTTCCACACGTGTGCTCAGGGACCTGCTTGTTCATACTGCGGACGTGTTGGTTTTAAGTGTTTGTACTGAAGGCGTATCTTTCTTTTTTGTTTCTAAAAACCTCCCCACCAGTCTCTGGAACTCACGAGAAAGATGCTTCGAGACAAGCAGAACAAAAAAAACTTGGGCCAGCGCCTCCCTGTCTTCCCAGCGTGGGTGTACGAGAGGCCCATGCTGCTCGGGGACTTCCTGACGGGCTCAGGCACGAGCGTGGACGCGGCTGTGCCCATCGGTAGGTGACGTGCCGACTTCTGACTGCAGGAGCCTCGCCGCAGCAGGGAGGGCTGAGCCCTGTGGAGACGGCAGGCCGGTGTTGTGCCGTCATCCGGGCCCTCTGCTGCCCTTTGCCACGCGGCAAGGAGCAGTGCCCGCCAGACACCGTGTTTCATGTTCCCATCACCGGTCAGCAGTGGGTGGTGACATGCCAGTGTCTGGGCTGACTCCTGCCCGGCTTTTAGGAGCGCCTGCGTCCCGGGGCTCAGGCAGCCCTGCGATGGCAGGATCACCGATTCGGCCTCCCCGACAGTGAGTCATGCCGCCGTGGATTCTGCTACACGGGTGACACGGCCTTGGCCACACCGGCCTGTGTGTGTCGCATTCAGACAGACTGGGGGGCATCTGGGGACGTGGGTTTGACCACCGTCTTGCCCTCTGGCCCCCGGGGCACACGGGAAGCAGGGGCGGCAGGGAACACTCGGTGCTCACAGAGAGGCACCCGCGGAGCCCGCCTCGGAGGGGAGTGTGGCCTGCCGCGCCCGCTCTGTGGCCATCAGAGGAGCCTGGGCCCCGGAGCCACGTCCAAGGGCGAGAAGCAGGGCAGGCGGGGGCCCCGGTGCTGCAGGCCTGGGGCCTGGCATTCCCAGGGGCTGGCTGGGCAGGCAGATGAGACGCCTCGGGCTCTGTTGCACATGCAGCAGAATATGGAGGACTTTGGCAGCAGAACCGCTGAGGGAGTCTGTTCCCCGCGGTCGTGGCGTCTCCGTGTTGCGCTTGCAGGCTTGGACCAGTTAGAAGCCACGGAGGCTCCAGGCCCGCGTGAGGCACCTTCGGGGGAGGCTCGGCCAGAGCAGAGGCAGCCAGGCGCTGGCGCTCCAGGGCAGGACGCGCTTACGGTGTTTGACTTGCAAGGTTTCCCGTGTAGGTTTCCTGTGTGGCTGCTTGCACACAGCGGCCACAGCGGGCGGGCCTCGCATGGCGGTGGCTCCGAGGCTGCCTTGAGTGACACCGCTCCCGGGGAGAACTCTGTCCGGATGGGCAGCCTGGCCCGTGTCCCTTCTGCAGCTGCACCCCGTGGGCTCCGGAGGCAGGATTGACGCCCATCCCGCAGGCCTCTTGTCACCCTACTGCCCTCTGTCACCCCCTGGCCCAGCGCCTCAGGCCCTGACGCAGCCTCCACGGCCCCCTGGCCCTGTCTATGCTCAGGTGCCTGTGGTCAGCGTGGTCGTCCTCGGCCCTGCCTTGGCCTACCCCTGGCAGAGCCTCACCCGGGAGGGACCTGCCTCCTCAGGTGACGTGCGGCGGACCTGTGGGACACCCCCGCCACCCGCGCGGTGTCCTCCCCACCAGCCGTCCCTAGTCGTCTTGTCGTCTGAGTCCCTGTTGAGGCAGGTCCCCCCCAACCCACTTGCCCGCCACCCACCCACAGCCAGGCTGACCCTCCTTGCGCCGGCCTGCAGCTCAGTGTGCCCGCCTGGGCCAGCCCATCCACGGCCAGACGGCGTGGCGCCTCCCGCCCTCACAGGTCCTGCCCTGACCCAGGGCCTTGTCCCCAAGGTCACGAGCGCGGGCATCTTGTAACCGCGCGTGCGGCTCCCGTGCAGCAGCCTCTGATGGGGCCCGAGCCTTGGGCTCAGGTCTTGCGGACGCAGTCGCTTTTCTGGACGTTTGGGCAGCACAGGCGCTGTCCTGCGCCACAGACCCCCGGCCCCCAGGGACCCCTCCCCCCACCTCATCTCGCATCCTCGGGCTGTGCTCCTGGCTCTCGCCAAATGTCCCCTTCCCGGGTGACCACATCAGTTTGAAGGAATCCAGCGTCCCCAGTGTGACCCCAGCTCTGTCCCTGGTGCCGCTCTCCTGAAGTCCGGGAGAATCTGTGTGCCGAGCGTGTCCACAGTGGCCTCCGACCTTCCCCAGTGTCTCCTCCTCGCCGTGTGGTGTTTGCGTCCCTCCCGCCGCGCCAGCCTGGCCCCAGCCCTACCTCCACCTGCCTTTTCAGCCTAAGGGCATTTGTCTACTCCCAACAGCTGGGGTCTCAGCACGTCCCACAGAACTTTCTGTCTCGTCCAGTGCGTGTACCGGCCACATGCAGCTGGTGGGCATTGGATGGCTGGCGTGGCTGAGAATTGGATTTTTGGTTTTCTTTAACTTGACCTTGGTGGCCGGTGGCCCTACATGAGGATGCAGACCTGAGCCCTGCCCTGCCCGGCCCCAGTGCTCGTCTCCGTCATCCCAGATCCGGCTTCGCATGTCTGGCCTGTGCCCTGCACCCCAGTGAGTTGCGGAAACCCCGGTGGCTCGTGCGGCCTCCCATCCCAGCCCCCGCGCTGTGTCCCTCAGAGCTAGGCCTCAAGCTGGCCGTGCCTCCTGAAGGTCCTTGGCCTGCCTCACAATAATGCAGCCCGCGACACTCTGCTCTACACGCTGGCGGGGAGAGGGGCTGGGGCCCGGGCGGCGTCTGCCCCACGACCCAGGGTGCCCACCCGGGGCCTGCAGCCCGAGAGCCTCAGCTGGGCCTTGGCCAGGGAGACGCCAAGGTTGGCGGTAAGCAGTGCAGAGGTCAGCAGCCCTGCACTCGGGGTCAGGCAGCCGGACCTGCCTCCATCAGGGGTCCTGAGGTCGGAGTCGGACCTGCCAGAGCCGTGGAGGAAAAGCGCCTGGAGCTGAGAGGCAGCTCTGAGTCCAGAGTGACCCATGTGCCCGGCTGGGGGCCACTGGCTCAGATGCGTCCTGCTCCCACTGGCAGGTGTGCACCTGTGGACGCGCGAGGCCAGCGGGGCTTCTGTAAGTGCGGGCGTGCGGTGCGCCGCATCCCGAGCTGCCGGGCCCTGGTTCTAGGTGCCCACAGGGCGCCAGCGGTCTCTCGGACGCCTCTCTCCCGGTTCTGCCTCTGGCCCAGCAGTGTCGGGAGGGTGCCGAGGGCCATCTGGGCTGAGAACCAAGAGGTGGGGAGCCGCTGGGGCTGCGAGGCGTGTGGGGGGCAGCCCTGGTCCGTAGCCTGTGACTGTCCTGAGTCCATCGGGGTCAAAGGGAACCATCTCGCACTGTGAGAGCGAAACCATCAGCGTTTTAGAGCTTCAGAGGAAACCTTTTTCTCCCTGAGTGATGCAGGCTTACCAGGCTGTAGTGAGTGTTACGAGCACGACACGTGTCAGAAGTGCTCTGTCGTTCCCGACTTTGTCCTTTTGAGTGCACGCGGGTTATTTCTGTGTGGAGGATTTTACCTGCTTTAAGGCTCCGATCCGGTCCAGGCTGTGTAATCTCAGCCTTTGGCGCCCCGACGGGATCAGTTAAGCCGAGGGATCGCCTTGGCTTTCAGGTCCACCAGCGCTGGAGGGAGTCACCCAGGGGCGGCGGAGGGGGTTCTGGGGGAGGCGAGGCCAGCTGGCATCTGTGCCCACAGGCACACTGCCCCTGGCCGCCCAGGAGGCGGCCGTTGTGGAGGACCTGCTGTATGTGCTGGTGGGTGTGGACGGCAGGTACGTCACCGCCCAGCCCCTCACGGGGAGGCAGAGCCGCACCTTCCTCGTCGACCCCAGCCTGGACCTGTCCATCCGGGAGCTGGTGAGCAGGGTCCTCCCGGCAGCCTCCAGCTACTCCACCGTGACCAGGTAGGCACCCAGCAAAGCGCACTCAGCCCCTTGCGGGGACAGTTGCAGCCTCACTCCTGGGTCTGGAAGAGGGAGGGAGGCATTGCCCATGGTGCCCGCTGGGGTTGGGGAAGAGGCTCCGACCATCCCTTCTGAGACACAGCTCTCACCCGCCCGGTGCTCAGGGCTGCTTTCCTCGCAGGTTCGTCGAGGAAAAGTCCTCCTTCGAGTACGGGCAGGTGAACCACGCCTTGGCGGCCGCCATGAGAACACTGGTAAAAGAGTACCTGATCCTGGTCACGCAGCTGGAGCAGCTGCAGAGGCAGGGCCTCCTGTCCCTGCAGAAGCTCTGGTTCCACATCCAGCCGGCCATGCGCACCGTGGACATCCTGGCTTCCCTGGGTGCGCGGGCCTGGCGGGAGGGACACCCTGGGCCAGGGCACTCATCATCCGATTCTTACTCTTGTGAGGCGAAAGCCGCACAGCTTTGTGTCTTATTAGTTTGCGGGAGGAAGATTCCGGGAGCTTCCAAAAACCACAGCTTTGTAGTTGGAGTTTATCCCAAAAGGAAGGCCTGTCCCCTGAGGAGGGGCTCTAGCCCGTGTGGCCCAGTGTCCGTCTCAGCACTGAGCGCCGTCCTCTCCCCTGGCAGCCACCTCGGTGGACAAAGGCGAGTGTGTCGGGGGCTCGACCCTGAGCCTCCTGCACGACCGGAGCTTCAGCTACACGGGCGACAGCCAGGCACAGGAGCTGTGTCTGTACCTCACCACGGCCGCCAGCGTGCCCTACTTCGAGATCCTGGAGAAGTGGATCTACAGGGGCATCATCGACGACCCGTACAGGTAGGGGCCACGGAGGCAGCGGGGTGAGGTGGGGGCCTGCGGGCCCGTCTCAGCTGACGCCCCGCTCAGCGCACATCGTGAAGCGCGTCAGCTCATGGAGACTTCTATGCTGACGTGTACCTGTTGTACGCGTCGGAACATTAAAAAAATGAACCTGTCGTCTCGACATAATTTACTAATGACCCAGATGACAAAATCTAGCATGAGGGCCTGGCAAGGAAGCCCCTCCATGGTAAGCGTAGGTGGCGTCAGGGTGTCTGGCTCTGCTGGTGACAGGAACACGGGCCCTGATGGGAGTGTCGTCTCGTTGCTTGCGTTTGAGATGGAAGAACACGCGAGGTTCCCGTAGCGGGGCGCGGGTGGAGTAAAGTGAAGTCAGCGTCCTGTCCAGCTCTGCAGACCTCAGTCCCCTCTGCGCCCGGTAATGAGCACCTTGCCGCATGGGCGTCGGCGGGTGTATCTTCGCTCGCGGCTGAGAATGAAGGGCGGCGAGGCTGTCCGTGGCCCCCGTGGACTCCCGTTGTTCGCGGCGGCCTGTATGGCAAGCTCTGCCCGTCACCGGCGCCCGTGCCTTTCAGTGAGTTCATGGTGGAGGAGCGAGAGCTGCGCAAGGAGAAGATCCAGGAGGACTACAACGACAGGTACTGGGAGCAGCGCTACACCGTGGTGCAGCGGCAGATCCCGTCCTTCCTGCAGAAGATGGCGGGCAAGGTGCTCAGCACAGGTGACCGTGGAGGCAGGGCCGGGCGGTTTGTCTCGTGTCCCCACCTGCCCAGGGTAGGCGCCCGCAGTGCCGGCGGCGCCTGGTGGACTCACTCTGTCCCCCGCCCCTAAGCTGGGCTCACCGTCATTTTGTGATTCTTAAAGCTCTGCGGCCACTGAAAGGAAGGCTGTTTTCTGCTCCCAGCGCTTCTGACCGCAGGTGTGCGGGTTTCCGCACAACAGCCAGTTCTCTGCTCCCCGTGGACACCAGCTGGGTGACCCCCCCCCCCCAATTAACTGAGTTCTGGCACTACGTGCCAGGGTCAGTGCAGGCCCCACAGGGTCAGGGCTCCGTCCCTCGAGGCCGCCCCCACCAGGCGCCGGTCACAAGTGTCGGGTCCCCAGGCCACTGCACTCCATGCAGTGTGGCCATGAATCGGGTTCCCACGACCCCCTCCTCAGGTTCGATGTTTGCCACGACAGCTCCCAGACTCAGGGAAACATTTGACTTAACTAGATCGCTGGTCTGTTACAGAGGATGTTGTGAAGGATGCAGATGAGCAGCCCGATGAGGGAGGGGGTCCATGGGGCAGGTGTGGAAGGGTCCCGAGCACGGGAGAGTCTGTCCCCGTGGAGCTGGGGTGTGCCGAGCACCACCCTCCTGGCAGGTGGGCACGTTCACCAGCCCAGAAGCTCTCCAGACCCCTTCCCACGGGGTTTTCCTGCAGGTTCCGGGACAGGGCACGGCTGATCGGCGCGCGGGCCATTGGGAATTAACTCGGCCTCCAGCCCCTCCCCGCCCAGAGGTCGGGACGGGGCTGAGGGTTTCACTCTCCCGTCACGTGGTTGGTTCCTCCGGCCGCCAGCCCCCACCCTGAAGCTCTGTAGGGATGGCCAGGAGTCACTTGCGAGTGTAAAGTCAGGTGTGGGTGAAAGGGGCTTGTGAACCACAAAATCCCAAGGGTTGTAGGAGCTCAGTGCCAGGACCCAAGAACAAAGACCAGAGGTGTGTGTCTTATTTCTCAGTATCACAGGCTAGCACAGGAAAAGCAGTAAAGGACACGTGCCCCGCTGGGCTGGCGGGGTGTTTCCTCATCTCCTTGCGGTCAGGAGCGTGACTTAGTGACACACGTGGGATGAGTTTCCTGGAGACACGCTCCAGCCGGGGCCTCACACTTTGGTTCTGAGATCTGGGCTGAGGGAAAGGGCTGGGAGGTGGTGTAGCGTCTGGTTCTCTTGAGGCTCTCTGAGGTTATTCCTGTGCCCTTGATGAGGTGAGCGCAGGTATGAAGTCACAGGAGGTTGCAGCCCTTTGTGGTGACAGCTGTGCTGCTCTGCTCTGGGCGAGGGGTTAGGGGCTGTGCTCAGCTGGCTGGTTCTCTTGCCTGCCTCTGCCCAGCACTGGGGCTGCGATGTCTGGGGTTCAGGCCTATGAGATATCACGTATACAGCAAGCATGGTAATCTGACTGTTTCTATCCCTTTCCAGGAAAATATCTGAATGTGGTCAGAGAGTGTGGCCGTGACGTCACCTGCCCTGTGGCCAAAGAGGTCATCTACACGCTGAAGGAGCGCGCGTACGTGGAGCAGATCGAGAAGGCCTTCAGCTACGCCAGCAAGGTGCTGCTGGACTTCCTCACGGAGGAGAAGGAGCTCGTGGCCCGCCTGAGGTGCGCCCGCCCCCAGGGGCCGACAGAGGGCCGTGTGTGCCCGCGTCCCCTCGTCTGTGGTGGCACAGCTCCCTCCTTACGGCCGCCAGCCCCCTCCTCGGCCCCCTGCCCTCCCAGGGACCTGTCTGTGGTCCCCAGTGGCTTTCTGGCAGCATGTCCTGCACAGTGCTGTGACCCCGCTGTTCATTTCAGCACATTTGGAGCCGACCCCTGCTCCCCCCGTAAATGTATTTCTTGGCGTGGGCACCCGCGGGCATGGGAGCCTCCTCCCGGTCTCCACCCAGCTCCCCCCATCACCCCAGCACCCCTCGTGGGGAGCACTCTGTGGGCCTGGGCTGTCCTCGTGTCCACAGCCTCTCACCTCTCCTGCCCGCAGGTCCATCAAGCGCTACTTCCTGATGGACCAGGGCGACTTTTTCGTGCACTTCATGGACCTCACGGAGGAGGAGCTGAAGAAGCCAGTGGACGACATCACGCCCACCCGTCTGGAGGCGCTGCTGGAGCTGGCCCTGCGCATGAGCACCGCCAACACCGACCCCTTCAAAGACGACCTCAAGGTGAGCAGGCGCCCCCCAGGGACCTTGGAGAGAGAAACAGCAGAAGCCAGCCCGTGCCGAGTGCTTTTCCTGCCTCGGTTGAAACGCTCACAGGGTCTTCCTTGGCTCTCTTAGGGACGCGTCTCGGGGTCGTGGTGTGTGAGCCTCTCCATGGGCTGCTGAAGCGTGGGGTCGGGGTCTCGGGGGGACTCTGCATCCATGTCTGGCAGGGATGTTGGCTTTAGTCTTCTGTAGCATCTCTGGCCTCGTCGACTGATCTGGAAGGGTTCCCTCTTCCGGATTTCTGGAAGAGTTTCGAGAGGGTTGGTGTCAGCTCTTCCTGGAGCGTTTGGTAGAATTCACCAGTGAAGCTTTCTTTGTTGTGAAGCTTTCGTTGTTTCTTCCGTCTCCTCTCCGGTTACAGGTCTGTTCCAATCTTCTGTCTTTTTCTTTTTTTTTTTTTTTTTTTGCGGTACGCGGGCCTCTCACTGCTGTGGCCTCTCCCGTTGCGGAGCACAGGCTGCGGACGCACAGGCTCAGCGGCCATGGCTCATGGACCCAGCCGCTCCGCGGCATGTGGGATCCTCCCGGACCGGGACACGAACCGGTGTCCCCTGCATCGGCAGGCGGACTCTCCACCACTGCGCCACCAGGGAAGCCCCTCCAATCTTCTGTCTTTATTTGAGTCAGTTTCGTTAGTTTGTGTGTGCTTAGGAATTTGTGTAGGAATTAGTTCTCATAATCCTGTTTATTTCTGTAAGGTTGACGGTAATGTCCCCACTTCCGTTTCTGATTTTAGTAATATGAGTCTTCTCTCTTTTTTTAGTCAAACGTAACTAAAAGCTTATCAAGTTTGCTGATCTTTCAGAGACCTAACTTGGTTTCATCCATTTTCTCTGTTGTTTCTCTGTTCTGTGTTTTGTTTATTTCTTCTCTAATCTTCGTTCTCTTCCTCTTTCTGCTGACGTCGGGTTT
This sequence comes from Inia geoffrensis, assembly GCA_036417435.1. Lineage (NCBI taxonomy): Eukaryota > Metazoa > Chordata > Mammalia > Artiodactyla > Iniidae > Inia > Inia geoffrensis. The sequence goes on along the minus strand of CM070914.1, from coordinate 88,597,377 downwards.
AGTTGCTGTTTTTCTAGTTTCTTAAGTTGTAAAGTTATAGGTTGTTGACTTGAGATCGTTCTTTTTTTTTTTTTTTTTTTTTTTTTTTTTTGCGGTACGCGGGCCTCTCACTGTTGTGGCCCCTCCCGTCGCGGAGCACAGGCTCCGGACGCGCAGGCTCAGCGGCCATGGCTCACGGGCCCAGCCGCTCCGCGGCACGTGGGATCTTCCCGGACCGGGGCACGAACCCACGTCCCCTGCATCGGCAGGCGGACTCTCAACCACCGCGCCACCAGGGAAGCCCTAGATTGTTCTTTTTTAACGCGGGCATTTGCTGCTGTGAGTTTCTCTCTGAGCTCTGCTTTTACTGCATCCCATCAGTTTTGGTTATAGTGTTTTCATTTCCCTTTGTATCAAGATGTTTTTGAATTCCTCTTGTGATTCTTCCTTGACCCATTTTTTTTTTTTTGACCCATTTGTTTTTAAGAGCATATTTTATTTTCACTATTTGTGAATTTTCTCATTTTATCCTATTACTGATTTCTAACTTCATCCTGTTGTAATCAGAGGGCATGTTATGATATCAGTTTTGTTAACCTTATTAAGTCTTGCTTTGTGGCCTCACATATGGTCTGTCCTGGGGAGTGTTCTGTGTGCACTAGCTGTTTGGGGCCGTGTCCCGTGGGGGTCAGTCAGCTCACTGTGCTCACATCCTGTCTCTGACCTGCCTGGTTGTCTCTGTTGTTGACAGCAGGGTGTCAGGCCCCCCATTGTCATCGTAGACCCTTCTCAGTTCTGGCAGCTCGCACTTCATGTGTTTTGGGGTCTCTTGTGAGGTGCAGGAGTGTTCTTGTAGGATAAGATCCGGGAAGTCAGATTCTTGGGTCAAAGCACACAGCCAGCGCTCCACTGGACTGACATCTCTGATGCTCAGTACCCGGGCCTGGGCTGCCCGCTGAGTCGGCTGCGGCCCTGGCGGGAGGGAGCACAGCCATTCAGGGTCCACTTCTGCAGCAGGTGACATGAGTTCTCATCTGTGGATTCCTGTTCACTCCTTCATCCTTCCTTGTTTGTCTTTCATTGTGGTTCTGTCATTCTCTATCCTCCCAGTTTCTTATCAGTTTACAGGAATTGTCCCACGTCTCTGGCACATAGGTGGCACCGTGTAAGGGTGTGAATGAGGCAGTGTGTGGACCGCATTCCCTGCCCAGAACCACTGTGCTGTCCTCACCATGTGCTCCCTCCGCCTGGCCTGTGCAGGTGGTGGAGAAGGGCTGAGTCTTGCAGGATTCAGGGTTTCTCACTTGCCCTTGTTTCTCCTTGATACCATCAGGGATGTTTTTAAAGTAATTTCTCTGTACCTTTCCTTTTCTGTTTTGACTGAAAGCAGTTTTGTTTTTTAATTAAGGTGTATCAGTAGATGTTTGGTGTTTTAAGCCAGGCTCGCAGACTTAGAATCCACGTCTGGAGGAGATTGCTCGGCCCTGGACTCGCTTTTCCATTTCGTGATGTAGGGGTGGGGTGGGGATGGGACCTGATGCTGTTTTGTTTCTCTTTCCCCAGATCGACCTGATGCCTCACGACCTCATCACCCAGCTTCTGCGTGTCCTCGCCATCGAGACCAAGCAGGAGAAGGCGATGGTCCACGCTGACCCCACCGACCTTACGCTGAGCGGCCTGGAGGCCTTCTCCTTCGACTACGTGGTGAAGTGGCCCCTGTCTCTGATCATTAACAGGTAAGCATCAGGCTCTCGCGCCTGCTTAGCCCCTGGGGCTTACTGGCTGCTCAGGGCACGCTCAGCCCCGTGAGCCTCGCCTTCGACGTCTGGTGCCAGCAACAATCCCCAGGCGTCCGTCGGAATCCGCTTTGTTCCTTCTTCGCAGGAAAGCCCTGACCCGCTATCAGATGCTCTTCAGACACATGTTCTACTGCAAGCACGTGGAACGGCAGCTCTGCAACGTTTGGATCAGCAACAAGACTGCCAAGCAGTACTCCCTGCACTCAGCCAAGTGGTACGTCCTCCGGGGCTCCCGTGGGGCAGGTGGTTCCTCTCCACACCCCGAAAACGGAGACCCAGGAGCTGGCATGTGCAGCCTCCATGTCTCTGGTGTTCTGTGCTACCGTTAGACTGTGGGACGGTGGGGCGTGTCTGAGCCAGAGCCCTTCGTGGACCTCTGGCTCCTCCAGGGTTGGGAGCGCCTGCAGGCCCAGGGGTGCTCGGCGCTTTGCGAGTGCTGGGGGCCCGCGGGCTCCCTGTGTATCTGACGCCTTCGCCTGGCACAGGTTCGCGGGTGCTTTCACCCTGCGGCAGCGGATGCTCAACTTCGTCCAGAACATCCAGTACTACATGATGTTTGAGGTGCTGGAGCCGACCTGGCACGTCCTGGAGAAGAGCCTGAGATCTGTGAGTTTAGCCCAGCTGGTCACGATGCCTGGTCAGAGGTCAGGGAGGCGGAGGTGGGGCACGGACCCGACAGCTCCCCCGATGGCTCCCCCGACGCCGCCAGAGCCGTGTTAGCAGTGGAGAGCAGGGCACGCAGGACCACGTGGCCCAGGCTCAGGCTGCCAGAAGAGTGTGCAGTTCCCTCGGAGCCTCGGCTCTGGGTCAGCGCCCCATCCAGGCCCATCCCAGGGCCCCTGGGGGCCGTCAGCGAAAACGTTCATGTCACCAAATTCCAGGAGCAGAAAGTGCAAGGGGGCAGTGTTTCCTCCTTGTTTTCTGTCTTTAAAAATGAAAACCTTGGACCTTTTGGGGCGCATTCAGTGTGTTCTTTTAGCGATATTTTGAAGTTTTCCCCTAAAAGACCACAGGATTGTTTAAAACATGAAAACAACACAGAGCGTACACAGCAGCCCAGTCAGGGCCTCGGTGCGGTCGTCTCAGCAGAACGGCTCTGACAGTGTCTCCCGCCCAGGCCTCCAACATCGATGACGTTCTGGGACACCACACCAGTTTCCTGGACAACTGCCTGAAGGACTGCATGCTGACCAACCCTGAGCTGCTGCGCGTCTTCTCCAAGCTCATGTCCGTGTGCGTCATGTTCACCAACTGCATGCAGGTTCGCCACCAGGGCCCTGGGTGGCGGGGAGCCAGTCCTGCAGACCATCCCAGCCATGTGGGGGCCGCGTTTCCTTGAGTGGGCTGGTCGTGGCTGATGAGCATTTCCTCCCGACCCCCCAGAGATTCACGCAGAGCATGAAACTGGATAGCGAGCTGGGCCACTTGACACTGGAGCACGGCACGATGCGGGGGCCGCCCACGGAGGCTGAGCGGGCCGAGGAGCGTGCCCGCAAGGAGCTGGCCCGCAAGGTGGGTGGGTGGGCAAGCGGGCGTCCCCGAGGCCCTCCTTTCTCCCGCTGGGATTTGACACAGCATTAGGGTCACAGCACTCAGAAACCACACCTGCTACAGCCTGCCATTCCTGTCTTCCCTTTGGTTGATAAAAAGACTCTTAAATTTATGTTCCAAATACAAGCCACGGAGAGTCTCCCTTCCTGACTTCCCACAGTGAGGCTGCGTCGTTCAGGGGGTGTGTGGTAAGGCCGAGCCATGGGGACGCCCCGCAGGGGCCTGCAGCCACTGTGATTAAAGTCTGTCCGTAACCGGAAGGGCCAGGTGGCTCGGCGGGTGCAGGTGTGTGTCCTGTAGGGTGGGGTGCGGCGGGGCGGGGTGAGCCCGGGCAGGCGCTCCCAGGTTCCCCACTTGCTGAGCGGCGGGCAAGAGAAAACAGTGTCAGCTGGAAAACCTGAGCCACACACGGAAACCCTGAGGTCCGCGCCCTCCTGGCTCCGTGTGCTGGGGCCGCAGGGCCGGCTGCCTGGAGCGTCTCTAGGTCCTGCCGTCTCAGGGGTTTTCACAGTGCCTAACGTTTTACCTTTCGTCATGTGAAGGATTCCCGAGACACATTTTTCTATTTAAAAAAGAAGAGAGAAGGGGGCTGAGCTGCTGGCGGGCGGCCGAGTCACTACAGCCGTGTCTTGCAGTGCCTGGCCGAGCACGTGGACGCTCCGCAGCTGGCCTCCAGCTTCGAGGCCACCATCAGTAAGTTCGATAAGAATTTTTCAGCCCACCTGCTCGACCTCCTGGCCCGGCTGAGCATCTACAGCACCAGCGACTGCGAGCACGGCATGGCCAGCGTCATCTCCAGGTGGGTGCACCGGACCCCGCCGGCGCCCTGCCCCACCACGCCCTCCTGCCGGCCCACGCGCCCTCCCGCCACTCGGCGCAGGTGTGACTGAGGCCGAGTGTGTTCAGCCGAGGCTCCCTTGGCCTCCGTGTGCCGCTGCTGGCCGCTTGCCGGAGGAGTGGCATCTGGGCGTTCACATGTGCGGGTGTTCGTGTGCATGCTTACCTGCGTGCACGTGTTGACCGGTATACGTCAGGCCGCCCCATCAGCCCTCTCCCAGTTTCTCTGTGTTCTGAGGGCCCGGCCTGGGTCAGCTGCACTGGCCGCTCTGCCCCAAGCTGGGACCCAGGACACTGGAAGGGCCCTTTGGCCCCAGCCATGGGCCGTCGCACTGTCTCCAGGTGAGCAGTGAGGAGGCGCTGCCTTCCCGCTGGCAGCCGGTCAGGAGACCCCAGGGAACGCATGGAAGGTCAGGGCCGCACTCGCCCGGCCTGCCGTGCCTCGAGGGCCATGTTGGTGGCCCCCTAGGGTCCACCTCCCATGACCCCGGGAGCGGCGAGCGTGCAGGGCTGATGCGAGCAGGAGTCTGCGGAATCTGGGGGGCCGCGGGGAGGACTGTGCAGCGGTGAGGACGGGCGTGCGGGGCCTGAGGGCCGGTCGGTGGGGCCTGCGGACCTGGGGCTAGCGGTTTCCTGCTCCTCAGAGGGGACGTGGTGGGCCTGCTCCCTTTGGGGGCGGGTTCAGGTGAGGAGGGGGCAGTCCCTGCCCTGGGAAGCCTCCTGTTGGGTAGCCTCAGGCTCAGCCAAACACTGGGCTGCCCTGTTCTGCCCACAGGCATTCCAATGTCCTGGGCTCCGCGGTTCGGGGAGCCCCAACGTCCAGGGGCTGGAGACGTTTGTCTCACTTCACCTGTGTCTTTTTTTTTTTTTGTGGCTGCGTTGGGTCCTCTTTGCTGCGTGCAGGCTTTTTCTAGTTGCGGCGAGTGGGGGCTACTCTTCATTGCGGCGTGCGGGCTTCTCATCGCAGTGGCTTCTCTTGTTGTGGAGCACGGGCTCTAGGCGTGCGGGCCTCAGTAGTTGTGGCGCACGGGCTTAGTTGCTCCGCGGCATGTGGGATCTTCCCAGGCCAGGGCTCGAACCCGTGTCCCCTGCATTGGCAGGCGGATTCTTAACCACTGCGCCACCAGGCAAGCCCTCACCTGTGTCTTTAAGCTTTATTCTCAGTATCGCCTGGGGCCTGTATGTGTGTCCGTGTGCGCGTGTGCTGGGGACTTGAGTGCCTCCCACGCCCTTCACCGTGGGGTGGTAAGGGGGTCGCCAGCGTGGCCACGGAGGCATCTGCAGGGACCCTGCCCACCTCCCCTGCAGGCTCGACTTCAATGGCTTCTACACAGAGCGGCTGGAGCGCCTGTCTGCACAGAGGAGCCAGAAGGAGGCCCCCCCAGTGCCCAACCCGCGGGGGCCCCCGGCTCCAGCGCCCAGGGTCGCCGTCACTGCGCAGTGAAGCCAGCCGCTCCTGCCACAGCTGAAGCCTCAGGTGGATGAGTTCAGAGGTTTCTCGCCACGTGTTTCCAGAACGCTTGTGCTGTGTGTGTCCTGTTTAAACATAAAGTTGAACTTAAAGTTGAACTGTCTGCACTCAGCTCCTCTCGTTTCTCGGGGCTCGTGCACTCAGACCAGAGAGGGTCTGCTTGTCTGCACGCTTTCCTGAAGCGAGCAGAGTCCCTTTAAAGAGTTCTTTGGTTTCAAGTCAGACAAAGTGAGAACACATGGCCTCTGAACATCAGGACATCACCAAGGTGCCAGGTGGGGGCGAGGTCTGGGCCTGATGTCTACACCTGTCCCTGTGAAGTGGGGCTGGGCTCCCTGGGGTCAGCAGGAACCCCTCACACTGCAGGCAGGGGATTGCTCCAGGCAGCAGGGGGCAGCACAGCCCCTTGTCCCAAAGCTGGAGCAGCTTGTGGGGTGAGTCACCGACACGCCCACTGAGGATGGAAGAGCTGCCTGGGGCGGGCGGCTGAGGCTGTAGCCTCTCCTGTTAGGCCCAGCCTTGTCCGGCCCCTCCCAACGGGCAGTAGGTGGCAGGGCCAGCCCCAGGTGTGGCCTGCAGTGAATACCTTTGTGCTGCTCTGCCCCCCTCCCAGCCACCCTACCCTTTCCCTGCAGAATTCCACGTGAGTCGTTTTCAAAATTCAGTTCGGACCACCTGCTCCAGTTGTCCCCCCGCCCCCAGCCCTGGCAGATGAGGAACAACAGGGTTTCCCTAGGGGCAGGAGTCGGGCAGCTCCCAGCCCCGCTGTTGCCCTGCGGAGGGGGCACCCTGAGCTGGGGGCGTGGACTCAAGCCACAGACTGCTTCCTCTTCTGAGCCGCAGTGCATGCGGGTGCACCCAAAATGCCACAGTCGGGGCTTCTGCAGCACAGGCTCTGAACAGAGGCGCCCACTGGCCCTCCCACCTGGCCTGAGGCCCAGAAGCCCTGCATCCCTGTCCTGGGCTCTGGGCATTGGGCTTTCCTGAAGGAGATACCTCCGGGTTTCAGGCATTGACGGCGGGAGGGGAGCGCCCTGTGGGCTTGGGGAGGGGTTCTCTGTGGTGGGGGGGCTCTGTGGGCCCACATTGTTCCTGTAGGTGGGGTGGGGGAGGGGTTCTCTGTGGTAGGGGGCTCTGCGGGCCCACGTTGGTCCTGTAGGTGGGATGGGGGTGCCGGTGCTGAGCCCCTGTTGGCGAGTTCCCTGTTGAGGTCTGGGCAGCATAGCGTGTAGTCCCGGCAGCTGGGGTTTTTGCCCAAATAGGGACATGTAGCCTTTGAACTTCTGCTATCAGATAACACGCAACATCAAAAAAGAGAAGTAAAATGGCCAGGAGGATTTGGGGTGGTTCACACGCATCGTTGTGTGAAACACGGTCATGTGTGGGCTCAGGGACACAAGCTGCCTGTGCCCCTTGCTCACTGTGGCCCTGGGGGCTTCTGTCACCCACGCCTGAGATAGCCCAAAGTGTGTGCAAACCCCTCCTGCCTTGTTTTTCTTTTTCTGCTGTTCATTTTGGGGGAGATCATGGTCTGTTGAACTTTGACCTTTGGTCTGGACCCGCTGTGGGCACCACACACCCTTGCACCTGAGGCCTTGACATGCTCTGATGTCCTGCCTTCCCAGGGGCACGTTCAGAATGAGGCTGGGGTGCCACCGGCCGGCTCAGCTGCAAGAAGCCTAGGTCCCCAGGTACCAGGCCAGAGTGGGGTGGCCCCAGCCTGCAGGGCAGGGCAGGCAGAAACGGGGCCGGGGGCAGCAGCGGGCAGGTAGCTTCAGACTTTGGCCCATAACGACCGCATCCCAGGGCTGTCCACTGGGCCTCCACATCCACCCTCTCCACAGAGCATGGTCTGCTCCCTGAGCCAGGCGGCTGCCCGGCACCTGGCCAGCGGCCCCCACCTGTGTGCTCCCCTTGCCCAGTCTCCCCAGTGAGGCCTCAGGAGCCTGGGAGCAGGGCTGCTGGAGCTTGCGCACACCTCACACGCAGCAGGGCCTCCACTCCCACCCCCACCCCCAGCGGGGCCCCTGGCAGCCCCAGCCTGTTTCCTCACCTGCATGGGGGATGCAATTGCAGGAGTGGCCCAGGTTAGTCTGTCCACCTGCCCTGCTTAATTCAGTCCACGTTGACAAAACTTCTGTGTGCTGAACACTGAATACGGGACACTGTCCAGTAGCCCCAGGGGACCAGAAGGAGACCGGGGAGGCAGGGTGGGGGAGGGACCACGCCCTCAGGTGCCCAGGCCCAGCCCCTCCCGGCCCCGAGGGGCTGATTGGGCCGCGGGCAGGGGGCTGGTCGCTGGGGCAGGGCGGGGCGCGAGGGCACGAGCCTCAGAGGCGAGGGCAGGGCCAGAGCCAGCCTGAGCACGGAGCACCTTCTCCCTGGCCCCCCGGAACCGTGGGTTCGGATCCGGACCCCGCCCGCACCACCCGCCATGCACGGCCTCGGGCTTCTGCTGCTCGCTGCACTGTGGCTACAGGGTGAGTGAGTGCTGGGCGTCTGGCTCTGGCTGGTCTGGTCGCCAGGCCCCCTGCTCCCTGCGCGGGGCTCTGGGCTGGTCTCTGGGATTCGGCGGCGCACAGGTGGCCAGTCGGCGGGGAGGCCCTGGGCGGTGCACACACGGAACCTTCAAAAGGGAAGTGCGTGGGGAAACGGCCACCTGGGCGTTTCCTGCGCTGGAGGTGGGGACCGGCTGGGACAGAACAGGGTGGAGGACCTGGCTGCTTCGGCTCCATTCCGGGGCCTCGGGGGGATTGCCCACCTCCACAGGGACCCCCCCCCCCTTGGCAGGGAGGGGAGGACTGAGGAGCAGTGGCCTGGAGCCGTGGGGTTGGGGGCACCCCAGGGGGTTGTTTTGCCACATGGGGACCTGCCTCTTCTCTGGGGGGACTGGCTGTGCTGCTGGCCTCGGACCCCACCCTAGCTCCCGAGAGCCTCCTGGGGTTCGGGGGGAGGGCGCTTACGGGGCAGGCCCTCCGCACGGCCTTCACCCCAGGAGGTTTGCCAGATAGCCCAGATAGCCGTTACGGAGACACAACCATTAACACCTTGAAAGAAGGAGAAAAGAGTCACCTGGGGAGTGGGTCTCCACCTCTGGGCCTGGGCTGGGTTCCTGCTGTCTGTTGTTGGATACGGGGCAGCTAGATCTGGGTTGGGTGAACCCTGCGGAAGAGGGCTGCCAGTTCCCTGTTAGATGCAGTCACGTGATTAGTTGGGATGAAAAATGTCAGCTCTAAGCGCTGGACGGGCAGACCCATCCCGCCGCGCCCCCCACCCCTCCCCCCGCGCCCCCCCACCCCTGCCCCCGCCCAGGGCCTGTGTGTGTCCTCATTCTGAGGGGGAGGGGGCATCCGGGTCACCCCAGGGTCTGGGAGGCAGCCTGGTGGGCTCCTGGAAGGGCAGGCGCTGGGTGGGGTCTCCGGGTACTGCCAGGCGCAAGTCGGCCCAACCCCACCCAGGGCGGGGGTCCTGCGGCTTCTTTCACACAGAACCCCGCTTGGGCTGGGCAGCCAGGCCTCAGAATCTGCGGTCCCCACGCTGCCAGGCGATTCCCCAAGAGGAGGTGCCGGCGCACAGCAGGCTGGGAAGGGACCCCCAGGGTGGGAGGGTGCCCTGTGCGCCTGCTGACCCCCCTCTCCTGCAGAGGTTGCCCCCAGGGCCACCCTGCCCCACGTGGAGCAGTACGAGGTGGTGAGGCCCCGGCGCCTGCCAGCACCCCGCACCCGCCGAGCCCTGCCCTCCCACTTGGTAAGCCTGGGCAGGAGGCTGGCCTGGGGGTCCCTCCCTGGCCCCTCAGAGCCCGTTTCTGTCTGTGAGCAGGGTGTTAGCTCCCTGTGTGCCCAGCGAGCTGTGAGGGGCCGCCTTTGGGGCTGAGGGCCGGGGCAGGCCCCTGGGGAGCTCACAGCCCACCTGGGCCGCCTTCCTCCTCCCCCCAGGCCTCACCTTCTTCTTCCGTCCCGCCCACCTTTGGGCAGGGCCACAGCCGCCCCGCCTCGGGGTGGGGGGTCCCGGCGCTCCGTCTTCCTTTCAGGAGCTCTGCCGGCCGCGGCCACTCCCTAGTTTCACTCCAGCGATTAGTCAGACTCCTCCGAGACTGGAGGGGATGGCTCAGCAGGGCGCTAGCTTACACCTCTCTCGGGCGTTTGGGGCCGGGCTGGGACTCCCCGGGGCGCCTGGGGGCATTCCTGAGACCTGCAGCGTGTGCGCCTGCACGTGCCCGCACGTGCCCAAGTGTGTGTCGAGAACAGCCCCGTCCTGACCTCGGGGTGCGGGCACAGTGCACGGTGTCCTAGGGGTCAGCTGTGGATGGGGGCGCCCCGCCAGTCGGGCCCTGGGCTGGAAGGGGCGGGGCCTCGCAGGGGCGGGTCACCTCTGCCGGCCTGGGTTCTAAGGCTGCCTGTCAGGGGCTGTGTCCCCCCCCTCCCCTTGCTTCCTGGTAAGGGGCATTCTTCTCCCCGTGTGGACTTGTGAGGAAACCACCGAGGCCTGAGGCACCCGAGGCGGTCCCGGGTGGAGCTCCCCACCTGCCCACTGCCTCCGGTTTGACCCGGCGCCCCACCTCCCCCTACTGGCCCGGTGCTACCCACCCCCAGGATTGAGGTGGGCATGGCCGGGGCAGGGCCCCTCTCTCTGGACCCCTCCCTTTTCTCCCGGCCTCAGGGCCTGTACCCGGAGAGTGTGAGCTACATCCTGGGGGCCCGAGGGCACACCTTCACCCTGCACCTTCGGAAGAACAGGTGAGCAGGGGCCTAAGCCTGCAGCCTGCTCCCACCCCTGCCCCCAGCACACCTGTGTCCTGGGCATCCAGCTCCCTGGCCCAGCCGCTCCTCCACACCAGAGGTGGCTTCTGGGGCAGGCAGGCGGGGCCCAGGGCATCACGGGGCCTCTTTTCCAGGGACCTGGTGGGCTCGGGCTACGTGGAGACCTACACGGCCGCCAATGGCTCCCAGGTGACAGAGCAGCTGCCGAGGCAGGTACGGCCCCCCGAGTGACCACCCCAAGGCCAGCAGTGGCGGTGCAGGGAGCGCGGGCAGTGGCCGCGGAGCCCTCACGCCCTCCTCCCGCAGGACCACTGCTTCTACCAGGGCAACGTGGAGGGGCACCAGGGCTCTGCTGCCAGCCTCAGCACCTGCGCCGGCCTCAGGTGGGTGCTGCCGACCAGGCGGGCTGCGTCAGGACGTCAGGGCCCAGCACCGTCTCACTCTCCAGCGAAGTGAACTGAGGCCAAGGAGAGAGGGGTGGCCCGGGGGCACCTGCTGCCCTGGGGTCCCTCCGCTAACTCAGAGCCGTGGGCTTCGCTCTGCCTCAGGGGTTTCCTCCGGGCCGGCTCCACCGTCCACCTGATCGAGCCCCTGGATGGCGGCGGGGAAGAGGGGCAACACGCGCTGTACGAGGCACAGCACCTGCAGCAGAAGGCCGGCACCTGCGGGGTCAACGACAGCAGCCTGGACACCATCCTGGGGCCGCGGGTCTCGGCGGCCCTCAGGCCCCGGGTGAGGGGAGGCCCTGCCTGCTGCTTCCGCGTCCGCTTGGCCCCGTGCATCCCCAGACTCCTGGGTGCCCAGCGAAGTGGGGGTGCTGCCCGCCGCCCCCCCGGCTGGGGTGGGCCTGGGCCTGGCTGCGCGCTGGCTGCAGAGCCAGCTCCTTAGAGTCTGCGCCAGAGCCGCCCCCCAGCTCCCACCAAGGCTCCCCCAGCGCTGTGGGGCCAGCTCCGGGGCCTAGAGATGCTCCGTGTGCGCAGATGGGCTGAGGACAGGTGGGCTGTGGCTGGGTGGCTGACCGCCTTCTTGTCCCCACCCCTCAGAACTGGCCAGTGCCCCGAGAGACCCGCTACGTGGAGCTGTTCGTGGTCACGGACAGCACAGAGGTACCTGGGGCGGGGGTGGGCGTGGGTGGGTGCAGCCGGGCCGACGGGCTGCAGCTGAGGGTCTGCTGTCCTCCAGTTCCAGCGGTTGGGGAGCAGAGAGGCTGTGCGCCAGCGGGTGCTGGAGGTGGTCAACCACGTGGACAAGGTGGGGGCCGCTTCGCCCCGGGGGCTTCCTCAGCAGGGGCTGCCGGGACCCCGCGGCAGCACCCACCCAGCCCAACAGAAACCCTGGCTGTAGAGGCCTGTTGGGGCACCTGGAGAGGAGGAGGGGGCTGGCCATGGGGGGCACCCGGCTGCCAGTGGAACCATCCGCCAGGTGATGGGGGGGCTAGGACTCTGCTCCAGCCCTCGTGACCTGTCCCATCGTAGCGGACGCTGGGGGGACCTCTGGCCCTTGGCTGGCCTCACCGTTGGAACCTGGCCCTTGGGGCTCCCTGCCCTCTGGCAGCTTTATCAGGAGCTCGATTTCCGCGTGGTGCTCGTGGGCCTGGAGATGTGGAACGGTGGGGACAAGATTCACGTCAGCACCCAGGCCGACACCACACTGAACAACTTCCTGTCCTGGCGGGTGCAAGACCTGGTGGGGCGGCACCTGCACGACAACGTGCAGTTCATCACGTGAGTGGGCGGAGGGCCACGCTGTCGCCAGGACGAGGGGGCCCCCAGGGGAGGCGGGTTCCGAGGTGTCCACGTGCAGACGCTGCTCTCTTTCCCAGCGGGGTCGACTTCGACGGGACCACCGTGGGACTGGCCAAGGTGGCCACCATGTGCTCCCAGGATTCGGGGGCTGTGAACCAGGTGCGGGGGATCCAGCTGCGTTTGCCGGACGGAGGCTGGAGCTGGCCACTGGGGGTGGGGGGGAAGGGAGTGGGGATCAGAGCTTGAGCTGGGGCCTGCGAGGGGGGACCTCAGGACTCAGGTCCACCTGCCGGTCCCTACGCTGTGTCCCCTGCCTCTTCCGAAGGATGCACTGACGCTTTAGGTTTGTAGAAGTGATGTTGGCAGGAGGCACCGCCGAGCCCCTCAGCCTGCTGGGGGCGGGCGGGGGGGCCTGGCCACCAGAGTGACCCCAGCCAGCACGGCCCCTCCTGTAGGACCACAGCCCGAACCCCATCGGCGTGGCGAGCACCATGGCCCACGAGATGGGCCACAACCTGGGCATGGACCACGACGACAACGTCCAGGACTGCTACTGCCCGGTGCCGCGGGACGGCGGCGGCTGCGTGATGGCGGCCAGCCTCAGGTAAGGCTCGGCCCCAGCCAGCCCGCCCGAGGGCCTCCCGCCCAACAGGGGTGTCCCAGGGCGCGGGCGGCCGGCCCCCCCCCACCCCCCCCTTCTGATGACAGGGACTCCCCTCCCCACAGCTCCAGCTTCCCCAGAAGGTTCAGCCACTGCAGCCGGGCTGACCTGGAGACGTTCGTGGAGAAGCCCCGGACAGCCTGCCTTGTGGACGCCCCGGACCCCGACCGGCTGGTGGGCGGCCCCGTGTGTGGGAACCGGTTCCTGGAGCGTGGGGAGCAGTGCGACTGCGGCGCCCCCCAGGTACAGGGCCGGGCCCCGCCGCCACCCTCTGCTTTCTGCCCACCGCCCACGTGGGGGGCTGGTCCCCATCCACAGGCTGGGGCGACCGTTCCTGACCCCCGGGCGCCCTGCGCACGCACAGCGACACCTCCTGTCCTCTGGCACCGAAACGACTGGCAGGGCAGGGCTCGTGGTGCGGAGTGACCAGACCGCCCGAGGGAAGGGCCTGGGGCCGGCCCAGTGTGCAGCCGGCTCAGACCTTCGCTGTTGCCCCCGCCCCCAGGACTGTCAGAACCGCTGCTGCAATGCCAGCACCTGCCTGCTGGCCAAGGGGGCCGAGTGTGCCCACGGCAGCTGCTGCCACGAGTGCAGGGTGAGCCTGGGGTTCTGAGGCACAGCAGCAGGCATGGGTGTTTGGAGGCCTCCTGTTCCCTGGGTGAGCTCGGCTCTGCTGAACCAGGTGAAGCCGGCCGGAGAGCTGTGCCGCCCGGCAAAGGACCAGTGTGACCTCGGGGAGTACTGCGACGGCCGGCAGCCCATGTGCCCCGAGGACGCCTTCTGGGAGAACGGCACGCCCTGCCCGGGGGGCTACTGCTACAACGGGGCCTGCCCCACGGTGGCCCAGAGGTGCCGGGACTTGTGGGGGCCAGGTGAGGCGGGCATGGGCCCCGGTCACGGGCCCCTCAGGCCTGCCAGGGTGGCTGCCGGTCCTGAGTCGGAGCGCTGACCCGCTCCTGCCCCGCAGGCGCTCGGGTTGCCGTGGAGACGTGCTACAGCTACAGCATCTCCGCAGGCTGCAGGGGCAGGATCCCCCTGGACTTTGGCAGGTGAGCGTCCACCCGTGGCCCGACTCCCCTGGGTCCAGGGCACGGAACGTTTCCGCCAAGAGAGTCCTCTGCACAAAGGAGTCCGGGAGCTGAGTCAGGGGCCTCTCCGGGGGCCTAGCTGGCCCTGCAGGACCCCCAGGCCAGAGCATGCTGCCCTTTGGCAGAGTGGGTCACTGTGGCTGGGCCATGGACCCCTGCGGGTGGACCCAGGGCCTCACCCACAGCTCCTGGTGCTCTGAGCACGGTTGTGAGCACCACGCAGGGGTCCCCGCGGAGCTGGCTCCACACACGTCCCTCTGTCCTCAGGGTCAACAGGTGTGGCACTCTTTTCTGTGAGGGGGGGCAGAAGCCCCCGGAGCGGGGCTCCTGCACCCTCACCTCCTCCTCGGGTGATTGCCAGGCTCTCGTCGAGGACAGCAGCAGCGCGTACGAGCCAGTGCCAGAAGGCACCAAGTGTGGCAAGGAGCAGGTGGGCCGGACGTGCCTCTTGGTGGGGCTGCTGGACCCCAGGGCGAGCTGGTGGGGCCCAGAGCAGGGCAGTGGCGGCTGGAGGAGGGCTCTGTTCTGGGGAGAAACTCGGAAGGCGCATGGGGGGTGCGGGAGGAGACCCTTCTCAGTTAATGGGTTTGAAGACTACTTGTTCTGCAAGCCCTTTGGGGATGGGCGGGGCCCGTCCTCTGTGGCCCTGGTGGCAGCAGAGGGCTGGCCCGGCGGTGCCTCTCCCCGTGGCCAAGGCCGGCCAGCAGATGGGCTGCGTGCGAGGCCACCGGGGGTGTGAAGGCTGTGGCCGCCCCTCGGAAGCCCAGACATAGGTTTTGGGTCCGCTCTGGTTGACGGTGGAGAGCGGGGGTGCTTCAAGCAGGGGTCCAGACTGGCTGCCTACGGAGACTCCCACTGCCCCTCAGGTTTGCTGGAAAGGCTTCTGCCAGGACCTCCGTGTCTACAGATCCAGAAACTGCTCTGCCCGGTGTAGCAACCATGGGGTACGTGGGCCCAGGGGATGGCCTGCCTGAAAGACGCGCAGGCCGTGCTGAGGATAGCCCAGACAAACCGAGGGCAGAGGCTGGTGCCCTGGGACTGTGGCAGGAGCCTGCGGAGGCCCCCCGAGGCTGGAGCTGACAGGGATCTGGGCGTCCCGTGTAGACACGGAAGCCCGGGGTAGTCACGGTGCCAGTGGACACGTGGGCCAGGCCGGTCTGATGTGAAGTGTCCTATTCTGAGCTCTTAGTAACCTGTACTGTGACGCTGGGGAGGTCAGAGCTCTGAGGGCTTGAAACCGGGGGGCCTGGGGCAGTGCCCTCCCGTGCCCCCGTCTCAGGAGGACAGCCTGCCCCGAAGTTGCCCTGCCCATCCTGCAGCGATGCCCGCTTTGCTCAGAAAGCCCGCAGTGTCCCGTCAGAGCCATCCTCCCTCACCCGCGGAGGGACTGCTGCCGTCAGCACATCTGGTGAAACCTGGGTGGTGGCCGTCCTGGACCCCTATAGCTTGTTCTCTGTTAGTAGGGGCCCCAGCAGAGCAGATGGCGCCTCAGTGGGCACTGGGCGGTGTGGCAGGTGGGGGTCTGGAGACCCTGATGCCTGGTCGTCCCCCAGGTGTGCAACCACAAGAACCAGTGCCACTGCCACCCGGGCTGGGCCCCGCCCTACTGCGCAGAGCTGCTGTCTAACGTGCGCACAGGTAGAGGGCCCGCCCCGCCCTGTGCCTTCACACACCTTCACAAGCCCAGGGGGATCTGGCTGCAGGCCCTGCCTTTTCTCAGGCCACCTGGGAGGGGCCGAGAAGGAGGCCGTGTGCCCCTAAACCGTGAGGGGCACGTTGAAGATGTGGCCTTGCAGCCCCCGGCATCCGGACCCCAGGATCCCGAGTCCCCACCTCGGCCCTACAGGAGAAGGGGGCCCATCCCAGAGGGAGGGCTGCAGGGGCAACGGGGGACAGCGCCAGATCCTTGCTGGGTGCTCAGCCCCGTCCTGGGCCCGGGAACTTCGGGGCCTCCCACCCCCACAAGTGTCTTCCTCCCCAGCAGTCAGGCCGACAGGGCCTGGCCTGGCTGCACCCACGTCACTGAGGGCCTGGGGCCGCCCACCGCCAAGCCCTCCAGCTGGTCCCCTGAGAGCCCAGAGCACTGGCGTCATGTACCGGTTCTCAGGGCCAAGGGTCCTCAGGTGGCCCTGGCCTTCGCAGGGGGCCCGGGGCTTGGGGCTGTTGGCGTGGCCAAGGAGGGGTCGCCTTTCTCAGGCCCCCCCTTGGCCCCAGGCTGGCCTGGACAGGCGCTAAGCTGCCCGCGGGCCCTCCCAGCCCCTGCTGCCTCGAGGCACGTCCGGCCCTGGTGGCACCTGGCCTCCTGTGTCCCCACAGCATCCCGGAGCCTCCTGGTGGGTGTGCTGGTGCCTGTGGCGCTCCTGGTGCCTCTGGCGCTGACCCTGGCAGGCGTGGTCATCTACCGCAAAGCCCGGCGCCCTGTCCGAAGGAGGTGAGCGAGCTCTGGGCTTGCAGAGCGTCAGCGTGTGTGTGCAGAGCGAGTCGCCTGCTTGCACTGCTGGAGGGGGAGAACGCGCTCTGGGCCCCCTGCCTTCGCTGACACGGGGGCCGGTGTGGGTCGTGGTGACAGGTTGGTGATGTGGAAACTCAGAGAGGACCCCGTCTCCCCCTTGCACCCCAGTGGGCGCTGGCCCACTGCCCTCGGTGGACACTGCGCTCTGAGCCTGCCCTGGGCTCTGGGTGTCCCCAGTGCCCACTCTGGGGGGACCTCGACCCCCATGCTGGCCGCAGCAGGACACACTTGCCCAGTGGCCTCCAAGTACCTCCTGCGGGCCCAGAGCCAATGGGGCCAGGACATGTGAGGCTGCCTCTCCCTCTGCGCGCGGCTGTCACTGGCGCACTCCGACGGGCAGCTGCAGCTGAGTGGGCCTCAGGCCAGGCCAGGGTTCCCACGCCCGGGAGCCCCAAGTTGCTGGGCTGAATCCTGAGGCCAGGAAGCACTGACCCATCTTATTTCTCCCCAGGAATGTGGTTCCCAAGACGGCCATGGGGCTGTCCAACCCCCTGTTCCACGAGGGGCACAGGACACGGGTGAAGGGCAGGGCCCCGGCTCCCACCAGGGGGCCCCCAGAGCCAGGCCTTTCCTCCCACCCCAGCCAGCCACCCAAACCCACGGCTTCCGCAGTGACCCCTAAGTGGCCACCTCCTGCTGTAAGCACCAGGCATCCCCAACAGGCTCCCCAGGCCACCCCCAAAGCTCAGGCCAGGATGCGGTCCCCTGGGGCTTAGAGTGGCCACCACGACCACCACTTAGAGGCGAAACGAGGCTTTAGGATGAGTGGTCTGAGGACCCGCATGAGCTGGTGACGGAATTGAATCTGAGGCTCGAGGCCTCTGCAAGGTCCGCCTCGGGGCGGTTTTGAGGCCCAGACGCCCTTGCTGCCATGCAGCACCTCTGTGTGTCCCCAGGGCTGTGGGAAGGGAGCATAACTCAGGGCCGTGCTCAGCGGTGGGGCAGGATGGCGCCCCCTGTGTACACACACGGGGCTGTGTTCTTCCCACTCTGGGAGGGGCTGGAACCTTGGGTCCTCAGCTGGGTGGGGGCAGCTCCGAAGCCAGGGCTCCCTGGAGGTGGCCGCCCTGAGACCCAGGCTCACGGCCGGCTTCCTGCAGCCTCCAACCGCTATATCCAGCCCACCGTCCCCAGTTCCTGTGTATACCCGGCAGGCCCCGGGCCAGGTGAGTGGGCGGCTGGCAGAGGGGCCGCGAGGGGCATAAAGCAGATCCCGGGAGGCGGAGGGGCCGGGGCTGTGGCTTTGGTGGGCCAGGGACCCTCGGGTGGCAGCCACTGCACCCTCAAGGGCCGAACTGAACTCAACCCAGGGGAACTGGGGTCCTGACCTCTCCTCCCCTCCAGCAGCTCAGACCTGCTCCTCCCACCAAGCCCCTCCCAGGGCTGAAGGCCAAGCAGGTGAGAGGACCCCCGGGAGAGGGGCACAGGGGTGTGCGGGGCTGTGGGCTCCATCGTTGTGCTACCTTTGGTTTGAGACTTCAGGGGTTTGGGAAGGGTCTCTCCCAAATGTGAGTCACTGGCGCCCCAGCAAGCCCCCTGCCTGTGGGCTCGCTCGGGAGGCCCTCCCGCCTGTCCTGAGGTCTGGCCCTGGCGGGTCCCCTCCTTTGCTGGGAGCCCCGTGGTACCGTCGAGGGTCCTGCGCACCTCTGGACGGGCACACGCACCTCCCGGCAGGCGGGGAGGTCACCTGCTCTGGCGAATTGCGGGGCAGGGAGACCCAGGCTCCTCTCTCCGCCCACCAAGGAGCCTGGGCCCCGTGGCAGCCTGTCCGCTGGGCGGTGTGGAGTCATCACTTGGTTGCAGTGGTGTCTGCAGGGCTCTAAATCTCAGTAGGGCCCGTCTTCCCTTAGTGGTTAATGTCGTGGGGATACTTGGAGCGATGCCCAGCTGGTTACTTCCTAAGCTGGCCCGCGGTGCCTCCGCGGCGGACTGCACCTACCGCAACCGTTACTGTGGCGTTTGCTTAACGGAGATTCTCTGTTTTTGCTTCTTATTTTTAATTAATTTTAGAGTTAGAGTGAAGTTACAAAAATAGTCCGTAAACAAGTCTTAGGAGGGGTTTTGACAGGCCAAACGGGGAAGGGGGATGGGCAGAGGGATTTCTGGCCAAGGAAATGGTGGCAGCCAGGGAATTGTGCTGGGGGAGAAAAGTGCAGGCGATTTTTCTCCCTCTGCTCGGCAGGGCCCTTCTCGGTGTGCTGGGCCCACCCTGTCCCTCTGGCGCTGGAATGAGCTGCCTGGGCTGAGCAGGGCCCCTGCTGGAGGCCTTCCTTCTCCACTCCAGCCCTGGCCCCGGGAAAGCTGAGATGCAAACAAATGCAAATTCTAGGGGTGGATCCTTTGCTTTAGAGCTCCCAAAGACCCCCATTCTGGCAATTTAAGAGCTTTTCCTGGGTAATGTTGGGGCAGGGGGGAGTTGAGGGAGGAGGGCAGGGCAGTGAGATAAATCGATGGGCCCAGGAATGGGGGCCCGTCCACATTTGGGTTTCATTCGGGGCACTGGCAGCTGTGGGTGGGGAGGGGGTTGGGGGCACTTTTCTGTAGAGAGCGAAGAGAAACATGCAGGCTGGTCTGGAGCAGGGCAGAGCACCCAGGGAACTTTCTAGAAGGTGCTGGGAACCTGGCGCCCTGGCCCAGCTGGCCATCAGCTGTGTCTGCCTCCTTCCAGGTCGTCAAACCAACCTGCACTCCACCGATGCCACCCATCAAGCCCAGGGCCGGAGGGGCCCAGCCTGGACCCACTCAGGTGAGGCCCTCACACACAGGGCAGTGCCCACCTGGCTGGGCAGAGCGAGCTGTCTTTCCCCAGCTGGCTGCCTGGGGCACAGCCCTGAGAGGGTATAACATCCGCCCTCTACTCTGTCAGAGGACTTTTCAGTGCTTGCTGCTGCTTCCAGCTGTTACTGTGTCTTTTTCTCCACTAGTGTAAGTACAGAAGTCTATTCTTGATGAAGCATCAGCTGTTAGTACCCGGGCTGTCTCCACTCGGCTCTGAGCTCTGAGCACAGTCATATCATTGGATGAACTGAGGATCCAAATTTTAAGAAAAGTAAAAGGAAATTAGATTCAGTTGTGCTCTTTGTAGGAGATGGTTTTTAATGTCAGTTCTTTCTTCCTTTTCCAAGGGAGCTGTTGCCCCAAAGGCTGCTCTGAAACCCCCCGTCCAGAGGAGGTGATGGGGCCCGAGCTCAAAGCACCCTGGGGGGCATCTGTGCACCTGTCTGGATGTTGCCTGTGGTCATGTGACCTCGCCAGCAGCACCGACAGACCAGCTGCCTGGCCCCAGGCCCTCCGTCCCCCTCCGTGAGGGCTGGGTCCACTGTGAAAAGTCCTAGCGGAAGAGCCACCTCCTCATGGCCAAGGTCACTCTTCAGCACCCCACCGTCACAGCCCAGGCCCCCCCCACCCAGGACTCTGCAGTCAGGCCCTCGGCTGCTGTCCTGACCTCAGGAACGGGGGCCAGGCCAGTGCCTCCTCACCCACGTGTGTCTCCAGAGTGCCCCTGGTGCCTTGCCTTCGTCTCTGGAAACCTCAGATGCACACTCAGTAGGGCTGAAAACTTCAAGGAAGTTTTTGTATATTCTACAATTAAATTACCAAATTCTAAATGACGGGAGATCGGTGGAAAATGCTGCATGCGAAACAATGCGGAACTTAAAAAGATTTAAGGGTCCAGCGCTTGTTAACATAAAAGTCTACTGTAAACGGGTGAGGTCAAACTTTCCCCGTCTTTTCTTCTTAGACTTTATCGTTAAGGCCTCTGCTTGAACTAAGCAGCCCGGTCCGCCCGCGCGGAGCGGGCCGCTAGCGCCCAAGGTGGCCGGCGCCCCTCCCCTTCAGACCCCGCTCCGGTCTCCCGGCAACGGCCCCGCCCTTCCGCCGCCGTCTCCCGGCAACGGCCCGACCACCCTCCCGGCTCCACGCCGGGCGCTGGCGTGCTGGGCGCCGCCAGGCCGAGCCCCCCGGCCCGGCCGCCGCTGCTGCCCGGCGTCCTCCGTGGCCTCTGCGCCTGGCTGGACGCACTGTCGCTCAGCCGCCGCAAGCGCCACCTGGCCCGGGACTTCAGCGACGGCGGTGAGGGCGGGGCGGCGGCCACGACGGGGCCGGGGGCCGGGGTGACCGCCGGTTGTCCAGGCCGCAGGGCCGCCGCCAGTCAGCCGGGTCCTGGCGCTCTCTGAAGAGCGCAGCGGTCATCCCTGCCGGCCAGCGGGAGCCCCGAAGGAGATGTGCCGCTAGTCGGGACGGCCAGGCAAGGGCCGCGGCCCCGGAAGGGTCCCCGCTCCCCGGACTCCCTGCAAAATGCAGACGATCCCAGAGGCAGGGCGTGAGGGGCCTCTGCGAGGAGTGGGCAGGACGTGGGAGGGGCGCTGCCTCGATGGCCCCAGAAGGAGGAGGAATGCGGCAAAGCGAGGGCCTGGTTCTGCGTTCAACCTGGCCACGGGAATTCCTCCTGCCCCCGGACCCCGCGTTCCCCGGGGAAGGATGCATCAGACTGGGGGTCTCCAGCAGCTCCTCTGACCCCACGGGCTCTCACAGCCCCCTCCCCTGGGGCGCCCACACCCTGCGGGTGCTCCCCGGGACTTCTCTCCGTCCTCATCCCCCTCGGAGGCCCTGGATGACTGATGACTTAAGGAATCCAAGGGCTCTTAGCTCACCTCGCGCCCCTGCCCGCTCGGCCCCAGTGACGCTGGAGGAGATTGTGAAGCTCTTCGGCCCCCGGCTTGTGGACCCGCACGACTATATCCCCACCTGCAACACGGACCAGAAGCTCAGCAACTGGAGCATTCTCAACAGGCAGGGCTTCGCGGCGGGCTTTCCGCCGCCTGCCTTTTCTGCTGGGGCCCCACTCCTCACTCTCCAAGGCTGTCCTGGACGGGTGGCCTCCCCCAAGCCCCTCCCAGCCCCTGGGACAGCTTTTCAGGCTGTGTTCCTGCCGTGCGTCTCCCTGACACTGTCCAGTCCAACCTGGGGCTCCTGGGGGCTCCCCGCCAAGAGGACAGCAGCGGTCAGGTCGAGACCCGCTCACCGGGGCACCAACCTTGCCCTCTGACCGCGTGTCCGGATCATGCTGACCACGCCTCTCGCTCACCCACCCACCCGCCAGCAGTTCTGGGTGGCAGGCTCTGCTCAGGCCCAGAAGACACAGCAATACGTGGGCCCCTGCCTTCGTGGGGCTGTACGTCTGTAGGGAAGACAGATAAAAGAAGAGATGGGACCAGTGTCAGCTGTGACAAGTCACATGAGGGGCAACAAGGCAGAACCCATGAGGCAGCGACAGTGAACAGAGTGGGGCTGCAGTGGGGAGGGGATGTCACCAAGGGTCCTCGGAGCACACTGCCTGGGGGGCGTCACTGCCGTGGCAGGGTTGAGGACTTATTCTGAGGAGAGAGGGGACTTTGGGGGACGTGGAGGAGGGGTGGGCTGCCCCCGCCCCCAGAGGCGAGAGGATGGCAGCTGCGGGCAGACATGGGGAGAGGTCAGGCTCTGAGCACTTTGGAGGTGAGCTAGGAGGACTTCCGCCCAGAACAGAGGAGACTCAGGCAAGAGGATGCGTCTTCCGCAGAGTCCCTGGGACACTTATCGGGGAGGCGGTGGCCCAGGCTGGGACTCACCTGGCCTGAAGGCACAGGGCACCATGTGTCCTGCGACCCCAGATGGGGTGGCCGGGCGCGAGGTGGCCATGGGTCTCTGTGGGTCCCGGGGCAAGCGGGTGCCCCTGTCCCGGCCCCTCTGCACGGAGGCGAGCCAGCCCTGACGCCCGGCTCTGCAGGGCGCTCTGCTCTGAGGGCTGCACCCTGCTTCCTCTGCAGGAAAGTCCTCCACAAGCTGGGTTTCTGTGTCTCGGAGGAGGAGATCTGCAAGGTGGTGGCCACCATGCCTGGGGCCATCGAGCCGGTCTTGTGTGCAGTGAGTGAGGGATAAGGTGGAGGCCGGTGAGGACCCGCCCGACAGCGCTGGACGTGTGGGTACCGTCGTACAGCCTTGGAACCTGCTGAGAGTAAAACCAGGAAATAAGTGGGGATGAAGCCCCGGGTCCCCACGGCCCTGGGGCCCAGACTGCAGTGAAGTTTTAGCTGGGCTGCTGGTGCGGCCCCAGGCCAGGGCCCCTTCCAGCCTGACCCGTCTGCTTCCCGTTTCAGAAGCGCTCAGACCCAGTCCCCGCCCCCAGTTAGCCCCTCCTTGCTCCCTGTCTGTGACTGGGAGACCCAGGTCGGCGACAGGAGCAGAGTCAGCCCCTCCCACCGGTCTCCCTGCACAACGTTTGAACCCTCTGCAGTACCCAGGAGCCTCCAGTGGCAACACTGACAGACCATGGGTGGGGCTCACCGCTGCACACGCTGGTAATGGCCAACCGCACCCCGGCCCCGACAAGTGGGCACCCCCGGGCCCTGTCCACAGGCCGTGCGGGGTGGCCGTCATTCAATGGTCGCCTCTCCAAACGGGGAAGCCATTCAGAGGCACCGAGGGCTGCGCCTGGGCACCACATTAGGCCCGACTGTGCCCCCGTGGCACTGTCTGTGTGGGCTCAGCCCCCCACCCCACCGTGCCCCTGTGTGCCCTTCTCCCAGCCAGAGGCCCTGAGCTGACGGCCGGCTTATCTCGCAGGCCTGCCGAGCCCCTCGGCGCCCTCCGGGGCGGAGACCCTTGGGAGTCAGAGGGCTCCAGAGGAGACGGGCTGCTGGGCACACAGAGGGTGGGCCCCATCTCGAGCCCTCTGACCCCCCTGACCCCCCAGCCCCACCTCCGCTGTCCCACGGGCCGAAGGCCCTGGGTTTGCCTTTCAGTCAGGGCCCAGCTGGCGAGCGCTGGCAGCACCTGGACGCTGGGCTGCAGCAGCTGCTGGAGGAGAAGCCGCAGGAGGCAGTCGGGGGACAGGCCTGGGCGCTCCTCCAAGCAGCTCGGACTGGCGTGCGGTGAGGCGGTGGGGGGCAGGCGGGGCCCCTGGCCGGGGACCCACGTTCAGTTTGATCATTTAAATACAGGACGTTCCGAAGGTACCCGGAAGCCCCCATCCCCACAGACTGAGCACCCAGCTTCACCAGTTGTCAAAGCCTGGGGCCCACGAGCCAGGGGCTGCAGACTCACGGGCTATGCCACCGGATGTGCTGGACAGCAGCCCAGGGGCCGTGGGCCGGGTCGGGGAGCAGAGGCACATCCCTAAGGTGCACACCTGGTTCCGGGGGCGCACAGCCTCTTCCCCTCCCTCTCACCAAGGGCCTCCAGCATTCCTGGGTTCAGGAGGTGCTCAGGTCCCTTCACTGCCGCACAGCGACCACTGCGTGCTCCCCCAGCCCCCCGGGAGCACAGGCTGCACCTTTGGGCCCAAGACAGTGGGGGGTGGGGCGGGTGTGCAGGCCGAACGTGTCGGGCCTCAGGGCCCGAGGGGTTGTCAGGAACTGTGATGACAGCACGGTTCCCGAGGGCTGCGCGGATCTCGACTCAGTTTTCTTGAGGAAGCAGGGAAGTGGCGTCATCGTGTGGTTTGCGTGTGTGGACGGCAGAGAGGAAGCCACGGTCGGAACAAAGCTGCTGTCTCGTGCCCGTGGCCGTGCCTCTGGCCCCTGGGCTAACACAGGGGGCCCTGGCCTCCGTGGGCCCTTGAATAACATGGGTTTGAATGGCGTGTATGTTTTTCAGTAGATACGCACCATGGCGCTGCGCTGTGTGTGCTGCAGACCCAGGGTGAGGGACTGAGCGTAAAGCTGTAGGCGGGTTATTGGCTGTGCGGGGGTGGGGGGGCTGTTCGGCACCCCTAACATCCCGCCGCCACTCCTCGCTGCATTGTTGAGCTGCCAACTGTGTTTTATTTTATGAAACCCAGAGGGGAAAACAGTTCGCCTGCCACTTAAGATGGTGACACAGTTAAGTGCCCTTCCTGTGACTGTCACTGATGTAGGATAAAGCAGGTGGGGGGAGGGCCGTGGAGGGGCCTGGGTGTGCCGGGCCGGAGCCTCCTGCGTGGACTGAAATTAGAACTGGATACGCTCAATCGGCGTGCTGCCTCGGGACGCCCCTGGCCTTCGCAGCTTGTCACTGGGGAGAGGTGTGGCCAGGCTGCGTGGGGCGGTGGCACACTGGGCCTGCTGGTGCACCACGCCCAGGGTCCTCGGAGGGGTCTGTCTGCTGAGAGGCCGACCCCCTGCCTCGGCCAGCTGGAGCCATCTGTCCTTGGACACGGCATCTAGGGGGCAGATGAGCTTTTCGAAATCAATTCTCTTTTTCACTTGCTTGAGGGAGGCGAGCTCTGTGTTCCCGGTAAGGGGAGGCTTGCGGCGTGGCCTCCCTTGGAAGGAGGCTCAGCAGGGCCAGCGGCTGCACTCGAGGCAGGACCGCTGAGCAGTCCCTCCCGACCATCGGTCTTCACGGGAGCGTCTTCTTGGCTGTTTCCCTTCAGAAGTGAGCCCTGCACATGGCGCTGCACTGTATCTCAGCAGGCGTGCTCCAAGGACCTGCCCGGGGCCGGGCAGGGGCTGCAGAGCGGATAGGCCGGGAAGCTCCCAGTCTCAGCCCGCGGCTGGCAGGACCCAGGAGTAGGCTAGAAGGGATGGGGGAGGGAAGCCAGCCCCTCCCTCTCGTGTCCTGCCCTCCATCACCCTGGGTCCCTCAGGCTCATTTCGGGGACCCACATCGTCTCCGTCCAGGGTGCCCCACTCGAGGGCCTTTGGTCTGACCGCTGGCTCTGCAGCCTTGTAGCCCGGGGCTGAGGCTGCCCAGCCCCAGAGGGTGGACACGTGTCCCTCAGGGACGTGTGTTTTCCTGCAGGTCCTGCAGATGAAGGCGGCCAGGCTGGAGCACCTGCTGAAGCTGAAAGGCCAGTGAACTGGAGCTCGTGCAACAGAGACCAGCCCCGGTGACGGAGGGACTCCCAGGGCCAGAGGGACGCGCGCCCCGTCCACCAGACTCGGACCTTGAACCCACACGGAACCCCCCCAGACCAGGTGCTTCCGGGTGTGGCCGCACGCCGTCCAGCAGGCTCAGAGCACCGCGGGGGCCCGAGTGAGTGTGTCTGCAAGCGTGAGGCCTGGGCCCATCCGGGCCGCGCGTCCCAGGGCTCCCGGCCGGTGCGGCTCCCCCGCGCCCGAGACTGGTTTGGACGTGAAGACTTGGGTCTGATTCCCCGGAGGCCCTAAGCTGTCCCGTCATCACTGTGTCTGTGAACGTGGAGGGTCTGTGGCGTGCTGTGTGCCGTGGGGGCCCGGGGGTGGCAGCGTTGCTTGTCAGCTCACCTGAAGTCCCCGAGGACCCTGGAGAAACAGCTCGCTGGGAGGTCGTGTGCCCTGAAGAGAGCCTGTGGGGACCGGCAGAGCCTCGTGGTAATCACCACGCTCTGCTCTGGAGGCCGGGGGGTGGTCAGAGCGGAGCCAGGACCTGTGCGACGGGCCCCACCCAGGCCACGTGGAGCCCCTGGCTCTGGACGGGGACTTAAGGGCGGTGGGCAGGTGTGGCCAGGTGCCCCAGACGCTGAAGGGGGCTGGGGGTGGGGACAGGGGCTGCATCCTGCTGGCTTCCGTGTCCTGGCATCCAGGCTAGGGGGTCTGGGGGGCACCCCGGAGCCTTGGTTCTGCTCCCTGCCCACTGACTCACGTCCTGGGCCCCTGCAGGGTTTCAGGAAGTGGCGTCAGAGCTGAAAACCTCTGTCAGGGTTTCAGGGCTGCTTCCAGCTCTGAGTCAGCCTGCATCCTCCCTGAGTCAGCCTGCGCGGCCGCGGCCCCATGGCCCTGGTGACGGCCATGGCGCTCTGAGGGCGGGCTCCGAGGCCCTTGCAGAGAGAATCGGGGCTCGAGCTCCCTAGAAGCACGGCTGAGGCCGAGGACCTGCTCCCCCCGGGAGGGGCCCTGCTTCCGGGAGAGCCTGGACGGGGCCATCTCTGAGGGTTGCCCTGGACACAGCCTCCAGGGGGGCAGCACGTTGCGGTGGGGGTAGCAGCCCTGCCTTGTGGAGCCAGGACCGCAGGATCCGTGTGCTGGGTCTTCCAGACTGCCGGCCGCGGGGTTCCGGGCCACAAGCAGCCCCTGCTGACTCTTAGCGTCAGGAGCTGGCAGGCCCACGGAGATGAGCTCCTGCAGCCCAGAGCTCACAGTGTCTTGCCAGCTGGGCAGGAGTCTGGGCGCGGTGCGGGCTCCCGCAGCCTCCCTCCACCTCAGGGTACAGCAAGGGGCTGCCACTGTGTTCCAGGGCCAGACACCCAGACGCGCACACGCGGGAGGCTGGCTGGCCCTTGGTGGAAGCAGGAGCCTGCTGTGCGCGTCGCACACGTGCCTGTGTCCGGGAGTGCCCATGTGCTCGCTCACCAGAGGAGGTGGCCACGGGGCTGGCCCGGAGCCTGGGCTTTGGAGACAGAGGATGGAGCTTGGGAAACACAGCCCAGGACACAGGGCTGCCCTGACAGGGACCTGGTGCTGGTGCTGAGCTGCAGGGGCCAGAGGTGGGCCCCGGATTGCTGGCCTGCAGACGAGCCCACAGGTGGCCCCTGCAGGGGTCCCAGCCAGAGCCCCCACCCTACTCCAGCTTCGAGGGGCCTTAAGCCCAGGGCTGTGGCTGGGGGCGGGCAGGGGGCTCACCGGGGGGCACGAGGCGGGGAGAGCTCCGGAGGGGCTGTGCCACCAGCAGGGTCAGGCCTGGGTCCCGGGGGAGAAGCAGAGGCGGGGCTCCCTCTGGAAGAACGCGAGGTGAGAAGGCCGCCCGCTGGTCTATCCCGCGGGCGCCGCCGTCGTGCTCTCACCGTTGCTGGCTGCGGACTCAAGGCAGCTCTCTGGTTCGAGCGTTTTCGGTCACTCCAGCTTTCTCCCGCTGTGAACTGTGCGGCGCAGAGACTGCCTGGCAGGTAACAGGGAGGTTAAGGCCAGGCTGCCCTCCCCCCAGCCCAGGGAGCAGACCCCAAGGCCTGTTAAGTGTCTCCGTGGGCGCAAGGTGGACGCTTGGGTACCTGGTGCGTCGTCTGACAGATCTTTTTGCACGTGTTAAATATTTCATAATTTTAAAAGCATTTTTAAGGGGAAAACCTTAGGGGGCACAGAGATGTGAGTGAGACGCTGAGGGCCCAGCAGTGACACCGTCCGCCCAGGGTGGGTCGAGGTCAGTGGGCAGCCCGGGCTTCCCCAACCTTTGTGAAAGTGGAGGTGCCCGGGGCAGCCGCGCCCACACTGCCCAGGAGCGGCGCCGGGCTGGCCCGAGGGCGACTCCGCGTGGCCGGGACAGAAATCGCGCCTTCCCGACCCTCCTTCATAAGTGGTAACGTGTCGAGTCCTGCAAGGAACCACCACCCTCTCCTGCGCGCGCTGTCTAGCGGCCGAGAGCCAGAGAGCGGGATGGAGCAGGGAAATGTGAGGCCTGGGGTGAGGGAGGGGTGCGCCCCCCAGAAATAGAGCCGGGTGGGGAGATGAAAACAGAGCCTGACGTGTGGGAGCAGGGGCCACGGAAGCCCACCACGCCTGACTCCCGAGTAAAGGCGTGAAGAAAATGAGGGACTGGCGGCTCAGGCAGAGGAGCAGCTGATACAGGGGCCTGGGCAGAGAGCAGGGCTCGGCGCTGGGGCTGCGGGGTGGAGAGGGCGGAGGGGCTGAGGCTGAGAGGCGGAGGCTGGCGCTGTTCAGGCAGGGCCACCGTGGCCGGTGCAGACCGGGCAGCAGCGAGGCACCTGACAGCCCTGGGGGGCGAAGCCCTGAGAAGTCAGGTTCCAGGGGGGGCCTGGGAGGCAGAGCTGGTGGGCCCGACGTCGCGGGCATCACTAACGCGGCACGCTTAGAGAGTTCCAGAAAATGGGAGGGCGGGTGCTCAACCAAAGGGCTCCGGAGCCATCGTGCGGGGTTGGTGGGGGCCGAACCCCGGGCTCCCGGCTCCCCTGGGGCGTCAAGGCTGAGCGAGCTCGTCAGGCTGTTTCCGAGCTGTGAGGTAGGGCAGACGGCCTAACGTTGCACATGTGTTAAATACGCTGTGACACCTAGAACACACCTTTAAGGGAAAAACACCTTAGACGCACAAAACATGTAAGAAGTGAGCTGGTGACGGGGAGCTTCCATAAAACTAACTTAGAGGTTCAGCCAGAACACAGAGTTTGTTTAGCTCAAGGTTGTGATTAAATTCAGGTAGTAACTTAAGCAGAGCAGATTGCAATCGACTGAGATTAGAAATGAAGGCACAGAGAAGACGCAGGAAAGGACGCGTGAGCACGTTGGGACAATGGCCGCTGCCCTGAGGGCCACCAGGCCCTCAGCACCCACAGGCCTGGGGCTCCAGGCCCCTCTGGCGGCCGCGCCGCTGCCACGGGATTGGGGGGCAGGGAGCTGCCCTGGAAGGGATGTGGCTCACGCGTAGAAAGTGTTAAAAAGATGCCCAGAGAACAGGCTGGTGGAAACCCACACGATCCACAGCGATGGCCCTTGGGTGGCAGAATGGTCACTTCTGTATTGTTGACAGTCATAGCAACATGTTGCTCTGTAATCGGGAAAAAATGAGAATAACGGCTCTAACAAGCTCGCCTGAGAGAGACAGGCCTGCTGCTGTGCCCCACGTACGCTTGACATCCGTCCCGGTTGCCCCGTCCCGTCATAGACCCTGAAAAGGACACACTTGTTAAGAGAGAGAAGCCCCCTCAGGAGCAGCCAGCGGGGTGGCCGAGGGCCTGATCTGTCTCTTGGCCGTCAGCCCTGCTGGGCCTCACCCACCAGCAGAAATGGAACCGTCCAGGAGAGGGCTGTTGGGAGTGCAGGGGCCAGAGCAGCCCTAGCCTCACCCCAGGGGAGGCGTGAGGACCCCAGGCCCCGATCCCACTGCCGCCCCCCAGGTGTTCTGGGGGGGGGGGTCTTTGTTCCCGCAGTGTAACAGGCCACACGGTGCGATGAAGTGGTACCTGCCCTCTGTGACCCCCACTCCACCCCTCAAGTCAGCTGAGAGGCCATCCAGGGAGAGGGCATGCCCGCAGACCAAGGAGGGTGGGCAGGGGCAGTGCAGGGCTGGGGGGAATGTGGCACGTCTGGACACCTTTACTGCCAGTCACCTGGACTGCCGGCCCCACCCCTAGACCCCTGGATCCGATGACAGCATGCCGCCCACCCCGCTCACTGGGTGCAGCCACAATGGGCACCTGGCCGGTGGGGGTCGAGCCCTCTCTGGGCTCCCAGAGGAAAGCCCACCCTCACAGGCCAGGCCCCGGGGGAGACCAAGCATTCCTCACTGGCCCCCGCACCCCGTTCACCACTGCGAGGTCACAGCCCCAGACCCACAGGTCCTCACATGCGTGCTCACACATATGCTCACACCTTCCGGGCTGGGCGCTCCTCTGTGACCAACGGTTGCCTGGAGCGGGGTGGGTCTCGGGATGCTCCCCAACTGTGGCCCTTAGCCTGGCAGCCAGGACAGGGCAGCCCCAGCCCAGGCCCCTCCCAGGTCAGGGGCAGCGAGTCCAGGAGGGCGGCTCAGCTGGGGGCTCCCACCCACCCGGCCCGGCCCGGCCCGGCCCGGCGGCTTCTCCAGCCAGGAGGGGCGTGAGGGGCCCCTGGGAGCCGCCTGGAGCCGAGAGGATGTTGGTTCCAGCTTAGGCTGCCCTTGTCCTTGGAAACCGAGGCTCCCCCTGCTGGTCTGGGCCTCGGTTTCCTCCTCGGCCGAACGGGGGCCAGCGCTGAGGGAAGTAGGAGGTGGCCAGTCTCAGGCTGTGCCCTCACCCGCAGCGCTCCCCACCCTGCACGGACCCCCAGGCCTCTACTGAGGGGCGCCCGGTACCTGCGGGGACCCCGAGGGGCTTTGGGTCAGGGACACTGAGCTGGCCTGAGGAGTGCTGTCTGCCTGTGGGACAGCCGGCTGGGGACCCAGGAGACTGCCACGGGCAGCAGCCACTGAGGGGGGCCAGCCTGAAGGTGACAGATTCCTCCCCAAACCTGGGGGCCCAGCCCCCTGTGAGAAAGAGACCCCCGGCCCCTGGGTCATGGACAGCAGTGACCGTGCGGGAGCCCGGGGGCTGGGGACCTGAGCCAAGCCTGGGGTCCAGGCTCAGGGCCGGTTGGCAGGGCTGTGTGCATGCAAGCCTGTGTGACAAGCCCAGCGGCCCAGGCTCTGGGCCGGTGGCCGGGGCGGGGCTGCCAGGTCAGCAGTCTGGAAAAAGCGGCCACAGTCCTTCCTCGGGTTGGGGGTCCCGGGAAGGCCAAGGGTGCCCTGGGAAGGGCCGTCTACGCTGTGGCCTTGAAGGGCGGAGGGCAGTTCTCTTGGCCAGGCAAGTGTTCCGGATCCGCCCCGGGGAGGAGAGAGAATTTTCAGAATCCGAGATATCTCCCCGGCGAGGGAGCTGCTCACACGCAACCTTGAAAGCCCGACCTGGAGGCTGGGGGGGTCCCGGGTCCAGGCTTAACTCCTCGCCTCCCGTCCCGGCCCTTCTCAGAGCCTTCAGGCCCAGCCTGGCCCACGCATGGGTCCCGCCTGGGACCCAGCGCCCACAGGGGCTTCCCACAGGTGTCCAGGGCCACCGGGGCCCCTGGCCGCGGTCACGCTGGCCGCACGGCCTGCCTGACCCGGCCAGACTCAGGCTCTCGGCGCCAGAAGCCCCAAGCCCAGGAGGCCCCCGGAGCCACAGGAGTCTCGGCCCAGACCTGGTTTCCCGTCCCCCACACCTCTCCAGGCCCACGTCCTCTCCACAAACAGGGTGTAGGGACGCCAGATTTAGCAAATAAAAATCCAGGGCACCAAGTTAAAGTCCAGTTTCAGACCAACAACGCGTAGTCCTCCCCGTGGCCACGCTCCCCACGTTACCACGTGCTCTCCACCACGAGGACCTCAGGCCGCCAGGATTTGCACCCCCTGCTCTTCGAGGGGCCTTGGAGAGGTTTCCAGTCTGAGGACACCGTTCCAGTCTGTCTGGGGCAGTCCCTCTTGGGTGGACAGACACCGGGGAGTGGAATTGCCACGTCACAGGGCGGACACCACTTCAACCTGCTGTCTCCAGACGGGTTGGCTATATTCAGAGCCTCCTTTGATGGGTGGGGAAACTGAGGCCAGGAGAGACGGCCTGCACAGCACGTGTGAGCTGCAACCGGGCGGACACCACTTCAACCTGCTGTCTCCAGACGGGTTGGCTATATTCAGAGCCTCCTTTGATGGGTGGGGAAACTGAGGCCAGGAGAGACGGCCTGCACAGCACGTGTGAGCTGCAACCAGGCCTCAGCCGTGCCCTGGGAAGGGGGCTGCTGACCCTGCCTGTCCTGCCCCTCGGGGTGGGGAGCGCCAGTGGATAACCACCCAGGGAATGCAGGTCAGGTTGGGGTGCAGGTCAGGTTGGGGTGCAGAGCAGGATTGGGATGCAGGACAGCTTGGGGTACAGGGCAGGCTAGGAGGCAGGGCAGAGGCCAAGGTCTCTGTGCTCCACAGGCCACCCTCTCTGGGAACCCACCAAGGGTTAATGTAGGCTACCTCCTGGTGGCTGGAAACTTTGGCTTTGAGCTAGCAGACAGCTGTGGG
The DNA here is from genome assembly GCA_036417435.1 of Inia geoffrensis. Classification (NCBI taxonomy): domain Eukaryota; kingdom Metazoa; phylum Chordata; class Mammalia; order Artiodactyla; family Iniidae; genus Inia; species Inia geoffrensis. The sequence continues at coordinate 88,565,530 of CM070914.1, read as the reverse complement.
GACCCCCCCCCCCCCGCAGGAATGGAGCAACGGGAGGGAGTGAGCAGTCCTGAAGGACACCTCTTATCATCAGTCAATTCCATGCCAAGCACGTCCTCCAGGGCTAGCAAGGATACTTTCTGTCTTGTGGGCAAAGGGCGGGCCGGGCCCAGCATGTTTTGTGTTCCAGGGGCCGCTTGTGGTGCCTCTGAGCCCAGGGTTCGGCTGGACCCAGCAGGGGTCCTGCCCCAGGTGACAGGGACCATGACACAGAGCCCAGGGCTGTGTGGATGCCAGAGTGGGCAAACGGGAAGGCTTTCCGCAGGGGGGTCCGGCCAGCGGCTGCAGAAGTGAGGGGCAGGACCCTGTGTCCCTTGTCCAGCCGCCCTGGAATCCAGCTGCTGTGTCTGCTCGGGGGTACCATCCTCACCACTTAGGTAGGGGGCTGGACCTGGCATGCATTGCTCCACTCGGCTCCTAGAAAAGTCTGACGGGGTTGGGGGGGTTCCCTGGACGGGGCTGCGGCCAGAGCGCAGGAAGGGGCAGCCCAGGGCCTGGGTTCCTGCTCTGGGCTTGAGTCCCATTGAAAGCCCTGAGGGGCCACACAGCGCCTCAAGGCAGGGAGAGCACTTGGGATGCACCTGCTGGGCAGTGAGCGGCCTCAGCGCCCTCTGGCTGGGGCCTTCCTGCCCTTGGCCGTGAGTCCCCTCCTTCACCTTCAGAAGCCACAGAGCAAGCCCTCCAGGGGCTGAGACCCCAAGGGTCTGGGCCTTCCAGGGGTCCAGGTGGGCTGGATGGGACTGAAACCCACCCTGGAAGGCAGGCCCAGCCCCTCAGCCGCCCCCTCCCTGTGCCTAGCTCTACGTGGCAGCCTGAGGGGGGCTCCTGGACAGTCTACTCCCTGCCACCCTTAGGGAAACACAGACAGTGGGTCCAGCCGCCTCACCCCAGCTGGCCTCCCACCCAAGCTCCCCGGGCTCCCGCTGGTAGAGGGCCAGCTACCCCCACTGCCGGAGGGAAAGTGGAGGCAGGGGCCTAAGGGGGTGATGGGAGCAGGGCCGGCGGACGGCTTGGGGTCCACACACCGGAGACACTGGGCTGGGGTCAGAGTCAGGCTGCCGTCCCCGCCCAGCTTCTCTAGGCCTTTGTGGATGCAAACAGTGCTTTGTAACTGGCAGGCGCTGGTTTTATAATCAGGACGGTAAGATTAAGACAAGGGAAGGCCTCCAAGGTGCTTTAGAGCGGCAGGGCCTCCCGCACCCACCCCCCTCCAACTCCCTGTCTCTGTCTCTCTCTGTCTCTATCCATCTGCCTCTCGCCTCCTCTCCTGCAGGCCCATCGCCCACACACCTGAGGAGCCCAAGGTCAAGGGTGATGGAGGCTCCGGACAGGGGAGGCCCTGGGGTGGGGGAGCAGGACCCCAAGGGGTTCTCCAGAGAGCAGGGGCCTAAGCAGATGGTCCCAGAGCCACCACTCGAGTTGGGATTTCACCCATCAGCCTGAGACTCAGCAGACGGCCCCCACCTCGGGCCTCTGAGCACCTGGGGTGGGGGGTCTTCCTCCACCAAGGGCACCTCCCCTACCCAGCAGAGGTTGGGGTCTGACACCCATTTTGTGGCCCCATACAGTGCAGAGGTTGGCCCGGCCCCTCCCTCCCGCCCAGGAGCCCTGAGCAACTGCTCACTGGCATCTTCTGACACTGCGCCCACTGGCAGGCTGCACGGCCCCCAGAGGCCCTGGGCTGCGGACAATCTCCCGCCGCTGCTCTGCAGCCCAGAGCCTGCACGTTCTCAGCCACACTGCTCAGCCAGGACGGGTCCAGGCCACGGTGGGTGTGTGTCAGGAGGGACTGGCACGTCCACGGGCACGGGTGGTCGCTCTCTCACCGGGCTTCCCTCACACGTCCACCTGTGCCCTCCGCCTGCCTTTGCCCATCCAGGAGCCCGCCCCTCAGTTAGGGTTTGATGCAACAGTCCCGAGGCTCCACTGGTCGGCTGAGAGCCTGAGGGTCTGCTGCACACACACCACACATGCATGCACAGACACACAGACACACCAGAGCCGGTCTCGGTCTCGGGGTAAAGGGAGGGCAGGGTGGGGTCGCCTGTCTGGACCCTCAGGCAGGGAGGGGGACTGTCCCTGGTCCTGGAGGCACGGACCACCCCAGGGGCGGAGGGGGAGCAGAGGCTGGGTGCTGCACAGGAGGGGGCCCTAGGACCCAGGGGACAGGTGGGGGACGTGATGGCCAGTCAGTTTCAGACTCAGGCCACCACTTCTGCCATTCCCCGCAGGTCAGGAATGTTCGTGAGCAGAGTGGGGACACTTGCCCATGTGGAGCCAGCTGCCCCCTCACCGCGGGTAGTGACTGCGCCCGTGCCCACACACAGCGGGAGGCTGAGCTGCCCTCCTGGGGCCCCTGGGCCTGGGAAAGGGGAGGCGCGCCTGTGTGTGTCTCTGTGTGGGAAGCCCTGGGTCTTCGATCAGCTGTCCCCTGGGTGCCGCTCCCTCGCGTGTCCCTACAGTGCCCCCCAAGACTGCAGATCCCCTGCCCTTTTCCAGACAGCCTGGGGCCCTGGGGCAGAGCTGAGCACACGGCAGACGGGTGTGAGGCCAGGCACAGCTCCCCCACCGGATCCTCTGGACTCTGGGCAGCCCCAGTCCCAGGCAGCCTCCTGAGGCAGGGGTCCTGGGGCTCTGTGGCCAGGGCAGGAGGCTGGGAGGCTGGGAGGCCGGGAGGGGAGGGGAGAGGTGCCATCTCCCTGTGTGTTCTGGGCCGTGACGCAAGCAGAGGCTCGTGGGGAGATAAGGTCCGGAGGAGGCTGCCGACCAGGGCTGGCCCGGTCCCAGGTCCTGGCCAGCAGCCCCCGGCCCTGTGGGCCTCGCCGCCCGCCTGACGAGGCTGGGCGCTCTGCTCAGAGCGGGTCTTTGTGCCCCAATCTCGCAGGTGCGGGGGCGGGCGGGGTCCTTGGCACAGAGCAGCCCGTGACCGCACGTGATGGCCGCTGCTCCGGGTGCTGCCCGCCAAGGTCTCCGCCTCACATAAAGGGGCGCCCGGCGGCCGCAGCGGCAGAGCCCGCAGTCAGCAAGCGGCTCTCCTCCTCGCTCCCGGCCCCGCTCGCCCGCAGAGATCGTGGACCCGAGGCTGACCAGGTAAGGCCCGGCTGGCCTCCCTGCCTCCGCCTCAGCCCACCAGCCCATCCTGCTCGCTTGCACCCACAGGACGCCTGCAGCCGCCCAGCCGAGCCCGCAGCTCGTCCCCGCGCCTCACCCGACCCAGCTCGGACGTCCTGGACCCGCGCCCGTGCCGGCCACGCCGCTCGCTGTTCCTTTTTCCTATGCATATACTTCTTTGAGGGTCTGACCTAAAGAGGTGTAGGGCATGGGAAAATGGGGCGCCGAGGTCCTGCCGCGCTGCAGAGCCCGTTCCCCGCCACGCACCTGCCTCTGGGCCTGCTTCCACGTCCTGCACGCTGGATCGGGGACGGATCCGGATGGCGGGGCCAGGGGGTCCTTGCCCTCCTCCATCAGGATGATGTATTGGGGGGGCGGGGGCAGGGAGAGGGAGGGGTCGCCCGTCCTAGGACAAGATCAGGTAACCTTCACTTCCGTGCGCGCCCTAGAGCTGCGGACGGCGTGGTCCAGGCCCTGCCCCTGCAGGCCCGTGGGAGAGGGGCTGAGCAGGCCCCTGCTCCACGGTTACTGTCACTGGGGCTGCCCTGAAGTTACAGAAGGTGCCCGAACAGGAGCGGGGACAGCCCGTTTGGGACCACTGCGGGGTCTGGGTCTGTGACCAGGGGGCTCGGACGTGCGGAGAAGTGGGGCGAGGGGGGTGGGGGCGTCAGCGGGGGCTGCCGCAGGGCTGCTCTCTCCACCTTCATCACACTTCTAACTAGTGTGAGTGGATTTTCCCTTCAGAAATGTCAATAAAGGTGACTTCATGTAAAGTTCAGTGTGGAAAAGGTTTGACCATTGAAGCGCTGAAAGCAAAGCTCCCTCCGTCTGTGCTTTTCCTCTCGTCCGCGCTGGTGGGGGCAGGGGGGGCACATCAGTAAGAGTGAGTGGTCTTGAGGGAACCTGATAAAAAATACATCAACATGAGGGAATGAAACGACTCCCAGACACATCAGCTGGGGGGTGGGCAGTGGGGTGGGGGGGCTCTCTGATAACCAGGGTCATGGGGGCAGGACACTCCCCGGGCCTGGCGGCGCCAGGTGGGCAGGCCAGGACTCCCAGGGCTCGAGTGTGCACAGCCTGCCCCCCAGCACTGCCTGGGGCGCAGGCCCGCTGGCCCAGGTGGGAACTCCCTGGCCCTGGAGCCTGTTGGCCTTAACATCCTGCAGCAGGAAAAGGGACAGAGGGAGCCCAGTGAACTGAGAATTTCAACAGTGAAGCTCAGGGCTCAGGCTTATCTTATCGGCTGATCAGCCCAGCGAACGGAGCTCCCTGCCCCCACAGTGCCACTCTCCGTCTGGTCCATCGTCACCAGGGGGCTGGGGGCTGGCTCTGCTGGTAAGGCTCCCCCTGGACCACTGAGTATTGAAGGGAAGCAGGTATATACAATACCCTGAGTGCATGAGAAACAGTGGCCGGATCCAGACACCCGTTTCCTGTGATGGGGAGGGAGGTGGGCTGCAGGCACAGCTGGATCCAGGCGGCCAGTGGCTCTGCCTCTTGCTCTCTACCATTGTCCTCCTGTCAGCAGCTGCAGCGTATGGCTCCTGGGCCCAGGGAGGGAAACCCTTCGGAGTCACTGCAGCTGGCCGCGCATACCCTCCCCTTGGTCCATACCCTCCCCTTGGTCCCGGACTTGCCCCAGCCACAGCGTGGGGTCCCTTGTGGGCGGCTCCCTCGGCAGGCAGATAGGCCAGGAGTCCCCACCAGGAGGTCGAGCAGAGCAGGCCAGTGTGTCCCGTATCAGCTCTGGTTCAGCTGAGGAGCACAGAGAACAGCCTGGGGCCAGGCAGCCCTCAGAAAAGCCAGGTGACGCCCCTACAGGCCGCCAGTCGCAGGGGGCCCCTGTCCCGTAAACGGTGGGGTGGGGATCACAGAGGCACTGGGTGAATGATCCTGCCCCACAAAGCTCAGCATGGCTTCCCTGAGGAGGGGTTTCCCTCCACCTGCCCCCTTGTCTCTTGCAATTACCACCACAGCTGGGAATGACGATCTTACTGGCCTGGGAAGGGGGCGACACGGGACCCTCCAGCTGCAGAGGCCTGGGTGGTCCTGCCGCCCCGGGAGGCTTGTGCTCCCACCTGGTGGCCAGGAGCCCCGCCGTGCGGCCCTGGTGGTCCTGACGCCTGGACGGCAATGGTCTTGGATATGGCAAATCCTCTGCCACCAGCGGCCCCTGAAGCGGGAGGAGGACGGAGAATCTGTGTGGTCGTGGCGGGGAGGCGCTCCCGCACCCTTAAGGGGGCTTGGCAGTGCCGCGCCTGTTCTGCAAGCCCCTCTGCTATGGAGCCTGTGCGGGTGGCCTGGCTGAGAGGACCCATTCTTGACCCACAACCAGGCGTCACTGCCTGGGTGCCAAGAACTGGGTGGCTCAGAACTGGGGGGGGGAGGGCGGAGGGATGTGCTTGGCCCTGGGAAGGGGAGGGGCCGACACCCAAGCAGCCCCGCCCAGCACCTCCTATGACAACTGCAGACAGAAAACTTTAGAGCGAGACAGACAGCCCGTAGACCCCGCCAGCTAGTTCCACTGTAAATATTTTGGCCTATGTATCTTATCGTGTGGATTTGGCACCTTCTGCATGTAAGTTTCAGGCATGAGGCCCTGCAGACTGTCACCAGGTCTGGCTCCCAAACCAGAGGAGGTGGACCTGGCAGAGCCGTGGGCTCTCCCGTTTCCACCCGGTTCCTGCTCAAGGCCGGCTGCCCCAGCCAGTGTCCACTGCAAAGTCCCTGTTTCCCCAAACTGGGATTTAGACTGTTCTGCCCAGTCCCTGCCAGTGGGTGAGGCTCTAATGCACCTGTCTGAGCAGCAGGACAGAAGGAGGGCTTGGGAAGCCTGGTCCCACCAGTCACTGCTGGTCATGACAACCGTGGGTTAGAGAGGACCAGGTAAGGGGGCACCGCTGCCCAGAAGTGGGTGGAGGTTGCAGACAAGTGACACCCAAAGCCCTGGGAGTGGGGGCGACAGCACTCAGGCAAAAGACACACAGACACAGGGACAGACAGACACAGAGACACACACACAGAGGCGCACACACACACACACATCACGGGACACAGACACACACACAGAGGCGCACACACACATACATCACGGGACACAGACGCAGAGGCACACACACAGAGGCGCACACACACACACATCACGGGACACAGACACAGGCACACACACATCATGGGACACAGACACAGAGGCACACACACACACACACACACACACACACACACATCACGGGACACAGACGTTGAGGATCGCTCAGCTTCCCCTGAACCACTGGGTAGCCTGGAAGGAACGAGACAAGCTAGACTCTGGCTAAGATTTTAGGGTCGAGAGAGAATCCAGGCAGGCTTTTTTGAACCAAAGGTTAAAACAGCTGAAACCACACAAACCTGTACCTGTTTAAGCAAATCCCGATCCCACAAGAAACCTTGAATAGGGCTTCCCTGGTGGCGCAGTGGTTGAGAGTCCGCCTGCCGATGCAGGGGACACGGGTTCGTGCCCCGGTCCGGGAAGATCCCACATGCCACGGAGCGGCTGGGCCTGTGAGCCACGGCGCCGCTGAGCCTGTGCGTCCGGAGCCTGTGCTCCGCAGCGGGAGAGGCCCGTGTGCCGCAAAACAAAAAGCAAAAAGCAAAAAACAAAAAACAAAAAAGAAACCTTGAATAAATGGCTCCACACAGTTATAAAAGCCCCACCTCTGTAAAGTAAGCCACAATCGCAATGCAGTAACAAGGCCCACACCGTGCTGCTGCGGAACTTGGCCAAAATCCCAAAGGCTCCAACTGGCCTTCGGCAGCTGCCCCCACACTGGTCCGGCTCTATCCTCTGACACCCAGACTTCTGCTTCTTGCGCGGAGGCTTTCTGCTCAGAACCCACCCTCCACAGAGAGTGGGAGGTCTCAGGGTAGCGGTCCCTTGTTGCCTTCCTGCCTGGCAGGCCCCAGGGTGCACCCTCACCCACACAGCTGTGCCCAGCTGCCCTTCCCCGATCACCTGCCTCTTCCTCAATCCCTCCTACTCTCCCCCAAAGCACTCCTGTAATGAATACGAAGTGATCCTGTACTGAATACCCAGGTCCTCTCTGAACCGGCCCTTCACTGCGGTATCCAGGCATCATCCCCACGCCCCGGCTCGCCCACTGTCACCCATGCGGCGCAGACACCCTTTGAGTGCCGTGTCAGAACCCTCCGGAAAGTTTGCCCCTCCCCCACCCCCCCCCCGGGCTCTTTCCTCCAGAGGTGAGGCGGCTTCCAGGCGCTCCTCGGACAGGGAGGGGCCCTCTCTCTCCTGCTGCGGGGGCACAGCCCTGCAGGTGAGGACAGAGGACAGCTCAGGGGGCGCAGGCCAGACGCTGCGTGGGTCCTTCCTCAGCAAAAGGAGGAGCAGGGCAGCACAGGGGGCAGTCCCTGGCTCACACACGCTCTGGAAGCTACCATCAGTTACTTTCCCGTTTCCAGCTTTGGGGTCATTGTTAACGTGGAATTCAAACACCAAAAGGTGAGAAGCACGTTCACTTCCTCCCAATCCTGCCAGTTTCCATTTTCATGCACAAAGCCTGGAAGCACATAGCATAAGAATCCGACTTTATTTACTAACTGGAAACCTTCTATTGAGTAAGTTACCCTCAACGAAGGGTAACGTTACCCACGTGTGTGAGGGCGTAAGAGCCCGGCGCAACACAGTCCACTTTGGCCTTTGACTGTTTGCTGACCCATCACTTCCTAGACCAACCCGTTGGCAACTTTTAGGTATGAAGGGGCTCTGAAGCGCCTTCGACTGTAAACCCTCCACAGTTCTAAGGCCGGAAGGTTCCAGGTGCCACCGGCCTCAGGCCCACACAGGGAATCACAGCGTCTCGCAGGTAAATGCCAGACACAGCTCTGCACGGAGGCCCAGTGTCTGACAGGCCTCAGCTGCGGGATTCTGGGCAGCCACACATCCTTAAAAGACATCCCGGATCTCCGGCGGAGCGCACAGGTGCCAGGCTCCCCAGGGCAAAGCTGGGCTCAGCGTGTGCACCGGGCTCCCGGCGTCTGGGGTGCTGCCTGCCGCACGAGGCCCACGCGGAAGCCAGGGAGCCCAGAAGAAGCCCAGAGGCTGGGCCAGAGCTGGGGGGCCCACGCAAGGATGCCCATGGGCACAGCAGTTGCAGGCCGCACGCAGCCCAGGGCAGAGGGTGGGGAGTCAGAGCGCCAGGGGCGCACGGAGTGCTGTGGGGAAGGGTGCACTCAGCTGCAAGTCCTGCAGATGGCGTTTGTGTTTCAGGCGGCGATTCTGAAACCAGGTGAGCAGGGCAACGACGGGCCACCCACCTCGCCTGCACTTCGGAGAGCTGCATCTCCCGGGCCAGCAGTGGGCCCGGGTAGCGGCAGTGACAGAAGGAGCGCACCAGAGCGCTGACCTGCTCCGCCGTGGAGGCTGTGCGCACACGGGGAGTCCGAGCGCCCTCTGCCTCCTGGCTCAGCCCTGAGGGAGGACAGGAGGGCACCCAGTCCGTGTGGCTGAAAGTGCTGCCTGGGGGGGGACAGGGCCCCGCCCCGGGAGGTGCCACCAGGTGTGACCGCAGAGGGTGCTGGCGGCGGGGGCCTCAGGAGAGCAGCCTGCCCTCCAGCCTCCCGCTGGGCCAAGGCGACACCCCTCCTCCCCTTCAGCTCGAGTGTGGAGGGGGTCGAATCCATCCAGAGGCATGGATGTCGAAGAGGATGATGGAGTGGGCAGCAATCCTGACACCGGCCCCTCACCCGCTGCCCAATGCTCCCTTCCAGAAACCAGTTTCTTTCACCCGCAGACAAGGAACTCTGACTCACTGGGCGGGGGTGGGGGGGTGCAATGGGGGCTGGCGGAGCCCACCCTCGGCAAAGGCCTGCGGTCTGGGGAAGCCCTCCCATGGACTCCCCGTGTACCCAGGCTCTGTCTCCGGCAGGTCTGTTCTCTGATTTCTAATTATGAGATAGGGCAGCACTAAGAACCCCCAATAAGGTGAAGATGTCTCCATGGTCATTATTAAAACTTTTTAAAAAATGCAAACTTACAGGTAATACCAGCCCCACTTTCGGCCACGTAGGACTTGACACCTAAGAGCAGTGATTAAGTCACAAAGACTAAAAGACAGACTAAGAAAGCCCCCTCCGCCAACGACAAAGCGTTCCGTCAAGTTTGGAAACCACGGGAAGCTCACAAGGATGGAACCACAGTGGGCTCCGGGCCGTGCTGTCCCTAAGCAACCCTGCAGGATTCCAGGTGGCCGGCGAACAGGCCGTAGTCTGGATGCCGGACGAAGGCACCCGGCTTTGCAGGAGCCATGGTGAGCCCTCCGAACTCAGCAGGTTCGTGACCTGCAAGACGCACTTACCTGTGACCCTCTTGCAGAAGTGGGCCCCAAGGACTTCGAGCTTGAAGGCCATGTGTACCGAGTGCTAAGGTGGGCATCCTGGCTCAGAGAGGGTGGGGGCAGCCCCTCCAGGGCCGCGGGGGAAGAGAAGTTCCAAGGGGTCAGAGCAGGGAAGACCGCCACCGTGGTTTCTGCTTCCGAGGAGAAGGGTTCACCGGCCGGAGGGGTCCGGCGCAACCCGCAAGCCCCAGCCCTGCAAAGAATGCCCCACCTGCGGCCGGAGTACACAGATGTGTGACCCTGCTCCTGAAACCTCCCCGGCTCCCTTCCCAGGCTGGGAAGGGAGGCTCCCCCATCCCCACACCTACCAGGTGTGGGCGTCCCCGGCGCAGACACTCCTGAGGACTTCACCTCCTCCTTGCCCACGGTCTGGGGGTGGTCCCCTCTGCTGCACACCCGGGCTGGGGCAGACAGGCTCCCCCGGGAGACTTTGGCGGGCTTGGCGGTGTGCGCATCTTCTCTGGGAGAGCCGGTCCCCCGAGCCAAAGCTGGAGGCTGGCTCGCAGGCACCAGGAAAGGCAGAGGAGGGAAGCATTGTTGGATGGTGCGGCTGCACTCAGGATCCGCCTCTGGACAGACGGTGGGGGCTGGGAACGGGGTGCCCCGGCCGCGCAGGAGGGCCAGGATGAGCACAGGGTCCGCCTCAGGCTTGGCAGGGCTGGGCTGCACTTATAAGCTCAGGAGGAGCGGGGTGGGTGGGAGGTGGGTTTGCAAAGAGGATCCAAATGCCCCCCACAGATAAGTAGCACCTAATTGCCTTCAATTCACAGGCACAAAAGAGGCCATTCACACCTCCCCCGGCTCCAAGATGTCTGGGGGAGGGGTGGGTCTGTGTCCCCGGTGAAGGGAGAGGTGGTAACTGAGGACCTGTTACAGGCTTTCATCTCCCCCGCACCCCCACCCGGCTGGCCTGGGCTGCAGGAAGGCAAGGACGGCCCCTTCCCACCCAGCGCCCCGGCTGGGAGCCTGTCCTGTGGAGTGCCGAGCTATCTCCTCTGTCCAACTTGCTCCCATGGGTCTGCAGTGCCAGAGGTGACAGGTGTGCACACCGAGGGGGTTAGGGGTCCACACCACTACTCCCAGCAACAGGGTGGGCTTAGACAGGGCGTGTCCGCTGCAGCCTGCTGTCCTGCTGGGTAGGAATGTGGGCGGGCAACTAGCCAGACAGGGTGGGGAGGGGCTGGTCAGAGAGGGTCCCTCGGGCTCCGCTGGCCCTTCTCTCTCTCCACCCCCCAGCCCCTGCCCAGACCCTCTGCTGGGTTTCACTCTGGTGCCATAGGAGCTGTCTCCAGATTCGGGTGACAGGAAGAAAGGGGGTCTTCTGGCTCAGGACGTGGATGACTCCGCGTCTGGCTCCCAGGAGGAACCGAGCAGGAAGGACCGGCGAGCCACCGTGCTCCGCTGTGCTGCTGCCTGGCTCCACCCCGTGGTGGCCAGGAGGGCGCAGGGTTCCCGCGGACTGAGAAGCCCAGGCCGCACGGGCTAGCCTAGGGACAGTCACCCTGTCCGAGTCCCCGGTGCCGCCAGCGCCTCACTACTCACTGGCCCCGTCCGCGTCCCTGGCCCCCAGCTGGCCTCGGGGAAGGGGGCGGCGAGTTCTGGGGCGCCCGTGCTCCGTGGGGTGGCGGCGGGGTCAGCGGGACCTCTCCTCCAACCTTGGCCGGACCGCGTCTGTCTCCTCCACGCCGCCAGGCAGACGGACACGTGGCGCGTCGTAGACGACCGCAGGGCGCTGCTGCGGGGACCCGCCGGCGGGAGCTGCGCCCCACGGAGCGCGGGCTCGGAGTCGGCGCGGCGCCCCCGGCGGCCGAACTCGGCCCCCAGCCCGCCGCAGGGCTTCCGAGCGGTCGGGTCGAGCCCGCAGCCTGGACTCCCAGGGGCGCCGGCGCCAGTCTGGGCAGGACACCGAGGCCGCCCCCGGACCCGCCCCGCGGACATCAAAGGCCCCACGGGCCTCGCCTTGGGACTAACACCCCAACCCCCGCCCACGAGCCTCTCGGGCTGGGGAGGGGCCGGTGAGGTGCGAGCCGCGCACACCCGGGAGGAGCCGGGGTCGCGGACCCCGCGTCTTCCTCCCGCCCCCAGGCCAGCCCAGTTCGGTCACCGGACCCTGAGGGGTGGGGCTGGGGATTTAACTCACTCGCCGTGTGTCGCGCGGGGTGTCTTGTGAGATTACTGCACGGTGTCCTGGAAATCGCGTGTCCCCAGGGCTGCTCCAAGGACGCCCGGTGGCCGGCTTCTAAGTGCCGCCGCGACAGTGTCTGCTCCGCTACCAGTGACAGCGGCCGAGCTGGGGCGGGGGGGGGGGGGGGGCTGGGGGGCGGGTACGCGGAGCCCCTCCGGATGGAGGCGGGGCGGTGCCTCCCCAGCGCGGCAAAGAGAAGCAAACCCCACGACTGCTGCAGCTGCACAGAACGCGCGGGACAGGCACCCTCTAGGTAATAGGGAACATTTGTTGGGAATTACTGCATTTTGTGCTCAAAAGCGGTGATTTATGAAATGTCAGGCATTAACGGGTACCACGCCTTTCAAACCCCAGTTTTAGCATCTCTTCCTTTCTAATCTTTCAGAGCCGGCCCCTCGGTCTTTTGTCCCCACACGGGCACCATCCTCCGCGCCCACCACCCCAGTTCTGCTGGGCGACCCCCTCCCTAATCCGGGACCCTCCTCTAACGGCCCTGCCACCTCGACTTTCCCAGCCCCTACCTGAAGCTCCCCTTCCTGAGTCCTAAGGTGACCTCACCTCCGCAGGTCAGACGGCCCCCCGCCCCGAGTCCCCCGCCAGCTCCCGGCTGCTGCCTGGGGTGGTCGCCTCTCTTCCTTCAGCACTGCCGCGGGCACAGGCCCGCTCTCTCCCGACCTGGCTGCCTCGTGTCCCCTGGGGTCTCCCCTCCCTCTAACCCTGGCTGCTCCAGTGACAGCTGTGTCACCCACGTCTGGCCTCAGCTCCCTCCCTTGGCTTGGAAGCAGCGTCCGGGGGTGCTAGGCCCCTCTCCTGGCTCTGGGACCCACCTCCCGGGTTTGCTGCCCCTCTGCAACCCCGCTGCTGCCTTCCTCGGAGACCCGGTGATTAGGCGGAGGCGTGGCCTTGGCTCCAGGCAGCCGGCCTCGCACCGACTCCCGCGCAGGCGCGCCTCGGAGAGTCGCGTCCCTGCTGCGCCGGGTAGTGCGGGCTGGTGGAGGCGAGCGGTGAGTGGCCGCCCAGCGTTCTCGAGTCCCGTCTACACTCGGAGGCCCTGCGGCCCGATCCAACCCGCGACCAAAGTCAGCGCCCCCCCTTGCAAACGGGCTCTTCCAGGAGCCCCAGCCCTGCGTCCTGGCACCTGGTCCTGGGGGTTCAGTTGCCTAAATCCTTAGACCCGCCGGGCTCTCGCCATCACGGCCTCGACTAGTCCAGGCCACCACCACCGACAGCTGGGACGACCACGCCGAGGGAGGCCCCGCCCCTCCCAAGACCCCTTGTCCACGCCCACCCCCACCAAGAGGTGAGGCTGGTCCTGTGTGACCGCATCACTGCTCCTCTGTCCCATCTGTCTCCAACGCCCCGTGGTCTCGCGAGGATCTCAGAGAGCCAGGGCCACGGCTGTCCCCCCTCCCCCTCCCTCGCAGGTCGGCCGCTCCCCTGTCGCCACGCCCCTCCCCCAACCTCCCTCGTTGAAGCCCAGAGGGCGAGTTTGTGCTTCCGGTGGCGAGAACAGAGGCGTGAGTGTGGGGGCATGGTGGGCATGACCCTACCCCAGCTGGACGGTAGTCTGGGAGAGCACCTGGTGGGTGAGTGGTGTCCGATCCCCAGGTTGCAGGTGTGCTGAGGTAGAGCCCCGCACGCCCTCCCCTAGTTTGGGAAGGGGCTGCTCATAGGACCCCATCACATCTGTCTGGGTCTCCCTGTCGGGTGGGTGGGCGCCTCCCCTATGCCCCTTCCTTCCTAGGGGGCCAGGCAGGAGAGCTTCCTGCTGCTGCCCAAGGAACCTCAGCCCTGGACCCTGCCTCCCCCTGTCCCCCTCCATCCTGCCCTCAGAGGCTGCAGCAGGGCAGGCCGAGTGGACAGGCAGAGGCAGGGTGCACCTCCCACCCCCCAGCCCTCACCTCCCGTCCTCAAAACCACCGCCCTGAGGCTGGTGCTGTAGAGAGTATGGGGGCTGCAGCCCCCTCTGCTCACGCCCTCCCCCACTGCGGCCCCCTCTGCTCACCGCCTCCCACCCCTCGCCAGGCCTCACCTTCCCTGCTCTGGTCAGCTGCCTCAGAAGCGATCCCAGCACCGACTGATGCCCATGATGTCTCCCTTGGCAGGTGGGGGCTCTGCCATCCTCGGGTCCCGGGAAGGCCTCTGGGAGGAGGCGCTGGGCCATGCTGGGGTGTGGCCTCATGTGGGCAAGGTCCTCCGAAAGAAGACAGACTGAATGTCACTGCCCGCAGCCAGGCCCTGTGGTCTTGCATCTGTCCCCCAGAGACACGGGGTCGGAGTGGTACGGGGGCGGGTTCAGGCTGCATTTGGTAAGTCCCCCGTAAGTCTGAGACTCAGAAAGGGGCCTGTGGTGACCCTGTTGACTCCAGGGCTTTGTCTTTGGTGAAAGGAATGGGATTTTGCTGCTGATAAATGTAAATTTCAAGGTGAGATTCTGAAGATAGGAAGCTGAAACCAAAGGCACTAGAATAAAACAGAATTTTACATAACGACTGAATATGGAACTCTGAGGCATATGTGGCGACATAAACTTATTTAGATTAAAAAATTCCAGGACTTCCCTGGTGGTCCAGTGGGTAAGACTCTGTGCTCCCAATGCAGGGGGCCCGGGTTCAATCCCTGGTCGGGGAACTTGATCCCACATGCATGCTGCAACTAAAGATCCTGCATGCTGCAACTAAGACCTGGCGCAGCCAAGATAAAGAAAAATAAATAAATACCTATTAAAAAAAGTTCAGTTCCTCTGTTGCACTGGCCATGTTTCAGGAGCTCAGTGACTACATGTGGCTGGTGGCTGTCGAACTGGACAGTGTTGTTCTAGAACATTCCCATCACCCCAGAGAGTTCTTTTGCTTGGTGCTATTATTAGAAACAGCAATGAACCAAGACAAGTCAGACAAGCGCCTGCTTATAAACATGATGAGGGCACTGACCCCGGGGGTCTTCAGGAAAGGACCCCCTTATGGGAGATTCTGGTGACAAAGATGACAGGCATTGCAGACGGCGGCAGCCATGGTGACTAACGCCATCTGTGATGACACAAAATGGGACAGGCTGACCCACAGAGCTGCGCGTGAGCAGGGCTGAGTCACGTGGGGTCAGGGGTCACAGACAGGATGGGGAGAAGTAGTGCGGCGCTCTAAAAGCTGTGGTGACTCCGGCACGGTGGGGAGGGCAGGTGGCAGCCTGGCGAGGGACACAGGACCTTCTACTCTGTTGGCAAAGGCGGGCTTTCGGGAGAGAACGGTGTGGGTGTGGTGACAAACGTTAGTGAAACATCTGGTAGAAGATAGAACCCTAAAATGCAGGCGGATTTATCATGGCCCAGTTGACACAGTGAAGAGTAAGACTTACCACCCATCAGCCAGGGATCTGATCTTTCTTGGAGGCCAGGAGGGCCCTTGAAGGAACGGATCAGAGCCAAGCACTCAGAGAATGAAGGCAGGAAGGGGATGCCCACGGGGGTCCTGAAGCGGAAGGAACCGGGTTAGACCCACGATGGGCAGAGAAACTGAGCCAGAAAGGACAGTGGCTCTCACATGACTAAACGGCCAACAGAGATAGGCCCCAGAGACCCCCCACTGACCGCTGATGGAGGCTGGGCAGGGGCTGCATCCCACTGTGAGGCCCGGGAAGAGGGCCAGGATGGGTCACAAACAGGGTCCATGCCGGGGACTCCGCAGGGCCTGGATCTGGGCCAGGTGAGGGGGAGGAAAGCCCCACCTGGAGTAGCCATTGTCTGTTTAAAAACTGCAGATTGTAAGTGAGGACAGTTCTGGGAGAGGCCAACCGGCACGTGGGCAGGAGGGCTGGGCAGATTGCAGCATGTTGGAGCAGACGCAGCACTGAACCCTGAATGCACGTGTGCAGACTGGCAGTGGTGTCCCGTCTGCTCTTGCTGCTGTGACAGAACACCACAGACTGGGGGCTTCAGCAGCAAATGCTGGCTGCTTGCTTGCTGTGGCCTCGCCTGGCAGGGAGCAGGACCGAGCAAGCTCTCTCATTTCGTTTCTTACAAAGGCACTAATCCCAACTATGAGGCCCCACCCTCATGACATAATCACCTGCCAACACCCCCACCGCGCCCCCCGCCCCACCAACACCTCGACACTGGGGGTTGATTGCAACATAGGAATCTGGGGCCACATTCAGTCCATAACACAGAGCAGTGTGGTTTTTGGCAGACAAATAAGTTTGGCAGCAGAACCAGGATGAGAGGGAAACACTGCTATTGTGCCTGTTGGCACAGGTGCCCAGGGGGCACAAAAGTGGGGAAGAAATCACAGACAGGGTTGATGTCCTGTAAGAGAAGGGGGTAATTAGGCAGACCAAAAGCATGGAGGAGGGCTTTCCTGGTGGCGCAGTGCTTGAGAGTCCACCTGCCGATGCAGGGGACACGGGTTCATGCCCCGGTCCGGGAAGATCCCACATGCCGCGGAGCGGCTGGGCCCATGAGCCATGGCGGCTGTGCCTGCCCGTCCGGAGCCTGTGCTCCGCAACGGGAGAGGCCACAGTGGTGAGAGGCCCGCGTACTGCAAAAAAAAAAAAAAAAAAAAAGAATGGAGGAAATACTAGAGGGAGCCACATCCTCATCTCACTATAAATCACAGAAACGTACATTTACCAAATCTTAGGGATTTCTTCTTTGCAAAAACAGTAGATCGATATCCTCAGGCCCCATCTGCACTGACTTGAAAAATGATGTGGATTCAGAGCCTGCCCCTGAGTCCAAGCGCCCCACAGACTCCCCGGTTTGAGACTGTTCCGAATACCGAGCTCTTTGCCAGAGGAGCATTGTACAGATGGTGTGATTAGAGGGACGGGCACAGAAGAGGCTAATTCGGAAGATGAACAACGAGAATTAAGAAGCCGGGCGATTCTGAAACACGAGGTTGTACAGGAAACTCCCTTCACTTAAATGTTTAGGGACAGGCCTTCCCTGGTGGCGCGGTGGTTGAGAATCTGCCTGCCAAGGGGACACGGGTTCGAGCCCTGGTCTGGGAAGATCGCACATAACGCGGAGCAACTGGGCCTGTGAGCCACAGCTACTAAGCCTGCGCGTCTGGAGCCTGTGCTCCGCAACAAGAGAGGCCGCGATAGTGAGAGGCCCGCCCGCCGCGATGAAGAGTGGCCCCCGCTTGCCGCAACTGGAGAAAGCCCTCGCACAGCAACGAAGACCCAACACAGCCATAAATAAATAAGTAAATAAATAAATGAATAAAGTTCATTCTGCAAGTATTAAAAAAAAAAAAATTTAGCGACAGTCTGGACGTGGGAGGGAGCACAGGTAGCAGAACTAATTGGAGATGAAGAGTGTAGCCCTATCCGGGGGTAAAGAAGCCCCCAAGTTGACAGGGTTAAATGCCTCTTTGGGGAAAATACATCTAACATTACGTGTTCCCTTATAACCAATGTATCGCTCATTGAAAATAGCTGCTTTTCTAGGTCCCTACAGCACTGATGCTTGATGGATGAACATGCTGTGAAAACGAATTCTCTCTGGCCCCAGCCCGGGAGGAAACGGAATTTGGGTGGAAGGATGAGGGCGCTGAATGAGGCGGGAGCTGGATTCCAGCCTACTTGCTGCCCACACGGCAACAAAACCGGCCCCAGGAGCGAGCCTTGGCTACCACCCTGAGTTATGGGGGAGGACAGGATGAGGGCCCAGGGCTGGTCCTGTACACACAACAGGGCAGCACTAAGAGGACATGAGGTAAAGGGAAAAAGCAAAGCCAGCCCCAGGGCCCTGAAGCTGTGGGAGGCAGGGCCCCACGGCAGGGAGCGGAGGACCCACGGTCACTGCTGGAGGTCATCCGAGCTAGTGGGGGCACAGGTACCCTGTTCACGGGGCTCAGTGCACCGCAGGACAGAACAGGCTTGCAGTTGAATTCACGTGGTACGAACACAGGGAACAGCTGGTGGAAATACCAGCTAGATGGGTCCACCAAGCAGCTGGACAGGCGAGCATCAGCTGGTCACCTGCAGCACTGCTATGATTCCACATGCTGTAACACACTCGCTAGGATGGCCGAGATAAAAAAACAAAATCAAAACAGAACATAAGTGTGGACGAGGATGTGGAGAAATTGGAACCCTTGTGCACTGTTGGTGGGAATGTAAAATGGGGCAGCGGCTGGAAAACAGTATGGAGGTTTCCCCTCAAAATTAAAGATGGAACTACCATGTGATCCATTAATTCCACTTCTGGATATAAACCCCAAAGAATTGAAAGCAGGGGCTTGAAGAGATATTTGCACACCCCTATTCACGGCAGCGTTATTCACAATAGCTAAAACGTGGAAGCAACCTAAGTGTCCACCAACAGATCAATGGAGAAGCAAACTGTGGTCCATCCAGACAATTGAAGATCATTCAGTCCAGAAAGAAAGGAAATTCTGCAAACATGCTGTGACTTGGATGAACCTGGTGGACACTATTCTAGGTGAAATAAGCCAGACACAGAGACAAATAATGTCTGATCCCACTTACGTGAGGTCCCTACAGCAGTTTAATCCACAGAGACAGAAAGTAGGTGCTGGGTGCCAGGGGCTGGGAGAGGGGGCTGCAGAGTTAGTGTTTAATGATTCAGTTTGGGAAGATGGTAAACTTAATGTTATGTGTATTTTACCACAATAAAAAGGGTGAATCTGCTGGCCAAGGGGCCACTGATGAGACGAGATGGGCACTAGCCTGAGGGCTGGTCCTAGGAGACCTGCTGGGTCGCTGCCCTGCACTTGGGGTCTGGCACGGGGAAAGATGTTCTCATGGCCAGGACACCATCCCACTGGGGTGTGTCCACCGCACAGGTGCAGAGCCAAACCCAGGATGCCCGGCTTAATACACACGTGTCACAGAGCGGGACAGGGACACACCTCACCCCACAGGCCCACGAGAGAGCCACAGCCAAAGGGAGTCACGACAGGGCCAGAAGAAGGGATTTGAGAATTTCCACGCATCAGAAATGGCTGAAGTTTAAAACTAAAGCCACTAGCCAAGGAGCTGGGGTGAGGCACGCTCTCTCCCCCCACCAGGCCGGAAGACGTTAGCGATGCCTGGGGTAGGGGTGTTCAGAGTCTTTACTGCAACATAGAGCCCCAAGGAGAAAGCCATGGGATGTGGCGTCCGGGGCCCCAGGCAACGTGGGCAGTAGGGCAGATGGGTTCTCCTTGGTGCCCCCAAATATCTCAAACTCGGAGACTTACACGGATTTCAAGCCCCCGAACACCCTTTCTCCAGAGCAGAGGGTCCTGGCTGACATCGTCCCCACCCCCGGGGGGGATCGGCATTATTTGCTGGGATGTGTCCCAAGGCTGTCTCAGACCCCGCCAGCCCGTGGCTCTTGCCTTCCGGGGGCGTGTGGCGGTGGGGAGAGGTGTTTACAAGCTCGAATCAGCCCACCCCAGGTTTTTGGTGGTTTCCGGACTCACAGGGACCAGGGCACAAACAGCCTCGTGGAGCAGAGGCCAGTGTGTCTTAAATGAAGATCTGGGATTTTCACACGGAGCCCCCAGGCCCTGCCGTCAGTACGCGGCTGAAGGACAGGCACAGCCTTCGTCTGCCCGGGGTCCCCGCAGGCAGAGGGCCCTACTGGGGCCTCCTGGAAGACGGGGCTCCGGGAAAGGGCTGGGGGAGGGGCTGATGCCAGAGGGCAAGGACCGTAGAGCCCGTGGGGACACCCTTCCCTCTTTTACCTTTGTGGCCCAGAGCGATCACTTAAGTCTCTGAATGAGCCCCTAGTCGCCGAGAAGCTGCCCCGCCTTGAGCCGGAGCCTGCATTGTTATGCTGGCCAGCTCCTCGGGCCACTTCCTCCTTCCCACCGGCTGTGAGCACCTCCGGCCCCGCCCTGTCCCCACTGGGTCTGATCCACCGGCCCGGGGTGGGGTCCTCTGTTACTATTTGGAAAATGCTCCTGGGGCGATTTTAATAAAGTCCTCTCGAAACTGCAGG
Source organism: Inia geoffrensis (assembly GCA_036417435.1). Classification (NCBI taxonomy): domain Eukaryota; kingdom Metazoa; phylum Chordata; class Mammalia; order Artiodactyla; family Iniidae; genus Inia; species Inia geoffrensis. The sequence continues at coordinate 88,545,855 of CM070914.1, read as the reverse complement.
GACCCGGGCCTCAGCCAAGGTCGAAGATCTCAGACCCCCAGCCCCAGCTGCCCCCGGCCCAGTCACCTCCCTGGCGACGAAAGGAGCACCTTCCCTGGGCGTGCGTTAGCTCTCCTGCCCCCCGCCCCTCGTTCCCTGACCCAACTCAGCCAAGAGCCTCCGACTCTTCCCTGGGCGGCAGGCGGTGGGCGCTGGAGACTGATCATACCTCCCCCCACCGGCTCCGCTGAGCCCGGCCGCCGCCATTTCCCTGGACCCTCCCTCCTCCTCCCCGGCCGGCCGGGCTCACCCACCATGGCTGGTCTGCCTGGTGGGAAGTCCCGGGGGCAGGGTCAGGACACCTGGAGAAGCTGGCGTGCAGTGAGGGTCCCGACCTCGGGTTCCACGTGCCCACAGCCCCCTCCCCACTGGAGACTGGCCTGCCAGGGTAGGTAGGACCGGGCAGCATCCCAAGGGGCCCCCAGCCCACCCCAGCCCCTCCCCGGGATCCCGAGGCCATTTTAACCTCGCCCTGACCTCCAGCCCTACATTCCTACCCAGTGCGGGGCCCGCACACACTCACAGGATTAAGTCGGAAAAAGCAATCTTTTTATTTAACCCATACCTAGGTTAGGGGTGGGGGAGGAGCGGTCAGGGCCGAGGGGCGGCCCTGCAGAGAGGACCGCGGCGGCCGGGCCTCACTGGCGCGGGTCGGCCAGGACGCCTCGCTCGGCGGCGGCGCTGCCCAGGATGAAACCCACGGCCAGGGACACGGTCTGGTCGAAGGAGCCGCGCAGCTGCTCCACGTGCTGGTTCAGGGTCAGCAGCTGGTCACGCAGCGGGCCCAGGATGGACACGATGTCGCCCAGGTGCCCCAGGGTCTGCAGAAGGGCGGCGTTCAGCGACGGCGGCGCGGGCTGCAGGGGCACGTGGTCCTCCGGGCGACCAGGCGGCGAGTCTGGATCTTCCCGGGTGGGGCCGGGGGACGGCGGCGGCGGCGGCGGCGAGGCGGGGGCGCGGAAGGGCTCGGGGTCCTCGGGGCGGCCGGGCGCGGGGGTGAGTGTGGAAACGGCCGTCGGGGAGCCGGGGGCGCAGGGCGCGTCCGCAGAGTTGGGCGGGGACGGGCTGAACCTGAGCGTCCAGGCGGGGTCCGCGTCGGGGTCTCGGGCGGCGGGCAGCGGTGGGGCGCCTGGAACGCAGAGCGGGTGGTCGCGTGAGGCGCGCCCGCCCCTCCCCCCGGCCCGCAGCCCACTTCCCCCGGTCCGAGGCGCCCCGCCCCTCCCCCACCCCAGCCCACCTACCCGGCTCAGCGGGCGCGGCGGGGGCTGGCCGGCGGCCGCGCGGGGGGCGCCCGGGCCCGGGGGAGCGGCGGCGGCCGCGTCTGCGCCCGCTGTCGCCCAGCAGCCCCATGAGCTGGCGGATCTGCGCGTCGAAGGGCCCGGGCGGCTGACCGTGCGCGTCGCGGACCTTGTCCTTGAGGAACTTGTAGCGGCGGCGGCACTGCGCGGGCGTGCGCCGCACCTGCTGGCGGGCCAGCGCGGCCGACACGCGGCGGTAGGTGGGCAGCGCCTGGCGGCGGTCTAGCAACAGCGCTCGCCACACGGCCGGCTGCAGCAGCGTGCCTAGCAGCAGCTCCGTCTCGCGCGCGCTCCAGGGCGTGCGCTGCGCCGAGCCCGGGGATACGGGTGACCCGGGGGATGCGGGCGACCCGGGGGGCGCGGGCGCCGCCAGCGCGCCGGGCGAGGCGGGCCTCCCTGGCGGGGTCCCGGGGACGCCCCCCGCCAGCCGCTGCTCGGAGTCCGGGCTGGCGGGCGACGGCGGCGCGGGCGGGGGCGGCCGCCGGGGCCGGAGCAGCATCCCGGGGCCGGCGGGCGCGCGGGGGTCGGGGGCGAGGCCCGGGAGAAGCCGCCCACACGCGCTCGGTGGGCCCTGCGCGTCCGCCTTCGGTAGGAGCGGGCGCCGGAGCCCAGCCGGGTCTAGGCGGCCCTCCCACCGCTCCGCTCCGCCCCGCCCCGCCCCGCCTCTGCGCGCGCCAAGTTCAACTTGGCTGCTCCGGCGCCTGGGTCTCTCCCGGCCAGTCTTTGGGCCCCTAGGCCCTGAGCGCCTGGAGCAAAGTTCTGCCCCCGCCCGGCCTGCAGGGAAGAACCTTCCCAACCGCCGTTTGTACTTCTTAACCTTCTCAGTTGAGGCACAAACAAATATGGCTACCTGCATTGGGTGCGCAAGATTTGATTCGTCTTTACGCATGTGCCATGACCTTTCACCACTGCGCAGATGAAGCCATGGAACCTTCCAGTTCCAGAGGCTCCCTCGCGCCTTCTCCTTTTTCCTCTGGTGCGCCCTAGATGTTGTTTGTAACCGTAATTGTGTTCTGGGTCTGCGCCCCGCCCCTCTTCCTCGAGTGCTCTTAAGTCTGTGTAGGAGGTAGAGTTCATCACTGCCTGCTGACAGCTTTCTGCTGGATCTGATAAAGAGCCAAGCCAGTGGTCAGATGTAGTGTCGTAATTCACACACTCACTTCACAGAAAGAAACTTCTTTATTCTGGTAAAGAATGGCTACAGTTAACATTGTGGTTAATACAGAGTATTGAGCCTCTACCCCCCTGAGAGATTAGGAATGAGACAAGGATGCCCAACATTATGGCTTCCGCTCAGCCTTATTCTATAAGTTCTAGCCAGAGCAATAAGACAAGAAAAAAGGAGTAGGAAGTATAGAGGTAGCAAAGGAAGAAGGAAAACGGCCGCCACTTGCAAGTGAGATGTTTGTATATGTGGAAAGTGCAAAATCTACGAGCACATTGTTAGAATTAATAAATGAGCTTAGCAAGGTCATTGAATACAAAAATAAACAAAAGTCAATTGCATTTCTATATACTGGCTACAGTAGTTTTATAAAGCTCCTTAGTTTGGGATAATTCTGTGTCCGAGTGGCACAGACAGCACAGAGTCCCTAACATCTTACTTGTCCGTGGAACTTTGGCAGAGCTAAGGAGTCAGCGTTGACGAAACCGCAGACTTACTGGGTTGTGCCGGGTTTTCTTCTGAGGCCCCTTTTCTGTCCCAGGATCCCATCCCTGTGCTGAGCTGCATTTAGCCATCCTGTCCCTTCAGTCTCCCCTGGGCCGTGGCTGTTTCTAAATCTTGTTTTCCACGTCCTTGGCAGTTTGAGGAGACGGGTCAGGTGTTTTGCGGTGTGTCCCTCAATTTGGGTTTGTCTGCTGTCTTCTCATGATTAGAGTGGGGTTCTGGGTTCTAGGACGAGACCCCAGAGGTGATGTGCCGTCTTACTAGTTCGTGTTAGGATGCATGACGTCGGCAGACTTGGGGCAATGGTGCTGAGCCCCATCTCCGGTTAAGGTGGTGCCTGCCTCTCCCCACTGTCAGGTCACCCTCTTCCTGTCCTGCCCTGCGGTGGGGGCCGGTCACCAGGTCCCCTGCCGCCCACACTCGAGGGGGTAACAAACCACACCTCCACACCTTTGGGTTTCTCCCAGTTCCTCCCGCTTATTTATTCATTCAGTTGTCCGTTTACTCCAGTGTGGACTCATGGACGTTTGTCCAGCCAGCCCAGCTCTGGCTGTGGGGAGTCTTCACAGCTCTTTCCGTTTGTGTCCCGTGTCCTTTTGATGTGACCTCTGCCTTCCCACCCCCAAGCCCTGCTTTTCACACTTCCTAGCTCCTGGCTCATCTGGTACTTTCCCCACTCAAGCCCTGGAATCAGCCATTTCCTTTTCTTGGAGAATTGAATGGTATCTGGAAACCAAGATTTGGGTACAGGATGCAGCTGCTGCTGTTGGGGTGTCACTGCTTCTGGGCTCGTGGTTCTGGGGGCAGTTTTGCTCCCCAGGGGACATTTGGCGATGTCTGGACAGTTGTTGGTTGTCACAGCTGGGGGCAGGGGGCGGTGCTGCTGGCATCTAGAGGGTAGAGATCAGAGATGCCGCGAAACATCCTGCAGGCTCAAGACAGCCCCACCGCAGAGAGCCATCGCCCGACACGTCAGCGAAGCTGTGACTGAGATCCTGTGGTGGCAGCCGGGAAGTGGACTCTGCACACAACCTGTATCTCGGGTCCCCGACCGCCTCGCACCTTGGGCTCCGTGAGATCCTTCCTCGGATGGTAGGAGGCCCGGTGCCCTCGTCTCCAACTGTCTACTCGCGTCCCACCCCCCAGCGAGTGCGCAGAGGAGCCTCGGAGGGCTGGCCTGGTGCCTGAGAAGCTGCTCCTAACCGGGGTGCGGTCCTCACTGCAGTTCTTTTGTCTTCAGCTCAGTCTCCCTTCAGAACAGCGTTTCCCACGGTCACTGAGGTCCACTCTCTGGGGAGCGGGAGAGGCAGTGAGGAGATGCGGCTGCAGGAAGCTGGCAGCTCAAGCCGTCCCGTCCCAGGAGAAGTCCCGCCGTCCTTGCAGTGGGTGTCCAACAGCAGCCGGAAGGACACAAGCCGCAGGGAGGGGTGTGACCAGCACCGAGCCAGGCCCTCGGCCATTTACCCCAGCACCACTGGCCACTCCAAGCCCGTGTCCCAGGCGATGCCCTGGCTGCTGGGGTCCCACCGGCCTTCTTCGGGTGGCGGGTGCTGGTGCCGGCCCGGGGGCTGCCTCGGGCTTGATCCCAGCCTGCTGGGCGCGGGGGAGTGGGACCCCGTTTGTGGCGGGGGCTTCCCCAGAGCCTGGGTGCGCAGGGCTGGGCTCCATTCAGCGTAGGAGGGGCTGCATGGGGTTGTGGGGTGCTGGCTGGCAGTTCTCAGAAAAACGTGTTGATGTGATAAGAGCCGGTGTAGTGAAGGGAGAGCCGGTCTTCCTGGTGCTTTAGTCATGTCTCGGGAGGAAAAGGGACCAGGGTCTAGTGGTTCTAAGGTGGCTGAGGATCCCCCCCGCCCCGGCCCAGACTCCAGAGCCATGTGACCACAGCAGCTACTGTCCACAGTAACACGACCCCACCATCTCCCCATCTTTGTTGGTGTCCACCAACCCTCAGCGCTTCCACTGGGACCCTTCCCGGTGGTGACCAAGCCCCGGGAACGCCCCAGCCTGCCCCCGGCGAGGATGAGCTGGCTGTTTGGCCTCTGGGCTGCAGACGAGGTCTGGGTGGCCGGACGCCAGGATGGGCAGGGCTTGTGGCAGACAGGCGCGGGCCGTGGTGCCCGGAGACCTTGGCAGGTCAGCGACTGTGGGAGGGTGGCTGTCTCCTCCTCCAGCGGCAGGTACGACCCGGGCAGCGGGGTGTCTGCCTGCTCACGGGCCCTGGGTGGTGGGGTTTGGCCCTCTGCACCATCGGAGGGCATCGCGGTGGCCTGAGCCTCCTCGGCCCCTCGTCCCCTCCCGCCTTCACGAGCAGCCCTGAAGACGTCTTCGTCTGGCTCGCAGAAGCCACCCTGACCCATGAAGCAGGTAAGCACCAGGAGCCTGCGAAGGCCATCTTGGTAGAAATGACTTTATTTAGAAACTGAAACTGCGCGTGAGAGCGACATGCAGACAGCTGTGCTGGTGCCGAAGCCTGGCCACTCCCCCAGATAAACCGTTACAGTTGGAATGTTTTTTTGCGCTGGATGCTAACTTCATTTCAGGTTTTGTGGCGCTATCTTTGTTGAATTCAAATCCCGAAAATGTAGGAGTTGATCTGCAGAACCAAATTCTCATATAAAAGCCACGTTTGCAGGGCCAGGAGCGCCTCTCATGAAAGCAGGACGTAGATGTTGCGGATGAATATATGAGAGAAAACACGTCTTGACAATAGAAGCTCAGTGTTTCATCACAGGTGATGGTTTTCCCAGAAATACCACGAGCTGGATGCGCTAAACAATCGCTAATTCTAAAACTTAAAAGAACAGTCTTGGGTCTTGCAGCGATTTGCAACGTAAAAATGTCGGTGCCTGGGATTGTGCCAGGGCTCTGGCCTCCCTGCTGTGGAGGTGTGACGCGCTGTCCTGGTCCCATGCCCCTGGCCGAGCGCGGTTTGGAAACAGCCCTGGGGAAGAGCTTGGTACCACCGAGGCAGCAGACTTCATTTCCTTGTCAGAAAGCGCTGGTGACGGCCAGCTTCGGGAGCTAGGCGTGGGTGTGTGCATCACATGCATGGCTGCTGAAGGAGGGGGGGACCTGGCCATGGCCCTACAGCCCCCAGGCCCCCAGGTAGGGCAGAGGGAAGCTCTCAGGGCCCCTGAGGCTGTGTCTCTGCTTTGGAGTGGCTGGCTGAGTCCTGCATGCTTTGGAAGCAGAGCCTCGGCCCTGGTGTACCTGCCCCACCAGGAAGTGCTCTCGGTGGTGGGGCGGTGGGCACAGGGCCCACGGGGCACTTGGGAGCTGCCAGTGTGGAGCCATGAGGCACTCTCCGGCAGCAGGAGGCTGGGCTGGGACGGAGGCAAGGCCGGGCCTCTTGGCGGGAAGGGCTGCGAGGCTCTGGCACCCACACCTGGGCCTGGGTGAGCAGCCAGGGGTTGGAGCTGGAGGAGGGGGAGGTCCGGCAGGGAGGGAGCCCAGGGTGGGGCTTGGGCCCCCGGGAAGCCTCAGGGGCCCCAAGAGAAGGTTTCAGAACCCCCTGGAATCTGTGGTTGGCGGGGGGGTCAGAGGTCAGTCTTGGCCCTTCGTTGTTGGGCAGACATACACCAGACTCGTGGGAACACTGCTCAGTGGGCGCCTGGGTTTAAAGCCTGAGCTGGGTGCTGGGGTGCAGGGTTTCTGGGGGCTGAATGGCCAGAGAATTGGGTGAAAGCTGTTTATCTTTGAGAAATATAAATGGGTATTCGGCTCCTGGGGAGCTTACTTACCCTATTTTGGTTTAAACTTTAAATCTTTAAACTTAATTTTAAAATTTCCTTAGAAACCCCCCTCAGCCTCTCCTGGCGCCGGCTCTCGGGTCTGGGTCTGAGCCCATGCTCCCGCCCCGGTGCCCCTCCTGGGCCGAAGGGGTCCCTGTCTGACACAGCAGGCGCGGCCCCTTCCACCCCAGGTCTGTCCTCGGTGTGGACTCCACACGCCGCCCACTGCCCTGCGCTATTGGAACGTGGCTTTCATTCTCCGCAGCCTGTCCTGAATCTTCCTGGAGTGCTTTTCGCTGGCCACCTGGTGGGAGCCAGCCCTGCTGTCCTCGGCCAGAGTGGAGATGTCGGCCCCGCTGAATCGGGCGATTCTCTGCTTGAGGTGGGACTGCAGCTTGGGGTCGGGGGCGAACGTGTAGGGGTTCTCCTGGAACGCGTGGACCTGGCTCGCCACCTTGGCGATGTTTCTTTGTTGGCGGAAGAAACGAAACGTGAGTTTGCACAAGTCACGGGGGCAGCGTCTGCAGCCAGTGGGTTCCCAGCCCGCTGTCAGGCACTGTCCCGACCAGGCCGCATCGAAGTCCAGACTCCGAGGGACCAGTCCGCCCTTGACCCTGAGGAGGCCTGACCGGCCTCCACCTGACTGCCATGTGGACGATGAAGTTGGGGGAGAGGATGGAGTAGGGTGAAAGGTCTTGGGGGGAGGGTCTCCCTGGAGACAGGGTGGCACTGTCCTGAGAGGCAGTGCGGGCCTGGGGCGCTGCGGAGGGACGTGGGCCTGGAGCTCCTAAGGAGCGGCCGGCCCCAGGGTGGGCTTCCGAGGGCACCCCTGCGCCTTCCAAGGCCAAAAGGAGCCACGATCGCCTTTGGCTGGGAGTGTCTTGAGTCCCTGGTAGGGTCATGGTGGTGGTCGCCACCAACAGCCCCCCAGTCTGCTCCTCCCAGGTGGGTCCACAGGTGTGCCGGGCAGTTGAACGGTGGGGACTGACCATGAATCCTCTGGACAGCTCTACCGAGGGGCCCCAAGGGGGACAGCAGAGGTAGGGAGAGAGGGCAGATGTGGCTCAGGGGGTCAGGGAGGGTGGTCGCACAGAGGTGGCGTTCTGGGTGTGCCTGGATCTCCCAGTAGGAAGGGAGGTCACGGCAACCTTGGGGCAGTGTTTGGGACCGTGGACGCTGGACTGTGCCAATTTTTTACCCCTTGTTTGTGGAGAAGGAGGTGGCTGGAGGTCACCCAGGGGAGAGGGTGTGGAGGCCTGGGCTGGGGTGAGGGCTGCGTGAGGGGCAAGGCGGCCCAGGTCTCAGAGGAACAGGAGAGATGGGGGCGGCCCCTCACCTGGCTTGTTTACCTGTGGGCCCCCTCACCTGGCTTGCTCACCTTTGGGCCCCTTACCTGGCTTGTTCTACCTGTTGGGCCCCCTACCTGGCTTATTCATCTGTGGATCCCTCGCCTGGCTTGTTTCACCTGTGGGTCCCCCACCTGGCTTGTTGCAACTGTGGGCCCCTCACCTGGTTTGTTGCACCTGTGGGCCCCTCACCTGAGCTTGCTCCACCTGTGAGCCCCGTTGCTCATGGTGAAGCCCCCTGTCTCCAGCTGCTGGATGTGCATGGCCAGGAGGCGGGCTGAGGGCAGGGCGGGCTGGGCCCTGAAGCGCCGTCCTTCCATCAGACACAGGTTGTCGCTCTTCAGGAAGACCTGGGGCCCGGCCAGGGGCGTGGGCGGGGGTTGGGGGGATGGACAGGTGAGAGGCCAGCCCAGGTGCCCAGCAGGGGCCGGCTCAGCCCGGCCAATCCCAGCTGGCGCCTGTGTTCCTGCTGCACGGGGGCTACAGCGCCCTGATTTAGCAGCCAGTCCAAAGTGTACCTTGCCTCTTGGGTTGGGGAAAGTCCAGATATCTAAAGCTTGCAGACACAAAAGGAACACTGACCCCCACCAGAAAGCCATGCGCTTCCTGCTGCTGGTGGCAAATTCCTCTCCAGAAAAGAGCCAGGTGACCCCACTGCCCAAATTAGACTGGGAGCCGGGCTGCCCGGCTGCAGGGACCCCTGGGTGTGGTGGCAACCGAGGACACACAACAGTCCCCCAACCGGCGAGCGCTGCGTCTGGGGCTGGCTGCAGGCCGCTCCCGCCTCCTCAGTCTGGGAAATGCCCCTCATCCAGAGGGCGTGTCCTCGTTTAGGATCTCATGAGGGGCGGCCAGGCTCAGGCAGGGCCTCGGTACCTGCACCCCAGGCTGGAATCACGGCCCTGGAGCAACCCTGCCACCTCTGCCCAGGTGAGCAGCCGAGGCCCCGGGGGAGATGATGGGGTGGCCGTGAGGTGGGCGCCACGATGCAGGATCTGCCGGGCCATGCCCCCCCTCCCCCAGGATGTGAGCTGCCCAGGAGCTCACGCAAAGGGGTACCTCCACAGCTTTCAGCTCCTCCATGACCTCTGCTATCTTTGCGGGTAGAATTCTCCAGGCCTAAAAAGAAAGCACAGGTGAAACTCCTACAGCCCCGTCTGTGCCCACTGCACGGCTGCAGCCGGGCCCCCCCGGGTGACTCACAGGGGACTGCCGCACGGCCGGGTGCTCCAGGCCGCCCAGGATCTGCATGGCTGTTGCGAAGTTCCTCTGCTCGTAGCAAGACTTGGCAATCAGCAGAAATTTGGAGAGCAGGTTCACCTGCAGCTGAAACCAGAGAACAAGACACTCAGCGTCCTCCGTCTCAGACCAGGGACCGGGGCACAGGGGCCAGCGTCAGGGTGCAGGGCGGTGCAGGGGAGGGCGTCGGGGGCCCAGAAAACAAAGGCACAAAGGTGTGCAAGGTCCATCTCACTTCCCTCCCGGGACAAATCTCTGCTCAGGACAAATGGGGGGAGTGGGAAGGGCACCCCCGCTCGGGGAGATGGAGCTGAGGTGTCCAGAGGCAAATGGGGAGCCGATTTCAGCTTGGCGTCCAGCCGGCCGAGTCCACGGCGGGACGGGGTTGCAGCGCTGCAGGGGTCGCTGGCCGGCAGGGCAGATTCACCGGATTTGGTGGGAACACCCCGCAGCAGGCACCACTTCCCCAGTGGGATTCTCCTCTCCGAGCAGAACTGAGGGTCCTGGCTCACGGCCCCACAGTTAGCGTGTGGATTTTACACAGTTCCAGCAACTTCCAGAAGATTCTGGAGAATTCAGCTGACCCCTCATTTCAGAGCTGCCTCACCCTGTGGACTGCCGCCACGGCCAGGGGCATCCTTCAGGTGGGAACATCGCCTGCGAGTCCCAACCAGACACCCTTCTCCTGGGCTTGACCCTTGTCTGGGTCACAGGACGGGCCCTGGGGGTCACTCAGCACCGTTGCCTCCCAGCTGTCTGGCTCGAGTGCCTCTTAAAGGATCTTGAGAAACATCTACGCACTCCTGCTTCTTAACGTTGACACCTCATCATTTTCTTCGTAGGTTCAGACGGATGCAAAGTAGACGATTTCCAGTGCGTCCAGGCAGAGCTGTCCCCTCACTGCTGAGCCTCGTACCGGTCAGGTCACACAGTGGGTCTGCTCTTGTGACCGGCGTCCCGCCCTCCAGGCTCAGCCGTCGTGGCCTGTGTCACCATCTGGTTCCCTCATAGGGCTGAATACTTTCACAGGGTGGATGATGTACCACGCTGTTCATCCATTCGTCCGTCAACGGACATTAGGTTGCTTCCTTCTCTTGGCTGTCGTGTTCCGTCACTTTTCCACCTGTCTGGTGAAGCCAGAGTCCTGATTTGCTTTCAGTCCCACCATTATTCATCTACAAAAAAGGAAGCTTTTCTTGAAGGTGAGAAACTTTTTTTTTTTTTTCATGGTACGCAGGCCTCTCACTGCTGCGGCCCCTCCCGCTGCAGAGCACAGCCTCCGGACGCGCAGGCTCAGCGGCCGTGGCTCACAGGCCCAGCCGCTCCGCGGCACGTGGGATCTTCCCGGACCGGGGCACGAACCCGCGTCCCCTGCATCGGCAGGCGGACTCCCAACCACTGCGCCACCAGGGAAGCCCTTGAAGGTGAGAAACTTTACTGTTTCCTTTTCTCCTTGACCTTGTGTTTCCACTGTCTCACCCCCCCCACCCCCCACCCCAGGATGTGATCTGGAAGGAATGCACTGTTGCCACTGAGGGCTTTTACTAGCCTTCCGTTACATTCTCCGGCTCAAAATTTGAGTTGTGACAAATTTTTGTGAGAGCAGAGTTTACGAACGTATAAGTCGGTCTCCTGGGCTGTTCTGACAGCACAGTGAGGGGCGCCCAGTATGTGGAACAACGTGCATTTCAGAACTTGGTCGGCATGTTTGCCGAAGGTGCCCACATGGCTTCCTGAGAACTCCTGGCACTTTCCCCCCTCAGTCCCTGCGCTGTCCTGTCCCTGCTGAGGAGGAACAGCCCCATGAACGGTCCTCCCTCCAACCTCTGCTCACAGGGGCGGGGCAGCCGTTCACGCAATGGGGAGAGTTTGGTCACCGCAACAGTGGTTCCTTCCCGCCAGGCGCTGACCCCGGGTGCATCCCACGTGGGTCTGAAGACCGTTCTGTCCTGCGGCCTGGGGACACCGGCGCCCCTTTGTGGTGACCTGTGGGCGGGGCAGCTGCAGAGGCTCCGGGTTGAGGACTCCCTGATAGCCGAGGTCCCCTAGGAAGCCTGAGCACCCAGGCCTCGTGTGACACCCCTGATCGGGGAAAGCTGCACTTTGATGTCACTCATAACATCGTGGATTGGAACAAACCAGGTGGGGGAGGGGGGCCAGGCCACATCCTGGCAGAAGTGAGGACGGGTCAGTCTGTCAGCTGATAAACCCTTAAAAGGGGAAAGAGTGGAAAACTCTGCATCTGTTCACGGGCCTTGAGGTCGCCCCTAGGGGCTTGGGGGCCACAGGAACCCTGGAAAAGGAAAGACACGCTGCAGAGACTCTTAATGCCGGAATGGGCACATCCGGGCTTCACCGTCTCTTGGGGAGTTGGTGGCCCCGTGGGCTCTGGGGCAGCTCCTGGAACAGAACAGCGTCCCCCACCCCGAGCTCCCCCTTCATGCTCAGCCCGCTCCAGCGGCTCGTGCCCGGGGAGCTGATTCTTAGGGCCTGGGAGGTGGTGGGCGTGCACCCGCGGGAAGGGGCCGTGTGACACTGTAGGAGCCCCGTGGTCCCCACCGGTTCTTCCACGTGGCCACGTCCTACAGGCAGGACTGTGTGACCCCCACCTGCGTCTGGCCTCAGGTGGACGGACGTCGGAGGCCTTGGCAGCAGGGTGCTCGCTGGGCGCACTCCGGGGCCCTAGGCCCACCCGCTGCCCCTCCTGCCTGGGTGGGACCTAAGGGAGGTGCTGGCCCTGAAGCAGGTGGGTCGGTCCAGGCTGAGGCCTGTGGGACCCAGAGGAGCCTCACCTTGATGGGACCACTGACCAGTGTTTCATTTGTTCCACAAACTGGCCGAGGACACACATGCACCCGTGCTGTTGTGACAGTGGCCACGAGAGCTCAGGCCAGCGGGCCAGTTCCCAGCCCTGGGTCGCGACCGAGGCAGGAGGAGTGTGGGAGCACGTGGGGGCCGCGTTAGCGTGTGTGTGACGCCGCGTCCAGCCGTGAGCGGGGGTGTGCCTGCGTGAGGTCTGCGTGTCTGCGCCGCGGGGACAGGCCTGGGTGGGCCTGGAGACCCCGTGCACCCCCAGCAGAGGGGGTCTCCCAGGGAGGTGCCCGTGCTGCCAGCAGCCCCGACTCTGTGCTGGGGCCAGAGCTGAGGGCACCGACCTTGGAGGTGTGGCTGGTCACGATTTCGGCGGCCACCCAGGTGCTGACGTCGTCTGCGCTTCTTAAAAGCTGTAACAGGTACTTGTCCTGGACGTAGTTGGGCAGAAATAAGCTGCAGGTTTTGGCCGACAGAGACCCAGAGGAGCTGGCTCTGCAAGAGACGCAGGACCCGGGGTGGCGCTCGGCCCAGGAGGCTGGAGGGACAGGCCCTGCGAGGCGGGGGTCCAGCCGAGCACCACAGGCGTCGCCCTTGCGCTGGGAGTGTCCAGGAGACGCTTGGGTGAGGCCCCAAGACCCTCCGGCCAGCCCTGCATCCCAGGCTTCTCTGACAGCCACGCCGGACACTCACTTGGGGACGGCCACACTTTTGTCCGTGACGCCCAGGGCCCGAGAGTTTAAGAAGTGGACGGGGTGGCACTTGTGAAACAACTCCTGCCGGGGACAAGGACGCAGAGGTCAGGCAGCGCCGGGGCCCGAGGCGGGGCGGGGGGCACCTGGAGTCACAGGGCTGGGCCCCCAGGGACTCTGCACTGCCACCCAGACGACAGTGGCGGGGGGTGGGGAGGAGGGGTTGCTGGGTTCCTGTCCCTGCTGTCACCTGCCAAGTGATGGGGGCCCAGGATACCTGGGGGCCTGGGAAGGGGCACCTGGGGGCTGGGCGCCCAGTTCCAGGAGGGAGGGCCTAGCACACGCGGCTCCCCGCCCGGCCCGCAGGGCAAGGCGCCCTCCAGCACGCGGCGGGGTGTGCCCTGTGGGACCTCGTGGGGCCTGTGCACCTGGCGCTCTCTTGCTGAGGGCCTTCAGCACCCACCCCCTTACCCGCTGCCGCAGCGTCAGCCCCCGCCTTCACCTGCTGCAACAGCGTTAGCTGGCTGAAGAGCTGGTGGGTGCTGTACTCGGTCAGGAAGTAGGGCCCCTTCTCACTGGCCCTGGCATAGGGGCCATAGAAGTCCTCAAAGAAGCAGGGCTTGGGCAGGGCGGATGCGATGCTGTACTGGCGCTCCTTGTGGTGGGGCAGCGCCAGCCCGTTGCCCCGGGACAGTCGCCAGGGGAAGCTCTGCAGGGCCGGAGGGTCCCCTCCAGGTTAGGGCAGGGTGTGGGTGTGGGTGTGGGTGTGGGTGTGGGGTGTGGGTGGGGGGTGTGTGTGGGGTGTGGGTGTGGGTGGGGGTGTGTGTGGGGCCTTGGGGGGTGGACGTGCGGGCCCAGGACCTCGCAGCCTGGCTCAGCTCGAGCCACATGGCAAATCCCTCCCGCCCGCAGCTGTGCTGGGTCGAGGACGCCTGTCCTGGTCATTTCATGGATGGGGCTGTCTGCACGTATCACGGTGAGGTTCCCTCAACCCTGCTCCCATCCTAGGCCGTTTCCCGGCCCCCCCTTGGCCCCAGAGTCAGGGAGGCGGGGTGCTCTGAGCCCCTGGCCGGCCCTCTGCTGTCCTTGTCCAGGGCCAGGGGGCAGGAAGTGCCAGGCCCAGAGGGCTGGTGCCCAGGACCAGCAACACGGGGGGCGTGTGCACATTTGTGCACGTGTGCCTGTCCCTGTGTGTGTGTGTACCAGGGCATGCGTGTGTGTGCACATGAGCACCAGAGTGTGCGTGCCTGCGTAGGCGGTGTCCCCACGCCGGCGCCCCGGGAAAGGCCGCACCTTCCGGGAGACGCCGTCCTCCGAGAGCCTCTTCCACAGGGCATTGAGGGGCCTGGCGGCGTCCTCCGCCTCCTTGGGGTCCTGCAGGTCTGTGCTGCGTGGGGCGCCCTCAGCCCGCCGCTCGGTGCCCACCTCCAGGAGGCTCAACAGGGGCTCTGCGGAGCCGTCCAGGGGCAGGATCTGGGCAGAAGCACGCGCGGTCGCCCGCTGCTCCAGAGGGGCAGTGGCCCCGCTCCCCGAGCCGCGCCCTCACCTGGGAGGCGAGGTAGTCCTGGAGCCTCCCCAGGAGCCCGGCGTCCCTCCCGAAGTCCACGGCGTAGCAGTCCTCCAGCCAGGCCTGCAGGAGGCAGAAGCTGCGCCTGTAGATCTTGGAGGAGGTGGAGGTGGGATCCTGGTGGGCCCTGGGGACACGTGGAGGCCTGAGCCACGCAGCTCACCCCGCGCCTGCCTGGCGTCGCACCCAAGCCAGCGGGTGCGTGGGGGTCTGAGTGCGGCTCTGTCTTCGCAGCACTTCGGCCCCACCGAGCCCGCCCACCTGGTGCCTGTCCAGGAGCCCCTGCCACCCTCACAGCCGGCACCCAGGGGCTGGAAGGCGTCCCGAGAGGCAGGGCGGGAGCCCGGCTCTGCGTGTGGGGAAGCAGGGGGCTGGGGTCTCCCGTGAGTCCCTCCCCTCCCAGGGCTCCTGGCCTGGGCTTGTGCGGAGTCTGGGGGGCGAGGACAGGCCAGCTCAGAGGGCCAGAGCGCATCCTGCACTGCCCACCACCCCTTCCCTTGTTGACCCCACCTGCCGGCTGAGGCCCGCGGGACCCTCCCTGCCCCCCAGCTACCCTCCCCCAGCCCACGGGCCGGCGCTCACCATCTTCCCACGTGTCCCAGCCCCCGCCCTCCGCCTCCCCCCTCCCTGGCCGCCGGCCCCTCCTGACACTCCTGCCCCTTTCCCGTCGCCCGTCAGCGCCCTGCTCCCCTTCTCTGCCCTCGCCCGGGCCTTCCCGGCGGCTCTGGCTCTGGCCTTGTCCTCGTCAGGGTCGGCGGGTACCTGCACAAGGTGCTGCTGATGCGGTCCAGCAGGAAGTGCAGGAAGTCGTGGGGGCTGCAGAAGTACCGGAAGGTGTATAGGAACTGCTGCACGTAGCCCTCCAGGAAGGCGTCGCTGCGGGGAGGGGGCGGTCAGCCGCCAGGACGCGGCCCGGCTCCCCCAGCCCCGCGGTCCCGGGGTGGGCGCACACGGGCGCGTGTGCACGTGAGCCCCTTGCCAGGAGGGAGGCCAGCAGGAGCGCCGCTCAGAAGTAAGTGGCGGGAGCACTGATCTGGTTAGAAATTCCTGGATGTTGCGAGTCTGAGGACTTTTGTAACATCCGTTTTTAAGGCCCTCAGTGTGTCTTAGAAACGATTCAGAAAGCTGAGCCAGAGCAGTGGCCCAGCCCCAGCCGGAAATCACTGGGTTAGGAAACAGGCAGCTGAGGGTGGGAGGGTCCTTGCCCCTTGGGGAGGGTCCCCCACCTCTGGGTGCCCCAAGGAGCCAGGGGAGCGAGAAAGAGGTGGGGGTCCAGGAACGAGGGAGCCTCTGCCTGGGACGTTGCGGCCTGGCTCAGGCCAGAGACTAGGCAGCCCGGGTTCAGCATCCTGCAGAGGGGACACCCACGGGGCCTGCAGGGATGAACCCGCGCCCCCTCGGAGATGCTGTGCTCACACAGGACGTGCAGCACGCCCTGTGGTACCGGTGCGCACACACGCGCGTGCTCTCATCTCCTGGAAGGCACAGTGCCTGTGGCGGCATGTGACATCCCACGTTGCAGAGGAGGCCGGAGTCTGAGGGGCAGCCTGGAGCCCCGCCAGCAGAAGCCCCAGTCAGCCCACCTTGGGGGGACGGGCCGGGGAGCGGGGAGAGTCAGCTGCCCCGGGAGGGTCCCCGCTCCCCACTGGCTGCCAAGAGCCAGCAGCCTGGGGTCACCACAGCCTCCAGCCCAAAGACCCCAGGGCCTCCGAAGTGGTGTCATGAGTCCCTAAAAGTCAGCACTGGGGTGAGGCCTCCACCGTCGTCTGGGAGGAGGTCTGTACCCAGTCCTGATGGGGCCCGGGAGGGGGCCGGGCCCTGGAGGAGGCTGGGCCCTGGAGGAGGCTGCCCTGTGCCCGAGAACCAGGTGGAGCTGGCGGGGCGGACGGAGGGATGGCAGGGTTGGGTGTGGCCCAGGGGCCCCTGTGACCCTGGACGGAGAGGCCTGGCCCTTCCCGCGGTAGGTGAGCCCGCGCACCTGCATTATTAGGGGATCCTGCGAGCCTAAGCCCGGCCGATGCCCAGAAACGCTGCAGAGAGCTGGCTGGGGCCAACCTCACCACAGCCCCGGGGAGCCCAACGTTAACTATGGGGTGTCTGACTTAGGAAAGCGGATGGGGTCCAGGGGCCCCTGAGGCTCCCGGCTGCGTTCAGATTCAGAAGCCCACCGGGCTGTTAGTCACGGCGGCCGCATTCCTGGGCTCTCCTTCAAAGTGCCCCCTGCACACCTGACCCAGACGCCCAGGCCCACAGGTGCGGGTCCAGTAGGGCCCGTGGCTGTGAGGCCACTCCGCCAAGGACCTGGAGGCCAGTGGGAGCCAACACAAGGCAACTTAAAGGGAACTTTCTAGATAAAGTGCAAACCCGTCTCAGATGAGGGCAGGCGAGAGTTCTCACTTCGTTTACCCCCTGCCCCGCACTGCGGGGCCTATTTGTTTCCTCCCTGCTTTTGTCTCCGAAGGCCTGCGGGGCACAGAGACGCCCTCCCTCCCCGCTGCACCTGGAATAGAGGTAGGCCATGAGCCCCAGCGGCGTGCCAGCCTGCAGGACGCGGGCCTTCCTCTGCCGGCCGCCACGCGGGCGCTTGCTGGCGTCGTAGAAAATGAGGGAAGAAGACTCGTCCAGGGGGCTGAAGTCCAGCGTGTCGCAGGGGGCGGCCGCGATGTTCACGATCACGGGCAGGGCGCAGGGATCCAGGCCCCACCGCTCCGCATACGTGACCTGCGGCGCGAGTCAGCACTGTCGGGTTGACCTGCTGCCAGGTCACCCCTCCCCTGACCCAGGTCGGGGGTGGCCTCTCAGGGGTGCGTATGTTTTCACAGGGACCGATTTGCAAGGTTTTAGCGGGAGGAGCCCTGCGAGCGCCAGGCCTCTGAAGGGAGGGGAGTGGGGGCCTTGCCTGTAGGTACTTCTTGACCAGCCCGAGGAACTGCACCTTGGACCTCATCTCTTCCAGCTGCCCTTTCAGTTTGGACAACATGGTCTTCACCTCGGAGCCTGAGGGCAGGCAGAGTCAGCCCAGAGCGGCCCCCGGCCCCGGCCCCGGCCCCGGCCCACGTCTAGCGAGGCTACCTTTGTTCCGTCTCTCCTTCTGTGAGAGCTTCTGGTAAAACTTGAGGGTTTTCCGGAAGTTTCTCTTCTCTATCATGAGCTGCTGCTCCAGCTCCTGGAGAGGAAAGAGCCGTGAGCCCCAGGCGCCCGCCCCTCGGCAGTTCAGGGGAAGCAGGTTTGCCCGCAGGACCCCGAGGCTGGCTGTCGGGCAAGAGAAGGGACGTCTGCGTCTAGTCAATGGAACTGGACATCCAGAAGGGTTAGCAAATGTCTCAGTAAACTAATTGGAAAGAACCAGATGCGATGGACTCGCTTAAAAAACGAGGCCAAATATGTGAGGCAGCGGTGTCAGCCTCTCCTAACACCCCCAGGCGGCCTTCCCCCACCAGCCGCCCAGGAGGAAAGGTGGGCGGAGTGGGGTGGGGCGCGTCTGCTGCCGGTGGGTCTGAGCCACGGAGGGCCTGCCTTCCAGTGAGATATGCAGGCAGCACGCCCACTGTTGGGGGCCGGGGGGCCTGGTTCCACGCCTCCTGTGCTTTCTCTGGCCCTGGGGACTGGCCTCCGGTGGGGTCTTCAGGGCAGGTCCACGCAGCAGGCGGTGGCTGTCTTCACGGGCACAAATGGTCCTGAGGCCTCTCTGTGGCCCCAGGCACACCCCCCTGAGGCCCCCACCCCATGCTTGGCCTCTGCCCCTCAGGACCCCCATTGCAGTGCAGCCCGAGCCTACCCCTGTGGACCAGGGTGCCTCCCGAGTCCCCCATGCGCTCGGCCACCCTGCTTTGAACATGAGGTTTGGACACACCCAGCGTCGGAGACCCCACTTGACCCATCAAGACCGTCCCACCCCTGAGCCCACCGTGTAGGCCCCCTTGAGCCCCCGCTGCCCACTTGGTGCTTCTGTCCAGAAACCCAAAGACAGCGGGGGCTTCAGCCAGGCCAGGCCTCCACAAGGGAAGCGAGACCAAGACTCGCAGAGGCTGCAGGGGAGCCGAGGGCGCCCCAGTTCTGCGTGTGCCCAGCACGACGGGTCCCAGCCCCTTCCTGCAGGATCTGCATGTTCTCCTCTCACATGGGGGGAGGGAAGCCCTGGGGGCCGGGCTGCCCCCTTGAGGGGCGGGAGAGGAGCCGGACTGGGGGCAGAGGCCAGGGGCCCGCTCAGACCCCTGCAGAAGCACTTGCTGTTAACAAGCACTTGCTGTTAACCCCCAGGTCCTGAGTCGGCCATGCTCGGAGGAGCTCTACCCTGACAGCCGAGCATCTGGGCATTCATTCTGGGGAGTCTGATCACACGCAGTCCAGACAAGGTTCCCCCATCTAATCGTCCTACAGCAATGGACTTAGCTTTGTCGAGAGCCTCTATTTCTGAACAGCTCTGTGGAGTAAAACGTGCAGGTGGCACTTTTATTTAACACCCGAATCCCTTTTGTCTGGTGGTTTTCACGTGGTTGTCCTTTTCCACGTGCTAGTGTTTTAACGACGGTCGTAGGCAGCCCCACGGTGCGGCGGGTGGGGGGGCACCTCCAGGCCAGGGCAGCTGGGGGGGCAGGGCCGTGCCTGGGGCGGGGGAGGTGTTGCAGCCTGAGCACAAAACCTCGTCCCGTTGCAGAATCTCGGCTGTTGAACTCGGTCCCTCAAGACCTCTGGTTCCTCCTCCAGCTCAGCCGTGTGCAGCCTGTGGGTGGCACCGGGATGCCCTGCTGGAGGTTGCCAGGAGCTGCTCCACAGCTGGCGAGACGTCACGTTCCTGGACGTGCCTCGGAGGAGAGCTCGGGCTTGTCACACAGCCAGTCCCCATGTGACAGCTGGCCGGTCCCAGGCACGGTCGTGGGAGTGGGGGGAAGTTGGGGCAGGAGGGCATCACGACCCGCGTGCAGGACCTGCGCCCTCAGCACGGAGCCACAGGCCATACGTGGCCGCTCGAGTGTTAAATGAAAAGCGAATTCCTCAGTGGGCCACACCTCAAGCGCTCAGTGGCCACACGGGCCGGTGGCAGCCACGTGGACTGCGTGGGTCTGGAACGTCCCATCGCGGAGCACGTCCTGTCGCATGGTGCCGCTCGGGGCTCGGCAGTAGGCGAGGTGGCCCTGTGCCATCACCCTGTGCTGCCCGGCATTGTCTCGGTGAGGCCCAAGGGTTTGCACGGCAACCCCTCCCCCATGCCTGCTACGTGGTGGCCCTGGCTTCCCAAGGATGGTGGCGGGGACCCCGGCCTGCGTTCCAGGGCATAGCTCAGGTCCAGCCCTTCACCCCCGGGCCACTGCCCAGATGCTGACTTGAGAAAACTCCCCAGCAGGGGCTTGCGGGCATGGCGGGGGCCACCATCAGTGCCTCCACCTTGGTTTATAAAGCGTGAAGTCTGTCAGCGGCACTTCTCTCATCACTGAACTGCAGACTGACTCTTAGAAAAGGACCGTTTTGACTGATTGTAAGGTTAAATCTACACGAACCAAGATTCACAGGGCGGTTGGTGTGAGCTGGTGTCACCCCCATGGCCACAGCCCGGCAGGCGCACAGGCAGGCGTGGCCCCCAGGCCGAGGCAGACTGCTAGGTCTAAATGAAATACTCAGAATCAGTTGAGTTTAGGTATTTCCTCCTGGCCTAACCCGACCAAGGGTTCTCATAGAATTAAAAGAGCACCAGTTCACTGGACAAACAAATGAGGATGATCTGAGGCACAGTTTGGGCCCAGCGGCTACTGGACTTAACGTGGCCCTGAGGCAGACAAATATGAAGAAGTAAACAAATAAAACAATAGTCAGAAGGAAGTTGGAAGACCAGACGTCAGAGACAGAGAGAAAGAGGGATGAACCGAAATCAGTACCATCCACCTAAACACTGGGAGCAAAGCCTGTGTTAGCGTGCCAGGTGCTCAGACTGGCTCCCTTGGCCTGGGGGATGCCCGCAGTGCTGGACACACAAAATCACGGCCAGGGCCATGGCTGCGCCCACACGCACGGTGGTGCCGGGTGGACAGACGCTGCTGTGTGGTCAGTGATGGGAGGAGCCGCCCACCTGCCCTCCAGCTGCCCCGCCCACCCCAGCGCCTGGCCTGTTGTACACGCACTCTCTTTTTGGGCAGCAAATGTGAAACATGTCCACTGGCTGTTTTATGCCTTTTGTGTTTTCCTGAGGCCCCTGTTTGAAAGAGACACAGTGGGTCTCAGAGTGTGGAACTGTGGCCAGGGTCACCCAACACACCCGGGAAGCAGGGGAGGGCACAGGGCACTCACCTGCAAGCACTCAGGTTCCAGGAGACACGCCTTCCCAGGTGAGCAGGAGAAAGGGAGAAACATGGTCACTGGTCACGTTCCGGCGTTTCCCAGCCCACCTCACCCCCTCCGGATTGTCCCCCACGTGAACCGCCCGCAGAGTGACGGTGGGACCCAGTGTGGGAGCCTCGTCCCAACCACGGGATCACGAGGAAATAAGAACAGGTGCTGGCCCAGCAGATCTGGGACCTGAGCTGGTCTCAGTGTCCACCTTCAAGGACGATCGACGTGCGATACAGGGGGGGCACCCGGGGCTCACCTGTGGGCATGTCTCCCTCCAGGGAGCAGCCACCCCAGAATAGCATGGGATTGAGGACAGGCCCCTCGGCCCTAACCAGGCACCTGCACAGTGGACCCACTGGTACCACCCTCCACGGCCCTGAACACGACAGAGGCTGACGATGGGGCTGCCTGTTCACAGGGGTCGACAAGGACGTGATGCTGCCAGCGAGCGTGACCTGTGACATCAGAGGTTGTGACTTGTGATGCCAGAGGATGTAACTTTTGATGTCACAGGACATGACCCGTGCCTTCGGAGGACACATGGACCAGCCCCCCGCCCTGCCCGCACTGTCGAGAGGAGGCTGTGGGCAAGTCCGCATGGAGCTGCCTCTGAAGGGGCCCCGTCCTCCCTGGGGCTGGCGGCTGCTCCCGGGGGGATGTGGGCTCCCAGCCCTGCCACTCGCCAGCCCTGGTCAGCAGGGGTCCCGTCTCGTGGTCCAGCTGAGGCCAGGGTGACACCACAGTGCTTCTGGTGGGATGCTGTGGACACCTGGGCTCGGAGTTGGGGGGGGGCACAGGAAGCCCACCAGGGATCGGGGGGGGCCCCCAGATTCCCTTCTCTATTTAGATTCAGCTCCAGTGACGTCTGCAAGTTCGTTTCACCCTCGAGTCCCCAGTGCTCACCCCTCCATACTTTTTTGTTCCCAACTCATTAAAAATTTTTTTATTTTGAAATTTCTTAATCGTGACAAAACATACATAACATAAAATTTACCATTTTAACCATTTCTCATTGTGCAGCTCAGTGGTGTCAGGTACATTCATTCACACCATTGCGCAGCCATCACCACCACCATCTCTGGACGTTTTTCATCTTCCCAAATGGACACTCTGTCCCCATTAAGTACCGGCTCCCCAGCCCCTGGTTGAGTGACTCTTCCAGGGACCTCCTGTAAGTGGAATCACATAGGATTTGTCTTTCTGAACCAGCTTATTTCCCTTAGAATAATGTCCTTAAGGTCTGTTGATGTTGCAGCAAGAGGGCCAGAATTTCCTTCTGCTTTAAGGCTGAATAATATCCTTTGTGTGGATGGACCGCGTGTTACTAATCCGTTCTTCCATTCATGCCCACTTGGGGTGTTTCCACCTTTTGGCTGTTGTGAATAACGCTGCTATGAACACAGGTGCACAAATATCTATCTGAGCCCCTGCTTTCAGTTCTTTTGGGTGTATATCCAGATGCTGAACTGCTGGCTTATGTAGGAATTCTAAAACTTTTTGAGGCTTTGCCATGCTGTTTCCCACAGTGGCTGCACTACTTTACGTTCCCACCAACGTGCACAAGGGTTCTGATTTCTCCAAATCCTCACGGATGGCTGTTGTTTTCTGCTTTTTTTTTTTTTTTTTTTTTTTATGCGGTACGCGGACCTCTCACAGTTGTGGCCTCTCCCGCGGCGGAGCACAGGCTCTGGACGCGCAGGCTCAGCGGCCACGGCTCACGGGCCCATCCGCTCCGCGGCATGTGGGATCTTCCCGGACCGGGGCACGAACCCGCGTCCCCTGCATCGGCAGGCGGACTCCCAACCACGGCGCCACCAGGGAAGCCCGATAGCCATCCTAATGGGTATGAAGTGGTAGCTTATTGCGGTTCTGATCTGCTTTTCCCTGATGACCAATGGCGTTGAGCTTCTTTTCATGTGCTTTTTGGCCATTCGTATATTTTCTTTGTACAAATCTATTCAAGTCCTTCACTCGTGTTTTAATCAAGTTGTTTGTTTTGTTATTGTTGAGTTCATTGGTTCTTCAAATATTCTTGATATTAACCTTTTATCGGATAGATGGTTAACAAATATTTTCTTCCATTCCATAGGCTGCCTTTTCACTCTGTTGATGGCGTCCTTTGATGCACAGAAGGTTTTAACTCTGAAGCCAATTTGTTTTTTACTTTTGTTGCCTGCGCTTTTGGCATCACATCCGAGAAAGCGTTGCTAAATCCAACGTCATGAAGCTTTCCCTTATGTTTTCTTCTAAGAGTTTTATCGTTTTAGCTCTGTTTGGGTCTTTGGGTTTTTAGTTAATTTTTGTATATGGGGTAAGGTGCGGGTCCTGGTTCGGTTTTTTGCATGGGTTATCCGGCTTTCCCAGTATCGTTTATTGAAAAGACTGTCCTTTCTTGTTGAATGGTCACGGCACCCTTGTATGTGTGATAGTTTATTCCTGGGCTCTCTGTTCTATTTCACTGGTCTACACGTCTGTCTCTGTGCCTGTCCCACGCTGCTTTGGTTACAGTAGCTCTGCAATAGGTTTTGAAATCAGAAGTGTGACTCCTCCAGCTTCATTCCTTTTCACGATTATTTTGGCTGTTGGGGTCCACTTGGGATCCCGTATGAATTTTTAGGTGGGATTTCCTCTCTGTAAACAGGGCTGTCTCTCTCTCTTTCATTCGGCCGTCTGCGTCGGCGTGGACGCGTGGACGCACGGACGCGTGGACGCACGCACACACGGACGTCCCACGCTGTGAGCCAGAGTCCAGTGCTGCGTTCTTGCTTTTACAGCTCCCGCCACTCCACCTGTGGCCCCTGTGACCGCTGACACACCCTCTTCATTGTCTTGATCATTTCCTTACTTTCTGGCACCAGAGATGCTCCTGGCTCCTTTTTTTTTTTTTTTTTTTCCTTTTTGTCCCAGTCCCAAGATCAGCCACTTCTCCAATGAGCCCTGGTTCCTTTGATTGAGAACGGTATTAGAAACCAAGAACCGGGCACTAGGTGTACTCACTGCTGCTGGGGTGTCACTGCTTCCGGGCTCTCTCGGCTGACAGAACTAGGAGCTCTATGGGGGCACATTAGGCTCTCCCCCACCTCTTGTAACCACCTCACAGCAAACGCTGTGCCCATGGACCCCTTCATGCCAGCCAAGACCCCAGGCTCCTCATGAGCCTTCCATGTCAGAGCGGCTCCATTTTGGGAGGACCTGTTCCATACTCGGTTACGAGGCCTGAACTTGTTTCGGGGTTGTCGTGAGTGCTACCCCGTCACTGATGCTGCACTCTGGCCTCTCATCAGCCTTGCGAGTCCCTCAACTGCCCCACCCCCAACCCCTGCCTCCCCTGCCTCCTCCTCTGTGACGGCAGGCGGAGCAGTGGCACCCTGCCGCACTGGCACTCTCTGCAGAAGGCCGCTGGGGATGGGGACCACGACACTTAGTAACTCCGAGTGAGCTGCACTGTGCACAAATGCATAGCAAAGAAAGGGCACTGAAGTGGGAGGAAGGAGACCGGGGCTCATGGGTTGGTAAGGGGGCCGGGGGCCACCGTCTCCTGTCAGAGCTCTGGACTCCAACACAGAGGCATCGGGCTTCCCCAACCTGGATACCGCACGGGTGGGCCAGGGTGTCTGGTGGATGTCTGCCGTGCCAGCTGTCCTCACCAGTCCCCACGGGAGGCCTGAGTCCTTGCAGCCCCCACTCCCCCAGTCCACGACGCCAAGCACATTCGGGGCCCGGCTTTAAGGAAACCCGGAGGGGGCAGCACGATTCCCAAGCACACAGGCCCATGCCCGGTGCTCCAGGCCCGAGGCATGCAGGTCTCTTTCTAGCTTGGGACTGAGTAACCAAGCGAGAAGGTTTGGAAGGTGCTGAAATGAGTGGAGATGCAGCTCCTGGGGCTCACGGCTCAGAGGCTGCAGATGGTGAGGGTGGGGGCAGGAGTGGGACGCCAGGCTGCTGACAGCTCCCTCCTGTCTGCTACCCTGGGGCCCGGGCCCTGTGTGGCTGTGGCCCAAGTGGACGCCCCTGGTCTCGGGGCGAAGGACGCAGCCCAGGTCAGGCCTGAGCTCTTGGCCACTGAGGGGTGGGGCTGCAGCCCAGGTCAGGGCTCCTGGTCACGGGGGGGCAGACCCCCAATGGCACGGGCAGCAACCTTGGGTGCAGAACTCTGTGGGGCTGCCCTGCACGCGGGCTGGCCAGGCCCGGACACTCTCCAGCCTAGGGCGTCCCCTTGCCCTGCTGCCCCGAGCTGGGGCGGCACACAGAGTGCGCTGCCCACCAGAGACGCCCCCTGGGGCCCGGCCCGAGTGGCCGCCACAGGCTGGGTGCTTCTGTGCTGCGTTTCATCGTGTGCTGCTGCCTGAGGGCTGACCTTGATGCCCAGACCCAACTGTGGTCACCAGCGCAAGCTAACCTCCTGCCACACGTCCCCTGGTGGCCAAGGAGCCAAAAGAGAGAAAAGCTGTCTCCTTTCCCGGACGTGGGGGACGCGTGCAGATGAGCACAACCCCCGGGAGGACACGCAGGGAGGGGCCCACACCAGCGTGGTGGCTCCTGGTGACCGACGGGCACCAGGGGTGGGAGACACGGGGGCCCTTCTGCCACCCGAGGTACCAGGAGCTCCAGCGTGAACCCGCCCTCACGCCCCACAGCGCCCTGGGGCCGAGCATCCTCCCTTCCAGCGGTGGACAGGAGCCCGGGACTCACCGGGCTCTGGGCGTTGGCGGCGGGGCACCCAGCGGCCTTCTGCCTCGCCAGCTCCTTCACGTAGCAGAGCACGTCGGCGCCGAAGCAGTCGGCCTCGTAGAAGGCGCTGCACCAGCCGGGGCTGCAGCTCTGCAAGCCGCCTGGGCCTGGGCTCACGGACGGGCCGCCCTCCGGGGGCCGGGCTAGCCGCGCCACTGCCTCAGAGCCCCCAGCCAGGCCCCCGCCCTGCTGCCGGGCCTCTCCGGCCTGGGGCTGCTCCCTCCCAGCTGCTACCGACTTCTGAGGCCGAAACCCCACCTCAAAGTTGCTCCGCGAGAGCTCGTCTGAGTCCACGCTTGACTTCTCCCTCCCTGGACAGAGGAAGGGGGGGCGGGTCACACGCGGCGACGTGCGTTCCCAGGGGAGAATCCGCCCCTGATTGCAGAGAGGCGACAGGTCCCTGGCAGGGGGCAGGAGGCGCCTCGGGATGGCCAGGGGGCCCCACCTCCGCTCCAGAGGAGCCGCAAAGGGTCCTCAAGGTGAGGGTCCCTCGGTCCCCTCCCAAATGGGCTGCCATGCAGGGCAGAGTTGCGGCAGAGACCCGAGGGAACTTTGAACCGTCCGTAAACCGACAAAGCAGAGAGTCCCCCAGGAACCAAGGGTCCCAGCTGGTCATGAGCTGTTCTCTGGGCATCTCCATTTTGCTTTCCAGTTTCCCAAGCGTGCACACGGTATGGGGGGCTCTCACTGCCATCCTGTGTGTGACTGTAGTCACACAACCTAAAGGACATGGTCCCCAAAGCCAAGTCCCACTCAGACCGGATTTGGAGAAATTACAAAGATTTCAGTTATCAGGGAGTCCTGGCTATGGACCTAGGCAGATACGCCTCAAGGTCTTTAAATGGCACGTTTCCAAGAAAGAATGCAGAGCCCCCCGTCACCAAGCTGCTGGCCTCAGCCCTTGCCCTTGCTGCCCACCTGGTGGCCTGGGGAGAATGCCCCCCTTCGCAGTACAGACCCCCCAGAGGAGGACGGGCCCTGCCCTTGGGACCCTGGAGAGACACAGGGTAACCTGGCCCCAAGGGTGGAGAAGACCCAGCTGTGGAAGGTCCCAACCCACAGCCCTCCGTCTCACCCGCTCCGAGACGTGAAGGCCTTTTGCTGGACGGTGAGCACGTGCTCGGAGCGCTGGTCCCACCGCTGCCCTCGGGCTGTGGCCCAGCCTCCTCGGAAGTGCTGCCATCAGAACGGAGGACACTGCAGGCACCCGCGGGACCCTCCCGCAGGCTTACTAGAGGCTTCCCCTGGGAGCGAAACTGGGGTGTCGGTGACCGAGGCCCCCCCCAGACCTCCGGGACGGCCTGGCCACAGGCCACAGACGTCACAGACACGGGCCCTTTAGCAGAGGACTTTCTGGGTGTCCACCTCTTGGGGTCCTTCGACGGCTCCCCCAGTGATGTGAAAATGCGGGGCTTGCCTGGGGTGGAGAGCAGGGTGTGTGCCGCCTCTGGGTGGGGTTCTGGGGACCAGGAGGGGGCGGGGACGGCGCTGCCGTGAGCTCGGGTGTCAGGGCATCAGGGCGTCAGGGTGCTGGACCACTCCAGGCACAGGTCCCGCCCGCCCTGCAACATGGCCCTCTGCAGCCCTCGGGAGGGGCTGGGCCAGGCCTGGCACTGAGGCGCTCCGGGCACGTCCTGTGAAGGGTGGGGCCCAAGAGGGCTGGGGGAGGGGGCAGAGAGGGAAGGTGCCTGCCCCCCTCCCTCCTGAGCTGTCACCTCATCTTCTACTGCCAGGAGGGGAGCTGGACGGGAGCGGGGCGGGGGGCAGACGCTGGTCCCTGCAGGGGCCTCCCCCCAGCCAAACCTGGCCTCCGGGCTCCGCTGCTCTGCCTCCTGAGCTGGTCCCAGGGAGGCTGACATGCCTTCTGCACCCTGTGACCCCACAAGCCCCCCTCCTGCCAAGAGGAGCGCTTGCCTGAAGGGAGAGCTTTGGAAGCAGAGTGGGCCTCGGGCCAGGAAAGAGGGGCCCAGCAGGCGGTCGCTCTGGGGAGGGCGATGAGTGGGACGCGGGGGCAGGAGAACGGCCCTTGGGGGCACAGCGGGGGTGGGGAGGCCGCGAGGAGGGGCTCTTACTTCTCGGAGGGCGACGTCCTCCCGTTCACCACTCTGAAAAGATCCTGCAGCAACCTCTCCCCCCAGTAGAGGTCACAGAACTTCTCCGATATGGCCCCACAGAAAGTGGCATAGGTGAGGTCTTTCAAGGCGTAAATATACTCCCCTGAGTTCGCAAAAAAACCACGGAGGTGAGTTAAAACGTATGAGTGCTTTTCTGTGTTCCCCTGGTCTCGGGAGCTGGTGGGGGCGGAGAGTACGGCGGGGAGCGGGGTGCAGGTAGCTTCCTCTGCCGGCCGGCCCCTGGGGGCTCTGCCCTTTGTGCAGAGACGGGAGGGTGGGGGGCCCTCATGTGGTGACCTCCCCCAGCGCATGGCTCCCCCCGGGCCTGTCCCTGGTCCTTGGGCCCCCGTGGCCCCGTGGTACCCATGATCAGAGCCTCCAGCCCGTGGTCCAGGTAGCCGTCAAAGGCAAACTCTTCCTGGATGAGGCGTGTGGCCTCCTGCAGCGATGGGCAGGCTGTCCCCTGTGAGAGGGGTGAGGCATCCACGCTGGATGGACAGAGCTTGTGGTCTGCTGGGCAGGGCCACTCCGGGTGACCTTCTGGGGCCCGGTCATCCCACTCCCTGACGGGGGCTCCCCCGGGGCCGTCGGGACTCCCTGTGGCCGGCGAGGGGCTCCGCGGGGTTGATGGGGAGCCCTCAGGCTCCTGGCCTGGGACCTGGGTGGCCCTGCCCCTGGGCGGCTTGGCTGGGTGGCAAGGACTGTGGGGGGCTGCGCTGGGCCCGGGGAGGCGGGGCTCGAGGCCTCCACAAGCAGCTGTAGTTGGGATGGGTTCCTTCGGCCCTCGCTCCGGGGGTGGCATCTGTGTTGTCATGTGCGGGGCCGGGGCCGGAGATTTAGGCATCACCAGTGAAGCCCCTTCCAGCGGGCTGGCCGGGGCAGGGGCTGGGGGGCTGGGGCAGCCCTGGGCTGAGTCTCTGAGGGGCTCTGGGGAGCCGGGTGCTGGCTGGTTAGGCGTCTTCAGGCCGGTGGCCGCTCCATGGGCCTCAGGAGCCTGCTTCCCAACACCCTCCCCGTCCAGCCGGCCTCTCCTCTCCTCAGGACTCTCAGCCGGCCCCGAGGTCAGGGCGAGCGTGTCCCTGCGAGCAGAGAGGAAAGAGTGTTCAGGGGGCCCGGCAGCCCGCCAGCCCCTGGGTGGGGACACTCACCTGGTGACACCAGCATTGGCAGCGAGGACGATGGGCCTGAAGTGAGTGGCCGGGGAGGCGAACGCCTCGGGCAGCAACGTGGCCCCTTGGAGGCAGGAGGGTTGACCGGGCACCGGGCCCTGCACGGCCACCAGCCTGCTGTCACTGCTGATCTGCATGAAGCCTGGAGACAAACATACGGTGAGCAGGGTGGGTGCCGGCCTTAGTGGGTGCTGACTTGAAGGGCCCAGGAAGCCTCAGGGGCACTGGGAGGAAGGGAGGCTCCAGGGAGAGGCCTGAGGGAGGGGCCTGGAGTCCAGGGCTGCCCCGAGCAGGCAGGGAAGGGGTGCGGTGCTCGGTGGGGGGCTGGAGTGATGGAAAAGGCCAGAAGACCCAGCCACAGACCGGAGGCCTGGACTGGCCCATGGGGAAGGGTCTTCGTAGGTGCCACTGAGGCGCAGACAGGGCAAGACAAGAGCTGGGTCATCAGGGCGGGGTGCGGGGGTGGAGGCTAGTCGCCTGCTCTGGCTGCTGGTGAGACGGGAGGGCTGACCCGAGCGAGGCCTGAGAGGCCGGGGCCAGAGGGGCCGGCGGGAGCCCAAAGCAGGGCAGCCGGGAGCCAGCTGCGGGCACACTGCCTGCGGTCCCGGCCACGTCCGGAGGTGGCGTCCACTTGGGGCTGGATTCCAGGAGGCAGCCTCTTGGGGGACGGCAGCGGGGGCGCAGTGCGGGGCGAGGGGCCTGCAGGGCAGGGGCGGTGGGGACGGGCCGGTCCCGGGGCCCACCTGAGCCGGGCCTGTGCGCAGCTGCTGTGCTGGGGCTCAGTTCAGCCACCGAGAAGGCGTTTTGCAGACCGATGGTCTCTTCCTCCTGGCAAACCTGGGGCAGAAGGACACGGACAGCTCCCGGTCGAGACGGTCAAGGCCCCGGGGGTGCAGAGCAGACCCCCGCGGCGCAAGCGCCCCCACCTGTGCTGACTCGCAGGCCTGTTTCTCTGGAGCGGGAGCCCCTGGGGTGCGGGGCTGCCCAGTGCAGCAGGGTTCCGGTGGGTTTCTGGGGCGTGAGAAGACGGCCAGAACCCACATTCCCCAAAGTTGCGGTGTGCTCCTGTCTGCATCCAAGGGACCCTGTCACTGCCCGACGGGGCCCCGGCCGGTCAGCACGGCAGGACGCCGACCGGCACTGAGTGTCCCTCGGCGGGACGCTCAGGGTGCGCCCCCGCCCGCACGTGCCAGGGGTCAACAGAGACCAGGGTGTGGGCCTGCGGGAGGGGCTGCTCCGTGGGCTCGTTCGCGGTGAAGGAGCCAAGGAGTCACGTCGGGAGGATGAAGGGTGACCTGCCTTCCGCCCTAGAGTCTCCATGCATCTATTCAGTAAACACGCAAGAGCAAGGAGCCTCACCTCTGCGGCCCCAGGGTAGGATAAAGGGCCTGCGGGGTCTCCGCGGTACCCAGCTTACCGTGCAGGTCGATGCCCTCAGGTGGGCTAGGATCTTTCTGCTGTCCATGCCTCTGTGCAGGAGGTAACCGCTGCAGGTCTGAAAGCAAGCACAGGCCAGTGTCCAGCACGCCTGGGGCACCAGCCCGTGTCACTCCCTCAGCGGAGCCCGTTGGAGTGTGCGGTGGCAGCCAGGCGGCCCGGGGACTTCTCTCCAGGAGGACCCCATGGCACCCCTTCTTGGGCAGAGCCACGTGCACCCCAGCCTCAGGGGCCTGGGATGAAATTCAGAGTCTCTAGCTGTCCTGAGCTGGGAAGCCACGGAACGACGGGGCTCACCCTGACCCAGCCTGGAGGACCCTCAGAGGAGTGCGGGCAAGTCGGGCATGTGGGGGATGCGCTGCAGGGGGTCAGAGGTCAGGCAGAGCTCGTGTCCAGGACATCCCCAGCCACTCTCCAGCCGGTGGGTGCACTGGAGACACAGGACCATCTCGGGGGAAGGCCGGCGTTGAGCAGCAGAGACCCCTCGCCGCCCGTCCACAAATGAAGCCATGTCCTTCCCTGTCCAACAGCACTGACCTGCCCCAGAAACAAGAACCCGTGTCCCAGGCCCTGGACCTTGAGCTGGGCCCCCCCCGCGGCACAGTTACCTCTATGGCCTCGGCTGCGGATGGCCGCTCCTGGGCGCTGCGTCTGGCCATGTGCAGGAGGAGGGTCTTGAGCCTGCGTGGCAGGGCCAGCTTGTGGTCTCGGGGGATGCTGAACTTGGCTGCTGTCCACAGGATCGCAGCCACGCAGTACACAGACGCCTGGGTGGAGGAGGGGAGACGGCCGGCTGGCTCAGCAGACCTGCCCCAGCTCAGGCCCCGCCAAGGGCGCACCCAGGCACCGTCCCCCAGGGCTGGGAGCTTCCACAGAACCTGGAGGCCCCACCTCAGACCCTGAGCCAGAACCCGGGGGTCTGGCCTGGGAATCTGCATGGTTAACAAGTACCCACAGGCCTTTAAGTCTCAGTGTGACCAGGATGACCTGGGGCCCCAGCTGGACCTTCCCAGCTCTCTCTCCACAAGGGCAAAGGTGGCACCTCAGCGAGCCCGAGGCCAGGAGTCCCCCAGAAACTGTGCTGTGCTGCTAAATGGCTAAGGACAGGCTCTCTGAACAAAAACCCAGGCCTCTTGGTATACAAAGAGGTTTATTCTAAAATTTGCTGATAAAAAGGATGTGTCGCATGCGCTTGAAAATAATAACAAAAAGGGCGATGCTCTTTTCTGTGAGTTCCATAGAGTCAATTGCTTCTCCCCGAATTCTTTCCTCGATTTTTACCCTCTACTCTTGTATCTGCAGCCGACCTGTGACCAACACGTGGTTCCGATGTACACGTGGTTCCGACGTACACGTGGCCGATACCTTTGTTTCTCTCGAAAAGTAAGAGGAAGTGAAACCAGAGACACAGCTGACATCTGTGCTGAGTCAGGTAACAGTGGCTGAATCCCCAAAGGAGTATTTCCCAGAGCTTTGGTACAGACCTGACACACTTTTCAGTTTAATTGTGTTGTTCACGTTTCCTCCATTACGTCAAGTCTAGTCAATTTTGACAAAACAATGAATCAAGCCCTGAGTTCAGCATTTGCTGACTTCCACGGTGTGAAGACTCCCGCATGGCCAGCTCCAAGCTGCCAAGGTGGTGCCAGTGAGCCGGGCAGGGGGAGAGATGGGGCGGCCCCCTTCCTATAGGGCTCCTGCCCAAGAGCACAGATAACAGTCAACAATAGCAAATGATTAGGAAATTCTTAGTTTTGAGTATTTATCAACCTTTAAAAAAATTAAGCTTTTTACTTTGAGATAACTGTAGATTCACATACAGTTGTAGGAAATAATCCAGAGGGACCCCAGGTACCTTTCACCTGGCTCCCTACCGCAGTGACGTGTTACAAGGCTGTAGTGTGGTATCACAACCTGCTCCCTGACGTGGACGCCGGGAGATGCAGGACATTTCCATCACCAGGATCTGGCCTGTCCCCTCCCAACTTAGTCGCTGGTAACTACTCATCTGTTCTCCATTTCTTAATTTCATCATTTCATATATATGGAGTCACACGATATGCAGCCTTTCGGGGTGCCTTTCTCTCTCGGCCCCATCAACTGGTGGTCGCCTCACTAACACTCCATTCCCCTCACCGCTGCTGCCGCTCTGCGGTGTGGACATGCCACCCGCTGAAAGACATCTGAGTTGTTTCCAGGCTGTAGCTACTGCAGATAAAATTGCCATAAACATTCGTGTCCAGGACTTTGTGTGAACATAAGTTTCATTTCTCCAGGAAAAATGTCTTATGAGTGCAATTTCTGGGTTGTATGGTCGTTGCATGTTTAGTTTTGTAGGAAACCAGCAAACTGTCTTCCTAAGGGCTGCACCATCTTGCATTCCCCTCGGCAGTGTATGAGGGTTCCTGTCACTCCACACCCTCGCTAGCATTTGGAACTGTCAGTGTTTTGGATTTTAGCCTTTCTAATAAGCGTGTAGTGGTAGCTCACGGTTTTCATTTGCATTTCCCGAATGCCGTATGAAATGGAATACCTTTCACGGGCTTATTTGCCATCGGATACCTTCTTTGGTGAGGTGTCTGTTCAGATCTTTTGCCCACTTTTTTTTTTTTTTTTTTTTTGCAGTATGCGGCTTCTCACTGTTGTGGCCTCTCCCGTTGCGAAGCAACAGGCTCCGTACGCACAGGTTCAGCGGCCATGGCTCATGGGCCCAGCCGCTCCGCGGCATGTGGGATCTTCCTGGACCGGGGCACGAACCCGCGTCCCCCCGCATCGGCGGGAGGACTCTCAACCACTGCGCCACCGGGGAAGCCCTGCCCACTTTTTAATTGGGTTATTTGTTTTCTTACTGTTCACTTCTAAGAGCTTTTGGCATATTTGGGATACAAGTCCTTTATCAGATATGTGTTTTGCAAATAGTTCTCCCATCTGTGGCTTGTCTTCTCATTCTCTTAACTGTGTCTTTTACAGAGCACAGCATTAAAATCAAGCATTTAATTTGAATGAAATCTAACATCGATTGTTTCTTTCATAGATCATGCTTTTGGTGTGGTATCTGAAAACTCATTGCATAGATTTTCTCCTATGTTATTTTCTAGAAGTTTTATAGCTTTGAATTTACTTTTAGGCCTATGTTCCATTTTGAGTTAATTTTTGTGAAGGTGCAACAAGGTCTGTGTAAAGGTTTTTTTTTGGCCTGTGGATGTCCCATTGTTACAGCACCACTTGTTGAGCAGACCGTCCTTTCTCCAACGATTGCCTTTGCTCCTCTGTCAAAGACCAGTTAACTGTATTTGTGTGGGTTTATTTCTGGGCTACTTTGTTCCATTAATTTTTGTCTTTTCTTTTGCCGAAACCACACGTGATTACTGTGGCTTACAGTAAGTTTTAGAAGTGGGCAGTGTCAGTCCTCAGTATTGTGCTGGCTATGCTGCGTCTTTTGCCTCTACATAAAAACCTAAGAATCAGTTCGTTGATGTCAACAAAATAACTTGCTGGGATTTTCACTGAAATTGCATTGAATCTATAGATCAAATTGGGAAGAACTGACATCTTAATAATATTGAGTCTTCCAATCCATGAACATGGACTATCTCTCCATTTATTTAGATCATTTTCGGTTTCTTTCATCAGAATTTTACAGTTTTCCTCATATGAATCTTATACACATTTTCTTAAATTTTATACATAAGTAATTTTTTTGGTGCTAACGTAAATGGTCTTTTTAAAAAATAATTAATTAATTAATCATTTTTCAAATGGCTGTGTCTGGTCTTAGTTGCGGCACGCGGGACCTTTCATTTCTGTGCGTGGGCTTCTTGCTAGTTGTGGTGTGCTGGTTTTTTCTCTCTAGTTGTGGCGCACAGGCTCCAGGGCATGTGGGCTCTGTAGTTTGCAGCACGCAGGCTCTAGTTGAGGCGTGCGAGCTTAGTAGTTGTGGCGCGCGGGATTAGTTGCCCTGGGGTATGTGGGATCTTAGTTTCCCGACCAGGGATCAAACTTGTGTCCCCTGTATTGGAAGGCGGATTCTTTACCACTGGACCAGCAGGGAAGTCCCTGGTATTGTTTTTTTACTTTTTATTATTTTTAAAAATTTATTTGTTTATTTTTGGCTGCATTGGGTCTTCGTTGCTGTGTGCAGGCTTTCTCTAGTTGCAGTGAGCAGGGGCTACTCTTTGTTGTGGTGCATGGGCTTCTCATTGCGGTGGCTCCTCTTGTTGCAGAGCACAGGCTCTAGGCATGCGGGCTTCAGTAGTTATAGCACACGGGCTCAGTAGTTGTGGCTCGCGGGCTCTAGGGCGCAGGCTCAGTAGCTGTGGCACATGGGCTTAGTTGCTCCACTGCATGTGGGATCTTCCCAGACCAGGGCTTGAACCCATATCCCCTGCATTGGCAGGCGGATTCTTAACCACTGCACCACCAGGGAAGCCCTGGTATTGTATTTTTAATTTCAAATTCCAATTGTTCATTGCTGGTAAACAGGAAAGCAATTGACATTTGTATTTTAATCTTCTATCTGCAATGTTGCTACAACTGCTTATTAGTTCCAGGAGATTTCTGTTGATTCTTTGGGATTTCCTAATTAGGCAATCATGTCACCTGTAAACAAAGACAGTCTTATTTCTTCCTTCTCAATCTACATCCATTTTCTTTTCTTTTCTTGTCTTACTGCATTAGCTAGGACTTCCAGTACAATGTTGAATAGGAGTGATGAGAGGAGACATTCTTGCCTTTTTCCCAATCTTAGGGGGAAAGCATCTAGTTTCTCACCATTACTTATGCTACCTGTTGGCTTTTTTGTAGATATTCTTTGTCAAGTTGAGGAAATTTCCCTCTATTCCTAGTTTGCTGAGGGTTTTTATTATGAATGGGTCCTAAATTTTGTCAAAAGCTTAGCATCTATTGTTACGATTTTTCTTCTTTTGTCCATGTGATATATTACATTGACTCTCAATTGTTGAGTCAGCCATCCATACATGGAATAAATGCCACTTGGCCAGTTTTAAATGTTGATGAAGTTCAACTTATCCATTTTTCCTTTTGTGGAAAACTTTATGGATAGTGCTTTTGGTGTCAAGTCTAAAAGCTCTTTGCCTAGCCCTCCATTCCAAAGATTTTCTTTGATATATTTTCTTCAGCAGCCTTTTGTAGTCTTTAGCATATGAATTCTGTACGTGCTTTGTTAGATTCACATCTAAGTATTTCATTTTGGGGGGAGTGATTGTAAATGTACTGTTTTTTTAATTTTGGTGTCCACGTGTTCATTTCTAGTATATAGACATACAATTGATTTTTGAATGTTTATCTTATATCCTGTGACCTTTCAAAACTCAATTCTAAGTTCTGGGAGGCTTTTTTTGGTAGATTCTTTGGAATTCTTTGGAATTTTCTATGTTGACAGTTATGTCATCTGCAAACAGTATTATTTCTTCCTTCCTGGCCTTTATGCTTTTTACCTGCTTTTCTTGCCTTATTGTAGTGGCTAGAACTTCCAGTACAATGTTGAATAGGGTGGTGAGAGTGGGCATCCTTGCTTTGTTCTTGATCTTAGGGGGAAAGCATTTAGTCATTCCACTAAGTATGATGTTAACTGTACAATTATTTTGGTAGATGATCTTTATTGAGTTGAGGGAGTTTCTTCTATTTCTATTTTCCTGAGTTTTTTTTTTAATAGACGGGTGTTAAATTTTGTCAAATGCTTGTTCTGCATCAGTTAATGTGATCATGGGATTTTTCTTCTTTAGCTGGTTAATATGTTGGACTACATTGATTGGTTTTCAAATACTGAGCCAGCCTTATGTCCCTGGAATAACCCCCACTTGTTTATGGTGTATAATTGTTTTTATATCTTAGTGAATTCTATTTGCATATATTTTGTTAAGGATTTTTGCCTTTATGTTCATGAGGGATATTGACCTATATACATATTTTTTGTACTATCTTTGTTTGGTTTTGGTATCAGGGTAATATTAGGCTTCACCAAATGGATTGGGAAGTGTTCACTTCTGTTTTCTGGAAAAGACTGTGTAGAATTGGTATTAATTCTTCTTTAAACATTTGGTATACCACCCTAGTGAAAACATCTTGGCCTAGAGATTTATTTTTCAGAGTTTAAAAATCACAAATTCAGGGCTTCCCTGGTGACGCAGTGGTTGAGAGTCCGCCTGCCGATGCAGGGGACACGGGTTCGTGCCCTGGTCCGGGAAGATCCCACATGCCACGGAGCAGCTGGGCCCGTGAGCCACGGCCGCTGAGCCTGCGCGTCCGGAGCCTGTGCTCTACAACGGGAGAGGCCACAACTGTGAGAGGCCCGCGTGCCACAAAAGGAAAAAAAAAAATTACAAATTCAATCTCCTCAATAGTTATGGAGCTATTCAAAGGTCTGTTTCATCTTGGGTGAGTTGTAGCTTATATTTTTTAAGATTTGGTCCGTTTCATCTAAGTCATTGAATTTTATGTGTGGGGAGTTGTTTGTGGTATTCCATTATCCTTTTGATGTCTGCAGGGTCTGCAGGGATGTCCCCTGAGTCATTCCTGACACTGGTAATTTGTGTCTTCCTTCTCTTTTTGCTTTGTCAGTTTTGCTAGAAGTTTGTTGATATTATTGGTCTCTTCCAAGAGCCAGCCCTTCATTTCGCTGGTTTTCTGTTTTCATTCCATTGAGTCCTGCTCTCAGCTTTACTGTTGCCTTCTTTCTGCTTTGGGTCTATTTCACTCTTCTTTTGAGGTGGGTGCTTAGATGACTGAGCTGAGACTTTACCTCTTTTTTAGTTTTCAGCATACGAGTTCTGTACATGCTTTGTTAGACTTACATCTAAGTATTTCATTTTTAGTGATTTTTTTTTTTTTTTGAGGGGAGGTTGCCTCGTTACCACTGGGTGATGGTGAAAGTCCCAACTCTTCCTGAGACCTCCTCTGACTTACACTCCCGCCCCGGGAGGGGCACGTCTCACTGATGGGCAGGGGTCCTCGTCACAGGCTGGATGCTCAGCCTTTTCCGACAGCACCTGGCCTGGGCGGGCCGCCCTCCCTTTGTCCTGCTGCTCCAGCTCCAGCATGCGGGCTTCCACTGGGCTTCTGCTGTGTCCGCTGGTGTTTCCCAGATGTGCTTCCTCATCCTCCACGTGTGAGGCAGGAAGGACACCCGGGGCTCTTAGGACCGTCGCTCTCCGGGCCCAGGGCCCTGGCCTTTCTGTCCTCACACGCCAGCTTTCAGAACGGCGTGCTTTGTTTGGGGGCAGGGAACTTACGTCTCCCCCATGTTCCCGAAAGCGGAAGTTCTACCTTGGTTCTGAATATAATTTACTTGATCTTAAGTCTGTACAATTGAATTTTTAATAACGGCTGTGTTTGACAAGCATCTGGAAAACACCCCTGAAAGTTCAGCCGTGGGGTCTTGTGAGCACTGCTTGGAGCTGAAGCCCAGACTCAGATGACACCCCTGTCACCCTCCGGGAGGCCCCTGCAGAGCCGGGCTCTGGACGCGGGGGCTGCGTTGCGGGGGTCACCTTGACTCTGCTGAGTCCTGATGCTAGGCCCATCCTCTCCCCACCCTCTCCCCCTCTCAGGCTCTCTGGACGGAGGGCGTGGGCACCACAGACAGGGGCAGGGGACCACGGGATGGGGTGGGGAGGGCCCAGGTACCTTTTCAGTCGTCAGCTTTTGCTCTGTGACCTCAGGAGCCAGAAAGAACGAGTTGTAAGCACCTGAGAGAGAAAACCCCAAACCCACTGAGCTTTCCTTCAGCCTTGGCTGTCAGAGCCAGAGCGCAGTCCCCCGGGGGGGCCCACTTACGCACCGCTAGCGGGAGGTGGCCCGAAAAGCACATTTCCATCCTCGGCCACCAGCACGGAGTCCAGACACAGGTAGGCTGCAAGGAAAGGTGAGGGTCAGGGCGGCTGTAGACTCACTGGGGGACCTGGTCCCCTTCAGGGCCAGCAGAGCCACGGTCGTGGGGCAGCCCCCTCTCTCAGCCACCCCACGGGCTCCCAAGCCACCCAGGGAGTGAGGGGACGCTGGGGCCCTCACTGGACACAGCACAGGGGCCAAGTGCTGGCTCCCCTCCCCAGAGGCCCGGGCGACAGGCCACGGAAGGACCACCGGAGCTATGGGAAGAGGAGGGGGACAGAGGGACGTGACCCACCCGCCGAGCGCGGCCCTGGGAGGGGTCCCGGGGGAGGCTGGGTGCCGGCGCTTCGTACCCACAGGCCTGAGGCTCACAGGACCCGAGGGAGGCCAGAGAGCAGCGCCCCTGCCCTGCTAGGACCACCGTGGGGCTGGAGACCAGTCCCTCTGCCTGGTAGGGCTGAGCTTCAGGGGCCACAAATGAGTCTAACGTCCGAGGACCGCCCCCCCCCACCCCAGCCAATCTTCATCTCCTTGGGGACAGCATCACCCCTGCTGAGAGGGTGTGGCCCAGGGCCACCGCACAGCTCCCGCCCCTCCTCGGCAGGAGGAGGCCCACGTTTGAAGCTGCCCTCTGACCCCCTTGGTCCTGAGACCAGAGTAGATATCCCCAGGTCGCCCTCGGCTCACAGGTTGGACACTGCCACCCGGCCCCAGGCTGTCCACATAGCCCACATGGGTGACAGAGGCCACGTGTGGCCCTGGGTCCTGGCCCGGACACGCTGGGGGTCGGCATGCTGGACGAGGACCCATGGGAGGGCGTCACCTGGGTGCTGGCCGTGCGTCCGCAGGGTGCTGAGGCATGCGTGGGACAGAGCCCAGAGCTCGTACTCCTTGAAGGGCCGGCCCAGCTTAGACAGGAGGTCCTGCAGGGAGATGCCCTGAGGGGGGCGGGGGGAGGAGCCACATTCAGTGTGTGGGCACCTCAGAGGGATGCATAGAAGACGACGACAGGGCAGGGACCACCTCAAACATGTGGGGTTTGCCCCCCACACAGTGCACTCCCGGCATGACGGGCTGGGAGAGACCCCACGTTAGCACAACAGGTGCTGGGGGTGCACGTGGAGAAACCAGCACCTGTGCACGGCCGGTGGGAACGTAAAACGGTGCAATGACGTGGAAAACAGCACAGAGGCTCCTCAAAGAATCAGACGGAGAGTGTCCATCTGACCCAGCAATTCCACTTAAAAGCAGGGTCTTGAAGACGTATTTGCACACCCATGTTCAAATCAGCATGATTCACGAGAGCTAACACATGGCAGCAACCCAAGTGCCATTGGTGGATGGATGGATAAGCATTATGTGGTCCATCCATAAGATGGATATCATTCAGCCTTAAAAAGGAAGGGAATTCTGACACAGCTACAACATAGATGAAGCCTGAGGACACTGTGGTCCGTGAGGTAAGCTAGTCCCAAAGGGACAAACATTGTATGATTGCTCTTCTGTCAAAGACTGAGAGTAGTCACGCCCATAGGGACAGAGAGTAGACGAGAGGTTATCAGGGCCGGGGGTGGTGGGGGGATGGCGAGTAAGTGTTTAATGGGGACATAGTTTCAGTCTGGGATGATGACAAAGTTCCAGGGATGGATGATGGTCATGGTTGCACAACAGTGTGAATGTACCTAACGTCACTGTCCTGTACACTTGAAATGGTTAAGATGGTAAATTTTATGTTATGGGTCCCCCATCCCTCACACCGCCGCCCCCCCCCCCCGCCCCCAGATTAAAGTCCAAGAGTCAGAAGAATGAGTTCAGCTGGAAGGGAGTTCTCTGCTTTGCGGCCACGGGAAGAGCTGGCAGTACAACCACCCGCTTGGACACAGACGTGCATGTTCAGAGGAAGGTTCCAGAGGCAGTGTCTTCACCCCTCGTGGACCCCGCTCTGTGCCCAGGGTGTCGCTGCCTCGGTCTTGAGACCTCACCACCTGCCTCATCCAGCCTGTGCCTGGCCAGCGGCCCGGGTTCTGGGGCACAGGGCCTCCCAAGCCTCCTGCTACCTGTGGGGCTGGAGCAGCCAGCTTTGCACCCAGGACGTGCTCTCCAGAGGAGATCTGGGTCCCCGACTCTGGACCAGCCCTGACGCCTGACGGGTTGTGACCTGTGTGACGGCCGAGGTCTGGTGGGCCCTGATCCCTTGAGCCTTCGGGGCAGGGAAGCCTGGTGGTTAAGACCATGGCTGGGCTCCCAATCAGCTCTGCCCTTCAGCGACCACCCACCCTCCTCATGGGGGCCCCCAGCCTCAGTTTACCCATCTGGGAGGTGGGCTGTGAGGCTGGTGGGCATTTGAAGGTGAGCAGAGCCCTGGGCTCAGGCCTGAGGTTTTCACCTCGGTGCCTGGGCGCTCTGGGTACACGAGTGTGGTCGGGTGGGTCGACATGGGGAGGCCAGTGGAGATGGTCTGGGCTGAGCGGATAGCACGCGGGCATCCAGCACGTGTCAACGCGCGGGGGTCTTCAGGATATGGGCTTTCATTTTAGAGTAATCATATTTTTCAAGTAAATTACCCTCAGGTGCTTATCAGGATATGAATAAAAATGTAACTCAGAGTCTGCCCTCCCCTTTGACCTCTGGGTCAGCAAAGCATGATGGGAATGAAGCTGGTGGAGTCGGCACTGCTGCACAGACACACGTGTGTTCGGGCCACCGAACCCCAGGTGACTTCGTCCCGAGATGCTCACAGGCACCCACCTTAGGGAAGCGACTTACTTTGTACTCAAAGAGCCCGCGCCTGCGGAGGGAGTGCGTGCGCGGTGCGTGTGCACCCAGGCCCCTCCCGGGCCACGCGGGCCATGGTCACCCACCTGCTCCAGGGCTGCTCTGCCCGGCTCCCCGGATCTGTCCGCAGTCCCGCCATCAGGCTCGGGAGTCCCTGGGTCTCTGCCGGCATCACGAGGGCCCTTGGAACCGGGCAGGGGGCTTCCCTCCGCGGGGCCAGGGCCACGCGCCCCCCTGTCCCCGCCGCGCCGGAGCTCGACGTCTCGCTCCAGCCACAGACTGGATTCGGGCTGTGCCTGGGAGCTGGTAAGGCCACTTTTCCCCTCAGGAAAGGGCTTCCTGGGGTCTGGAGGGAAGAATTCTGGTGCCGGAGGCTGGGTTTTCGTGCTGGTCAGCGACAGGCAGATGGCGCCGGCCTCGGGGCTGCAGGGCGGGAGCCGGGGCAGGGTCTGCACCTTCCTCAGGCGGCTCCTCTCCAGGAAGCCTCTGTCCGGGTCCCCGAGGGGCCGCTGGGCGTCCAGGAGGAGGCAGGCCAGCCTCTCGGGGACCAGCCCCTCCTGGCCCGGGCTTTCTCCGTTTTTCACAGGGGCTGACAGCAGAGCCTTGGAGGGCGGGGTCCCCGGGTGCTCCAGGCTTTCTCCGGCGGGGCTCGGGGGCCGGCCCTCTAGGGCAGGCGGGGCCACTGGGTCCGCGGAGCAGTCCCCCGGCTGCCTCTTGGGCCCCACACTTTTTGGAGCCAGTCTCTCCCTCCAGGTGATCTCACTGACATCTGGGCAAAAGCAAGACGTGATTACAGCCGAGGGCCACGGCCAGGATGGACCTCCCCCTGCAATCCCCACGCTCACGGCCACCAAGGCACCCACTCCTGCAGGACCCCTGGACCCCCACCCATCACAGAGAGCACAGGGCCTCCCAGGCCCCCCACCCCTTCCCTCAGGACTGGCCCAGAAATGTCCTCGTCTGCTTCCTTAATCACACCATCTTGGCTAAGCAATGAGTCTCCGAAGGCTCTCGGTCCCCCCCGCCGCCCAATCCGGGATGAGCTTCCCGAAGGGGTTTCCTAAGGCCTGTCTAATTAGCTCATCCAAAAAGCACATGGTTTTGCTATTACGGTTACACAAGTGATACTCCCCAAAGGAATAAATTAAATCTGGCAGCGGCCCCAGCTCGTCCTGATGTACAATCTTCCACACACGTGTCTGTGTGAGCCCCTCTAGAGACACACGCCTTCCCCTCCCAGTGGCCTGCAGCCCCCTCAACGGAGCCTCTGCTCTCAGTGTTAACGCCCTCCCTGATGTTAGGGCCGCCAGCGGGCCTGGTGCTGCAGTGTCACAAATGCCAACGTGGTGGGAAGTGCCGCTCGCTTGGCTGGGGGAGGGGCCCTGCTGCCCCCAGAGGCTCCACACCTCCCCTCAGGACCCTCCAGGCTCCCTGCTGCGAGCACAGTGCAGAGCAGACGTTGGCATTTGTTCAAAATGCCACCCGAGATCATGCCTTGTGAGCCGTGAAAATCCCAGATGCTCCAACAACAGCTTGTGTGGCCGGGAAGTAAGTGGCCACCAGGCAGGCGGTGCTGAGTCCATGTCCCCGACGCCCACAGAAGAGGACAGAGGTGACCAGTCCTGAGGGCAGTCACTTCCCATATGACCTGCCTCTCACCTCCAATTGTGGGTCAGAGCGTGTGAGTGTGTGCACGTGTGCAGACGTGTTTGTGCGTGTGGGAAACTGTGGGCGTGTGCACGGGGGTGTGCTCTCTGTGTGAATTAATTGTCTAAATAGGTGTGTCCGAGTTTGCACATGCTTGTATGTTTCCATGTGTGCTGTGGGAGCACATGTGATCTGTCAGCATCCGTGTGCATGTAGCGTGGGTGGCTTACACGGTGAGTACGCTGGTGCAAATGTGTGTGTACGTGATCGTGTTAATGCTTGTGCACACCCATGTGTGCGTGTGAGTGCGTGCACATGCCTGGGCGCGTGTGCAGGCTCGTC
This sequence comes from Inia geoffrensis, assembly GCA_036417435.1. NCBI lineage: Eukaryota > Metazoa > Chordata > Mammalia > Artiodactyla > Iniidae > Inia > Inia geoffrensis. The sequence goes on along the minus strand of CM070914.1, from coordinate 88,503,076 downwards.
CACCTGTGTGCTTACCTTGGAGCGCCCCGAAGGACTCAATGGAGAGCACCCTCCTCCCGGCAGCCGAGAGGCTCTGGCACAGGCGGCAGGAGGACGTGAGCTGCGTCTTCTCCTCGCACAGCGCGATGATGCTCTGCGACCGGAGCCAGTGCTCAGCCCCGCTCCGGCGCCCACCGCCCCTTGGCCGCTCTAGGCGCCGGGACCGCGAAGTGGGGCGTGTCCTGCGCGTCATGATCCCCGCGGGACAGAATCTGCTTCGTGAAAGCGGCGGACTCTGTCCTGCCCGTGACAGTTACAAGGCACGCGCCGTTCATCGCAAAAATGCAGAGTAAAGAAGTCAGGAGCCCGGGTGACGGGCGGGGGCGGGGGGGCCGTGTGTGCGCGCTGGCTGTGCGTGCACGCTGGCCGGGGGCGCCTGGGGGAAGCGGGGGCTGCCTTCGCGCTTACCTGCAGGTCGGGCCGGTCCCGGGGGTCCTCGGCCTGCATCTGGCCCAGCAGCGCTTCCAGCTCCCGGCTCAGCCTGGGCTGGGGCTCGGGCTCCGTCACATAGTCGAGGGCTGCCTTCAGTGTGGCCCCCAGAGAGTAGATGTGGGCCTGCGGCAGCACCAGAGAGCCCACTGGGCGTGGGGCAGGGCCTCGCAGCCTCCCCGGCAGCACCTGTCCCCAGGCAGCCGCTGCTCCTCTGGGCCAGGAGCACCTGCGCTTTACAGGGCCGTCTCCCCTGCCCCCACCGCGGCGATTCTCCTGGCCCCGGGCCACCCCCACGCTCCCAGGCCTGAGGTCTGTGCCGGCCCCGCGCCACCAGCCCCAGCCCACCTCCCCGGCACAGGCCCTGTCTGCAAAGGGCCGGCCTTTTCTTTTTCAAGTGTATGCTTCAAAAACCGATTTGAGGAGGAGGAAAGGCAGGTTTCTTGCGGTTTGGAAGTCAGGGCTCTCCCCTGTGAGAGTGGGGCTCTTCACCCCATGCCCGCTGGGACAGGCTCACAGGGAAGGCCTCAGCCCTCGGGTCCTGGAGGGGCCGCCGACCCCCGTGGCCAGGTGTCCTCCAACACCATCTGCCTTCTCGCCTCATCCCAGGACCGCGCACGTGGGGCTTCATCATCCCTGCTTCGCTCACAGGAAGCTGAGACCAGAGAGGTTCAGGAACCTGCCCGGGGCCGCACAGCTGGGCCAGGAGGATCTGGTGGGGGCCCTGGGCCATGTGGCTCCAGAGAGGTGGGTCACACAGCTCAGGAGTAGAGGCCGGCTCTCCCCACCTCCCTGCGCCGGTGCTCTCCCCACCCCAACCAGTGAGTCCTCCACCTCCAGCCCTGGGCCCCCTCTGGTCCAGGGTCAACACCTAGCCAGGGCCAGACTCAGCATGGCTGAATGGTGGGGTCCTGGCCGTCTCCCTGGGCAGCCTCGTGACTTGTCAGGGACATCATGCCCGGCCTCCTCACATGACCCTCAGACCCCACGGAGGTCTGGAACCACTGGCTCTTGCTGTTGTCCTAGGGCTGTCTGGTTTCCACTGGCCGCCTGGCTGAGACGTGCCCTCCTGACCCACCTCCCTGCCAGCGTCTCTCTCAGGAGCTGGGTACGTGGGGGTCTACCCCTTGCCACTCAGGGCAGCTCCTGTGTTGTGACCAGTGCTGCAGTGGCTGTCCTCACATGGACGTCTTTGTGCATCCACAGTATGTTCATGAAGCCTCAGGCCCCGCAAGTGGGGCTACCAATCTGGGCTACATCTGTTCTATTTGCAGTTTTCGGAGCTGCTGAGGAGGTTCCCTCGTGAGTGACCGGCCCAGCCCCGTGCGTGTGTCTGTGTGTGTGTGTGTGGGGGGGGGGGGGCAAACCCCCTCCCCTTCCAGCTCGCGGCCTCTGCAGCTTCCCCAAGCTCAGTGTCTCGTGCTAACCTGCATTTCTGTGACCGTGAATGAGACCAAGCATCTGTTCATCTCTATTTGCTGTTTTAAATTTTCCTCTTTATGCCCATTCGTGGACTTTGCTAATTTGTCCGCTGAGCTGTCGCCTGTTTTGAGTGCACTCTTGGCACATGAAGGGGCTGAACCCTGGTCTGTGTGTCACACGTATATTCTGTCACTTATGTTTCAACTTTTTCATGTGTCTTTTGACTTTCAAAACTTCTAATGTTTACTTTGTGAAATTGGATAATTTTCTATTGCCTCCTTAAGAGGAACTTCCCTAGCCCAAAACAATAAAAACAGCTTCCTTCTGCTTTTTCCAATGCTTCTATAATCTGAAAGCATCTGGCTCTAATCCCTGTGGGTTGTGCCTGTGAGCTGGCATGCTGCAGGGGTCTGGTTTTGGGCTCCTCCCTGATGGACAGCCACCTCCATCTCCCACACTGTCAAAGAAGAGCCCACCCTCTGTCCACCCTGAACCCTCGTCCTGCTGCCCTCAGCTGCCCAGGGCTCCAGGCTCTGGCTGGCCTCCCCTCCTCTTACTCTGTGCCTCTCCCTCTGTCCAGACTGCGGTACTGTGCTATTTTAACTATGGTAGCTTCAGAGTGCATTTTCTTTTTCTTTCTTTCTTTCTTTCTCTTTCTTTCTTTCTTTCTTTCTTTCTTTCTTTCTTTCTTTCTTTCTTTCTTTCTTTCTTTCTTTCTTTCTTTCTTTTCTTTCTTTTCTTTCTTTCTTTCTTTCTTCCTTCCTTCCTTCCTTCCTTCCTTCTTTCTTTCTTTCTTTCTTTCTTTCTTTCTTTCTTTCTTTCCTTCCTTCCTTCCTTTCTTCTTTCTTCCTTCCTTCCTTCCTTCCTTCCTTCCTTCCTTCCTTCCTTTCTTTCTTTCTTTCTTTCTTTCTTTCTTTCTTTCTTTCTTTCTTTCTTTCTTTCTTTCTTTCTTTCTTTCTTTCTTTCTTTCTTTGCTGAGCCATGTGGCTTGTGGGATCTTAGTTCCCCAACTTGGGATTGAAGTGAAAGCGCCCAGTCCTAACCACTGGACTGCCAGGGAATTCCCCAGAATGCATTTTCATACCTGGTGGACAAATGGCCCTCCTTTTTTTCCCCAAAAATGTTTGATTATTTTCACATTTGTCAGGTTTAAAATATATATATATATAGGTTCCCCCATTCCCATTAAAAAAAAAAACAAACCCAAAAGGTTGGAATTTTATTGTAACAGCACTGACGTGGCAGAATTTGGGAAGGACCAACGTCATACAAGATGAAATACTTGGATGTCAGCAAGATGGCTGTCCCCAGATTGTATCCCCCTCAACAACCATTTGGCTTCCATCTGCAGACACAATTTCCTTTGTGGGAGCTGTGGGATCCAGCAACATACGCCAAGGCGCCTGGCAGGAGTCTTGCCCGGCTGTGTGTCAGGTGAGAGGCAGACAAATCTCTGTCCTGGCTGTGGACCCTTTAGCTAGACTAACTAGGGAAAAAAAGAGAGGACTCAAATAAATAAAATCAGAAATGAGGGACGAGACATTACACCTGATACCACAGAAACACAAAGGATCATAAGAGACCACTATTTATATGCCAACAACTTGGATAGCCTGGAAAAAATAGATGAATTCCTAGAAACCTACAGCCTACCAAACCTGAATCACGAAGAAATAGATAATCTGAACAAACTCGTACTAGTAAGGAGATCGAATCAGTAATCGAAAACCTCCCAACGAAGAAAAGCCCAGGACTAGATGATTTCACTGGTGAATTCTACTAACATTTATTTAAAGAATTAATACCAAATCCTTCCTAAATTCTTCCAAAAACTGAAGAAGAGGGAGCACTCCCAAACTCATTTTATGAGGCCAGCGTTACCCTGACATCAAAGCCTGTTAAGAACAGTACAAGAAAACTATAGACCAATATCCCTGATGAATATAGATGCAAAAATCCTCAACAAAATATTAGCAAATTAAATTCAAAAGTAATTTAAAGGATCATATACCATGGTCAAGGGGGATTTGTCCCTAAGATGCAAAAATGGGTCAATATACACAAATCGGTAACTGTGAGTCACCATGTTAATAAAACATAAAAATCATATGATCATCTCAATAGAAGCAGAAAAAAGCATTTGGCAAAATTCAGCATCCTTTCGTGGTAAAAACTCTCAACGAACTGGGTACAGAAGGGATGTACCTCAACGTAACAAAGGCCACATATTACAAGCTCACAGCTAACATCATACTCAATGGTGAAAGGTTGGAATCTTTTCCTTTAAGATCAGAACAAGACAAGGATGCCCACTCTCATCATTCCTCTTCAACACACTGGAAGTTCTAGCCAGAGCAATTAGGCAAGAAAAATAAATAAAAGGCAACCAAACTAGAAGGGAAGAAATAAAACTGTCTCTATTTGCACATGATATGATCTTATATATAGAAAATCTTACATGCCACCAAAAATCTTTTAGTAACAACAAATTCAGTAAAATTTCAGGATACAAAATCAGCATGCATAAATCAGTTACATTTCTATACACTAACAATGCAATATCTAAAAAAGAAATAAAGAAAATAATCACACTCACAATAGCATCAAAAACAACAGAATATTTACAAAGAACAATAAAATATTTAGGAATAACTATAACCAAGCATGTGAAAGATCTGTATATTGCAAAGAATAAGACTTTGATGAAAGAAGTTGAAGACACAAATAACTGGAATGATATCCTGTGTTCATGGATCAGAAGAATTAATGTTGTTAAAATGTCCATCCTACCCAAAGCCATCTATAGACTGAATGCAATTTCTATCAACATTCCTATGGCATTTTCATAGAAATAGAAAAAAAAAATCCAAAAGTTTGTATGGAACCACAAAAGACTGCAAATAGCCAAAGCAATCCTGAGAAAGAGCAAAGCTGGAGGCATCACACTTCCTGGTGCGTGTATTACACAGCTCTAGTAATCAAACCAGTATGGTATTGGCATAAAAACCATCACATGGAACAGAATTGAGAGCCCAGAAATAAAACCACGCATATACAGTCAACTAGTAGTTGACAAGGGAGCAAAGAACCCTTACTGCGAAACGGCAGTCTCTACAGTAAATGATATTGGGAAAACTGGACGGCCACGTGCAAAAGAATGAAACTGGACCTGTGTGTTACACCACACACAAAAACTAACTCATAATGGATTAAAGAATTAAGCATAAGACCTGAAAACCATAGAAATCATAGAAGAAAACATAGGGGGAAAGCTCCCTGACATTGGTCTTGGCAATGATGTTTTTGGACATAACACCACAAGCACAAAAGCACCAAAAGAAAAAACAAATAAATGGAACTAAAAAGCTTCTGCATAAGAAACAATTAACAACGTGAAAAGGCAGAGCCTATGGGAGAAAATATTTGCAAACCATTTACCTCGTAGGGGGTTAATATCTGAGGTAAAGAACTCACACAACTCAAGAGCAACAAAATCATCCGATTAAAAAATGGGCAGAGGGACTTCCCTGGTGGCGCAGTGGTTAAGAATCCGCCTGCCAATGCAGGGGACACGGGTTTGAGCCCTGGTCCGGGAAGATCCCACATGCCGTGGAGCAACTAAGCCCGTGTACCACAACTACTGAGCCTGTGCTCTAGAGCCCGCGAGCCACAACGACCGAGCGCATGCGCCGCAGCTACTGAGCCCGTGCACCTAGAGCCCGTGCTCCGCAACAAGAGAAGCCACTGCAGCGAGAAGCCCGCGCACCGCAACGAAGAGTAGCCCCCACTCGCCACAGCTAGAGAAAGCTCGTGCGCAGCAGCGAAGACCCAATGCAGCCAAAAATAAACAAATAAATAAATTTATTAAAAAAAAAAATGGGCAGAGGGAGATTTCCCTGGTGGCCCAGTGGCTAAGACTCCATGCTCACAATGGTCAGATCCTATGTGCTGCAACTAAGAGTTCGCATGCCGCAACTAAGAGTTCTCATGCCACAACTAAAACATGCCGCATGCTGCAACTAAAGATCCCGCATGCCACAACTAAGACCCGGCACAGCCAAATAAATAAAAAATTTTTTTAAAAGATGCTATTTTTAAAAAAATGGGCAGAGCAAGTGAATAGACATTTTCCTAGGAAGACATACAAATAACTAACTGGTACACGAAAAGATGCTCAACCTCACTAATCATCAGGGAAATGCAAATCAAAATTAAAATGAGATATCATCTCACACCTGTTAGAATGGCTGTTATCAAAAAGACGAGATAACAAGTGTTGGTGAGAATGTGGAGAAAAAGGAACCCTTGTGCACTGTTGGTGGGAATGTAAATTGGTGCAGTCACTGTGGAAAACAACGTGGAGGTTCCTCAAAAAATTAAAAGTAGAGCCTCCATATGATCCAGCAATCCCACTTCCGTGTGTGTGTCCAAAGGAAATGAAATCAGGCTCTCGAAGAGATACCTGCACCCCCATGTTCACTGCAGCATTATTCACAAAAGCCAAGACATGGAAACAATCTGAGTGTCTTTGGGTGAGTGCATAAGGAAAATGTGGTCTATATACGCAATGGAGTATTACTCAGCTACAAGAAAGAAGGATGGTCGTTGACGGCATGATGCTAAGTGAAATAAGTCAGACAGAGAAAGACATACTGTATGATTTCACTTACATGTAAAATCTAAAAAACTGAACTCGTAGAAACAGAGAGTAGAACGGAGGCTGCCAGGGGCCTGTGGGCAGCAGGGAATGAGGAGACACTGGTTGAAGGGCACAAACTTCCAGTTATAAGACGAATAGGTTCTTGGCATCTAATGCACAGCATGGTGGCTACAGTCAACAATACTGTACTGTATACTTCAAAGTTCCTAAGAGACTAGACCTTTAATGTTCTCACCACCAAAAAGAAATGGTAATTCGTGGTGGAGGGGTTAGGTGTTAACTAACCCTACGGGGAAATAGTTTTGAAATATGTTAAGTATATCAAATCATTAGGCTGTAGGCCCTGGACTTACACAACATTAAATGTCAGTTTTGTCGCAGTAAAGCTGGAAAAAATACTTAGTGTAGGGACAGGGTCCGTCTCCTCATTTTCTCGTGCCTTGTTTTTTCATCTTTAGAAAAGTGGTTTGCTGTGCGCTTTCAACCCTTCCTGCCATGTTCACTCCCAGGCTTTCTGTGGTCGTGGCTGTTATACGTGGGACATTTTCCATTTCCTCTCGAACTGGTAACTACCAACACAAAGGAAAGCTACGTACTTTGGGGGATGTATCTTGCCTTCCGCTGACCTCTGCAGTCTTTTATTCTATCATTTTCCATTGAAGCCCCTAACCTCTCAGGCCCACAATCTCGTCACCTACAGACAACGCCAGCCTGCTCAGGAGGGTGTCCGGCTACCCGCTCGGGGCCCTGTGAACACGGCTGGTGCCCACCCTGATGGCCCGGAGTCTGTCCACTCTCCCTGTGCACGAGGCTGGGCCTCTGGGCCGCCGCCGGCCTCTCACGGGAGACGCTGGCACCCCCGCCCTGGTCCCCAGGCGGACGGCAGCCCGCTCCCCACCTCACACGCTGACCTCGCCCTCTGCACCCAGGGCCTCCATCTGGGTGCCCAAGGAGCCAGCACCCAGGGCCTGCTGGAGGGGCCAAAAGTAGGTCAAGCTGCTGCGCAGACTCAGGCAGACGCCCTGGTTTGGGAGCCCTGCCGGGTGCTGCAGGCGGAAGGAACGGCAGACCCTACGAGCCCCGACCTGCAGGCCAGGCCGCAGCAGTGAGGCCCCCAGCAAATCACAGCCCTGAGGGTGGGACGTGGCTCTGCCCAGGGTACCTGCTCCTGCCGTCCACGCCCTGTCGTCCCTCCAGGAATGCTGGTGCCCGTCTACCCTCCCACACGTGCATCCATCCATCCATCCGTCCATCCCCTCTCCATCTGCTACCCACATTTACTTTTCCTCCCTCCCTCCCTTCCTTCCTACTTTTCTTTGTATCCGTATCTATATCTTTCTGTCTCTGTCCACCTTCAGCTATCCATCCATCTCTTTTAGTTTGAAAATAACTCAGCAAACAAACTTCTCGTTGGCTGTCAGATGACACTGTCCACTACACACCGGCCAACACCAGCGTCTTTGGCCCTCGAGGTCTTTCCACCTTTAATTCCTGTCTTGGAAGCCCCCCTACTGGTGATCCTGTGAACCCTACTCGCATCAAGTCCGTCCCCCTGTGGACCACGGCCCACGAGGCAGGATCCCACCTGCTCTGCTGCCATCTGAGCACCGAGCGGGGACCCCAGAATCATGGGCGGTGCCAACCCCGGGATCGGGGCACTGGCGCCCACGCTGACACAGGTGTGAGGCGAGAAGGACCTGCTTGCCCCATGGGAGGAGCAACAGAGAAAGTCACCAACCACCCCCTAGGAAGTACGGCGACTCAGAGAAGAAAACTTGTCATGATAGGAAGATTCCGGGGACAGGAAGCATTAAAAAGGAAGTGGGGAGCCCCCTTCCCTCCCGCTAAGGACAGTCTCTCCCTGCCCCCCTGAGCGTGGTCCCATCACTCCTCCCTCCCTGTCGTGGGCCTGCCTGTCCCTACACCCTGCAGCAGGTGGGGTCCCTGCCCCGGGAAAGCCCCTCCAGTCAGGGAGCTCTGTCACTTGGAGAGTGGATGGCGGCTCCCTTCCGTTGCTGGACTCGCTTTCTCTGCAAAGGGAGGGGTACAGCGCCGTCTACGCCTCAGAGTAAGGAGCAGACAACTCAGCAAAAGAGGAAAAGCGACAAAGCGACAGAAGACCCAAACGGCCCAACGCACGGGGAGGGACCTGTGGCTCTGCCTTTCACCTGAACCCTTAGAGGCCATTGCAAGGTTATTGACTGGTCTGATTTCAATACTGTTGTGTCTCGAGGATCAGGGATGCCAAGGAAGGGACTGGGAAGGGCAGTCAGCGGAGCAGCGAGAACACACACCGCATCGGGCAGTAAACTGTGCCGTGGAACAATTAACAGCAGCAACGTTAAAGATCACTGATCGCGGACAACCAGAACAAATCTAATAATAATAATTATAAAGCTTGAAATATTGTGAAAATTCCCAAAATGTGGCAGAGATACGAAGTGAACAAATGCAGCTGGGAAAATAGCACCGACAGACGTGCTCAAGGCAGGGCGGCCACAAACCTTCAGTTTGTAAAAAATGCAGTATCTGCAAAGCACAATAAAGTGAAGTGCAATAAAGTGAGGTCTGCCTGTATCACAATAAAAAATAAGAAAAACCCAACCCATTCTTTCAGAAGAAATCCCAATGGAAATAAAGAAACACCTAGAGGGACTTCCCTGGTGGTCCAGTGGTTAAGATATCGCCTTCCAACACAGCGGGTGTGGGTTTGATCCCTGGTTGGGAGCTAAGATCCCACATGCCTCGCAGCGAAAAAACCAAAACGTAAAACAGAAGCAATATTGTAACAAATTCATTAAAGACTTTAAAAATGGTCCACATCAAAAAGTCTTTTTTTAACAAAATAAAGAAACACCTAGAAGTGAATGATACCGTGTATGCCGTGTGGCAAAACTCGTGTTCGGAGGGAAATTCTTAGCTTTAGGTGTTGACCCTAATATTAGGAAAGAGGCAAAGCTCAGACTGATGAGCTGCGTGTCCAACTCAAGTTAGGAAAACTCACTAAACTCGAAACAAGTACAAGAAGAAAGAGACTGGAACATAAGAGCAGAATTGATGGAGAAGAAGAAACGAAGACAGGACAGGAGAACCCACACCATCCACGGTGGGCTCTTTGAAAAGCTGTTGGAAGAAACTTCCATGTATGGAGGTTTGGGGAAGTTGCTCTGGCTCATATGTGATTTGGCTTGAACTTTGTGCTGGTCAGAGCAGCCCGTGTTTTGTTTGTTTGTTTGTTTTTCAAGATACATGTCCCTGTGCTCCAGGAGGGCAAAGGGAATAACAGTCATTTAATAATATTAATAACAATAATTACACTCATTATTGACATTCACTCAGCACTCGCTATACGAAGGGCTGCTAAGGAGATCAGGGCTACAGGACATCAGAGAGGTGAGAAATCCCCACGGGATCCACTGGTTGGGAAGGCTTCTGGAAGGGGGTGGACTTGAAGGGTGCAGAGAGGAGGCCCGGCAAGTTCTTCTGGGGTCAAATCATTGTGTGCTCGCTGCTGCCACGTTAGCTGCACTCACGTGCAGCCTGTCTTTCTAAAAATTTTATTTTATTGAAGTACAGTTGATTTACATTGTTGTGTTAATTTCTGCTGTACAGCAAAGAGACTCAGTTATACATATATATATTCTTTTTCATATTCTTTTCATTATGGTTTATCACAGGATATTGAATATAGTTCCCTGTGCTATACAGTAGGACCTTGTTGTTTATCCATCCTGTATATAATAGTTTGCATCTGTTAATCCCAAACCCAATCCACCCCTCCCCCACCCACCTCCCCCTTGGCAACCACAAGTCTGTTTTCTATGTCTGTGTGTCTGTTTCTGTTTTGTAAAGTTCATTCGTGTCATATTTTAGGTTTCACATATAAGTGATATCATATAGTATTTGTCTTTCTCTTTCTGATGTACTTCACTTAGCATGATAATCTCTAGGTCCATCCATGTTGCTGCAAGGGACATTATTTTATTCTTTTTTATGGCTGAGTAGTATTCCATTGTGTGTGTGTGTGTGTGTGTGTGTGTGCGTGTGTATCACATATATATATACCACATATGCATATATATCACATCTTCTTTATCCATTCATCTAGAGCAGCCTGTCTTAAGGCCTGCTGAACACACATTGTACAACTGCTTTAACGTTAAAGAAAAGGATATATTTAAAAATCAAAATGGGGTAACTGTGGTTCAGGCATCCAGGATGGAGCCGGGTGGCTGCTGTGGATGTGGTTTCAGACACATTCCTGCATCCCTGAGAACTTGAATTCGGGACCCTATCAGACTCAATGACACCACCGGCCGTTCTCAAAACAGTATCTGCCAGCAGCTGCCACCCACAACCTTAGGTCTCAAGTCTCTCCTTGTGACTATGCTACCATTTCAGACCCCAACCAATCATGCTTAAGCAGCACCCTTACTTCTTGCAGCTCCAATCCTAATTCCTGACAAACAGCTTCAGGAATTTTGTGGATTTTGCCTTTACAAGCCTTCCCCATTTTGTAGCCTGCTGCAGAACATGATTCAAGTGCCCCTTGAACCTGTGTCTCTCAGGCTGTAGTCCTCAGTTTGGCTCACATAACACTCTTTCCTTTCCTATTATGAATTGTTATTGATTATTTCTGTTGACAAAACTAGGAAAATATATAACCCCACCCCCTCAGCAAGGCTGGCAAGAGAAAGTACAAATAAGTTATCCAAGGAGTGGAACAGGGCACCTACGATGATGCAGTGATTCAGAAAGGACCTCACCTGCAACTTTAAAAACACAGGTAACAATGGGTAAATTTTTAGAAACATATGGTTTACCAAGAAGCTGACTCGATAAGAAATACAAAACAGATAAATCCTACAATTATTAAAAATAGAGCAGCAATTAAAAATCTTTGCTCCAAGGAAACAGATGGCTTCATAAGTAAGTTTGACCAGACCTTGAAGGAACAGACCATCCCATTCTTACATAAACTATTACATGGCAAAGGAAGTGGGGGCATTTACATCCAGCCAGGGTTGTCCTGAGGGCTCACACGAGTCAGAAACATCAACAGAGGGCTTCCCTGGTGGCGCAGTGCTTGAGCGTCCGCCTGCCGATGCAGGGGACGCGGGTTCGTGCCCCGGTCCGGGAAGATCCCACGTGCTGCGAAGCGGCTAGGCCCGTGAGCCGTGGCCGCTGGGCCTGCGCGTCCGGAGCCTGTGCTCCGCAACGGGAGAGGCCATGGCGGTGAGAGGCCGGCGAACCGCAAAACAAAGAAGCAAACAAAAAACATCAACAGAATGGAAAACTACCAGTCCACTCGAGAAAAATACACAGAGACCCAAAGCAGGCATTAGTCAATCAAATGCAACGGTGTAAAGAAAAAATAGGACACAGCCAGTTTAGGTTTCTCTAAGTAGGAAAGGTTGATTTAATGCTAGAAAATAAAAAAGGGAGATACTAACATCTTAATGGTCATTTCAAAGTATGCAAAAGCATTTCCTGATAGAACTCCATCCCTCTGGCACAGTGGGGACGTCAGGGGGCCGCTGCAAATGTCATGCAGGGTGGGGAGGTGGGAAGAGCTCTCTTAGGATGGTGGAGAAATCACTGACCCTGTCACAGTGCTGCTCCAGGCCCACTCGGGACACTTGGAAGGGGAACCTGGCACCAAGCCCTTGGACAGCGGCATCAACACTGCCTGCCACCTTCTGCTAGTGATTTGATCAGTTAAATAGAGAAACTAAAAGACTCTATTATAAGTTATCAGAAATAATAAAAGAATTTACCAAGATGGCTGATGTAAGATTAAGATGTTAAAGCGAACTGCATTTCTGTAGACTTGCCCCCCAAAGCAGAAAAATGTGATTAGAAAGATGACCACCCATTTAGAATAGAATCAGAAAATATCTCATTCCTGAGAATAAACTAGTAAAGGATATCCAAGTAAAACTTACAATAAAGGTTTTTAAATGTTACTGAGACAGTAAATGGGAGCTAAATAAACGGAGAGGTAGAACATGTACAACATACTACAGGCGTATGAATTCTCCCCAAACTCATCTATACGTTGAGCCATTCTAGTCAAAATGCCAACAGAGCTTTTCCTGGAACTTGATACTAGTTCTCAAATTTATGTGGAAGAATAAAGAGTTAAGAGTAGTCAGAAGGCTTCTGAGAAGCACAGGGACCGGGCGCGTTCGCTGTGAGATGCTGGGCTCGTGGCGGAGCTGGGGTCAAGAAACGCAGCTTTAGTGCAGCGGTGGGCAGACCGCCATGGACTAGGGCAGAGGCCCGGGGAGCAGACGCATTTTTGTCCGAAACTGGGATGTATATGGCTTAGGTGGCGTGTACCGGGGCCAGCCAACTAACAGCTGGGAGCAACGGTTATCCATGTAAAAAAATGAACTTGGATCCTTGCCTCACATACATTACAAATCCACCTCGGGACTGCCCTGCAGGCCCAGTGGTTAAGACTCCACGCTCCCAATGCCGGGGGCCCGGGTTTGATTTGATCCCTGGTTAGGGAACTAGATCCCACATGCTGCAACTAAAGATCCTGCAACTAAAAGACGGGCCGCAACTAAAGACCCGGCACAGCCAAATAAATAAATAACTATTAAAAAAAAATCAGCCTCAGGCGGATTAAATGTGAAGAACAAAACTTTTAAACTCTTGGTAGAAAATGTCAGTAAATATCTGTTGGATCTTGAGGCTGGCAAGGTTTCTTAAGGCACAAAAAAACACAGTGAAAGAAAACACCAATAATTGGACTACATTAGAAACGAGAAACTTTTTCTTCCATCAGAGGATGCCTTCAGGCAGCTTTCCTCAAAGCGTGGGTCCAGAGGCCAAACAATTTCCCAGCAACAGGCCGTGGAGGCTGTCAGGGCCGCGGGCCTGTGCTGTCACAGCAGACTGGACGCAGACGCGGCCGTGAGAACCCAGGCCTCCGCTGAGCCGGGCATTCAAGAGATTTACAAACATGTAAAGCGATGCCACTCTCCTCACTGTTTTTTTTCGAGGGGAATACTGTCATTTCTCACGAAGGTATGTTATATGTGCTAACATGCAATGGGTTTACGGTTGTCACTGAATGAATTAACAGGTAGACTTTTTATGCATTTCTCCGTTTTAACCTGTAATACAGTGAGTATTGGCAGATATAACTCACACAAACAAAGCTCTTTGGGCACTCAGTGACTTTTAGGAGTGTAAAGGGTTCCAAGAACCAAAAAGTTTGAGAACCGCTGTCTTCAAGGAAGTGAGACACAAGGTGGACGTGGCATTTGCAGTCCTGACAAAACGGACGAAGATACAGGGAGAAAAGCTGAGCAACTGGATAGCTGAGCAACTGGGCTCTCCCACAGAGGGGGTCCCCACCCCACCACCTGCAACCCCTGGCAATCCTGGCAGAACTGATCCCGCAGGAGGGGGTGTGAGGGGGTCTCTGGGCGGTGGTGGGAGCGCACCTCAGGCAGCCCCACAGCAAAGAGTTGCCCTGCTCTGCAAGCGACCCCGCCAGCCCGCTGGGAGATATCGCTGGACACATGGAGGCCACGCGGAGCAGCGCTGACCCCGCCAGGCCTCCCCCCACGAAGGTCATGACACCCAGTGCGGAGAAGTCTAGGGAAATCACATAAAAGGAAGTTTCAGGAGCTAAGACGCAGCAGGAAACTCTTTTTAGAAAGTAAAAGCAGCACAAGGGCTTCCCTGGTGGCGCAGTGGTTGAGAGTCCGCCTGCCGATGCAGGGGACGCGGGTTCATGCCCCGGTCCGGGAAGATCCCACGTGCCGCGGAGCGGCTGGGCCCATGAGCCACGGCCGCTGGGCCTGCGCGTCCGGAGCCTGTGCTCCGCAACGGGAGAGGCCACAACAGTGAGAGGCCCGCGTACCGCAAAAAAAAAAAAAAAAAAAAAAAAAAAGCAGCACGAGCGAGCCCCCTCCCTTCTCTAGGTCCCCTGCCCACCTCGCTGCACTGGGGGTGCCCAGGGGCCCTGGAGGCCTCGGTGACCTTGGCCTTGTCCTAGGCGTGGCTGCCTCTCACTCTCATGGGTGATTCTCCAGGGCCGTGAACTGCCCCTGCCAATCCCTCAGAGGAGCTGTGACCCCCGTCAGTCATCACTGGTAATTTCAGACGCTTTTAACGTCTTAAATATAGTAAATTCGCACTCAGACAACATGCTACGCGCTATAGTGAGAAGCGTGCGGCCGGACGCGGGCTGTCGCTGCGGCCAAGTCACTGGGGACCCGAGGGGACAGAGGTGGGCGTGCCGACTGCAGGCGCTCACTGCCGCCAGGTGACGGTCGGAGGGGGGCCGGGCACTGGCCCACCTGCTGCCACTTACCTCAAAGGTGTTCCCAGTCACATCGAACTCCGGGGGGACAAAGGCTCCCTCAGGGTCGTCTGGGAAGGGAAGAGAAGGCACCGGGTCACGCGGCGACCCTCCGTTCCCACTATCCCCCACCCGGGTCACTGGGGAAGACAGGCCTCCAGGCTCTCCCGGGATGGGGAGCTGCGAGAACCAGCGCATCCCGAGCCCCACAACGGTGGGGAGGGGCAGAGGTACCAGCAGGTTACCATGGAAACCCGGCTCCCGGACCATTGGCCCAGGGAGGGCCCGCGTCCGCTCGACTCTGCGCTCACGTTCCCCTGCGGGCGCCCGCCCAGGCCTCACCGCTGAGCTGCTCCATGAAGCACACGTTCCCGCTGGTGTTGAAGGCGAGGGTGTCGGGCGTGATGCACAGGGTCTGGAAGATGGCCGAGTGTGCGACGCTCCTCATGGACAGGCTGCACTCCAGGCACACAGCCCAGGCCTCCCGCTCGCTGAGACCGCTGTCCCGCAGGGAGAGGATGTCGGCCAGGGACACGTTCTCCTGCAAGACAGGCCTGGGCTGAGCTGCAGGTGCCAGCAGAGGGGCCGCGGGCCTGGGGACAGGCCTCCGCGGCCCCCAATGTCCAGACAGCTCCCGGGAAGCAGACGCCACGCTGCAACGTTTCATTCTATGTCGGGAACGAGGTTTTTGGCAACGTCTCAAGAAACCCCACCAGACGGCATCCCACGGTTCCCGGAGGTCAGGAGCCGCAGAGAACGCACTGCACCATCAGCTGCTGCTGGAGCGGGCGTTTGCCCAGTCTGCCCTTAGTCCCAGACTGTGCGGCCCCCCGCCGTTGGCCCAGCCCAGCACACAGCACACAGACCCCGGTGGGCACGCAGGGAGCCTCACCTTTTCAGCTTGCGAGCAGGTGAGGGAAGACGGAGCTGTTGCCATGAAGGCACAGCAGTGCGCGGTGAGCCACCAGCCCATGAACGTGACGTGAGCCTACGACAGTCATGGGACACGCGAGAACATGCTCATGACACCACGGCTGCAGAGCCGCCTGGACAACGGCTCTGGGCGGTGCACGTGGAGGACACAGTCACATGGCTCCTGCACAGCTAGACTCCGAGGCCGCCCACACAGCGGGCTCCACCTCCAGGTCTGACTCAGCTGTGGTTGTGCCACCCACACTCACTCACACACACGTGTGTGCACAGAGCATGCTAATACAATCTGTCAGGTGTGTGTGCATAGACGGACCCACGCCAACGTGCACACAGCTCTCACACATTTACTTACTAACTATGATGCACAGGCATGCAAAACCCACACATCCACACACGTGTCCACATGTATTCACACAAGTCACACATGCACAAACACATTCATCAATGGGTGCACACAATACACAGGCTCACACATCAGACACCCTGTACCTCACAGCCCTTTTCTGCCCATTGTTTGACACCCTGGTTAGCTCCATGTATTTGCGTGTTCATGCACCACCAGCCTAAGGAGGGGAGGGGACTGAGGGAGCCAGGCTGGGAGCCGGGGCCTGGGGGAGCAGGCCGGAGGGTCAGGAAAGGTCCTGGACACCTGACTCGGAGGGCAGGGCGGAGACTCAGGGAGAGTTGCGGGTGGAGGGTCGGGGTGAGTTGCGGGTGGAGGTCAGGGTGAGATGGGGGTGGAGGTCAGGGTGAGCTGGGGGAGGGTCGGGGTGAGCTGGGGGAGGGTCGGGGTGAGTTGGGGGCACTACAGAAGAGAGGTGCCCCTGCTTCCACCCTCCCACCTAGCTCTCCCTCCAGCCTCCTTGCTCCATCCTTCCAGCACACAGGATGTTCTCACGTGTAGCCAAGCTGCTGGGTCCTAAAAGAAGCCTACCATCTCGTGCCCTTGAACTTCTCCCACCTGTACTGCACGGGGGCCTTGACCACAGCAAAGGAGATGAATGAAGGGTTTAAACCCAGAACGAAAGCAGCAGCGTGAGGAGCCGCTGTGTGTATGTCTGGCCAAGCAGCGTGTGGTGTGCGGGGCGGCGGGGGGGCGGGGGTGGCTACAGGAGGGGGATGCGGCAGGTCCGCCCGTGTGACTAGGCTCATCCCACGTCTGTTCCTTCTCAGTTCAGGGAGGGGCTCAATGACATCCTCCTGGGCCCTCCCAGCTCTTTCTCTCGCGGGGTGGGGGGCGAGGTTAAGATGGATGAGGAAAGGCAGGTCTGAGAGCAGAGAGCCCCTTGCTGGGCTCCCGTATTGTACTGACCGTGGGAGGAGGGTGGACGGGGCCTAGCAAAAAGCAGAGCACACGATTAGACTGGGACGGCAGAGAGGCTCGTGAACCAGAAATCTCAGCTTCCAAATCTCCCGGCTGGGTTCCCTGGGTTCGCTGCTAAAAGGTCTTCCTGATTTGGCTCTACCTGGGGGCCTCTCTGCCCCACCCAGGACCCCTCATGACTCAGGAGAGCCCAAGGCTCCCAGGGATGCCCGTGAGGCCTGGTTAGAGAGACACCTGGGCACAGTGTGCACACACGCACACGTACACACAGAGGCCTGCACAGTGAACAGCCTGAGGACCCCGTGGGCTTGGTTATTTAGGAGGGTGAGTGAGCCAGTCCCACTGCAGCGGCCTCGCTGACTCTCCACTGGCTGTTGGCACGCAGCTGTGACAGATGTGCTGCCAGGAGATGGGAGCCCAGGGCAGGACCATGGCACAGCTTCCTGCTCAGGCCCAGGCCTCTGCTGCCCCCGCCCAGCAGAAAGATGCCCTGGTGAGGTGGAAACTCCTTGGGGAAGCTGGAGACCTGCACCCATTCATAGGGAGCACCCACTGGGGAGAGCACCTACTGAGGGGAGCTCCTGCTGGGGGGATTCTCTGCGTGACTCTATGGGGTAACTTCCATGGGTCCTGAGTCATTGCTTCCATGTGGCTAACGCCTTCATTCACTGGTCTTAGCTCCTCTGAAACCCCACTGTTACAATGGGAAGGCAGGATTCAGCTGAAGCAAGTTCCAGGACAGCACCGAGGGACACTGCAGGCCCCCAACACACCCAGGGCAGGTCTTGCCACACGATGATGGATCCCGGACACTGCGCCCACAGTCACCTCCCTCTGGGACCTGCAGCCCGTCCCCCTGGTCCGTTCTGCTCTGGCCCAGAGGCAGGAAGAATGACCCTTCCTTGCTTGAATCCATGGCCCAAGTAGGGCAGGCGGGGGTGCTGGGCCGCCTTGGCTGATAGGCCAAAGACAAGGGGAGGGAGAGACCGGGAAGCAGGTGTTGGCCATTTAGGCCCCCTCAGTCCACCACCCGCCCCCAAATTCCAGCCCTGATAGATGGGTGCCTGTGTTCTTCCCAGAGGCACAGCTCATTACCCCATGGGCCCTGAGCCTCACGCCATGAGGCCCCGATCCACACTCAAGGGGACGGTGCCTGGAGGCTGGCAGGGGCTTCATGGGCCGAGACAGACGCGCACGCTTGTGTGTGTGTGTGTGTGTGTGTGTGTGTGTGTGTGTGTGTGTGTCTGTGCGGGGTGACGAGCTGCGAACAGAAAAGCCAGCAAGGCTCCTCCAGACGCCTGTGCTCCAGCCTTGCCTCCGGGCACCCACCAGGGGCTGCTGCAGGCTTGGGGAGACTTCCCTCCTGCCACTGCCCACGTGGCCTGACCTGGTCATTGCCGGCCAGCTCCATCTTCTGGGTATAGAGCCAGCCTTCCGCGCAGACCCAGAAAGCCTACTGGAGCTCGCACCTTACCCCTCACTACTGCCCAGCAAGGCGCCGCCGGGGTGGGCTCTGGGGGGAGATCTGAGGGGGAGACCACGCAGGGCAGGAAAGAGGGCCCCCCTTGCAATTGTGTGGGCACACACTCAACCCCCATCCTGGCTGGGAGGGGGGCTTGGGAGGCAAGAGGATGCGGCTTCCCAAGGCGGCCCCTGTCGCCAGCCTGGGTCCTACAGGGCAGTGCTGGCTTCCTGCCGCGGGCCGCTGTCCAGTGACGGCAACACGCCAGCCGTGCAGGACTTCTGCCCTGCAGACGCAGGCTGCGAGCCAGGGCCACGTGGGGCCACAGGGCCCATGGCTCATTCTGCATATTTCAAATGCTCCCCACCTGCTTTCAGACCCCCAGGCCCAGCCCAGCTCCCGGCCCACAGGTGCTGGGGAGAGGCCCCGCTGGACTCCTCACCCCTTGGGGGAGTCTGGGGCCTGGGAGACGCCCTGTCCCCCGAAGGCCCCTGCAGGCCAGTGGCACCGCCTGCCTCCCGATGACCTGGGGTCTGCCTGATCCGCACCCCGGCCTTAGCTTGTACCGATGCAGTGGTGCCGCCTGCAGGTGGCCAGGGACCGGGCGGGCTGTGACCTCCAGGACCTTGCTGGGGGGTGCCGGCGCCCTCAGGTGGTCTCTGGCCCTGAGTTCTCGTGCTCATGCGTCGCCCATGGGTCATGTGTCTCTGGGGCAGGTGCCCAGACTGAAGTTGCTGGGACACAAGTGCAGGCATCCCCACCCACTATCGGATGCCAAACTGTTTTCCAAAGAGGCTGGTCCACTCCATCCCCCCTACACCCTGGCAGAGGGGCAGGGCCGCTACCACCCGGTCCCCGCCAACTCAGGCCGCCGTCCAGCTTTCTGGTTCTCGCCAACCTGGCGCTTGTGGGAAGGTTTTCGCAGCGAGTGTATTTTGTGTTGCCTGATAATAATGAAGTCGAACGTTTTCTCATATGTCCACCAGCAATCTGGATTTTCTCTGGGGTCACAACAGGGCATGGACGCTCCAGGGGCTCCTGCGGGGTGGGGCCCACAGGGTTCCACTTCCTGAGCTCACTGTGGCCAGTTGGTATAATTAGCTGTATAACCAGCAAATGCCTGTGTCTCACGTGGCTTGTACAGTCCTGGGTCTGGCACCCACCGTCCCTCCCTGGAAGCTGTCCACTGTCCTTGGCCACGGTTCCCTCCGGGGGCTCCTCCGCACGGCCCTCCTTCCTCTCACGCAGGATGGCTTTTCGGATACAACCTGACTACACGACACTGTGCCAGGCAGTCACACGTCCCTGGCGGGGATTTAAAACCTTCAACACCAACCACACCGAACGTGTGCAGGAAGCAGGGACATTCCCCCTGTTTCACGGGAAGACACCCAAAGGCAGCGCCTCTCTTGCCAGGGAGGGTGCGAGGAGTGTGAGGAGCCCCGAGCTTCCCGGCTGGATGCTACTACAAAGGTGGCGTCCCACTTCACCTGGAGGTGACGGCCACAGGATGATGGGGACCCCCGGCCCCACGAACTGTGCACGGCTGGGGGCCGCTCCAGCCCCGAGGGGCGCTGGGGCCACTGTTACCAGGAGGAGGCCTCAGGGCACGGACGCAGGACAGACGGTGGGCTCGGGATTGAGGCTTTGGGTCCAAATCCCGGCTCTGCCTGTCCTGTTTATTTGGCATCAGTCACCGGCTCGGTGTGCCAGGCACGGAGGAGGCCCTGGAAGTGTGGGGCAGCCAGTGCAAAAGGCCCCATGTGGAGAACCACATATTCTGCGTCTGCCTTGGAGAGTGATTTGGGGGGACGTGAGTCTCCCAACAGACACTTTAGAAATGCGTCCTTCCGGGGGGAGCGTTTGAAGGCTGACGGCTGGGAGCACCCTTTCTTGCTCCATCAAAGCCACGGAGATATCCACAGGGTTCTTTATTCCCTTACCTTTCCTCTCCGCAGCCTTCTCTCTCGCCGAATCCAGGCCACGGGGTGGCGGGGGGGGTTGAGGCAGCACCCCCACCCCCACCCCGGGGCACTGCCTCGGCAGCCTCCTCAACAGACTCTGCCTCCAGAAGGACTGCTTCTAGGGCATGAGTCCCTTTGTCCTCAGAGCCAGCTCTGCTGGGGAAGTGGGCAGGGGCCAGCTGAGGGCGAGGGACCTGGGGACCACAGCTTCAGCTGTCATGAACACCCTCTAGCCCAGGAGGGGCTGGCCGGGTCTGCCTCGCTGGTGGGCCTGGCCAGATGGGCACGTGGAGGGTCTTATCATTTAGAGGGCAACGCTGCAACAGCGCTCTGCTAAGGGCGCACGGCGCCAGCAGACCCCACGGGTGGGCGCCTGTACCTGCTAGGGGCTGGGAGGGCATCTGCACAGGCCCCCAGCCTTGGGAGACTAGAGGGTCTTCTTGGGAGCAGCTGTGTCCTCTGGGGGCCACCTCTCGTGTGGTGGGGACTGGCTTGTTCAAGGGCCACGGAGTTCATTCATTTGACCCCAACCCACGGTCTGTGGGGCACTACGGGGAAGCCAGAGCTACAGGGACAAACCCAGGCGGGTGCGGAGGCGTCTCCGACAGAGTCGCGGGCAAAGTGGCCCAGTGAATGGCCAGAGGCCCCATGTGACAGAGACCCTGGCCCCTCTGCACCCTGGCTGGGGGCTCAGGACTTGGGCTCCTGACTGAAGGCCACTTTTGTCCTCTATGAGCAGGAATCAGCCCTCAGTCATGGAGGCCTCCCCCGCCCCCAGCTCCTGAGCAGTCTGGCCTGACTGGGCTCCGCCGCCAGCGTCTGCCGCTGACCTCCTAAGGTCTCCGCAAGGAGGAGTACAGCGCTCGGGCCCTGCCGCTAAGCGCTCCTCACGCTCATCCCCCCAGCATCTGTAATCCGGAGCCCACCCCCGCAGGGCGCCAACTTCCTCAGTGACAGCCCACCCGCTGCTGTCCCAGGTGGCATCCCCCGGTCCTGTCCCCTCTGGGGGAAAACGTTAAAGGCTGGTGCTGGTGGTGAGAAGGGCTTTGGTATCCCCCTGCTGCCAGGACCTGGCCCGGGGGCAGGGGGCCTGGGGGCTCTCCGCGAACCCCTCCGTGGGGAACGGTGGGGGTCCCAGCGCGGGTCGGGGGCTCACCTCGTCCTCCGGCAGAGTGGGGAGCGGCTCGAAGTCGTAGAAGTCTAAGTCTTTGCCGTCCTCCTCGTAAAAATCCGCCGCAGCAGGGTCCATGGCCTGCATCCTCCGTGCGCCGCCGGCGGCGCCACACTCTCAGTCACTGCCTGAGCCGCCGCGCTCCGGCCGGAGGCGCACCCGCCGCCCGAGATCTACGCGAGGCCGGCGCCCCCCACCTGGCCTCGCCCCTCCAGCGGCCTTGGCGCCCCGGCCTCCGGCTCCGCGCACAGGCTCTGGCTCTGCGAGCCGGGATGGCTACGCGCGCAGGGCCGCCATGGTAACGCCCCCCGCGCCGCCCCCCGCGGCCCACGCCGGCCCCGCCCCCGGGGCGCCCCGCCCGCGCGCTGCCGCAGTGTCACCAGAGCGGGGACGGGGGTGGGGGCACCTGGGCGCGGGACTTGGCGTCGGGGCAGTCGCAAGGCCGTGCTCACTTTGCCGGGCAATTGGGGGCGACTGGGGCTTCCGAGGGCGTTCTGGGGACTTTGTCCCTCGGGGACGTTGGCCGCTGTCCTGGGGGATGCACTGCGGGGGGGGTGGGGAGGGGTGGAGGCCTGTGCGCGGTTGGCACCATTTGGGGGCGGGGCCAGCCTTGTGGCCGGTGTTCCTGAGCGGTGCATCGCGGGCAGCCGCGGGCTCTGCGGGCACACGGATGGAGGGCCGCGCCAGCCCGCGGAGAGTGCCGGACGGGTGGTCCACCCTCCACCCTGTCACCCTCGCTCCCTGCCCCCGCCGGCAGGGGCGGGGCTGCCGCAGTCCACGCGGGGAGTGGGGGAGGGGCGGCTGCAGAGGTGCCCAGGAGGGCCGGGCAGCGGGGGCGGAATGGGGTAGAGTCCAGGGAGAAGACCCGTCTGAGCGGTTGGGGTCTGGCCTGCCCCCTTCTTGAGTTAGGGTCCCATGGATGGGGGACCAGTAATTAGCGCTTCATCCAGACCTTGCCAGCCTGCCTCCTCGGTGTGGAAAGGGAACCAAAAGAGCAGACAAGCCCTCCCTCAATCTGGCAGTCCTGCTGGTTCGTGACTAACCCCTTCACCGCGTTTCCTCAGCACAGGGACGAGCCTTGCCCCAAGCCAGGGCCTGTGGCTGGGCAGAGAGCAGGACACCCCTACCCCAGCCTGGCAGAGATCCAGGGAGGGTGCCCCCTCACAGTGAAGCAAAGAGCCAGACAACACAGCCTCCACGTCTTCTGCAGGAGGGTGACGGGTGGGCCCCCTCCCCCGGCGCAGAGCAGGGGGTCAGAGCTCCCACAAGACGGTGGGCACTGCGGCCAGGCTCACAGCAGCCACTCCGTAAATGCTCCTCGGTGAAGGAAGCTGACTCGCGGCAGGTCCTGCCAGGTCCGAGGATGCAGGGGACTAATTCTATCCCGGCTCAGGTCTCGTGGCCCCAGGGGCCCTGCGATGTGACCCCAGGTGGGTGAGGAGCACCCGGTCAGGGGAGAAACGTGGGCAGTGAGGCCTCAGTCTGGCGGCCGGGGTGCCGGCAGCCCCACCGTGTGCAGCCCACCCAAGGCACCTGACAGAAATGGGTCTGGCTGGCTGGGAGCTGGGGGCAGCAGCCAGGGCGGGCGGGTGGGTAGGTGAGCGCAGCAGCGGTTGGAGAAGACCCATCTCAGGATGAGTGCCTGGGCTGTCGGTGGGCACCGCCCAGTCTCAGAGGGAGGCAGGCCCTGCTCCAGAGCCCTGGAGCTCCAGCTGCATCCTGCGCCCAGAGCCTGGGTCCACGGAGCCTCGCGCCCTGCCCGCAGGGTCCCTGTGCTGCAGGGGCGGGGGGCTGCCCCTTCTCTCTGTCCCAGGCTGGCGTCGAAGGCTGTTGAAACCTGCGTGTGGCCTTGACACCCCTCACCCGCCATCCAGCCTAAACATCCTCCGGGGGTCTCAGCTCTTGTGGGACCAAAGGGAGGATGCCGACTTTATCACCGGGTTCTCAGGTCTCCCTGCAACCGGGCCCGGGGTCTGGGCTGAGGACTGAATTGGGGGGTGGCATGCAAACCCCTTGACTGAAGGAGCAGTGTCATCGCCAATGGTTCCGGGCCTAATGGCATTGTCTACTTTGGGAAAAGGTGCATCCAATTTGGGTAAAGTACAGAACAAATGGGCCGTAGATGCCGGCTGAGTCAGCTTTGGCTGTTACAGCCTAAAAGCACTTAGTGGGCATGTCCCATCTCCTCGGTCAAGCAGGGACCAGGGTGCCTGGGCCAGTGGGGAGGGGCCGGCGGGAGCCCTAGGGAGGCACCTGGCAGGGGCCGCGTTGCCCTTCCTTCTACCCGCCTGCTTCCCCAAAGCGTTTGTGGTCACCGGTCTTCCTTGTTCAGTGGAGTGACCGGAAGCTTCTGCTGGGTGTTTTGTGAGTCTCACTGTGTGTTTGCACACTTGCCCACGTTTATGGCAAGCTCTGCTCCCTGGAAGGGCGTGGCACCCTGTGTCCTGGTGCCTCGGGCGTGGTGGGTGCTCGTCAGTGTTGGTACATGACTGTGACATAACTTTCGAGATCGGACCAAGTCTAGATCAGGCACTCCCAGCCTTCCCAGAGCAAGTGGGACAAGGACGTCCAGGCAGTCCTGGGCGCCACTCAAAGTTAATTTCAAGCTCAGCTCCAAACAGGCCAAGAGTCCTCACAAGCAGACTGCCGCGAGGGCCCGCTCGCCCCGGCCTCTGCGCCAGCCTCTCCCCACCACCCGCACGTCCAGCACATGCCCAGTGAGCAAGTCTGCTTCCTGGGACTCTTAAGCGCTGCCAGAATCCTGCAGAGGCTTCCTGGACACACGGTCAGCTCCACGGCCAAGGCCGCGACCTGGCGGAGTCCCGTCTCCTCACTGCTCTTCCCTGACCCGTCGACTCACTCTCCTCCACCCCCATCTCCTCCAAGACCCTCCCTCTGTCTCCAAGCAGGTCCTAGCCCAGGCGCCCTCCCTGCCCACCCCCGAGCCTCAGACCTCAGCCCTCCCCCGGCCGCCCTCAGTGACCAGGGAGGCTGTACTCCAGGCTAGGCTGGGCCCTCGCCACGCGTAACCCCAGGCACGCTCTCTCCTGGCTTCCGCCGTGCAGTCAGCGGCTGTCAGTAGATCAGGCGGAATGTGGGGTGGGAGGGAGTGGTTCAGGATGGGTTTTGAAAGCTCCTGTTTTCCCTGAAAGATTTTGAGAAGCTGTCACACCACGTGTACATTTTGAAGTCGACATCTACATTTTTGAACAATTAAGAAATGTAAGTAATTGCAAAGAATGTAATTTCTGGCGTGGTATAATTATTGACATTTTGAAATAAAGCTGTTAGTCACCCCTGTAAATATATCCAAGGACCTAAAAACCAAAGTGGTTTTGATACCCACTATCAATCATTTAGAAAAAAACACATAAACATTTTTTTTCATAGCTATCTTCATCATAACATTTTCCTTAAACTCGTTATTGTTATCTAACTTCAGCCAGAATTTTATCCTACTGTGATATATTTTTATGCTTGAAACTTTCTGTAGATTCTCCGTAATACTTTGCAACAAAAATGCATGTAAGTTTTACTGAATTGAATACTTACTAAGTAAAAATTTTAAACATTTTTGTTTCCAGTGACCATGAGATTCATTTTACAGTATCGAAATATTCTGACCATGTTTCTCCTGGCGATAGGACCTAGGCCGCCTACCTGCTGCTGCTGGGGCAGCCTGTGCCGTCCTGTCACTTGGTGGCCGTCACTCCGTGTCTGTCACTTGGTCTCTGCACACTCTGGCTCGTCCCCGTGCTGCCGCCTCCCTGAGCAGCTGAGGGCAGCCCCTGCCCCACTCCTCTTCCCGGGGCGGGCAGCTGGGTCCTGTTTCCAGCCGCCCAGAACCAGCCTCATCGTACCCCAGGGACCCCAGCACCCATGGGGCTCCCTCCCCAGAGGTCTGGGCCCCAGGCTCTAACAGCCCTGCCCCCAGGCGTGGAAGCCCCTCCTGAAGGTACTGTCCCCAAGGACCCTCGTGCCCCTCTTGCCTTCCAGCACCTGCTCCCCGTGCACACGCTCTCTGTGGAAGTGAGTGGCGTGGCTGCACCGCCCACAGGTCCAGACCAGTTCCTTTTACTCACGGATGTCGTATGGATCGGCCGCCTCCATGTCCTTAGTCACGCAAATGTGCAGCCGAGTCACGGGCTTAGCGCGTGAGGGAGCTCACGGTTCCCAGGAGGGGGCGCAGACCAGGCTCGTCTCTCCCGGCACGCGCTGCCCACGCCCCGGGCCAAGTTCCTCACCTCTCGAAGCGTGCTGCAGTGCTTCACAGTGCACAGTGTGGCGGATGGGGTGAAGTCGCTACCCACAAAGGTCGCCGGTCCAGCTGTCCTGCTAGGGAACATGACCGACTGGGAGCATTCAAAGACCCCAGATGCAATTTCTCACACCTGGGGAGCTTGAGAGAGACTGGGGTCCCCTCATGGATGGAGCTGGCAAGGCCCCCATCAGAGGCGGGCAGAGTGACGGGGGGACCCTGGTCAGGAAGCTGTGTCTCTAACCCTTCCCCCGCAACACCGTGTGATTCTGATGCCATCACATGCGAGCTCCCTGGGCTAAACCACCCGTCTCTCTAACCCTGACCGTGGATGTCCCATGCCCCCACCACACTGCTGGTCTTTGCTGCCCCTGTGAACACCCAGGTGACGTCTTGGCCCCAGAGCTCAGAGCTGGGCTGGAGGGCTGGGGCTCCACCTCAGAGCTCCTTGGCTCCGGTGTGGACACCTGTCCGGCATCAGGTGACAGCAGTGAGCCTGCCTTCTGTTGGGACAAAGATAAAGCTGCCAGCACCTGGGGGAGCCAGCCCCAAGCAAGGGGGAGTCACAGCCCGTGGAGGGCAGGTCCTGGGGGTGCCAGAGAAGGGCCGCTGGGAAACTTACTGTAAATTGCAAATCAGGACATCCAGGGAGAGAGGGGCACCCTCCTGATCTATCAGACAGAGTAGCAGGCAATGTCCCCCCAATCCACCCCCTGCACCCCGAGGGCAGTCACTGTCCTACCCTTGCAGCAGAGACTCCTCTACTCTCTTTTTTCATATAGTTTTACCACTAAGCATATGTCGTTAAAGAAATAGTTTAGTTTTGCTCGTTTTTTTCTTTTTTGGTAATTTGTATAAATGGAATCACACTGTGTGCGTTTTCTTTTTTTGTCTGGCTTCTCTCACTCAGAGCTGTCCTGGGAGCGGGAATCTGCTCATTGTTTTTACTGAGTTGTGTTAGATACACGAATCCACCACTGACAGATGTCTGGGCATCCAGACATATTCTAGGTCTGGGGTGTCATGTGGCACGTATTTTGCTCGCGTTGTGCACCTGCACGTGTTCTTGCCGGGTCAGAGGTGATCCTCGTGTTCAAGTCCACGCGTGCGTCCAGTTGACCAGCCTCAGTTAGCTGGAAAGACACTGAGTGTGCACATGTGTGAGTCTGTCCGTTGGTCTGTGCTCAGCCTTGCAGAAGTCCCCATCCCCCGAGTCTCCCGCCCCCCCCGCCCCCCTCCTTCTCCTTTCCCTCCAAGAACATCTTGGCTCTTCTTGGCCCTGTGAGAGCCCGCCTGCTGCGAGCCGTCAGGACCCTGTTGGGTGTGAGTGGCGTGGTGTGGCGTGTGCATGCCCACGAGCCTGAGAAGCAGCAAGCGTTCTAACCCCGAATGTGGGTCTTTCCCCTTAGAATCAGGCTCCCTTCCTGTCTCTTGATAATATTTTGTGGTTTTCTGTGAGGAGGGCTTGCATTTCTTTTATTGTATTTATCACGAATATTGGGCGTATTTTGGTACTATTGTAAATTGTATCTTTGTAAAATTTTTGTTTCCTGTTTAGTGCTGGCCTACAGGAGTCAAATGGGCTCTTCTTAAAAAATTAATTTTTATGGGAGTATAGTTGGTTTACAACGTTGTGTTAGTTCCTTATGTATAGCGAAGTGAATCGGTTTCAAATTGGCTTTTGTCCGATGACCTTGTGTCCAGCAGTGTGCTAACCACTGAGTGGCTCTGACCTGGAGACTGACTTAGATTTGCTGTGGGAGCGATCACACTCCCTGGGAATAAGCCCTGCTCCTCCGTTTCTCATCCTCACCAGGCCTCTCCCTGCGCTCACTGCCCAATGGGACCCCAGCACAGCGCCAGCAGACGTGGTGAGACGGTCCTGTTGGCTGAGCTCCCAAGGGGAGCAGCCGGGCTTTTAGAATCACAAATAGATGTTGAACTGTATCGAATGCTTTTTCTGTGTCTATCAAGGTGATGGTTTGATCTCCTTTATTCCGTCCGTGAGTGTGCTAACGTCTAAGGTAGACTAATTTTGTAGTCTGGGAGCAAATCCACCCAACTGTGGCACATCATCTCCTGCATCTCGGTCCTGCTGCCCTCACGCTGTGGTCCTTCGAGGGCAGAGTCCTGAGGCCCCTCCCCACCCACTCCGGGTTCCCAGCCCACACAGAGGCCACCAGCGTCCCCAGAACTTCCCAACTGCTCTCAAGCTGTGAGGACGTGGACCAAGCGGGGAAGAGACGTGGGTGGTGGGCTGCAGACAGACAGCCGAGCCTGCCACTGGCTTGTCGTGTGAAGACGAAGGGTCCCTGGCTGATGGACGACCCCCATCTGCCCCTCGTCCGGTGCAGTGCAGGAGGCAGGCTGGGGCCCGGTGAACGTGGCCTCTGCGCTGCTTCCCTGGAGCCGCCGGGGGAGCTGGTCACAGACGCTGTGGCTCTGCCCTTCCTGACTGTGTGACGCTGGGCAATTTGCTCAACCTCTCTGAGCCTGCTCACGAGGCTGGATGTGAGCATTTGACAGCTGACGTGTGAAAGGCACCTGGCCGGGCCCGCTTGGGCACTTGGGTTTGGCAGTGAGCGGAGGGCAGGCGGGAGCGAAGGCTGTGGGTGGAGGCTCCCAGCTGTGCCCTGAAGGAGGCTGGGAGCTCGCTTTCCCCGGGTGGCGCTGAGTCGGGAGTGGGGGGAGGACAAGATGAGGGAAGGTGGGGGTTCTGACCACACCCTGTCGCTGTGAGCTGCTGGCAGGTCGTGGGCGGGAATGCTGCCACGGGTAGGGCCGCCGTCTGCTGTGAACCCCGACTCCCCTGCACCCTGCAAGCGTTCCTGGACGCAGCGCCGTGGGGCTGAAGGGACAGTACACCCGCCGTGGGCCCCCTTCTCCCCCAGGGCCTCGCCCCCTGCCCCAGCTCAGAGGGGGCAGCTCTTTGTAAACTGTGAGGTGTGGTGCACACTCCTGGACCTCTCGGCCCAGCCGTGGGGCAAGGATGACGGGCAGTTCGGCTGCCCCATCTCAAGCTTCAGCGTTTCCACTTTTGCAGCCCGCGTGTCTGCAGCACGAGAGCTAAGGCGGCTGCTGCTCCGCCTGCAAATCGATTCGGGCGCCCAGCACCCCTCTGCCTGCTTCACCTGGCGTGGGGGTCACTTCTCTGCCGGGGTTTGGGCTGTCCTCTCCCTGTGCCCTGTAACGGCCTTGGTCGCTGGCTCTGGTGAGGACCCGGCAGATGCTGGGCGTGGACTCTCCTCTGAGTTGTGCGTCAGCTCAGCATCCCCGACACCCACGCTGGGGCCACTGGGGGGCCACCAGTGACACTGATTCTGTCTCCATTTAAGATTTTGATGCCGGTCACCGTGGATTTTTTGGTATCAATTTTGGTTTTTTAAAATATTGTGTCACAACATTACTTGCTTTATTACTGAGTCTTCGGGCCCCTTAAATCTTGCTCTGAGCATCTCACCCGCCCGACCCCTTGAGGAGCTGACAGCTTCCGGCCTGTGCTTCCCGCCGGACCCCGCAGTCTCCCCCACAGGACTCTGGGCTCCCGGCCCCCACCCAGACCCTTCAAACCCTGTGCCCCGTGCCCTGGTCCCCAGGCCTCCCCTTCCTCTGCCGATGCTCCTGAGAGGCGGTCTCAGCGTCTGACCAGCCAGGGGGGGTCCCCCTGCTTCTGCGGGCCCCCCAACATTTGTCCAGGTTCCATCCTCGCAGCGGCGACGGCACAGACTGGCTGCCCGCAGGCCACACGGAGCCCGCTGTCCGTCAGCCAAGTCCCAGCTGCACTGCGACCACCTGGCGGTGGGGGCGGTCTGTAAAGGACGGGAGCCCCCCCCCCCGCCCCATTTGGCGACGTTGGCAGTTAGGGGGTGACGTGTGTTGAAGCCGTTTGGCACCAGCTGTTTTGGGGGCCCTGGTGCCCCCCACGCACGTGTGTTTCCTCGGGAACCCCCCATGCAGGGGCCCCGAGCGTCTGTTCCTGGCTCCTGGGGCCGGCAACAGTCTGCTCCTTGTTTGTGATCACCCATCTCATAGCCCGTGTGGCGCGCTGGGGTGTCAGTCCCCGAGGGCAGGGCCCAGCTCCCAGACTGTCTTCTCTGCTGGGTCTCCAGGGACCAGTCCTTGCAGACTGGAGGGTCTGTAGGACGTGCATTGGCTCCCCAGCGGCCCAGGTTCCGTGGAGGGAAGTTCTTGGTGTCCCGTTGCCTCCCCATGGGGGCACGAAAAGATCCTGCCACCCACTTTCCACTCAGCCTCTGGGATATCGGGGCCCCTGGAGGCACGGCTGGGGACCCCTTGGAGGGACCTGGGCTCCTTTCCCAGGGTTCCCAGAGAGGAAGGGCTCACAGCAGACAGGGGCTGCCAGGCCAGGTGGGAGGGAGGTCAGAGCCTCAGTGGGACTGAGAAAGGCTGGGACCTGGGGCCGTTTGCAGCAGCGCTGCATACCTGCACCTGGACACACATCTCCCGGAGCAACAAAATACAAAGAAACTGTGCGGGATTAAAAAGACCTGCGTGGGGACTTCCCTGGGGGTCTAGTCGGTAAGACTCCGCACTCCCAATGCAGGGAGCCTGGGTTCGATCCCTGGTGGGGGAACTGGATCCCGCATATATGCTGCAACTAAGAGTCTGAATGCCACAGAGAGAAGCCCGCGTGCCTCAACTAAAAAAGATCCTGCGTGTCGCAACTAAGACCCGGAGCAGCCAAAGTAAGTTAAATAAATAAATGTTTAAAAAATAAATAAATAAAATTTAAAAAACTAAAAAGAACTGTGTGCATACGCAGTTGGTGCAAATTCTGGACCCAAAAGATACAAAGAGACCAACAAACCGAACTTCCACTTTCGAAGAGCCTGGAGCAAAAGCAGGGCACTGCCCCTGCCCCCTGCACACAACATCACCTAAGGGGTGGACAGACCAGGGACGCCACCCTTCCAGCCCGGCCCCTGGACACGCCCGTACCCTCACCGCATGTAAGGAGCCAGCTCGCGCCCTCCCTTCCCCGCCCCGCCAGGGAGCCAGCAAGCAAGGGAGCCTGTCGTTTGTTCTCACTCCCCCCTGCCGCAGCAGGGGACCCAGTACAGCCTTGCCTGAATTTCTTGTCTGGCCTCTGATCAATTTCAATTGATTGGGAAAAGGCCAAGAACCCGGGTGGGTGAGAGGACCTGCTCCTCGGGGGAGAGGGCCGGGCTGGAAGAAGGCTGAGTGTGCACGTGTGTGTGGACACAGGCCGGCGTGTCTCTCGCGTGCTTCCTTGCACTCCTGTGTGGGGACACGCGTGTGCTTATCCGGGCACGTCCCTGAGCAGAACTTGTGTGTGCGCCCGAGTGCATCCGTGTACCTGTGTGTGTCTGCGGCCTCCCCTGCCCTCTGAGGCTGTGGCCTGTGCAGGGACCCCACCCACCGTCCCCAGGGCTGCTGAGCCCCTGACTCCTGGGCTGTTCTGCCCCCCGGGTTTCTCCGCCGGAGCACTGCTGAGGCCTGTGCCTGCCCCGCCCTGACTGACCACACGGCCCTGGTCTCCCACCTGAGACCCCAACTCCACGTCCAGTCGGCCCCCATGACCTGGGACCTCCTTCCCGAACCTTATTTCTTGCATCTACTGCGGCCCCAACCCTTGTTCCCACCACGTCCGTCCTGTGCCGCCCACCTGCTCCCCCGGCCCCGAGCTCAGCCCTGCGGCCCCCTCTCCGCCCTTGGGGGTGTGAAGCCTCCCTGGTGGCCTGCGGCGCCACGCAGGTCCGTGCACCCCAGAGACAGCGTTTCGGTCTCACGGGCTTTCATAAGAGATGCGGATCGTCTGTCCTCGGCCCCAGACTTGCCCCAACACAGACACATTTCTCTTGGATCTGAGTGACTGAGACTCGACCCTGGGACCAGGCCACAGACACCGGCTCGTGGGAGGGACCTGCGCTCCAGGACCCCGGTCACACGCATCTGAGTTGCCGGGTTGTCCCTGAAAGGGGCCACCCGGGGGTGTTGCCGGAGCTGTGTGTGTGAGAAGTAACCTGCTGCCAGGGACAGGGAAGCCTTGATGTCTGTGCACAGAGAGTGGATATAAACTAGTGTCACTCTCAGTGCATCCAGCCAGGGCGGCGGGAGGGCCTGGGTCCCCCTGGGCGAGGGGGAGGCCGTCCGTGGCCAGTGCCCGCCTGGGCCTCCAAGCAGGAAAGAGCAGAGCCGAGGCCGCTGTCGTGTGGTGCCCAGGAGGCTGGATGTGAGGGCAGCGGAGGGGACGGTGGAGCCATGACCAGGTGGGGGGATCCAGAGAGCCCTGCACCCCACGCCTCCCAGCCACCCTCCCTCCTGGGCGCCAGGGTTTCTGGTCCACCTCCGATGCCAGGCCAGCACCTTTGGATCTGCTGTCTGGTGCCCTTGGAGGACTGTCCCTTGGGGGGCAAGTCTGTGCTCAGGGCACCGGCTCCGCGGCTCATGGGAGGCCCAGGCAGGTGGCTGGTGGGCCATGGGACTTGGCCACGTGCACTCCGGCCCCAACCAACAACCCCTCCCTCCCAGCCCACCAGAGTGGGGCCCGCGGAGCCGTGCTGCCACCAACCCCACGCCTGCAGGCTGAGCCGCCTGCCACGAGGTGGATGCCCACCTCCCAGAAGTGGCCGCACAGGGCCCTGGGTCACGTCTGGGGGAGCCCTTCTCACTCGTGCCAAGGGGTTTCCCGTGTGCCCCTTCCTGCCACGCCTGCCCTCCTGAATGGCCGAAGCTCTCCGATTTGGTCCTCAAGACCTTCCAACGTGGCCTTTCTGCTCCCCTCCCCCACTGGCCTCCCCAGGCGCCCACCAGGGCCGTGCCCACCAGGGCCACGCCCTCCACCCTGCAGCTGGCGTGGCTGCCGCAGCACTGCTCCCTGTGTCCTCACAGGGCTCTTACCCTGTCCCTCTGTCCCACCTTCTGGGGGGATGCAGAGCTGGCCTCTGTCAGGACCAGAGGTGCCCCCTCCCTAGCTTGCAGGCCCTAGGATGTTCTTTGATGTTGGATCCGACAGGCAACTTTATGCCCCGAGGGGCCTGTTTGATAATTGATCATGTAGTACAAGCTGCTGCTGCTCGGCTCAGAGATGAAGCCCGGGGGTGTGAGGCCAGGCGGGGTCGGCGCCATCCTCAGGGGCAGAGCACGCACACCTGCTGCCCTGGACTCAGGCTGATCTTGGCCGGTCAGCCTGTGTCCAGCTGCTGGTGGCACCAATGCCTGAGGCCCGCCAGTCCCCCCTCCCCACCTGGGCAACACCGCGGGTCTCGGGGCGGGTGGCAGGACTACAGGGGCAACCTGGGTGCCCGTAGGGCAGATGTGGCGCTGCTGCGGCCACCACGTCTGCGTGTGGCTGTTCGCGTGGCTGGCCACGCCCCTGCCCAGGGCCCCAGGAGCTGAGGGCGAGCCGCTCCTGCCAATGTCCCCAGCTTGGCAGAGGACAGACGTCCCAAAGCGGCGAACACTGCTGCTGCCACCCGAGCTCCACAGGAGGCCCAGCACAATGCGCCAGCCCCCTGGACAGCTGCCTTTGCAGATGCGATTCATGCCCTGTGACCCCACCCCCCAGAGGCTGCTCCTGGGCCCCAAGGCTCTCCTGGACCGTCTGCGTCTTAAAGAGCCCAGAGGGCCAGCAGGATGAGAGACAGAGTGCGTGACCCCCCCCCCCCAAATTCCAGTCCAGCCCCTTCCTGCAGACCCAGCTGAGGCAATGCCACAGACCCGGAGGGGCTCCCAGGGGTGGCTTGTTCAGAGGTGGCTCAAGGGGCTCCTTGGAGAAATCAGGGAGGGGGTCGGTGGAAGTGCCCTTAACTGAGCACCAACGCTCCCTGCAGACAGCCGTGCTGGCCGGACCTGCGGGCAAGTGCTTTCCAGGCCCCCAGCAGATGACGCCACACCAACGCTCAGGAGGGACTGTAACGCGTCCCCGGCTGAACCACTCAGGAGAGGGCTGCCAAGTTCCCCGAGTCCTCTGGGCTGACTGAGGTTGTCACTGCGACCCTGTGAGGCCGCCAGTCCTGCACCCGGGTAGTCAGACAGGAGCGCGCACAGCAAGGCCAGGGGGCTCTCTGTGAAGGACATGTACACGCATGCACACGCACACTCATCCCCACACTCACACCTCTACACAGCCATATGATCCAAACACAACGCACATGCACATGTAAGCACTCACACGTGCACACGCTTTCACACACACACATCCGAACACGCTCACTATCATGTGCTCTCACACTCATCTTTATACACGTGCTCTCACACAACACACACGCATGCGCACTCACTCAAACAGGCACCCACCCACCCAACTCAACATAGCACAGTCCCACCCTTGCACGTGCACTCGCAATGCACACACACGAGAGACTTATGTGTGACATGCACACACTCACACAAGTGCACAAACCAACTTGAACACAGAATGCACAATGCACTCAGCACACGGGCACACTCATGCACACTCCCACACACACACGCAGGAAGCACACTCTCACATACACACACACCCTGCGTGTATGCACATACATAGCACAAAGGAAGGGGTGACACACAGCGTTAGACCTCAGACGATGGGCTGTGGCTCTGACCTCCCGCCCTGCATCCTTTCGGAGGCATCGTCTGTGTGGGGCGCTCCCAGGTGCGGTCGTGCCGTGGATCTTTATTCCTGGAAAACATTACCTGCAAACGGAAGGTGTCACAACCCTGTATCCAAGTGGACTCAGGAGGCTGAACCAATATTGAAACACACGATGTTTAATACTTAACGTCGAATCTCTTTGGTCTGAATGATGAGCTGCTCCCTCTGGTCTGTCAGGGGCACCGGGGCAGGAAGGATGGGGGACGCCCTCTGGAGGGGCCGGAAAAGGCAGCCCTGTGGCTCCCAGGCCTCTCCCAGCCCCGGGCACCACGGTGGGCCTGTCCCCCTATAGGGAGAGAGATGCTTGCGGATGCTATGAACCAGCCTCCCAAAGTGCCAACAAGGACAACACTGTATTTCGTCGACGGTTCTGAGCCTGCAGCGTGTGCCCAGCACAGCCCCGGGGCGCTGGTCCTGTCAGCCGCAGGAGCGGGCAAGCAGGCTGGTCGGCGGTGGAGACAGGAGCCACCCAGCGGCCATCGGTTGCCCGTCTGGTCGACATGTGATGATATATGGGGCTCGGGGCAGGTACCGGACACTTGGTCTGTTACAACGTCACTGTTAGGTTTACAGGAATTCCAGGAAGTGGGGCTCCTGTGCTCAGATACTGGGCATCTCGCCTGGGACACAGGACACCCCCCCCAACCCAGGTGGGTGTGAGGAAGGATCTGTTCCTGCTGGAGTCCCTGCCCAAGACACAGATGCTGACAAGTCCTGGTGACGACGCTGCACCGGGCAAGGAGAGCTCGGCGCTCGGGCGGCTGGAAAACACTCTATCCTGTGTGCGTGTAACGTGTTGTGTGCATGTCTGTGCGCAGTAGACGTGTGTGCACGGGTGGCATGTGTGATGTATGCTGTGTGCAGTGCATATGTGTGCACTCTTGTGCATGTATGGTGTACTGTGCACGTGTGGGGAGTGTGCACATGATGCACATGTGCATGCACGTGGCACATGCACACATGTATGCGGCGCATGCACCAACACGTGTGCACGTGTGTGTGGGTGCACTTGTGTTACAGACCCCAGGGGATGGAGGGAGGGAGCAAAGACCGCAGAGGCCCACATACACATCCCTTTGGGCGTCTCAGCTTTTCCACGGGGACCCGTGGACCCCTTCCCATGGGACATGCCACTTGCTGACACAGAAGGATATCCGTCACCGACATCTGTCCTCTCAGTCATGGTTTTGTGCCCAGATGTTCACGGAAATGCCAGACCCTCTCTTTTTGTGGCAGGGGACTTTATTGTTCCCAAACGCTCACAGTGCGGGCGGGACCCAGCCCTGACAGCTCCTGGCTTCGGAAGTCGAGTCTACATTAAAGGGTGTGTGAGCATTTCCAAAGGCACAGGCCCCTCAGAGATCCCACTGGCCCGTGGAAAGCCTAGGGTCACTGACAGTCCCGCTGCCCTTGTGCTCCCAGAGTACGGCTGCTGTCCCAGTGCCTGTGATGCTCTGAGGCCTGTGGGGCGGGGGTGAAGGTGGAGCCGGCACTGGGCAGAGGTGCTGACTCGAGTCCCCCCGAGACTGCAGGGGCCTGGGGCAGCTGCCCAGAGCGCTCTGGACTGACAGGCAGGCTGCCTGCCGGTCCTGAGGAACAAACCTAAACAGAAAACACACATTAAACACTAGGAAATATGGGGGGCGCCACCTGCGGCGGCCAGGCCTAGCAAGGCAGGTGGCGGGGCAGATGGGACACACGCCGGGCGCTGAGGATGGGCTTCTGCCCTGGGCTGCCGGGGACTGGGCACTACGGGATGAAAGCAGGTGACTGTGGACGTGGGCCTCCCGGCTGCCCTTGGGGCTCGTGGAGGCCGACGTAGCCCAAAGCGTCTTTCCGCTCAGGTCCTCCAACGAAGGGGTCAGTGGCGGTGTCGCCAAGGCTGGGTCACGTGGCGACCCCCTGCCCGCCTCACGTGGCCGAGGGCCTGGCTCCGCTCTGAAGCACGGCCAGGCCGTGTGGGCGAAGGTGGCGGATAAGCCCCGCCCGCTACACGGCTGTCTCGTTCCTCCAGGGCCCTGTGCGGATGCTACCCGTGCTGTCAGAGCCGAAGGGCGCAGCGTCCCGTGCATCACCCTTAACCAGCCCGTTCTGGCCGAGGCCGCCAAAGGGCAGGGACTGTGTCCTCCGGAGCATCTCCAAGTGGGCCGGGCCGTGGGCTGCCTCCCCGCCGGGTCGTGGGGGACAGCCATAGAGCACGGGGCTGGCGTCGCCGCCCTCGGGCTGGCTGACCAAGGGGAAGGGGTCACCCTGGGCACAGCAGGCCAGCGAGTGTGGCCCCACTGGGCCCTCGAGTGAGCTGGTGGGGCTGTCCGTGCGCGAGCTATGGGGGCTGCCGTCCAGGCTGGACGGGATGTGGTAGGCGTACTCCCGCTCGGCCGCGGCTGCCCGGTGCCGGCTGAAGTAGTGAGGCTTAGTTCTGCCCTGGATGCACCTGTGCCGGTGCGGGTCATGCCCGAAGGCGTCCTCCTCGTGCACGTGGACGTGGGCTGCGTCCTCCATCAACTGCTCGCACTGCATCTTGGCACAGCAGGGTGTGGCTGGTGACAGGCAGCTGACGTGGCTTTGGGTGGTCATCTTGCAGTGACCGGCTGGCGGGTGGCCAAAGCCCAGCGTCTTGCCGGGATGCGGTGAGTCCTGCAGGCAGGCTGCGTGGCTCAGCACATCCCCGTTGGCGTCGAGCGCGGGGCGGGCGCCGAACTTCGCGGTGTGGGGGTCCCCACGGGAGGGGCAGCAGGACCACCAGCAGTGCCACACATCTTCCCGCTTGGCGCAGTGGTGGATGAGCACGAAGAGCCCCAGGGTCACGCAGAAGGCGCCGTACAGGCAACTGAAGATCGTGTGCAGGAAGTGGCCCTGGGACACGGCCAGCGCCCCAAAGGTCCACGTGGCCACGAACAGGAACAGCGTGAAGGCGGCGGCCCGCAGCTGGGCCTTGAACGAGTGCTCGTTCTGCAGCAGCGAGGTGAGCAGGGCATCGCGGGCGGGCGGCGCGGCCCGCGGGCCCCCGGGGCTCTGGCCGGCCTCGGACCCTGCCAGCCGCTGCCACTCCTCTGCACGCTCCCTGAGCTCGTACCTGCGCTCTGGGTGGCGCCGCAGCTGGACGTAGGTGCCGAGGAAGTACACGCAGGTGACCAGGGAGATGAAGGTCGCCGGCCCGTAGAAGGCGCCCAGGCTGGGCTCCCAGGCCATCCAGCAGCTGTGGGAGGAAAGCAAGTCAGCGAGGGGATAGCACCAGGCAGGGCAGCGGGTGGGACCAGGGGTCACCGCTTCCCTGAGGTCGCGGGAGGGCCATCGTGAGAGAAGGAGACCCACGAAATCGGGACGGGGCCGCCCCTCCTGCCGCCACCAGGCAGCGTGGTGGGAGTTTGGGGGCGCCGGCGGTGGCGGCGGGCTGCAGGCGGCAGACAGGCCTGGGCTCCGAGCCTCGGGCCGCCTCTCTGGCACTGCTGCTTTCCTTGGGCGGCTGCCTTTCCTCCCAGGTTCATCCGGGCCCGGTGGGGCCGCGGTGCGGGGCCCAGGACGGGGTGAGCCCCGGGCGAACAGGGCCTGCGTGTCCTGCGGGGCTTTGCCCTGGAGGGGCAACTGGGGGAGGAGTGTGAGGGTGGGGGCATGGCTCCAGCGCCGGGGGTCGGCTGGGGACTGTGCTGCGACCCGGGGCTGGCGCTGGCTCCTGTGAGCGAGGGGGCCAGACCGGCCTCCCCAGGAGGGGAGGGGGGGCGGCTTCGGGGAGAGCCCAGTGGGGACCCTGCAGCCCCGGAGCCTGAGAAGCCCACAGTAGCCACTGCCGGGTGCAGCCCACCGGTGGCCTCACGGCGGCAGCGGCCCGGGCAGGGCCAGCGAGGCCGCGGGCCCCAGCCCACCTGCCGGCCGCGGGGGGCCGCTGGAGGCGGCAGAGCTAGGGCGGGGGCGCCGAGAGCGAGGGGGGCCGGTGGGCGGGGCGCCGACGGGGCGGGGTCTGTCTCAGCTCCTACGCTCTGCCGTCCTGGGCGCTGCGGCCCTGTTGCCGCGGGCACGCCCCTCCACCCCTCCGTCCCGCCCACGGTGCCAGGTGCCGGGGGACAGGGATGGGAGGCGGGGAGGCCCGCGTGTGGGGAGGACGGCGCTCCTGGGCGGGGCCACGCCGCGCCCACTGCGCGGCGCCGGGTACTCACTACGCGGCGTCGTCGTCCTCCATCCCGTAGTTCCCGATGTTAGTGGCGGCCGTGATGCCGCAGATGATGAAAGGGGCCCCTCCGCTGATGAGGTAGACCCTGCGGGAAGGGGCCGCGCACTGTGTTCCAAGTCCCCCTGCAGCCCCAGGGCAGCCCCCCTTCGCCGTCCTCGGGCGTCCCGGCCGAGCAGCTGTCCACCCTGGTGGCGGAGCCGGCTCCAGTGCCCTAGCCGACCTGGCCTCCCCCGTGCCCCCTCCCCTACGAACCCTGCACCCCACATTCCCCCCTTGCATTGCCCACCACGTTCCCCCACATCCCCCCAACCCCTGGGTCGCCCCACGTCTCCTCCATGTGTCCCCCCCCGCTGCTACACCTGTGCAGAGGTGACCCTGGCTGGGCCCAGCACGTGTGTCTGGGGACATGTGGTGCCCTGGTTCACGCGGCAGAAATAACGGGGAGAACGTGAAGCCCCTGAGTGGAGGGGGGACCACAGTGGACAGGGTGGAGGGGGCTGCATGCTTCATGGGGGGACAGTACGGGGCTGTGGTGGACACTACAGTCAGCCGCCTGGCCACCTTCCGGCAGAGCTGCTCATCCCGCCGGCGATGGGGCCTCTCGGCCCGAGCCCAGGTAACGCCTGTTCCGGCAGGTGGCTGGCGTCAGTGCTCAGGCCAGTTGGCCTGATAACCTCAGGGTGAGAAACTCACAGGGGCCGTTCCTTGTGCCTTTGTGTGCTGCCTGGCAGCCCAATTTCTCAGCTGCTTGGGGGCAAGTTCTGGCGTTTGACCCCTCCCTGGGAGGACAGGGATTCGCCTGGAAGGGAGTTGCCTGCCCCACCCCGCCCCCCCGTGAGCTGATGGTCCCATCTGTGGGGCTGCAGCCAACAGCTCCATCCAAGGGTGTTGGAGCGGTATCCTGGGGAGCGCGAGGGCTGGGGACTGCCAAGCACCCGTGCCACGGGCACCTGGCCATGGAGCGTGCTGGATGTCACACACGGCGATGGGTGGTGCCTCTGGTGGGGAGAGCAAGGGGCCAGCTCGGGGACGATCCCCTGTAAGAGGGTGTCATTCACAGGATGCCACAAATGCCCAAATCAATGGGAGGGCACCAGGTCCCCAGCGAGGGGAATGACACGGATTCCAGGTCCACGGGTGGAAGTGGATGACCCTGCACATGGTCACACCCGGTGACGGCTGGGGACTCTGTGCCTCCCGGAATTCTGTATCCAGAGGCCACGTCCTCCAGAATGAAGGAGAAAGAAAGACACATTCTAACAAAAATAAAACATTCATTGTCAGCTGACCTGCACTTAAAGAAACGCCAAATAAACTCCTTCAGGATGATAGAATGCTATACCAGACAGAAGCTGGGAGGAATGAAGGTCATCAGAAATACTGAACATCTGGGTAAATAGAAGAGATTTTGTTTCCTCCTAATTTCTTTAAAATATATATTGGTGTTTAAAGAAACAATTTTAACACTGCCTTGAGGAGATTACAGTAAAGGTAGGGGCACTATCTATGGTGTCTGTAGTATAAAGAAGGTGGGAGGAGAGATGGTCCCATGCAGTTGCCGAGTTTTTAATGTATTTTACATGAAACAGTGTAAGTGTCAAACTAAAAAGACTGCGGAAAGGCTGTGGATTTTAATCCCTAAAGCAACCATGAACAGCTAATAGGCAAAAAGTTAATAGATACATTAAAATGAAATGTTACAAAATATTAAAATACTCAAGAAAATAAAAAAGGAAAAAGGGAGGACAGAAAAAAAAAGAGAAAAATGGAGCAAAAACAGAAAACAAATAATGAAATGGAGACCAAATCAAAACTCCGATTAAATTTTAATGGAATAAACATTCTAAATCAAAGCCAGAGATAATCAGAATAGATGAACAACAGCAAAAAAGCAAGACCCGGTTGTATACTGTCTACAATAGGAGGAAACATTTTAAGTAAAAAGACACAGAGAGGTTGAAAATGAATGGATGGAAAAAGCTATCCACACTAACTGAGTCCAAGAAGGCCGGCGTGACTGCATTAATACCAGACAAAATAAACTTTTAAGAGAAGAGAGAAAGAGAGGCATTTCATAACGATGTCAACGTGAGTTCACAGAAAGACATTAAACTGTAAATGCGTGGGAGCCAAAGGAAGATTCAAAATATGTGAAGCAAACATGGGCAAAGTTAAAGGGAGAAATAAACAATTCCAAAATCATAGGTGATGTTTTGAATTCCCCTCTCTTAGCAATTGATAGAACAAGTAGGCAAAAAATTAGTAAAGAAATAGAAGATCTGAACAATAACATTAATCTTTTCCCTAATTGCTCTTTCTAGAACATCACACCCAATAATTGCATAGCACTCATTCTTTTCAAGTGCACACCATTTACCATCGCAGATGATGTGATACTTCATGAAACAAGTGTTGATAAGTGTAAAAGTACCGAAATCATACAGTTTATTCTCTGATCAAAGTGAGATTAAGTTAGAAACTAATAGCAATAAACTAGGAAAACCACGAATATCTGAAAAGTGAGATGACATGCTTCTAAATAATCCATGGATCAAAGAAGAAATCATAAGGGAATTTAGAAAATATTTTAATCGGAACGAGAAAAAATACAGTATAATATTTCTGGGATGCAGGGCTTAGAGGGACACTCATAGCCATGAGTATTTCTATGAGGAAATAAAGAAAGGTCTAAAGTTCAGTGACTGAAGATTCCACCTCAACAGGGCAGAAAACCAAAAGACCAAAGTAGACTCAAAGTAACCAGGAGGAAGAAGATGAAAAAGACAGGGACAGAAATAAATGAAAAAAGAAAACAAAAAATCGTGAAAATTATCATGCCAAAATTGATTTCCGGAAAGAAAAAAAAAGTCAACAGAACGATACACTCACAGCTGGATTGATCAGGGGTGAAGAGAGAGAGAGCACAGACTGCCAGCATCAGGACAGAGGGGTCAGCACTGTCCACCCACAGACACTGAAAAAACGAGTATACTATAAACAACTGTACGCAAACTATTTAGCGACTTAGATGGAATGGGTAAATTCCTTGAGAAAAATACAAGTTACCAAAACTGAACCGATAAGCATTAGAAAATCTGGATACTCTCTTTCTAATGAAAACACT
Organism: Inia geoffrensis; assembly: GCA_036417435.1. Classification (NCBI taxonomy): domain Eukaryota; kingdom Metazoa; phylum Chordata; class Mammalia; order Artiodactyla; family Iniidae; genus Inia; species Inia geoffrensis. The sequence continues at coordinate 88,461,182 of CM070914.1, read as the reverse complement.
GACTTCAATGTCCACAAACATCTCGCAGAGAGGCTCCAGGCTCTGCGAGTGTCCCCAGTGAATCAGAACACACATCTGAGGAAGAGAGGACACCAATCTGATAGGGGCTCTTCCGGAAAATAAAGGAGCAGGGAACACCTCCTGACTCAATTTATGAGGCCAGCATGAGCTGATACCCAGCCCAGATGGAGACATTTATAAAAGAGTTGATTACACACAGCAACCCTCACGAGCACAGACACAAACATCTCCAACAGTGTGTCAGCAAATGAAATCTAGGACTTTATGAAAAGGACAAAGCATCATGATCAAGTAAGAACGATCACAGAAATGCGAATTAGCCTGTTATTCATAAACATCGATCACTGCAGGTCATCATATAAACTCAAGGAGAAGCCATGTGATTGCTTAATAGGTGTAGCAAAAACGTTTTAGAAAATTTCAGATGCATTCATCGTAAAAAAATCTCAGCAAACTAGGAATCGATGAATCTCCTTGACCTGCTGGGAGGCGTCTATGAAAACTGGTAGCCGGTGTCATCCTTGACGGTGAGATGGTGGAGGTTCCCCAAGGTCAGGAACGGACCAGGTGCCCCTCCCCCCAGTCCCTGTGAACCCTGTCCTGGGCGCCCCAGCACCCTGATGAGACAGCAAAGAAATAAAGGCACCAGTGAGAATGAAGGAGGTACATTTCTGTCTGCAGGTGACCTGACTCGTTACCTGAAAGATGCTGTGGCGTCTCCAAGACAATTGCTGGGACTAACGAGAGAATTTAGACGGTTATGAGCTTATCACACAAAAAATCAGTTATACTTTGTACATGAGCAGGAAACCATTGGAAAATAAAAATGCTGTTTACAATGACATTAAACCTGAATCCCAGCAGATTTATTTTAAAATTTATATGGAAATGTAAAAGGTCTGGACTATCGAAGGCCATCCTGCAATAAAGACGGACTGCAGGACAGACTGCGAAGCCCCAGCATCAGGACCGCGTGGTCCTGGAGGGAAGCCTGGCAGTGGACAGGGACACTTGGCTCTGTCCCATCCAGGCTGGCTAGGGGTCTCCCCATGGAGAGAACAGCTGAGCACGCCCCCTCCACCAGGGCCTCCCTTCCTGGGGTGAGGCTGGGGGCTTCCCTCTTGAAGAGAAACTGCCAGAGCTCTTTCTGGGAGGCGGGGCCTGCGTAGGCAGCACTTTCAGCCTGATGACAGCCAGTGGCAGGTGACTGGGCCCTTCCAAGCAGCTCCGTGGGCCAGACCCCCATCGCTGCCTGCAGCCCCTCCAGGCTCACTCTTGCCTGGGCCTCCCCTTTCTGTCTCTGCCGGGACCCTGGGCCCTCCCGCTGCTCCGGCCGTCCTGTGGCTCCAGGCTCACCTCCTCTGCGCCTGCCGCGCCGTCTGCTTTGCTCCCTGCATGCCCGGGTCACCTGCATGTTCTCCATGAAGGCGGGGGCCTTGCCCACCCCATTCCCCTCAAGCTGCTGCCAGCACAGCATGTTCCTCTGAAGAGTGGTGCCGAGTCTCTGTTATCGTAGGACGTCCACTATGCGCAGGTGAGAGCGGGCACGGGGGCGGGGGGGGGGGGCAGGCCTCTGCACTCGTCCAAGCCCCTCAGGGCATGAGTTCTGAGTGCCTTCCCTGGGGCTCCGGGTGTGAGCACACGGCCCGCGCGGCCAGCCGAGAGCAGAAGGAAAAGGGAAGCGACGTGCCCAGCAACTGGTCAGATTCACAGGATGCTGTCACAGGCCAGTGTGGCCCGAGGCCTGAGTGAGGGGCAGCCTGGGGGTGCTGCCGCCTCCGTGGAGGGGCCGAGGGACAGGAGCTGCGCCTGCACACCTCGCAGGCGCAGTGAGCCAGCCTCCGGGATTCCAGCTCAGCGCGAGGTGGGGCAGCGGCCGGGCCAGATAAAACTGCAGGGACGATGACGCGACTGCCTCAGTGAGCTGGGGATATCTTCCCAGGAGAGCAAGTGCTTGGGGACCCGGCCCGAGGGTCCTGCTCCAGCCACGCAGCAAAGGGGTCTGGCCTGCGGGCCTCCACGCACCCGTGTTGCAGCCGCTCTGCTCCCACTGCTGACGGGGCTGCTCGGAGAGAAACCCCGGGTTGGATCAGGAGACACCTTTAGCACACGGTGAGGTGCATCGGCAGGCGGCCCCACGGGATGTGACACGCATGGAAGGGACCCCTGCTCAAGCCTGTACCGACCCCGCGGCCCCATGGCTCAGTGAGCTGCCGAGAAGCCCTGCAGCGGGGGGCCCAGGGTGGTCTCTTCTCTGGTGTCTGGGTGGATGGAGAAACCAGCGACATGGCTAAGCCACAGCCAGCGGGGCGACAGCTTGCCCAGAGACCCCGCTGCGGGTCTCAGCCCCGGGGCAATTCAGTGCTGCTGCCGCCTCTCTTTTCCCTGGAGGCCGAGAGGCAGCCGGGGCCCTGGAGCCAGTAGGTTGGCTCTGCCCCGCCCGCGGTGGACAGTCGGGGCCCACGTAGCGGACACCGCCCTCTGCCCCACAGCGAGGCTGCAGCCGGAGCCAGCCTGTGCCCTGGCCCTGGAGTTCTGCAGGGTGAGCGGTCACGGCCTCTCTGCTGCCTCCGGCCAGGCCCCCTCCGGCCCCCAGGCGCCTCTTCCTCTGCAGGGAGCTTGGCCCAGCCTTTGCCTGGGCTGTTCAGGCTCCAAGTCCGCACATGCCCGGGGGGGGGGGGGGGCCATGCTGAGCACTGGTCGCGGGGCGCCGTGCAGGCTCGGTCAGCAGAGGGCGCTGGAGGCCGCCTCCGGCCCCTCGGCCAGGGCGGCTGTTCTCGCTGGGGCTGCTGGGCGCTCAGCGGTGGGGATGCTCTGCGGTGGGGATGCTCCGCCCCCACCTGCCCCGGCTCCCCCGCCTCCGCATGGACCTTCCTGCAGCAGCCTCCACTCCCCACCCCAACCAGCCAACTCCAGTACAGCCGCAGCCTCTCCGTGAGGTCGTGACCCCAGCGCTGGAGGGGCCGCGAGCCGAGGGTGCAGCCACCACTAGAAGCGAGCAAAAGCACGAAAACGGATTCGACCCTGGAGCGTCCGGAAGGGCCAGCCCTGGCCACACGTGGATTTAGCCCAGGGGGGCTGGTTTAGACGTCTGACCCCAGGACTGTGTAGTTTTAAGCCCCTGAACTTGTGGTGATGTTTTCCAACAGGAGCAGGAAACAAACCTGGTCCCCCAGCGTACACCACCCAGAAATTCCCGTCCCGGGCGGAAGTCAGGAGTGAAAGTGGCAGTGGAATCGCAGAGCTGAGTGTACGAGGCATCTGTAGAGAAGCACGGGTTTGTTAACCGGACGCAGCATTCGTGCCCCAGACTCCTGCTTCAGAAGGTGCTTTCCAGCCGGTAGGAGTCGGGACAGCCGTTTGTAACGCCAGCAGCCCCAGGTGATACAGCGGGGGGGGGGGGGGGGGGGGGGTGCGCTGTCCTACGGCAAAGGACAGACGGATGGACGGACGCACGGCCCAGAGGGAGGCTGGGAGGAGGCTGGGTGCTCAGCAGGGGACGGCAGATGGGATCCCCAAGAGGTCCTCCCCAGGGAAAGGGGCAAGGGCTGAGGGGACCCCCCCTCCGGCTCCACCAGGAGCAGCATGACTACAGGAGAGCTGGTCATTTGTCCACGTCACACGGCCAGATGGTGACACAGTTACAGAGACGGGTCTGAAAAACACGCTGTGCGGTGAAAAACCAGATATAAATATGAAATGAGCGACATGTGGATGCGGCTCAAAGTCAGTGCAGACAAGACTGGTGTTTAGGGGTGCGTACTTGGGTGGTAAAACTATTTAAAAAGGCAATAAAAGTCATGAATGAGGACAGAGAGGGGGCTGGGCGTGGGCACAGCTGAGGTTTCCGCAGGGGAGGCTCCTGTTTCTTCCCCTGAAGGGCACTTGAAAATTTCATAAACACGTGCTGATATTTTAGACTTATTTGGGGTGTAAATGTTCTATTTCTAAAAAAAAAAAAAAAAAAAAAAGTTAAAAAAAAGGAAAAGAAAGTGAAAGGACCAGCCCTCTCCCTGAGCCTGGGGTGCCACAGAGCCTGGAGAGTGTGGGCTCCGGCAGCTCTGACCCCGCCACCCGCCTGCCCGGGCACCTGACTGTCCCCCGTCCTGTCCTCTGAGCTGGGCCTGGGCCCTGCCCTGCACACTCGCCTGGCTGGAGCCCGCGTCCAGTCAGAATAAACCAGCTCCTGGGACAGAGAACGCTGGACAGCCGGCGCAGGGCCCAGATGGAGGGCGCTGTCCCTGCCGAAGCCGCTCGGGTCCTGGGCGGGCAGCTGTGGGGCTGGGTGAGGAGTCCCTGTGTGTGCCTGTCCCCAGCTCCAGGCAGGCCCACCTGCCCTCGAGGGTGCGGTGTCAGTGACGGGCACACAGTGAGCTCAGGCCACTGGGGTTTCTGGCTCCAGCAGCGCAGGTCCCATCTACTTGAGCTTCAGTATTTTAAATGGGCTTTTGTTTATGAGTCCGCAAGTAATCCGCAAGCCTCCGGGGCCGCAGGGATACCTGACTTTGAAATCCCTGCGGCCTCCCCAGTGCCTTTCCTGTGTCAGCTGAGCTGAGCGGAGGACCCTCTTTCCAGGTCAAGGGGGAGCAACGCTTCCCCGAGAGTCCAAAGGGTGACAAGAGAGGATGGAGGCCAGCAGAGGCCAGTTTCTCCCTCTGCGGCTCGGCCCCCAGAAGGGACCAGTGGGTGAAGGAGCCCCAGAAAGGACCTGGGAGGGGAAGCTGTGTCAGGCTGTGATGAGCGTCCTGACCGCGGGGTGAGGGCCATGAGTCCCCCTCGCCCCGCTGGACAGTCGGCCCACTGTCCGGGGCCAGACGTGCGCAAGGCGCCCTCCCCCAGGACAGCCTGAGGGAGCGCCGTCAGCCGACAGGCCCTGGCGGGTCCACGCCCTCGCGGAGCCTGGTTCTCTGTGGACGAGACGCGCGGACATGAAGAGCGGATGTGAACGACTCTCATAGGGGTCACTGCTGCCAGGCCTCCATGTGTCCTTGAGCCAGGGAGGTGCAGTCGGGGGGGTGGGTGGAAGCTGGAGGGACGATGACCTGTGAACCTGCCCAGGCACCGCCCTTCAGATCCGGTGTCCATCTCCTGGTGCCGTTAGCATTCCTTGTGTTGCTCAGGACTTCTGAAACGCGAGAGATCAGGCTGATGATTTCAGCTCAGGTGAGAGAGCCGCCCACATCCATTGCCCAGGTATGTGGCTTTTAGAGCCACCGATGTGCCTCTGAGATGCAGACCCTCACGTCCAGCTTGCACTGACCGGGGTGGACAGAGGAAGATGATAACCCTTGAGGATTTGAGGCCTGGAGAAAAGCTGGTGGATGAAGGCCTTAGGGCCACACAGTGAGGGACGCCTGTCCGAGCCCTGACTATGCCATGCAGATGCTCCAAGACCATCTCCTGCTCAGAGTGTGCCCTGCCTTTAACACGTAGCCAGGGCACTTTACGATGACCAGCATGAAACCGCACCCCAATTGCCATGATTCTCTCAGTGATGTGCCAGCACGTGGGGCCGTGTGGTTGCTTTCACCTAGAAGGAGCCCTGTGTTCCTGGGCCAGGTCTGTGAGCCAGGACGTGATCCCCGGTGTGGCCTCACGGGGCCCCAGGGGTCAGGCTTGGAGGGTCGTGCTCGGTTCACCGACGGCCCTGGAGCCCTCTGCCCCTGTGGCCGTGCCGGGGTGCTGTGTGGTTCCGCCTGGCCCAGCGCTTGCCGAGCATGTCCCAAGCCCCTGGCCGTCTTTAATCACTGCTGCAAGAAGGGGTTCCTGGCAGAGAGAGCCCCAGGGAACTCTCCCTCCACCAGGCAGGGCCATCCAGGGTCGGGGCCTACTGCACGTGGGCTAATGGACAAACCAGGGGCCTCAGCTCAGCAGGCGCCTGTCATCCAGGGTGTAGGCACCTCAGCACCAGCGCCAACTGCAGTTTCCAGATACGAAAACCACCAGCTGACCTTAAGTAACAGGAAACTACGTGGGTGCGCTTTATCAGAAAGGGCAGAACAGATCGCAAAATTAGGGTGCAATCACATGCAGCGAAATTGGGAAGTAGCCCCTGAGCATCATTAAAGTCACAGCAGGAAGCTCCGTTTGGCTGTGAGGTAGACTCCCTGTGGCCGGCTGCTGTGGACTGAACGCCCCCCGTTCCCATGTTGAAATCCTAGACCCAAGGTGGTGGCATTAGGAGGGGCCTTGGTCATGCGAGCGGAGCCCTCACAAATGGGATTGGCGCCTGTGAGAGACCCCAGAGAGCTCCCAGCCCCTTCTGCCATGTCGGGCTGCAGCGAGAAGACGGACATCTAGGAACCAGGAAGCTGGTCCTCGCGAGACACCGAAGCTGCTGGTGCCTTTGTGCTGGGCGTCTGGCTCCAGCCCGTGGGAAACAAGCGTCTGCTGTTTAAGCCGCCGGCCTGTGGAGTTTTGTTTTCGCCACCCGAATGGACTGAGGCTAAGGGAGCGGGAGAGGTGGAGAGGTCTGTCCACCCAGAGACTCTGGCGGAGGGGCCTTGGCCGCCCAGCCCATCCACAGAGGCTGCGGACGGTGCCCTGCACAGCTGTTCCAGTGGCTCCCCCGGTGCCGGCTGAATGGCCTGCGAGCGGCTGGGCTTGGAGACTCACGATCACCAGGTTACACGCGGCACCTTCCGTGGGGATGACACAGGCAGGGAAGGTAGAGACGTGGACAGAGAAGGGCCTGAACGAGGCTAAAGAGACAAACAGTCGTGAAGTTTGGGTGCCGAGCCCTCCTCGTGGTGGTGGCCTCTCAGCAGTGGCCGAGCCACGGCCCCCGGGCCCCCAGCGTGAACACCTGCCTCGTTTTCTCTGTTTGTGTCTCTCAGCCAGGCTCTCCCTCCCCAGCTTTCTCCCTCTCCTCCCCGCTGACACTCGGAAGTGCTGACCAGCAGGCCGGCTCTGCTACCCGAGGCTGGCGGCTGGGGACCTGGGTCTTGGTGGTTCCCCATATCACTGACTGATGAGGGTGTTCCATGTGCCGGGTCGGCCCGGACACTTGTGCCAATGGCAGGTCTGGGGGCGCCTGCTTCCTCCAGGGTCTGGAGGTCACCAGCTCTGGCGGTCGGGCTGCAGGGGCGCCTGTGCAGCCAGTCCCCAGGGCAGATCCGAATGTGCCCGCAGCCGGCTTCCCTGGGCAGAAACCCTGCGTGCTTTCTGCTCCTAGAAGACGCTCTCGTGTGAAGACTCCTCCACTTGGGTTCTCGGAGCTTCAGCACCTTCTCAGCCCCACGCTGCAAATCACACCCCGACCAGCTGAGCCCGCGGGGCAGACCCAGCCCTGGACTCGGTCTTCTGCTTGTCCCTGCCGCTTGGTTTGCCTTCAGACCACCCAGGGGAATTCCCCGGTGCCAGCGCCCCTCAACTGCACCCCGGGCCCCAGCAAGGTCCGCACCTCTGGCTCGAGCGCCTTGGCTCGAGCGCCTTGGCTCGAGCGCCTTGGCTCGAGCGCCTTGTGTGCCTGGCATGGCTCCGTGGCCCCTCTGTGAGTACAACGAGCCCCTTCGAGGCCTCATCTGCGTCTCTTCCCCGGGCTGGCCTTACCGCCCCTCACCCAGCGTCTACATTCCTAGAAACCCCTCCCCAGTGTGCTAGCCTGTGCAGACTCTCCACACTCAGCTTGAAGGGCCTCCTCCCACTGCAGCCCCGTGTGGGTCCCTCTGTGGAGCCACAGCCAAGCAGCCACTACCCCTGTGCTGAGCAGTGGAGGGGGGGACCCCGGGAGTCCTGTGATGATAGCTGAGCCTCTGGTCCTCACGTCAGAACAGAGTTTTGATCAGACTGCTTTCCTCCAGCGCCCAGCTCAGATTAGCACTGAGGTTATGCATTCAAGGCCAAATTAAAAAATATTTACTGAATCACTATCGTTTACCTGCATGTGGTTTCGACATTTAATGAGGAAGAGCTGTGAGCCCGGTTCTGAGGAGACAAAGGGGCAGAGGCAGTCCTTCCCCTCGGTCCAGGGGGAGGACACAGCAAAGCCCCTGTTAGATGGACTGGGGTGGCTGCCAACAGCATTCTGTGGGAGCCAGGGATACGGTCCTGCAGGAGCAAAGGGAGTGGCAGGTGTGGGGAGGGCCCGTCACCACGTGGTGGAAGCAGGCGTCCTAGCAGGGGCTGCCAGGGTAAGGCGGGGGCTCAGGCTGGGGACCGGCATCAGTGGTGTCGGGGCCCTGTGTGTTTCCACGTTAGGAGGGGACTCTGGAGGGATGGGGGTTGGACGGAAGGGCACTGAGGGTGGGAGGCCTGGGGGACGGAGAGTGGTCTAAAGAGGGTACAGTGGCTGAGGGGGGCCGGGGTGACAGAGGAGGGGAGCCTGGGAGGATGGGGGCTCCTCCTGACCTAGGGAGGGGGCGAGAACAATGTGGAGCAACGCCCAGCTTCCTGACACTGGCGTGGGGGTGACGGCGCCAGTGCCTTACTGAGCCGCCTGCTGTGTGTGGTGGTGCTGGGCGTGCGCTCAGGTCTACATGGACATCCCAGGGCACTGGCCGTGGGCTCGGGTCCATGTGGACACGCCAGGGTGCTGGGCATGGGCTCGGGTCCACGTGGACACACCAGGGCGCTGTGCGTGCACTCGGGTCCACGTGGACGCACCAGGGTGCTGGGCATGTGCTCAGGTCCACGTGGACACACCAGGATGCTGGGCATGTGCTCGGGTCCATGTGGACACACAGGAGTGTGGGTGTGGTTTTGTGTCCCTCGTGGACACACTATTAGTTGTGTTGGAGCCTCTGAGAAACAGCATTGGCACCTTGGGGACCGAAGGCTGCACCAGGGCTGCATGGACACTGGGCGGTGGTGGCTGGAGTGGGGAGCTCTGCCTTGAGTCCCTCTGGGCATCTTGGTGTGAGGGGACCCTGTCATGGGTGGGCAGCACTGTGTCCTGGATCAGGGGGCCTGGTGGTGGAGGCTAGGCTGGGTGGGTCCTTGGGAGCTGGACCAGGCTCCTGGCCAGGTCCATGCTCCAGTCCTGTCCCCTCACTGGGCAGCTCCCCTGTGAGACGTGGTCCTCTCTCACCTCCTGCTGTTCTTTCCCACCTCCGCTCTCCCCCTAGCCCTTCACGATGCTTCCTGCGCTGCCCATGTGCTGATTCTCCAAGGCCTACCCCCCACCCCCACCCCAAGAAAACCAGAAGGTCCTGGTGCTGACACCCTGGGCCCAGCTGAGGCCTTGAGTCTGTCCCACCACCAAAGCTGAGGGGTAGCACCTCCTTGTCTAAATGTACACCCTTTTGTTACAAGTGGTGATACCCCAGCAGGAAGCCCTGAGGCAGGACTGACGGGCCAGGGACCCAATTCACACTCAGCTCACAGCCATGAGAGACCCGTAAAGGCCTTGACTCTGCTCGGTGACCCTTGGGCCTGGCCCGGGGCCTGAATCGAGGTGCTCCTCTAGAGCCCACACTCCACGCCCATTCCATTCCTCACATAGAGAAAGCAGACAGCTAACCTGGCCGTGCAGCCCCTCCGGAGAACCTGCAAAGTAACCCGCCTCCACCCCAGGCCCTCCCCGGCTCCTGAACCTGACCTCAGAGCTTTCCAAACACCGGAAGGAATGAAATAGTATGTTTCCCATCATTGGAGTCAAGATCTCTCCCCTCAGCCACGTGGCCCTTCAGTCAATCTGGAATTCCCTCACTCAGCTGTCTCTCAGACTTTCAGCACAATTCTAGAGAGATTCACCCCACCCCCTGAAAACCGAATAATCTGTGGAAAATAAACAACACATTCATAAATAACCAGTGGGTAGAAGAGAAAATCACAAGGACAATCAGAAAAGACCTTGAGATGAATGAATAAACCCCAAAACACACCACAACCTCTGGGATCAGCAAAAGCATTGCCCAGAGGGAAATTCATAGCCATAAGTTCTAGAGTCAAAACAGAAAGATCTCAAATCGGGAATCTGACTTTATACTGTAAGGAACTGGGACAAAGAAGAGCAAACAATTCAAATCAGCAGAAGGAAGGAAATAATAGACACTAGAGCAGAGATAAATACAATAGAGGCGATCACTAATTAGCTGCTGATGTATGAACCGGGACAACCCTTGAATCTCTTTATGCCTCAGTTTCCTTATTTTGTAAAATAGAAATAGTCACGTTCCCTCTAATGTGTGTGAAAGTACTGTGTAAACTGTGAGGTATTATTAAACTTACTTTACATCAGACACATTTTCTGTTCTAAACAAACTGTGAATAATCGTAAAACACGTGCCTGCCCTTTAGCGTAGAGCGTGACAGAGTATGTGCTTAATAAATGTCGCCTATTTCAAAAAAGAAAAATTTAAAAATAGAGAAAATGGATGAGATCAAAGTTGGTTCTTCAAAAAGATCGACAAAATTGGTTAACTATTAGCTAGACTAAGAGAAAAAGAGAGAGGACTAACACAGTCCCGGAAGTCCTAGCCAGAGCAATTAGGCAAGAAAAGAAAGAAAAGCACTCAGATTGGAAACAAAGAAGTAATACTCCCTACATGCAGATGACATGAGGTATATAAGGTCCCAAAGGAGCCACGGAAAGTTGCTGGAGCTAGTAAGCAATTTCAGCCAAGTTGCAGGACACAAGATGAACACACGGAATCAGTTGTATTTCTATACATATGCAATGAACAGCCTCAATATAAAGCTAAGGAAACAATCCCATTTACAATAAGCATAAAAACTACTTAGGAAAAAATTTAACCGCGGAGCACAAGATATGTGCACTGAAAACTGTAAAACATTCCCGGGAGGAATTAAAGAAGAATGGAAAGACATCCTGCGTTTACAGATTGGATACTGCTAATAATGTTAAAAGGGTAACACATCTCAACATGCTCTCCAGATTCAATGCAATCTCTATCCAAAGTCCAGTGGCCGTTTTTGCAGAAATGGAGAAAACTATTTTAATATTTGTGTGGGATTTCACAACTGTTTTCTTTTTATTTCCCAGTGGAAAACTGCAGAGCTGGACTGGGAGGACACAGGGTCTCTGGGCACTGCCCGTGCTGCCCAGCCCTCCCTGAGGGTCCAGCAAGACATGGTGCACTCTGTTCTGACAGCTTACGCACCGCGCCCTGGCAGCACGTGGCCTTCTGGGGCGCTTCCCTCTCAGGGAGTCCCAGGAGCTAACTTCCTGTTGCTGTTGGTAAGGCCCAGGCGACTTTCCAGTCTTGGGAGTGGGGTCGAGGATGCAGTAAAAGGACGCCTGTTGCGGGGCCGGTGGGAAGATCCCCACTGATGAGGATGCTTCCGGTTGAGAAGGCTAAGGGCAGAGGCTGCAGGGCCTGGAGCATGGAGGGCAGAATGTGAGTCCCGGGGGCCTGGGACGAAAGTCTCTGGTCCCTGACGGCTCCCCGCAGCCTTTGAGGTCCCCACGATCAGCCTCTGGTCTCTCTGGAGAAGGCCCAGGCCCATCACATTCGCCACCAGCCCCTGGCCAGGCCGGGCCGAGAGAGCGGACTGTGCTGGTGATGGGGGGAGCCGGAAGCAGATGCTGCCGCCCTCCGGCATCTGCACCCGTGGCGGGTCTGCGTGCCGGGACGCGGTGGCGACGGGCAGGCCGGTAACCGAGGGAGCTACTGGGATCACGGCGCTACGTGGACGCACCAGTGTCAAGGCCCTTTGTACTAAAGGAAGTGGACGCCGGGGCGGGGGTGTGGCAGTGGCCTCCGGCCAGCACCAGAAGCAGCCAGTTTCCCCGAGTGACCTGCGGGTGTGACAGCGCGGCTGGGGCAGCCCCCACTCCAGGCCCCAGGTCACGGAGCCCCGCGGTGCTGGGCGCCCAGCCGGGTCACGTGCGTTTTGAAGCTGTCAGAGAAAAACAGAGCGAGCTCCACAGCTCCACCCGTCTTCAAGCAACCAGGCAGTGCTTCAATCAATTTCAGACCCACAAATGCATTTTGAGAGTGATTTTTAAACCCAGGGGACCTGGGGCCTCCCTGGCAGGAGACGAGATGATGAAGTCCCGCTTCCCTGGCCCAAGTCACTGTGAAAGCACCACTGCCCCTGGTTGCCACATGGCAACGCGTCTGCTCCACCTGAAAATCAAATAGTGTCGGAAGCCTGGCGGCCGGGCCGGGGTGGTGTTGGGGGGGTGTCGCTATCCACTTAAATAGCACAGGGCGCTTTTAAATCTGCCTCAGAATGGCTGCTCTGCCGGGCTGTGGGCTTACTGAGCGCTGGTCCACGTCCCTCCAAATGCAAAGCCAGACAGAGCTCGGTCTGAGGGGCCGGGCGTCCCTGGTGTCCCCCGCATGGGCTGCAACCTCACAGCGGCAGCAGCTGCCTTTCCCAGGGGCCACCTGGTTGGGATGTCTCAGGAATCCCAGGCAAAAGGCTCCCAAACGCCAAGGGTCCCCCTCCCTCACCCCCCGCCCCAGTGTCCAGGGAGGCCTCTGGCCGAGCTGCACATCACCACCAGCGGACACCCTGGGGAAGCTCAGTGGGCAGCCAAGGCTTATGCTCTCCGAGCTCAGGTGATGTCCTGGAGACAGTGGCAGCCGGATGGCTTTGGGCAGCTGGTGCCCAGGCTCAGGGCCATGTAGGCCGATCTGAGCCTGGCTCTTGCTGACGGCTGATTTGGGTTCAGTCTTGGCTCAGAAAATTGAAGGGCAGAGCCCAGCAAAACACTGATTGCCACGGACAGCTGCCCAGTGCCAGGGCAGGTATGTCCTTGCCTAAAGGAGCCAAGATTCCTCCTTGGCGTGAAGTGAGATGCACTCCTGCCGTGGCCCCGGCAGGCTGGTGCCCCAGCGTCTCCCTGGCTCAGATGCTGGCAGGGGATCTGGGGCTCCCATCGGCCCCAGGCCTGCTCCGACCACGCCCACCTCGAGCCCACGCGGCCCAAGGAGGCAACGGGGACAACTGGCTGGAGGGGGCCTTCGAACCTGTGGCCGAGCCTCGCGGTCACCTTGAGACCAGGCGCCCCTCTTAGCTCTCTGAGACCCGTGAATAAACCAAAGCCAAGACCAGGCCACGGACCCACCATGGAGCCATCTCTCCCCACGCCCACCCAACATGGGTGCTGGGGTTCTCCCCACGGGAACTCAGCAGTACCAGAGGGCAGTCACCCCAGCACCAGGGCCCCACCCTGCCCCTGGCAACCTGTGCCATTGGATCATCCTCAGGCCCCAAGTGTCCTGTGGCCAAGAGCCCCAGAGGGAGGTCCAGGGCCGGGGTCTTTTGGCGCCTGGTGGTGGGGCGGCCAGGCGCACTCAGTACCTGAGCAGGGGCTGCTTGGGGTGCGGTGGCTGGTCTGCCCCCGGGCACAGCGGGGCCTTCTTGGTCACTTGCTTGTAGATGTTCCTGGCGGCCACTCCGATCCATAGCATGGTGGAGAGTGTGGAGTAGTGCAGCACGATGCCCACCTGCGGGGAGAGAGCAAGTGAGCCAACCACCCCCAGCCCTGCCCCGACCAGCGCACGTTCCCCCAAGTCTGAGCCCCTCCTCCTTGCACCTTCAGGAGGTGGTGACAGGAAGTGGGACTGGCCGGGGGCACTGGGGTCCTCGGGGCAGATGCCACACTTCACAGGGGCTGGAGCTCAAGGGAGTCGCGTGGGCTGCCAGGACCCTTGAACGGGTCAGCATGGCCGTCCTGCAGAGAGGTGTGTGAACGACACCCTGGGCACGGTCCTAGTGGCGAGCACATCCTCCCACACGTGGGCCGGGTGCACACGTCTGTGTGGTTGGCGTGGCTCAGCCCCACCGGCGCCCACCAAAGGAAGGGAGGCGCGATGGCGCAGCGGGGTCTCCTGGGATTCCGGTGTTTGCGGCTCGTGGGTGAGATACAGCGCTTTGGGGTCAGAGGCTGAAGTTCACTCCCTGCCAGTCGGAATCACTCATTACTATGGAAACAGCCCCCATGGCCCATGGCGGCGGCTCTGCCTTAGCTGATTACGTATTCCACACCCCGTCATCTGCATCCGATTCTGTAAAATGAGGTTACCTTTGAAGTAATAACCTGACATTTCGCAATGACAAGTAAAATATGGCTGTAATTGTAAGGATGTCAATGTTTAAGGAATACAGAGATTCTGGGAATAAAGGGAACATCGCGCCATTATAATGATTTATCAACTCCAGGGTTCAGTTTTTACTTATGAGAAGGCTCCGTAATAATGGGTGAGAATGCCGTGGGGTGGTGGGAAACTCCCCTGGCTGTGTTTACAGTTTCAGATGGCTCCCTGCAGCGGGGAGAGCCCAGCCTCTCCCTCCGCCTGGCCTGGGCCTCGTGGTGGGGCTGTGTGCGCCTGGGTCCTTGAGCTCATGGCCTCACCCCAGCCTGGCCGAGAGGAGGAGGCATGAGGACCTGAGGGGCTAGAATTCCCCGCACTAGAAACAGGAGGAAAGGGGACCACGTGGGCCTGGCCCTCGACTGCAAGACAGCAGAGTTGCTCTCGTCACGTGTGAGTAGAAACAGTCAAGAGACACGTCCTTAGAAGGAACGCCACCCTCGGCCTCTGGAGCTGGTCCCAGGCCGGAAAGAGGACCCAGAACCCAGAGGGGGGGCAGGGAGGTGGCGGAGCCAGGTCTGCCCTTCATCCGTCTGCCCTGAGCGTCGACCAGACTCTGCAAGTTTGTGGGTGATGAAAAGGTGTAAATAGCAGGACTCCGTCTGCCAGACACCAGCTTCAGGCTGGACACGTGGAGTGGTCGCAGGGTCATCGCCCTGGCGTCCAGACGGCCCCTCGGCCGTGCTGGCTGCTGCCTGTGCTTCCGGACCCAGGGCTGGCGCTGACGCACAGGGATTAGCGGGGCCCGTGGTGGCCGTCCATGCACATGATGTCAGGGAACCCTTCAGTGAGGCTCGCAGCCATGGTTTCGTCGCCATAACAACCGCCTGTTCCCTCCAGCCATCCTGAGCTCTGGACCACTCTCGCTCCTCATGTCTCTGTAACACATTTCCCTGTGACACTTGGATGAGGAGGGTTGGCTGTGGGGTCTGTGTCAGGCCTCGGGTGGTGGTGGGCTGTCGCTGTTGCGGTGCAGGCAGGCTGGCTGCTGGCCGGAGCAAATCCACATTTATGCTATTGACTTGGCTTTTGTGATCACAGAGGCTGAGACACCCAGAATTTGCAGCTGGCGGGACAGCCGACTGTGTGGTTTCGGTCTGAACCCGGATCCAAAGGAGAGAGACTGAGGTCCCAGCCACAGGACAAGCAGGGGCCTCTTTTCTTTTTTTTTGCGGTACGCGGGCCTCTCACTGTCGTGGCCTCTCCCGTTGCGGAGCACAGGCTCCGGACGCACAGGCTCAGCGGCCGTGGCTCACGGGCCCAGCCGCTCCACGGCACGTGGGATCTTCCCGGACCGGGGCACGAACCCGTGTCCCCTGCATTGGCAGGCAGACTCTCAACCACTGCGCCACCAGGGAAGCCGTACAGGGGTGTCTCTTACTCAGACTTTTGTTCTGTCCAGGCCCGCGTGGACTGGACGAGGCCAGTGTTGGGGAGGACAGTCTGCTTTCCTCGGGCCACGGCTCGAATGTTCACCTCACACAGAAACACGCTCACAGACGCACGCAGAAAGAGGTTTTACCAAAAAGATGTTTGCATCATGGCCGGTCGGCTCGACACAGGATGTCAACCTTCACACCTTCCAACTGTCCTGGTCCTGGGCCATGTCCCCTGGGCTCTCTCTCCTCCAGTGAGCAGTGGCCCCATGGCTGTGGCCACCCAGCCCCGCACCTGCTCTCTCTCCTCTGGGCGCTCGGTGGGGGATGTTCAGCCCGCGTGCGGCCGGCCGTCCTGCTGGAATCTTGTTCTCACTGCCCCAGACCTAGCCTACTGCTCATCTGTGAGAGAAAGCGAGTTCCTGATTCCTTCTGGAAACGTGGTCGGGAAGCCAGGCCAGCACGGACTCCAGAGCCGAGGTTGCTCCCCGACGGGGCCATGAGGTTCTCACTACGACGGGACCGAGCGTGTCTCACACCAGCAGGACCTCTGCAGATCCTGCCTCTCCAGAACCCCCAGGCCTGTCCGCCCCCATCCACCACACACTTCAGGGTCCAACCGGCTGCAACGGCCAAGCCTTGGCTGCCACAAGGACGCCTGGCCCCCAGAGCCTCTGTCTGGGCTGGCAGTCTTAGGGTGGGTTCCCGGTTGGGGGAGGCGGGGCTCCCAGGCCTGTAAGGGCTGTGATGACCTGAGGGGCTGGGGGTGCCTGGAGCTGGCTGCACCACCAGGTCCCAGGGCTCCCACTGCAGGGTCCCGGCGTGTGGAGCATTGGTGGCAAAGTGTGGAATAAAGATAACAATCCATATCACTGCTTCCAGATGGCTCCACGTCTCAGCAGGTGTTCACAGGTGGACAGTAAATTGGATTTCCCGGAGGTCTCCCAGGGGGTGTTTCCATGCTATCGAGAGGCTTCCGGAAGCGTGTCTGCCCCTCTGCGTGGTTTTCAGGGATGTGCTGGTGACTTTTCTGCTGGGGTCCAGGAAGAGGTGGCAGAATCGGCTTCCCAATGGGATGGTTGGCCCTAACATGGATTTGCAGAAAAGTGACGTCTCTTCTGTGTAGAGGAGGGGGGGATACTGGGCCACAGGGCCCCCGGGTCCTGTCTCATGGGTCTGACACCTTGTTTGCACGGGGGAGGGCATCGGGGGAGAAGCTCACAGCCTGACTCCTCCCCAAGGTGACCCTGTGGGAGCAGCCTCTTGCCCCTGACACCCAGGAGTCGCCCAGCTGCCGCCGTCTATGCAGGAGGACAAGTCATTTTTCGTCTGGACAGGGGGCATGGAGGCCAGGTAACTGGGCTGCAGCAGCCCTAACGGCTTTCAATAAACTGTTGTTAAATTCACACAACCAAGGCTGCGAGGGGTGCATGTGACGTCCCGGTGGGTGACGGCAGAGACGCTCCCTCCATGTGGTCCAAGCAGATGGACACACACCAAATGAGTCCTTGGTGAGATGCCCTGTGGTCCATGGGGAAGCCCCACCTGGCCCCTGCCTGGGTGCTGGAGGGGTCTGCCCACCTGGAGGGGCCTGCCCGCCTGGAGGGGTCTGCCCGCCTGGAGGGCACTGTCCCCCTGGAGGGGTCTGCCCGCCTGGAGGGGTCTGCCCGCCCGGAGGGCACTGTCCCCCTGGAGGGCACTGTCCCCCTGGAGGGGTCTGCCTGCCTGGAGGGGTCTGCCTGCCTGGAGGGGTCTGCCCACCTGGAGGGCACTGTCCACTGGGCTGAGCTGAGGCCAGGAGTAGGCGGGCTGGTGAGAGGCTGGAGGGGGAGAGCACGAGGGGCCTCGATGTCTAGTTGCAAAGGCACCTGGGCCTTCTGTCCTTGACTCACAGTTGACGGAAGGGCCTCTTTCTGGGCTCTGTCAGGACCGGAGGGTAGTTCGTACTACCTGCCCCGCCTTCTTTTGGCTGCGCTGCGTGGCAGGTGGGATCTTAGTTCCCTGACCAGGGATCAAACCTGGGCCCCCTGCGGTGGGAGCACGGAGTCTTAACCACTGGACCGCCAAGGAAGTCCCTTTCCCCCCTTTTAAGGAAGGTCAGGCGGGGCTGTGGGGTGGGAAGAAGACCCCTCTGTGTCTTCTCTGTGCTCCCCTTTCACCTGAGAGGGCCAGACCTCCCCAGCACAAGACCGCCAAGTCCCACTTGGAGGGTGGGGCCCGCGTGTCTCTTCCATGGCCCCGAATCCCTGGCGACCCACCAGCGATGGCACTCTCTCACCTACATCCATGGACTCTCACCGGGGCCGAGGGAGCAGGGGTTCTCACCCCTGTGCTCCTACCCCACCTGTCTCTGCAGGAGAGGCAGGTCGCGTCCCTGTTTCTGTGATGAGCCCCGGACTATGAATGTCTCATTAACATGTCACCATAGGCCTTGGAGAAAACTGGTCCGATTGGAAACTAAACTAAATGACATGATCAAATGCTGAGCAAATCGGTCAGACTCACACGGGAGAGGTGTAGACACACTGGATGCTTAACTGTCCCCTTCACGAGAAGCCTGAACGAGCACTTGAATGTGGTTTCATACACAAGACGGTTATCATGAATTTCCCCTTTGGTAGGAGAGTCGACAAACACTTCAGAGTTTGTAGCAAAATGAAGACCCAACAGCACTCACCGCCTGGCACAGGATAGGGTACTTGGTACGGTTGATGCCGCCGGCAAACACGGAGAAAGTCAGGGCCGCATGGAAGCAGAAGTTCAGGAGCATGTGCCGGCCCTTCCGGCTGATCCGGATGGCGCTGCGGGAACGGAGATTTCAGGTCAGGAGCCAGCCTCTCAGGGCAGAGCGTAGAATTGAACCCTTTTCTCCAAATGCCACGTCCTGTCCACGTGGGCAATGGGCTGAAGACCTCGGAGCAGGACGAAGACGGGCAGGGAAAAGCACACCAGAGAGACCAGGTCGGGGACACGCTGAATCCACCTTAGCATGTGGCCTTGGGTGGTTTGTTGGAAAATCGCCCTGGAATGCTGTGACTGGGAGGTCTCTGGTCATTGGACAGACGAGGACCTTGAGGCCCTGGGACGCTATGATTTGTCCAATGTCCCAGAGGGAGGATGGGGAAGAAACCCAGTCCTGCCTCCTGGTTCCCCAGACAGAGTTCTTTCCTCTCTGAGCAGAGGCTGTACCTTAGGAGGAGGCCGTGATTGACTGTCTCTGACATATCCCCTGTAGCCGGGCCTGTACCTGGATAGGACGCTGCCTGTGTCTGTGAACATACCCATGACCAGTCCCCAGCCCTGGCGATGGACAAAATGAAATATCTTAGCCTATGCCTGCAGCTGTGATTATGACCACAGCTTCTCTATGGCCTTGAACACACCCAGGTCTCTACCTATGACCCTGGCCTTGGACACGCCCAAGCCTCTTCCCCTGACCGTGGTTATGACCGTGGCCTGGGCTTTGCCCATGACTTTGATTGTGGACGTGACCCTGATGGCGGCCGGGACCCCTCCTCACGTTACCCAGCGCATCTTCACGTGATGCCCCACCCCCTCCAGGCTGACGTGGCCAGGAAACCAGCTCTGTAGGAAACCAGCTGGACTCCCCTGTAGATGAAAAGCAGAGGGCAAGGCTGCTCCAAGTTTCTGCAGCTACTCTTAACTTCCTCAGGCCATGGGCTGTCAGGGCCCCTGAACGGACACGGTGCCCTTGGAGAAAGAGCACGTGTCACCTGATTTGATGAGCACGGGGGGCGCCCGGGATGGAAGGTGAGCCTGTCCCCCAGCACTTGGCCACCCTCGGCTGCCAGAGCCGTCTGGGCTCTGGGCAGGCTCAAGCTGGCCGGCTGCCTGTGAAGTACCTTCCAGGGACTCCTTGCTACATGAGGGCAGGAGAGAGCGGGCCTTACCTCTGGTGCACGACGTAGGTGATGGCGGAGGCCAGCAGACACAGCAGCATGACGGCAGTGCAGGCATACACCACGGGGTGCAGGAACTCCCCTGGGGACTGGGGCAGGGACAGGACAGTCCTCAGATCCTGGAAAGGACACGGAGCACACCCGTGTGACCAAGGTGGCCGGGCTGTCCCCAGGTTCAGCCTCCGCCTGGCAAAGGGGCCGGAAGCATTTCCTGGACGCGGTGGAGGTTCGCAGGTCTCAGCAGAAATGGTCGGCCTGCGGCAGGGGAGGGCCCCCCACCAGCTGCGGGCGCCTCTGGGGACTCTGACGGCCAGCTCCCCAAGGGCAGCCTCCTGCTGTGCTGCCTGCTGGCCTCCAGACTCCTCGCCCTTCAGCGGGGCTGGTGGACCACCTAGCTCCTGCTTCCGTCAAACGCGCTTGTATGACGGCACAACTTGCCCCCACGAGGCTCGTGTCAGGTTACCCCCAAGTCCACTCTGGGCCTCACACCCACTGCATTGCTGCTTTTCGTGGTCTCCCAGGAGAATTTGTATCATTTCAGTAAGTCTGCCCAGAGGTGACTCAGGTCAGTGGGGGAAGAGCAGCAGGTGTGAACAGGCTCGAGAACCCCAGGTGTACCACCTTCGCTGTTTGTCACAGCCCAGGTGAAGGGCAGAAGGTCAGGCTTCAAAGGATATCCATTTTCCCTGGAGGATATAAGGCTGAGGGCGGAAGGCCCCGGGCTGGACATTCAGAGCTGAGGGGGGTTCTGTCTTTTTATTCATCAGGTAAGCGGGGCCCCCTGCGTCAGGCGCTGGGGCTCTGAGGCCAACCCCCGACACAGCCCCGGAAGTGTCCTGCGTCGGAGCTGCATTCCCAGGGCGAGGCCGGGCACACCCGCCAGGGGCACCACCAGGGCCGGTTGAGGACCCGGAGGGGCTCGGGGCACACCAGGCTGGGAGGTAGGGGCTAGAGCCTGCGGCACCCACCTCTGATCTTCGACCCTCTGCCCGCACCGAGCCCTGCTGTGGATGCTCTGTGTGGTACAAGCCGTCGAGTCACACAAGAAGCCCGCTGTGGACTGAGTTGTCCCTGCCATCTGGAGGGGATGGCTTTTAGGGATGTGGCTCAGGTTGGGTAGGGTTCTCGGGTGGCCCTGACCAAAGGGACCAGAGTCCCTGTAAGAAGGGGCCGGCACCAGCACACGGCGGGAGGGGCCGTCTACACTGCAAGGAGAGGCCTCAGGAGAAGCCAACCTGCAGGCGCCTGGACCTTGGACGTCCAGCCTCCTGGACTGTGGTTTAAGCCACCTGCTCTGTGGGACTTTGTCACGGCCGCCCCAGGGGACAATCTGAGCGGTGCTCTCGTTCCCACTGCCCAGGTCAGAGGGTGGAGCCCTTGCTCGATGCCCCAGTCTGAATGCCCTACTCTGCTCCCATGGCCCTGGGGGACACGCTGGGCTCTGGGGAGCAGGCTGGGGGCCAATGCCCACAGGCTGAGCTGGGCCCGTGGAGGACTGCCTGGTGTCCCCTGTGGGACCACCTGAGCTGTGCTGGCTGTGACCACGGGGCTGGCGGTCAGAGCCAGGGGTCTGCCGTCATGCTGGCCCCATTCCCGCAGACCACAGGGGCGTCCATGGCTGATGCCCCCGCCCCAGGCCCAGAGCAGCTCCAACTGGTGCCTCCCTGGGCTGTGAGGACAGCGGAGGTGGCTGGCGTCTCCTCCAGGATGGAGTTGTGGGGAGCAGAGAGGCACCCTGAGAAGGCCTTGGCCTTTCACGGCGGGAGTCAGGAAGCCAGCGTGTCCGGGCTCAGGTGGCTTCTCTCCTCGTGGACATTCCTGGAGGCCCGGCCAGCCAGAGAATGTGCTCAGAGGAGCCACCCTGGGCCCAGCTGGGGCCTCTGCACCCCGACTTTGCTCCGACGCAGGGACTTTGGTGAGGAGGTCGCTGTTGTCGTGGCAACAGCTGATTGAATTTGGTCACCCGGGAAGAGGCA
Organism: Inia geoffrensis; assembly: GCA_036417435.1. NCBI lineage: Eukaryota > Metazoa > Chordata > Mammalia > Artiodactyla > Iniidae > Inia > Inia geoffrensis. The sequence goes on along the minus strand of CM070914.1, from coordinate 88,439,883 downwards.
CCGAGTGACCTGGATGCCAAGGAGGCCTCAGCGTCTGGCTGCCCAGGGGCCCCGTTGTCCAGTGAAGCCAGAAATAGCGCCCTGCCCAGAATAAGAAGGCGGTCAGGGAAGGGTGCCGTGCCGCTTGGCAGACCGCAGGCCAGACACCGCGGCTGCCCTCATGCTGCCGTCCTGACCGTCCACGGGCCAGGAAGCCTGAGGCGCAGGTGTAGACGTGCACGGAACACCAACAGCTCCCGTCTGGACACCCAGGGTGTCAGCAGGATGCACGCTGCACTCACAGCCCAAATCCACGGGCTCAGGAAGAAAGGCAGCCAAGAGACGCCAGCCTCAAGGTGACTGGGACGCAGAGGCTGCACGTCCCCAGGGGAGTCCTGGAGGTCCCGCCCACTCCAGATGCCTGGGAAGGCTGGGCACAGGGGAGGGTCTGTGGTCAATTCCTGGCAGGGCTCCCACCACACCCAGGGGAGCACGAAGGCTGCTGGGCCCTCTGTCCTGCAACCAGGAGCCTCCGACTGGTCGAGGATGGGCCTCTGTGACGAGGGACAGGTTGGTCTCCTGGTGGAGAATAGATGTTTCACGAGAAAGAGAGAGCAGCCTGCCGTTCTTACTTCCCCGGGGGCGTTCAGCTCCCACTAGCGTCCTGCCTGCCAGGGGCCCTCACGCATATCCTGAATCTGGAGCATTTGGCATCAGGCGATGGCGGGAAGGGGGCTCACGAGGCCCAATAGTCCCAGGGCGTTTCTGCATTTGTCAGGCTCCGCGGGAACCAGCCTCCTGCCAGGTGCAACTCACTGCAAACGTCGAGGAAAGGCAGGTTTTCCTGGTCAAGTCCTGATGTTGGATGATCTTTCCATTGAGAGGCATCAGCCGGGAGTGTTGGATTCAGGTCTGACCGGGCACAGGCGGCGTCCCTGGGCCTGTGTGTGTCGTCCTTTTCATGGGAGACGATGGTGTGTCCCTCCTGTGACATCAGCCAGGGCTGAGACCCCCTGACCCTTCACAAAAGTGCACCTGGGCCTCTGTTACTGGTTTCATGTCCACAGGCAAGAGCCGCTCCGGGTCTGGCCTGTCCGGTTCTCTCACTGACTCAATCGGGACCCGTGTGTCCTGGTGTCTCTCCTGGAGCTGAGGGACCCGGGGTGGGTCCACCCCCTCTGGGGGGCTTACAAGCCCCTTCCCCACCTTTTCCAGGTGCTGTCACCTGCGCTGCTGCCCCTAAAGACTGAGGTCAGACCCCTGACTCTTTCTGGGGTTGGGGGAGGGATGGCAGAGGAGGGGGGTGAACAAAGCAAGCACTTGCTTCCTGATGCAGCGTCCACAGCAACGGCCTGATGCCCTGGGTCCGAGGGCCACAGGTGCATCTGACCCACGACGGGGGAGCCCATGCAGCTCCCGGACCTGCGGTGGAGAGCTTACCTCCAAAAGCATCTTATCTGCCAGTTTCTATTCACACACGCAAAACCCCTTTATGTTAAGCCTGGTAAGAGCCAGAACTGGTTCTCCTGCAGCAGGAAAACACCTCAGAGCATCCGTTCAACACACAGAGGCGTTTCCTGAGGACGACGCCCAGCCCATCATGGGACCAGCCCGGAGGCACAGAGGCGTTTCCTGAGGACGACGCCCAGCCTGTCATGGGACCAGCCCGGAGGTCACCCTCTGCCATCGGACCCCATCCTTCTCGTCTGAGGGCCCAGTTTTGCGGCTTCCCACAGTGGTGAGGGGGGTCTCCGACCCCGCAGCAGCTGCATCCACAACATATGATTTAGGAGAAACAGCGATTTAACTCCACTTGGCCTCCTATTTTTTTTCCTTTCTCCAAATCAGAGTTATCAACAGTGCTTTCTACATTTTTAGAGGTGACATTTAAAATTCAAAGTAAGTAATGCAAAATGGCGCTGGAATTTATATTTTAAAGTTCACACATGTACAAGTTCCTCTTGGAGGAAGCTACTCTGCGAGCATTCCACGGGCAAAACCCTTATGATGGTCCAGGATGTGGCCAGACAGCATTGGATGGACAAGTCCCTCAGAGGCTGTGGAACCAGCGGTGCTCTGGGGACCAGCGACAGTGGATGGAGCGTTGACCACAGAGCAGAGAGGCTGGAGAGAGGTCCAGAGAACCCACAGACGAAGAGGGGAGGCGAAGGCAACACCCGGAGGGCGAGGCCACACCCCACGCGCCGGGAGCCGCGGTGCCGCCCAGCTGCGGGGCTGAAGCCGCAATTCCCGCTCACGTCTGTGCTGCAGGATGACCGGCGGGGCTGCGGTAGAAGCGACAGCCAAGGTGTGTCTCCTCCGGGGACCCCAGGCTGCTGCTTCCCTGTGGAGCCTGCAGGCTCCGAGCAGTGGTCCCGGGGCGGCAGTCCCCGTGCTGCCTGGTTTGTATTTCCCCTTTTCCTTTACACCTCATTATGATTTTAGTTGGATGTGTCCCTTTTGGTATGTTCTGCAACCAAACAAATTGGGATGTTAAGAAAGACAAGAAGAAAGGAGGGAAGAGGCCAGGTCAGGGGTCGCTTGTCTGATCAAAAGCGGCAAATGGGCCTCTCCGGGCCGCGGTGCAGACCGTGCACGGGTGTCCCTCCCGCAGGGCCAGGCATCAAGCCTGGGCCTTTGGGGGTCTAGGATGGGCAGGTCCTTCCACCCGGGCTTGTCCCGACCAAGACTGAGCTCTGTGGAGCCTGCGGCCCCTCGTCTGCTTTTTAGTGGTGACCCTGCTGATCTGTCAGCCTTCCCTGAGGGAGTCCCGGGGGAGAGGCAGACGCAGATGAGCCATCTCTGCATTGGGAGCACAGGTTGGCCCGACTGGGCGTTTGTGTGGTTTGTAGCACCTTCCTTTGAGGGTGCGTGGGCGGGTCTAATTATGAAGAACTTTGGAGAGAAGACCTTGAGAAATATGACGGGCCTTCCTTCAGGGCTGGGGTCACTGGCTTAAAACCGTCAACAGCGAGGGGAGGCCTGAGGTGGGCGACAAGCTCTGGGAGCTGAAGGCAGGTTTTCTGAGTTGTTAGAAATGTAAATATTGGACTGAATCGAAAGCAGTGAACTGGAGGGACTCACTGAAGCTCTGAGTCTGGGGCAGCGCAGGCGGGCAGCGGGCAGGTCGGAGTGGGAGCCCACCCACAGGTGTGGCCCGGGTTCCACGGGCTCAGAGGGAGCCCATGGGTGCCCTGCGGGCTCCCGCCTCCTGCTGATACACCGGCTTCCCGGGCCCCGCCCTGCATCCACCCTGCTCTCTCTGGGGCTTTACTTCCGCCCTTCTTGTTGGAACGCGGGTGCTTCTGTGTGGACCGGGGCGCCCTTCATGGCGTCTGCCCTTGGGGCGGCCTGGCCTCTCACCCTGTCCCGGCTCCGGGCTCTGCAGGACCTGGCGAAGGTCACCCTGACTCAAAGCCAGGGGGGCTGCCACTGCGGCCGCCTCCTGGGCCCGGGCCACACTGAAGCGCCATCGCCGAGCAGGTCTCCGTGGCACTCAGGCCACCACATCGGTGAGCGGGTGGGCTCACCCTCTGGGCCCCACCTGAGGCCACAGGGGCTGCGGGGAGGCCACGTACACCAGTCCTGCCTCCCAGCTAATCCCCCGTGACAGGTATGGCCGGAGAGCAGCGACGGGGCCAGCACCGCCCGCGGGACTGCTGGATGCCACACTCAGGAAGGAAAGAGTGCCCAGGCTTGGACGGTTTCCACTCCAGTTCCAGACCCGTCACTTTGCTCCCTTGGAGAGCGCTGCTCTCTGCGCTAATGGTGAGGGTCAGAGAGGAGCACGAGGGCAGAGCCACCCACGCTTGGGGACCTGCTTGAATTCGAGTATCAACAGCACCATCGCAGAGGCAGCCGTGCAGTCGGTCCTGATTTACACTCTGATGAGGGTCAGCGCCGGGCAGGTGTGGGGCCTGGGCTTTACCTGCTGGAGACCAGGCGGCAGGGTGCAGGTCCCCCAGCCCTTCAGCCCCCGGGGGAGCGCCTGGGTGTTCACCATCCTGTTGGTGCTGAGGGCACACAGGCAACTCGCTCAGAAGGAGGCACAGGTGCCCGAATATGCTCAGGGCTCATCATGGTTCAAACCGGGGTCGTGGACACCTCGACACCTCCAGGTGCCTCCAGGACATCTCGGTGCCATTACACTCAGGAGCTGGTCGGGCAGCTGACTGCCAGGGCCAGGCCCGAGCAGGTGGCCGGAGCGTGGCATCCTGGGGCACGGGGCCGGAGCTGCCCCCGCTGGCTTTCCTCCCCATGGCACCCAGGGGCCGCAGGCATCTAACCCACACGCTCCCAGACACAGGCAGGAAGGTGCTTGCGGCAGAACTGCAGCACCACACGTTAGGTTGGCATCTCTGTTCCTCTCAGAAGCTCTCTCCGGTGTAAATGTTATTTGTTAGCAATAACACCCCAACAAACTGCTGAGATTCCAAGCTCTCCAGGCAAGGGTAATCCAGCTGGTTCCCAGAGTCCTGGACTGGCTGGCGTGGAGCTGGCTGGGGCTGGGGGGAGGGTGTGGATGGACTTGGAGGAAGGAAGGAGGGTGCTGGGTGGCCCTGCAGATTTGCACAGAAGGGCTGGAGGGTCAGAGACGGAGGCGAAGATGGGGCCTGACGCTGGGGCACCTAGATCACGTGCAGCGGCGCCCCCGGGGCGGTGCTGTCCCGCCCCCCCCCCCGCCCCCGCCGTTCACCCTTCATCTGCCAATGACAGGACCCATTTTGCAAATGAGGATATAAATTCGAGGATGCAAAGCTTCAAACACGGCCAACCTGGAGGCCCTGGCTTGTTGGGGGGTGGTGCCTGCAGGCAACAGGTGACGGCTCAGAGCTGGGGTGCGGGCCGGGCTGCGCCTGGAGCACACACCCTCAGACGCCTGAGAGGCAGGTGGCACGGCAGCTCTGCGAGATGATGCCGACCTTTGGCAAAAAGCACCTCTCTTGTTTGGACATTTCCAATCCAACAGGAAGAAAATGAGCAAGTGACTCAGATACACCCCTGCTTGTGAAGAGTAGGGTCTGCACTGACGACCCACTGACAGTGTCCGAGTCTCGGCCACTGTGGCCACGCTGTCCTTGGCCATCGGCGTTCTCTGCGTGCGCTTGGCCGCTGTCCCTCACAAGCATGCACAATGCATTATTTACTCAGCATCACCCTTTCCGGAATCCAAACCAGCAGCAACCACAGGGAAGCGCCCCGAGCCTGCAGGCCGAGCCCCACACAGCCGGCTGCACCCCCTTTTCTGGTGAGAGAGGCGTTTTCTGTGCTTGCCGAACGTGCCGCCGAAGCCCACCCGCATCCCCTGCCATTCAGCCAACTTTCTGACGGGAAGGGGGCCGGCAAGGTTGCAGCGGGAGGGCCGTGTACGGGGCCTGGGGCCGGGAGAGGGAGGGCCCTAGCCCGGGGTCAGAGAGGTTTTCACAGGTCACGGGTCGAGCCTGGGTGGTGGTGGGACACTGTCTCTTCCACTGATTCAGTGATTCAACACTGCAGCACGTCTGCCACTAATTAGTATGATCTACGCCGAGCAGCCGCCGCTGACGAGCAAGCGGAGCAGGCAGCCCGAGGCCCCCCTCCCGCCCCGGCCCCACCCCCAGGGCCCCTGGCCGCAGGACCAGCATGCGCCCACCGCCCCCGGCTGACCACAAGGCAGCTCACTCTCCCTGCCTGGGGATCCGTGAGTGGCGGTGGCAGCCTCAGCCTGCCCGCTGCCCCCCCACCGGCCCCCGCGTGTACTCACCATGAGCACAGCGAAGTTACTGAAGTGTGAGCAGGGGATGGAGGTGGCGCCAACGGCACAGCCGATTACGTCGCGCCGTTCTCCCTGCCGGCCTCCATGGCCGTCCAGAGGTCAAGGTCCCAGGCAGCGGCCACGGGGTAGAGCCCTGGGCGACCGTGATGGGGCGCGTGAGGGTGGAGAGGCCGCCCCCATCTGCGAAGACAGGGCAGGTCAGGGCGGGTGGGGGTCCTCCCTGCCACCTGCACGCAGCACCCCACCCGCAGGGCAGCCCCCCGGCTGCAGCCGGCAGCAGCTGTTTCCGAAGTCTGCCCCCATCTCATCTCCCCTCGACCCAGCCAGCCTGTTGGAGTGCCTGGCTTGGGGTACCTGAGTCAGGCAGAGGCTCCGGGGACGACCTGGGGCCTCGGAGCCTTAGAGGGACGGTGCCCCCGGGGAGCACTTCCTTCTCCATATTTAAAAACCAACCTCCGCTCTCCATCCCAGCGCGAGACACTCAGCCCAACCTCAGGCTGCAGAAGACACGTACGGCATGTCTGTCAGTTTAAGTCAAGAGACTCCAATAACCCGCAACGACAGCCAGACCCGGGAGGGCGAAGCTTCCGCTGCCCGGACGTGGCCAGACCTCACGGGCCGGCGTCTCCCACACAGATCAGTGTATCTGGTGGCTCCGGGCCGTCTGTGCAACCCAAAGTTGTTGAGAAGCTGCATTTGGACGAGCAGGAGCTGCTCACTCCTGGTCGGCGCTGATGCCCAGGAAGCAGCCGGGGCAGTGGATGCTGCGGCCACCGCCGGGCTCCGACCTCGCCTCCCCCCCAGGTCCCACTGCCTCCTCGCCCCGCGGGCCCACCTGCCGCAGGGACCCCAGAGAAACGCAGCCCAACTTCTCACCTATTTTGGCAAAAACAGCAGGAGTGGCAGCGGTCCTGCGCTTCCTGTTGGCGAGAGGCAGTGAGTTCCCGGGTCCGGGAGCAGTTTTCCACCCCGGGGGCAGCGTTGGAGCGCGTGAGTGGAGTTATCAACAGATTGCAAGCCTGCAGCCCGGCGACGGCCAGGGCTCTGCACCGGGGAGGGTGTCAGAGCCGGAGGGGCAGGCAGTCACTGGCGTTCTCAGCAGGCGGCTTCCCGGACTCCGGTGGGGAGTGCCTGCTCCCTCGGGCTGGCGACAGCCAGGGACCAGGGACGGTCGGGAAGCAGGAGCCGTAACCATGGGGATGGGGGAGGCGCTGATGGCGGCGGCCAGCTCCCTGCGGCAGGGTGGGAATGGTTCTTCCCAGCCAGCCCGCGGGCCCATCACACCGCAGAGCCGATTTAAAGAGACAACCGGCGGTTTTGCCTTCGCTTCCAAGAGAATCGGACAACTCACAACAAAACGTCTCCCTGAAGAGGCAGAAGGAGGACAGCGCGATGTTATTTTATTATTACGGGAACCCCTGTCCACCGGGGCTCTGAGAACAGAAATACAGACAAGGAAATTGATTTTGGAGGAATTTTCACGGTCCTCATATTAAAATATTCTCAAATCCAAATATGGCCACACCGAGGTGAACCCATGAGTCCACGCCAGCATGAGTCAGCAGTGTGATCCTGCCAGTGTAGACAGGCCTCAGCTGTGCAGAAAGAGGGCCCCACACCCCTGCCCAGCCCAGGGTCCCAGCCCCCAGCCCGGGCGTTAGAGCTGGAGATGACAGGGCACAGGAAGGAAGGCAAGTGTGTGGAGAGGAGGGAGGACAGGAGGAGGGCGCACGGCGGGACCCTGCCTGCGGGGCGTGTGGGCCGCTCCCTGGCCAGAAGGCCTCTGGGTGGGGCCTTCCCACGCCCCCGTCCCTCATCCCACCATATTCCCAACATCCTGTCTGCGTCGCTCCCGGCATTCCCGTTGCACCGCTGTGGGATGCTGTGATGGGTCCTGAACTTCATCTGAGGGACAGGAAACCCCGAGGGGTGAAGGGATTTTCCAGTCGCCCAGTGACTTGTGTCAGAGCTGAGTGGAGGCCCTCACGCCCAGGGCCGGCCCACCTGGCGTCCTGTGGTGGCTCCCTCAGGGCTGGAGGGCGCCGTGGAGCTTCCTGGGGGCCCGGGTTGACGGTCCTGGACAAGTGGGGCAGTGGAGGAGGTGGGAAGGCCCGCCCTGGATCGAGGGGCCTTTTGCTCAGACTCCCCCAGGCTGCGGTGGTCCCCACGGGGCTTGTGCCCAGCTGCAGCTGCCTCCACAGACTGTCCGGGGAAGGGGCACAGGTGAACACGGGTCAGGGGCTCCCAGACCGGAGGTGACAGAAAGGCAGGTGTGAACAACCCATCACGGGGCCCAGGTGCCCAGGTGGCAGGAGGGCACAAGGAAGAGGCCCTGTGGGGGGCTGTCCCTCTGTCCTGTGCACTGCCTCTTGCACTGTCCCTGTGCCCTGGCCAGAGAATAGTGACCCGCCCTGGCCTCAGAGCTGGAGGGGGCCGGGACCAGAGGTGGCTTCTGGGAGAACTTACAGGAGATGCTGTAGGAATGCAGAGGGAGGGCAGGGTTGGGGGACACTGGCCTGGCTTGGGGTGGCCTGGAGGAGCCCCTCCTAGCCCAGGCCTTAGTCCCACCCTGTACGCCCAGGGCCGGGGCCCAAGGGGTCTAAAGGCAAAGGCTAATCAAGCTTCAGACTCAGCAGGGGTCCAGACTCACCCTCATGGAGGGTCCCTGGGTGCTTTGGGGGGCACTGGGGGATGGGTGGGGTGCACGGAAGGTTCTTGGGTGCTTTGGGAGGTCCCCCGAGGGGGCACGTCAGGCAGGCAAGCCTGTCTGGCTGCTACATCCCGACCCCCTGGGTGCTGGCCCCCGAATCCCAGTGTTAGCCTGGGTGACGGTTGGAGGCGGGGCGTCCCTCAGGAAGAGGCCGTCCTGGGAGCCACGGCTGCGGGCCTCGGGCCTTGTGATGGTGTCGGGAGCCGGGCCACCCTCAGTGCTGCTGCACCAGCCCTTCCTCGGCTACCCAGTGCCCAGGAGCTGGCGCAGGGCTGCTCACAGAGGGGACGCGGGCCCGGCGATGCCCTCACACAGCCCCACACGGTGACCGGGCTCAGTACGCGCCACAGAGCAGCACACCTGCGAGATGGGGAAACCGAGGCTGTTGGCTGCCTTGCTGGCCATCAGGTCAGAGGGGCAAAGCCAGGGTGGGGAGAGCAGGGCGCTGTCGGCCGGCCCTGTGCCCGCGGCCACTGACACCGCAGGAGCCTCAGGCCTGTTCCCTATCACGACGGCCTCCACGCAGAGGACCGAGAGGGACCCGCGTGGACGGGTCCGCGTCTCGGAAGTCATGGGTGCCGTGCTTTGTGTTCGGGACGCGCCCTCGTTTGCTCCTGGGGCCTCAGGCCACCTCCTGCCCCGCGCCCTGAGCTTCTCTGCCGTCCAGGAGCGGAGCCCCTGCTTTCTAGAATTTTCAGCGACCGCGGAGCCAGGTTCAGTGGATCCCCGCCCTTTATGGTCTCTAATGCCCCAAACATGTGTCTTCTAGGCACAGGCCTCTCACCATCAGCGAGAACTCACTCCTGAAACCTGTGTGGCTTCTTTGTGGTAAAACAGGCGTCTCCTTCAGCGGGTAGGCTCTCAGCCCTCACTGCACTGAGCCTCTTCCTCCCCCCAGAAAAGGCCCCTTTTCTGGAACATTCTGTGAGTTCAGGACTCCCCACCACCGAGGGTCTGTATGCTGCGTGCCCCCCACCCGACACCCTCTTGGCAGCCCCCCAGCCCTTTATCCAGCCCTTTGGAGGAGCAGGGGTGACCCACGGCTCTGTGGGGCTGGGGCGGGGTGGGCGTGTGGACAGGACACACTCAGGGGCAGCCGGGGCTGGGGGCGTGGGTCCTGCCTCGTCGGGGAGGAGAACCCCGGGGTGAGGATCGGGCTGGGCAGGAGGGCCGGGCTCCTGGTCCCCATGCCCAGGGGGGTCGGGGGGGGCGCTTTGGGAACCTGCAGGTCGCTTGTGCGAGGCCAGGAAACAGCCTGGTGACGTTGCTGAGCTCCTTCGGACAGCCTCACGGTGGACGGGGTCACAGGTCACATGATGCTCTGGGGGTCAGCTCAGGGGGACGGGGTGCCGTCTTCCTTCCCCGGACGTGAGTCTGACCGCAGCTTCATGTGCAGGTGCTCACTGAGGACGGCCCCGGGGCTGCAGAGTCTCAGACAGGCGGACCTGCCTCTTCCATGGAAACTGCCGGGATCCTCGGCCTGCTCGCTTTCTGGCCATTTCGTGGGGGCTGTGTGCGCTGGACGGAGGTGGCGTTGGTGGCGTTTCCAGCCTGCGTGCAGCCCGACCCCGGAGGCCGGACGCCTGACCCGTCCCAGCCGTGTGCTCACATCCGCGGCTCACAGAGAGGAATGAAAACCAGTCTCTGGTTGCCATGGCAACCAGCCATCTCCCCTAACAGTGTCAGTTTGAATTTGTGCAGAACATTTCTAACCAAGATTTACGCCAACTAGTTCACTCTGCCCTGAGGTCAAGCCGAATCCGAGAACCAAGTAGTAACATTAGCAAAACTCACCTTAGTCTCATGGCCGCCCCTCCTCTACTGAAGCCTCTCGTAGCCTCCAGAGGACCAGGCCACCCCCAGTGCAGCTTCTCGCTGACCACTGGTGACAGTCACTTGGGACCATGTTGGGGGGCCGGGGCCTGATGAATGCTTGCTGGCTCTGTAGCACTGGGGAGTCATGGCTGGCGTTGGGGGGAGTCAGTAGGGAGGGAAGTCTTGCCCTTAGCTGTATGGTAAAACTTGATGAGCTGGGACTTTGCTTGGACTCCTGGGGTCAGCTGGTCTCCCTTAGCTCTGCTCCCACCTTACCCCCAGTCTCCCCAGAGGCCACACGGGGGCTGCAACCCTCTCACCCAGGACATGGCCTTCCTCCCGATGTCCTGGGTTAGCCCATCAGTGGGACAGCCGTGGTGACCAAGGCTCTGTGCAACATGTGAGGAGTGTGGGGCTTGGGAGCAAACGCTGGGTGGGGCCAGGCAAGAGAGTGTGTCCACAGCAATCCCCTGAAAGGTCTGTGGTGCATCCCAAAGGCAGCACCCTCCGTCGGCACCCAGAACTGGCATCGTGCAGCAGAAAGCCACAGCTCCATCCCTAGCCTGTTTGAGCTTCCACTGCAAACTGTAAAACTGTAAACTGTAAAAACAGTAAAAACTGCAAACTGTAAAAACAGAACACTTGTTAGGGACAGTCTCGAGGCAGGAACAAACATGCCACCGGCCCTCCACATGTGCTCTGGGACCCAGGACCCTGAGCAGTAAACCAGCCGCTGTCCGTCATCACCTCCGAGGGCCTGCGCTGCACACCCACGGGCAGTCCTGGACGCGCACGACAGCCTCGGAGATGTCTGGTTCCTCTACATGGAGTTGGGGTTCAACAGACCAAGGGACACACCTGCAAGTGCCTGGTGGAGAGCACACACCAGCATGGCCTTGGGCAAGAAGGCATCTGGTACGCTGTGCCATGGAGGACCGGCTGACCATAGGCAGGGCAGCAAAGGGTCCACTAAGAGGCACAGCTGAGCCCCAGCCCTGACGCTGGCTCTGCACATGTGAGAAGCACAGGGAGATGCCTCACTTTCAGAAGTTAATGTGGGTCCCAAGGCCATCTGTGAACATGAGGCTTTATAACCAGGGTCCTCTGCTTAAACTGTCCTCCTTCGAATCCCCTGCCCAGCTGGCATCAAGGTCTTCCATGATGATCTCAAACCCAAGGTCAGGACAGAAACAGGAACATCCAGTGGTCAGACTGTTTTATGTTGAGGGACTAGTCCAGTTTCCAGACCTGAATCATTAACCAAACTTAATCGATATTTTTAGAGCATTCCATCCAAAAGCAGCAGAATACACATTTTTCTCAAGTGCACGTGGAACATTCTCCAGGATTGACCACATGCTGGGCCACAAAGAGAGCCTTGGTAAATTTAAGAAAATTAAAATCATATCAAGCATCTTTTCTGACCACCACGCTATGAAATTAGAAATCAATTGCAAGAAAAAAACTGTAAAAAACACAAACACATGGAGGCTTAGCAATATGCTACTAAACAATGAATGGGTCACTGAAGAAATCAAAGAGGAAATCAAAAAATACCTAGAGACAAATGAAAATGAAAGCACGATGATTCAAAACCTATGGCACATGGTAAAAGCAGTTCTAAGAGGGAATTTTATAGCAATACAATCTTACCTCAGGAAACAAGAAAAATCTCAAATAAACAACCTAACCTTACACCTAAAACAACTAGAGAAAGAATACACAATAGGGAGGGAAGGAAGGAGGGAGACGCAAGAGGGAAGAAACATGTGAACGTCTGTATATATATAACTGATTCACTTTGTTATAAAGTAGAAACTGCCACACCATTGTAGAGCAATTTTACCCCAATAAAGATGTTAAAAAAAAAAAAAGAGTACACAAAACACAAAGTTAGTAGAAGGAAAGAAATAACGATCAGAACAGAAACAAATGAAATATAAACAAAGAAAACAATAGAAAAGATCAATGAAACTAAAACCTGGTTCTTTGAAAAGATAAATGAAATTGATAAACCTTTAGCCAGATTCATCAAGAAAAAAAGGGAGAGGGCTCAAACCCATAAAATTAGAAATGAAAAAGGAGAAGTTACAACTCTCACTGCAGAAATACAAAGGGTCATAAGAGACTACTGTGAGCAACTATACACCAATAAAATGGACAACCTGGGAGAAATGGACAAATTCTTAGAAAGATACAGTCTCCCAAGACTGAACCTGGAAGCAATAGAAAATATGAACAGACCAATCACAAGAACTGAAATTGAAACTGTGATTAAAAACTCCCAACAAACAAAAGTCCGGGACCAGATGGCTTCACAGGCAAATTCTATCAAACATTTAGAGAAGAGTTAACACCTGTCCTTCTGAAACTAATCCAAAAAATTGCAGACGAAGGAACACTTCTGAACTCATTCTATGAGGCCAAATTTACCCTGATACCAAAACCAGACAAAGATACCACAAGAAGAGAAAATTACAGGACAATATCACTGATGAACATAGACACAACAATCCTCAATAAAATACTAGCAATCCAAATCCAACAATATATTGAAAGGATCATACACCATGATCAAGTGGGATTTATCCCAGGGATGCAAGGATTTCAGTATCTGCAAATCAATTAGTGTAGTTCACCACATTAACAAGTTGAAGACTAAAAACCATATGATCATTTCAATAGATGCAGAAAAAGCTTTTGACAAAATATAACACCCATTTATCATAAAAACTCTCCAGAAAGTGGGCATAGAGGGAACATACCTCATCGTAATAAAGTCCATATACGACACTACAGCTAACATCATACTCAATGGTGAAAAGGTGAAAGCATTTCCGTTAAGATCAGGAATAAGACAAGGATGCCCACTTTCACCACTTTTATTCAACATAGTTTTGGAAGTCCTAGCCACAGCAATCAGAGAAGAAAAAGAAATAAAAGGAATCCAAATTGGAAAAGAAGAAGTAAAACTGTCACTGTTTGCAGATGACGTGATACTATACATAGAAAATCCTAAAGATGCCACCAGAAAACTACTAGAGCTCATCAATGAATTCAGTAAAGTTACAAGATACAAAATTAATACACAGAAATCTGTTGCACTTCTATACACTAATAATGAAAGATCACAAGGAGAAATTAAGGGAAAAATCCCATTCACCATTGCAACAAAAAGAATAAAATACCTAGGAATAAACCTACCTAAGGAGGTAAAAGACCTTTACTCAGAAAACTATAAGACACTGATGAAAGAAATCAAAGATGACACAAACAGAGGGAGAGATATACCATGTTCTTGGACTGGAAGAATCAACATTGTGAAAATGACTACACTACCCAAAGCAATCTACAGATTCAATGCAATTCCTATCAAATTACCAACGGCATTTTTCACTGAACTAGAACACAAAATCTTAAAATTTGTGTGGAGACACAAAAGACCCTGAATAGCCAAAGCAATCTTGAGAAAGAAAAACGGAGCTGGAGGAATCAGGCTCCTGGACTTCAGACTATACTACAAGGCTACAGCCATCAAAACAACATGGTACTGGCACAAAAACAGAAATATAGATCAATGGAACAGTATAGAAAGCCCAGAGATAAGCCCGCGGACATATGGTCTATGACAAAGGAGGCAAGGATATACAATGGAGAAAAGACAGTCTCTTCAATAAGTGGTACTGGGAAAACTGGAGAGCTACATGAAAAAGAATGACATTAGAATACTACCTAATCCCATACACAGAAACTCAAAATGTATTAAAGACCTAAATGTAAGACCAGATCTATACAACTCTTAGAGGAAAACATAGGCAGAACACTCTGATATAAATCGCAGCAAAATCTTTTTTGACCCACCTCCTAGAGTAATGGAAATAAAAACAAATGGAACCTAATTAAACTCAAAAGCTTTTGCACAGCAAAGGAAACCATAGGCAAAACAGAAAGACAGCCCACAGAATGGGAGAAAATATTTGCAAACGATGTGACTGACAAGGGGTTAGTTTCCAAAATTTACAAATAGCAGCTCAATATCAAAAAAACAAACAACCCAATCAAAAAATGGGCAGAAGACCTAAATAGACATTTTTCTATGTCTATGTCCAGAGAAGACATACATATGGCCAAAAAGCAAATGAAAAGATGTTCAATATTGCTAATTATGAGAGAAATGCAAATCAAAACTACAATGAGGTATCATCTCACACTGGTCAGAATGGCCATCCTCAAAAAATCTACAAACAATAAATGCGGGGGAGGGTGTGGAGCAAAGGGAACCCTCTTACACTGTTGGTGGGAATGTAAATTGGTACAGCCACTATGGAGAACAGTATGGAGGTTCCTTAAAAAGCTAAACATAGATCTACCATATGACCCAGCAATCCCACTACTGTGCATATACCCTGAGAAAACCATAATTCAAAAAGACACATGCACCCCAATGTTCACTGCAGCACTGTTTACGATAGCCAGGACATGGAAGCAACCTAAGTGTCCATCAGCAGATGTGGTATATATTCTCTCTCTCTCTCTCTCTCTCTATATATATATATATATTCTATATCTAGAATAACAGAGGCAGGCTCACGGACTTAGAGAATTAATTTATGGTTACTGGGGGGAAAGGGTGGGGGGAGGGATAGATTGGGAGTGGGGATTGACACATACACACGGCTATACTGAAAATAGAGAACCAACCAGGACCTGCTGTACAGCACAGGGAGCTCTGCTCAATATTCTGTAGCAACGTAAATGGGAAAAGAACTTGAAAAAGAATAGTTACATGTATATGTATAACTGAATCACTTTGCTGTACACCTGAAACTAACACATTGTAAATCAACTATGTTCCAGTATAAAATTAAAAATTAAAAAAAAAAAAACAAGTTCAGGGACTAGTCCAGTTTCCAGACCTGAGTCATTAACCACACTTACTGTTTCATGGAAACATTCAGCCTCCTGGGACTGGAGCTGGCGTCTGGGGGGCCTGGTACTCTCTGCGGGGCTGAGTTCACCTGTGGGGTTCCCGCAGGAGTGGAGGGTCTTGAGGGAAACTCCTGCTGGGAGGGTCTTTCTCTGCTGTCCCTGCCGTGTCACCACCTGCTGCAGCCCCCCATCCTGGGGCAGTGGACACAGGAAGAGGAGACAGCAGGATGGCTGCCGCTGAGCCGTCCGTCCTTGGTGCCGGCCTGGGCCTGACCCTGCCGCCCTCGTGCTCCCGCAGGATGTGCCCTCCATCCCGCTCAGGCCTCCTGCTCTGGCATCTGACCCCCCCTGCCTGTCTGGGCCCCTCCTGGGCTGGCCCGTCCCACGCGGCCCAGCTCCCACTGGTCTCCCCGGCCTCCAGTCTCCTCTGCCGGCTGCCCGGTCCCTGCCGACTCTTCTGGCACTTGGGCCAAAGCAATTTTACCAAATCAGCTGTGGTCAAAAGCAAGTTGCTCCACATGGCAATTTTGTTAAAATAGTGATTTGTTAGAAAATTAATATTCCCAAGTCTCTGGTTTTCTAGCGTTAGCCGTTTTGGCACACCACAGGACAGACTTCCAATGCTTTGTATCTTGAAACATTCCCCCTTCTCCTTTCAAAATACCCCTAAGCCTAAAAATAATCTTTACATTTTAATATCTAATCATTTTCAGCCAGTTATTCTTGCTTTGAGCCTTTGGAATAGCAGAGGTTTGGAACACCCTGACTGTCTAACGGGGTGGCTTGGAGTAACTGACGCCTGCTGGCTGGTGATGGGTGAGCAGCCCTTGGAGAGGAGGCCAGCAGACGCACGTGCAGCCGCTGTTCACAGACGTGTGATGGGATGTGTGTAGTGGAGCGAGTGTGTGCACCGGTGTGTCTGTGCTGGGACCATCTGAGGGACCCAGGGGGTGGTGTTGGTGCCCACAGCCAAGCACTAGAGTGACCGCTGGTCAGTTTCCTCTTCTGCATCCATATTTTAGATACTACTTTCTTGACCATGCATTGTTTTATTGGTAAAGAAAAAACCCAATAAAATCAGTTTAAACAATAAAAAATATGAAATTTTGATAGTTGTGACTTTGAGGATTTTGATTAGCTCCTTAGTTGTAGTTATTTGGCTCACTCCACGGTTTGCCGATGTTACAAAGCAGGGCTGGCAGAATAACTAAATTAGTTACAAGCCAAAAAATCAAGAAATAAGGAAAAAGCAAACATTATGATAAACAGAAACAAAAGTAGAAAAGCTCTTGAATTTTGAAAAAGGATCACGACTTGTGAATATAAAGAAAGCATTTTCAAAATCCCCCTTTACCCAAACCGGGATCCTGTGACAGCAGTGGGCATACGGTCCTGGGTTGCTCGCGAGCCTGTTGCCCGCCCCCTTCTCGTGTGTGAGAAGCGCCTGGCGGAGGTGTCTGCGGGGGAGGCTGGCGGGCAGGATGCCCAGACCCCAGGGCGCACGGACGGCCACCCTCCAGTGAGACCCGGGCGCCCCGGCTGGCCCTGCCGACGCTGCAGGACAGCAGTCAGGTCCAGGAGGAGCCAGCCTCATGCTGAACTCGCCCAAGTTGGCAGGTTTATACATTTTGGAAGTCTATAAAAGCTAAGATCCTCATTAATTTCAAAATATGGTTCATAAACTCCAACATTGACCAGTACGTCCACACACTCCACAGACTCTTTGAGCGGCAGCAGCAGGTGGGGGGAAAGTGGAGGAAAAGTGGGCGTGAGGGAGGAGAACAGAGGGTCGGGGCCCCCAGGGGAGGGCCTGCCAAGGCCGCCAGCACCACCGTCCTGCTCGCCAGCTTGGCCCCCGGAAGAGGCTCCCACGGGCCAGGGGAGGAGACGCTCACACCTCCCACCCGGCCCCTGCCTGGAAGCCGAGCTCTTTTTCCCCTGACGGGAGCTCACACTTCCCTCCGAGGAACCAAGGTCCCACAGGCCGGGGTCCTCCCACCCCAGGCGGGGCTCACAAGGCCCCTGCACCTCTTCCCTCCTCACCCCTCCCTGGGCTCAGGGGCTTCCCCGCGGCCGCTGCCAACTGTGTAAACCTGCCCCGGCCCCCAGGCACCCCGAGGGGCTCAAACCTCCCCCCCGCCCAGCATCCTTGGAGCTGCCCTGAGACCACAGGTGTGGGCAGAGGCTTCTGGCCCCACGGGCAGCCCTGTCCATCTCCGTCCAGGCGGGCAGAAGTCTCCACGTGTCGGGCTTCACCCCTGCTCCCTTCCGTGCACAAGCCCCTCTGCAGGAAGCCTGGCGCCCTGGGCTGGCACATGGGTCTGGGGAGGAGCGGGGTCCTGGTGGGAAGAAAGGGTGTGCGGTCCTCCCAGGGCCCAGCCCCCAACCTGCCCTGTATTGCAGCCCCACTCGGCCCAGCCTCAGGCTCCCTGAGGTTGTGGGGTGCCAGCTGTGGAGACCAAATGGGGGGCTCAGGGGGCAGCAATAGGACCCAGACCCCAGGAGGGAGGGTCAGGCCCCGGGTCCCGGCAGTCGGGGCGGCGTCTCCCTGGGCCTGACCACGCCTGCCCATTGCCTCCAGTTAGATATGGGGACAGAGATCAGGTGGTCAAGGACAGACTTGGGCTGAGCGTGGACTTGGGCCACACGGGCTCCACACGGGCCCCACACGGGCCCCACACGGGCCCCAAGGCCGGACCAGACCCTCTCTCTGTGCTCATCACCCCACAGGGAGTCCTGCGAGGCCCTTGAGCCCCAGACCCCGGGCCCCCACCAGATGTGACGGGTGCAGCACTGCAGGAAGATTCTGTTTCCTGCCTCGAATCCCTCTGCTGTGCGTCTTAATCCTTCATCGCTCCTAAACCACTGATAAGAAAAGCCCTCCTCATCCCCGGTTTAATAGAAGATTCCCAGTTAGCACTTTTCTCCAAATGCAATTTGAACACAGTCAGAGTCAGCTTTCAAGTTGACTTTCAAATCCTCCTGCCTTTCCCTTTTCATTCCTGGAAGAGTCGGCAGGTCCTGATGCTGAAGTGAGCTCACAGGCGGCCCCTGCACCCGGAGGGCCCAGGATCCAGTGTCGGGGTGTGTGGAGAGATGGGAGGACAACGGGCCCCCGGCCAGTCACCAGGGGCCCTGCAGACCGTGCGGGGTTATGGGCACCACTGCTGCTCCCGGACAGATCCTGCGGCAGCTCGAGGTCCAGGCCCAGAGGAAGGGGCTTTGCTCCTGGGAGACGCTCGCCTGGCAGGGACCACCTCTCTTGAGCCCCCTGGCTCCCCGCTCGGCCTGCTTGTCGGGAAAGCACGCAAGGTCCTTGTGTTGATGGCGGGCGGCCAAGGGGCTGTAACTCGGAGCGGCCTGGCTTGGTTTCTTCGCGGTGCTGGGGGCAGTGTGCCCAGTCCCCTCAGAGTGAACCTGTTATGTTATGCCCGGAGCAGGGATTGCCATCTGGAGAGCACAGGCCGCGATAGTCCTTGTGGCTGGGGCCTCGGCCGAGTGGGCCCCGGTGCTGTGGGTGAGGCCTCAGGAACTGAGGCACGGTGGGCCCGCAGGTCTGGTCCCAGGGCCCCGGCAGCACCCCCCACAGCTGATCTCCAGCACACACCCTTGAAGGTCCGCACCCCTCTCGGGGGAGTGGGACCAAAGCGTCCTGCTCTGGACGGAGGCCAGCCCCTGGGGGATGAGCTGCCATCTATAGGTTGACCCCCATTTTCACTCTGAGCTGTGGTAGAGCCTGTAGGATACAGGACATGTCATTTGAAACATCTGTTGCTGGGAGGACTCAGTGCGGGCTGGTAGCCTCCTAGCGCCCTGGGCCCCAGCGACCGGGCAGGGCGCCTGCCCACCCAGAGCTTCCCCAGGAGACAAGGCTGGGTCTCTGGGGCCTGTCCTGCCAGCCCCGCACCACCAGGAGGAGGTGGGCAGTGCCCCCGCCCTGCCCCCCAAGAGGGCCGGCCCTGCCTGCCGGCTGCTGCCCCACCTCCGCAGTCCTTGCGCCCCTCCTCGGCCTCCTCGTGGGAAGGGGAGGCCAGGCAGGGGACAGGCTGCCGGCATCCACAGCCCCTGCTCGGTCCGGAGCTGGCCCGAGGGCCCCGGCGCGGGCACAAGTACTTCGGCAGGTTGAGTAGGGCTTCTGCTGGGGTCACACGTTCAGGACATGTCTGGCAGATTCTGGGGGACAAACTCGTTATTTTGAAAATGGGTCACTACAGGGAAAAGCCCTGTTCTGTGCCAGAACGGTGCCTGTTCTGCCTATCCTGTGAGTGTGCACCTCGGGGTGGCCCAGGGGATGATGAGAGGGAGTCTCTTACGGGAGCGTCCAGGCAAAAGGAAGACGCAGGACGGAGCTTGTGCCACGGCCCCAGTGAGTTGGGTGATGTAGGCGTGACCTTCAGGGGAGGGCAGCCCAGGGGCTTCCCTGTCGTGCCCGACGTGGGACCCAGTGACCTGGGGACAGAAGTGCCACCTTACAGGACACACAGCACCCAAGGAGCTGCTGGAAAGCTGGATGTGGGAACAAACGACTGTGTTTCTTCAAAAAATGCGCGAGGAGAGAAAGAGGCACCAACAGTCACAGCTCAGGGACCTTTAGACCCCGATTTAAAAATAAACTGTAAAAACTACAAGACAGTCTGGAAAACGTGACCATGGGCTAAATACTTGATTAAATATTGATTAATTATCTGATTAAACCCAGGACTTTAATTGCTCTTTTTTAGGGGTTGGTAGTGGTCCTGTGGCCGCACTTACGGGGCATTCGGCAGGGGGATGATCAAAGTCACATCTGGGCTTTGCTTCCCAGTCACCTGTGCGGAGTGGGAGGGGGCAGAGGTGCAGTGACCACACTGCCGTCCTGGGGGCTGGGTGACCGCGCTTCACTCTGACCCTCACGGTAGAGTGTGTGTGTGGGTGTGCCATGTGTTTGTAAAGACCCGATGTCTGGACACCTGCTCTGTAAGGGGCCCCCCAGTGAGACCTGGGCTCCGCCCCCCCACATCTCCTTGAAGTCCCGTGGCCCCTTGCCACCTGCTGACACGCCCCAACAGCTGGGCAAAGCTTCTGGTGACGTCTGCCCCACGGTCTGTGGTGGGACCAGCCGCTGGCCACTGGCCTCTGCAGCTGCAGCCGTGGCCCCAGATGTGCCCTGAGTCCCTGCTGCCTTGGGCCCTGTCCACCGGGCAGCCCCAGCTCAGCCCCAGGCCCAGCACGCACAGCAGCTCCTGACTTCGTGACGAATGCACGGATGCAGGGGGCGGGGAGGTGGCGAGATGGATACAAGACAGAAGTAAAAATAACACTGTTCCCAGAATTAGTTTCCCCCAAGCAAGTCGGCAGCCCCTGGTTATTTGTTGCCTAGGAAATTTGGGGAAATAAAGACGCCTGTTTCTGAACAGCTGCATTTCCGTGCGCAGGGCCGCTGGCCGCGATCCCGGCGACGGCGCGTGTCCTGGGACCCGCTTGTGCTCAGGGTCGGTGCCAAGATGGCGCTGCCCTGAGACTGCGTTAGAGGAGAAGCACTTTAGACTTTATAAGGACGACGTGAAATTGGAGTGAGGCTGAAAATCTTGACGTGCGAGTTCTGTAAATGAGGTACTTGCGGTTCTTAAATTCTCAACAAAGTACAATCAACATGTAAATTTGACACTTTCCGTGGAAGCGAGACTCACTGCAGCGGGGGGTTCCGGGGCCCTGAGCTTCTCCCCCGAGGCCACTGCCTCGGCCTCCCGGGCACGTCAGCCCCGTCGCCCGCTGCCCCGCGCGGCCGCTGATGCCGGAGGCCTTCATCATCCCAGGGGCGAGGGCCCAGCTCGCCCCTCAGGATACAGAGAGAGACAGAGACAGAGAGGGAGAGGCGTGAACAGGAGGGGGCCGCCTGCTGGGCCCTTGGGGACTCACGGGAGGAGCCTCTGGGCTGGGCGGCTGAAGGGAGCTGGGAGGGGGCCCGCGAAGCCCACGTCAGCACTGACCCCTCCCCGCCCCCTCAGCCACTACCCGTGTCCACGTACCGCTAACGTCGGAAGGCCTGGGTGCTCAGGCCCCTGAGCTTGGGCCTCCCAGAAACATCTGCTCTGGGAGAGCTGAGGTCGCCGCCCCTGGCTTGGAGGCTCTCGGGTGGGCGGTCCGCCTGTCTGTCCCTGGCATCCCCACCGTCCTGGCGACCGTTAAGTCACGCACGCTCAGTGACACGAACTCCTGTGCGATCTGTTTGCTTGGTGGTGATGGATGCCACCAAAACAAACCCCTGGATGTCACCGTAAGTGGTTTCCGTGTGATGCGTTCATCCCGGCAGTCTGTCCTGCCTTTCCGAAAGGGCTGGGCGCCCCGGAGACTGGGGTGGGGTCTCCGCGTGCATCCAGAGAGTGAATGGAGGAAACGATGTCTTCCAAAGTTGCTCTGAGGGCCGGCACCGTCCCCACGCTGGGCTCCGAGTCTCACTCAGTGCCTGCGACGGGCAGAGTCCCGCTGGAGGATGCAGGGCCGGTCGGGAAGGCCCTGCTTGTGGGGAAGAGACAGGGCGGACAGGAGCGAGCCTGGGGCACAGGGCCACCCATTCTGACGGGGACCAGCAAGCAGGCAGGGCTTCCTGGAGGATGCAGCCTTTGAGCTGTGCCTTGAAGGGTGCCCCTGAGCCCACCGAGTGGAGAGAGACTGTGGTGCCAGCGAGCTTGCAGCAGGGCCCGTTCCCTTGGTGCCGTGAGCACTGACACGGCAGAGCGTGTGGTCGGCTCAGCAGACGCCTCGAAGGCCAGCGGGAAGGGCATCTCCTCAGGGCAAAGGAAGCTGCCCAGCACCCCAGGCAGAAGAACGGCAGTCAGAGCCAGCCAGCTGGGGGGTCCGAGCCCGGGGGCAGCCACAGGGACGCTGCACGGGGCTGGCGTGAGGGCGATGCGGGCTCAAGCAGGGAGCGGGCCTGGCCTGGGCCCTGCCAGGGTCATGGCCCAAGAGGGAGCCTCTGAGCTTCAGCCTGGGCCCCTGCCCCCTCCCCCTCCCCTTCCCCCTCCCCACACCCCCTCAGGAATAACTCAGGCCCCAGGCCTCCTTTCCTCCGGTGCCAGAGTTCACCCCGCCTCAGCCCCCACTGCCTCCGCAGCCCAGGCCTGGGACCCGATGCTGTCCGATCCCAGCCCGGGTGCCCGCCACCGGCAGCAAGAGCCCCAAGAGGCAGGTCCTCCGCTGCCGCTGGGACGGTTGCTTGCACAGCCAGGCCGGCCTGTCTGCCCACAGGGTCTCCTGGAGCACGGCCAGCCGCTCAGCAGAGACCACGTGCCCTCAGAGTTGGAAATGCTTCCTGGCGGCCTTCCTGGAAGGTGCCCTAGGAGGTCCTGTGCACGGGCCTCCTCCCTCTGAGCCCGCTGGGCCCCCGGGCAGGGCTCTGCTAAACCCCAGGGATGGGGCACCAGGACTCGATGGTCAGCCCGCGGGTGCGGGAGGGTCAGAACCCGGCTCTCTGCCTCTGCTCGAAGTCCGCACCCCACAGCTCATTGTCCCAAACTGACAACTGACGGGGCGCAGTTTCCTTCGTTGCTCCAGGCACACGTAAACGTCCTTTGGCAAATGCGATTAAAATCGCCAAGTACAACACGTTTCTCACCGTTCTAAGAAAACCTCAGACCTGTTTCCACTCCTTTCGTGGCTCAGCAAACGTCTGTTGACGGGTGCACGTGGCGGGCGACGGGCTGGACACACCAGAGCCTGGCCTCAGCCCTCGCAGGACGGCCCACTGGCGACCTCACTGCCCCGCTTCCTGGCTGCGTGTGCAGCCCGCAGGGTCTGGAGCGGGGCCTGATGGAGGCCACGCCTTCTCTGCACAGGGAGGGTGATCCTGCCCAGCTCAGGGGGTGAAGGACATGGTCGGAACTTCCGAGATCTCCCGGCCCCAGGACTGCACCAAGGCCTTGGGGCTTGAGTCAATCAGACATAAATGAACGTGTTTATTGGTTTCTGTCTGAAGCAGATGAGAAAGCACCCGAGGGCTTTGCAGTAATTAAAAACCAGTGGGGCTGCCAGACGAGAACATCTCTCCTGTCTCCCAATGGGCCCCAAACCTGGTTTTAGAGAAGAAACAGGAGGGTCGTCACCGGTGCAATGGTTAGAAGAATAAAGTGCCCAGAGCTCGGGCACCTCCGAGAACCCAGGGGAACTGGCTGGGCTCGGGGCCTGGGGTACAGGCCAAAGGGCCGGACGCAGCCCCTACCGGCCAGGAGGGAGAATCTTCTGAGCAACCAGCCTTGCGGGGGGCTGCGTGTCAGGGGTGGCCTGGAGCCAGGAGGTCAGCTTGGGCAGGACGGTGGGGCCCCAGGTGGTCCCAGCCCCCAGGCAGTGTCCCTCTGGCCAAGGCTGCCTGCGTTTTCAGGGAGCACACCCCGACCTCCGACCTCGGTGGTTAGTTCTCCTTCACCCCCTGAGCTGGAGCTCAGAGTGGCCGAGCATGCAGAGTGGACCTGAAGACGGTGAGGTGACCCCATGTTGTCCGCGAGGCTCAGGGGCCAAGCACTGAGATGATGGCCGGCCCTTCCGTGACCCTGGGGAGGGCCCCACTCAGCCCCCCAGGGGGACACTGGGGCCCAGGCCGCTCCCCAAGTCAGAGGCACAGGCTACAGCCAGGATGAGCCTGCGTCCGAGCCCCCATCCCCACACCTGTCTTCTAGCTCCCTCGCCAAGACCCCCAGCCTGCTGCCGGGGGGAGTGATAGCCCCCGCGGGTTGGGAGGCCTGGGGGTCAGGCAGATCCCTCCGCTCTTTCTTTGGGTGCCGGTCCAGGTCCGGGTGGCGTACAGGGGGCGCTCAGGGTCAGAGGGGTGATGGCAGTGTCCCAGCAGCGCTCTCCTCCTGGTCTTTTGGACCCGCGGGCTGCTGGAGGCCCTCGGAGGAACCACTGCCTGGGAGAGCCCGACCCACATAGGGTGTCCCCCCTGCGGCTCAGCGTCTGTCATGACGGCAAGGTGGGCTCAGGCACCCGCTGCCCCGGGCCCCGACCCGAGTCACCTCCTCGCCCCCGGGCATCGCTGCTGTGCCAGTGGATGTGCACTGGGGACACGGTTGGGCTCTCGGCTGGGACTGCTGTGGCCTGGCCACTGTGCGCCGTCACGGCTGCAGACAGCAGTGCAGGGACCAGACCCCCGAGGCAGCTGTCCTGCAGCAAGGAGCCCCTGGAGCCCCTGAGGCAGGGGGACACTCAGTCGTAGACGGTGGGTGGCTTGGGCCATCCCCAAAGCAAGGAGGGGTCGGCACGGGGGGTTAGGGAGGAGGGTCTGCGGGGCAGGGGCGGCTCGAGGGAACGTGGAGAGGCAGGGGGCCGCAGGCGGGAGCCAGGCCGGGCAGCTCTCTGGCCACTTCAGGGGCATGGGCGTGGTTGGGCCCTCAGGCCTGCATGGTCTGTGGAAGCTGGGACTGGCCGCTCACCCCGACTGAGGTGTGAATCCAGCCCAGCCCCTCAGTGCAGAATGTTCTGGAGCCTCCTCTAGCTCCAGCCAGTGGGCCGAGGTGCTGGATGCCCCTGCCTCCCAAGGAGCTCACTCCCACAAGGCCAGCAGGGCAAGGCCACTCCCACCTGTGCTCACCCCTCCCCCCGACGGTCACTCCCAGGGCCAGGCCCGGAGAACAGAGACCAACAGATACACAGGGGCCAGAAGCTCTGAGGCCAGACGTGTTGACATGCATCCCGGCGGGGGCGGGGGGGGGGTAAGCGGGAAGGTGGCCCACTTCATGGTGCAGGAGGCCCGGCCTCCATACTCCTGTACCCCTGCCGGCCGGCACCTGCTCTCTGACTGCCGTGCACTGGGTCCCACTGCATGACTTTGTGCCCGTGTGTCCACGGAGGTCTGTCTCTCACGCACACCTGCCCGCGAACAGCTCCAGCCCCGTGAACCCCAGCGCTTCACTACCTGCTCGGTCCCACCTCTGCACACAGAGTCCATAACGACCATTTTTAGAACCAGCGCTAAACCTACAATTTCTCTGCATAAAAGCAGAATAATTTTCACGAGGTAGCTGAGGAGCTCCCAAACACGTTGCTTTTGTAAAATTTAATTTGTATGTTTGGACACAACCTTGTTTAAGAAGAATTCACTGATGAAACGCTGTTTGTTGTGCACTTGCTGGGAGCCGGGCCTCACGCCCGCCTTTCCTCAGTCGCTTCCACGGAGGGACGTGTGTTGCCACGTCTGCAGGCTGCGTGGCGCCGCCCCCGGGGCTGCCGCTGCTCCTTGGAAGGTTTCCTTCTCCAGAGGCAGATTTGTTCTCTGATCTAAGGGGAGGGTATAAACAATATTCTCTTCATGTCCTGTAATTTATCATTGCCTGTGTGCTGCTATCTCTCCATAGGGGTTTGAAACATGATTTTGCTTCATTATATTTCACCCAATATTTGAATTTTTTAAAGGCAATTTACCTGTGAAGTGGATCAATAAATGCCCTCCCCATGTGTTGTCAGTATTCACAAAGCTGTAATAAGTTCCAGGAGGAAATAACCGGCTCATGCTAAAATGCTATTCTTTGGAGAAAACCTTCCTCTTTTCGAAAGGTGAAATCATCCTTGATTCCTGGCCGTCTGCCACTTCGTGCAGTCTCCAGCCGTCTTGTTCTTTTGTCCTCTCTCTGGTCCATTCCTGCCATTCATCCATCCACCTGCCCATCCACCTACCTACCATGTATCTACTCACTCACCACCCATCCATCCATCCACCTGTCCACCTATCCAACCATGCATCCACCCACCCACTCACTCACCCATCCACCCATCCATCCTCCACCCACTCATCCACCCATCCACCCATCCATTCTTTTTTTAAGGATCCCAGCGGCCACCATGCCTCGGGTCCTGGCTGCGGCCTCCCTGCCTTTGGTCCCCAGTGCCCTGCGTGCTGAGAGCCCTGGGACCTGGGGCTGGGAGGGGAGACTCCTGCTCTGGTCCCTTGAGGTCCCCCCTCCCCGAGAGGCTGAAGCAGTGTCACTGGCGTGTGGGAGCCGCCTTGGAGCGTCATCCCGGACCCTTGCTCTCCTGGCTGGCCCACTTGCACTGGGCGCCTCGTGACCTGCTGCCTAAAGTCAGGAGATCGAGAGCAAACAGGTGTAAACGTGTGTGTCTCCTGAAAATGCGTTACCTGCCGGAGAGCTGACCTCAAAGGTTATAACTGCTTCTCCTTTGGTGTGAGAGTGGCCGGCAAGGAGGCCGCGCCACCTCTGCTCCGACTCTGGCCCCGGCACGAACGCAGAGCTGTCACCTCCTCGGGGCAGGGAGAGTAGCAGCCCTCTTGTGCTGGGCTCTGGGCGCTGAATTAGCCCTGCTGCCACATCCCTGCTCCCGGTGCTGAGACACCCTCGCGGAGGCCACAGGTGTGCGCGCGGGGCACAGAGGCCATGGGTGGCGCCCGCGAAGGCTGTGCCTTTCGTCAGCCAGAGGGTGCAGTGTGGCAGCTCTGTGGGCTGTGCTTCTCTCCGAGTCAGGAGAGCGCCGTCTCTGAGCCATCAGGAAGTCACAGGACACTGACCTGATCGGCCACAGATTCTAGTGACAACAGAACAAGTGGGACCTGCTGCGGAGTCTTTCTGCCTTGGAGTCCTCTATCCTGTGTCACCTGTTATGCCCTGTGCTGTGTCCTTATGATGGCCTTGGGGACCAGGCCAGGCCTCCTCCAGGGAAATGCATGACCTGCACAAGCAGAGGACTCCTGCCTAGGCCTTTTCTCCTTGTCTGTGGCCATGCAGGTGACAAGGACCAAGTTAAGCTCTGCTCTCCTGCCCATGAGGGTCACACCTGCCCGGCCTCCTGTCCGTGAGGAACACCAGACAGCTGGAACCCTGACAAGGGACCCAGGATACCTTTGGTAGGGAGTGAAAGCACCTTCTCCCCGCCACCGCCCCGGGCGCTTGGTAGGAAGGGCGGGGCCCAGCTCTGGCCACGTCACGCGGGACCCCTGCTCCGTGAGAGGCGAGCCGACTGCAGTGCTGTCCTGGGACACGGGCCGACCGCAGCCTGTCCTTTGCGGCCAGCTCCTCACCTCCCAGGGGCCTGTTGGATCCTCCTGGGGTCCCTGCCCCACCCTCATCACCACCCACAGAGCGTTTGATGTCCCTGCGGGCCTGGGTCTGCGTGCTCATCCCTGCAAATGGCTCCCTGTGGGGCCTGGGCACCTGCAGCCGCTGCCGACAGACTCCAGGTTGGCTGGGCTGTGTGGCCGAGCGAGGGGAAGGCCTCCCCTTGAAGGATTTCAGCCTGAAGTGCGCCCCCACCGTCCGCATCCTGGGTCTTAGAGTCTCCAAATGACGTCTGCAGGGAGAGAAATTATTTCAGACAAGGTTTTCGCCAAGGTCAGTATCGTTTATTAGATTCTGTCTAAATTAGCCCTCTCGGCCGGAAGGCTCTGTGAGGACGTCCTGGGACTCAGACGGGACTGATGTGCCTGCGTTACCCGCGCTGCCCACCCCCCTCCACTGTGCTCGTTGCCTCTTCTCCACTGCCGACCCTCATGGCGGGGACAGCGGCTCACGTGACCTTGGGCCCCTGGGCCTGCTCTTAGGGGGGTCTCCGGGTCTTAGAGGCCGTCCGATGGCCTGGGCTTGGCGTGACTGGCTTCTGCTCTCAGACCCAGAGGTGGCTGGATGGGGACAGTACTTGCCCATGGAGGTGAGCCCAAGCCCGAGGACTGTGCCTGCTCTGCCCCTGGACTCTCACAGGGCCCCTCACATACACAGAGACCCTGTGCCTGACCCTGACCTGCACCCTCTCCTGAGGCCCTGCAGGTCGGGAAGACCCAGGGGGCCCTCTGGTGACTGGCCATGGAAACCCGTCCCTCTCACCCTCCTGGTGGAATGGCCCTGCCACACGTTGGGTGGCCAGGTCACCATCCATGCCGACTGCATGGTGAGGAGACACCTGCCCGTCTTTCTCTGGCTGCTGCCCGCCTGGCTGTGCCACAGCCTGTGCTGGCCCTCTGCTCCCTGCGCCCAGCACACAGGACTGGGTGGTGGCCACCTTGACGACTCTCCTGGCACCGATGGGCACAAACCTCGGGCACGGTCCTGCTGTGTGACCTCGCAGCTGAGGCTGACATGGCGGCCCCACGAGCTGCTCCGGAGGGGGTCGCAGTGTTTCCACCGCGGCTTGGGAACGTCAAGGCAGATGCCCCGGGAAGCCTTGCTCCATTTCAACCACGTGTCTGACAACGCGCAGCACGCTGCCAGGTGGAGTGTGGATGGCAGTGATTTCCTAGTAACTGGGCACAATCTTGCTATAATTTAGCATGCACAGTATGCTGGCAGTGCCTTACAAGGAAAATGAGTTGGTTCCACAATCTGCATTTAAGTGAAGATATAACTCTGTCCTCAGGGCTGGCGTCAGCACTTCCAGGCAGAGCCAAGGTCATGATGGATGCAGCTCCACTTTAACCTTGACCTCCTCGTAGGAGACGCGTCCGGGTCTGGTCCTGCCTCTGTTCCCCCTGGGCTTGTGTGAAGACAGAATGCAGGACGTGATCTGCTGGTGACACGTGAGGGAACGCCTCGTAAAAGGGACTGGCTCTCGTGCACCTAGAATGAAGAGGTGTGCTCTAGAATGGAGCCCTGCCACTCTCCACCACTGCCACGGAGTGACAGAACCCAGGCCAGGGCAGTTCGGGAACCCACGGACATGGAGCAGCATGAGGCTGACCGGGTCACCCGAGCCCTCCCTGCATCGGGACACAAGCGCTGCCCCACCCCCCGAGTCCCCCGCCAGCAGTGGTCAGGGCTTCCAGACCGACGTGTGAGGGACCCAGCTGAGTCCGGGGATCCTGACCCCCCGGGCTGTCCGTATGGGGCTGGGGCTGGGCAGTGGGCTGACAGCACTTCCCGGCGGGCCCCACCTGTGCCCTCACCTGCCTTCCCAAAGTGAGCCCCCGGGTCTTCTGAGCCCTTCGCCCTGGGGGTCCCCAGCCTGTAGGCAGGGGTGGGCTTTGCACCAAGACCTTGTTGATGCCCCACGTCCACAGCCCTCGCCCCCCGCCCCCCAATCCTTCTGCTTTTCAGCAGACTTGGGGGCCGGGGGTGGGACTGGGGCAGCCCCACCTGCGAGGCTCTGGGTCATGGGGCTGGGGGCTCTCTCAGTCCCCCGGGCAGCAAGGTCCTCAGGGGCTAGAGGGCATGACCCTGAGCTGAGGGGGCCCGTGTGGGCCTCAGCCCGCCTGGAACTTGGCCTCCTGTGCTGCTGGCCCAGCCCTGCCAGGCCCAAGGTGACGGGGGCAGGTAGGAAGGTGTAGGCTCCCCACACGTGCCCAGCACTTGGAGACCAGATGGAGGCGCCTTCTCCGAGCCGGCCCCGAGCCCAACGTTGGGTCGACCAGACAGAAGTTGGAGGAACCAGTGCCGCCCTGCTCGGCCCTGAGGTGGGCGGGCGCTGAGGCCCAGCGGCGCGGAGAGCAGCAGCGGGCGGACTCGCCAGCTCCTTTTGCAAATCACGAGCAGAGGGAAGTGGCAGACCTGGTGCTGGGGCTTCAGACGCAGCCAAGCTGCTGTCCAGCCGTCAAGAGCATCTGGGAAGTGACCTCCGAGAGCACCAGAGGCTGCAGGCGGTGGACACCTCTGGCTCCACGGTCCGGTCCCGCAGCGGCACCAGCTCTGTGCTGTCCTTCGGCGGGGCCACGGTCTCCCAGGGCATGTCCACCCGTCCTCCCAGGGCTTCAGCCTCCGGCGGGTGCTGGGCCCCGGGGATCCCACACCCCACCCCAGCCCCAGGCGGCCACCCCTACAAATCTTTGTTCTCCGGAGACTCAGACCAAATTTAGATGGGATGCCGTTCACTCTCCTCCAAATCCTTAAGTTGCAGCCTCCAGCTGGTGGGATTTTAGGCCACTAGTCAAGGGGGTGCCATCCCATGTCACACGTGGAGCCGCGGGCCCGGCCCTGGGCACCGTGATGAGGTCAGCAAGCCGAGGACCGCTCAGACACAGCGGCCTCGGGCCTGGAGGAGCCACCGTGCCCCGTCTCGCCTGTCCGCCCACTGGTCCATCCGCGTGAGGGCTGCACCCTCGGAGCCCTACCCCCCGGGGACCAGGCACCTGTCCTCCAGCTGCTCCCGCTGGGGAGAAGTGGGAACATTTCCTTTCTTTTGTGGGGTCCTGTGTGTGGGGAGCCCCTGTGGGCAGGGTTTTCAGAAGGACATCTGGGGGCACACCTGGGGAGAGACTTCTGAGCGGTAACCTGCGGCTCCCCAAGAACGGCCCAATTCAGGCCCTCTGGATCGACCTCCAGAGGGGAAAACCACATCTGTGCTTCTGCCCGAAAGACGGCCGGACCTCAGCTGAACTGACTCTTTGGTGTGGCCAGACCCCCCTCTGCTGCCCAAGACGGCCTGGCCCCCTCCCTGCCTGCAGCGCAGATCACAGTCCTGACCGCGCCACTGCATATCCCATTAGTCTGTGTATCGAACAATAACACACAGAAGGATTTTGGAAAATTAATTTCAAGTTTTCTTCCTTGATTTGGACTCAATTTGCTAAAACCGTTTTCATTAGAAGAGGCTCTCTTCTCATCAAAAAAGCAAAACCAAGAAAAAAAAGGCTAAATTTGTCTGTGTGACGCGCATACATCTGTGAGGCGGGCAGTGCGCCCAGCTGGCGGGATGGGGGGCACCCGGCACCGCGTGTGCGGCCAGGGTGGTGGTCGGGGAGCTGCAGCCCCTACGCTGAAGCAGGGTCTGCATGTCGTGTCTTTGCAGCCATGCAGGTTTCATTACTGCACATTTCACCGCAGTTTCAGAGCAGATCAATGAACTGCTCACAAGGGTCCTGCAGCCATCTCCCTGCCCGGCGGGAGCGCCCCTTAGAATCGGGTGAGAGAACATTTCCTTCCGCCAGGTCCAAGATCACTGGCCAGAGGGCCACGATCGGGGTCAGGTGTGCTGGCCAAGGGACATGGTGCTGTCCATGCAGCGTTGTGCGTACATGCCCACCCACCCAGGACCATGTATAGGACACAGTGGATGACGCAGTGGGCACCACGGTCGGTGAACCTCGTCCAACCTCCCTGCCCACAGGGCACTCTCTGACCTTTGTGTACCTGCCTGGACACTGGGCTGCCAGGTGTGTGGTGGGGGAGAGCAGCGGGTCTGGGATGCGGCTGTGGCCCCGAGGGACCAAGTCTTCCAGTGACGTCATCTTGAAACTTGCAAGGTCCCGGGTTTGGGAAAACATGTTGACATTTTTTCACTCAACAGAGGAGAGGAAATCACTTCTGCTCAGGGGATGGTGACCCTGACTCAGGGCCATAAAAGGGCGGACGTTTTCTGGGGACCTGCTGTTGGGATCACTCGGCACGGTGGAAACGCCACCTAAATGGTTCAGAGTAGGAAGAGGTCAGAGCGAGGGTTTCACTCCCTGAGCTGCCTGCAGCCATGGCCGATGCTCTGAGATGGGGGCTTCAGGGGGATGCAGAGGGACCCTGTGCACCCTGTCAACCATCCAGGTGGGAGGACTTGGAAGACAGATGCCCCCAGGGAGCCACGGCACCACAAACAAGATGCTACACGGGGCCACAACGCGTTCGCCTCGCATGAACGTTTTCAGGAAAATACTCTCCACAGAAAACTATGGCTAACAGCCACTTTGTCCTGGGGCTTTTTCTTTTTAAAAGTTTTTACGTTGAACACGTCCCTTGGGAGTGGCTCAAGACCCTAGGATGGTGAGGACCGTCCCACGTGGGCACCAGGCTCTATCGTGGAACGTGGCACGGATTCTGCTAAGAGGGCGGTGGGTTTCGAGCGTGAGCCACCCGGGGGGTGAGACCACAGGACATGGGACCGCAGAGCCATGGATGGACGGGGAGAAGGGACCAAGAGTCTCCCTCCTTGGGGCAGCAAGGCCAGGACGGTGTCTGTGCACCACCACACCACGTCATGGCTCAGGTTGGTTTTTCACGCTTGACACCCACAACGAATCCGTGAACCAGGGCGGGGGACGTTTGTATCCTGACCTGACTCCAGAGCTGCATGGCCAGTCACCGTGACCACAAACCGCCAGATGCACAGACGGGGGAGAGCAGGTGGGGGGTGAGGCGTGATGGTGGAGACCAAGGCCAGCCCTGTGCTTGGCCTACGGGTCAGAAGGACAGAGGACGGGTCACGGGAGGGAGCAAAGTTCGGGCCACAGGTGCATCTGTGAACCCAGGATGGCGGGAGTCAGCTGGGCTCCGCTCCGGCCCCAGGGGTCTGAACCTCAGCAGGGCGGCCCACCCTCCCGACAGCCCTTGTGGGGAGGGGGCAGAGGCACAGCTGCATATGCTCTCTGGACGCGATTAGGCCTTTTCTCATCAGCTTACTGAGGCCGCCCTGACCACAGGGCTAGCTGGCTTCAAGGAGGGGAGGAAGCAGGAGTGTCTTGTGCAGGGGCTGCGCTGACGGAGGCTTAACCAGCCGGACGCCGTGCCCATCAGGGCTGGACCAGGAGGTGCGACTCTGAGCCTCCAGAAGCATCTCACGAGCCATTTTATTTTTTATTGAAAAATTTTTTTTTTAATTTTTATTTTTTG
Organism: Inia geoffrensis; assembly: GCA_036417435.1. NCBI lineage: Eukaryota > Metazoa > Chordata > Mammalia > Artiodactyla > Iniidae > Inia > Inia geoffrensis. The sequence goes on along the minus strand of CM070914.1, from coordinate 88,407,194 downwards.
GCTGCGCTGCACTTTTGGCATCTCAGTTGCCTAACCAGGGATCAAACCCCCGCAGTGGAAGTGCAGAGTCCTAACCACTGGAGGGCCAGGGAATTCCTGTCACGAGTACGTTTTAGAACATCCCAAGGCATGAACACATCTTTTTGTCTCGTTATGAAAGCCAGGGTCACTGGTGAAGAATTTCGTCCAAGTTTGCAGTCAGATAGAAGAGTGTCTGCTCCAGATGCCCAGAGCTGCCCACCGGACGTGGGTGGTGGACACACAGGTGGATGACAGTGGCTGCCCCTCCCCCCTCAGGGGCGGGATCATTCGGTCATTTTGGCATCCAGCCCACCCACTGGCGCTGGGCTGGAGGTGGGGGCCCAGGGTTAGGCAAGCTGACCACCAGGGAGCAGAGACACATAGGCCCTGTGTCCTGGATGGCAGTGGGCTGGGGTCACGGCTGGGACCACGATCTGGTTGCCACAGGGGCCGAGGGCTGAGCCCATAGGATGCTTGTGCAGGAAACCTCTGAGCCCACCCAGCTCCTGCCGGGATCAAGGTGACCCTGTCCAGGTCATACCCTCACGCTGATGGACAAAGTCTCCACCCCATAGCGACAAACCGAGTCACCGAGGCTGTGGGCCGGCTGAGTGGGGACTGTCATGTGCTGCAGTGGACGGAGATGCAGCAACGTGAGGCTGTGGTGTGGTTTTGTTGCCCTGGGGCCCAGTAAGAGAGGGGAGCCTGAGGGGGAGGGGACCTGGGGAGGGAGCCTGGGGGGGAGGAGACCTGGGGGCAGGGAGCCTGGGGGAGCTGGTACTGGGGGTAGGGAGTCTGGCGGGGGGAGGGGACCTGGGAGGAGGGAGCCTGGAGGGGAGGGACCTGGGGGGTGGGAGCCTGGGGGAGCTGGTACTGGGGGTAGGGAGTCTGGCGGGGGGAGGGGACCTGGGGGGAGGGAGCCTGGGGGGGAGGGACCTGGGGGGAGGGAGCCTGGGGGAGCTGGTACTGGGGGTAGGGAGTCTGGGGGTGGAGGGGACCTGGGGGGAGGGAGCCTGGGGGGGAGGAGACCTGGGGGGAGGGAGCCTGGGGGAGCTGGTACTGGGGGTAGGGAGTCTGGGGGGGGAGGGGACCTGGGGGGAGGGAGCCTGGAGGGGAGGAGACCTGGGGGGAGGGAGCCTGGGGGAGCTGGTACTGGGGGTAGGGAGTCTGGGGGGGGAGGGGACCTGGGAGGAGGGAGCCTGGGGGGGAGGAGACCTGGGGGGAGGGAGCCTGGGGGAGCTGGTACTGGGGGTAGGGAGTCTGGGGGGGAGGGGACCTGGGGGGAGGGAGCCTGGAGGGGAGGAGACCTGGGGGGAGGGAGCCTGGGGGAGCTGGTACTGGGGGTAGGGAGTCTGGGGGGGGAGGGGACCTGGGGGGAGGGAGCCTGGAGGGGAGGAGACCTGGGGGGAGGGAGCCTGGGGGAGCTGGTACTGGGGGTAGGGAGTCTGGGGGGGGAGGGGACCTGGGGGGAGGGAGCCTGGAGGGGAGGGACCTGGGGGGAGGGAGCCTAGGGGAGCTGGTACTGGGGGGAGGGAGCCTGGGGACGTGCTAAACTCTCCCGGAACGCCCTGCCTCAGGCTCTCCCCATGCACCGCCCGCCCACAGACCCTCTGGTTCTCAGCACACTCCCCCAGCCCCTGCCCACCCCTCCCCTTAGCCACACGGGCTCCGCCTTCTCTCTTTCCCTCCAGCCAGAGACCCTGAGGGCAAGGCCTGGGCCCCGACTGCGCCCAGGAGACGCCCAGCGTCCGCGCAGTTGGGAAGGAAGGCAGGCAGGCAACTGCTTCTCCGTCGGGGTTCACCCGCGGCGCCCGACGGCCCCAGGGACTCTCGGAAGGGCACGCGGCCCCCACCCAGACCCCGCCCCACCCGGCGGCCCCGCAGACGCTGACCGCTGCCCTCAAGCCTGAGCCTTCCCTGAACGCTCCCGCAGGGTGGGGCGTCCAGGCCTCTCCCCACCGACCTGTGGGCTTCACGGCTCCCTCAGCAGAGCCTGCTTGGGAAGTGTCTCTTTGGTCCCAGCCCGGTGGGCCACGGGCGCGGGAGGACGCTGCAGGCCCCTCCCCGAGAGTCTCGCTCAGGGCGTGAGTAGCAGCAGAGGAAAATGAGCCCCTTTTCAGCGTCAGGTGTGAGGCCCGGCAGCCGCCCCTGGACGTGCAGAGTCGGGCGCTCCGAGGCCCCTTCAGGTGTGACCCTGCTTCAGCCGAGAAGCTTAGAATTAACGGCACGCTCAGTGAAAGGGAAAATTGTGCTTCCGGGCGGGTTTCAGCCTCTCGTTTGCTAACACGTCCCGCTCGGCTGCCTTCGTTGCCATGTTTCTCAGGCTCCCCCCGATTCCTCCACCTTCTCTCCGAGCATCTCATTCCCACGCCCAGGCCAGGACCGGTCCCTCATCCGAGACCGCAGCCCAGCCCCAGGACCGCTGCCCTGGCCACATCTGCGCCGATGGCCAACGCAGGCCCAACAGCGGGTGGGCGCTGAATCCCCACAGAGGTGAGCAGCCCACCCGAACCCGGAGGACCCCTGCAGTCACCCAGGCAGGAAGGCCCTGCAGCCCAGCCCACGTGTGAAATGCACATTTGGTCCTGACTGGAGCTGACTTGTCCCAGGCGTGGCTGACTGGCCAGGTGCACTGGGCGTGGACGGCCCCACAGCCAGGACTGAGGGGTTACGTTCTGGGTGGCCCGTGAGAGCAGAGGGGCCAGGGTCACCGCCACATGAGGCCCGCTGGAAGCCACAGGCTCACAGACCCCTGAGAACAGCTGATTTCCAGGCCCAGGGACCAGGCTTGAGGCCTGAGTTTCCTGCAAGAGAAGAGGAGGCTTCTGCCCATCCTGTGGACCCCGTCCACCCGGACTCCTGCTGTCACGACCTCTGTCTTCACAGACCCCCGCGTCTCTGACCTCAGGCACCCCGGGCCCCGCCAAGCGCCCCACATGGAAATGTGGGGACACTGGCTCGTGTCCACCCAGAGGACACATCCCAGGACCACGGGCAAGCCGGGCGGGGCAGTGGGAGCTGACGGCTGCCCCTCTGGGCGGAGGTGCTTGCAACGGGAAGCTCCAACCAGGCCTGAGGGGCCCGTGCCGGTGGGTGAGGGTCTCGAAACGCCGCTCGGAGCCCCTTGCACCCTCCCTGGCACTCGCTCTGCCCGTGGTCAGCGCTGTCCAGGGCCGCCTCACTGCACTGGCTGGCCGGGTGCCTGACTCCTTCCCATCCCCAGGGGTCAGCCTCAGTCCCGTGTCCTCGGGGACAGCTGTCCAGTGTCAGCCACTTGAGGCTGGATGCAATCCCCCAGGCTGCCTCTGGCCAGGGAGGGCTGATTGCCAAGTCCAGCTGCCGCCTGGCTGGAGTCTTCACAGGCTGGCCTCAGTCTCTGGGTGCCGAGTCCTTCTCGGGAGATGCCCGGCAGCAGCTGGAGTCTGGAGGCCAAGGCAGCCTGGGGGCAGGTAGAGCAGCCGGCTCCCCAAACCTGGTTCTCTCTGCCCAGGCGCAAGGCTGGCCGTGGGCCGCTGTGGTCATCATGGCGGCTTTCTTCCTAGAGGCGGGGGTGTGCTGGGGCTGGAGGGACGGCGGCGGAGGATCACATGTTTCTTCTGCTGGAAGCGGTCACTGGACTCGGCCTGAGGCCTGGGCAGGGGATGTCCGGTTATTCACCATGGATGCCAGGGTGGCTTGGACCTCCTCAGCCTCTCCCCACAGCAGGGACATCCAAAGGAATCGTGGACTTCTGGGAGTCTCTGCCATGGGGCCCTGCCTTCCATGTCTGTCCACTCTGTCCCTAAAGTCTCGGCCCAGCGGCCACCCTGGCGGGGGTGCCGCATGGGGGGTGGGTTTGCCTCCCGAGAGCCCTGGGGTGGGAGGGGACACAGCCCCACACCCTGACCCCCCTTCAGCTCCAGCCCCGAGGAGCGGCTGATTAATCACAATATGCAAATGTCCCATTTAAAAAATCAGTCACCAGGACATTTGATTCATTATTCAAGACCTGAGTTGTGTGTGCAGAATTCCTAATGACCCACGAAATCAAGGATCAGGACGGTTGTTTCAGAGAAAAACCCCCGTTTGGGGGGATGAAGTGACCCCGAGGCTCCAGGCCCTCCGCCCCACACCCGGATCTCACTTCCCTTGGTCTCCTCTCAGGGACACAGGCTTTGCTGGGCCCCAGGGCCGAGTGGCCTGACAGGAGCCCACATCCTGATTTGGGCGGCTGGTCATCTGGACAAGCGGAGTTGTCTCTCCACATGGCAGACGGGCGTCAGCAGCCACCTGGCCGGCAGGGGCGCCACCCGTGACCCCGACCCAGCGCCCAGTCCCAGGCGGGGCTGCCTGCCCACTGCCCCGCCCTCACCCAGCCCAGCCTGGAACCCAGGGTGCCTCACGGTGACCTGTGTGCCTGACAGTGACACGTCCGCCCAACGGTACCGCTCTGCCCCTCACGGGCATTATACAGCCCAGGGCCCGTGGTCTCTGCAGATTTCACCCGAGGGAGGAACATGGCTCTGTGAGGCAAACGATGAGAGCAGGTGAACAGGTGAGCTGGTTCCCCCGAAGGAACCGCCTCCAGGACCAGCCCTTTCCAGGCCCCAGGGCTCAGTCCGGGCCTGTAAGTGAGTGGCAGCTGCCCCAGGGTCAGAGGGGCTCTGCGGGCGAGGCGGGCAGACGGCACCGGGCTCTCTTCTCTCCCCTTTTCCTCAGACCCTGAAGTAGGGGTCCCTGGGGGGAGCAAGCAACCCCCTCCCCAAATTCCTCCTCTGCCCAGAGCCCCTCCAGGGCTGCACACCTGGGTTCAGGGGCCGGGTCCCAAGTTCATTTACAGGGTCACAGAAGCGTGGGGATATGTCACATCTCGCCCAGGGCCCCCACCCCACCTTTCTCCCAAGCCCCGAGCTTGGAAGGCACGGCAGAACCCCTCTGTCTCCTCCTGACACCCCCAGGCCATCAGGCCGGACAGGGCACAGGGGCCGGCACTCAGCCCCCCTCTCCACGCAGCGCTCGGCGAGCTGCAGGCTCTGGCCTCGTGCTGGGCCTCCAACAGGACGCGCTTGTCCGCGGCATCACGGTGCTGGTGGTGTCTGCCCAGCTGCTCCTAGCTGCAGGACACACAGCCAACAGGAAATCGTGTTGTGAGGCACCACACGTGTGCACTGCGGTGGCCCCACCTCGAGGCGTCACTGGGAGAGGCTGGGGGCAGATGTGAGGGCATGACTGGAGGGACGCAGGGCATTGGAGGCTCGCGGGATGCGCTTGGTCTGCCCAGCCCCCCGGGATTTCATGCAAACATTGCTGAAGGTCCAGGGGTGGTTGCCCAGGAGGATGGCTTGAGGGCCAGTCCACCAGACCCCTGCCCCAGGGCCCGCCATCCCCATCACGCCAGGGCCGTGGTAGAGGTTCATTGGTCTCAGTCAAGGCTGTCCAGCTCCAGCCTCTGTCCGCGAGGCCCCCCAGTGGGGATGCGCGTGAAGTCCCCGCAGGAGTCCCAGCTCCCGGTGGCAGACAGGAGGGGCGGTTAGTTCACACGTGGGTAGAGGCGTGGCTTCGGGTCCGAGCTGGAGCTGCTGGGAGCCCGGGTCGGGTGGGGACCGCTCCAGCTCCCAGGGCTCTGGGGAGAAGTTTTCAGAGTGGAGGCACCTCGCACTTGTGGGGCTGGCCCGAGGCGTCTCCTCACCTTGATTTAAGGAACTGTTTTCACTTAATGCAACTGTGCTGGAAAACCAAGCAGAGCACGCTGACTGCATATGGACGCAGCTGGAACCCAGCCGGGAAGAGGCCTTTTCTCTTAATTTCCCAGGGTTGCCCTAGCCAATCACCAGTCCGGGGCTTAAGACAACAGAAATCACTCTCTCGCCGCAACAAAGGCCAAGGCCCGAAGTCGCGTGCTCTGCCGTTGGAGGTGGTGCAGGGCCCAGGCCTCTGGGACACCGTGTCAGGGAGGTGGTGCAGGCCCAGGCCTCTGGGACACCGCGTCAGGGCTGACAGTCCAGGGTTTTCTGAGAAGAGCAGGCAGGGGCAGCTCACGGCAGCCGAGGTGTGAGAGGACGTGCCACTCTTACGTGGGTTCCGTTCCTCTCATGTCTGCCTCCAGATAATATTCTTTTAAGGTTAATACCACATTGTAATTAACGTGAATGCTGAAAATTCTATTAGAACTTATGTTCATACTAATCAAAGGGCTTTATCATGCTCTTCCTGGGGTCCAGCCCCGGGAGGCTTAGAGGAGGCCTGAGGCACCGTCCACCGGGCCGGCAGAGTCCGCTGAGCTTAAAGCCTGAGACCCAGACACGCAGTGACCTGCTTTTCACACCTTCTGGGCCTTGGCGGGACCCCTGGTTGGGCAGATACGCGTAGCGGGGCCCCACTCCATCCCCATCATCCGGCATGATTATCCTTGAATAACCGGGAAGGGTCTCCTCCAGACAAGGCCGTGCCTGGGGAGCCGGGGCTCTGCTGCCCCATTAGCTGCCACCTCCCCCGAACTGCAGAGGGCCTGGCAAGCCAGGGGCTCAAACCCAGTGGATGAATAAATGAAAAGGCCTCTGGGACATCCCGGGAGGAACTTAGTTAGAGAGCAGCGCTCCTGACACCTCGTAATTGCCAACCAGAGTCGGGGGTAATCACTTGTCTTTACCCTAAGGAGAGGAAAGACTGCTCACAAGATATTTAGAGCCACCTTCTAATTTCCCCCCAAACGGCTTTTGTAGACCCAGTCATGCCATCGAAGACACTTAATCAAAATGTTAATGTGACAACTTGGGGTTAAATTTACACGGAAACAATCGATTCCTGATTCCCGCGGAGGGTGGGACTCCAGGCACCGCAGCCTCGCCAAGTACCACGGTGTCCTGAAGCGCATCCTCGCATCTACTGCCAGGCTTCCTCAGGCGCTCTCGGCACCCTTTGGACCAGGCTGAGCCTGTGTGGAGACCTGGGGCAGACCCCATACTCCTAAGTCATTGGGACAGCAGGGAGCTGGTGAAGGGCCCCCAGCTCAGGAAACACATGGATCTGCCTGAAATACCAGAGTGGGTCTCCCACTCCCCCTGAATGGCTGGGTTCAGCGTTTCTGGCACAAGACACTCGATCATGTCTCTACTGTTTATTTGGAGCTTGTTTTGGACCTGAGCACTTGAGATATTTCTTGAGCAAAGAAAATGCTTCCTCTTGGTTCAAGTTACTCTAATTATTTTCTGCTTTACTTTGCCCAATTTTGGAACGGGGTGTGCAGATGAAATTCTACAGTGTAGCAGCATCGTTCTATACTAAATATAAATTTAAAATGTTATGCATTGGCAGAAATGGAAAGTTTATCATAAAAGGCATTCCTAAAATACTTGGAAACTGTATTTACTTGAGACTAAATCGATTAAAAATTCATTAGCTTTATTTGCAACCCTTAAATTTTAAAGCTCCCCTAGACGGGGCACAAGAGTTTCCCTTCCTCATTGCTGTACTTTTTAAACATTAATGAGTTTCTTTTTTTTTTTCTTTTTCAAGATTTTTTTGATGTGGACCATTGTTAAAGTCTTTATTGATTTTGTTACAATATTGCTTCTGTTCCATGTTTTGGTTTTTGGCCACAAGGCACGTGGGATCTTAGCTCCCTAACCAGGGATCGAACCCACAACCCCTGCACTGGAAGGCAAAGCCCTAACCACTGGACCACCAGGGAAGTCCCTAATGTGTTTCTTAAAACAATAAGTTCTCTCTACAAAACAAATATGTGTTTAGTCTGTTAAAAATTGACATCCTAAGTAATTTGTAAAGCCTCCTCCTTGGACGTTGGTGGGCCGTCCCTCCTCGCAGACTTCTGAGTGTGTCGAATTAACGTGTTCACCACAAATTGACTGGCTGTCACGGAGCTGCGAGGAATATCTGACAGCTGTTTATGGCCTGTGCATCTCTTTTACAAACATCAGCATCTCATTTGAGCTAAAAAAAACAACCCCTGGGCAGGGGAAAGCAGGCGTTAGGCATTGCCTCCCCTGTGGAGGAGGAAGGAGGCTGGGCTGTCCAGGGCACAGCGCGGTGAGGGGACGACCCCCAACCCGCCTGCCCTGCCCCTGCAACCGGGGGGGGGGGGGGGACACAGCCCCAGACCCAGGCCCTACCCACCCGCCCCCACCCCCACCGGATGCGCGCCTGCCCCCCGGGGTTTTACCCACAGGCCATTTGCTCTGCTTTTACTTGACTGTCTCGTTCCACTGGATTTTTCTCTGTAACGACTTAACTGTTTTTGTAAAGTATGGTATGTTCCTTATTAAGAAAAATTCAAGCTACACAGAAAACCACGAAGAAAGTAAAAAACCTACCCCCAAATCCAACCACTTAGCGCAGGTACCCCTTTGCACATATTTATAACTAGAAAGACAGAAATCCTTTTTGAAAATCGGGATAATATATATGTGGTATTTTAATAAAACATACCCAATTAATTTTACTTGAAATTAACCAAAGAAAGGTCGGTTGAAGTGAACCTGACGGAAAAGAGCATCAGATAAAAGTGGCTCTCCTGTCAGAGATGTTTCTAAGGTCCCCAGGAACCCCGATCTCACTCCAGGCTGCGCACGGGAGCCCCTGGAGCCTCGGGGACCACTGGCCCTCTGGCTGCGGCTGCAGAGCCTCGCTGACTTGGCCTGAGGGGCACGTGGTGTCCAGATGCTTTAAAAGCTCCATTGCGTGATTTTAACAAGAAGCCAAGGTTGAGACCAACTGCTCTGAAGAAAAACTATTGTGAGTGTTCAGTGGTTGGTATGGTTGCCCTTTAACAGTTGCCCGTGTCCGCACTTGGCACGAGTTCTGATGGCCACACCTGGCGATGCTTCCTGGTGCCTCTGGCCCTCACCCTTGGCTTATGTGTTACTATTACTGCTTTACTTGCGAGGCGCCCAGTATCAGCATCGCGTCCTGCTAATAAATCCCCTGTTGAAGGGGACACGGGGCAGGGATGCACTGGCGGACCTGTCTTGGGGTTTTTTCTCCACCACCGCGTCGGGGTCATCAGGCAGCGTGTTCGGGTGTGACCTCTGGGGCCCCCCGCTGTGAGATCCCAACAGCGTCGTGGCCCCTCTGCTGGACGCTCAGCCCGGGTCACACCTCCTCCCTCGGCTCGGCCCCGTGTGCTCCTGCGGGCAGGGCGGGCGGTGTGGCCAGATGTCCTCTCCCTTCACGCCGCTGATGTTTCGGCTAAAATGTTCAAATGACTCTGTCCCTATTCTGAACCCTGACGGCCTCACTGGGCCGCAGCTCGGCTGACGGTTCACCTGGGATTTGAGGACAGCCATCAGCACCTGTGCTCTGGGTGTTTTCTCTCCGTTCGCTGCCCCTCTTCCTGGGAACTACTTCTGGGCCTCCTACTTCCACTCTGACCGGGAGTTGTGTCCTCCCGGCCTGTGCCGCCTTCTCCCTACCCAGCCCTCTTTTGTGGCCGTCGTCTCCTTACGTGGCTCCAGCGGCTGCCCTGAGTCCTCGCCGGCTTCCACGTGGGGAAGGCCGTTGGCCGAGGGGCCGGGAGGACCCCACAGCCCCTCGGCCTTCTTGGCGATGACCCCTCTCCGCACTGGCCACTTCTTTCCTCCCCAGCAAGGCCATTCAGGATCTCACCGCTGGGCCCTGCGCTCCCCGGTTGACGGGTTTGCCGTCAAGCGCCCGAGGCTCCTTTGGCCCCTCTGGGTGTGGACCCCTCCTCCTCCAGGGCCTGTCAAAACCCTCGAGGCCAACTTCCGATCAACAGAGTGGGACCCTGCCATTGGGACACGCAGAGTGGTGTGGACACACGAGCGTCCAGCCTGGGTCCAGGCAGCTGAGGTCCTGACCTTTCAAGATTCCCCCCCGTGTCGGGTGTGATCGCAGCTCTGAGGTGGGGGCAGTGGCCCCACGCAACTGGAGACAATTCTTTTAGTTGTTTTGTAGTTTCCAGTGAGTGACTGGTGCCCCCCAGTTCCGGGGCCTCCCCCAGCCTCATTTAGCGATGTGGCTTCTGCGGGACAGATGCACTGGGCTGTCAGTCCGGTGTGCGGAGCCCCCACTGGGGAAGGGAACGCCCTCTCCCTCCACACGTACGTGGACAGAGATGAACACTGGGAATCATTTATTCCAGTTTCTGCGACACTCTAGAAGCCGCTGCTACAAATTAGCAAGATGGATTAAGTCTCAGGCTGAAAATCCTATTAGCCGGAGATGACAGTTAAAGGAGATGCAAGTGTGTGTACGTGTAACAGTACGTTCACGCATGCGTGTACTTTTCAGCTGTTTCTTGGCCGTGCCACCACGGCTGGATGAGGCTGCTAACCACCCTCCAGGGCCGCATCTCTGGGCAGACCGGGCTTGGGCCACCCAGCCGCCCACACCTGTGTCCGGGGGGCTGTCGCAGGTGGTGATGGCGGGGTCCTGCGGCCTCCCTCAGGGTCAAGTCTAAGGCAGAGAAGGCCTGAGCGGGGGTCCACGTTTCAGGCCCCCAGACCACTCCCCCCGCGGAAGAGGAGGCTTCCTTGGGGTGTAGGGAGACACCGCTTGCCCCCAGGGAGGACGTGTCCCTTCCCTCCCCTGGTTCCCGAGCCCAGGCTGGGCTCAGGGCCCACGGTGACCGGCCGCTCTCCTCCCACCAGAGTGGCTATGAGGTCACAAGGAGGGAGCAGGCCCGAGACACAGAGGCTGCACCCGGGGCCTGGCCTTTCGGCTGGAAGCTAGAGGAGAGTAGCCCCTCCCCACAGCCGCAGGGCCGCTCTGCTCCCTCTCCCGTAGCTGCAGCCTCGGGCAAGGAGCACCTTCCGCAGGGGTTCTGGGGTCTGGGGAGCACCCCTGCCCCCGAGCAGAGAGGGGTGGGCAGTGAATGAGCGAAGGCTGGTCCCCAAGCCTATGGGTGAGGCACTCGCACCCCCAGTGCCCCCACCAGCCACCGCTGGGGACACGGTTGCTGCTCAGACTGAGCGGGGCCCACCTCACCCCTAAAGGCATCCCCACCGCGGGCATGGCGGGGTCTGTGTGATGGGACGCGGCTCGTCAGCAGGTTCACCGAAGGGCGATCGAACTGCTTTGATGAGGTGCTGGCATCTCAAGAACAGCCCCTGGGAAGACACACCCGAGGCGCAGCTGAGGGAGCCGAGTCCCTGGGGCCCTGCCAGCCCAGCCCCACACGGGAGGAGGCCTGGCACCGGCTAAAGCCGCTTCGAAGGCTCTGGGCCAGAACGTCCCCCCCTCGCTGAGCCCGCGGGCCAGAGCTGAACAGAGGCTGCAGACCAGAGCCAGGTGCCCGCGGAGAGCGGTCCTGAGCTGAGGGCAGGCCCCGTGCTCCGCCTTCCAGCCAAACACAACCCAGCGATCACTCCACAGCAACGGCTACGGCTCCCGCCACGTCTGTGAGGATGGTGACTTTTCCACCACCTGAGTCGGATCCACGCGTCCGCCTTGTGTGCAGAGCAGGACACGCCGTCTGGGGCCGCGAGCCGGCGGGTGGGCCCTGGGGTTGGGTCACCGGGCACCCAGCGAGGTGGGTGCTGGTCTGTACAGCCCGGTTCGGCCCAGAACCTTCCGGGGAGCGGACAGGCAGTGGGGGCCTGCGTCGTCCACCGGCACAGGGACGGCCGCTCTGTGTCTGCCGAGCCCGTGGCCCCCCGTAGACGCCGGGCTTCCACCGCCTCGAAAGGTAACGTTTGGCGAGGCGTTGAGGCCCAGCCCCTTGCTCTGACCCCTGCCCTGGCTGCATGGCAGGACCCCCGGAAGACGTTTTGAGGCGTACTTTCCTTCACTGAAAAACCGGTGCTGGCCGGGTGCTGGCGTGAGGGCGCTTCCTGGGGTGGGACCTGTGCACCGAGGTGGCCAAGCTGAAACGGAGCCCCCGCTGCCCTGTGCACACGTCCAGCGCCCCCCACAGGCCAGCGCCCGCTGCTGCCAGCCCTCCCAGGGGCTGGCCAGCCTCAACCGCCCTTGAGCCTTCCCTCCTGTCCCACGGTTTGAAATGACACCTTTTCCTATTCTAAATCCTACAACATCTCTGGCCTCATTTCTGCCCCCTTCTGCCCTCCTCCATCCATCATGTCCATTCAGGAGCCAAGGGCCAGGCAAGGGCGCCCCTGCTAAAGGCAGCTGACTGGGTGGCGGGAGCGGGGGAGAGGTGGGGACAGCGGCAAAGGCATCGGCCTGACAGGCGGCCTCACCTGGACTTCAGCTGACCGCCGCCAAGGGGCCCCAGGGCTCCAGAGCAGAGAGCCACTCATTTCCGAGCCAGAAATTTGGAACCACGTGTGAAATCTGATTTCTAGTCATCAGAAGAGGCCGATTCGATTAGCGTTTTGTTTCTTTGGGTCCCCACGTCGTCGGGTGGTATGGCCTCTGGTTTGCTTCCTCTAGAGAATCGGTGATTCCAAGTTCCTAGAGGGGGAGCCGGACCCTACGCCGGGGGCCATAAAGCAGGACGTGGACTCCCCTCTCCTGGCAGCCGAGGGGTGACCCTACGGCCCGGCCGTACCCCAGAAGCCCACGGGGATGAGGGGACCCTCTGAAGGGCCCAGCCACCCAATTCACGAAAGGCGTACTTCCTTTCTTTGAGACTTATCAACATTTCTGGAACATTCTACGGCCCACTAGCCCCAATAGTCAATAACCCTCCTATCCTGTCTGTCACCCCATCAGTCCCCCTTCCCCTCCCCCCAGCAAGGCTCCCATGTTTCGTGCACCTGAGTTTCCCAGCCACCAGATGCCCAGTGACCCAGCCTCTGGTCCACGGGTTCAGGTGGGGTTGGGCTGGGGTGTTGGCTGGTCCCCAGTGGCCCAGACATTTGGGGCCCAGGAAGTCTGAGTCCCTCTGCTGGCCTCCCCTGATCTGAGGTGGGGCCCTAGGGCAGCCCCCTCCTTCCTAGACAGTGAGAGCTCTCCAGCCTCTCTGGCCTCACAGGACGGGCTCAGCTGACTCCATCGGGACAATCAGGGCAGAGCCTGGCCATCCGAGGCAGCGGGTTTCCAGTGGGAGGTGTTTTCCTGGGTCCCTGCGACGCCTTTGAGACCACATCACGCCTGCGTCCCGCTGTCTCCCACCCCCTTGGGCAGCCCCGAGCTCCAAACAGACCAGCTCAGGAGGGCTGGTCCCCGGTGCCCCTTCCCACCCTGGCTCCAGGGCTCCCTGCAGGCTGGGCTGGGGGCTGGACGACAGCCTGGCGGATGCCTGGGGGAAGAGTGGAGTGTCCATGTGCCCCCCGTTCCAGGGCAGGGGGCTGTGTTCTGGGCAGAGCGAAGAGCATGGGCCTGGGTGGTATGGCCAGCGTGGGTGGGCAGGATGGAGGGGCAGTGGGCCAGCAACCAGAGGGTGGAGTGCGGGCCGATGAGGCTGGGGTGGGGGGCACGGTCCAGCTCGCTCTCTTGTCTGAGCCCTGAACTCTGAGTTCGCGCTGGTAGAGCCATCTCGGGGGAGGGCAGACCTCGGTCTCTGCAGCTCACGAGTCCCTTCATTCCCAGGAAGGACGTGAAGGAGAAAGATGACCCTCAGCCCCACCACCCATAAGAACCCTCCCTGGTGAGGAAAGCTGATGCGATGTTTACACACAGGGGCCACACCTCAGCACCCAGGAGCCCAGGCAGGTCAGCAGAAGAAGTGTGGGCGTGAGAGGGACACTGACCTGTTAGATGTCCGGCCATTTAATTAGAGCCGCCCCTGGCCCACCCGGGCCTCACCTCCCCCAGCCCCACGCTCCGCACCTGGCCACCTTAGGGCCTCTCGATCTGCCCCCCAGCTGCCAGGACAGCGGACCTCAGGGTCCCCGACTGCGGACATGCCCTCAAAGGCGGCTTCTTGGATGAGGGCCCAGCTGGGGCGAGGTCTCATGGTCCTGATGCAGGGCCTTCAGATGCCAGAGGTAGCAGAGTGGCCTGCAAGGCAGGATCAGTAACAAGGGATGTGTCCTCCTCTCCATTTGATCATCACACGGTGACAGCACGTCCTTGGGTTTTGTTAGAACCTGCAGGATTTTAACAAACCTTTTGGTGTTAAAGCAAAGGAGGTGTCATCACCAGCTCCGACTCCGATGCCGGGGCTCCTAGGGTTTCTGTGAGGATGTATTGTGCTGCTCTCTCGACGGTGGCTTGGGTGATGGACTTCTAAAGTTTTATTTTTAACCAGAACATCCAGCCCCTGAGACTGGGGGCTGGGCAAGGGGCAGGTCCCACCCGAGGAGACGCGCTGGTGTTGAAACCGCGGGTTCCAAAGTCTGGTCTCCTGGTGACTTCGCGAGTGTCTCCTGACCTGCCCATCGCTGGAGGTGTGTCTGGGGAGGGTGTGATTTCCACGGCAACCCCTTACAGACACCCCAGGACTGGGGCGTGGGCAGTGGGGCTTCTGATCCATGGGACGGCCATCTGTGGGGCTGACAGCGGTCTTGGAGGATGCTCACGGCTCCTGGAACAAGAACTGGGATGCTGGAAGCTGTGGGGGTGGGGAATCTCCAACATCCGTGTGAAAACCCAAACCACAGGCCTGGCAGAACCTTAACACAGGCGGCTGCGACCCCGCGTTCCCCGAGAGGCGACGGGCACCCCCCCACCGTGCACCTCCCCTGTGCACTGTCGGGTTCTGACAGCTCAGGACCGGGTGAGTGGCCAGTGGTTTGGCTGATTTGCAGCCTGTGGGTCAGAGCCAAGGGGAGGCTGCAGCCAGACTCGAGAGCGGCCTCTGCATCCGTACACGTGACCTGGCACAGGCCACGTGGCACCCAGTTCAGTATTTTCACTGCAGAAAAAAGGCAAGGCTAGTCTGCGGGTCCATCCGACTCTCTCATGTTCTATTTAAGAAGCTTAAGTATTCACCAGGCCTGGGCCTACTGCGAAGGGGGCTGTGCACAGCCCGTTGCATCCATATGAGGGGCTGGAGCTCCAGCCTGGACGCTGCCCGCCTGGCGCTCAGATGCCCGTGTGCCCCTCCTGACTCCGCAGCTTCCACCCCCCGGCTACTTTGTGGAAATACACGCCCTCCGGACGGCCAGTGAAACTCGCCCTCCCCCAGCCTGCTTGTCCTTTTGAGCGAGCCCAGGAGCAGTCCTGCAAGGAGCCTCGGGGTGGTGGGTGGGTGCCTGTGAGGGCCGGGCCCCTGCTGACGTGAAGGGGCTGGTGGGCGGTCCTGGGAGGCTGCTGTGGGCCGTGGGGCTCTTACCAAGGGGGATGTAGGGGTGCCCCACAGCCCCCATGCCCCGTGGTGTGTCCTGGGCACCGGGGACCCGTGCACTGGGGACGTGACCGGACAGAGGGGTGCCCTCGGGGGCCAAGGGCTTCTCCCACCCCGACTCCCCACCACCCAGCAAAGGGCCGGACAGGCCGGCCACCATCATGTTCCTACGGGACACGGGTATGGCCCTCCCTGGGGCCAGACCACCCCCTGGCGTGTCAGACGGGGCCCTCGTGGGGCACTTGCTCTGAGATGGCCACTGGGGACGTGTCTGTAACCAGGAGCTGAGGCCATCGTGAACCGTGACCTGGGGACCCCCCCAGCCATGCAGGAAGCCAGCGGAGCGGCCTTGAGGCTGAGCAGCTGGGGCGGCCTGGGCCGCCTCGTTGAGTGGGTCTCACTTGACGCATCCCCCTTTTCTCGAGGTTAATGATCCTTATTCTAGGAGACACGCCCTGGGTTACTCAGATCACACTGGAGAGCACAGTGTCTTCAAGAAATTCAAGGGCAGCTTTAAAGAAACCAGATGGTCACCTAGAACATTTTATGAACTCTTCATATCTTGCCTATCTCCACTGTGAATTTTATAGGAACGAGAAGGTGGTCCTCAGCCTGGCTGGACAAGGGGTGTGTCAGGCCGTCCTCCTGGGACCCTCACGCCTGAGCCTTGCTGGGGTGGTGCAGGGCCAAGCCCACACCAAGTGTCCCTCGGGGGATCTTCCCAGCAGGAAGCATCCAGGTGGAAGTACTTCACAGACACAGACCGGACGTCCTGGCCGCCCACCAGCGACGGCGGCAGAGGAAGTCGCGGTGGCTGTAGGCGGGTCCTGGGGGCTCCAGCCTGACCGTAGTCACACACACGGAATCCGCACACAAGGTGCCGACACCGAGGAGCAATGGGCGCTTCAGTAGCAGCCCCAGCGTGGGCTGGGCCGGGAGCCACGTCCACCAATACTGTGGTCAGAACCGTCCACCAATGCTGTGGTCAGAACCGTCCACCGATACTGTGGTCAGAACCGCCCACCAATGCTGTGGTCAGAACCGCCCACCAATGCTGTGGTCAGAACCGTCCACCAATGCTGTGGTCAGAACCGCCCACCAATGCTGTGGTCAGAACCGCCCACCAATACTGTGGTCAGAACCGCCCACCAATGCTGTGGTCAGAACCGCCCACCAATACTGTGGTCAGAACCGTCCACCAATACTGTGGTCAGAACCGCCCACCAATAATACTGTGGTCAGAACCGCCCACCAATACTGTGGTCAGAGCCGCGGCTGCAGACGGCTGAGAGGCTGGACGGGTTTACGTGACGGTTCACACGCTCCCTGGAGACAAAGGAGCCTATTTAGAGTTTTCAGAGACAACGTGTTCAATCGGTGGAGAAAAAAGTTTAAAAACACAAGGCTGGGGCTTCCCTGGTGGCGCAGTGGTTGAGAGTCCGCCTGCTGATGCAGGGGACGCAGGTTCGTGCCCCGGTCCGGGAGGATCCCACATGCCGCGGAGCGGCTGGGCCCGTGAGCCACGGACGCTGAGCCTGCGCGTCCAGAGCCTGTGCTCCACAGCGGGAGAGGCCACAGCAGTGAGAGGCCCGCGTACCGCAAAACAAACAAACAAACAAACAAACACGAGGCTGACGCCACCTACTCACCTGATCCCGAGATAACTCGGATGTTTGCAGGTGGTCCTCCCTCCCCACCCCGCCCCCCGGCCCGGGGCCCCACCAGCGGGGCCGGTAGGAGAGGTGCACAGACCTGGGGCGGGTGCACACACATCCTGCTGCCCGGCAGAGACCCCCACATGGCCTCCAGAAACTCCCTGCCCGGGAAGCATTTCACCTTCTCAAGGAAACTACGCTCTGGCTTTACGTGCCCGATGCGGACCAGGTTACTGGAGACCAGCCTGGCCTTTCCCCAGGACGCGTGTACGGGTAGAGTCAGGCATCCATCAGGACCACTCGTGCTAACGTGACTTAGACTTTGTAAGGAAGGGCTGAGCCGGCCTGCCAGGCCTGCATTACTGATGCGGTCCATCATTTAAACCTTGACGGAACCCAGTGGCAGGAGCCGTGGCACAGCTCTGATGGCTGGTGAAGTCGGGACAAGCCACCAGGCGCGAGGTCCCTTTGAGGCCAAGGGCCGAAGACCCAGGTTCAGGCCCGACGCCCTCCAAAAGGCCCCATCTTGGCCTCTGTGTCCCAAAGAGGATGCTGCCCGAAGACGCTGTCCACACATGCAGACACTTCTCAGCACACATTTCCGGCCCAAACACACGGGACGTGAGTGCTCCGCTGAGGGCCTGGTGCAGACTCCACGTGAGCGCAGGGCACCCTGCTCCCTGCAGGACATGGTGACACCAGGCCTCTCTGAGGACGTGGCACCGCCTCCGGCCTGCGTTCTTCCTCACTTGCATCGACTCCGGGAGGCCGGTCTCAGCCTTTGTCCTGACACTAACGTGGCGCCTCACGAGGTCCGCGGAGCCCACAGCCCTTCCCATGGCAGGAGAACAGGGGTCCCTCTCAGCCAACGTCCCTCTCGAGTCTGTTCCTCCAGTCGGTGGCCACCTGGGGTCGGGTTTGCTGCCACCTCCAGCTACAGAGCCCCAGGCCTCGGCCATGCCCCGTCCACACAGGAGCCGACGCTGGGTCCCCGAGCCCAGGACACCAGCAGGACAGAGCGTGGAGGTGTGGTGGGAAGGGGCTCGAGGACCCACACGCCGCGGGCGGCCTCGGGGGTGATCCATACTTAGTGTGGACTGTGCAGAAGAGGATCCTTTACACCACACGAAAAAGGAAGCACTTCAGACTCAAAACAGCATCACTTTTTATCTCAATCTGTAAAAATGTATTTTTTCATTTGTTCAGAAAGTGCGTCTTGCTGGGGCAGCCTCGGTTGTCATTAAGCGGTCAGAGCAAAGCTCCAGCCTCGTAGCTCAACAAGCCGCCCGGAACAAAAACTCACAGCGACCCCTCTGCAGATTGCAAGAGCAAAACGATATTTTTTCAGGGTAGAAAAACCCTTCATTAAAGAAAACCCGGCTTCTATAAAACCATCATATTAACTCAGGCAGGCAGCCTGGGTTTCAGTGGGGAGGAATGTTCCGTGGGCCAAGAAATCCCTGTTTCCCCAAGCAGGAGCCCACGGGAGAGCCCTGGGGACACGGCCTGGCATCTCCACACAGGGCCACGTCCCTGTTTACCTGCTTGTTCTGCCCTCTGGTCCTGGCAGCTGGATGAACAGACTCCACGTGAGCTGCCCTGAGGTTTCAGCTGAGAAATTTCAACTTGCAGCGTCAGTGCCGGGAGCAAATGACTCCTGGGGATGGTGTACATGTGAGTGTGCATGTGTGTGCATGAGGGAGCATGAATGCTTGTAGGTGTGCACCAATGTGTGTGCGCATGTACACGTGGGCACCAGTGCGTTTGCATGTGTATATGGGTGTGTGCACATATGTATGATGTGGGTTGTGTACATGGGGGTGTGTGTGCATGTGTATGAATGTGTGTGTGCACACGCATGTGCTTGTATCCTGTGCCCTGTGCATGTGCATCTGTCTTTGACATTTGGAGCAGACAGGTTCTCCCGTGCACTGTGGGTCTCACCCTGGCTGAGTCCATCATCCATGCGTGGGTGGCAGCTGAGCTGAGCTGCTGTGGGTGACATGGCGCAGAGCTCCACCCTCCTGAGGGGACCCAGGAGGGAGTTGCCGGCCCGGGGAGGGGGGACGCCCCAGGAGCTGAGGCAGCTGTGGTGGACGAGGGGTCCTCTGTGGTGACTCCTGCGTGTGGCGTTCAGTGCACGGGAGGGGCCGCCGTCGCCTGGAACAGCGCTGGGTGCCGGGAGGGTATCAGCCAGAACATGCAGCTCTGTCCAGGGGCCCGGGGAGCACCTCCTCTGCCCGGTGGCTGCACCATCTTCCCCCTCCCCCAGGGGGTCCCGTGCAAGGCAGGTAGGACCCAGGTGGGGATGCAGCACTGCCCTGGCCCTCAAGGCGGAGCGCTAGGCCTGTGACCAGAGAGCCGAGCAGGTGGGGGGCGGGTGCCGTCATTACCCGGCTGAAGGGACCCTCCCAAAGGTCTGAACCTTCCCGGTGGCTGGGCCTGTGGGCTTGGGTGGCATCAGGGTCCATCTTACAGAGCCAGGTTCACACACTGGGGAGGCTGTGCCCTTTCCTCAGGGTCTGTCCCTTCCAGCCCTCTCAGCGTCAGAAGGCATGCACCCCCTGCCAGGACACCTCACTTCCCAGCTGGGGCCCCACGGGGGGACCCTAGGAGCCCCTCGGTAGCCAGCCCGAGGCAGGATTCCCACCTGGGAGCGGGAACTTGCTTATGTAACTGGGCACAGCCCTGCTGGTAAGATGCACTGTTTTAATGAACCGGGAAGGTGTCCCGCTCTGTTTCTCAGCCCCTGGCCGAGGGGTCCTTCTTCTCCGGGAGCGTAAAGGCGCGTTGGGTATTTTGCGCGCTCTCTGTGGGGTGAGACTCTGGCTGCAGAGCTATTTCATCTGGGCTGCGGGACGTTAGTGAAAACTGCAACAGAGACGAGAAAACCGTCCAAGGGCCGGCTTGCAGCGGAGGGCAGACGCGGAGGGGACGGCCTGGCTGCCCCTGCAGAAGCCCAGGTGGGGGGCACAGCGGGACCTGGGTGAGGGCCTTAGGGCGACCCAAAGAGCAGGTGTGCGGGAGTGGCCAGTTCCACTCCGGTCCCGTCGCAGGTGCCCTCAGTCCACCCAGACCTCTGGGTCGCCCACCAGCTCCACTGCCCACGCTGTGCTGCTGCCCGAGGCTCTGTGGAGCGTCCCTGGAGGTTCCGCCCTCCTGGCTTCCCACCACAGGGAGCCCCGACTGGCCCAGCCACGTGGGTGCTGCAGTGGGCTCCCGAGGAGGCCCTGCGCCCGCCCCCCCTCACCTCTTAGCCTCCCCTTCTTCATCCCTGTGGCTTCAGGCCCAGCAAAGGTAGGTTCGGACCTGTGCCGACCACTCTCCTGACCTCGCCTCCGCCCTGGACAGGCCGGCCCGGCAGTGGGGGCATCTGCTGACCTCAGGAAAGCAGAGTCACTACCCATAGCCCCCAGCCCTCCTCCTGGGAGCCAGCAGACCTGAGGGCAGCGTTCTGCTGACGGCCAGGAGGGGTGACCAGGAGGGCCCGGCACCCCTCCAGAGCTGGGGTCTCGATCCCGTGGCCACCCGGCCACTCACGGCCCCTGGAGGTCCCTCACCCGCCCTCAGAGTCCGCAGTCCTCAGGGCTCAGCAGTGTCCCTTATTCTGACCTGAAATCTGCCGTGAAGCCTCCGCGAGGGTTCTGGCATGAGTTCCACTTCCTGGGACCCAGGTCACCTCCGACTGCCAGGCCCCAGGGGATTCAGCATGGCCGGGCCTGCGGCTGACCCCACACGGCCCGGAGGACAGTCAGGCGAGGGCTGGCAGCTGCGCTAACCAGCTTCCCAGGAGGCTCAGGCCGGGATGTGCAGCAGCTGGGCCGGCCCTCTTGTGGGTAGTTTCCGTATTTCCCTGACTTTCTGCGCTGGATGTACCTCTGTGAGGAGGGTCACAGCTCTCCTGGGCGCCTCTGGGGGGGTGCTGGGCGCCCCCGGCACAGCCGTCCACAGCCAGGGCCTTGCGGGTCCCCTCCCCCCTCTGCCGCCCACCTGGGGCCCTCGAGGGAGACGGCTGAGAACTGCCGGGCTTCACGGAGCACCCCCTCGTCAAGACCCCGCCCGCGAGACGAGACGCACAGGCTTCCCAGGAAGATGAACTCTGAGTTCACAGTCTGTTTGCCGTCAAGACTGGACCTAGAAAGCAGACAGCATCCTAGTCCCCAACGAGGCCCCGTGGGAGCCACGTCCAGCAGGATTCAGGAGGCGTCTTTGCACGGCAGGCCCAGCACGAGTCCACGTCTGCGCCCATCGGGTGGGACCCCTGCGTGGGTGCCCTGGAGTCTGGCCCTCGCCCCATTCCCGGGGCCTTACATGGGGGACACGTGGGGGCCTGCGCTGCAGGGCTGGGAGGTGTGTGGGGTGGGGGCAGGTCACAGGAGCCCTGCCTGGTGCACGCGGAGCAGATACACAGGAGCGGTGGGGGTCCTCGCGCCCTTGAGTCTGCCCGACAGGCTGGTCCTCACCTGTCGCCCCGTCCTGGACTTTCTTGTCTCTCGGCCAGGACAGGTGAGGGCGGGAAAGGCCCGGGTCGGGGCTCTCCGGCCTCTGCAGATGGGACCCCATGGGGCTTTGCGGAGTTCCTGACCTGGAGGGACCGCTGGGCAGAACCAGCCCGAGGGCAGCGGAGGCTGGCTCATACAGCTTCCAGAGCTGGAGCTCTGAGTAAAGCCTGTGCCTCAGGCTGGAGAAACACCGCCTGATAAATTCCGAGGGAAACAGAGAAGCGCCGAATAGACCACAGCTCACTGAACAGGAGACACAAGCAAGCATCCCAGGACGTGGGGACCTGTGGGGCCGCTGCCGTGGCCGGGTGGCCAGGAGTGGCCAGTGGAGCCGTGAGAAGCCCCTCCCCCACAGAGAAATGGCTGCCCAGGCGTGGAGGGTGTGGAACCCTCGGAACCTCGGACCACGGTCCAGAAGATGGAGGCGTCCACGGATGGGCACACGCCCTACCTCCCAGCCTTGAGACCTGGGTCGAGACAGCGACCACCGTCCGCGACAGGGCTAACCTCCCACTTTCTCTCACATGACCTCCTTGAGTGGCTTCGAAACGGTGATGGGGAAGGTTTCCCAGCAGGTGTTGGCTCTGAGGGTGGAACCTGCTGTGGAACCTGGGCTCTTTTCAGCGTCCTTCTCTGGCTCCTCTGGTGCACATAGAGCCTCTGCCTCTGGCTGCTGGACGGGGAGGGAACCACAGCCCTGCCTCTGGGCCAGATCTCAGGCGGTCACACCGTGTCAGTTTGTGCTAGGTACGGAGGGCCGGGACCACGGACAACAAAGGGAAGCAGCCCTTCTGCAGGGCCTGGGGTGGGATGGGCACGGGATCCACAAGGAGCTTCGAGGCCTGCGTGTAACCCAGCAGGACGCTGCATGGGGGCCTTCCCAGGACAGACGCCACCCCCATCCTCCGCCTGACTCCTGTCTGTAGAAAAACGTTAGCCTCTCCGAGTTCCAAAGAGTAAATTTAATCAAACAAGTGAGAAAATGCAGAAGCAAAGGAAAACAGTTAAACAAGACAAAATATTAATTGTTTATTAGCCATTAAACAGACCAAGGGCCTTTAGTTCCTCCTCAAGGGCTATAGATACTATTCTGAGCCATGTCCTTGGAGCTGTTTTGCAGATACTGAAGCCCCTACCAGGTGGAAGAAGTTAACTGCACGATGCCCACAAGCACACAGACCCCAGGCCAGCTGGAACCAGAAGGTGGATGACGTTGACTCCCGATGACCTCACCACCAGCCAATCAGAAGCGCGTGCACGAGCTGATCACACCCCACACCCCTCCTCCCTCACCCTGTCTTTGAAAACCTTTTCCTGAAAGCCTTTCGGGGGGTTCAGGCCTTTTGAGCACTAGCTGCCTGGACTCCTTGCTTGGCTCCTGCGATAAACAGTGCACTTTCCTTCCTCACCAACCGGGGTCAGTAGATTGGCTTTATTGTGGCCAGGCGAGTGGACCCGAGTTTGGTCCAGTGACACACAGGCAGCAGGCACAGGGTGGGCAGCACTGGGACAGCATGTCACCTGCAGAGCTGGTGAATAAAACCCTGAACATGCAAGATGGACGCCCACATTTTCCAAATGAGACCAGAGCAGAAGACAGTCAGATGCTCCGGAGAACAGCCGTGACCAACACCTGCTGAGATAGCCTTGGGCAGAGCTGCCACCTCCCACGTCAGGCGGGAAGGCCACTCTCCTGTTTCCAGGGAGGACAGAGCGTCCAGAACACTTCCCTCTCTTGCTCTGTCTGCCTTTACAGCAGATTGTGCATTGGCACCCAGACCCCAACCCGGTGGGCTTCTCACAGTCCAATCCCAAATGTCCCAGGGTGGGAGGTGGGCACGGGCTGTTCCCAGAGCTCCTGACTGATGCAGCTGGTGGCAGGGAGGGGCGCGTTCTCAGCAGCTGTGCATCAGCCGTGGCCCCCGGATCAGCTCACATGGAAAGATGATGCTTCCCCTTCATCCCGTGGAAGAAGGAATGATAAGTTTTCCATCCGGACCTCTGGGTCAGAGCTGATGGAGGACCCTCCACTCTGTGTGCTGGGCCCCCAGCCCCCAGCTGTGACCTTCCAGTGGCCTGTGCGTGGGCCCTGGGCTGCTGAGGGGCCGTGGGCCCTCAGACAGCGACGCAGCCTCTCCTTTCTGGTTTTGTACCTATAGACACGGGGCGGCTGCCCCAGGTCTTACCTGCCTCTCTGCCTCACAGGACTGTTGCAAAGAGCTGCCAGACTTAGCAACAGAGCCGAGGATGCCCAGTTGAATTTGAATTTCAGATAAACATTATTTTGGTATAAGTATGTCCTAAAAAAAGTTATTCACGTTCATCTGAAAGTCCAATTTGATGGTTGCCCTCTTTCCTGGCCTCTCTGCCCACGTGTGGGGCCGAGCCGGATCCCTGCCCAGGTACTGTCTCAGCAACACTCACGATGTGGAGGAAGGGTTCTGGCCCCTTGGCCGCTCTTTAGGCCCTTTTTTGAAAAGACTCATCATGCAGAAGCTCACCTGCTGAGCTAACGAGCATGTGGACATGTGCTCCGGCTGTTTAACAACCGCATGGCCCAGGGCGTGGTCTCCCGGATGCTCGGTGGCCGGGGCCTGCGGCCCAGCTGCAGAGGGGCCAGCAGGGCACCTTCCCCTTCACTTCTCCCAAAGACCATCAGGGCCTAAGGAACAGCCTTGGCTAAGCTGGGAGACAGCAGCCTCTGGGCCTGAGGAGGTGCTAAGCCCGGGCCCATCGCAGGGACGAGAGCCTTCCTTGGGCCCGAGAAGCCAAGCTCGCCTTGCCTTTCACGGAGCCAGCTCTCTGGGACTAAGACGTGGCCACGTGCCTGCAGCAGGCGGGCAGTCTCCTCGGGGCAGGGCCACGTGGAGAGCAGGCAGCTCAGGACGCAGCTGCCGCCTGGAATCTGCGTGCCCCTCAGGCAGCCCACGCTCTCTGGGGTCTGTGGGGACCAGAGGGTGGAGCGGCCGCCCAGTGTGGGCCGAGGACACCTTTCAGAGTCGCAGTCATTTATCTCCTCCAAGTGCCCGGCACGCTGGCCAGGTCCTCTAGGAAAAGACACACTGGGCGGGGGGGGCCCGCCCCGTCTGTGCTGTGTCCACGTGACGCATGGGAAGGCGCTCCCGGCTTCTCTCTTCGCAGGCAGTTTAGAGCGCGTGTCAGGGCGTTGCCGTGTGAAGCCCTCTGAGCGGGAGCTGGGGAAGATTCCCGGAGGTTGTCACAGTGACGCTTCGTTCTGGCCCTGGACGTTCTCCCGGCTGCACGAGCCCCTGCTGGTCCTGACGTGGGCCATCCGGGTGTCCAGGCCCAGAAGGAGACGCCAGAGGGCTCGTGGCCCCTTCCACACACGGCCAGGGCATCTGTGGGCCACTGGACGTGGGGAGACACCCCCTCAGACGGGCCCCGGCTTCATCAGACCAGCAGGTCCTGGGCTTGGCCGCTGCCTGGGGTAAACACGCGGCGGAGGCTGGAGGCCAGGCCTGGTGGGGGGCCGGGCTCGCCTTGCAGCTGGGCCTGACTTGCGCAGAGCCCTGCAGTCTTTTCCACGCTCTGGCTTTCCCCCTCAGTTTCTGAACTTTGTCCTGGGTTAAAACAATAGTGATGACAATACTAACATATCGTCTTGAAGGAGAAAAGTTCTTGAGAACTTCTCATCAGTGCCGAGGCCACTGGACGCTGGTGGTTCTGTGGGGGGCCCCCTTCTCCCTCCTTGGGTCAGGGGACACCTGCTGAGCACCCCTGCAGCCCCACACGACCACTTTACCGTCCCTGTAGGCTGCCTTGCAAGCACGCTCCCGGAGAGACCCCCCCCCCCCACCGCGATGGGGAAGCCTGCAGCTGGGGTCTGGGCGGGACTGGGGGAGGCCCCGTGCCGCCCTGAGGACCAGGACTTGGTTTCCCTCTGCGTCAAGGCCCGGGCCGCCCAGCCCAGCGGGCACGAGGGGCAGTTACATGCCCGCTGCTGTCTCCGGGCCGTTTCAGTCATGCTGGAGCTGCTGGAAAGGCCGGGATCACGGAGCGCCTTGGGCAAAGGGCAGTTAGGCTGGAGGGCAGGGGCTGGGGGCTGGGGGTAGCTGCACCACGTCCTCCGGGCTTCACCGCACGGTCCTTGAAAGAGGCGCCGGCCTCCTGGTTTTTCTTTTACGTTTTGAGCCACGCACAGGTCTACCTAAGAAAACCTCATCAGGAACAGCCGGCGGGGGCTGCGTTGGAGCACACGCTCTGCTCTGCTCGCTCCGCACGCGGCCGGCATCCCTGCTCCCCACGGCGCGCGGGCGGCGCTTGGCTTCGGCAGCCGGGACCCCAGAAACCCAGTGGCGCTGCGCTGACGGCGGGCCCTGACACCCCCGCTCACCGTCACCGAGACCTGACCTCTGGGGGTGAACGCTGCCACGTGTCGGGAGGCCACAGCCGTGGCACACGGGGCGTCGCCATCGACACTCAAAGGCTCCGGGGAAACCCCGACCCCAACACGCAATTAAAGGCGCTCGCTGGCTGGGGTGACCAGAGTCAACTAGGAATAGAAAAAACTGTGTCACATTTTAGCAGCAGCTGCAAACCCATGACTGGAAGGTGCATTCTTTTCATTAACTATAGAAGCCCAGATTTTAAAAATCTTTTGTGCTTCAGACATAAGGACGTTTTCTACATAATTTGGAAACGAGCAATCTGACGGCACTAGAACTTCTCACCAAAACGTAAAAAGTGTAACTTTGCTTCCGAGCATGTGTCTCGCAGGTACTTGGTTTAATCCTTGCCTTTCCGTCCTTCACCCTCATGCTTTATGCTTCTCTGTGTCCCCTCATTCCTCTGCGGCCGCTTCACGGGGTGGGGAGCTGGGGGCCTCCCGGTCTCTGCTCTCATCTCAGCCGTAGGGGGCACCCTGCACGTGGAAGGGGGGAGGAAGGTGAGGGGAGGTGCTCGCAGCCCACTCGGGGCCAGGGGCAGGCGCCAGGGGCAGTGTAGGGGGGTCCCGTGGCAGGGGACATGGGAGATCAGTCGCTCTGCATTTCACAGCTGTCACACACAGATCCAGAGGAAATCCCCACTTCCTGAAAGCTGTCAGATCTGTTTAAACGGCAGCAAAATGGTATCAACAGCATAATAACAACAATGCAGAACAATTAAAGCCCGGAGGCTCTGGGGTGGGCAGAGGCGCTGGGCCACGCTCCTGGGCTGCCGACGGCCCACCGCGCCCCAAGGCTGTCCTGGACCGTGTGTGCTGGACGAAGCCTGGGCCCCTGAGTGACCGCCGAGGCAAGGCCTCTCAACTGGCCTGGATGGGACGTGAGTGAGAAGTAAAACTGCTGTGCTGACACTCGGGGACGTTTGTTACGGCACCCGGCGACGCTGATGAATACACACCATGAGGGCATCTGCAGCCTCAGCACCGGTCTCTCGGCCGTCCTGTCCTGTCGTCATGGTCTCAGCCTTGAACTGCCGAACAAGACGGTCTGGAGGGAGCGGGGAACGCAGGGCGGACACGGGGAGGAGGTGGCCTCTGCTCTGCCCCGGCCCAGCTGCGCATCCAGGCAAACAAAGACCTCGGCTGGTCCAGGGACGCGGGGCAGGCCTGGCCTGGGCCGCGGGAGGCTCTTCCGGCGCCGACACCACTGAGGCCTTAGTGGAGCTCAGGCCCAGGTGGTCAGCACCTCCACCACCACATGGGAGCTTCCCGCGGGCTCAGAGGGTGGGTTTTATAGAAAACCTCAGGGGTCACCCCCAGGAGGGCATGAAACTCAGCACAGTACGGAAAAATTGCACTTTACTAAATAATTCATTTTCTTGAGTGAAAGCCTTGCGGGAAAGGGAAAGGAATTTCGCGGAGGTAATCATGGCGATGACCTCTTCAGAGGTGATGGGGGGAGGGCCGGCAGAGGAGACCCCGCCCCCAACAAGGTTGCTGCTCCCACAGACCCGCTGAGACTGCCTGGGGTTTTGCCAACCCTCAGCGCCAGGGATCCCGGGACCGGTCGGAGGTTGGTGACCCCTGTGCTGATGGGAGCCGCCCTGCCCCCACTCTGGGTGCCAAGGCCAAGGGTCGTAGGGGAAGGTGCCGCTGAACTCCGACTCTGCCCAGAAGGCACCCCTAACGGCACTCTGTCCTGCCCCTGGGGCCCCTGTGGGCAGGGCCGGCTCCTGGGGGTGTGACCGGGCGTGGGGCTTGGGTCAGGTTTCAGATGGACAGCCCCTGCCCCCCAGGTGAGGGTGAAGGGCAGGTGACTGGCACCCTGGGGCGTCTCACGGCACCCGGGACCCAGCACAGGGGCTCCCTGTCCTGGTGCCACGTGGTCAGGACCCTGTCCATCCAGCCCTGGGCCAGGCCCAGACCCCCACCTGGCATACGGGGGCCTCGGGACAGCGCAGCTGGATTTGGGGGTGGGCAAAACTGGGGTCCCTGGCACACAGGGAGGGCACGTGTGCCCCAGAGGGGGGAACGCATGCACATCAGCCCGGCCACCCCCTCGCCTGCACTGCCCATTCTGGGAAACGTCCGGATTATCATGGCAGCTTTTCACGTATAAATAGTTTAGACCCATTTGCCAAAAATGATTCTTACATCTAGGCTCTTAAAATCCATTAGCCACAGAAAATCCTCAGCGTGCATCCAGACATCTATTTTATTGGCACTTTTTAACAGGAGGTTTCTTTGTTTCTGCTCCAGGCAAAAATGATCCTTAAAAAAACCTCCCTTCAAAGTGCTTTGAAAGTAGAGTATATACAAAATGTGAGTCTAGAGAAAACCACAGCAGTACAGAAACAAAGGAGGTGAAACCCAGGCAGCGCCCTGCCTTTTCCGGAGGAGCCTGTGCTGTTTCTGCTTCGTGACACATGAAGCCCCAGGAAAGGTGGCAATGGGAACACAGTTGCCAGCACAGTTCAGACAGAATTAATCCTCGCAGACGGTTTGGTTCTGAAAGTCCAAGCGAGGTCCCCGCTGACCGAGCTAATCCAGTTATTCCGTGATGTCTGGAGACAGGAGAAGGAGTGACGGTGAATCCTTCTACGGGAGACACTTAAATATCAGCCACAGGTCACTGGGCTTGAGACCGTGGAGATTAGACCACGGAAGGTATTAAAGCCTTGAAAATGGCGGAGAGCTGGGGACAAGTATCTTCATATGTATTTACTACTCTGAGGAAGTGATCTGCCATAAGCTAGCCTGGACACACCCGTCAAGCGAGGCTGGACCCGGACGCTGGGCTTTCGTGTAGGAGACACAGGCTGGGGGCAGACGTGTCCTTTGCTGGGGCTGTGCCCACGTGCTTCCCCGAGTGGCCCTGGATGCTGGGGCCGGAGCTCGCATCCCTCCACTCCCTTGGCCGGGGCGTCACGCTGCTCCGGCATCGGCCCCGGGTTCTAGACGGGGCTGCGGCTCCTCTCCCGAGACCCACACCCGGGCCAGTTTGGTGGCACTAAGGGCTGTGGGAACTTCCACACTGTATGTTGGTTTGAGGCTGTTTACAGAGAAAATTAAAATCCACCTGTTATGCTCAGCTTTTTGGTGAGGAGACCCCAGGGGTGCCCCTCGGCCGCCCCCTTGGGCCTTATCTAGATGCCCCGATTAGGCTATCTGGAACCTTCAGCTCCCCAAGTGCCCTCACTGGAGGACGTGAGACGCCATGAACCGAGCCCGAGGACACAGGCCAGACCCCGGCCTGGTGACCAGCGGAAGCCCCTTTTCCTGCAGTCGCTCCACCACCCCGGGGCTAACACCGCGTCAGCACAGCTGTGGACCCGCAGACCCCGAGATGGGGCTCAGGGTGGGCATCAGCGAGAGAGCTTGGAGGAAGGTTCTGACACCACCAGCAAGAAACAGCATCTGTGGAAGCTGACAAGCCAATCCTGCTTTGTGTAAATAAAAGGCCTCAGGGAGGACAAACAATCCTGAAAAAGAACTAAATGAGTTTCAAAAACGTCCTGCAAAGCTACAGTCACCAAGGCTGGCTCTGGCACAAGGACAGAGCATGCATCAGTGGGACAGAATCCTGAGTCCAGAAATAAACCCTCACACTCACCATCAGCTGATTTCCAGCAAAGGCGCAAAAGTAATTCACTGGGGAAAGGTCAGTCTTCTCAACACGTGATGCTGGAACAGTGAGCATCCACGGGCAGGAAGAAGGATTTATATAAAAAAAAGATGAATTTGATCAAAATGCATCAAAGAACTAAATGAAAGAAGTAAAATTATAAAACTCTTAAAAGAAAACATAGGAGTAATACCTTGGGACCTCGTGACCTTGGGTTAGGCAAAGATTCCTTAGATACAGAAAGCACAACAATTTTTAAAAATTGATAGATTCAATTTCAAAAGACATAAAAATGAAAAGGTAAGCTATAGACTGAAGGAAATAATTGAAATCACATATCTGATGAAGAACTTGTATCCAGAATATATAAAGAGCTGTTACAACTCAATAATAATAAGATAAATAACCCAAGTCGAAAGTAGGCAAAATATTTGAATAGTTATCTCATCAAAGAAGATACAGAAATGGCTATTCCATGCACTAAAGATGCGCAGCATTGTTGGTCAGTAGGGAAACGTGAGTCAAAACCAGCTGTAGGGGCTTCCCTGGTGGCGCCGTGGTTGGGAGTCTGCCTGCCGATGCAGGGGATGCGGGTTCGTGCCCCGGTGCGGGAGGAGCCCACGTGCCGCGGAGCGGCTGGGCCCGTGAGCCATGGCCGCTGAGCCTGTGCGTCCGGAGCCTGTGCTCTGCAATGGGAGAGGCCACAGCAGTGAGAGGCCCGCGTACCACAAAAAAAAAACCCCAAAAAACCCCAGCTGTAATGTCAAACGCACTGGGACGTGGAAATGTGGAAGGATGGGTGCTAACAGGTATTGGTGAGGCTGGCACTCCCCTCCTCACCCCCCATGACAGAGCCTGGGAGATGGAGGGGTGGGCCTGGCATCCACACAGGTGGTTCCCATAGGTGCAGGTTTGGAGATGCTCCTTCCGCCTGGAACCACGCCCTGTGCCCCACGAGGAGGGACCCACTGCCCAGACCGAGGGCCATGGACAAGTACAGCCCAGGGTCCCGGGCAGGTATAGGCAGAGCTGGGGTCTGAGGAGAAGCTCTGCTCAGTGGGGCAGAGTGTCCACCCCGTGGTCAGAAAGCATCCCTGGGACGCAGGGCTGCAGTCCAGGCCCGTTTAGTGCCCACCCGGCAAGGAGCCCCATCAGGTCCAGAGTGTCGGCCCCACCGGGCTCAGGGATCCAGGGTCGTCGCGTCTACCCTGGGGGCCTGGCCGGAGAGGAGCCGCCAGCACTGGCCCATCGAGGGACTCAGGCCGGCTACGTCCAGACCAGCTGTGTCCAGACCAGGGCTGCTGCTCCAGGGTCCGGCTTTGGAGCCAAGGGGAGATTTCCCACTCGCTCCTCTGGAATCCTGGGGGTGTCTTGGCCTGAAGCAGAGCTGGCTGCTGTGCGATGGGGCGTCCTACTCACCCCCTCCAGTGGCTCCTGGAGACTCCCCTGCTGCAGCCACGGGGCCCCCCTTTCCTCCACGTCACTGTGGAGGGTTCTCTCTGCAGGGAAAAACGTTCCCAGGTGGCAGCTGTCCTGTGCTCGGTCCAAACGCCTTGTAGACCGTGGCCCTCAGGACGGGGTCTGCATGGATGTGCCATCCAGGCTGGGGTGGTCATCCAAGCAGGGTTGTGAGGACACAGCCTCATCAGCCTGCGGGTCCTTGACATCTAAGGGTCAAAGCAGGGACCGGTGTAACCCTGTGCGCATTGGAAGGTCTCAGGATGCGGAAGGAGGCTGAGGCCACGACGCCCCCAAGGGAAGGGGCAAGTCCATGACGCGCTTCTCCACATGAGGCTCCTGCTACTTTTGCAGCCTGCTGGGTTTTTCCATCCCTTTCCTTTTCTGATGGCGAGTGCTAAGTTGCTCATCTCTCTCCACAAGTCCTTATTTTGGGAAACTTGTCCACAGCTGCGTGATTGCGAACGATCCTTCATCCTGATTACAGTCTGTCCGCTGTGTGCCCATGGCAGCTGTCCGTAGGCGGGGGTGGGCAGGGCGTGGGGAGGCCCTGGTGGTGTGAACGTCCAGTCTGGTTCCCTGTGCCAGAGAGTCACCAGGAGAGGGAAGGAGAGTCCCACGTGCGTCCTCCCGGACAGCGCGTGTGTGTGGAAACCACCTGAGGGCGGGGAAAGGGCCAGCGAGAGGCTGAGAGGGAACCTCCGTCCAGCCAGATTAGAAAACCTCGCGACTCCTGGGCCCTGGGTAGATTCCCAGAAGCGTTCACTGGTGGAAAATAACGAGTCCTGGAGAAAACACCGCCCTGGTCCCACCTCACAAATCTTATGAAGCGAGACTCACGAGGATCAGGTAATTTAACCGAATCCTCGAGCACAGAAACACCCGGCACTTTGCCAACGTGAGACCCACAGTGTCTGGGTCTCTGCTCAAAGATTGCCGGCCTGAACCGAAGCAGGGAAAAACCACGGAGCTAAGCCACGGCCCAAGGAGGCGATGGGCCCACAGGCTGGGACGCGGGGCTGTCACAGGCCCCACCCGGGGGGAGGGGGCGGCCTTGGAAGCTGCCACAGAGGCGTCCCCGGGGCGCTCTTCTGTGCGAGGCGGCCTTGTGCGGTGCTGTGTCCCCTCAGGTCCAGGGGTGAACAGGTGGAGGCGGGAGGGGCCTGCAGACCCCCCCACCAATGCCTGCGAGCTCGGTCCGCACAGGCCTCCACCCGCCTGGGCCCCCGGCAGTGCTGGCCTCCTCCCCAGGGCTCTGCTCCCCCGCCACCCCGCCGTCAGGTTCCTCTCTTGTCCTCATCTCCGGTCCCCTCATGGTCCCGGGTTTGGTGAGAAGGGGGGCCGCGGCCGGGGCCGCCCTTCCTCGGGCCTGGGGCACGGGTGCGGGAGGATGAGGGGGTAGCCCCGGGCTCCGGGAAGGCATTACAGAAGCGGACGCGGGGAAGGTGGGCTCAGGACTGGCCTGGAGGAAGTGGGACCCGCTGAGATGAGGCCCGACTGCTGGAGTGGGGCTTGGAAAGGTGCAGCCAGAGCCAGGGGCCCTGAGGGGCTGCCGGGGACCCGGGCAGGAAACGGAGCCCAGCTCAGGGTGAGGACGGGGTTGGAGGGAGGGTGCCAGGCAGGGGAGCCCTCACTAAGAGGCTGGGGCCGGGGCTGACAGACGGGTCTCGGGCTGGTCTGGGGGGTGGCATGGGGCGGCTGTGCAGTGGGTGAGCTAAATGGAGACATCGATGGGCAGGTCGGGAGGCGGGTGTGTGCTTTCCCGGCCCTCGGAAACCACTGCTGAGCTTGGCACAAATGCTTTGACACAGAATCAGATGCTTGCATGGGCTGGTCGGTGGGTGGTCACAGGCCGAGCGGCCAGAGGGGTGGCGACAGTGCCCAGCTTCCTGGGGATCAAAGCGCACCCCCGTGGTGTGGCCCAGTTCACGTCTTTAAAGCGAATCTTAGCCGCTGCTTATAGTGTTCCGGAGAAAAGCGTTCTAAGTGCTTGCCCGGGGCCTCACGGGGGAAGAACGGCGAGCTCGTGGGAACACTGGTGCTTCTGAAAATACCCGCCAGAGTGAGCTCAGCAGAGAAAGGCGGGCTGGGGGCCGCTGCCCGGCGGCTCTGCACGCCCCACACCCTGAACCTGGATGGCAGGTGGTCACGGGAACCTCAGCACGGGGTCGGCGCCCCACAGCAGCTCTTCCCAACTGTCAGTAAAGCACCTTCCAAGAAGCAACCTCTTCATCTCAGCACAAAGGCCAAAGCGCTGGGGCACGTCTGAGAACACATGCCCTCTTTGCTGCGGGGCCCCTGGGACAGTCGCCGGGCTTGCAGTGACCTGTCCCAATGCAGCAGGGCCTCCTGCATCCCCTCCCCCAGCACACGAACTGGCCAGCCACACGGGGGACGGGCTGGCCGTGAACCCCAGGCCTCGAGGTCTGGACTCGACAAACTGTCCCTGGGCACAGAGGTCAGGGTGCAGAGCCCGCCCCTGAGTCTCACTAGGGGTTCCTCCGTGCCTCCCCAAGTTCACAGGGCGGGGGGGACACACCTGGGGAGGACCCGTGAGCAAGGGCCTGTGGGGGTGCTGCCTGCCCCTTATCTGGGGGGAAGTTACTCCGTGAGCGAGGGTCCTGCTCCCAGCGGGTCCTGTCCTTCCCTCTAGTGGGACGGAAGCTGGGAGGGAGCCCCCTGGAGAAGAGAGACCCCGTCAGCCCTCCCCTGACAGAGCCCATGGGAGGCTGAGTGGGCCAGGCTAGGCTCCTTCACAGGCTGGAAACCGCAGGGCTCAGCCGGCCTTTGTCAGGAATCTGAGCTGAGATGGGGGCGTCTGGAGAGACGCAGCCCCCAAGACAGCGGGGGCACAGCCAGCCCCTCCATCTGTTAGGCAGGGCGGGAGGCCAGGCCCAAGGGCCCCCCCTGTACCAGGCCAACCCCCAGACATGCACCCGAGGGGAGGGGCTCACACGAGCTGGCGGACAGCAAGAGGCAGGGGTCATGGGGCGCCTGGAGCCTGCCCAGCACACTCCACACAACTGCGACCCCTAGAAATGGCTTGCAGGCTTTCCAAGACGATAGGAAGGGAGACACACACACACACACACACACACACACACACACACACACACACACACACATCCCGCTTTCACGTGCTCGGGCTAACCCACAGGCAGATGGACAAATCAGAAACCAAAGAAATACGTGGCTGTGGGGAACAGAGGCGGTTGGGGGAGCCCAGGGCTGGAGGCAGCTCCCCCTCCTGCCGGAGGGCTGGGCTGCGGGGCTCTGGGGGCCGCACGCTGACCCGCTGTCAGCAGCAAGGCCATGGTCTCCATTGATGCTGCCCAGGTGGGCAGGGCACCTGCAGCATCCACTCTGTTCAGGCTGAGACGGATCTCGGGTTTGGTGATGACCTCTTAGATACAACACCAAAGGCACAGTCCGTGAAAGAAATAACTGATCAGCTGGATGCCATTAAAATGAAAGACTCCCGCTCTGCTCAAGATGATGGAAGAAAAAGACAAAAGAAGCCACAGACTGGGAGAAAACGTTTGCAAAACACACATCTGATAAAGGACTGCTGTCCAAATATTTAAAGAACTCTTAAAACTCAGCAAAAAGAAAACAACCCAATTACAGTGGGTGAAAGACCTTAACAGACACCTCACCAAATAAGATATGCACATGGCAAACAAGCATATGAAAAGATGCTCCACAGCATATGTCATCAGGAAAATGTAAAGCAACACACGATACCGCTACACACCTATTAGAATGGTCAAAATCCCAAACCACTGACAACACCAAGCGCTAGTGATGACCTTGACATTTTTTTATTGTGGTAAAGTACACGTAACATAAAATTTACCATCTTAATTATTTTCCAGTACACAGTTCAGTGATAGTAAATACATTTAGAATGTTGTGCAACATCACAAACTCCACCTTTTTGTCATCTTGTAAAACTGGATCTCTGTCTCCATTAAACACCAAGCCCCCATTCCCTCCCCAGCCCCTGGCAACCCCCATTTTACTCTCCGTCTCTATGATTTTGACGGCTCTAAGTGCCTCCCATAAATGGAATCATACAGTGTACTTTTTGTGACTGACTCATTTCACTTTGCACGATGTCCTCAAGTTTCACCCATGCTGTAGCCTGTGTCAGAATTCCCCTCCTTTCTATGATTAAATAACATCCCTTTGCATGGATGGATCCCATTTTGTTGATCCATTCGCTTCTACGTTGTAGCTATGCTATGAACATGGGAGTACAAATATCCATTCAAGTACTTGCTTTCAGTTATTTGGGGTGTATGCCCAGCAGTGCAATCACTGTCTCATGTGTTAGTTCTATTTTTAATTTTTTGAGGAACCTCTGTATCGTTTGCCATAGCAGCTTCACAATTTACACTCCCACTACAGTGCACAAGGGTTCCAGTTTCCCCACATCCTCACCAATGTTTGTTATTTCCTACTTTTTGATGGCAACCTTCCTAATGGGTGTGCGGCGTTATCTCACTGTGGTTCTGATCTCTTCCCTGACGACCCGTGATGTGGAGCATCTTTTCGTGTTTATTGGCCATTTGTATGTTGTCTTTCGAGAAACATGTATCCAATCCTTGGCCCTCTTTTAAATCAAGTTGTTTGGTTTCTTTTTGCTGTTGTTGAATTTTAAGTGTTCTCTCTATATTGTGAGTATTAAATCCATTATCAGAAAGATAATTTGCAAATATTTACTCCCATTTTATGGGTGATGCAAATGCCCCACCAGCGACAAAGCCAGATGACCAAACCTAAGTCCAAAAGGGAAAATGCCAACCAACACTCCACCACAGGTGAAGCCTGTGAGATAGGAATACCTGGGTGTCGTCGCTTACCAGAGAGGCTCACAAACCAGACCAGACCGACCAGGACCAGAGCCTTGTTTCCTTCACCACAGAGCTGAAAGTGCCGTGGACCAGCGACGCCTGGTCAGTGTCAAGCACTTGGGCCTGTCCCTGAGACACAGGTGCTTAGGCAGCTGCTAGACAGGATCCAAGAGCTGCCACTGGCCAGGGGCCGATGTGCCATGGGCAAGATGCCTGCTCCAGACTTCTGTCCCACCAGGGGTGCCAAAATTATTACAGAACCAAACTTGGGTCCACTCGCCCTTGTGCAGTAAAGCCAATCTACTGACCCTGGGTTGTGGGGAAGGAAAGTGCGGTGTTTATTGCAGGCGCCAAGCAAGGAGTCCAGGCAGCTAGTGCTTAAGACTGAACTCCTTGAAGGCTCTCAGGGAGAGGTTTTTAAAGACAGGGGGAGGCAAGAGGTTGTGGGGTGTGGACGTTCTTCTGACCTGTTGGTGGTGAGGTATGTGGAAGTCAACGTCATCAACTAAAGCTCCCGACTTTCTCTAATGGCTGAACTATTATTATTTTGTCTTGCTTGATTGCTTTCCTTTGTTTCTGCATTTTCTCGCTTCTCTGATTAAATTTATTCTTTGGAGCTCGGGGAAGCCTGGGAGGCTAGAGTTTCCTACAGGCCAGTGGCAGGTGGAGGACACGGGGGAGGGGGTTCTGCCCCGGAAAGGCCCCCCAGGTCTTGCTTGGTTACACTTTCTTACTCGTGTGCAGGTGTTTGTGTGGACAAAAGCATTTACATCAGTTGGGTAGATACCTAGGAGAGTAAGTGCCAGCTGATGTAGTAACACTGCTTAGATTTATAAAGACGCTTCCAGACTGTCCTCCACAGCAGCTGCACCACTTGCGTTCCCACCAGGAATGCTGATTCCTGTTGCCCTGACTCGAAATGAGCAGGACCCTAGGGTCCTTCCCCCACCCCCATCCTCCACCTGCCTTTTGCCTGTGGAAAAAGTCTAGCCAAAAAATAAGTGTAATCAGAGACGTGAGAAGACGCGGAAGCAAAGGAAAGCACTCAAACAGCACAAAGTAGTAACAGTTTCGTCACTAAGCAAAGTCAAGGACCTTTAGTTCCTCTTCAAGGGCTGGAGACCATATTCTGAGCCGTATCCCGTGAGCTGTCTTTTGTAGATACTGAAACCCTCGCCGGGTGGAAGAAGTTAACTCCATGATGACCAGGCTGGAGCCACGACATAAGCTGCCACAGTTCTGAGAACTGGCCTCAAGGAAATAGGAACAAACCGACCCTGGGGCTGAAGATTAACTGTACTTAAAACAATCAAGATGACGCTGGTCAGACCACCAATGACCAATTTCAAGATGACTGTCAGAGCTGACTGGGCTGTTTCTGCATGGAGCCCCCTCCCTCCGCCTATAAAAGCTCTTGCCCACTGATTGTCAGTAGGGGGAGTCGGCCTTTGGACAGGGGTCCGCCCTTCTCCCTGGTTGCTGGCATCCAAAATAAAGCAGACTCTCCTTTCTACCAAATGGCCTCTTTATTGGCTTTTGAGCAGCGAGCAGCTTGGACCCCCACTTTCGGTTACACTCTCAAGACTTTGGTGTTAGCAGGTTTCGATTTGAGCCACTCTGATAGGTGTGCAGAGGTATCTTGTTTTAGTTTGCATTTCTCTAATATCACATGATGTGGAACATCTCTTCATGTGCTTATCTACCATCCATATATCTTGTTTGGAGAGGTCCGTTCAGATCTTTATCCCAATTGTAAATTGTGCCGTTTGTTTTCTTATTTTTGAGTTTTGAAAGCTGTATGTATATTCTGGATCTGAATCCTTGATCAGATGTGGTTTTGAAACATTTCCTCCCATTCAGTGGCTTGTATTTTCATTCTCTTAACAGTGTCTTTCACAGACACAGGAATTTTGGGATCGTGCTCTGCTGTTGTATCTAAAACCTCATCACCAAAGCCCAGGTCATATAGATTGTCCTTTCTGTTGCCTTCTAGGAGTCTTACAGTTTTGTATTTCCGAGTGAGTTTTGAGTTTATCCTTTGCGTGTCCGGTGGTCCCAGCACCAGCTGTTCGAACGCTTGTCCTCCCTTTACTGAACTGGCTTCTCAGGGACCCACACTGCTGGGCAGGGAGCAGGGGGTGTTGGCACCGGAGCTGTCCTCCCTCCCTCCAGTTCCGGGCACGGGAACAAGGTGGCGCTGATCAGGGCCCGCAGCCGGGTGCGTCCAGAGCCGCCACCACCGGCTACCATCAGCTGGCAGCACCCTCAGTGGTGGGCCGGAACCCGGTCCTCCCGGAGGTGGAGGCCCCTTTGCAAAGGGAGCCAAGGCGAGGGGTCCCCCGTGTCAGAACTTCTGCTGGTCACCTGATCAGCCCTTCCTGCTCTTCCTGCCACCCAGGGGCGCCTGCACTGCCCCCCAGAATGACGGGCCTCTCCTGACCCCACGTGGGCCTCTTGCTGCTCACCGGGGCTGCCCTGTTGGCCATGAGCTGTGGACCCCAGAGCAGTGGGGAGTTACCCGATGGAAGCCAGCACCAGCGGATGAATGTTCTCCTCCTGCATTTAGGGGGCTTAACGGGGGCCCCGGGATAGGCAGCCACCGCATCCCCCTCTAGCCCACTGTCTTGAGACCAAGGCGCACAGGGAGCACCCTGGTGTATGTCTCGGCTCTGCTTTGTGGGGTAATTGGGCCCGCGAGACCGTGTGCCCTTGGCCCAAAACCCAGCACCCGGGCCTGCGAGACCGCGTGCCCTTGGCCCAAAACCCAGCGCCCCGGCCCAAGAGACTGCGTGCCCTTGGCCCAAAACCCAGCGCCTGGGTGTGGGAGGAAACTACACATGTGTGCATACATGCTTATACATAAGATGCACACATGTACACTCACACGTGTGCACACGATTGGTGCCCCTACACGTACACACTCATGCACACACGTACACACGTGCACATATAGACGCGCACACACACATACAGGTGCACACATGTATGTGCACATGTCCTGGTACTTGCATTTGACAGGCAGTGAGGGTCCTGCAGGTGTGGGATGAAGGATGACCCTTTCGTGGTTGCCAGAGGCCCTCGGGGCTGGCGGGAGGGGTCCCTAGGAGACAAAGCAACTGTCTCCAGCCCGGGTCCCCTGGGAGTCCTCTCCAGGGACAGCTTAAGGGTCTTCAGAATCAAAGCTACAGAAACACCCCAGGACAAGAGGCCAGCAGTGAGCTGCCCTCAGGGTGTCCCCTGCCACACCCCTGCCCCAGGATGGAGCCAGGCCTCATGGTGGTGGCACAGAATTGGGAGCCAAGCCCCGAGTTTGCACAGGCACTCAGCCACGGCCACAGGACTCCCACATGCGTGAAGGGCTCCCATGTCTCCCCTGGGCCTGGGCCTAGAATATATTTAGGTGTAAAAGGTCTGAAAAGCATTTGTTCTTGTTATAAAATTACGGCATTCCCTTGTCTAAGAAATGCTAACTCGCTCTTCTCATTTCGATTGTGATAAAGCCACCAATAAAATCCCAATAGACTCCAAGGGGTGACACAGAAACCCCTCCTGTCCTTTCTT
This sequence comes from Inia geoffrensis, assembly GCA_036417435.1. Lineage (NCBI taxonomy): Eukaryota > Metazoa > Chordata > Mammalia > Artiodactyla > Iniidae > Inia > Inia geoffrensis. The sequence continues at coordinate 88,367,966 of CM070914.1, read as the reverse complement.
GGACCTCGACCTAGCCCTTGACCAGACCGTGTCAGCACCACGGGCAGCAGCACAGACCCCTGGTTCCAGGGGATTCTTTGTGATTCTGTCTCGTTCTCTATCACACACCAACTTTTCTCAATCCTTCCTCAAATGTAACGCCATTCCCCACATGGTAACGATGGTGATTTATTATATCATTGGGAGATTCAAGTGATTGATTTAAGGATTGATTTAAGTGATTTATTATAGTATCGAGGGGCAGGATCTTTTCTCAAGACTCCAAGCACAGCTACAATCCATGCATGCAGGCTTTGAAGGATGCTGCCTCTGAGCACTAGGCTATGCCCCCCGGGGGAGGGAGGGGCAGAGCCCGCTACCCTGGGGGGCAGTCCCCCCACACCCAGCTCCACTCTCAGGGCTGGAGATGTCTTTGTGACCAGCCTGTCCAGAGCCCGAGCCCTTGTCTGACAGTGCAGCGCGCGGGGCTGGCCTCTTGGCACGTTTAGCCTGACAGGGCTCTAGGTCCTGGCTGCTTTTGCTGAGATCTCAGCAGTGTCACCTGCTTCTGGAGTCTGCGTTCTCCTCCCTCTCTGCTCCCCGGCCCCTCCCCGCTCCCCTCCCTGCACGCAGTCAGTGATCATTCATTCCGTGCCACGTGTGCGGCGTGGCACTGGCACCGGAGGCCACGTTAAGCGGGCACAGACTCTCTCCGCATTGTGCACGCAGGACACACTCCTGCTTCCTGGTCCCTGGGCTGCGCCAAGCCTCTTTCCTCACTTAACCCTCAAATGGCCTTGTTTGTCTCCGCCTTTCCCAGTTGGGGGATCCGGCCTGGGAGGCTCACCGAGGAGCCGCAAGTGCTGACTCCAAGCGGGGGAGCTGCTCACCAGCCCTGGCCCCCGTGTGGCCGGCGAGCCCCAGAGCCTCGGGGGGTTATTGGATGAAGCCGGAGCCGTGTGCAGCAGGGGCAGGTTCTCGTCCCCTTGCTGTTGGCCCGGGGCAAGCCGGGGGCTCAGCAGCCTCCAGACCAGCAGCATCTCTAAGGAGAGCCTTGGGAGATGCTCAGACCACTGTGCCCTTGGAAGCCATTATCAGAGCCCACCCTCTTGGGAGGGCCCTTGTCATCCTTCGTCCTAATTCCGCAGCCTGAACCAGCCCATCCTGAGGCTGGCACTCCACTTCCCTGCCGCGGTCCAGCCTGGAGAAGCCACTCTGAGTGCACTTACGCGTACCCAGGCTTTCTCTGCCTGGACAGGCCATGTAGCTGGGCGGGTGGTGACAGACACACAGCACGCTCTGTTCTAACAGGCTCGGGAGATGTGACGGGAACCTGCCCTCGCCCCAAACTTGACGTTTACCAGATCGCCCCCAGTCGGGTCTCCCTAGGACCAGAGGGACGCGCCTGGTGCTTACACATCCATCCCCTGGTCAAACGGCCCCGATTAGCCGGGAACAGTTCTTCCCTGCAGAAGCATGTGGCATTTCATCAGCACGCGTGCCCTGATCCTTTCTGATTTCAGAAGGTGGCTCTGGAGCTCCAAAGGGCAAAGCCCCTTGGGACGCCTGGCCAAGAGCCGCCTTTTGTCTGCTAACCCTCCCTCCAAGGCTTGGCGCTGACCCTTTATCTGTGTAATTAACCGTGGCCCCCAATGTTTAATCATAACTGGTGCTCCTTGATCCAGAACCCCTACCCCTCAAAATCCGTCCTAAAGCAGATGCTGGTTGATCCAGTGATGGGCTCGGAAGCAGGACCGGTAGGGACGCCGGGGCCAACGCCGCCCCTCCGTAGGCCGGCTCGGAAACCCTGGAGGGGGAGCCCTCGCGTTCACGGGGTCTGACTCACCCAGGAACTTCACGAAAGCAGACAACCCTGGGAAGGGGTTCACTGAAAAGGGGGGTTGGGAGCCCGAAGGCGGGTTCAGGTCGGGGTGGGAAGTCACAGAAAGGAGAGGTCAGTCTCTGGGGGGCCCTCTGAGCAGGCCTCACCCTCTCAGCTCTGCAGGCTGCCCTGAGGCCCCAGCCCCGGGAAAAGCACACCCGCTGCCGGCACGTATGCAAAAGGCCCAGGTGTCCCAGAAATGCCCCAGGAAGAGGGGCCGGGCTGTTTGTGGAGAGACCAACCCCGCGTCCTCCGTCCGTCCTTCCAGAGGAGGAAGGAGGGCGGGTGGCCTGGTGGTTTCTGTGCCACCCCCGACAGCAGTGGCTTCAAAGATCGCAGCTTTCCCCTTCTGTGAGAGTGTGCTCAAGGGCCCCTGGGTCTGGAGGACGCACGGGTGGGTGGAGTCCCACTGGGCCCGCCGGGCCCCTCCATCCACCTCACCCCAGGGCACTTCAGCTGAGCTTTGGAGAGAGACAGTGAGGCCCCTCCCGGTCCTGCGCCCACTGACCCCCCCACTTAGCCCGGCTGTCTGGGGCAGCCCCCTACAGACGGCACCCCGGCCGCCCTCTGCTCCCCAGAACCAGACTGAGAGGCAGCTCTTCCCACCTCCCGTCGCCCGCAAACATTGACCCTGGGTGAAGCCGGGTCTTGTGGAGCGCAGTCAGGTCCCTGAAGCATGTGGGCTGGGCTGTGGCTTCCTCTGGGCAGACGGCTTCTCAGGCGCGCAGGTCCTGGGGGCCATCGCGGTGCGTCTCTGCCCTCCTCCGGCATGTGCGGGGACGGTGACACAACTGCTGACCTCCAAGGCATCAGGCTGACCTTCAGAGACATAGCCACTGAACTTCGGGGCCTGGCATGAGCCCCAGTCCCCTGTGAGAGGCACTGCATGCTGGGGACTGCAGAGGCACCCGTGGGAGGGGCCCGTCCACACCCACCCTTCCGCTCCCCGCCACGGGAAGGAGTCCGGCAGGGTGGACAGCCCTGTCCCCAGGGCCGCTGCCGGAAGACCCTTCCTAGGGCCCTCACCCCTCGGTCTGCGGACCCTTCCCTCCCAAACGAGGTCTTTGCGAGTCCATGCAGCCCCCACTTACCCATCTCAGCACGGAGGTCTTCGCAACTGGAGGGCGAAGATGGTTCTGTCTCCCTGCACCTGCTCAGGCTTAATACGGAAACATTCAAGAGGCTTTATTTCTCTGCTTGAGGCAAGAGTGGAAGATGGCCTGCCTCTGGGGGAGCCCATCTTCGCACGGCCTGTTCCCTGACCCTGGGTGCAGGGGTCTGTGTGCGACCACAGAGCCGGGCCAGCGCACCCCTGGGGCAGAAGGAGGCCCCAGGTGCCGGGACCCCGGCCAGGCGCCCCTGCCCAGCCCCTCGCCCAGGTGGTGTCGGGCCTCCTCAGCAGAGTTCGTGGGCATCACCTCCCCCAGGCCCAGACCTGCAACACAGACCCTCTGGGCTCGGAGTGTGGGTGGGCGGCCGGCTGGACAGGGAGGGCGAAGGCACTGTCCAGGGGTCCAAAGGGGACAGGCAGTCTCCCTCCGGTTGCCCGGGCTCTGCAGGACAAGCGGGAATCCTGCGGGGTTTCACGGCATGAGCTCCCGGAAACACCGGGTTTTACTGCGAGGAGCTCGTGAAACAAGAAGTTTGGTTCTCAAATACACACCAGGCCCCAGACCAGGAGTTTTAACTAAGTGGCTGGGGAAGGGGGACGACTTGAGCCATGGGGGGGCCAAGGGCAGGGGACTCGCTCAGTCCAGGGCCTCACACGGAGGCGAGTCAGGGCGCCCCTGCACGCCGAGACCCCGGGAACCCCCGGAACTGGTGGAGCCGGGTCACATTTCTCGGGGACCCTGTGACAGGGCTGCTGCCCTCGCCCACTGCGTGCTGGCCTCGGGGGCTTCACGCCCACAGCTCTCGGGGCCTCAGCCTCCGGTTCCCAAGTCTGCGAGGAGGGTTTGGTATTTAGTCCTGTTTCCCTCTGCTTTGTCCACCGTGTTTTACTTCTAGGCCCAAAGAGCAAAGCTCTCCCTGGGGGATGAAGCCGAGCAGAGTCTGGGCACCAGAGGGTCCCCGGGCCCGGCGACAGGCCCGTCGGGCAGGGGGCCTGAGCGCGAGGCAGCACGGACCCTGCACAGAGCCCACCGCCCAGGGCCCTGCCCGGGGTCACAGGGAGCCCCGCTCCGGCCGCTGTAGAGCAGAGGCTGGGAGCCCTTCCAGCCATGCGCTCCGGCCCTACACCGGCCCACACTTCCCCCTCTGGGAAGACGACGGGCTCCAAGAGCCTCCTGTGAGGCAGGGAGCGGCTGGAGCCCCACCCTGGCCCCCCGGGGGTGACACTGCACCCAGGGCAGCTGCGGAGGCTGGCGGTCCCAGCTCTCAGCTGGGAGACCCCCAGCTGCCCTGAGGACGCGAGTCTACACCTTGGCTGGCGGTGACTTTAGAGCTGCCCCCGCCAAGTGTGCTTTCCAAAAGGCGCTCTGTGTCCACACGCCCCGAGGAATCTTTGCGCGCTGACCCCTGCCCGTCCTCAGGGCTGCCGTGCGAGCTTTCCCGCTGTGCAGGGAGGTTTCGCCGGGTTGGGGGGCTGCCCCGAGGGTCTGAGGGTCTGAAAGAAGCTGCCAATCAAATCTGTGGCTGCAGTTTCAGATGCCTGAGATTTGTCTGAATATGTAAATGATGTTAAATGTTTAGGGGAAACTATCGTGTTTATGAATTAATCAAATGGTGAGTAAAGTGACTGACATTTATTATTTTATACCAATATTAATAAATCCATAAATAATATAACAAGATCTGTGAGTTCAGCCTAGAGGCTTAAGGAAAGACATTTAAATTTGTAACTTGAATAAGCTGGGTATCGATTAAAACCCAAGGACTGTTAAGTGTTCCCTCTGGAAACATGCTTGCGTGGTTGGGACCCGGGACTGGCTCCGCACCTCATTTGGTCTCTGATCTTCATTCTGGCCACAGAGATGCCCTGGCCCACCAGAGTCAGGCCTTGCCCACCTCCCAGCACATCCCAGGGGCACTCACGGCTCAAGGACACTGCCTGGTTTTCTCTTGCTCACTTCCGGACGCATTCGCTTCATTTGTTTGTCTCCCGACTAGAGGTAAGTTCAGGGAGTAGGGCGCTCCCATCTTCACCGTGGGTGGAGTGGGGCGTAGTCAGGTCCCTGATCTGAGAAACCAGTCAGAGACGCACCTGCAAGCAACGTTGTTGGCAGCCTCACCTCAACACCATTCCAGTGGCCCCAGGGTCTCCCCAGACCGTATACGAGCTGATCCTCACAAGTGCTCTGTTCTTAAAGAGGATGCCCCCTCTCCCCCGCTCTGTCCTCCGAACACTCCCCACCTCTTGAGGCACCACCCAGTCCCCTCTTCCCCACTCATTGAGGCCCCTTGGGCCAAGCCTCTTCCCGAAGAGAGGGGCCCCAAGGTTACTCTCCCCTCTGGTGTGACCTTGCAGTCCTGCTGGGTTTGATGAGGTCTGGGGGAGGAAGATGCTCGGGGACGACAGGACTCCAGACACAGGGTGCCCCAAACTGCAGGGTGCTGGGGTCACCTGGTGCTTTCGTTCTTTTAAGGAGGCTCTGGCCTCAGGCTCGTTTTCGCTGTACATAAACAGCATTCTTTATTTACCTCCATGTGGGCTTTTAGAAATGGCTTCTGTTCACGGTTTCTAAAGAAGACGTTGACAAGCACACAGAACAGCTTCACTTTCTGATGATCTGTGTTCATCTAAAGCGACCTCTGTGTGATTGAAGCCCTTTCTTTTCAGGTCCAAGTTTTTGAATTAAAGAAAGCATGTGCGAATCCCTCAACTGATGATGGATAAACAAAATATGCCATCTCCAATGATGGAATGTTATTCAGCCATTAAGAGGAATGAATTGCTGATTCATGCTAAAACATGAGTAAACCCTGAAAACCTTAGGCTAAGTGAAAAGTGCCAGTTGCAAAAGGCCACATATGTATTGCTCCATTTACATGAGGCGCTCAGTATAGACAAATCCATAGAGACACAAAGTAGGTGAGTGGTTGTCTGGGGCTGGGGAACAGAAGGGATGAAGAGTTACTGCTCATGGGGTTTCCTTTTGGGGTGATGAAAATGTCTGGAATTAGATAGTGGTGATGTTACATAACTTTATGAATTTACTAAAAACCACTGAATTGTACATGTAAAAAGGTGAATTTATGGTATGTGAATTATATCTTAATTTAAAAAATATAAATAGTCTAAATACACCAAATAGAAGATAGCGCTTGGCAGAGTAGTTTAAAAAACATGATCCAACCATTTGTTGTCTACCAAAAGCTCACTTCAAATATACAGGCAGGCCGAAGGTAAAGAGTGAAGAAAACTACATCATGTGTACGTTAATCAAAAGAAGTAGAAGTGGCTATGTTAGTATTGGTAGTACAGACTTCAGGGCAAAGAAATTACAGACAGAGAGCAGGGAAGGGTATTATATAATGATAAAAGGGTCCATTCACCAAGAATACATAGCAGTCTTAAACGTGTCTGTACCAAACAGCAGAGCTTCAAAATGCTTGAACCAATACTGATAGAATTTAAAGGAGAAATAGTCAAATCCACAATTGCAGTTGGGGAGTTAAACATCCCATCTATCTCTCTGTACCGAAAGATAGAACATCAGCAAAGATATAGAAGAGCTCAACGATACCATTAACCAACAGGATTTAATTGACGTTTAAAGAACCTCCCCCCAACAACAGCAGAATTCTTTCAAGTGGCCACGGAACATATACAAACATAAACCATGCCCCAGGCCATAAAGCAAACCTCAATGAATTTAAAAGAACTGAATCCATACAGGGGGTGTTCTCCAACCACAATGAAATCAATAACAAACAGATAAGAGGTAAAACTATACATGCTTGGAAACTAAACAACACACTTCTAAGTGACCCATGAGTCAAAGAGGAAGTGTCAAGGGAAATTTTAAAAATACACAAAACTGAATTAAAATAAAAATACAACACATCAAATATTGTAGAATGCAGCTAGGGCAGGACTGAGAGGTAAATTTATAGCACTAAAATGTATATATTAGAAAAGAGGAGATGTCTAATCAATAATCTAAGACCCCACATCAAGAACCTAGAAAAGGAAGATCAAAATAAATCTAGGGCTTCCCTGGTGGCGCAGTGGTTGAGAGTCCGCCTGCTGATGCAGGGCACACGGGTTCGTGCCCCGGTTTGGGAAGATCCCACATGCCGCGGAGCGGCTGGGCCCGTGAGCCATGGCCGCTGAGCCTGCGCGTCCGGAGCCTGTGCTCCGCAACGGGAGAGACCACAACAGTGAGAGGCCCGCATACCACAAAAAAAAAAAAAAAAAAAAAAAAAAAAAAAAAAAAATAAATCTAAAGCGAACAGAGGAAGGAAATACTAAAGGGCAGAAATCAATGAAATTGAAAAGAGTAAAATGGAGCAAATCAATGAAACAGAGAGAAGATTCTTAGAAAATATAAATAAAATTGACATATCTCTATAAAGAATGATTAAAAAGAGAGAAAATTCAAATAACTTATATTGGGAATGAAACAGGGGATATCAATTCAGAGCCTGCAGACATCAAAAGGGTAATAAAGGGAGAGCTACTACAAACAAAATTAAACACATAAATTTGAGAACTTAGATGAAATGGACCAATATTTTAGAAAACATAAACTACCACACCACACTCAGTATGAATAAATAATTTGAATAGCCCTATAACTATGAAGAAAGTTGAATTTATAATTAAAAGATTCTCCCAAAATTAACCTCCAGCACCAGATGGTTTCCCTAGAGAATTCCATCAAGCATTTAAAGCTGAATTAACACCAATTCTATACAAACTCTTCCAGAAAATAAGAGGGAAGACTTCGTAATTCATTCTATAAAGCTAGTAATTACTCTGATACCAAAACCGTACAAAAAGAGAGAACCACAAACCATCATCCCTCATAAATATAGACACAAAAATCCTTATAAAAAATCAGTAAATAGAATTCAGCAACACATAACAAGAATTATATAGCGTGAAAGTGCAGTTTATTTCAGGGATGAAAGGCTGTGTTCAGTTTTTGAAAATCTATCAACCTACCATCTGAACAGGTTAAAGAAGAAAAATCATGTGTTCGTATTGACTGATGCAGAAAAAGCATTTGAAAAAGTCAATACACATTCATGATGAAAATTCTCAGAAATATAAGAATAGAGAAAAACTCTCAACGTGTTAAAGAACATCTAAAAAGAACCTGCACTAACTTTATACTTAATGGTGAAAGTCTAAATGTTTTTCCCCTAAAACAAGGCACAAGACAAGGATGTCCACTCCCATAACTCCTATTCAGCATCGTACTGGGAGTTCTAGTCAACATAATAAGGCAAGAAGAGGGATTAAAAGCCATTCAGACCAGAAAGGATGAAATAAAACTGTCTGTGTTTGCAGGTGACATGACTGTCTATGTAGAAAATCCCAATGACTATCAAAAAAAAAAAAACCCAGAAAACAAAACAAAACAAAAACCTCACGGAAAACAAAAACAAACGAAAAATTCCTAGAACTAATAGCAAGTTCTCAGAATACAAGATCAACAAAAAATCAATTATATGTCTATATACTATCAATAAACACATGGAAATCAAAATTAAAGATAAAATGACATTTAAATCACAAAAGGAAGGAAGAAAACGAAGGGTGAGAGGAAGAAAGATTTACTTGTAATAAATCTACCAAAACATGTACAGAACTTTTATGTAAGAACTACCAAATGATAATGAAAGAATCAATGAAAGATATCAACTTTCTCCAATTGATATACAAGCTTACAACAGCTCATTAAAATTCTAGTTAATTTTTTTCATACATATAGGCAAGGCTGTTCTAAAATGTATGTGGAAAAGCAAAAAAAAAAAGAAAGAGAAGAAAAAGTGGAGGCATCTGTCTATCCAAGTTCAAGACGTATTCGGAAGACTGGATCGTGTCTATCGAGGGACAGACACACAGATCAGTGGGACAGGACAGAGGAGCCAGACGCAGACCCACGCGAATGTGCTCAACTGACTTGTTACAAAGACAAAGAAACAATCCCACGGAGGAAATACAGCCTTTTCAACAAAGGGCACCAGAGTAAGTGGGCACCCAGGCAAGAAAGGACCTTGCCTGAAACCTCACACCTTACGTGAAAATTAACTCAAAGCAGGCCATATACTTCAACGTGAAAGCTAAAGCAGTAAAGCTTTTAGAAAAAGCATAGGAGAAAATGCGTGATATCTCTAATACCTAGGGCTACACAGAGTTCTCAGACTTGACATCAAAGGCTCAGTTCATAAATGGATACATTGATGGGTTGGACTTCATCAAAATCAAAAACATTTGCTCTATGAAAGACCCCATTAAGAGGAGGAAAAGATAAGCTATGGCCTGGGAGAAAAAACTACAAACCGCATATCTGACAAGGGACTAGTATCTAGAACATATAAAGAACTCTCAAAACTCAACAGCTTTTTTATTTTTTAAAAAGAGAAAGTACAAATAACCCAGTTATAAAACGAGCTGAAGTCACGAAGGGCTTTCCACCAAGAGGATCTACAGATGGCAAATTAGCACATGAAAAGATGTTCAACATCACAGCCATCAGGAAAATGCAAATTAAAACCACAATGAGGTATCACTACACGTTTTTCAGAATGGCTAAAATAAAAAATCCCAAATTCTGGCAGGAGGCAGAGAAAATGGATCCCTCAGATACAGCTGCTGAGAAGGTAAAATGGTAGAGCCCTCTGGAAAACAATTTGGCAGCTTTTAAAAAAAACAACTAAACATGCAATTACTATATGACCCAGTAATTGCACTCCTGGGCGTTTATCCCAGAGAAACGAACATTTTTTCCCCCACAAAAAACCTGGGCACGAATGTTTATGACAGTTTTATTTATAACAGCCAAAGTGTAGGAACAGGCCAGATATTCTCCAACAGTAAGGCAGCTGAGACGCACCCAGACCACGGACAACTACTCAGCCCTAGAAACGAGGGGACGACCCGGTGAGCCTCCAGGCATCCACACTCAGTGACAAAAGCCAGTCCCCAGGGTTATGCACCGGCGTGACTCCTTTTCTGCAACATTCTGGAAATGGAAAACCTGCACAAACGGAGAAGAGATGAGGAGTTGGTGGGGCTGAGGGGCGTGGGGGGAGGGCACACGTCTGTGTGTGGCTGGGCGTGCAGGTGAGTGTGATGTGTGTGTCTCGCGTGCGCACGTGTGCACACCTGTATGTGCGGGGCTGTGTGAGTGCATGGGTGTGTGCACACCTGTGCGTGTGTGCATGTAGGTGTGCCCAGGTGTGTGAGTGTTCATGCACTGTGCATGTACAGAGCGTGCACAGTTGTTCGCCTGGGTGCCCGCCTGTCTGCTCCACTCCTGGTGCCTGGCCCGAGACAGATGACTTCACTATGTCCTGGGGCCAAAGTGCTTTCTGGAAAAGTCCACGTCTGCAGTGGCACTGGGAATGGGGCAACAGGACTCGGCTCGGAGAGTGTTTATTTTACATGGGTCCTCTGGACCAGCTCCACGTGCGAAAGGAAGCCGGCCTGTGGGAGGGGCTCCTTCAGACCCGGAGTGACGGGGTGTCAGTCACTTGTGGAAGCCTGTTCCTGGTTTTAAGGAAAATAAAGTGAGCTGGCATCGCCTGCATCAGCTCCTGCATCATCTCCAGCATCGAGGCTCAGCAAAGCTCCTTTTAAATAGAGAGCTCTTCCATGGGCTGTATTTAGAATATAGCTCGATTAACCGAAAATAAGGTTTTGCACAACCCGTCAGAGCGACATCATCAGGCGAGCAGAGCCCATGGTAAGCAGCTCGGGAGCTGCGGGCCAGGCCTCATGCCATCTATGAACTGCAAGTGTCCCCCACCATGTGCTGGACAAGCTGCCGCGTTTGCTCTGGAAATCAGCATGGTAGGAAAAGACCACGTCCTCCGCCACATCAGAATAGGGTGTCTTAAGGCTCCCTTTCATACATTTTTTTAAAACCAGTGAAAACACATCTTTCATGATTACAGAGCCGACTCATGCAAACCGAGATACAGACGACCCAGCAGGTCTTGGCACAGAGGGTCCCCAGGAGCGACCTCTGACAATAGCAGCATCCGTCGCCTCCCTGCCCATCGTCCCTGGTCAGCCCTGAGTGGGGCCACACCCAAGGCCAAGTCGACTCGGCGTCCACACTGGCAGGGAGGCACACCCCGCACCACCGGCCCTCACCCACGGAGAAGCTAGGGATGGAGAGGCCGGTGGTGGGCCCTGGGCATGGGAGGGCGCCTCCTGGCTGCCGGGGTCCAGTCGGCAGCAGCGTCCAGGGGAGACCGCAGCTCAGCCAGCAATGAGCAGAGCAGGAAGGACAAGGGCCAAGGTTTTCAAAGAAAATGCAGGGGGCAGGGAATCGTGTTTAAAATCAGAGAATGAAAACACAAAGTGGCAGAAATTGCAGGTCAGAGAGAGCTCGGCAAGTTTTGGTCACGGGCAGGGCCACACATCAGCATCAAAGCGTTGGTACGCAGAGGCTGGCAGCTGATTCCCTGGAGGCACTGCTCTGATGGAAGGCAGGGTCCTTACCGGGGGTGAGGGGCTTCCTGGGAAAAGCAGACGGTGGGCGTGGAGGGAATCAGACATGCGGCTTGGCGCTGGCTTGCCAGAGGCAGGAAACCTGACCTGCAGAGCGGGTCCCAGAGAAGTGGCCGCTCTACGTGGGAGGGCAGGGCTCCTGGGCGCTCCCGCACAGACGGAAGGGCAGGACCAGGCCCCGGGGCTCGGAGGCAGGGGCAGCGGCTCTGGCAACACCCGGGCTCGGGTCAGCTGCAGTCACTCCTCCCGCGGACGGAAGCCAGCTCGGGTGGGCTTCTCCCCTCCACTGCCCACTGACCCCTCACCTGCCGTCCAGCCCAGGTGGGTACCAGGCAGGGTCGGGGGTGAAGAGAACCCGATGAGTGCAGTGGGCCAGGACGGCATCCATCCAACATTTTGGTAACAACAAACAACACGATCCTGGATTTCTAGTCCCCATGACGACAGCTAGTAGCATGGTGGTCGCTTGTTCTGGTTTTATCAACATTGAAGCACAGATAAGGTCTTCGGGCCGAGCAAAGCTCAGCCACAGGAGGCCAGGCCGATGCTTCCGGACAACGTGCTCTGAATAGTGAGCTGTCGTCATCGCCTGCATTTGCTTTATTCTTTTGACAGCAGAGACTTTACCCTGGGCTGATTTCCCACAGAGACAGGACAGACAAGGCTGGCGCAATGGGAGAGGAGGCCGCGTGAGGAATGGAGCTAGACGCTTCCCAGCAGATCTGGCCTCAGTCGGGCGAGGGGTGCCGAGCTTCTTGGGTGCAGGCTGGAGCCCGGCGTCTCCAGAGGAGGAATGTTGACAACTTTTCTGCACACACATTCAGAAAAATAGCTCCTTCTACAGAAAGTGAATGCCTAACCTAACCCTAACCCTAACGCGTCCACCGGTACAGCCAGGCTCGTGGGCTCAGAGAGCCCTGTCTCAGGACAAACACGCAGCCACCACCTCCTCCAGCGCTGTCACCACTGAGTGGGGGCCCAAGTAAGGAGGAGTCAGTCCCACCCCACCCTGACCCGTCCTCGCCCCAGATACCTGGTGACGGGCCACGCAGTCTGGACGCAGTGTTCCTCTAATGGGTGACCGGAGCCCTGGCTTTCTACCCTGACCCGAAGACCCCCTCCCCTGACACAAGCTCACGTTTGGGGCCCAGTCCCCAAAGGCCGCCAGCTCGCCCTGCAGAGACCCACGTGGGAGCTGAATGCCTGCAGCAGTCGCGGGAGGAACCGGCAGATACCAGGTGGGGGCCAACCCCGGGCCCGGCACAGGCTGGATGGACCCACATGCTCCTGTCTGGTCTCCTGGGTCAAAGGTGACCTGCTGCTGGGACTGTCACTCTTCTGCCTCGGCCACGTGTCATTGGGCTCCATGTGGGTCCCGTGCGGTTCCCAGGACGGGGGTCTCCACTGTGGCAACTCCTGGGGACCCTCCCTCCACTCATCCAGAGCCAAGACAGTCCCTTGAAACCCTTGAGCGCCCCAGCTTCCCTCAGACAAATGAGGTGCCCCTGGCTAACAGAGGTGGGACGCACAGGGACCTGGGGTGGCATCTAAAGGAGAGACAATTTGTGTAGGGACCCAAGACACCAGACAAATGGAAACACTGCCCATGGGGCAAGTGTCCACTGCCACAATCAGGGAACGTGTTTTCGTGGGGTCTGAATCCTTTATTCCCCCAAACAATCCTTTGTTCTGAGATAAATACAGAAAAAGCCCCACCAGCTAAGGCAGAAACACAGTGTATAATCCCATTCTTCAAAACTGTTATTAATTAAGATCCTCCCCCGAGAGCCAAGTCCAGCTAGAAGCAACCGTGGATGGACCTACTGCCTCGGTTGCACACGGCTTCCATTCCACCAGCCCCTGGGGAATTTCTGCTGCAAAGATGACAAACGTCCCCCAAGAGGCGCTGGTTTATTTTTATACCCAAAGTGCTCTGAAAGAGGCCTTTTTATTATTTTGAGGATCTCACCTAATTGTGTTCATCTAAGTGGTAACGTTTGTTAAGATTTTTAATTTAAAAAACCACACAAGCCATTTACTTTATAAATACAAAACCGCTCAAGCCCAAGATGTATTTAAACGAAAACGAACCAGCTTCCCTGCTCTGCCTCATAATTCGGCGCAGCTAAGACAGTTTCACACGGTGTGACTTTTCACATCGGAATGACGGTTATAAACAGGTAACAGAGGCTGTTTGGCGCTGAGCTCTGCTAACGCTTATTTTAAATATAAGGTAACACATGACTGAACTTATGTCAGCAGCATATTTATAAACTGTGTGCTTTGTATAGACACCCGAGCGCATGCAGTCACTCTCCCCTACGAGAGAGAGAGATGAGATTTCCTCAAAAAGTTAAACCTCGAACTACCATAAGACCCAGCAATTCTACTCCTGAGTATACACCCAAAGAACTGAATACAAGAATTCAGACAAAAATTGTGCACAGACGTTCACTGCAGCACGATTCACAGTAGCCCAAAGGCGGGAAGAGCCCAAATGTCCATCAACAGATGAGAGCGAATAGATGAAACGTGGTCCAGCCACCCCTGGAATGTGACTCGGCCGTGAGAAGCCCTGACGCTCGCTACAACAGGGATGAGCGTTGAAAACACTGTGCTCCGTAGAAGAGGCCAGACCAAAGGCCACGTGTTATATGATTCCGCGTATACGAAGTGTCCAGAAAAGGTAACTCCAAAGAGACAGAAAGCAGACTCGTGTTGTCAGGGGCTGGGGGAGGGGCACGCGGAGTGGCCGCTGGCAGGCGCTGGTTCTCGGGGATCAGAGGGTCCTGGAGGCGGATGGTGTGATGGCTGCACAACAGTGAACATGCACTAAATGCCCCGAATTGCCCTGGAACCTGCCGGCAAGGGGAGGGGGGAGAGCTGGGAGCGGAAATTGAGTCAGGGGGAGGAAAGAGTCTTTGGAGACCTCTCCTCAGGAGGGAGGTCTCGCCCAAGGCCCCCCAAAGCAGGCCTCCACATGGGCCAGGAAAGCAGGCGTGCACGAGCGCGTGGACACCCCAGCCGGATTCCTCCCTGCCAGGGCTCTGGGGGCAAACTCGCTTCACGGCCGTCTGTCGGGGCAAAGGCAGAGGCTGCGAGCGGCCGGCGGAGCACGAGGCCGGCTCTTCCCATAAAAGGCTCTGCCCGGGTCCTTCTGCATCACAACAAACATCACAGAGAGCTTGCTCATGTCTCATTGCACAAAGGAAACGCCAGTCTTCTATTCGGCCCAAGGTGACCTTGTAATTAACGTGTCACACTGAAGCCGAAACAGGAAAACTGGACACTTTCCAATCCTCTCAGCTGTCGAGTATCCGAAAATCCTTCTGCCGCTACTTTGGGAGCCCAAATATTTTATTGCAGAGGTTATGTTAAGGACTAAAAACAGATATAGCACCTGAATTCTGACAGTAAAGAATGCTAGACGTGGGCTTCCCTGGTGGCGCAGTGGTTGAGAGTCCGCCTGCCGATGCAGGGGACACGGGTTCGAGCCCCGGTCCGGGAAGATCCCACATGCCGCAGAGCGGCTGGGCCCGTGAGCCATGGCCGCTGAGCCTGCGCGTCCGGAGCCTGTGCTCCGCAACGGGAGAGGCCACAGCAGTGAGAGGCCCGCGTGCTGCAAAAAAAAAAGAACGATCTCAAGTCAGCAACAGGTCCAAGGTTCCTGTGGCGTCAGGGAGCTGGAATACCCACGTCAGGGGCTGGGCCCTCTCCAGAGTCAGGGGAGGGGCAGGCCTGGCCCCAGAGCAGAGGGTGAGGGACCCGTGGGCGCGGGCGATGCCAGGATCCAGAGGTGCCTCTGGGGCTGCAGAGCAGAGCCTGCAAGGGCCGGCCACACCCACCTCCAATTCCCCGACTGCGTGCCCTCCACTGTCTCCACCCAGGACTGTTCCGGGGTGATCTGTGGTGTCCCCTCTGGCGGGGAGAGTCTCTGCTCTGCAATGTCATCCCCCATCACTGCCCAGCCGACAAGGAAGGAGCCCAGGAGCCGCCACCATCAGACTCTCACAGGCTTGTCCACAGACTAGCTTCTCTGAACAATCCTGCCCCTGTCCTCACCACAGAAGCAGCAAGGGACCCCCTGGACAGCCTGGGAGCCCTCGGGGCCTTGCTCCGAGCCCATGGGATCCAGGAGGTTATCAGCCCAAGGAACGCCCTCAGTGAAGCTCAGCCCTAGGATCTCAGCTGTGCGGTCAGGAGCCTGGTGGAGAACCGGCAGGAGGGCCCACAGCTGCCGTCAGAGCATCATCTCCCTCTGGTGGCCACTTCCTGAGGGCTCACCCTCCTCAGCTCCACCGGAGGCTGCATCCAAAGCCCAGGATGCCAGCGATCACCCTCCCCACCCCAGGGACACCACCGTCACCTTCCCACCCCAGGGACACCGCCGTCACCTCCCCACCCCAAGGACACCGCTGTTACCTCCCCACCCCATGGACACCGCCGTCACCTCCCCACCCTAGGGACACCGCCGTCACCTTCCCACCCCATGGACACTGCCGTCCCCTCCCCACCCCATGGAAACTGCCGTCACCTCCCCACCCCATGGACACCCCTGTCACCTCCCCACACCAAGGACACCACCATCACCTCCCCTCTTGGCTGTGCCCCCACCGCAGGGCTGCCCTGTCTCAAGCCAGTGGCTGGTCCTCATATGCCCAGGTGCGTGGGCTCCATGCTGCCCCTCTGGCCCCTCTAGCTAGGTGTGGACATGGGTCCAACCACCAGGGAAGCATCACCTAGGAATGAGCTCTCACACTCTACTCCCCAAGAATTGGCCCAGTGTGGAAACATGGAGGTGGGGAACACAGAAGCTCAAGGCCTTTGGCCAGGGTGACAGGCCTCAGTCCTGCTGTCCACTCCTCTTCCCAGCCGGCCAGCCCCCCACCTTGACCGTGGCAAGGGGGGGGCTCTGAACCTGGAGTGGCGAGGTCCACAGAAACAGTGCCATTGAGGCTGACACTTGCCAAGGCCACGCGTCATTGTCACAAGGCTCAGTCTCTGTAACACACCAGGGCCACACAGGAGCCCAGAAGCTACCTAACTGTGGGTTAAAATGTCTCTGGAGATAAACTGCAGACCCACCTCCAGTCAGCCTTTAAAGAGACACCCTGAATGTTGCCAACCAGATGAAGGAGTGGAATGCCACCAAGTCTGGTAACACAACAGGGCACAGAGGGGTTGTTGGTAAGTGTCAGAGGCCATTGTCTCCACTAGCACACTGCCATTACCACCATCACCATAATCACCATCACCACCATAACAATCATCACCACCATCATCTCCATCACTATCATCACCATCATCATCAACATCACCACCACAATCAACGTCATCATCATTACCACCACCATCACCATCACCACCACCATCACCATCACCATCACCACCACCATCACCATCTCCATCACCATCATCACCACCATCACCACCACCATTACCAACACCATCACCACCACCGTCTCCATCACCATCTCCATCACCATCACCATCTCCATCACCATCTCCATCTCCACCACCATCACCATCACCACCATCTCCATCACCATCACCATCACCATCACCATCTCCATCACCATCTCCATCACCATCTCCATCACCATCACTATCACCATCACCATCACCATCACCATCACCATCACCATCACCATCACCATCCTCCCATCACCATCATCACCACTTTCATGACCACCACACTCACCATCATCCCTGCCATCAGCACCACCACCATCATCAGAAGGTGGTAGCTTCCTAGATCGTACAACCCGAAGGATACTTCTGTGACCTGGAAAATGCTGAGGTTAAGAATCAGATGGAACGCGATGGTTTATTTGGTGACGGGAGAATGGAAAGGCATTCTTTTAGCTCAGGCTTTGTCATCATGTGGCCCCTCCAAAGCTACTCCAACATGCCCGCCTTTGTGTTTAAAGGGAGATCAGCACAAGGGCACCGATGGGAGTCTGGTTCCACCCTGATCTTCCTCAAACCCAAGCAGCAAAGTGTACTTTGAACCAGTGGTCTCCACATTCTCTCTCCCTTTTTTCTTTTTAGCAGAAGAGCCTTGATTTTCCTGAACTAAATCTCACCAGGAGCCCAGGATGCACAGTCTCACAGCAGAGCTGCCCTAGTCGGCCAAGGCTCGAGGCTCAGAGGCTCCTGAGCATGCCGCCCGCCCCTGCCTGAGGCCCCTCTGTCCTCGCCCATCAGGGGATGAGTCTCTGGGCACTTCGGGGGCTTCAGGCCTGTCCTAGAGCCCACATCCTGCAGGGAAACAACACGTCTGCTGCCCAAACTCCGAGACCCCAAAGTCAGCCCTTCTCCTGAAGTTTCTGAAGGGTTTATTGATCACGATGCACAGCCCAAGCTTATACCACGGAATTCAACAGTGCCTACGCCGGCTCTCACCCTCCACAGTGGCCCCAGGCCACAGTGTCCTCCTGCCCACTGTCCAAGGAGCCACCACGTCCCAAACAGATGCCCAGGGACAAGGGACCATGGCACGTCCTGTGAGCACCAGCCGCTCTGAAGAGGGCAGGGGCCTCCGGGTGGATTGAAACCTGGTGGGGCTGCTCGTGGCCACAAAAGTGCAGTTTCGCACATCTGTGCTTCTCCTCAAACTTGCAAAAGGAAGACAAGTTTTGACAGTAAAAATTATATTTCTTCCTTTCATTTCCGCTGAGGTTTCAGCACCAGAAACACCAGTCTCTTTCCAGGAGGCGCTTCCGCTGTTCACCGTCAGAAAGGAGAGGCTCCCTGAGCGGAGGCTGGGCCTCGGGCAGTGCCAGCCTCCACCGGGCAGCCTCATGCTCCGGAGACTGGATGGCGCTCCAGCCGCCCTGGACCCACTGCCGGCCCGCCGGTTCTGTCTCTGGTGCGGCTCATCCACAGGGTGAGGAATCCTTCGTGAGGCTCCTGGGGCGCTGAGGGGCAGCCGGGGTGGCAGCTATGATGAGGGTCCACCCCCAGCCCAGGACCCAGCCCTTATTTATGTCTCAGTGTCCAGCCCGAAGCTTCTGGGCCAGATGATGATGTCACTCATCAGAGACCAGCTCACATGAGCCACTCCGTCCATCCGCGGTCTCCCTTCACTCCGCTGTGTTGTTCTCTGCTTGACCCGCCCGTCTCTGTGCACATGGGTTTCCCACCCAGCACTTAGAAGCTGGGGAGATGGAGCCATTAGGGGCACAACAAATGCCTCATTAACAGGAGGGGTCAAGCTGCTGGTCTCCGAGCAGCACAAGGGGGATTTGTGGGGGGATTCCGGGTGCGGTTCCCTCCCTGCGGCCAAGCGGGCGAGCCTCCTTGAGGGTCCCAGCAGTGTCTGCAGGGCGCCAGGGATGCCCACGAGGCCAAGCCAGAGGATCGTTCTCATCCAGCCCAGGATGCCCCAGGAGCGGAGCCAGCACCCTGCTCAGGGCAGGCAGAGGAACCGCCCTTTGCCATCGACGGCTAAGCTGGGGCTGCCCCCACCAGGACCAGACACCTCATAGAGCTCACGGACACAGGACCCCTGATATGGAGTGAATTAGCCAACTGCTGCCCAGGCAGCCCCCTGGGCTGAGTCCACGGCTGTGCTCAGAGCTCAGCCAGCTGTGACCTCCGTGCCTTGGGTCGGCCACCCCCAGGGATGCTGCCCTTCCAGGTGAGGAAAGCTGACTGTGGCCACGCTGGCCACGTAGCGGTGGGTCCTCCCCACGATCAGAGCCACGCGGCTCACCTCTCGGGTCTAAACTCCCCGCGACGGATCTCGATTTTGTTTCTTCCCGTGGTCATGGGCAACCTTCAGAAGGCTTCTTGGCATCAGTGTGAGTGTTGGCTGTGTTAATAACACAGAAATAAGAGGTGTCTCCAGGGTGGCAGCAAGCCAGACGTCGGGGCTCCGCCCTGCAATTCAGAAGCTGAGCTGTTACTGATCAGAAGATGGGCCCTAACGTGAGCCCGGAGGAGAGCTGAGAAGGAGCTCAAGCCCACAAGTGGCGGCCACAGCAGGCCAGGGCCCCCCTAAAAGCCCTCGGGAAGCCATTCTCCTGGTAAACACGACATGCTTCCCTGCACAGAAAACAGAGGAGCGCTAGACTCAGCCTGGCACATCAGAGGCCGATTCTGAGCTGGGCCCTTCCTTCGGTGAGGACGCCGGCCCCCTCCCTCCTGTCCCCAGCAACAGAGAGGCTCCCAGGTGACGGAGAAAGACACCTTCTCCCGTGCCCTCCCACCACCGTCAGGGCCTCACCTGGGGACCCTCTCTGAGGCAGCCCCGCCCTGTGGCCGCCAGGTGCCGGGAATCCTTCACAAGCTGCCTCTGGACAAAGGGAATGCGGCCTGAGGTTCTGGGTCACTGGAGGGAGTGCTCTGGGCTGCTTTGAACTAAATGGGCTGCTCTTCTCACAGAAGGACAGGGGCTGGCTCTACTCTTGCTCCATGGCTTCTGCCACTAAGGGTAAAATCCACCTTCAAAAATCTAAGAAAAAGCGTCCAGTAAAGCTCAGTAATAGGCTTTGGTAAATTCCGTATGTATAGCTTTCCAGGTTGGAATTCTTTCCAGAAGTTGACGGGCTGGGTTTGTTATGATCGACGCAGTAGCCTTTACCGAGCCGTCTTCGTCACAGGAAAAGGCCAGGCTCCCACACCGTCCCGGACGCAGAGTTCTCCCCCGACCAGGGTCACGGCCTGAGGGGCAGGAAGCGCCCCTGCCGTGGACGCCGGGAATCCTGCCCCCACCCCTCACCTTCAGCCAGTTCATGCTGGGCTCCTGGCACCTAGAGCTGCAGTTGCTGCTTCTGAAGCCGGCAGAGGGGACCCAGCCGAAGCCCAGCGCCTGCACGGCTGCCCTGCGCCCCGAGGCTCTGCTCGGCTGTCCACCTGCACGGTCACCCGCTCCCAGTCACGGCCCATCGGTGACACCGCGGCCTAGAGGGACCACATCAAAGCAGCTCCACTCGGAGCCAGGAGCTGAGCCCGGCCATTCAGACGCAGGCCAGTCCTTCCTCCCCTCTGCGCTGGGGGGGCGGAGGCTGCCCGCTGACACAGTTCAGGGCCGCAGCCCCTGCCCTCGCCACACGGGCCTCCCACCGACCCACAGACCTCAGGCTGCCACAGCCAGGCGCCAGCTGAGGGCGGAGCGGGGTTCCCAGGAGGGTGGGGGGCCAGGGAGGCGCAGAGGCAGGGGAGAGACCGACAGGGGCGGAGGTGGGTTCCCACCCCCACCCCAGGAAGTGCACACCACGCTGGTGTCAGCCCAGCCTCGACCATCTCTGGGCAACGCAGGCATCAGCGCAGGCTCTGAGGGCCCTCAGCTCGGCTGCAGTGGGACCAAGGCCTGACCCCAAGAGCAGGGCCAGTGGTCAACCACTAGCCCCAAATACCCGGGCCTGGCCAGGACGGCCGGTGGGACTCAGCGGGGGTGCTTGTCTGGACATGGCTTGGAGCAGGCCTAGGGGCCCAGCAGAAGGGAAGGGGCCCACGTGGGCTCACATGACCACAGCCCAGCAGAAGCTACATCGCCAGAGGCACAGCCCAGATGGCAGGTCAGGAGGTGGTGCCGGGAGGGGAGGGGTGACCCTACCTTGTCTAAGCCCTCGCAGACAAGGTCACCATCTCCTCCCCACCAGCCCGAGTGTCGAGTCCACGCCAGGCGGCACTGCAGGGGCAGAGTCCCCGGGGAAATCGGAGTGTGTCCGTCTGCCCTGGGCGCCTGTGGCCCCGGAGCCGGGCTCAGAGCTGCCTCTAAAACAAGAAAGGGCTAAAGGCTGAGGTGACCCCAGCAGGGCCGCCCTTCTGCCCTGCGTGGCGGATCCCAAGCTGTCATGGGGCCCAGTGGGCAGCCAGGCGATGCTTCCTAGGCGTGTGGTCATTTATAAAGTGTGGACCGAGGGCAGCAGGGGCAGGACAAGGCCCAAGTCTGGGCCTTTGCTGGGACGGGCTTCTGACAGCTGGATGCACCCAAGCGCCCCTCCTGGACCTGCTGTTTGCGTGGCTCTCGCTTTAATTACATGCTGTTACACAGACACTTCCTTCTGCCCAAGTCCAGCCCTGAGTGCACCTCCAACGCCTGTGATCCAACCTCGAGGGCCCCCAGGAGGGGTCTGCAGGCCCTGAGGTCTGTGGGCAGATGCCCCAAGCAGGGGTCTGAGCGGCACTGGAGTGACTCGTTCAGGAGGCTGAGACGGTGCCCGAAAGCCCCAGCTACCCTCCCCGGGGTCCCCGACGACCCTCAGGGCCTGGCAGCACCAGCGGGGCAGGCGACGGCAAGCAAGTCCGGGATCAGATTACCTCCACACTCACCCCCAGTCACCAGCGGACAAACGGACACGTGGGTGAAGGAAGCGGTCAGGCCCGGTGTCCTCCTGGGGCCATAGGGCAGATCGGGCCGGGGACACACTCACCCACTGGCCATAGGTGGTCGAGGTGGTCCTGGGGGGGTGGTTGGTCCTTCTTCCCCTCCACCTGCTCTCGCGACCCTGCAGGCCTAGGCGGGGCGGGCTGACCGACAGCGCCCTCCCGACACTGTGCACACGCCCCAGAGTCCACAGCGATGTTCCCGCGGGCTCGCAGGGCATCCTGGACTGTTCCTCAGCGGCCACCAGCTCAGCCCCCTTCCTGTTGGTTTTCTGAGGTTCTGGTGTCCCCTTTTGCCCTCCCAGCCCCTCTGCCGACCAAGCCCACACGCCCTTGGCCAGAGACCAGCAACGGACTATTATTTCCAGAAATCGAAGACGGCCCGACACAGGCCACATCGTCCAACGGGAAGTGGCGCTCCCACGATGCCCACTGGAGGTGCTCGTGACAGGGAATCACGGGCACGGCCCGATGAGGAAAAGGCTCAGCCCCCAAACCTGTTCCCTCTAACAGTCTTTCAGAATCCCATAAAAAATGACTGAATGGTCAGCACAGAAAACCTCAGTCATGGTGTTGAAAGTGGCCCCAGGGCCTGGCCACGCGAAGGCAGGGAGAACCTGATCGTAAGAAACGACAGCAAGACCTGGTGACTCTTGGCCTCATTTCACGCGTCAGGGCACGAGGGCCTCACAGTGAAGTGAACTCGATGCTCCACTGATGTGTCCGACGCCGGGTCTGGTCAGTGACACACAGCTCCCTCCACGCTGCCCCTATCCATCTCCAAGTTTCATCTTTTCACTGAAGTGACAAGGTCTTAAAGGCCGATGTCAGATTTGAGACAATAGTAACGAGAACAGGGGAAACAACGTTCTAGGAGACTTCCGTGGAAACCTAGCTTCATCTTCTTGTTTTAGCCCCACAGGGAGGACCAGCCACTCAGTGCCAGGGCCTGGCTCCCCGAGGTTTGTAAACAGCTTCCAAAGAGGAAAGCTGACGTGGGCAAAGACTGATTTAAGGTTATATTTGATTTGTCATGATAACTTTTCAAATTCTGTTTTGAAGGCTGGGCCCCAGGGACTTAATGCTGCTGAGACCTGGATTCACATGATCTTATCGATGCACCCGAGTAGCCCTGAAATGTAGTAATTTCCGCCTCCTTAATCCTGCCTTACCCACGCCCCCCAGGTCCGCCCAGATCCGTGGTCTGCGCTGCTCTCGGTCGGGGTGGGGAGAGGGGGTGTCGGGGGGAGCCCTGCCGTCGGCCCCATGTGCGGGCAGGTTTGGAACGTAGGGCAGGAAGTTAGAAGTTGCTCTCTACGGTTTGGGCTGAATTGAGTCCCTCAAAGCTCAAATGTTGAAATCTTAACCCCCCGCCCCTCACAAGGGACTCTATTTGGAGCTGGAGGTCTTGAAGGAGGTGATTAGGTTACACGAGGTCGTTAGGGTGAGCCCGGATCCCGAAGGACTGGGGTCCTTCTAAGGAGAGGAGATTAGGACACAGACACACAGAGGGATGACGTGTGAGGACACATAGAGGGAAGGCAGCCATCTACGCTCCAAGGACAGGCCTGCATCTTGGGCAGAGAACAGCCAAACCCGCCAGCAGCCCAGGTTTGGGGCCTGGTCACCTGGGACTCTGGGCCTGGCCTGTCACTCAGAGGCTGAGTGGGGAGGAGAGGCCGAGGCAGAGGTGGAGGGAGGGGAGGCCGGGGGGCTGGGGAGCAGGTCCTCTTGAGACAGGCTGGGACCTGGGACCGTTTGCAGCAGTGCTGCAGTGCTTGCATCTGGACATACCTCTCCTGGAGCAACAAAATACAAAGTAACCATGTGGGACCAAAAAGAACTGCGTGCATAGCAGTTGAGGCAAATTCTAGACAAAAGATACAAAGAAAGCAGAAAACCCGACTGCCACTCTTGAAGAGCCTGGAGCAAAAGCAGGGAACTGCGCCTGCCCCCTGCACACGCCACCACCTAAGGGTGGGCAAAACCACTTAAGCAGCCCCTCCGGCCCGACCCCTGGACCTGCCCCTACCCTCACCCTGTATAAGAAACAAGCTTTGGCCGCCTTCAGGGAGCCAGCAAGCAATGGAGCCTGTTGTTGTTCTCCCTCCCGCAGCAGGGCCCCCCATACCACCTTCCCGGAATTTCTTGTCTGGCCTCTGATTAATTTCTATTGATTAAGGAGGCCGAGAGCCCTGATGGGTAACACCCGAAGCACTCTCAGTGCTGCAGGGAGAGACCGCGGACCAGGGCGTCACTCCCAGGGCATGTGCTGAGGTCCAAGGCTGGTGGGGGAGGCCCCAGGCCCATGGGCAGGTAACGGGGTAGCTCGGAGCCAGGACGCGAGCGGCTTCCGGCGGGTCTTGATTTTTGTAAACCAGCAGAAGAGCGCCCTCTCCGAGGGCCGTCAGACTGTCCCAAGCGCATGAATGTGAATTGGACGACCGCGAACCCAGCTCATGAGAGGATCCAGGACACGGCAGGAGTACCCACCCCCAACCCCGGGAGCCCGCGTCGAGGGCTCGGGGCAGCACCCACGGGAGGTGGGGGGCAGGTGCCGAGTGGGATCAGCGCAGCGGTGAGTGAGGGTCCCGCTGGGAGGCCCAAGAGCAGCACTGTGGGCCCTGGGGAGGCTTGGGGGATGGGGCTTCTGTCCCGTTTCCCGGCCCCAGGGGCCACAGTTCGGAGCGGTCACTGCAGGACCCCTGCGTCTCCACCCAGACTCGGGCCTGCCTCCCAAGCATGCCTTCTTAGGAGGATTTTAAGTGATGGTGACGTCGCCCACGGGCAAGTGAGGCCGTGAAAAGTTGAGCCTCCGCAGAGGCTCGCCCGTCGCTTCCGTAACTAGTCCCACAAGCATTTTGGGCTAAAAGGGCACATTCCTGCAGAGCTGGGCAGGAAGGCTCGGCACCGGCGCCTGGTTGTAGGGTTGGCTTGGTAGACCAGACGAGCCTGGACCACGGCCCTGGGGCTCTGAGCTAGACGGAGGCTTAGTCCTCCTGTCCGCCCTTGGATATCAGAACGCGGACGCCCTGTAGTTATCTGGGCTGTGCAGCGCGATTGCACGCGGGGCGGGATCATTGAGAAGCAGGTGGCCCTGCGTCACCCGGGCTCCGACAGGGACAACATGGGAGAGGCAGGCGGGGCTGCCGGCGCCACCGCCAGCAGTGTCTGAGGCTGCGCAAGCACACACACTCTCACGCGCACGCAGAGCCTCATTCTCTAGATTCCTCCAAAGGGACTCAAGCTCCCCGGTGTCTGTGATCACGGGAATGGGAGGGGGCAAGGGGGCTCATAACTGCCGCCAGGAGTAGGCTGGGGGTCCCCGGCGGTCTGAGAACAGCAGGAGGTCCCCCAGGCTGAGGAGTGAGGAGCAGGTGTGGGGTGGCCGGGACACAAGAAAAGTGCCCAGTGCAGCTGCTTTGGGACCCACTGTCCTGTGGTGCGTTGTTTGGGGTCTGACCCGAGTCTGAGGCATGTGCTTTGTGTCCCCTCTCAGCTGACTGGTTGTCTTTATCATTTCCTGCCAAGGGAACAGGGATGGACCCAGATGCACTTTTGGGCAGAGCCCCAAAGGAAAGCACCCAGAGAAACCCGCACCAGCTAAAGTCACCCCAAGTCCCGGCCCCACGGTGACACAGCCCCCCTCCCTGTCCCAAGCTGTTCTTCGGTCCCCAGAGTTCAGCCATCAAGTTAGCAAACCTCAGCGTGGTGATGGGGGGGTACCAGATGTTGGATTCATTTATCAGTGCTTTGGTTCTTCTGTTTTCTAATTATTTTCTTTTATCTTTTTAATTCCTTCCTTGTGCTTTTCTTAGGTTAACGTCATTCTTTTCTAAAATTCAGGTTGGAGGCTTCCCTGGTGGCACAGTGGTTGGGAGTCCGCCTGCCGATGCAGGGGACGCGGGTTCGTGCCCCGGTCCGGGAAGATCCCACATGCCGCAGAGCGGCTGGGCCCGTGGGCCATGGCCACTAAGCCTGCGCGTCCGGAGCCTGTGCTCCGCAACGGGAGAGGCCGCGACAGTGAGAGACCCGCGTACCGCAAAAAAATAAATAAATAAATAAAATAAAATCAAAGGAAAAGTCAAGGTACAGAATTCGTTCTGGGAAGAGCAGAGACTAACCACAGGGTTAGAAAAGCAAAGCTCTGCAGACGTTAGCACAACTCCATGCTAATGGTCTGAAACCCTGGATGCATTGGACGGTTCCCAAGGAAGCCAAAGTGACCAGGACAGACTTGGACAGACACGTCACAAAGTCAGACACAGGAAGGTCTGAAAGCACGTGAAAGTGCTCAACATCATTAGTCATTAAGGAGATGCAAATTCAAACCACGATGAAACGCCGTCTCACCCCCGTAAGAATGGCTAAAATAACAGACAGATTACACAGAGTGTTGCCAAATATCTGGGCCAACCAGATTCTCCTGCCTTGTTGGTGGTAAAGTGGTGCAGCCTTTTGAAAAGCAGTTTGCAGTTTTTGTGAAGCAAGCGTGCACCCACCCTGGACCTCAGCCTCCCACTGCTCAGCCTTTGCCCAAAAGAGATGAAAACGAATGTCCAAGGAACGCTTGCACGTGGAGCTCATGGTAACCTTGTTCATAGCACCCAGACCAACACCTGCAAAGTCCCACAACATGGGAACAGATACGTAATCACGTGTGCTCGCATAGCAGAGCACCACATGGCCGTGTACAGGAGCTGCTGCTGACACACGCAAAAATGTGGACCAGCCTCAGGAAGGTAATGCTGAGTGAGAAAAAGAGCCAGACGCAGAAGGGAACACTCGGTAAGATTTCATTTCACGGGAAGTTCTAAACAGGCAAACCGTGGAGGTGGAAATCGGAGCAGTGTTGTCTCTGGGGGAGGGACCCTGGGTCCTCCGTGGGTGACAGGATGACCCATGTCCTGGTGGGAGTGTGGTTACGGGGTGTATGCATTTGTCAAAACCCCTCCAAACATGGCACTTAGGACCTGTGCATTTCACTGGTCAAAAAATTACATCACAAAGATACACAAAACTGTGAGGGAGAGAAAAGCGAAGGAGGGCTGTGACCTTCACATCAGACAAGGTTGGACTCCAGGCAAAAGAAATGAACAATATGACAGAGGTGCTAACCCACAGTGCAGGTGGAATGGCTGCCAACACCAATGTGCCACGTGACACAGGACCAGAGGCCCTGAAAGCAAGGAAGCCTGCAGGTGAGCACGGAGACCCAGGCAGAAGCACACCAGTGATGCCGTGTTTTCAAAGGTGAGGATGCAGAGACCTGGACAGCAGAATCGGTGCCAGGTTATAACTGACGTGTCATGATGTTTCCAGTGCCTGCGGGACCATCCTGAGAACCGGTTGCGTAACTGGGCCCCAAGGTGCAGAGCAAAACAGGTGCAACCGGGACAGTGGTCTCTCCTCACAATGCGACACCACGAGAAGTTGAAGTGGCAGGAAACAAAAAACTTTGAACTTGCATAAGAAACTCCTGAGCCAGAGAAGAAAGAACTCTCATTACAGAATATCTAGAAAGCAATCCTAGGGTAAAATCCCTACCGCTCAAGAAAATGCATCCAGAATTTGGAAGTAAGGCAGCCAAGGGCTCTGATTTTCAGCATCAGGCCACACCCTCGCCTGCCCCCTGCAGCGGGCAGAGCTCTGGGGGCTCCTGTCGTGACCCCAGGGCTGGCTGGCCGACCTGGGAAGTCAGAGGTCACCCTGTGGAAAGGGGATGGCGTGTGGGTACAGAAGCAACCCCAAGGCTACACACTTATCGTCCCGTGCGACGTGCACCAGGTGTGGATCTGAGGCAGGAAACTGATTCACTGTCCCTGGTCCAATGGCGGGACTCTATGTCCTGCAACCTCGGACCTCATGGCCATCTGCCAGTTTCCTCGTCAATGGGCTAGCGGGTTCTCTGCACACCCCCAGCTATTTGTATAAAAAGCACATTTCAGCAATTTGAGAACCAGGCTTCTGCATTATATATCAGAAATCATAGGATACAGCTAACAGAGTGCTCAGATGAAAAGTCACTCTTTTTTACTTATATTAATTACAAAGAAAAGGTGAAAATAATAAATCAAGCATCCAATTCAATAAGAACTAAAAATACAGCTAAGCAGACAGAAGGATAAGAACTAAGGAAGAAATTAATGATTTAAAAAATAAAAAATGATAGGATCAATAAATGAATCCAAAAGCTGGTTCTTAAAAAAAAGGAAAACAATAACATTTAAAAAATAAGTTAGCTAACCTAATCAGGAAAAAAAGAGAGATACAGAAAATAAGGAAATAAGAAGAAAGAACAGCCCCAGATACAGAGAAAATGGAAAACAACCATAAATGACTACTTTGTTCAACCCCATCCATATTACAATTTGGATGAAATGAATGCTTTTCTAGGAAAATATAAATTACCAAACTGAGTCAGGAGGAGCCAGTTACCACAGGTGAGAGTGTTGCGAAAGAGCTGCAACAGTACACACGCGTGCAGCACACACACACACATCCATACACATGTACACATACACCAGACACACACACATGAGCATATATGCACACGTACGTATCCACACAAATACCCACACACACATATACAAAAGCACATATACGCACATCACATACACACCCACACACATACACACACACCTGCTCAAAACAAGAAGAGAAAATGTCCAGTTTCACAAGCTCTAGTGAACCTTTAAGAAATACATAATTACAATGTTATGAAAACCAGTTCAAGAGCACAGGAAAAAAAGGAAAAAAGGACAAGCGTCCCAATTATTAGTTTGAGAAGAAACCGCAGGACAAACTTACGTACTGATGTTGAGGCGCATATTGTAAGTACAATGCTCGCAGGAGCAGGACCTTTGCTCACAGCCCAGGGGGAAGCCCACGGGGCTGCGGGGCACAGGCGGGAAGCGGCCACGCGGACGGCTCTGCGGAGCTGCCTCCTGGGCGGTCAGTGGGCCCCACCTGGGCAGACGCCCGGCCTTCTATCCAAGCTCCTCTGCGCACTCAGCTTTTGGAGGGAGCGGAGGAGGATTTCAGGGGGAAACGCGTGGCGCCCCACAAGTTCCAACTTGATTCTTGGGGAGATAAAACAAAGAGTGGGCCTGACCTGAATTGTCTTTGCTAAATGAAATACCATCCGGCAAAAAATAACTTTTGTTTTCCACTCTTAATATTTAAGGCTGCTGTAAAACTGGAAACATGAGTTTTAATATTTAATGCTCTAGGACTCTGAAAGTCTCTTACTACACAACGTCTGTGAGACACTTCCTCGGTGGGAATAAATATTTTATAACTGCTATGCGTATGGTGCTGGATGTCTTTATGAATAAACAAAGGCACATTTGAGAACCATCTGTGAGGACTAACCGCTGGCTAATTTGACAGGGACTGGAGGCTTCTCCCTCCAAGGTGGTGCACGACTCCGGACGCTGAGGAAGAAGGGTGTTTAGGTTTCAAAGTGATATCCAGGGAGAACTTCTTCTGTCATGTGTGTACATGTGTATCCATATTTCATCATGCGCTAGGCTCTAAACTTTATCTAAGAAAACTTAGACGCTTGTCAGAAAATGTGTCAGACGTCTCCCCTCCCTCCTACTGCCCTGTGGTCTGCATTTGCATCCTAACCTTCACCAACGGGCACAGCTAAAGCCCTGGTGAGGATGTCGGTTGGGGGTGTCTCAGGAAACACAAAGCAGCCGTGAATTCAACAAGAGAGAAGTCTACTTCTTTCTCACATGAGGCTACCCAGGACTGAGCAGCTGCCCACAGAAGGGGACCCGGGCTCCTTCACCCCAGCACGGAGGCTTCCTCTTCATGGCACAAAATGGATGCTCAAGCTCCAGTCTTCATAGCCACTGTCCCACCAGCAGACAAAAGGACAAAAGAAGGGGCTGCTCTCCCTTTGAGCACACTCCCCTAAGGCTGCATTGCAGTGACCAGAGCTGGGTTACTTGGCCATACTGGTCATAAGGAAGGCAGGAACTGGGGACGTCTTGCGCCTGTTGAAAGCTGGGATCTATTCCTGAAGAAGAAGGGGAGGAGACAGAGCACGACAAGATCTCCCCGAAGCCTGGGAGGCCAGGTGAGGGGGATCTGCTCTACTGCCCCTCTGCTGCTGACTGTCAAATCGTCCACGACACGTTCCTCTTTTCAGGCTGGCCTTCTGGGCTCTTCCCCCACGTCACCAGAGCCCAGCCCCGCCCAGGGCACCAAGACCCACCCCACCCTGCCCGCCAGCCTTCCCTCCCGGTCACCTCCGCCTGAGGCCCACACCCACCTCCCCTGCTCCTTCAGCCTCCCACCTACAGGGGCCCCAGGGGAACTTCTCTCACCCTGGACTTGAGCAGCTGTGCCCTGCGGGAGCCTCTTGTCACCCACTCGCTCACCCTCCTCCACGCCCAGTCCTCCCCAGACCACCTGGCCTCCCTCAGCTTCCCAGGCAAAGCGCCCGCCGGCTGACCCCTGGTTCTGGTCCACCCGCCCGGCCCGTGGACCCCATCTCTGAGTGGGCCCAGCTCATGGTTCATTCCGGCTTGGCTGTCATCACAGTAAAAGAAGATGCTCCTCTAAATGTCGTTTCGCTGCGTTTTGAAAAATGCATACGACCACGTGCCCAACTGTCCAGTCAAGACATGGACCTTGTATGCCACCCCTCCCAGTCAGGCCCCCACCCGATTTCTGTCACCTTAGTGTCCCTTTGCCTGTCCTAGAATTTCGTGGAAACGGGATCATGCAGATGGTTTTCACGCCTGGTGCTTTTGCCCCGATTCATCCACCTTGGGGTCGCGTGGCTGGCTCACTCTTGTTGCTGAGTTGCGGTCCACCGTGGCTGTGCCACAACTGTCTACCATTGGGCATTTGGGGTTGTCTCCACCTTGGGGCCATTCAGAATAAAGCTGCTGTGTAAATTTCTCGTACACGTCTCTGTGCATACATCATTCCCCTGGGTAAATGCCTGGGAGAAGGATTTCTGGGTCAGAGAGTAGGGGAATGTTCAACTTTATTAAAAACATCATTTTCCAGTGATAGCACATTTCATATCCCCACAAGCAGTACAGAAGAGTCCCAACACCCACCTTTGTCGGCTGTTTCCATTGTAACCGTTCTAGTGGGTCTATGGTGACATCTCTTTTTGAAATATTTCCCTGATTACCAACGATGTCGAGCACCTTTTCACGTGCTTATTGGATATTCAAATATCTCGTATTTTTGAGAGTCTGTTCAAGTTTATGCCCGTCTTTTAAAATTTGTGTTGTCTTTTTATTATTGATCTATTGGCTTTCTTTCTATAACCTGGATACATGTCCTCTGTTAGATGTTCACTGGGATTATTTTCAACCAACCTGTAGTTTGCCTTTTCATCTTCTTAACGGTGCCTTTCGAAGAGCCAGGCTTCACTTTGGATGAGGACAGCTTGCTTTCTTTACCTTTGATGCCATTTTTTATTCCCTACCTAAGAAACTGTTGTCCGCTCCAGGGTGGTGAAGTATTTTGTTTTACTCAAGAAGGTGTATGCACTTAAATTTTACTTTTAAAGTCTACCTATGGTCCATCTCAAATTAGTTCTGTCCATGGTGTGATGCAGGTTCCAGGCAATTCACTGCCCACTTGTTCTGGCATCACTTGCTGCGAAGACTTTCCTTTTCCCCCTTGAAGTGGCACATGTGGCAAAAGCAATGGACCGAATCCACGTGGGTCTGGTTCAGAACTATTTATTCTGTTCTATCGGTCTATTCATCTGTCTTTCACCAACACCACACTGTCTGAAACACCGTGGCTTTGTTTTTTATTTATTTATTTTTTTTTGCGGTACGCGGGCCTCTCACTGCTGTGGCCTCTCCCGTTGCGGAGCACAGGCTCCCGACGCGCAGGCTCAGCGGCCACGGCTCACGGGCCCAGCCGCCCCGCGGCACGTGGGATCTTCCCGGACCGGGGCACGAACCCGTGTCCCTGGCATCGGCAGACGGACTCTCAACCACGGCGCCACCGGGGAAGCCCACACCGCGGCTTTAGAGTAGGTCTTGAAATCCAGGAGTTTGAGTCCCCCAACTTTGTTCTTCTTCCTCAAGGCTATCTTGGCCATTCTAGGCCTTTGTGTTTCCATATAAGTTTTAGAATCAGCTTTCAATTTCCAGAAAAGCACTTCTGGGATTCTGACTGAGATTTCATTGAGTAGAAAGATCAGCCTGGGGAGAAGGACCTGTCACAGATAAACTCCCGTTCACGAGCTCGGCGATCCTCTCCGTTCACGGGGGTCTCCTGGAGTTTCACACAGCAAGATGTTGTAGTTTTCAGTGGAACAGTACTAACACATCTTTTGTTAAATTTATCCCAAGGTAGTTGGTTTTGATGCTATTTTAAATGGTACGTTTCTGCCCTTCTCTGTTGGTTGCCAGTATACACAGATACAATTGATATCCACGGATAGCACTGTATCCTGCTCCTTGCCACGTTCACTTAGTAGTAGTTGTAGTAGTTTTGTAGATACCACAGGATTTTTTACATCCATGATCACTTTGTTTACGAATAAAAGCCCATCAACTTGAAAAGTGCTTAATTGTCTTTTACCTTTAATAAGACACCTCCGCAGACACCAAAGGCCCTACGTCATCTCCCCCCAGTCTCTTTCCTCCCCATTAAGAGCCACACTTCTTAAAGAATTATGTACCCAAGTCTTTCCCTCTGCCTCCTCTGCCTCACTCACTCTTCCACCCCCTCCAACACCCGCCCCCTCCCCCCCCCCCCCCCAATTAGAGATGTAGCTATTCCTGAGTCACCGGCCTCCTCCCCTGGGTGCTGTTAAACCCGACAGTGACTTCCCAGGGCTCACCTCACCACTGTCTGGGCCACATTTGACCTGGCTGATCCCTCTCTCCACCTTGCCTTGGCTTGTGGACCCAGCCCTGCACAGGACTCCTGTCCACCTCTCCAGTCTCCCCTGCACCTCTTCCTGCCCACGGCCCAGGGGTCTCAAGGGCTGCCTCCAGCACTCCCCGCCCCACCATGCTCCCCCTCTGCAATCTCACCCACACGCCATCACCTCTGCACACCTGCTCACAGGCCTGAGCCTCCAGCCCCAGACCTCTCCTCCCAGCTCAGACACCTCCCACAAACGTCGGCTCTGAGCACCCGATCCACACGTCCCAGACAGAAGGCCCGACGTCCTCCTGAGCCCCACACCACTCGCCCTTTCCCGGAGCTCCCCAGGCTGGCCTGTGCCCCCATCCACCCCCAGGTGTGGAGTCCCGAAGTCAAGGATCCCCTGGCCCTCCCTGGCGCCACGTCCATCACCCAGTCTTCACCTGGCGCCCACGGCACATGCTCAGACCCACGCACACCGCTTAACGCAGTAGGTAGGAGAACCGGCGCTGGCAGTCGCGCTCTCCTGCCCCACCGCCATCCGCACTGCTGTGCCCCCCACCCCGCGCCCCTCCCCAGGCCTTGGCAAGCGCTACTCCTTGGACATCCTCTCCCCTTCCTTCTCTGTCCAGCACCTGGCCCCTCTTTCAGACCTCAGCTCAACTGCCCTGAGCTTGGGGTACTCTCCCCAACACCCCCCTCGGGACCACACCACTCTACAAGTGGCCTGGCTGCCGCGCTTGCCCTGGGGGGGCCCCGGACGCACAGTTACTCTGTGCGGGTGTGATGTCCTCTCCCCACGGGGGCGGCCGTCCACCCGGCTGCCTTTTCAGCCCCAGCTCAGCCCCGGCCAGTGGCAGGGGACAATTAACTATTTGCAGGATACATGAATGAATGAGCTAAGGAAAGCAGGGCCGCTTCCTGGGAGACTGCGAGGGGGTTTCGGCAGAGGGTCAGGGCCCGAACCCTGGGCATCCTGGACCGGCAGGGACCCAGATCGGAACCCGGGGCAGCTGCACTGGGCAGCCCCGCTACGGGGGTGGGCAGGGGCGGGAGGCGGGGCAGAGCCTGCGGACCCGCCTGCGAGGACGCGACCCCGGTCAGGCGGGCGCCTCGCCCTCACGTCCTCTCCGAGGGGCTGGAGGCGCGCTCACCGGGTGGGCGCCGGAGCGGTTCGCCTGCGGACAAGTCTGGCCCCGCCGCCGACCCGTAGGTCCCCGCGCCCTTCTCTGTCGCTAGGCAACCCCAGGGCCGCGGAGAGAAAGCCAGCGGACGTTGGGCAGCGGGCGCCTCGGTCGCCGGCGCCATGGATCCGGTCATAATGCAGGAGCTGGCCCGCGCCGAGAGCCAGCAGGGTGGGTGGCCGGGGCCGGGAGTCTGTCCCCACCCTGTTGACCCCCGCCCTGCCTGATCCAGTGACCCCTTGAAGCCAGCGCTTCGAGGATTTGTCTGACTTGGGCAAACTAAGGCGCCTTTTTAAAAGGAAGCCTTTCGTCCTTCCTAACCGTTCCTCAAGGAGTATTCACCTCACGCTGCTCCTGAAGCCGGAGCCGCAGAGCTGCTGCGGGGCCCGGAGGGCTGAGCTCGGGGCATCTCGCTGCTGCGCTCCTTCCCCCGGAGAGGACCGGGCCAGCGCGGGGGCCAGCACGGGGTTGCCTGCCCGACCCCAGCCCTGTCCCGGGTCCTCCTGACCGTCCCCACTGCTGCTTGGTCGTGCACTGGCTGCGTGATGACCAAATCTGCCCCAACTCCTGTCCTGATAGATGCTGCGTCCCTGAAGAGGGCTTATCAGTTGATCAAGTCCGCCAACCTGGGGAAATCAGCGTTTGACCCCACAGAAAGCTTCAGCCCCGACCTGTTTGTTTTGTGTGCAGAACAGGCCCTGAAGGTGATTAATCCCAGGGGTCCTAGGGAGGCGCCTTCAGGGGACCCCGATTTCTTGGTTTGTACTAGAAGCGGGAAGCGGCAGCCCCTGGTGGGTGGTCCACTGGGCCGCCCCCTCTGCGAGCCTCTTGGGGTGGGGGGGGTCTGTGTTCTTGCGCAGATGGGGCAGCCCGAGGTGAGCGAGGACTGCATCCGGATGTACTTCAAGGTGAAGGGGCCGGTCACCCAGTTTCTGGGCCGAGCGCACCTGTGCAGGGCCCAGCTGTGTGCCCCCAAGTCCACCGAAAACGTGGTGAGAGGCGACTCCGGGCCGTGTCCCCGCGTCCCCGCCAGCCCTGCGTGCTGGTTCCTCCGGCTTTTCCTTTATTGTCCTTTTGGGTCATGAAGCCTTGGTGTGCACAACCCTGAGTGTCTCGGCGAGGTGAAGCGCACCCTTAGCTAGTTTGCCATCCTGAAATGAATATATAATTGTCCTACTGTATTTTTCCCCTGAGAGGTTGCTTTCATTCTCCTCAAAGTTCCACGGCTTGTACCCAGCAGTTAAAATTCCCCCACCTCCAGACGGCGTCAGGCTAGACTCACCTTAAAACGGCTTTGTTGGGAGTTGGGCGACCGGATTCTTCAGTGAAGTGAGATGCCGCATTTCCCATCTGTGCTTTTCCCTGAGGGGTCTGGCTTGTGTCCTTTTGACCTCTTCCCTTTGTGTCCCCGTGCCTGGTGATGCCTGCAGCACAGGTGGGGCGCAGGGTGGGGTGGGGGGTGGACTTCCAGGCTTCCAGGGAGGGGGCGGAGCTCCTGAGAGCTTCTGTGGGCGTCCCCCCCCCCCCCCCCCCCCCCGCCACGTTCACACCCTGGGGGCTGGGCCGTCTTCAGAGAGGCTTAATGTTCAGGGGAGTGACGGTGAACAGTGATTGATGTTCCAGTAGCAAATTTGATCTAATTGTGCATTCTTTATGTTGTTTAGGAGGAATTTGAAAATTGCGTGACTCAGTATATGAAGGCAATCAACTTTGCAAAAGGAGAACCAAGGTGAGCATGACGGAACGGCCGTTTCTAACTGAGTGTGTACAAGGTTTAGAACCAGACCTTACCAGGTGGTTCTGTCTGTTTGGACGCCGGGGTTTTTGTCTTGTTTTGTTCGTGTTTTCCTGCGTCTATGGCTGTGGGCTCACGTCTCTAGCATTGGAGCTGGGCCGTGTGCACACTGGACCCTTTAGCTGCATCCTCTTCCCCCTGCAAAGGTCTCTATAACCTGCAGATGCCTTTTGCCTGCTTTCTCTGTGGGAACCTCGCCTTTGACCAGTCCCCAGGCACCTCCCTTTCTCGTCCTCTCTGGGGGGTTGGCATCTGGGCTCCCTCCCTGCCCTGCCCCCACCGGCCTGTGCTCCCCCTGGCAGATCGCCTGGCCCACGGCTTCGTGTCTGTAGGGGTGATTCCCCTGAAACTCCAGCACAGTTTTCTACTGAATTACTGCTTAAATATTATTGAAATTGTTTAGTTTGCATACAAACTGGTATTGATACAGCCTATTTAAACAGGACACAACGTTTAAAGCACATTTAAGTATAAACCCTAGGTTCATTCATTCCTTCTCCCAGTGTCGCTGTGGATGGCCTCCGCTGGCCAGCCCCTGTCGTAGGTGCTGGGGATACAGGGCCCAGCTCCTCAGACCCTTCCTCAGCGGGGGCATCTGGATGGCAAGGCCCGGCCTTGAGCCAGAGGTTCTAAGGACAGTGGGTATTTCAGGGGGACCATGCCCCGGAGCCCTGGAGCCCAAGCTGTGGGCACCCTTGGGGAGGGGGCCTGGTCAATGCTGCACTTCAGGGGTCTTGGGGGGATGTGCAGACTGCCTTGGGGGGGGACCAGGAGCCTCGGGGGCTAGCGGATGAAGGGTCTGAGTAGACCCCACGAAGGAGCAGGCAGCCTTGTCTTCCTGCTGGGCCTGGCCCGCCCTCCTCTGGGGCGCAGCGGTCATCGGCAGCACCGTCCATCAGACAGCCAGCACCGCCAGGTACCTGGGTCCTGCAAGGCAGAGGTGGGCCCTCCAGAGAGGCGCCTGGGTTCCCTCACTCGGGTTCTCCTGGGGGCTCCTGCAGCCCTCAGGGAAAGGCCCAGCTTCTCGGGGCGCCCTGCCCCCGCCCAGCATTCCTCCTCACCCACCGTGCATTTCATCCGTTCGCACGGGGACCCCACCCAAGCCGCTTTCCCTGTACTGCTCTCCTGGCTGATCCCTCCAGGCAGCCTTCCTCGATGCCCCCTGCACTTGCCCATTCTTGCCTATCCCTTGAAAGCCGAAGGAGGCCTTCCTCATTGGGTACTTTTATGGGGAGCTGATCGCTTTTCAGAATGGCCGAAAGAGTGATGGGATCTCTGGTCTGGACCCAGGAGCCTGTGGCGCGGTCTGAACTGGAGCCATCTACTCGGCTGAGCAGGGCACGTGGCTGCCTCTGGGGGGATGCTGCATCCTCCCAGATGCCCCACGTGTGTATCTGGCAGCCAGGCCAGGGCGGCTCGGGCAGAGCTGTTGCACCTGCCAGAGACAGAGGCCCTGGGTTCCCTCAGGAAGGAGCCCAGGACGGACTAGCTCTGGGTGAGCCTCACCCACCCTCTTCTTGTGCCCCAGGTATTACTTCCTGGTGTATAATGCATCGGTCCTCTACTGGCAAATGGTGAGGCCATTTCTCAAGCCTGGGTATCATCACCGCCTGATCCCCAGCCTCTCCCAAATCGTGAGCGTGTTGAATCAGACTGAGGAGGACGACAAGGGCTGGCAGGCCGAGCTGATGCTGTGAGTCCCCAGACACCCGGCAGACGCTGGCCTTCCCCTCCCCCCTCCCGTGACCACATCTCACACCGCAGCCCTGGCAGTGCTCTCTAGCCCGAAGTTAGAATCAGGTTTTGTGTGTCTTGTCTGCACGTGTTTCTAAACTCTGCAGACGGCATCACGGTGTCCTGATCAGACAGGTGTTACCACAGGACACATGCCTCTACTCAGAACCCAGGAAGTGGGAGCCTGTGTCATAGTCCTGGCTCGTGGTTGTGACAATAAATAAGTTGTGAACCTAGTAGACATTCTAGCAACATACAGCTTGGCCAGAGTGCTCACGCATCCAGGTGGCCCCACTTAGGGAAGCTTGCCCTGAGCGCATAACCCCAAGGACAGACAGCCCTGCGTGGATGTCAGCAAGTGGTCCCCAGGCGGGCTGAAAGGTGCTCGGTGATGCTTTCCTGTATTTGGGTGGCGTTGTCTGTGGCCAGTGACTTTGTGGATGCTACTGGGGGGCCCAGAGGGTCGGCCCTGAAGTTGGAATCCAGAGTGTGCAGGCATTCCTCACCTGCTTTACAGCTATTTGGGGAGGCTTTAACAGAAAATAAGTAAAACTATGCTCTTTCTGTAAAACACCATTGTTTGAGTCCTTGGTAATCACAGCCAAACAGTCCCCTTTCCCTTTGCAGGCAGTGGCCGAGCTTTCCAGCCCCGGCCTCAGCTCAGTGAGCCCCATACTGGGCGTGGGGTAAGGAGCTGGCCAATCCCTGCATCTTTCTGAAGTTTGTCAAACATAAAAGTATAATAACCAGGTTATTAGGTGTTTGCAGCAGAAAATGACTTCATCCAGGTTTAATGTGGACTATTCGTATTATCCAGGGAGCTTCTGGAGTGTTATCTACAAGCTGGAAAAAACGAGGAGGCCGCGAAGTTTTGTGCCACTGCAGCACCGTTCATCAAGGCTAACGCGCCACAGAAATATCGACAAATATTTGCTCTTATGGTAAAAGTTGGAATATTCCAGACCGTAGAAAGAAGTCATTTTCTTAAGCCATTGTTCAGGAAACTATGTATAAAAAACAGACAAGACCATCCACTGAGAGATGCAAAAACACACATACATATGTACCAGCATGAGCAGAACAAGACAAAACCTTTTCCTTCGTTGTGACTGAAAATTTCCTTTTTAACAGCACTGAATTTTTTTAAAAGTTAGCAGAAAATTAGTAATTTAAGTAATTACGGCAACAGTGTGTAAAGAGCATTCATCACCTATTAATTTTATATATAGGGATCAAATTATATAAGAAAAACTAAACATAAAGCATAATAAATGAGAAAATAATTGTTAATTATGAAATTTTACTTTTAAAGGAGGAATACTTGTAAAATAATAGCTAAATAAAATATCTGGTCTTTCCCTAATTATTTGCTTAAATCTCTGTTAATATTCTGTTTTCATCTTATAACAGGTCCGACATGAATTAATGGATGAGCTTCAGTTAAAGGAAGAAAAGAGAAGTTCTATTAGCCTGTCTGTCACTTTCCAGATTAATGTGCTAAAAGCGTAAGTGCTTTGGGAAGGGGGATAGGCGCCGACTAGTCTCCGTGCCGGGGTCGGGGGCACACGTGCAGGGACGGTGAGGCTGGATGGTGGGCTCGGCCTTGCCTCCCTTTACTGAGAGGCTCTGGGGAGGATGCCAGAGTGAGTGCAGCTCGTCAGCAGTGAGGAGGGTGGTTTTAGAAGAGAGGGACAGCAGCCGTGTCAGTTGCTTCAGTTGTCCCTGCCAAAGGAAGCTTGACACTTGACCATGAGCTTGAACAAAAAGAGGAGTAGTCGTGGGTGAGACCCTCATGGGACTGGGTGAGAGTGCATGAGAGAGATTATACCCAGGTAGAGACCTGCTGTGGCGAGAGGGAAATAGTTGGTAGAGAACCTGGTGTGTGTGGTGAGGAGATTCCAGCGTGTGAGTGAGAAGATCCCGGTGTGAGTGGGGAGGACAGCTGTGCAGAGAGAGGCAGGTGCTGGTCTGGGTTGGATCTGGGCAGATGGGAAGGGCCAAGCCTCCCTTTAGGTGGGCTCTTGGTGTGGGACCCATTCTGGGTGCAGGGCCTGTGCACAGTGTCCTCGGGATCCGTCCTTAGTGATGGAGGGAGATAGAGCCTGGGCTGGCAGTGAGGGAGGAGGGTGTGAGAGGTCATCAGGAGAATGGAGAAGGAGAAGGTGTTACCTTAGGCCTTCTGTTCAGTGAGGACACAAGTTCGTGGACTTCAGATTTTTTAGGATAATTTAAAGAAATCTGACAGAGTCTTTTGGTTATTTAATATTTGATTAAGTCAATCTATATTCTAGAAAACTGGATAAAAATGATTTATCTGAAGATATCAACAAAATTTTGAAGGATACCTATAAATGTCTACATTATTACAATCACCAGAACTTTCCTTCAATCAGAGAGGAAAAGTAAGTGTTTATGTTTTTCCAGTTTCACATCTATGTACAGCATTTCATAACTATAGGAAAATGTGGGGAAAAAAAAACCACAACCATAATTACCCAAGCAAGTGTCAAGCATTGTGGAGGTTTTAGTGAATTTCTGTCTAGTCTTTTTATGTCCTGAGGTGCGTACTGTTTGGCAGCACTTGGGTTATGAAACTTCACATCATACTTTTTTAAAGTCAAATTCGACTTCTAATCACAAGTGCTTTTCGAGTTATGACACCATCTTACACCTTCTGAATAGACGCCTCACAGTTCAGCCGCAGAGGAGTGTGCCTCTCCCTGAGCAGTTCAGTTGTCAGCTCTCTGCTGCCTGAGTCCTGGGAGCACTGCACAGAGCTCAGTCCTGGATCGGATTCCTGGGAACTGGTAGTTGAGCCAGAGGCTGAAAGTAGGGTCTGGAAAGTACCCCCAGTTCAGCTCTTTCATCAGGTTCTCTGAGTTGCTCTAACTCAGAGCATGTCCTGCTCGTCCAGTGCCTGGGCGAGGGGAGGGGCCCTGGGAGGTTCCAGAGGGAGGACCGTGGGGACAGAGGGGCCACATTGACACCAGGACACCTGCCCCGCCTCCTGGGACTGCACTGACTCCACTGCAGGTCCACTCCCTGCTGGCGAAGTGGAACTTTTTTTCATATATTTACGGACATTTTTTTTCTCTTGTTAATTTTCCAATGATTTCTTTTGCCCAGTTTTTAAAAAGTAGGTTGTAAATCATTTTACTAAGGACTTGCAAAAGCTTTTTCTGTTTCAAAATTTTAGCCCTCCAATTCCAGTATAATTATCAATTGTGTCAGTATGTTTACTTTTTAGGTCTTTTAAAACAATTTTTGATGTACAGATGTGTTTTATTTTATTTATTTATTTATTTTTGGCTGCATTGGGTCTTCGTTGCTGTGCGTGGGCTTCTCATTGCGGTGGCTCCTCTTGTCGCAGAGCCTGGGCTCTAGGCATGCGGGCTTCAGTAGCTGTGGTGCACGGGCTTAATTGCTCCACGGCATGTGGGATCTTCCCGGA
Source organism: Inia geoffrensis (assembly GCA_036417435.1). Taxonomy (NCBI): domain Eukaryota; kingdom Metazoa; phylum Chordata; class Mammalia; order Artiodactyla; family Iniidae; genus Inia; species Inia geoffrensis. Next base: position 88,327,109 of record CM070914.1, on the reverse strand, counting down.
CCAGGGCTCGAACCCGTGTCCCCCACATTGGCAGGCAGATTCCTAACCACTGCACCACCAGGCAAGTCCCCAGCTGTGTTTTATTTAAGATAAGAATAATTTGAGCTGACGTTCATCCCCCACCATCCTGGACCAGGCTCCATTTAGACCCGTCAGGGAGTCCCCACGCTTCTGGTCCAGCAACCCGGTCAGTGGGCGCTGACCTGGCTCCCCCAGGAGCCCCGGCATGTGGCCTGCACGGAGCCAGCTGCGCCCCTGCTCCTGGCCCCCCGCGCCTGCCCTTGGCCTCTGTGCCCACGCCCGCCACACGCCCCCTCTCCCCCACCCCGCCTGTGGGTCTGTGGCTTTGCGGTTGCCAGTTTACTGCGTGGTGGCTAAGAGGCTGGCTGGTGGCTTGTGATGTGGCTTCCTGAGTGCTCAGCCCAGCTGCTCCCCAGGCCTGGGCAGGACGTGGCCCCTGCTGGCCTGGGTCACAGGCTCAGCCGCTTGGAGATGCTGTCTGTGGGGTCAGGTCCTTCCTCAGCCCCGAGGCTCCAGCCGTCTGTGAGGGGCCCGCTGACCCCTCCCCACTTGAGCTTCTGTATCTAGAATTCTGGGTAGAAATAAAAGTTCTGTGAGGTTAAGACCGAAAAAGCACTGAAAATCAGTGATGGCTCCCTTTGTGGGTTCTCCCTTCTTCCCTGCACAACAGGCCCAGGTGGCCGGAGCTCAGGGAGGTCAGAGGGGCTGTGGGTCTGGAGGCCCCACCAGGGCGCTTGGAGGTCCGGGCTGCACGGGTCGGGACAGAGGGCAGGGACCCGCACCCACCCCAGTGAAGGGAGAAGGGAGGGTGCCTATTACAGTGGACAGGCTGCTTGCTCCCGGGGTGGGTGTTGGGAGGTGGAGATGTTGGATAATATTCTCCTGGCTGAGAAGCATCTTTGAGACTGAAAAACAAAGCAGGCAGCTCTGTAAAGTGCAGTTAGGAAGTTCGTTGTGGGGACTGACACACAGGCAGGAACGGTCTGCGGACGACAATCCAGAGGCATCCGCAGCTGTGCTCCGAGCCACCAAAAGGGGCACAGGGGACTTAAAGGAGGACTTAAAGGGGCCAGAGCTAAAAATGGCACCTGACTACCAAGTGGGACTGAGGGTTTACCTCCCCTGGGGGTCCCGTGACCACTGTCAGCACAGGGCACTCTTCAGTTTTCGTATCAGGTGAAGGCAAGGGTTAGCATTGCCGGGGCTCCTCTGGCTTGGACACATTCCTTGTGAGTGGGCGGAAGCTGGGTCACGGTGACTAGAAGGAGGCGGGGGTGAGACTGCGGGCCTGAGAGGAGCTGACCAAGTGCAGTCCGTGTGGTCTGGCCACAGTCAGGTTATGATGCCTGCCTCGGAAAGAGCAGGGAGGTGTTGGCTTATCCCCAAGGGAAGCTGGCATGTCTGGGGACGCTGCTGGTGGCCACTGTTGCTGGTGACCAGAGGTGCTGCTAAACACTCCACCGTGTGCAAGACGGGTCCCCACCCAGCAGAGAACTGCCTCATCAAGACGTGATGGTGTCAGGCTGAGGAGCCTGGCCCATCTCCCACCAGAACCATTGCCTTGATTCCTGCAGTTTTATATTAAGTCTTAAAATCAGGCAGTTTAGTCCTCTGACTTTGTTCTTTTTCAGAGTTGCTTAGGATAGCCTAGGTCCTTTGCATTTCCGTGCACATTTTAGCATCAACCTGCTGATTTCCACAAAGACCACGATTGGCAATTGGTGACTGTGAATGCTCTGGTCACAGGATAGGAAGAGCCGGCCCCGAGGAAATGTGTGTCTGTCTCTTGTCACCCCTGCCCCCCACCAAGGGCTCAAATGGTGATGCCCAGGGCTCACAGCCCCTCATCAGGCTGCACCTGCACCTGCCCTGAGTCAGTGGAAATCCCTCCAAATCCTGTGTCAGGGCCAGAGGGGGCTGGGCTTAGGGACCCTCACCATAGGATTTCTCTTCTCTTCCATTTTATTCCTGCCTCCCCTAAGTGACAGCTGAAGGCTTTTTCTACCCACAGGTGGGTGTTTCTTGTTGTCTCCTATTGACCCAATGCTGTTTTGTTTCTGTTTCCAGAATTCTTTTGCTTTTTGAATTAGCTCACCTTTCTCTGATCTTGAAATGTGGGGAGATCACCTCTGACTGCCTCTCAGACTTGAAGAAGATGGACAGCAAAGTAGGTGGTCAGGGGCTGGGTTTACCACCCCTACTCACTGTGATCTGGACATGAAAGGCCAAAAAAAAAAAAACAGGAAAGGAATTCAAAAGCCCCTCACCAGGAGGGCCTAAATTGTTGTATTGGTAAATTTCCTTTCAGTCTTTTTTAAGTGCAATTCATAGAGTTGAGATGATGTGATTTTTGCAGTTTTGCATCAATAGTATCATTAATGATAAATGGATCAATTTGTCAAGAGAATATAACAATTGTACATGTATACGCATCCAACATTGGAGCACCTAAATATATTAAGCAAATACTAACAAATCTGAAAGCAGAAATAGACAGCAATGCAACAATAGTAGGAATCCTTAATACCCCACTTTCAACATGGATAGATCATCCAGACAGAAGATCAATAAGTATGTATTGGACTTGAACTACACTTTAGACAAAATGAGCCTAATAGACATCTGTAGAACATTCCATTCAATGGAGGAAAATACACATTCTTCTCAAGCACACATGGAACATTCTCCAGGACAGATCATACATTAAATCAGCGGTACCCAACCTTTTGGGCACCAGGGACCAGTTTCAAGGAAGACAGTTCTTCCACGGACGGTGGGTGGGGGTTGTTCAGGTGGTAATGCGAGTGCTGGGGAGCAGCAGGTGACACTTCGCTCGCTCGCCTGCCGCTCACCTCCAGCTATGCGGCCTGGTTCCTAACAGGCTGTGGACTGGTACTGGTCCACGGACCGAGGGTTGGGTACCCCTGTGTTAGATCATGAAACAAGTCTCAACAAATTTAAGATGATTTTCTGACCACAGTGGTGTGAAACCAGAAATCAGCAACAGGAGGAAAGCTAGAAATTCACAAAAGTATGGAAATTAAACAACATACGCCTGAATAAATCAAAAGGGAAAAAAAGATTTTGAAACATAGGACAATGGAAATACAGCATACCAAAACTTATAGAATATAGCAAAAGCAGTCCTAAGAGGGAAGTTCATAGCCGAAAACACCTACAATAAGAAAAAAGAAAGATTTCAAATAAATGACCTATATTTATACCTCAAGGAACTAAAAACAAAAAACAAAAAAACAGAACAAAGCCCAAAGTTAGCAGAAGGAAGGAAATAACAAAGATCAGAGCAAAAAACAAATGAAATAGAGACCAGAAAACAAATAGAAAAGATCATTGAAACTGACAGCTGGTTTTTTGAAAAAATAAACAAAATTGACAAACAGCTAGACTAGGAAAAAAAGAGAAGACTCAGAATCAGAAATGAAAGAGGAGACATTACAACTGATAACACAGAAATACAAAGGATCATAGAGACTACTGTTAACAATTATATGCCCAGAAGACGGGTAACCTATAAGAACTGGATCAATTCCCAGAAGCATACAACCTACCAAGACTGAATCATGGAGGAATAGAAAATCGGAACAGACCAGTGAGTAAGGAGATTGTATCAGTCATCAGAAAATCTCCAAACAAGGACAAGATGACTTCACTGGTGAATTCTACCAAACATTTGAAGAAGAATTAATGCTAATCCTTCAGAAATTCTTCCAAAAAATTGAAGAGAAAGGAACACTCCCCAATTCAGTTTACAGGGTGAGCATTACCCTGATACCAAACCAGACAAAGACACTATAAGAAAAGAAAATTACAGGCCAATATCCCAGATGAACACAGATGCAAAAATCCTCAACAAAATACTAGCAAAGTGAATTCAGCAGAACATTGTAAAGATCAAACACCATGATCAGTGAGATTTATCCTGAGGCTGAAAGGATGGTTTAACATAGGCAAATCCATAAATGCGATATATCACGTTAACAGAATGAAGGGTAAATATACGATCATCTCAGTAGATGCAGGAAAAGCATTTGACAACATCCCGTCATGATACAAACTCTCAACAAATTGGGTAGAGAAGGAATGTACCTCCACATAACAAAGACCACATATGACAAGCCCACAGCTAACATTATATCAATGGTGAAAGACTAAAAGCTTTGCTTCTAATATCAGGAATAAAACAAGGGTGCCCACTCTTGCCACTTCTGTGCAACATAGTACTGGAAGTTCTAGCCACAACAGTCAGACAAGAAAAAGATATAAAAATCATCCAAATCAGAAAGGAAAAAGTAAATGTGTCTCTGTTTGCATTTGGCATAACCTGTTTATACAGAGAAAACTCTAAAGACCCCACCGAAAACTATTAGAACTAATGAGAAAATTCAGTTAAGTTGCAGGATTCAAAATCATCATCCAAAAATTGGTTATGTTTCTGTTCACTAAAAATGAACTATCTGAGAGAGAAATTACGAAAACAACTCCATTTACAATAGCATCAAAAACAGTAAAAGACTTAAGAATACATTTAACCAAAGAATTGAAAGACTTATGCACTGAAAACTAGAAGACATTGATGAAAGAAATTGAAGAAGACACAAAGAATGGAAAAATATCCCATGTTCTTGGATTGCAAGAATGAAAATTGTTAAAATGTCTATACCACCCAAAATCATCTACAGATTCAATGCAATCCTTATCACAATTCCAATGGCATTTCTCAAGAAATAGAAAAAAAAATTGTATGGAACCACGGAAGACCCAAAGCACTCTTGAGAAAGAAGAACAAAACTGGAGGCATCACACTTCCTTATTTCCAACTATACCACAAAGCTAGAGTAATCAAAACATATGGTACTGGTACAAAAATAGACACAGACCAATGGAACAGAATTGAGAGCCCAAAAATAAGGCCACACACATAATGTCAACTAATCTTTGACAAGGGCAACAAGAAAACGCTGTGGGGAAAGGACAGCCTCTTAAATAAACGGTGCTGGGAAAACTGAATGGCCACATGCAGATGAATGAAATTGGACCCGTACCTTACACTACTCACAAAAATTAAATGGATTACAAACTTTAAGACCTGAAATCGTAAAACTCCTATATGAATACATAGGGCAAAAACTTATTGACATTGGTCTGGGCAATGATTTTTTGAATATGACAACAAAAGCAAAAGTAAACAAGTAGGACTATATCAAACTAAAAAGTGCATAGCAAAGGAAACAACACAATGAAAAGGCAACCTATGGCATAGGAGAAAAATATTTGCAAACCATATATCTGATAAGCGTTTAATATCTATATATAGGGAACTCATACATCAGTAGGAAATCATCATCATCCAATGGGAAACATGGGCTAAGGACCTGAATAGACATTTTTCCAAAGAAGATACTCAAATCGTACATGAAAAGGTGCCCAACATCATCAGGGAGATAAAATCAAAACCTCAGTGAGTATCACCCCACACCTGTTAGAATGGCTGTTATCAAAAAGACGAGATAACAAGTGTTGGTGAGGATGTGGAGAAAAGGGAACCCTTGTGTTCTGTTGTTGGGAATGTAAATTGATACAGCTATTATGGAAAACAGTAGGGAAGTTCTTTAAAAAATTAAAAATAGAACTACTATATGATCTAGCAATCCCACTTCTGTTTGTATGTCCAAAGGAAATGAAATCAGGATCTCAAAGAGATACCTACACCACCATGTTCACTGCAGCATTATTCACAAAAGCAAGATGTGGAAACAACCTAGGTGTCTGTTGATGGATGAATGGATAAAGAAAATTGTGTGTGTGTGTGTGTGTGTGTGTGTGTGTGTGTGTGTGTGTGTAATGCAGTGTTATTCAGTGATGAGAAAGGACATCCTGCCATTTGTGACAGTGTGGATGAATATGCAGAGTATTACGCTCAGTGTAAGAAGCCAGACAGAGAAACAGAATAGCATGGTGGTTGCCAGGGCCCAGGGGTGCAGGAAGTGGGGAGGTGCTGATCAAAGGGGACAAACTTTTAGCTTTAAGATGAATATGTTTTGAGGATCTAATGTAGAGTTTGGTGACTATAGTTCATAATTTTGTAGAGTATACTTGAAATTTGGTAAGAAAGATCTTAAGCATTCTCACCAAAAAGAAAACAAAACAATAACAATGTGAGGTGATGGATGTATTAATTCATTGGATCATGGGAATCATTCCACAATGTATATGCTTTTACACTTTACACATTTACTCTTTAAATTATACAATTTTATTTGTCAATTATGCCTAAATTAAAATGTTTACATGAAAATAAAGCAGAGTAGACATTTCAGAAAAAAAGATTAGCAAACTTTCAAAGGTATAATAGTAATGCAAACTATCCAAATGAAACAGAAAGGAGAAACACTAAGGAGGATATAGGGAACATCAGGGAGCTTGGGACAACTTGAAGCAGACTAATGTATATGTAATCGGAGTCCCTGAAGAATAGAGAAAGGAGGGGACAGAAAAAAATATTTTAAGAAATAACGGCTCAAAATTCTAAATTTAATCATCTGTAAAGAGCAGGAAATTACGTACTGAGGAACAGAGAGAAGAATGACAGCAGACTTTTTGTAGGAAATAATACAAGCCAAAAGACATAAGATCAACACCCTTAAAATACTAAAATGACATTTAAAAAAAACTATCAACCGGGCTTCCCTGGTGGCTCAGTGGTCGAGAGTCCGCCTGCCGATTCTGGGGACGTGGGTTCGTGCCCTGGTCCGGGAGGATCCCACATGCCGCATAGCAGCTAGGCCCATGAGCCATGGCCGCTGAGCCTGTGCGTCTGGAGCCTGTGCTCCGCAACGGGAGAGGCCACAACAGTGAGAGGCCCGCGTACCGAAAAAGAAAAAACAAAACAAAACAAAACTATCAGCCTAAAAAATCTACACTCAGAAAATATCTTTGAAAATCAGAGGCAAAATAAGTATTTATTAAAATATACAAAATCTGAAAGAGTCTGACTTACACTACAAGAAATTTTAAAGGACTTTTTCAAGCAGAAGGAAAGTGATGCCAGGCGGAAATCTGGATCCACACAAATAGTGAACAGGACCAGCAAGGGGAGCCACGCGAGTCACACAGAGACGGAAAAATATGTAAATCTCTTGAAAAGATAATTGGCTATTTAAAGCAAAGATAATAACATGGATCAAAAGACTCAATATTGTTAAGATGTCAGTTTTCTCCAGATTGAACTGTACATTCAATGCGATTCAATCAAAGTCCCGGCAGGAGTGTTTCAAAAATTGACAAACTGAGTATAAAATTTATGTGGAAATGCAAAAGATCTAGAATAGCTAAAAGCAGCTTTGCAAAAGCAGAACGATGTCAAAGACGAGCACGACCTGATATAAAGGCACCATGGTTAAGACAGGGTGGCCTTGACGTGGAGACTCACAGAGACTGAGGGACAGGACAGGGTCCAGAAAGAGACCCACAAACTCGGGGCCTCCAGCTTGCATGAGGTGCAGAGGCTTCCGGTGGGTGACAGAGCAGCTCATCCACAAATGGTACCGGACAAGGAAACAACCGCATGCGAGAAAGTGAGCATCGGCCTGCACTTCATACTGTGGACAGAAGTTAACTCAAAATGCATCATAAACCAAAACGTGAGTTAAAATGATAAAACTACTGGGGAAAACGTTAAGAGAAAACAATAAGAGGAAACTTTGTGAGCTGTTATCTCACAAGCACACACCTAGTAGATGGCTAAACTGGAGACTGACCATCCCAGATGACCAGGAGTGGGATGGGAAACGGCAACCCCTTGGGAAAACAGTTGAGCAGTTTGTAAAAGTACAGTGTGTGTCAGCCACCCACCCAGCAAATCCCAGGCCCCCGCCGCCTTGCCGCCTCCAGCAGGACGCCCCATCCAAACCCGGCAGGGATTCAATGAAAGAAATCGTTAGCCAAATTTCATAACAGAGCATTTGTCTGAAGTTGGTGTGATTATTTAAAAGTTCTGTGTCCAGTGAAATTAACTATCAAAGGTGAAAAACAATTTTTTTCTAGCTTTCTCATTCAAATCTTTGCATCTTTTGGAAACATTTTAAGTTTTTCTTGTATATATTTGTATCACCTAATTTTTATTTGTTGAATTTCTACCTAGTACACGAATTATATTTTTAAATGGTCTTTGAAGTTAATGAATGTGCATCATCACTTTCGTTAAAACTCTCCATCTTACACAGCAACTCCTGTGCCCCGCAGGATCCTGGGAAGCTAATTGAAATCGAATGCCTGGAGTATGAATTGGAAGCTGTAAGACTTGCAAATAAAATTAAAATCTACACCCGAGAGGCTGTGGAGGTAAGTTCTCGACTAGGAGCTGCAGCAGATGCTGAGCTGTTGTGCAGGTTCCCTGGACCCTGCGACTTGACTGGTGCCAGGTTTGCGGGGGAGACCTGACAGGCATGGGCCAGTCCCCTGTGCCCTGGTTTCCCACCCGTGACTGTGGCCTCTCTGGCAGGAGCTCCAGGGGCCTGGGTGGCCCTCAGCTGCCGAGGCCGGCTGCCGTCCTCCTCTGCAGCACGGAGCTGGATCCCCCACGGCTCCCAGGGCCACCTTGGCCTGGCGGACGTCTGGGTTCATGCAGCCCATTCCCTGGGCCAGGGGCTGGGGTGGGACCGTCCTCTGGCCAAGCCCTCCTGCGGCGCGTGTGGAGTGGCCCACCCCAGCACACTGATAACACTTGCCATTGGTGAACACCGAGTCCCCATGAGAGCACTCTGCATCCTGACTCAGGCCCAGGAAGGCACGCGCTGCCCCGGCTCTAGTGCGGGGCTGTTGGCCTCGCTGGGCTTGGGAAACAGAGGGGCTCCGGTGAGGTGGTGAGGTCATCACGGGGGAGGGGGGACCTCGGGGACGGGGGAGGGCAGGTCCAGAGGACCCACACGAGCGTTCCTCCCTCACTGCCCCCTTTGGAAACCCCTGACTTGTCTAGAATATTCCACTGGTATTTACTGAGGAGGCAGCTGTCTCTCTGAGGAGTTGGCGCACGGCAGCCTGGTGAACACGGTGGCAAAGTGACAGACCATGTGAGCTCAGCGTCCTATGTAATGCAGTCAGAGCTGGTCCAGCAGTCACTGCCAGAAAAGGAATCCAGCAATCATTTATGTTCTTTAATAAGAATCCTGCAGTTGAAAAAAGGGAACCAAAATACACTGAAACAGAATGATGGCGGCTGGCATTTCTTTGGGGCCCAGGTGACCGCTCCCTGGCTCAGCTCCTGGGACCCCCTCTCTGGAGCCCTGTAGCCGGGCTGTCCTGCCCCTCCAGAGCAGGAGAGGCAGCGTCGGCGCTGTGAGCTCTGCCAGAGGACGATCAGCTGGGCCAGGGCTCCGTGAGTTCGAGGCCACCTGGGGGATGTGCGTGTTCCCTTTGGACTTGCCCAGGTGGCTGCCCCTGCCAGCGTTGATCTTCTCGAGGGAGGTTGTGGGCTACCTGTTGACGGCGTGCTGGTGCTGGCAGGTGGTGGCGCAGGGACTGCAGGGCTGTGTCCCTCTGCCTTTGTTGGCCTCGGACCTCAGGCCAGGGGCCCTTCAGGAGCACCGGTTCAATGAGGCTTTGATGGACACATCTTGGCAGGCAGGAGTCACAGGGTCTGAACCCCAAGCCTGTGCTGGTCCCTGTGGCCTGGGAGCAGCACGAGGAGAGGCCCCCAGATGCTGGAAGCCAGGGCCCATGGACATGGCTGAGCTTAGGCGCCCAGGCAGCCCTAGTGGGCGCTGAGGGAGGCATGGAGCTGGTGAGGCCCCTTGCACAGGCTGAGGCCGGCCAGTGCCTGTCTGCTGGGCAGGGCGTGTGGGGCACGGACTGGAGGAACTGTTCACTGGGTAGTGGACGTAACTGGGTGTGGGCCCCATAAATATACAGAGCCCGGAGATCAGCAGCCTCGCTCAGATGGGCTCACAGACGAAGGACACACCCAGAGGGCGCAGAGCCCGTTCTAAGGCAGGATCTCGACCGAGCCAGGCCCTTCTAGAAAAAATCACGCAGGCCATTTCCACTGGCAGACTCAGACTGTGGGCCCGGGCCCCACCTGCGGCCTCCTGGGCTCAGGGTCGTCGCCCTGTGGTGCGCGTGTGCCCCCAGCCTCACACGTGGGCCACTGTCCTTTGTGCAGACCCAGCTGAATATAGTACAGAGACTGGACATGGTGCTCCAGCGAGCTGTGCGCCTGGGCGACCCACAGGTCATCCACGTGGTGTGCACCACGCAGTGGAACACATGCCTCCCGCTGCTGCAGCACGACCTGCGGCACCATCTGCGGAAGTCGCTGGCCAGCATCGCGGAGGTCCTGGAGAAGGTGGACAGGTGGCGGTCATGGGCTCTCCCCCCGGGGGGAGACAAGCGGGCGGGATACCCTTGGGGTAAGGACGAAGTCCAACTCATTTTCCCAAAAAAGTGGGCAGGAAGGGCAGCAGGACTCCACGGCTCCCCGCAGGAGGGCCAGCTTGAGAGGCCGGCAGGCCGTGGGGGAGGTGTGTCTGGAGTGCGGGGGGCAGGACCTTGCAGGGGGGAGGCTGGGGGGCACCCGGGCGGCGCCTATCTGTGGTCGAGAGGGGCCGAGGAGATAGGGCTTTGTCAGGAGGGTCCTGGGCTCCATGGCAGGTGGATGGCAGGGCACAGGGCCTGTGGACACAGGCACAGGAGGGAAGGTGGAGCGGGTGGTGAGTCAGTGAGGCCCCCCGGCTGGGGGTCGCAGCCCATGGGGATGCTGCAGATGGTCCCTGGCAGACAAGGGGTCTGGGAGACGGGGACTTGGTGTGTGGGCAGAGAGGAGGTGCGGAGGGTCACCCAGGAGGGGCTGCAGCCGCAGGGAGGGGCAGTGGGGAGAGCTGCCCTGCCCCGTCTGCTCCTGTGATTAATTAGGGTTGGGTTTCATCGCCTACTTGAGCCCTCGGAGCAGGGGTCTCAGCAGGGGAGCCAAGGGCCTGGTTGTCAGCCTGAGGGTGGGCAAGGGGGGTCCCCAGGGTCTCCAGTACGGTTCATTTCCTGCCGGCACCTGGGGGTCTTGGCTGTGAAGAGCTGCCTCTCTCTTCAAACCTGTGATTTTTACCCATTTTAAAAATAGTTTCTCCTTCTGGAATCCCATGGGGATGTATGACAGGCTCCTAGCCCAGCTACCGACCCCACCCCCCGCCCCCAGAGAACCTTCCACACTCATGGCCCCACCCCCCATGTGTGACACGCTGAATTCTGACAGATTTCCTCCAGGCCATTAGTACTCTTTTATTTTACAAATTCTCTAATTTTCCTTCCTTCCTTGAGCCTATGTTTTTAAATTTCAATGACTATTTCTTCCAAAATATCCTTTTAGTTTATTTTCATATTTGCCTGATTTTTAAAAATAATGTTTTCTAGTTGCCCTCTTTTTCTCTGACAGTTCTTTTTCTGATTAACTTTATTGAGATATAATTGCACACAACAGAATACAAACATTGTTAATGTCCCTTCGTTGTGTTGTTTTTTAATCATGGGTGGGTGTTGAGTGCTGTCGAATGTTTCTTCTGCATCTATTAAAAGGTCTGTGACTTTTCTCTTTTGTTCTTTAATATGGTGAATTATGCTGATTGAATTTTGAGTGGTGAACCAACCTTGCATTCTGTGCATGGTCCTGACATATGTCAGCGTGTTGTTAAAGATTTTTATGTGTAGGTTCATGAGGACGTCGGCCTGTGATTTTCTTCTTTTGTAATGTCTTTGTCAGGTTTTGACATCAGGGTCATGCTGAATTTATTAAATGAATTGGGGAGGTGGGAAGGATTCTTCCTCCTCTGCTTTCTGAAGGAGTTTGTGCAATATTGGTGTTTTCTTCCTTAAATGTTTGATAGAATCCAGTGAAACCATCTGGGCCCGTCCGAAGCATTTCTTTTTCCATCCTTTCGATTCTCATCCTCTGTGGATCTTTCAATTTAAAGTGTAGAACACAGCTTTTAATAGCATGTAGTTTGGTCTCACTTCTTTCTGTCTAGTGTGATAATCTCTGCCTTTCAACTGGAGTGTTTAGTCTCTTTGCGTTTAGTATAGCTTTGAACTTGTCTACAATCTCGTCATTTGTTTCCAGTTGTCCCTTCTGTGCTGCTGCTGTGCTTTCCCCGCCTTCTTTGAGGTTAATTGAATTTTTTACCATTGCATGTACTTCCTCTATCAGCTTTTTTGTCCACTGTACCCTTGGGGTGGGGGGTTGCTGTAGGGCTAACAGTGCACGTCCTCCTTAGCCAAGTCTGTGTGAGGTGGTGCTTCCCACCCGGCAAAGGGAAAACCTCACGCATTTCCCTTCATCTATCCCACTTTGTGTGGTTGTTGTCATGTCTTTTACTTCTAAATGTGTTATGAACTTCATCTTACAGTGTCATTGTTTTGCTTGTAGCAGCCAGTGGTTTTTTAAAGAAAATTACAGAGAAAATCAATAGTCTCTTATATTTGCCCACTTCTTTGTCAATCCCACAGGCTCTTTCTTCTTTCTTACCCTCAGATCCAAGTTTCTTTCTGCTGTTATTTCAGCCTGAGGAACGTCCTTTATTTTCTTCTTGTAATGCATGGCTGCTGGTGACGAATTCTTTTGACTTTTGTTGATCTGAAAATGACTTCACCTCACCTTCATCTTTGAAGATTATTTTCACCAGTTGCTGGATGCTGGGTTTACAGATTTTTTTTTCTTTAAACCCTTTGAAGTGGTTGTTTTATTTTCTTCTGATAAAAACCCAGCATCCGGCCCCTCTTACGTTCTGACTGTGGGTTACCTTTGCCTGTTTCCTTGCATGTCCGGTAGTTTTTTATCGTGTACCGAATGTTGTGGTTGGCACACTGTGGAGTCTGTGGAGTCTGTGATCTTTTTTAAGAGAGTGTTGCTTTTGGTTCTCTTGGGTACTTCAGTTACTGGTTGAGGGCTGGCTTCTTGTTTTGTTGGCCATATCTCTGGAAGGTTACAGTGTCTTCCAGCCTGTCTCGGTGGGGCTCAACCTCTAGCCCGGTTGCACCCGCGATCTCCGTGGGTGCTGACATCTGGAGTGTGAGTGAGGGATACACAGCTCTCTCCTCTTTAGTGGGCAGGCCTGCAACAGCTGCTCTGGTACCCGGCTCCTCTTCTCCAGCCTGGAGCAGCCGAGACCGTCCCTGTGGATGGCAGGTGCCCTGGTTGTGGGCCCAGTGCTCTGCCCGTGACGCCACAGGACACTGTCTCCAGGCAGGCCGCGGGCTCCTTCCTGAGTTCCCGCCTCCAGGGACCCCAGGCTTGTGCTGCCCAGACCCAGTGCTGTGTTTGGTCCAGCTTCACAGTGGCTACTCGTGGCAGAGACTTGATCACAGTTGGAAGCAGAAGGAACTCTGAAAATTACTCATTTCTAAGTCCTTTTCATCTGGTCCCGTTCATCCTGTTCTGGCAGGGACGGAGTCTCTCATTTGAATCTGCTGTGCTTACTCACCATCATCTCCGTGGCTTCCTTGAGCCAATGGTTTACCAGGTTGTTCCTGACGCTGGCTGTTCTGCAGTATAGACCTCTCCCCCTGGCAGGTTGTTCCAGACGCTGGCTGTGCCGCTGTGTAGACCTCTCCCCCTGGCAGGTTGTTCCTGACGCTGGCTGTGCCGCTGTGTAGACCTCTCCCCCTGGCAGGTTGCTCCTGACCAGGGCTGTGCCTCTGTGTAGACCTCTTTCTGTGGTGTCAGCTTGCCTCAGATGGCTCCTCGCGTGGTCCAGCCCTGGATGAGTCTTGCATCATGGATTCAGGGTCAGGCTGCCCAGAGCACACAGTTCGGTGCTGGTCCAGCTCCCATTTTGTGGGCCTCGTCTTCCCCTGCCTCAAGACAGAAGAAAGTGGCCCATTACTGGCTGCTGTCCAGGCTTCCAGGCAGAGTCCGTGGAACCTGCTTCCCTGATGGGAGCGCAGACCTCACCCTTGGCATCAACCAGGTGCCCTCTCCTGCCCGCCACTCCCGGCCCCCGAGCAGCGGAGCGCCAGCCTCCAGGCGCCTTGGGCACTGCGTCCTCTTCCCTGAGGTCACAGGCCTAGCGTGTGACGCTTATGCCTTGTCGTGGCTGAGGGTCGGCTCATGGGTCTCCTAGAACTTTAATTCGACCAAATTTGTTGGCTTTTATGATGCTCGCGTCCAGGGTGGAGGCTGTGGCATGGGGCTCTGCGTGCTGTGGATGAAAGGCTTTGAGGAGACTGTGTTACCATCTTAGACACGGCCGTCTCCAGCCCCGCCCAGCCCAGGAGGCTCCAGCAGAGGCAGCAGCAGGAGCAAACGCCAGGCAGGGCCACGGGTCCACGGGAGGTGTTCTGAGCAGGGGTGTGTGTGCTTCGGCCGATGAGACGGAGAGAACTCAGAGCAGACCCGAGAGGGCCCGTCCGCTGAGGCAAAGCCTGGGCTTCGGTTGTACTAAGTTCATCGCTTGGTCGCGCCAAGAGCCTCCCGGGGTGCTGGATGAGATGCAGCATCGGGCGCCCCGTGTTTGCTGAGCCCGCCACCTGGCTCTCATGCCGCAGCCATTCTCTATAGCATGGAGCCCGGCTGGGCCCAGCTGCCGCTCCTCGGCCCTGGTGTGCCAGTGGGCTCCGAGGTCTCCTGTGGTCTGCAGGGACCGCCTCTTGGTCCTCCGTGGGTCCTTGGGGTAACGAAGGGCAGAAGGCGGGGCTGGAAAACCAGGCATCAGGGGGGTCCCGCGACAGCCCCGCCGGGCTCTTGCAATGCTGTCTGTCCCCCCAGCCTCATGGTCCTGTTCCGTTGCCAAGTGCACATGGAGATGGCGTACATTGAGGAGGATGCGGACCGGCTGGAGCCTGCCATGGGGCACCTGAGGAAGGCCATGCTCCTGGACACCCTGGGCCTCTACCAGGACACGCTCAGGATGGCCCTCAACCGCCTGCACCTCTGCGCCACGCCGTGCCAGGTCCCCGAGCGCACCGAGGACAAGGCCACCTTGGCCATTGAGCAGGTGCGCCCCGCCCCCCCGGACCTGGGCCCTGTGGCCTCTGTGCCTGGGGAGGGCAGGCGCCCTGGGCGGGGCCCCATCAGGCCAGGAGCGCTTAGCAGAGACAGGCAGCGGTGCTGCTCTGGACGACGCAGGCGCTCATCACGCCGTCTACCCTTTGCAGGCAAAGAAAGCGATGCCCGAGGACAGTGTGCGCAAGAAGCGGGCGCTGCTGGTGACCGCGGGCCTGGCCCTGGCCCCTGACACCTTCCAGATCGTGCTCGACAGTGAGAACGAGGCCAAAGGTGTGCAAGCTCTCTCAGCAGCACACACACGCCTGAACCCACCCGCCCTCGACCTCCGCCCGCATGGGCCTCAGGTGCTGGTGTGTAGCCTCCTGTCCCCACTCTGCGCGACAAAGCACCTCCCGTGGAGCGGGGGGAGGCTCACACAGCCTGGAGCCCCGAAGCCTGAGACCGAGGGGCTGGAGGGAGGGGCCGCCTGGGCCTGTCTCCGGGGCCCACACGGCTGGCTTGCCTCTGCACCCGTTTCTCTCTGTGTCCAATTTCCACTTTTAAGGACACCCATCATAATGGATTAGGGCCCACCCTAATGACCTCACTTTAACTTGATTTTTCCTGGTAAGACCCATCTCCAAACAAGGCCACATTCTGGAGTTCTGGGGGTCAGGGCTTCCTCGTATACTTTCGGGGGCACTGCCCCCATGCCACTGTCCCCCCCCCGAGGATGGGGGTCCTGGGCTTCTCTGCATTTTACCCCCAAGTATATCGAACCCTTGCAGATGGCAGGTTAGCGCCTGGCTCTGGAGCACCCCGGCGCCCCTCCTCTCGGAGTCCCACCTGAGGACGCCCAGGGCTCCCTTAATGTTGGCTCCCCCGGCAGCCTTCAGCCGGGCAGCCCCCGCCGTCCACAGACAGAAGCCGCGGAGGGAGCCCGCGGTGGCCAGTGTGGTGGGTCTGGGATGTGGACTGGGGGACTGCTCTAGGATGTGACCCTTGGCCTCGGTGGGCCACGGACCTTGTGCTGTCTCTGTGGCCGCCGCACGTCACCAGGTCCTGTTGTCACCCCATCTGAGGCGTGGCAGTGCCACCCCGTGCTTCCTTCTTGTCCTGCTGGGTGTGAGGGGCACGGGCCCAGTGGGCATCCGCCCCGGAGACGCTCGGGCTCTCTTGGTGCGTTTCACTCGGCGAGGGGCCGGGCAGGAGTACCTGGCCAGGCGGGTGCCTTCCGCGGGGTCCCCGCCAGTCGGCTCCTGAAGGTGGCGGGCCGTGGGGATGGAGGCCACCACTGTGCTGAGCGCAGGTGGAGGCTCTTGGGGCCGGCCCGGCTGGTGCAGAGGGGGTCGTTCTGTGCACCAGCTGCTCCTGGTGCCCGGCGCCCCTCCCCCACAAAGGCACAGCTAGCGGGACCTAATCTTCATGAAAAGGTCAAAAGACAACCGGGAGGCGCCCCCACACCCGCCGAGTCCTGCGCGCTGGGGTTGCGGGAACGTGCCCTGACCCGAGACCCGCCGCGTCACTGCCCCGTCCCGCTGTCCACCCTCAGTTTCCACCGGGAAAAGGCAGGGCCGCTTCACCTACCTGTACGCGAAGGCGCGGCACCACTCCCTCAGCGTGGATGAGGCCGCGGAGCACGTGCGGTGCCTGCGGGGCCGGAACGCCAAGGAGAGGTGAGCGGGCGGTGGCCGGGGGGCGTGCGGGGGCTCCTGGGTCGTCGCAGCGGGGGCACCAGACCGCTGCCCGCCCCCTCGCCTGGCCTCGGGCAGCACCTCCGCGGGTCTGCCCGTCGCCTCGCGTCCACGCTGGGGCGTCCGCTGGGCTCGTGGCAGGAGCCCTGCGCCGGCTCTCCCGAGCAGAGGGCTCATCGCGCACCCGTGCAGGGTACAGATCTGGGCCGAGCTGGCCAAGGTGGCCCGGAAGCAGGGCGTGTGGGATGTGTGCCGGACGGCCAGCCGTTTCTGCCTCGCGTATGACGTCGGCAAGGTGGAGCGGCAGGCGAGGCTCAAGCGAGGTAGGCCCCGGGGCCACACCGGGGCGCCCGCACCGGCGGGATCTCCCCAGGCGACCCGGGGTTGCTGTGGGGCCCGTGGGGCTCAGCGAGGGGACCCAGGGCTGCAGGCGGGGGGCCTGCGGGCAGAGCTTGGCCTGGGCCGCCTCCACCCATCAGCACTGGGTCCGCACGAGTCTGGCCTGCAGGTCTCTGGAAGAGGTTGGGCTTCCGGACGGCGAGGATGGAGGGACCTGCAGGCAGTCCCAGGAGGCCCGGGGCCGGGATGTTGGGGGCGGGGCCAGGGCCTCTCGAGGGGCAGAACAGCGCAAACAGAACCAAGAGCCCAGCTGTCAGGGAATCGGCGGGAGACTGGCCATGGCCAAGCTGGCTTTGGGGACACCTCGCCACCCCGTGGGGCCCCTGCACTTGGGAGGCTTCTGCCAGCCCCTCCTGGGCACAGTGCCACCTCGCGGAGACCCCGCCGCCGCACCGGGGGCTGCGCCGCGTTCCCTGAAGGGCTGTTCGGGTTCTGAGCATCCTGCTGCTCTGCTGTTTCCAGGGAAGAAAAAGAAGGGCGGGGACGGCGCGGAGCAGGGCTCCTCGGGCCAGTCAGATGCCGCCCTGCAGAGGCAGGCGTCCCCCAGCCTGCTGCGCAAGTTCGCGGAGGTGGGGTTCATCGGCGCTGAGGTGCGTCCCTGCCCACGGCCCCTCGGCCCCCGTGTCACCTGCGTCTGCACGACGTGGCCCTGTACCCCAGCTCCGCTGCCGAAGGAGCCTGTCCTTTAGCGAAGTTTTCCTGGGTTCTCGGGAGATTTTCTGGGAGAAAAATATAAATCAGAATGTATCGTGAGGGGTGTAGATGTTAATTTTCCTTAGAGTAGCGTTTGAACTGTGAATCCACGGTGACATAGGTACTGCAGGCTGATGGTTACTGGATTTGGGAGTGCCCTCTGCATGGGAGTAGCTTCAAAAGCACTTTGAACCCATTGTAAGGGAGGAGCATGTGTTCTGATCTCATCCCCTCAGAGGTCCCTGAAGGCTGCTGGCGACCATCCCCCTCAGCCCTGACCTGGGGTCGCTACCGCCCCCCGCAGTGAGCATGCAGAGACCCCAGCGTCAGCCAGGTGGCCGAGCTGGGTCTAAGCTGGCACTGGCAACCCTGCACCTGCACGTGATGGTGATTTTGGTGATACTTTGTAACTTCGGGGCCACTCAAATTTGTTTCGAATTCTTGGGGCCACTCGAGATTGTTTATTTTGGGGGTCGATGGGGTAACCTGGCCAGAACTCCCCAGCTCGTTCAGTGAGGGTTTGCTGAGCGCCTCCTGAGGGCCAGGCCATGCTGAGAGCTGGGGGCAGGTGATCGCGGAGCCAGGGATGGAGCCGGCATCATCCCCGGCGTGCAGGCAAGGCCACCTACCCCCCGCCCCGCCCTGTCCTTGGTCCTGTCAGCCTGCAGGGCTTCGGTGCACAGCCGTGGAGGGACAGGGACTGGGTTGCCGTGGGCACCTGTGGTGTGACAAGGGGAAGTTTGTGTCCCTGGGGGCTGAGGCTGTGCTGTCGAAAGGAGCCCGTCTCTCTCTGAGATGCAGCGTGTATGGGTAAAGCAACGGTGTGGGGTGGGGGAAGTGTCGCTGCAGACAGGGAGGACCCAGGGGCCAGGAAGGCCCTGGGGGCATCACGCTGGGTCTGTGCTCCCGGGACCTCTCCTCCACTCCACTCACTTCCTCTGCAGGCCACCGTCCACCTGCTGCGATCAGAGGGCGTGCAGCTAAATGACCGTCCCACGCCCCCCGAGGACCTGAGTCAGCACCCGGTGGGCTACATACCCGAGTCCCCAGAGGACAACGCCGAGTGGATCACGTACCGGTAGGGGAGCCGCGGGGGCACGTCCTATGCACCTGGCACCGCTCATGTGTGGCCCGGGGGCACAGGCTGGGACGGGGGCCGCGCCCAGACATGCGAGGGAAGTGGCCGGCTGTCCAGCACGGTTCACTAGCTCACGTCGTTGTTCGCTGCGGTTAGTCTTCCTCGTTACTGGTGGAAACGAGATGTGAGGGAGTTGGTGTCTGCGGAGGGAAGCGGTAGTCGGGGCTGGCCATGGGAAACTGTCCAGGGAAGTATGTGAACGGAAAGAGGGTCCACAGGGAACCCCCCAGAGACTTGCCCACGCGAGATGCCAAGTGCGGTTTAATCATGAAATCGAGGTGCTGTGGAAACAACCACAGTTTTTAGCTGTTGTTTCTTCTAAAATTAATTATTTGAGAGGTGAACGCGGTGGTGAGTGAATGTCCGCGTTGTGGTGTCGCAGGAGCCAAGGCTGTTGGCTGCTTCCCGCTGAATGCGGACAGGGGCCACTTTCCTGTTTGGTGCACCCAGTGGACGGGCCCTCACACACGCCTGCTGTGGAGGGAGTTGGGGATGCCGCCGGACTCCCTCTGCCCACGAGAGGCACAGGAAGGAGGGCCCTGATTTTGTGCAGCTGGGGTTTGTCTTGGTGTTTTAAGTCGCATGTGAGAGCGCAGCCCGCGGCCTTCCCCAGGGGCTGCTGCCGCTCCCGTCTGGCGCCGGGCTCCCCACGCCTGGGGGAGGGCCCAGGCCACACCTGACCACCGCTTTTGTACAGCCCACGAGCTAACAGTGGTTTTGATGGTTTTTAAGTTTGTGAAATTAAATAGCGAGAAACACACAACAGAGACTCCATGCAGCTGTCGAAGCCCAGGGTACTAACTGTTTGGCCCTTTAGAGAAAGGGCTTGCCAGGCGCTGGTCTGAGGCCAGCAGGTCCCACGCGCCCATGTGGACGGAGGAGGGCAGCCTGCGTGTGATGGACTGGGGAGACTGGGCACAGGCAGGTGCAGAGCTGGACTGGCGGCCTGCAAGACTCGGCCAGGGGTCCGTCCTCGGCCAGGGAGGGGCAGGGCGAGGGGCATCCAGCAGGGAGATGGGAGAGCCAGGCGGATGGGGTGGAGGCGGGAGGCAGGCCGGGTCCTTCAGCGGGAGTGGCGGGCAGCCCCCAGCAGGGCAACTTTCTGAACCCTGGGCTCTAGGGACGGCTTCACACTGGTGTCTTACTGCCGCTTTGGGAAGGGTCTTAATCCCGGGGAGAACCTGACGCATGCCTTCCGTAGGACCTGGATAGAGGGCCTGTCGCAGTACGCCATGAACAGCTGGCTGCGCTCGGCCGACATTGGGCAGAGGATACAGGAGGCGTGGATCGTGCAGAACGCCATGGTCTACGTCCTGAATCACAACCAGCACCTCATCACGGCCGGGCGCCAGAGGGAGCTCGTGGACGCCTTGTACCACCTCCTGGGCATCATCAAGGCCATGGGCCACAGCGGGTGGGTGAGGCTGGCGGTCGCTGTGTGCATCCTGGCTTCCCAGGAGGGCCCTATCCTGCCCCTGCCAGAGACCCTGGGATCGGGCCGGGAGCTGTGGGGTGGGACGTGAGGGGCCACCCTCACCTAGTGCCTAGCAGTGACAGGGCCTCTGTGTACTGGCCGTGCACCCCGAGCAAGATACTCACCCTCTCTAAGCCATAGGGCAACGTGTGGGGATCGATGAGGTGCTCAGGCGCCCTTGGGCCCACACACGGATTCCCAGCAGCGTCACTGCCACGTGGGTTCCCAGCCTGTCACACTCTTGTTGTAAACAGCGCGATTCTGAGGGAGGTTGGCGAGGCCCGAGTCTCGTAGGAACAGGGGTGGAAACCGACCTTGGTCTGATTTGGGGCGGGTTGGAAATCAGTGTCCAGGAGTTTTCATATGCAGGTGGTGTGAACTCATGAGAGGCCGATGTTTTCACTACCTGAAGTTAGAAGTGTGAAAGCGTCAAGTCAGGCCAGACCTTTACCTAATGAGAGTGACTTTGTGAAGCCCTCTTTGTGTTTTCTGTTGCTTGGGCTTTTAGTCTAAACACTCAAATTTAAAATTTTTCGCCAGATCCCGAAGCAGAAAGGTTTGAGTGAGTCAGGACGCAGCTACATGTGCACATGGGGATTTTTACACTGCGAACAGGACGGAGCAGCCGTGGAGTACGGGCCTGCCAGTGCCCTCACCTCTCCTCTGGGCGCGAGGCCCTGGCAGGGTCCCCAGGGCCATAGGGGTTGCGGGAGCACCTCTCTTTCTAGGCGGGTGTCCGTGTCTCTGTCGTAGACACAGGTCAGACCGCGTTTGATGGTTTTAAATGTTTTGGTGCTGAGACGTTTCAGGAAGAAGTAGGGAGGTTCTGATCCAAGCCCGCTCCATCCTGTGGAGGGGGCTGCTGGACGGGCCGGCAGTGGGCACGGTAGCCAGGTGGGCCTTTCTGTCCAGGCCCTGCAGGACTCCCTGAGGAGTCCAGCCCACGCGGCACAGGTGTCTCCCGGGCATGAAGGCCGCCTGGTGGAGGAAGAGCCTCCACTGCAGGCAGTCCCGTCACCACGGCTTCCTCCCTGGGATGGCCTGGCCCGGACTTGCTTCTCTTCCAGAGACTTGGCGCTGCTGACGACGCTCTGCAGCACCCTGGCACGAGGCCTGATCATCACCTGGATCCCAGCCCCGACGCCAGAGAAGTCTAGAAGACACGCACGCTCAAACCCACTCCCTACACCGCTGGACCCTGAGGCCGCCTCTGAAGTCAGGACCGCAGTGGAGGTGCCGCACCCGCGGGTGGGGTCGGAGCCGGGGTGGGGGGCGGCAGGCCCCGGGCAGTGCCGGCGTCAGGGGGAGAGCAGATGAGGAAGGAACTTGCAGGCATTCTCAGCTGCCCGGAAATGGGGCGCGGGCGGGGGACACGCTTTCTGTAAAAGCAAGGAAACAAGACGAGGACACCTGGGTGTCAGTGGTGGGGACGTCCCTGCAAGTCCCAGAGCTCAGAAAAATGTGGATACGAGGCCAGAAAAATAGGACCAATGCCAGTTCAGAACAGGAAAGCCGCAACACCAAATGAAAGATGCACAGGCCAGGGATACGGACGGTTCCACGGTGACCGAGTGGGGTTGTTTGTCCCCTGATTGCGTCTCCCGGTGACATGGACTGTATGGCGGTCTTCCCAGTCAAGGAGGAGGGATGTTGATGGGTGTTGACAAGCATCGGATGACCCATCACCCACTCCTAGTAAACGTGAGAGAAAGTGAGTTCCGTAGTGAGTTTGAGGGACGCGCAGAGCCTGCGGCTGCCCCAGGGGTGGCCGAGAGCTGTGCCTCCTTCCTCCTGAGCCTGTGCCTCAGCCCCAGGACTCGTGCGCGTTTGGGCCGCCGTCCCTTCTGGACCCAGAACCAGGCCTGCTTTGCTTTTGCAGCTTTGGGTCTTGGCTCAGGTTCCCTGTTTGGATTCAGGCGTCATGAGCAAGGACGCCTCCGTTTCAGGTCTGCGAGTTTGCCCTGGGCCTGACCAGCGGGCCGGTGCCTGAGGAGGCGGTGCCTGTCAGCGCCCGGCAGCAGCTCGTCGCCACGTGGGTGAAGGCCAAGCAGCTTCTGCGGCAGCAGATCGGGCCGCACCTGGGCACGGACGAGCAGGTGCCGGCCGGGGGCACCCCCACTGAAGTCTTCCCCACCCGAGGGCGAGCGGGCTGCGGAAGGGGTGCTTCCCTTCAGGAGGGTCCATCCTTACCCAGGCCGACCCCCGAGAGATAGGGCGTGAGGCCGCCTCTGCCTGCCTGGCTGCTGGAACATCCCCTCGTTCCTCCAGCCGACTGGCCACGGTTCTAACTGTCCACCAAGAGCCGCTGGGCCTCTGGGGGCGCTGCCCACCCTCGGTGACACCTCGCTGTGGCTTTATCTGGAGGTGCGTCTAGGCCAGAGGGGGGCACCTCCCTGGCAGGGCCCCACGGGCCACCTGAGCTGTGAACGCAAGGCCGTCGGGGTGAGGATGCAGGGGAGCCACCAGGGACCCAGAGGGGAGGGGGCAGGGCCAGCCCCACGGCTTCTGCTCCTGCAGCCATGGGCCGTGGATGGAGACCAGTGGGAGGTTCCCTGGGGCCCCAGCTGGAGCCAGGACACGTGGCTCAGGTGGGAAGTGAGGCTGGCAGGGCAGGGACCATCAGGTGGGGCATCTGAGCCTCTGCCAGGGGTGAGCACGGGGTTGGAGCAGGACCAAGGGAGGGGCCTCCAGGCAGAGGGCCGCCCGCTGTGCCTGGCTACCTGCCCTCCACCTCTGGCCGGCTCAGCCAGCCGCCGGCCACCTTGGGGCTGCAGCGCCTACTCCTCTTATTACGTGAAGAGGTATAGCTCGGAGACAAACACAAACAGCTCCGATCGTTGCCGCAGAGCTCGTGTTTCACAGGGTCGCTTCCCGGGTAGAGCCGAGATTCTCCAGCCCCCGGGGCTGACGCGCCCTCTGCACTTCCTTCCCACCAGAGCGCCAACGAGGGCGTCAACTCGGTGACCGGAGTCCTCGTTGCTCTGGAGATGCACTCCTGCAACGGGCTGGGCCTCATGGACTTCACGGTGCCCCCCTTGGCTCAGGTAGCTGTCGCTCCCTCACCCCACAGGTGTCACCTCCCCCCAGAAGTCACCTTCCTCCCCCTTGGCCCACGCAGGTGTCACTAGGCGCCTGGCAGGCATTCCAGGGGCTGTGCCCCGACAAGGCCCCCCAACTCGAGGTGCTCATTCGAATCCCGCTGTCGAGACAAGGAGCCCCAGGTGGCCAGCGGCCCTGCCGCGTTCTCAGCACAGCGCTCCCAACAGAGCCGAGCGGTCCCCTCAGGGCCCCTGAGTCTGGTCTCCTGGCTAGTCAGAGGGCAGGGCTGCCCGTGTGGCAGGAACGCAGTGTGGACACTGGGACGTTTGTCCCCAGCCCGCCAGCCCCACCCAGGCTTGGCCGCAGTTGGCAGCTGGAGCCTCAACCTCGCAGGTGACTCAGTCTAGGCCGGGTGACCGCTGGACCCGTCCATGTGATGTCAGCCGTGAGCTGACAGCAGAGATGCCCCCCACCCACTCACAGACGCCCCTCTCCCCCACCACCGGCAGCTGGTGAAGATGGCCTCGGAGTGCAGCTGGTCGGACCCCCTGGTGGAGCTGCAGACCCTGACGCGGCTGACGCACTTCACCTATGTGGCCCGGGACCACGAGGCCACCATGGCCTGCTCGCAGAAGGCCATCCACATAGGCATCAAGCACCTGCAGGCCTTCAGTCCGTGAGTCACCCCAGCACCCGACCCATGTCCTTGGGGCGCGGTGCCTCCTTCGAGCTCACCAGGCAGGGCCCGCAGCCTCACCCGCTCAGCCCTGGAGCCGCCCCGCCAGCCCCGCGTCAGCTGGGGCGACGCCTCAGCTGCGGCCCCTGGAGAGCCGTGTTCAGCAGGATCCCGAGGCCCCATGAGCCCCGCCAGCTGTGGGCGTGACAGGGCCTCAGAGGCCGAAAGGGCCGCAAGGCTCGACCGGCGGCCGCTCCCACAGGCAGGCAGCTTTGTTGAGAGTAGTTTTGAGCAGGCAACTTAGGAGGCCACGTAAATTCGGAAGTAACTGAAGGGTGATTTCAGTGAAAGGAAAATAGCCACCCTGCCACTGGCTCCTCTCTGCCCGAGCGCTGCTGGCGGCCGGCTCTCCAGGGCCCCCGGGACGGCCGCAGGCGCTCCAGGCCGCTTGCTCCTGTGCCCCGGGCCCCGTTCATCTCGTCGGTAATCAGGGCTTCCGATCCTCCCCTCTTCCTGAACAGGAGGCTGTTTTAAAGTTGTTTCTGTTGTGAGTATTTCTGCTGTAAAGACTGTTTCCCTTGAGGCTCTTCTCTTTGCCTTACTTCTGAGTCTGTTTCCTGAAAGACCGGATTCCGGCCCCCAGCCCAGGAAGACACCCATCGTGGCTGCACAGCCAAGCTGACCACTCGAGGTCGGATCCAAGGAGGCCTGGCCTCCTGCCTCTGGGTGATGGGAGTGGAGGCCTGAGCCTCTCTCGGTCAGGATCCCGGGGCCAGGGGCGGGAGCGCGGCCACCACGTCCCAGCGTCTGCTCTGGGGCCTGCGTGCGACAGTCCCGTGGGTGTTTGGGGGCTGACAAGTGACCACGACCCGAGCTGTGGCCACCCGCCTCGCACACAGCCAAGGCCACAGGCTGCTCAGAGCTCCCGTGGAGGCCCCACCCACACCTCATCTGTCCCTGCAGCGGCTCCTGGGCAGGGCCTGCCGTGCCCGCACTGGGAGCAAGGAAACCAAGGCAGGCAGAGGCTGAGGCCCTCGCCGAGGCCACCCAGCAGGTGGAGGCGGACCCTCGCTGAGCCCAGGCAGCAGGTGGAGGCGGAGCGGGGACCGGAGCCCAGGCAGCTGCTTGCGTGTCCGGAAGTTTCCCTGTGAAAACCAAGGCAGCTGAAGCAGAGGCTGGGTGGAGCCCCCAGGCCAGCCCAGCGTGTCTCACTGCGCCCAGCCCCGCAAGGGGCTTTCCCTCGTGACTGCCTTTCCTCCAAAACAGAGGTGGCTTTTGCTCAACAATCCATCCTGAGAAGGACTTGGCTTCTGAAAGGCTTTTGAACGTCCTGCCCTGGGCTCACTGTGCAGCAGGTGGGGGCCGAGGGCTCCGTGACGGCCAGGGGGCCGCCGGCTCAGGTGCCTAGCCTACGGAGACGGAGAAGGCGCAGCGGTAGCGCACGGAACAGCCGGCCCCCCGGCAGGACATCTGACAGCAACCAGGGACTCGGGGTTCTTCCCGGAAGCCTCTGGCCCTTAGCACAGGGGTCCCCACCTGACACTGGTCTCCAACAACTGTAAAGCTGTGCCCGTCAGCAGACGAGCCATTCCGAGCTCCCCACCAGCATCTTATACACACTCTCCAGTGTGAACCGAGGTTCCTCAGACTTTTGAGAGGCCCTCAGCTCTGAAGAGAAGACCAACGAGAAGAAATAGGGAAAATTACTCTGGATGAAACTGTCAGCTTTTATAATATAATGTCCAGTTATCTCACCGGGGGAAGGCAGGTTCATTCAGGAATAATAGAGGAATTGCAATTAGGGAAGTGCAAACTTTGGTGACCACAGGAGACCTGGAAAACGAGGAGGGGGATCTTGCTTTTCTAGGAAAAAGGGGGAGTCGGGGGCGCTGTGATAGCCAGAGTCCACTGGGGGAGCTGGGGGTCCAAAATACCGAGGCTTCCTGTTGGCTGTCTGTGCCAGACTCTCATCGGCCGGGCTGTCGGGTGGAGGGAAGGTTCCTCCCTCCTGCTGCACAGTGGGTAGAGGCCCCTTCTTGTCTGAGATGTAGGCGAGGCCCCTCCTGTCTGAGATGTAGGCGAGGCCGCTCCTGTCTGAGATGTAGGCGAGGCCCCTCCTGTCTGAGATGTAGGTGAGGCCCCTTCCTGTCTGGGGTAATTGTGGTGCGTGGCGGACGTGGGAGCTCCCTGACAGGCCTGGCCTGACTCTAGCTGTAGCTGAGGTTTGTGTAATTCATTCCACAGAACAGATTACGTGATGATCAGAAGAAGTACTAAAAAAAAATAATAATAACAACGTCCAAGGTATTTGAGAAGATGCAGCATGTAAAAGTTAAAATGTGTTGTGGAAAAGGAGTGAGGAATAAAAGGAAAAGGACTAAAGATCTCTTCAAAATTAAAAAGGTAATTTCTGAAGTTGAAAATAAAGTCCGTGAAGGGCTAGAAGATAAAGTGTGAGGAAATCGTGCAGAAAATATACGAAGAAGGACAGACAGGAAATGTGACAGAAATTCCAGAAGAAACCATAGGAGGTCCTAAACCCAACTATTGGAATTCCAGAAAGAGGGAAGAAAGCGTTCTTAAGAAAGGAGTGAACCGCAGGGGCTTCCCTGAGCAGAGGACACCGTCACATGACTGACCCTCCCACTAAATGACCGGCGAGAAGAATGAAGAGATACTCACATCCAGATACGTCCTGGGGTCACCAGGTCACGGCAGGTACGGAGACTATCCTACAGCGTTTAGAAGAGGAGGAAAAGAAGAAGAAATAGGAGCGCAACAGTCTTCTCAGAAGCATCACTAGGAGCTAAAAGAAAGTGGAACGCTCTAAGTGGAAGTAGTTTTCAACATGTAATTCTAACTCAACCAAACTTCCAAGTATCCCGGTAAAGAAAGCTACTTTTAAACAGATGAGGACCTAGAAAATGTATTTGTCACACACCTGTTGTTAGAAAGTTAACTGAGGATACACTCCAGAAAAACAAGGGAGTAACCCAGAAAAGAGAAAGATGTTGGATGCTGGAAATGGAGATGCAATCCGGAAAAGGTGCCGAGCTGCGTGCTTGCTGAGAGAGCCTCCTCTGCAAGGATGTAGGGGATGGCCCTGGGGGTGCAATGTAAACCATCTTAAGTGGTAAAAAAGAAAAAACCCTGTCGATCTAGAATTCTGTATACACCAAAAATACCCTTTGAAAAATGAAGGCAAAATCAAGCCATTTTCGATTAATTAAAACTAAGAGAATCCATTCCCAGAAGACCCGCAGAACAAGAAATGCTAAAGGAAGTTCTTCAGCCTGAAGGAAGATGGTACCAGATGGAAACTCAGTTCAGGAAGTCGTGAAGAACGCCCCAGGTGGTGACTGTGTGGCTGAACATAAAAGGTTTTCCTCCCTTCGGCTCTGAAATTCTTTAAAAGACACATGCCTGTTTCAAACAAAAATACATTGCGTTGTGGGATTATTAACAAATGTGGAGGTAAAATGTATGACAGTGGTAACACGAAGGAGAGAGATAGGGGTATATCGAGAGTTCTTACACCGTCTGTGAAGTGGTATGATATTAATTCACCGTAGACTGTGATTAGTTAGGAATGTATGTTGCAGTCTCTAGAGCAAGTACTACAGAAACATTAAAAGAATTATACCTAGACATCCAATGGAGAAGATAAAATTGAATACTAAAAATATTCCATTAATCCAAAAGAGGGGAGGAAAGAAAGAACGAACATATGGGACAGAAGGAAAGCGAATGGCAAAATAGAAGATTTAACCCAACCACACCAACAGATCTGTTAAATGTAAATGGACCAACACTGCAGTTAAAGTGCAGAGTTTATCCCACTGGACCCAAAAAGCAAGACCCAACTCGAAGCCATTTTCAAGAGACACTCTTCAAATACAAAGACACAGGTGAAAAGTAAAAGGAGGGGGAGAGATGGCCTCTGCGGCACCAGCTGCAAGAACGCCGTGGGGCTGGAGTAAAGCTCCCAGGATGTGGGATCAGAGATAGAGAGGCATTTCACAAAGATAAAAGGGTTCAATCAGCAAGAACACATAAAAATCTTAAACGTGTATACACTTAACAGGAGAGCTTCAAAATTCAAGAAGCAAGAAGTTAGATACAGCCACAATTATAGCTGTAGATCTTGACATTCCTCTCTCAGTGGCTGATAGAACAGAGTAAGCCGTAAGCATATAGGTGGTCACCATCAGCAGATCACCCAGTTGTCACTGACAGACTCTCCCCAAGGACCACATCCTAAAGATCCAGGTCTCCAGGACAGCAATGCCAGGGCCCGGGCCGGGCAAGGCTCTCCTCCACCTCCTGCTGGGCTGGCACACCCATCTTGGGGGACGGGGCCAGCCTCCAATTCACCCCCAGAGCATGAGCTTGACCGTGCCCTGCAGATCCTTGCAGGCGGAGGGACAGCCTCTTTCTCCTCTAGACTCCTGACGGGCAGGGTGGCAGAGCAGCTGGCTCCTGCAGGCGGGTACCTGCCTTTGGGACCTCCCAGGCCATGGCGGGAAGGTCTACGCAGAAACCAGTGCTTTTCTCCTAGAGTAAGCCTGGTGCCCCCTGAGCCGAGTTGCAGGGACGTGCGTGTGGTTGTTACGTGCACAAGCCACGGCTTGGCTGAGAGAAGAGAGCTCACGGCACCCTTGACGTTGCTGAGTCTAAATTGTATGTTCTGAGCTCTCAGCGCAGAGCCTAGGCCCCCTGAGCAAGACGTGCTCTGGGGCACGGGGAACGGGGTCCCGTCGCTCTGGCAGGGCCCGGCCTCGCCTGGGGTGGGCGCCTTGTTCTGCTGCTGCTGCCGCCGCACAAGACACCCTACGTGTTAGTCGTTGAAACATCGGCTTCTGATACTGTCTCATGGTTCTGCGGGTTGACTGGACTCAGCCAGTTAGTTCTGGCTTGGGGACCTTCATGACGTTAGTCTGGACTCCCCAGGGCTCTCTCCAGGGGCCCGGGTGGGGTGTCCCCAGGGCTCTCCCCTCTCGGCGGCACCTCCCTCCCCTCGGAGCCTCCTGGGAGCCGTGGCACTTGTCTGTCTGCAGGGTGGAGGCTGAGTTGGTGGCGGAGATGCTGAGCACCGCAGCCTGCATCCAGGGCAGGAGCATCATGGATAACCTCAAGGGCCGGAAGCAGCTGCGCCTGACGGCCGCCAAGGCCTTCGTAGAGAGTGCGAGGTGGGCTGCGGCCCGCGTGGCCAGGGTCGTCGCGCGCGTGGCGCGTCTGGGGTGCGTGTTTTGGGTGGGGACGATGGTGACTGCGGCGTGTGGTGCTCGCTGGGGACTGTCCCCGAGGCCGGCCCCTCCCCCAGTGGCCCTGTGACCAGGATCATCGCCTGCCCCGTGCGGTGACACCCACCTCAGCCCCAGGGGTTCCCGGCAGCCCTGAGCGTCTGAGCTGGGACGGGCCCGAGGAACGGGGAGCCGGGGCTCGTGAGCGGGTCACGGCGGGGCTGCCCTGAGCGGAGCCCGTCCTGGTCCTGCAGAGCCGTCTTGGGGCCCCACCCCTCCCCTCGGCGCCTACACCTGTCCAGGTCAGACCTTCCCTTCCAGGTTTGGGGGCATCGCGGGGAGCAGCACCCTGGTGATGCAGGCCGCCCGACACTTCTGGAACACCTGGCTCCCGCTGCTGTCCTCTGCGGTCAACAGGAAGAAGTGCAAGAGCGCCACTCAGGAGGTCATCAGCGTCATCAACAAGACGGAGGCCAGAAAGCAGGTGCGCCCTGGGCCGCCTCTCGTGTCCTTCCTCCAGCACGGTGGGCGAGGCTCCCGCGGAAAGACGGTCCCGTGGAAGCACTCAAGCAATGAACACGACGGCTGCATGGGGGGCAGGGGACGCTGACACCCCAGCGGGGCAGGCGGGGCGGCTCCTGTCTGCCTTCAGGGCTCAGCTCTGTCCTCCCGCATCCCCGAGGGAACCCTAACTCAGACCTAGAAAGCGCCAGTAGGAAAGGGGAGAGGAGGGAGGGTGGGGGCACAGACCCACTCAGGGCCCAGGGAGGTTTTGCCTGACAGTGGACAGGCATCTGGTGGGCCTCAGGGAGTGAGGCCCCATTCCCCCTCCGCCGTCGCCCAGGAGCGCGGTAGGTCGCGGCCCGGGGACCTCCCTTGATCTGAGAGAGAAAGCGTCAGTCTGTCACCTTTGAGTATCACGCTAGCTGTGAGTTTTTCATAACTTTACTGTGTTGAGGAATTTTCCCACCACTCCTACTTTTCTGAGAGATTTTGTGATGAAATGTTTTTGGATTTTGTCACATGCCTTTTCTCCATCAGTTGAGCTGATTGTGTGGTTTTCTCCTCCGTCCTATTAAGGTGATGGGCTACACTGATCGGCCTCCTTAGGTTGGACCACCCTTGTGTTCCTGGGACAAATCTCCCTTGGTCATGGTGAATAATATTTTTACTGCGTTGCTGGATTTGATCTGCAATTCAGCAACTTACTCTGTTGAGAATTTTTGCATCTATATTCATAAAGGGTATTCATCTATAATTTTCTTTTCTTGTGATGTCTTTATCTGGACCCCCTATCAAAGTAATGCTAGTCTCACAGAATGAGTTAGAAAATGTTCCTTCCTCTCCAATTTTTTGAAGAGTTCAGAAGGATAAGTGTTATTCTTTTTTTAATGTTTGGTAGAATTCACCTGGGAAGCCATCTGGTCCAGGAATTTTCTTAACTGGAAGGTTTCTGATTACTGATTCAGTCTTTACTGTTAGAAGTTTGTTGACATTTTGTATTTCTTCTTGAGTCAGCTTAGGCAATTTGAGTGTTTCAAGGGATTTTTCCATTTCTTGTAGGTTATCTAATTTGTTGGAAGACAATTGCTAGTAGGATTCTATTATAGTTCTTTTTATCATCGTGGGGTTGATAGTACTGTTTCCACTTTCATTTCTGATTTTAGTTATTTGGTCTTCTTTCATCTTTTCTTTGCCAGTCTAGCTAACAGTTTGTCTATTTTGTTGACCTCTGCAAAGAATCAATTTTTGGTTTCATTGATTTTTTTCCTATTATTTTTCTGTGCTCTCTAATCCTTAACATTCCCTTCCTTCTGCTAACTTTGGATTTAGTTTGTTCTTTTTCAGGTTCCTTACGGTGTAAACTTAGGTTGTTGGTTTGAGGTCTTTCTTCTTTTTCAATGTCGGCATTTGCAGCTATAAATTTCCCTCTGAACCCTGCTTTTGCCACGTCCCATAAGTTTTCCTAATGTGCTTTTGATCCTATTGACTCAAAGCTATAAAACTGACTTGTCTGCTTCGTGTCATTATAAGCCATAGACTGTGTTGCAGGGCTAGCCTGTGCATGTGTGTATGTGTTTTAAGATAGTAAACCTTGAACTGGAATGCCTTCTCTTACAGGGGAAATGTGATTCCACTTTTCGTGACTTAGTATTTCAGAAATTTAGCTGCAGTCTCCGTAATTCAATGCTGAACCAAATGAAAAACAGACTGGTGAAAGAAGAGACTGCAACTTTCAAACGTCTGGACTGTTGATTTTGCTTTTGCTTTAGGAAAAAGGGAAGACGTTGCTTCTGCACCAGTGGCCCACAGCCGACTTCCAAAGTGGAGGGACGATGGAAGGGTGTTTTCTCTCAGGTTTGTAGATGCAGGACAGACGGAGCTGCAGACATGAGGCCGGGCAGGGCCTGGTGTTGTTAGGTCCCGAGCCTTGTGTAGAACAGGTGAAGTCGTGGCAGTGACCACGGGAAATGCCTGCTCAGCACTGAACTCGGGCACGCACGGTGAGGGTGAGGGCTCCTCGTGAGCAATCAGGGACCCCCACTGTAAGCATGAGGAAACCCCCCAAGCCTAGGCGGCCCCCCAGTTCAGGGCCACCCTGCGCCTTCCCAGGCAGCCTTGAAATCTAGCCTCTGGGTTTTTCTGACAGGTAAGTCACACTTTTCCATTTCCATAAAAATGTGGAGATATACTTCTGCGAAAAAAAGTAGTGACCTTAATAAAATAAAACATATTGTATAATTTATTTCTAAAATAAAAAATGATTATCTGCTAAAAAATATCATCCCTGTTAGCGTCAGGGCCACGGTGTGTACTGCAAAGCGTGAATGTGTGGGTTAGAGCCGTGGCCCCTCCATCAGGTGCCCCAGAGTCTACAAGAGAGAGAAACTCGATTTAAAATAGTGAACAAAGATGTGACCGTGTGTAATTAAATACTGAGTTGAACTCTAGACCCCCGCAGGTAAGATTATTTGCTGGTGCCGCAGAGGGAGATGCAGACAGCAGCCCAGACCCGCAGGACTGCAAGGCCCAGTGAGGAGCCGGCTGCTTGGGGTCCCGGCACCGCCCGGGGCGCATGGAGCCCGTGTACGCTTTACTCCACGTGCTGAAACATACTCAGATAGCTAAATGGGTTAGCAGCTTTAACAATTCAAACCACAGGAAAAAATGAGAAAGTAGAATTGAGCAAAGCAATGTTTTGAGGAAAGATTACTGCCTAAAGTTTAGAGTGATCAAAGAGGCACACTTGCAAAATACGTGAAAAGTTAAATAATGAGAAATGAGAAAATTAAAAAGTGAACACTGGAAAAGTACTGGCATCAAATTCAGCAGCTAAATGATCCATTTCTATAATGCACGAGCAGTTGCGTTTAGTCAGGCTACGAGATGCCACACTGCAGTAACAAGTGACCCCGACGGCTCAGCAGGCGAACTCACACGGGCAGTCTCTCCCTGCTCGTCCGAGGCACCGTCTGCAATTTCTGGCAAGCGGGGTTGCCACGT
Organism: Inia geoffrensis; assembly: GCA_036417435.1. Classification (NCBI taxonomy): domain Eukaryota; kingdom Metazoa; phylum Chordata; class Mammalia; order Artiodactyla; family Iniidae; genus Inia; species Inia geoffrensis. The sequence continues at coordinate 88,294,245 of CM070914.1, read as the reverse complement.
CCAGGGGCACGTACCCTTGCTGCCAGCCAGGGGGTGCAGAGCCCTGACTGTAAGATCCCTCACCACCGTGGCGTGTGGTTCCGAGCTGGCCCGGCCGAGATGAGAGGAGGAAAGCACGCTATGGAACCCACGTTCCCAAGTGTCAAGACGTTGACCAGTTTATCTGGTCACGTGCCTCAATCCCCCTGCTCCTGGGCACCTGTATTCTGTCCCAGCGCTGGCAGTGGGGCGTCACGGTGAGCCCTCAGGCCCCGAGTGGTGTGAGTTGGTGCTGTGCTCTTAGCCAGCAGCCGGACAACCTGCCGGCAGGATCCATGGGCGTGTTCACCCCTTTGCTATAACGATTCAAAAACGGGAAAGAGAGCTACACAGTCAGCGAGGTAAAACAGGACAATCTGAGTGTCTGGTACCAGGGCCAGGGGCTCTGCTTTGGTGGACGGTGGGGCCGAGGCGGCCCCTCGAGCGGCCTGGGCGAGGGTGGTGGGGAGAGGCGGCTTCTTTCCTGACGCTCCCATTGTTTATTTTTAAAATTACGGAAGAGTAACGGGAGCTTCCAAAAGGGAAATGGCTTGGCGGACTGCGGGGCTCGAGAAAGCCTGGCGGGGTGGGGGTGAGGGGCAGCCGGGGGCACCTGGTGCAGGTGAGGCAGGTGGGGGAGGGAGGACAGCAGCGCAGGTGTCGCCCCGGAGGAGCCCCTGAGCCTTCAGTCCCGAAAGGACTGATGTGTTTCCCACGATCAGGGGTCACTCCCGCTGCTCGAGGCCCGGCCCTGGAAGGGCAGCTCTGCGTGTGTCTAAGGGACGCAGATAACGAGGTCCTGTGGCTGGATCTCCACGCGGTCCCACCTGGTGTCCGGCTCTGTGGCATGAGGCCCGGGGTGTCCCAGACATGCGGCCGTGTCCCGAGTGCTCCCTGGGGGCCTCCCGGTCCTGTGGACCCCCAGCTGCTAGCACCCCCATCCCCAGACCCCCTGACCGGCGCCCCTCCTGTGCCCCCTCTCCCACCGCAGGGGCCGAGGATGACCTGACGCTGAGGGCTGCGCTCTACGGCCTGCTGTTCCACAGCCACGCCGACCAGCATGACTGGGAGGGCTGCCTCAAGGTGCTGGATGAGGCCCTGCAGGTGCTGCCGCGGACGGCGCACCGCCTGTGAGTGCCTGAGGCCCCCAGGACACCTCCCACCCCAGGGTGCCTTCCCCTGCAGCCCCCCAACAGGGTGGCTCCCTCCTCAGCCCCCCACTCTCCCCTTTCCCCTGGTGACTTTATTTCCCTACCAAGAAGTCAAGACACGAAGGGAGGGGATTTAAGCCCAACACACACAAATGATAAATGGAAAAAACAAAACACAGCACAACACAAGACCCCCAAGATACCCAGGTTTCATTTTGTTTTCTCTTTGTAGGTAGGAACGTGCACAAATGCTTTAGTTTGCGTGCAGTCTCTATAGTTACGAGTTTTACCATCAAGCGTTAATTTCTCTCTTTCACTTTTCTTCAGCTTGATTTTCAAACACATGGTCATGGTGAAGGCGAGACTCGGCCGGAACTTCGTGATGGAAAGTCAGAGGTTCAAAGACCAGAGTGAGGAGTATCTGGCGCACATGTGGCGGCACCTGGCCCTCAGCTCCACGAGTGTCCCCGGGGAGCTGACCTGCTACCTCCACGCCATCCAGGCCCTGCAGGTCTGGCCCTGACTCACTGTGTGTCTGCGGATGAAGCCCCCGGGGGCGGGAAGGCGCGGGGGCGGGGGAGGGCGGTGCGGAGTGAAGCCCAGCCCCTCGGGAGGCCCGGAAGGAAGAGGGGGGCAGCCGGACACGAGCCGGGGTGGCAGACGGAGCCTGTCCTCCCATGTGGGGGACGCAGTCCTTGTGAGGCCATGTGGGGAGGGCAGGGGGTAGGCCGCGGGGCTCTGCAGCCTCTGGGGTTTCGGGGTCTTGGGGACGGCCCCCGCCCCCGAGAAGCCAAGACACGTGTTCCTCTCGACACGCTTGGAGATTTGGGGGAGGGCGGGCACCTTGATTTGATGCGGAGCTTGTGGGACTTGCCTCGGGGCAAAGAAGGCCCCTTGCTGGTGGGACTGAAGCCGCCCCAAAGATGCGCCCTGCGGCAGGCACCTGACAGGTTTTTCTGTTGAGCAGAATGTTTCCCCTTCATGGAGCAGATCCCACCGAGGTTTTCAGAGCGCTCCAGGGTCGGGGTGTCCCCGGGAAGGGGTCCGCACACAGGCTCCATCGATGGCCGTGCGGTCATGACCCAGTGGTCAAGCAGAGGCCTGGGCCCACTACAAGTGGCCGTGGGTGCCCCTGCGTCTCGCGCCTGGAGCCCAGGCCAGGGTTCCTGGGGCCAGGCAGCTGTGCCGGGGGGAGCAGGCGGTGCCATCGACGGGGCGGCTGCTGACCGAGCCGAGCTGCCGGAACCCTCTGCACAGACTCCGTGGAAAGGCTCTCTGCCCCTTCCTTCCTTCGTTTCCTTTTTCTTAGGGGTACAAGGTGCTTTATAGTAAATTCACTGGGTTATGCAGCCATCATCACAATCAATTTTAGAACATTTCACCAGCCCCACAAAACCCAGGTCCGTGGGCTCTATGTCCCTCCCCACACCCGCGCCGGCCCCAGTGAGCCAGCGTTACACGGATGGAACCAGACGAGGTGGGTCCTCTGTGTCCGGCTGCCCTCCCTGGACGTCACGTCCAAGCTCCATCTGTTGAAGCGCATGTCTGGGCTTCACTGCTGGTGGTTGAATAACCCTCCATCGTGTGGATGGATGTTGCGCCGATGGGCCTCGGTGTTGCTTCCACTTATGAGCTCTTGTGACTGGGCTGCTGTAGACATCCGTGTGCAAGTGTTTGCACAGACACGTTACAGCTATTCTCTTGGGCACATACCTGGGAGTGAACTACCAGGTCACGGGATGACTGTCTTTAACTATCTGAATCGTGGTTTGACTTGCGTTTCCCTAGTAACTAATGTAGTAACTAGCAGCATGTTTTTCATGTGCTAATTGGCCATTTGAACATCTTCTTTGGAGAAATGTCTATTCAAATCCTTTGCCCTTTCTAAAAAAATTTGGTTTCTTTTCTGTTTATTGCTGAGCCGTAGGAATTCTTTCTGTATGTTGGACACAAGTCCCTTATGTGATTTGTACATATTTTCTCTCCGTCTGTGGGTTGTCTTCTCAGCTGCTTTCTCGTATTCTTGATGATGTCGTTTGTGGCACAAAAGTTTATGGTCCTGATGAAGTCCAACTATTTCTTCTGCTGCTTATGCATATATGGCATCGTAGCTGAGAAACCAACGTGTAATCCAAGGTCACGAAGATTTCTACATTTTCTTCCAAGGGTTTCATAGTTGCAGCTCTTACATTTAAGTCTTTGATCCATCTTGAGCTCAGCCTTGTGTTTGGTGCGAGGTAGGGGTCCTGCTCCTTGCCTCAGCGTGTGGCTGCCTGCATTTCCCAGCACTGTTGTTGAAACAATGACCATTCCCTCTTCCACCGCCCTTGTCCCCCTCGTCTCTCTCGCACAGCTCTTGTCAAAGCCACCCGTGACCACATGGACACAGTCATTCTGAGGCCCCATCTGACCCCTCCTCGGCACTCGTGGTCATCTGTCACCTGGCTTCCAGGCCCCACCGCTCAGGGCCACTCCTCCTTCCCTTCTGCCCACCTGCTAATGAGGGGGGAGGACCCCACTCAGGGCTGGGATGCCCCCGCTCCCTGGTGACGTCAGGCAGTGTCCTGGGGAGAGTCCACGCTGACCTTGCGTGTCCCACCACCACCTGCCCCTTCCCTCACCTCCGGCCGCGCATCCTCCTGGGGTGTGAGGCGTGAGGCGTGGGGTGTGGGGCCTGGGGCCCGGCAAGTGGAAGGCAGGCTGGCTCCGCTCTCAGGGAGGCGGCGGGGTGGGGGGGGGGGGCTTCCTCCCTTCGTGCGGTGATGATTGATGAGCGATACTGGGCTCAGCGATACTGACTCGGGCTGCACGCTGCCCGGTGCAGCGTCTTCCCTGCCCTCGGAGCCCTGTGAGCCACAGCGCCGTCCATACCTCCAAGTGCCGGAGGAGACCCGGGACTGGTGGGGAGCGCCGGCAGAGAGCCCCTCAGGCCGGCATTGCCCCAGAGGCGGGAGGGACACGCGGGGCCCGCGAGGGGTCCGGCGGGCAGGCGGCGGGGCGTCCGCAGGGAGCAGAGGCCGGGGACACTCACCTGGCTCTGGTCTTGCTGCCCGCTGCACGTGGGAGGTCCTGCCGAGCCTGGTGGTCTCGTGACGGTACGGACGGGTGAGAAGCAGCCCCTGTGTTTCTAGGAGGTGGGGGAACACAACACCTGCAGTGTGGTCCTCGAGCTGCTGAGTGGCAGGCGTGTGTCTTTACCATCCTTTTCTGTTTAATCCCAAAGAAGCCAGAGAGTGAGTGGCAGAAGGTTGACTACATCATGGAATTCAGCGAATGGCTGTACCACAAACAGTTTCCTCTTGAAGACGTCATCTTCCACCTGGAGTGGGCGATCGACATCCTGCTGCGGATGCAGCCCGACAGGGGCTCCCCGGAGCCGGCAGGTGCGGGGGCCGCAGGCGCGGGGGCCACAGGTGAGCGGCGCGGTGGTGGGGGGATGGGCCACCCACCGCGAGGGGCTCCTGGGCTCTGCTGTCCCTGCGACGCCCCTGCAGGCCAGTGCCCTGTGGACTTGGCGAGGTCAGGGCCCCGACTCCCCGGCTGCTGGTCCCTCCCGCTCCAGCAGAGCTCATCCACCAGGAAGGCCCAGCCCAGGTGTGGTAGGGAGGTGGTGGGAGCCCAGCCAGATGGACGGAGGGAGGGGCGGCAGCCGCCCGTCAGGCCCTCTGGTCCCCACTCTGGGTCCGGCATGAGAGCTGTCCCCGAAAGGCGGGACAAAGCTCCAGTAGGATGGGTGCCCTGGGCAGCAGAGGGGCCTCGGAACAGCGGGCCGACTTGCCCGGCACCGAGGCAGCCTCCTCCTGGGCCTGCAGAATTCAGGGGCCCAGGACAGGGGCCGCCTCCTGTCTGCACATGCTGGAGGCTCGAGGACACGTCCACTCGAGGTCCAGCCCTGTCTGGGTGCCGCCAGATGCCCAGCTCAGAGCAGCTAGGGTGGACCACGGTGGGCAGGAGGCTCCAAGTAGACCCCGGAGCCCAGGCCCCCAGCCCGGCCTGGGGCGGCATCCCCTCACTGCCCCGACGGTGGCTGCATTGTCCCTGCAGGTGGCCCTGTTGTCTCCGCTGGGGGAGCCCTGGGAGGCCTGTCCCTGAGGGTGGCCTTGGCCCCTGTGAGGGTGGTGCCCCCCTCTGGAAGAGTCTCAACCCCAGGCCGGGTGGCAGGGGCCCCTGGGGACCAGGCGGGCACAGGGGGCGGGCAGGGAGGACACACAGCGGCCCCTGTCTTCCAGAAGAGCAGGTGTCTACTCCGGCAGCCCCGGAGGGCCCGGGGGCTGAGGGCTCGGGGCCCCCCTCCCTGGAGAAGCTTCAGAACGTACGGCAGCTTGAGACGCTGGCCCGCGCCTACACGCTGCTGGCCCTGGTGGTGACCCCGAGCGCCGCCAGCCACCAGGACTACTGCCTCATGGCCTACACCTTCCTCCGCCGCATCTGGCAGGTGAGGCCCGGGGAACCTGCACTTACACAGGTCCTGTGTCTCTCCCGGGACAGCGTCCCCCTCCCCTCCTTCCCAGCAGCACCCTCCCTGCTTTGGGGACTCAGGGGAGGAGGGAGGGCCTCGCTGCTCCCTACAAAGTGGCCCCTGCTCTCCAAGACTCACCCCAGCGCCTTTGCCCAGACACCCATAGAACCCTGTCCCACCACCGTGCTGCCACTGGGCTTCCAGAACCATCCCTGTGCCCCCTCCGCACGGCCTCGAGCTGCCCTCCTTCCCACCACCTCTTTACGGGGCCCCCGGCGCAGCTCCTGGTCGACTCTTGTTCTCAAGGACCTCCCACCGTCGGTGCCCGCCCAGTGGGACAGTGTCGGCAGGACAGGCCTTTCTTCTGGGGGCAGGTTTGCACCCTGCCCCCAGCCACGTGCTGGGGACAACAGGGCCATCGCCCTTTGGCAGCAGGAAGGACTGGGAGGGCCGTCCTGGGTCTTAAAAGGTGCCCCAAGCCACTACCGCCCACCACCCACCACACAGCAACTCTGCGATTCTTCGAGAACCGCTAAAAGTCACTTGAGTGTGTTCTTCATTAGAGACGTTAATTCACTTTACGGGGCTGACAAGCTCTTCTTAAGGGTCAGCTGTGCGTCCCCGCAGGCCCAGAGTCCTAGAGGAAGCCCCCTGAGGGCAGAGGAGCGCGGCCGCCTGTCCCCCACCAAGGGGCACCGCCGCCACCTCTGCGCCGGGCGGCTCGTGGCCTGGCCACTCCCTCCCAGCCTGCCCTCATACCTGAGTGCGTGGGAGGAGGGGGACCCACTTCTGTTATCAGTGTTGCAAATAAGGATTTTCTTTTCCCAGGTTTCTTTATTAACAGCAGGAAAAACAATTTCAGAAAGCAGAATTCCAGCAGCAGCGAGTTCACATTCGTTGTTGCTTCAAAAGGAGAAGGAGAAAAGCAAAGACAGAGAAAAAGACAAGGGCAGAGGCAAGGACAAGAGCAGGGACTCCAAGCAGGTGACCGTGCCTTCCCGGTGGCCAGGCTCTGCCCCAGCCGCCCTTGAGGCTCCTCGTCCCAGAGGCTGGGCCGCAGAGGGCAGGGCCGTCCCGGCTGCTCTGTCCGGTTTCCCCCCCTGGGAAGTGGAGCCAGTGGTTCTGGTCCCCCTGCCCCGGGTATTAGGAGGTGACACGGGGAGGGTCTGGCTTCTCCCCTGTGGTCTGTCGTCTGCGTTCCCCGAGCGGGTCCCTCCCTCTGCCCAGGTGCATCTGGGCCCTGGCCATGCAGGGCGGGACGGCACCTTGTCTCCGCCCACTGGGGGCCAGTGCTGCACGTCACCTTGTCACTGGAGGAATTGCCCATCTCTGGGGCTGCGCTCGCGGCAGCGCCCCTCCCGTCTGTCCCGCCTCACTGTCCCCATTGGGGACGCCCCCGCCTCCCTCCCCCACCACTGCTCTCCAGGAAGTGGAGACACATGTGGGTCCGGCGTGGCTCGCCGTCGGGCTGGCAGCCCAGGGAGGGCGCCACGCACGTCCCCAGAGGCGCTGCTGACCCGTCCTTTCCCGCGGGGCCGCCTGGGTGTCTGCTTCGAGCTCCACCTCCTAAAGCAGAGCCTGGCTTCCTGCTTTGCAGTTTCAAAGCCCCGCTCCTGGCAAACGCCTTGAAGACGTGCCAGCAAGCATAGAAGAGTGGGCTTCCTACGCTTGCCCCGAAGAAGCCATATCAGTATTTAAACAGGATCAGAGCAACTTTGCCGTCAACCGGTCAACTCTCCAGAAGCCGGTAAGTGGACCTGAAGATGCCGTCCCAGGCCTGTGTCCGTGTCCTGCCTCCTGGCCTGTTGTCACAGCTGACGCTTTCTGGTGCGAAGTGGGACCAAAGAGGGATGCAGAGAAACAGGGCTCTGCTCAGGGAATTGTGAAGGGCCTCCTGGGCATAAGCCCCCAGACCCTCCCACAGGCCCGTCCCCGGCCACCTCCCCCTCGCCGAGCACCCGGGGGACTTTTCCTCACGCATTCCCCGCACAGGTCACACTCCTGAACGTGAAATTCAGCCGTGCCTGGGAGTGCCCCGCGGCTGCTGTGACAGCCCACCGCAAACCGGGTGCTTAAAGCAGCAGAAAGGTTTTTCCTCACAGTTCTGGAGGCCACAGGTTCAAAGTCAGTATCACTGGGCCAAAGTCAAGATGTCGGCGGGGCCACATTCCCTCTGGAGGCCCCAGGGGAGGGTCCTTCCTGCCTCTTCCAGCTCCTGGGGGGGCTCCTGGGCTTGTGGCCGCGTCACTCCCCCCGGCCCCCGCCTCCGTCGTCACGTGGCTTCTCCGCTGTGTCTGTGTCTCATCTCCCATGTACGGGGGCCCATACGATGACACGTGGGGCCCGCCTGTATCATCCAGGGCAACCTCCCAGCTCGGCATCCTTACCTTGATCACACCTGCACGCAAGTTCCAGGGGTAGCGCCGGGCAACTTCAGGGGCTGTTTTTCAGCCCCGCACCTGCCTGGTTTCTGTGCTTGTGGAAATAGAGACTCTCGGCCTCTAACCGCCCATGGATGGCTTCTCTCTGGAGCGCAGCTTCCGCGGGAATCCTCCGCGCTGCTTTGTGTGTCTGCTTGTGCTCACATCGTCGGTGTCGAGTATTCCGTCTGGTGACTTGACCACGGCCTGTCTGTCCTTCAGCCACGGAAGGCACGGGGCTGTTTCCATCATGCCTGTTACAGATGTCTCAGGGCCCACATGCCCACGTGTCTGGAGGGCACACCCAGCTGCGGGGTCTCTGGGTCACGGAGCACATGTATCTCTAGCTACAGCATGTTGACAAACTGCCTTCGGCAGTGGTCGTGCCGTGAGGCCCGCCTTCTCACCTGGCCGTCTGGGGGCCGTGGGCCTCTCACTGGGCTCAGCCGGACACTCCCTGACTACGGTGAGGCCGGACGCCTCTCAGCACCTTTTGGCCACTTGTATGTCCTCTTTCGTGGCCTGCCTGTGCAATCGGTCGCCCACATTTCATTAAGCCTCTGTCTTTTCCTTGTTGAACTGAAGGAGTTCCTCATCTGTCTTGGCGAAAACACTTCGACAGTTTAGGACAGCAGGTCACCCTCCACTCTGGGCCTTGACTGTCCTGAGGCCTTCTCGTGAATGCAGATTCCAGGTTTCAGTGTACGAAAAAGTATTAATCTTTCCCTTTATGACTAGTGCCTTGTGTCCTGTTTAAAAAAACGTTTTCCTTCCCAAAGGTCGTGAAAATATCCTCTTATGATATTATCCCAAAAGCTTTGTACTTCTACGTGTCAGATTTAGATCCACTTGAAAGTGGTTCATGTGTGTGCTGTGAGGTGAAGGATCCAGTTTTGAGCTCTCCGATCTGGATAATCTGAATGTTCTAACACCATTTATTGAAAAATCGCTTGCCTGGCTTCTTTGCCACGTTTGTCATGAATCAGGCGTCCACACCTGCACCAACACCTCACTGTCTGAGCTACTGAGGTTCGTCACCTCGACTGCTTGGGAGAGAACATTTCCTGACCTTGTTATTCAGGAAGGTCTTGGCTGTCCTTTCCATTGTCCATGTGTTTCCATGTGTCTTTTAGAGTCAGCTTGTTGGCTTCCATTGGAAACCCTGGTGGAGTTTTGGCTGTGATTGCATTGAATCTCGAGATCAGTTTTTGGTTTGGGGGAGAACGGACATCTTTGCCACGTTAAATATTCCAATCGATGAGCATGTTCTAGTCCTCTATTGACGTAGGTCTTCTGTAACTTCTCTTGATAATGGATTTGAGTTTTATGCGCGGAGGTTACACACATTAGATTTATTTCTATGTATTTGATGTGTGTGCTGCTGTTATAAATATACCTCTTTTGTTTTATTTTTTTAAACTCCAGACGAAATCTAGAAATATAATTGTTTTCATCTTGACCTCGCAGCCATCAGTTTAGTTAACTTCTAGATAAGTTTGGTAATCGATCTGTAGGTTCTTTTGATCTTCCGTGTATACACAGAGGCTGCGTTTCGTCCGCAAACGTTTTTCCTCATTTCCGATCATTACACGTTTTATCTCCTTATTCCACTGGCTGCCACCAGCACAGTGCTGAACAGAGATGGTGACACCTCCTTATCCTGCTCCCTGGCTTAGCAGGGGGGCTTCAGCATTTCACTCAGTGTCATCGATGTTTGCTGTAGGTGCTCATAGGTATTCTTTATTGATTAAGGAAGTTCCTTTGTTTCTATTTGCTAAGAGTTTTAATTACAAATGGCTACAGATGTTTATCAAGTATTTTTCTCCATCTATCACATAATGGCTTTTTTCTCTTTCCTTGTTTTAATTACGTTGATTTTTTTCCCCTAATGCTTATCAGAATAATGTCAACTTGGTTGAGACATATTATTCGTTTCATTTATCATCAGATTCAACTGGCTAGTATTTTGTTCGGGGTGTTTGCCTCTATGTTCATGAAGAAATTGGTGTTTAATTTTCCTTTCATGCTACACACTTGTCAGGAAGTGGTAAGAAAGCTGCACTGACTCTGAACAGTTTTCTGCTCCCAGCGCTTCTGACCGCAGGTGTGCGGGCTTCCACATAACAGCCAGTTCTCCGCTCCCCGTGGACACCAGCTGGGTGACCCCCCCATTTAACTGAGTTCTGGCACGACGTGCCAGGGTCAGTGCAGGCCCCACAGGGTCAGGGCTCCGTCCCTCGAGGCCGCCCCCACCAGGCGCCGGTCACAAGTGTCGGGTCCCCAGGCCACTGCACTCCATGCAGTGTGGCCATGAATCGGGTTCCCACGACCCCCTCCTCAGGTTCGATGTTTGCCACGACAGCTCCCAGACTCAGGGAAACGGTTGACTTAACTAGATCGCTGGTCTGTTACAGAGGATGTTGTGAAGGATGCAGATGAGCAGCCCGCTGAGGGGGTCCATGGGGCAGGTGTGGAAGGGTCCCGAGCACGGGAGAGTCTGTCCCCGTGGAGCTGGGGTGTGCCGGGCACCACCCTCCTGGCAGGTGGGCGTGTTCACCAGCCCAGAAGCTCTCCAGACCCCTTCCCACGGGGTTTTCCTGCGGGTTCCGGGACAGGGCACGGCTGATCGGCTCGCGGGCCGTTGGGAATTAACTCGGCCTCCAGCCCCTCCCCGCCCAGAGGTCGGGACGGGGCTGAGGGTTTCACTCTCCCGTCACGTGGTTGGTTCCTCCGGCCGCCAGCCCCCATCCTGAAGCTCTGTAGGGATGGCCAGGAGTCACTTGCGAGTGTAAAGTCAGGTGTGGGTGAAAGGGGCTTGTGAACCTCAAAATCCCAAGGGTTGTAGGAGCTCAGTGCCAGGAACCAAGAACAAAGACCAGAGGTGTGTGTCTTATTTCTCAGTATCACACTGACCTTTTAGTCAATTAGAGAGTGTTCCCTTTTTGAACTCTTCTTGGGAAGAATTTGTATAAGATTAGCTGTTATTTCTTCCTTAAATGTTTAGAAGAATTCCCTGGTGAAGACTTCTGGGCCTAGATCTATTTGAGAAGATTTTAAAATCTGGATCCAGTTTACTTAATAGTTACAGAACGCTTCAGATTTTATATATTTTTTGTAATGTTGGTGGGTTGTGTTTTTCTAGGATGTTTCCAGTTAATATAAAATTTTTAATTTATTGGCATAATGTGGTTCTTACTATCATTTTTTTTTTTTTTTTTTTTTTTTTTTTTTGCGGTACGCGGGCCTCTCACTGCTGTGGCCTCTCCTGTTGCGGAGCACAGGTTCCGGACGCACAGGCTCAGCGGCCATGGCTCACGGGCCCAGCCAGCCTCTCCGCGGCATGTGGGATCCCCCCAGACTGGGGCACGAACCCGTGTCCCCTGTATCGGCAGGCGGACTCTCAACCACTGCGCCACCAGGGAAGCCCCTTAATATCCTATTATTATCTTTTAGTGTCTGTAGAATCTATAAATATTTCTGTGTCTCCCCCCACTCTCTTTCTTGAGTGGCCTCACCAGGAATGATCAATTAAAAACACACGCTTTCCAGGCCACCCAAATACCGCTGGGCTGGGATGTAACCCCTGACAGGGCTGTTTTACTTCATTGCCCTTGAGCCTCAGGTGCGGGCTTTGGGGACCCAGTCGGGGCATTAGCCTTCGGTGGGCCCTCAACTCCACCTGCAACAGAAAAGTCACAGGTGCTGTTCAGGCTCTCAGCTGCCGCTTCTGTCAGCAGACATCCCAGCGCACGTGTATCCCAATGCGCCAGGTTCACATCTCTCAATTCACATCTTCTTCCATGTCTCGGCCCAGTCATTTTTGCCTGCATTGTTCACTCTTCAGTGCTTTTAAGCAGATTTTTAAAATAGCTCATCCAACTTCTCTAATTTTCTACTGAAGAATATCAAGCCTGGTGTGACATTAGAAGAAGTGTTAGTTCGTCTCTGTCTATATTAAATTTGAAAGCAACTGTATGTGTATATAAAGAAATGAAACAAAGACATTAATTTGAATGAAAGCAGATGGATTTTTCTTGTGAGCATCTTTATACTTCGGTGCTGAAGATTCCAGGAAATTGCACACGACAAGCTGAAAGCCATTAACTGAAGGACAGGAGGCAGGGAGCACATCACTCCTTCCCTCAACAGACACTAGTTCAGCACCCCTGTGCGCGTGGCACTGTGTGGACAGAGTTTCTGGAGGGAAGACCCTGTGAGCTGAGGGCCCACCCTTCCCCCGTCTTTGACCTTACGTGTTTGTTGTGTATTGATGTAGACGTACAGTTTATACTATCTGGACCACTTGGTCGAGGCCCTGCAGAAGGTGTTCCTTCATGAGCTCACCATCCCGGTCCTGCAGTTGGAGGTACTCATTGCAGCCTCCGTGGTCGACAGCAAGAGCCTCAAGGACCTCTACCACCTCCGGTTGGTACCACCTGCTTTATTTTGGGGGGAGCTGGGAGACATTTAAGTGGCTAAAGTGAATATTTCCCAAAGCAATAGAAAACCAAATAAGATTTTAAAATATTAATTCTGTAGTTGACGATTTATATAAATAATAAAGTCCCTAAGATTTGTAGAGCCGAATAGATCAGAATACTTAAACATAAAAATAGTATTTTTAGTTTTAAAATTTCTGCCTGGTTCTTAAGAGAATATGATTATTCCAAGGAAATACACACTAAAGTAGAATAAGTAGAAAAAAGGAGCATTGTGTCTTCAACTTACTCTCAAATAGTTCAGGGAAACATTGTATATATATAAATTTTATATAAAAATTTATGTGTAAATAAGTTTCAATTATTTCCTGAACTACATATGAAAGTTTATATATAGTTCAGGAAATATTTTTACATGTACAATTTTTATACTTTTATAAAGTTTTATATAAAATTTTAATAGATTTTTACATATATAAAATTGAGAGAGAGAGAGAGAGAGAGAAAATGGGCGGTGAAGGATGTATTAATTCTTTGTAGTGTTTGTGTAACTTTTCTGGAAACTTGAAATCATTTCACAATACAACTGTTTTACACAGGAATCAAAGCAGAGCTTGTTTGCTTAAAGTTGTAACGGGTCAGAGCCCCACCCACTGCACCTTGTCTTGACCTCGAAAGATGACCCTGAGACTATAAATGTGTATGGAGTAAAATTCATGAATGAGTGTAGAAATGTGCTCTACCTGAAATTTGATGGAGCCATCTGTTGTTTTTCCCTAGTAACCTGGCTTAGCTTTACAAATTATAGAAAATAGTCTCAGATTATCCATTCCTTTTCCCGTTTACCAACTTGTATCAAGTTGGCTGAGCCCAGGGCAGCCCGACTCAGGGCTGACGCTCCTCTTGCCCCCCGCAGACTTGCCCTAGTTTGTTCTGATTTGAAGTTGAGGGAAGCAGCCACTTTCCACGAGGAGGTGGTCGGGCACGCCTACATCTGCGACGTGGAGCAGGTGAGGTAAGTCAGCTGAGCCGCGGAACTCCGCCTGCTGCCGTGCCGCTCAGGCACCGGCCCTGCTCTCGGCCGCGTCTCCTCGTGGTCTCCCACCACGGCTGGGCAGCAGGGGCAGTTCATTCCTCACTTGCCCTCCCGTGTGTGGGCATCTCCCGGGCTGGGGCCGCGTGGCAGAGGGACGCACAGCACCAGGCGTGTGCAGGGGCCAGGGGGAGCGGGACGGGTGGAGGAGGCGGCGTCCTGAGGGCACACGGGGAAGGAGGGTCCCACAAGACGCAGGAGCTGGGCAGGGACCTCTGTGGGCTGCCTTTCCAGATGGGGTGGAGTTCTGGCCCGGACGTAAGTTTGAGATGCGTGTTAAACATCCAGGTCGGGATGTCAGACGAGTAGCTGTGGATGCATGAGCCTGGAGTCTGGGAGAGAGAATGGGCTAGGAGTGGAAATTTGGGACTCATATATGCTGCTAAACCGTGGGAATTAAAAAAATATCTTTGTAAACACGTGAGTGGATAGCGGCTTCTTGTAGCTATTTTCATTTGTATTTCTTTGATTACTACTGAAATTGAACATTTTCAGGTGTCTCTGGCCATTGTATTTCTTCTTTGGCATAATGCCTGTTTTACTTATATTAGCTGCAGGAAAGAAATTGCCTTGAAAAAGGAGAAAAATAAGGAACCTCTATTAGAAGAAAGTCTGCCAACAGTGAGCGAGCCCCCCGGTCCAGCCCAGCAAGCAGAGATGGAGCCCCTCGTCGCAAAGGATAAGGTAGCCTCTCTCTGCAGAAGCACCTTGGTTCCTAGCCCAGCAGGGGGCAGTGACAGGCCCCGCTCCAGCCAGTAAGCTCGGACTTGTCTTAACTGCCTGCTGCCTCCAAATCCTGGTGCCGGGTTTCCTGGGAAATCCAGGGACTGATGGGATGTGTCCCCTCCCTGCGGGCCCTGGAAGTCCCCAGGGAAGTTGGGACTGCAGGGCCTGAGCTGCAGTTCAGAGAGGCTGGGCTGGGAGTAGCAGGTGCCCCCCCCGGGAGAGCTACCGCGCCAACCAGAAGGGGGAAAGGGCGAGGCCCTCGCAGCCAGAGCGGCCAGGAGGTCTGAGCGCCCACCGGCCTGCCCCCGACCCCGTCCGGTGGTGGGCTCGCCTCGTATGGGCTTGCCCATAAAGGAAATAACCATCCCCACCACCATGCTCCAAGGTCATGAGCACTTGTTACCATGGGAGTGCCACACCTGGGACTCCCTTCGTGGTGGGGGATGGCCGGGACCCGGAGTGCGCAGAGCCCTCCTGCAGGACAGGCCAGGCGAGCCACCTGCACCCGGGACTGCTTGGTGGGCCTGGTGGGTGAGGGGAGACAGACTTCCCGGGGGACAGCCCGGCCACGGGCACTGGAGTGGGGGCTGGGCTTGGCGGGTGCGGGGCCGGTGGGGAACCTCGCTCGACAGCACGGGCCCTGCACCCACGCGGCACCCGCGGGCCTGCATGTCTTACAGACTTTGAAGATAAACGGAGAGACCGGCAGGGGCCTGGATGTAATGTCCTTCCCGCAGTTGTGGACCCTCAAGGCTGAAGTCCTGCTGGAGATGGACCTGTACCAGCCTGCCCGGCTGCTCCTGTCAGAGGCATACCTGGCCTTCCAGGTGAGGCCACACCTGCCCGGCCCACTGCACCCGTGGGGCCTCTTCCCCCGAGAAGCAGCCCCCCAACCCCGTGCCCCCGCTGAGACACTTCTCTCTGGGAGACAGGGACCTGTCTGTGCTGCAGCCTGTTCTAGAGCACCCGTCCAACTCCCACGTGCAGATCCAGCCCTGCCGGAGGTCTGTCCTTCATGTCCTTTGTCTGTCTGCTCCTCTGGTCTCTCGAGCTCCTTCATCAGAGTGTGTTAGAGCCTCTTTTTCCTCCTGGGCTGGGGGCCCCCTTCTGTTTCCGAGCCGGCCTCTCGATGTGCGTGTGGACGGGCGCCCCTGGCGAGGCCGAGGGCTTCGGTTTTGTTCTAAGAGGCAGACAGATGGGGCCCCAGGGCCCCGACCCGCTTGGTGGTTTTGTTGCCGCTCCTCGGTGTGGGCCCTGCAGGTGTCTGTGGCGCCTCCGGGGTCTCACTGGAAGCCTGGGGTTCGCCCAGCCCCCTCAGGAAGGCTTGACTCCAGCATGGATGCTCAGATCTCAGCTCAGCCTCTCAGGCCCCCGCTACTGTCTGCTGGGTTTCTTGAGTCTGCTCTGCCCCTGAGCACAGGTCTTTGGACCCTCCCCCCAGCCCCGCCCCCTCCAGTACCAACTTCTGGAAGCCCCAGGCTCCTGCCTCCTCCCCCAGCTCATCTGTGGCTTTCTTCCTGGGCTCTGTCCCCCATGAGGACGGACGGCCTCGGGAAAAACCCAGGACAGAGCGGAGCCACCCGTGTGTGCGTCCCTCCCTCCCCAGAGGTGGTAGCTCAGCTGCAGCGTCAGCGGCTCCCAGGGCCTCAGACGGGTGCTTCTGTCTCCGGGCAGGTTCGGAATTGTTCCCTGGGAGGGTGGGGCAAAGCTACAGAGCCAGACAGGCTGGCACTTTCTTTGTAGAAGAAACTCCGGAGACAGAAGCGTCCCTAATAAAGGTGTAAAAACTTCACAGCCTTGGGAGGTTCAGCTCTCTGTCTTAGGCAGGGGGACAGGTGTGTGCAGACCAGACTCAGGAGGGAGCGTGGCCTGGGAAGGGACCGAGAAGGCCGTGCGGCTGCTGAAGGGAAGCGGCCAGGGTGGGCCCTGGGGGGATGCAGAGGAGCACAGGCACGGAGGGGCTCCCAGGGGTCAGGAATGGAGGCCAGAAAGTGGACAGGCGGCCGAAGGAGGTGGGGAGCTGTGAGCCGACACCCACATGCCACAGGCGCCGCAGTCCCGTCTCCTGGCCTGTGGCCGTGCATCCGTGACCCTCCCTGTCAGCCTCCCCCAGACCCACGAAAGAGTCATCCACACGCTGCCCTCACCTCCACCTGGCCGCCACCCGACCCTCCTGCTGCCAGGAGCGGGCTTTCCAGGGCTCTCAGTGCTTTCCAGAGTCAGGGGAATAGGTTTTAACACATACACAGGCATCAAGCCCAGCCCCTGCGCCCTCACACTGCAGGCATGTCGCCAGACAAGAGCTCAGTGTGTGCAGAGGCCTGGTGCCACGGCTGCCGTCTCTCAGTCTCTGTGTCTCTCTGTCTCAGTTTCTCTGTCACTCTGCCTCTCTGTCTCTCTCTCTCTTTGTCTCTGTCTCTCTCTCGCTCACTCTCCCCCCGCCACTCCCCGTCTTGTCTCAACACGCACCTCTTTCTTAGGAGCTCGACGATCCTTGTGCAGAATCGAAATGCCTGCACCTGTTGGCACGGTTGGCAAACAAGGAAAGGAAGTACGGGCAAGCTAGGAAGATGGCCGAGAGGGCCCAGCACCTGGGGGGCAGTGAGCAGTTCTGGTACGACTCCACCCTGACCCTGGCGGACACACTCCTGTCCGCCGAGAGCGAGAGGAGAGAGGCAGTGGTGAGGGGCCGGCCACGTGCCCGCCCGGCGGTGCAGCCTGCGGGGGTGGGGGGCGGGGGCGGGACAGCGGGGGCCACCGTGACCCTGCTGGGCCTGCCTCAGGTCTGCCAGCTGTTCCAGAAGCTCATAGATACCTTCAACGTTCTTAAGAAGGAGAGACCGAACCGAATGCCCATATTGGAATTCATGACCACAGACCTAGAAGCCAGGTAAGTTTTTGTAAGAAAAAATGTTAATCAACATGAAAATAGTGGTTTACTGTTTTCCATCTATTAATTTTTTAAGCCAAATTTCAAGCCTACGAAGTTCAGAGACTCACAGGACAGGGCCCTGTGCCCACAGCCTCCGTCCGCATCCCTTCCTGGCAGCAAGCATTTCTCTCGGGATGGGGCGGGTGGCCTTGTTTGTCCCGTGGATTCTCAGCTTCCCCCGGAAGTGGCTCCGTCTCCGGGTAGCCTCTAAGGCTGGGGCAGGCCCGGCCTCTCCTCTCCCCATGTTGCCAGGTGGTCAGACGTCCTCCTGGGGTCTGCTGGTCTGTCTGCTCCTCTGCTCGCCAGTTTTCCGGGCTGCGTGTCAGGTCCACAGAGACAGCACCAGGGCCTCTGCAGCCGCCTGGGAGGCGGGAGGCCGCAGGCGAGAGACCCCAAGTAGGATCGTTAGCTTTCAGATCAGCAGCTCATCTTCGAGCCATCCTCCTGGTCGTTTATCCTCTCCCAGAAAGCGGTTTCCGTGCGCTCTCAGCACGGACGTTCATGGGTTCCTTTCTCGTAACTGTGCAAAGCCTCGAGGCCTGTCTCCTAAGCTGGATTTGCAGATTCCAACTGATCCGCCTCTCAGAGCAGCTACTGCTTTACTGACCAGAGAATTGTGGACTTTGCCTGATTTTTGGTTTTCTGTGTTCTCTCTCTTGGTCTTTGCTGAGTTCTTCCTGTGCTGGGAGAGGGCTTGTTCTGTCATGGCTGTTCTGTCTCCCCCTCTGGGATGGGTTCCTTGGCCCCTGTGCTCTGTCTCTCCCCCTAGCAGAGGCACCTCTGACGTCCCCTGCAGCAGCCTGCAGGTGTGACCTGTGAACGGATTCCATTTCCAGTGGGTTTTCTTTTCTGCCCCTGAGCGTTTTAAGAGGGGGGTGGGGTGGGGAGTTGTTACTTTCTAATTTTATGGCATTGTGACCAACGAACGTGCGCGGCTTGTAGGATTTCTGGTGTCAAGAAACGCTGGGGAACGTGTTTCTCCCTGAGCCCAGATGGAAGCTAGAGGTGGGCGGTGGCCTTGACCGCGAGTCTCAGGGAAGCGCCTCCCCGCCCCGCCCCGCCCCTCCCCTGTCAGGTGTGTGAGCCTCCGGATCAAAGCCGCCCAGGAGCCAGAGGACGCTGAGCCTTTCCAGAACTCACTTCTGCTGATGGAAATGGATGATCGCTTGCTGGAAATTGAGGAGAAGTTTACCAACATTGGCCACAAGGAGAAGTGTGTGGACATCAAGATGGAGCGCGCCAAGATGAAGAGGTGGGCGGGCCCACGCCCCCCTCCCGGCCTCCCGCTGCGCTTCCGTGATTCCCCCACGCGCCCAGCTTTCCTCCCGGGCCACCCCCGCCCGGCCGCCAGCAGGGCCTCCCCACGGCTTGGCTTGGCTTGGCCGCGGGGTTCCACGACCCTCCCCCGGAGACACGTACTGGGGTCCGCAGCCTCTGGGGGGCGTCCGCCCACGTCGTCCCGGCCCAGCCCTGGCCCCAGGCGCGCGCGTCTTCCCACGACCATACGGGCGCGGACACGCGTGTGCACACGCGGCCACACGCACGTCACCTCGGGAGGCTCGGGCGCTGCCCCCGCTCCAGCGGGCCGACAACCCTCCCACGTGACCCTCCCCTGTCCCCGCACCCCGGCCAGGGCCCCCCCGCGGTCGGGGCCACGCAAGCGTCCAAGACACAACAAGCAAACCAAGGGCAGGGTTTTACAAACAGCCTTTATGTGGGAAAAGCAACCTGACGCCTGTGAAACCTAACCTAACACAGTATTATCATAGAAGCAGCATATGTAGAACTTTAAAAAAGGCAAAAAAACACAGGAAAATTAGGTGTTTAAACCAGCACAACCAATACTGTGGCATTGCTTCATCTGATGTATCAAGCACCAGTTTAATCATTTATAAACATAGTGTCATACTGTGCTTACTGCATTACTCCAGATCTCTCCTTTTTTTTTTTTTTTTTCCTGAGATATATTGAGAATACCTTTCCAGGTAAAACGTCTAATTATAAAATTTAAAGTACTAATAAAATATACTTCATAATTAACAAGAAAATTACATGCTACACATTTTGTTAGTACTGACGACGTAATGCTTTGACATTTTTGTTCTAAATTCCACTCTTCCATCCAATAAAGGTTATCTGCCCAAAATGAGAAAGATGCAGAACAGAAAACTGCATGTTACTTGGAAGCATACGACCTGGTCCAGAGAGCTGCTGCCGAAGAGGAAGAGCTATTTCACCGTATTCAGGGCTTACTGTCCCTTCAGGGTGTAAGTGTGTTATGTGATTTTTTACCTCAATTTAAAAAAACCTAGAAAGCTATGGAGGAAATGCCCAAATGTTTGGAAAGTAAGTAGCATACATCAAAATAACTATGGGCCAGAGAAGAAATCAAAAGGGAAATTACTTTGAACTGTAATGCTGCAGGGGGCACATATCAAAATGTTTAATATATCTCTAATGCAATACTTAGGGGAAATTTTGTGGCACTAAACACCTGTATGAGAAGAGAAAAAGATCCCAAATCAATGATCTCACCACCCTCTGCAATGTGAAAGGAGAAAAAGAGCAAATCAAACTCAAAATAAGTAGAAGAAAGGAAATTGAAGATCACAGTACAAATCAATGAAATAGAAAACACAAAAATTAAAAAGAAAATAATAAAGCCAAAAGCTGTCTCTTTAAGAAGATCTGTAAAGTGATAAACGTGTAGCCAGACTGATCAAAAAAAAAAAAAAAGAGAGAGAGAGAGGACATAAATAAGCAATATCAGAAATCAGAGCTGTGACATCACCATAGACTCTACACATATTAAAAAGATAATAAGGGAATATCATGAACAACTCTATGCCAATATATTTTGACAACTTAGATGAAATGGATGGAAAAATTTCTTGGAAGACACAAGCTACCAAAGCTCACTCAAAAAGAAACAGAAAACTGAATAGCCCTCTATCTATTAAATAAATTGAATTTGTAGTTAAAAGATTTTCCACAAAGAAAATGTCAGACTCATATGGCTTTACTGGTGAATCCCACCAAACATTTAAAGAAAATTAATACCAATTCTGCACAAACTCTTTAAGAAAATTGAAAAGGAGGGAATACATCCCAACTCTTCTATGAGGCTGATACCAAAACAAGGTAAAGATATTAAAAAAAACAACCTACAGGCCATTATTCTTCATGAATATAGATGGAAAAATTTTAAACAGAATTTAGAAAATTAAGTCCAACAATGTATAAAAAGGATTGTATACCAAGTTGAGGTTATTCCAGGACTTGTTTAACATTCAAAAATCAATCAATTTGTTTCACCATATATTTTAGAATTGTCTTTTTTTTTTTTAATTAATTAATTTATATTTTTGCTGTGTTGGGTCTTTGTTTCTGTGCGAGGGCTTTCTCTAGTTGCGGCGAGTGGGGTCCACTCTTCATCGCGGTGCGCGGGCTTCTCACTGTCGCGGCCTCTCTTGTTGCGGAGCACAAGCTCCAGATGCGCAGGCTCAGTAGTTGTGGCTCACAGGCCAGGCCTAGTTGCTCTGTGGCATGTGGGATCCTCCCAGACCAGGGCTCGAACCCGTGTCCCCTGCATTGGCAGGCAGACTGTCAACCACTGCGCCACCAGGGAAGCCCTCACCGTATATTTTTAAAAATTAAAAACAAATGATCATCTTAATAGATGCAGGAAAAGCATTTGGCAAGATCCAACATCCATTTCTGATTTAAAAAAAAAAAAAAAAAAAACTCTTAGCAAACTATTAATAGAAGCGATCTTCCTCAGTCTGATAAAGGGCATCTATGAAAAGAACTAGAGCTCACATGCTGAAAGACTGGATGCTTTCCCCTTAGGTGAGGAATAAGACAGCAATGCGTCCTGCACCACTTTGATGCAGAATTTCATTAGAGTTCTAGCCAATTCAGCAAAGCAAGAAAAAGAAATTAAAAGCATCCAGACTGGAAAGGAAGAAGTAAAACTGTGTTTGTTCACAGCTAACATGGCCGTCTGTATAGAAAATCCTGTGTAATCTACAAAATAATAAAGCTGTTAGTACTAAGGAATGAGCTTAGTAAGGTTGCAGGATACAAGAACAATATACAAATATTAATTGTATATTTCCATATACTAGGAATGATCAATTGGATATTAAAAATTTTAAAACAATGCCATTTATGACAGCATAAATATGAAATTTGACAAAACAGTGAAAACTCGTGCCCCGAGAACTACAACACATTGCTGAGAAAAACAACACCTGGATGAATGGAAAGATATATCACGTGCATGGCTCAGAAAATGATGTTATTAAGATGTCAGTTCCCCCCTAAATTATCTGCAGTCCTGATCAAGATACTGCAGAGTTTTTTTTACAAATTGACAAAGTGATGTTTAAATTTATAAGGAATTTCAAAAGATCTAACATAGCCAACACAACTTTGAAAAAGAAGAGCAAAGTCGGAGGACTGACACTACCTGATTTTGACTTACTATAAAAGCTACAGGAACTGAGACAGTGTGGTTTTAGGGTTAAAAATACACAGACATCAGTGGAACGTAATAGAGAATCCAGAAATAGATACACGCACAGAAACAGAAAACTGACTTTCAGCAAAGGTGCAGAGAGTTCAGTGAACAAAGTCCCATCGTTAGAACAGTGGTGCTGGAGCAACTGGATGTCCACATCCAAAAAATAAACTTCAGTTCTTACCTCACACCATATGTAAAAATTAACTCAAAATGGATCATAGGCCTAAATGTAGGAGCTAAAACTATCAAACTTCTAGAAGAAAACTGGAAAATACCTTTGCGGCCTTAGGTTTAGCAAAGATTTCTTACGTGTGACACCAAAAGCATGATCCATGCAACAATAACTTTATAAATTGGACTCTGCTCTTCAAAAGACATTATTAAGAGAATGAAAAGACAAGTGGATGACTGGGAGAAAATGTTTGCAAATCATTTATCTGACAAAGGTCTTGTCTCCAGAGTACAGAAAGGACTTTCAAAGCTTAGTAAGACATAAACAACCCAATAAAAACAGACCAAACATTTGAACAGACATTTCTCCAAAGAAAATCTGTGGATGGTAGATAATCAGGTGAAAAGATGGCCAACATTATTAGTGAGTCAGGGAAACGCCGATTATAACCACAGTGAAAAACCACCGCACACCTGTTAGCATGGTTACAACTTGAAGGACCGACCACACTGAATATTAGCAACAACCTGAGGAACCGGGACTCTCCTACGCTGCCCGTGGGGACACAACGTGTGCCGCCACCTTGGGAGATGGTTTGGCAGCTTCCTGAAGAGTTAAGCACAGGCCTGCCATATGCCCCAGCAGTCCCGCTCCTAGCTGTTTACGCAAGAGACGTGAAAGCACGTGTTCACACACACACGTGTGCATGAATGCTCACAGCGGTGGTATTTGTAACAGCCCCAGACTGTGAGTGGGCAAACACACTGGCGCATCGACACGACAGAACACTGCTCGGCTGTACGAAGGGATTAACATACGGGCAACAACGTGGATGGACCCTAACGTAACCACGCTGAGTGAAGCACGCCAGGCAGAGAGTACATGCTGTATGAGTCCATTTACGTAAAACCCAAGAAAGTGCAAGCTAACCTGTAGACCCAGAAAGTAGCCACATGTTTGCCTAAGAAGGAGGAGGTTGAGGAGGAGGGGGCAGGGTGTTTGGGGGCGAAGGTGAAGCCGTCACCTTCGTGGGTATCCGTACGTCGGAACGCGCGCGCCTGTCGGGGCTGACTGGGTGGAGGCTGAGCCTTGGCGGGAACGCCCGTGCCGTGACTGCCCGCGCGTGCGTCTCAGTTGCAGAACATCAGCACCCCTCTGGCGAGGAGGCTGGCGCACCTCAAGCTCAGCCTCGTGGAGGTGTGTCTGGACACGCTCCAGCTCACGTGGGAGGAGACCCTGGAGCGGCAGCTGGAGCAGGGCTCCGTGGACAAGCTGTTGGCCGACTACCTGCAGAGCCCCAGTGACTACACTTCTGTCGGCCTGGTAACCGTCCACGGACACTCACCGGTCCCCCTGGGCCCCCACCAACGGGGGCTGTCATGCTGCGGTGGGGCCTCCTCCTCCGCGTGCCTGAAGTGCAGACCAGCCAGTGGGAGTCCAGGAGGCCAGGTTTCACAGGCCTCCCCCTGAGGTCTCTGACCAGAGTGGGTTCCCTGCCCTGGCAGCTCCCGGCAGGTCCCAGCAGCCCCCAGCAGCTCAGTAGGCCTCAGAAAGGCCCCGTCTAACTGGCTAATGAAAGCGGGGTCATACTTGGGGGGAGACCCCCTGTGCACAGACGGCTTCCCTTCCCAAGGCGTGAGTTTGCTCTGACGGTTACGTCGTCACAGTAAGGAGTCCATAAAGGTCAACTGCAGTCTGTTAAGAAAATAAGTTACATTTGCAAAATACTCGTTTTAGGGAAACATGTCCTGGCATTTTAGACGTTGTCTTAGATTTCATGAAGTATGAATCAAATTAATTTGATGTAACTCTAAATGGATCAAATTAGTCCTGAAATGGAGCTGCATACAAACTCATGTCCTTGTCGGTCAGCCCCAAATTAAGGTTCCATCAGCAGACTTCAGACCCTCCCAACACCTGGGCCTTGGAGACCCTCGCCACAATGCATGGGGTGTTAGAGGGTGGGTCCCGCTGGGGAGGGGCAGCAGCGGTGGGCCTATTGCGTTTCCGGGGCGGGGGCGGAGTAACTGAGGTGGTCTGTGTCCCTGAAGAAGTGGTTCACCCTGAAGCGGACCCTGGCGCACACCGTGCTGGCCCAGCTGGGGAGCCTGCAGCCACTGTGCACCGGCTGCGTGGAGCTCCGCGCCCAGTTCCTGGGCCTGGCCGGGAAGGCCCTGCGCCTGTTGGCCGCGCACACAGACCCCCTGCGCCCCGCCTTCTGCTGGGAGGAGATGAGCCTCTTGGTACGTGCTTCTGCTTCCGGCTGGCTCACAAACCCACCACCTGTGCTTAAAAAGCAGAAACAAGGTATTTAGAGCTCACCTGACCTCAGTAGGAACTGAGGTAGCAAACAGGTCTCGAGTCACCCCCGTCAAGAAGGGCGATGTGGGCTATGGAAGGAAGGAAAGGGCGGCGGCAGCCCTGCCCGGGGCCCGCAGGGAAGGACAGAGACGGACTTCGGGGAAGGAGCTCTGGTGACAGCCACTGCCACCGCTGGCCGTGGAAGCTCCAGGTCACCGTCCTAACCACCTCCTCCAATTGGAAGGCACCTGCTTGGCGGTGCAGCCAGGCTCATCCCCGTAGACCCTGCTCTTTTCGGAGACCCCCCCAGCCCCGAGCAGCCAGGCGCCGCACCCCTGTGTGATTTGGGGCTTGTGCCTCCACTTCCCTGACCCAGCTGGGTGTGCAGGCCCCGGGGTCAGCCCGTGACTGTCTGTCCTGGGTCTCCAGGCCGCAGGACGTGACTCACATTTGAGTGAATTGATGGCGTTTGGCCCCTTGTCCAACCAGTGTTTACTGAGCACCAGAGCAGGTGGCTCTGAGTCAAGCAGACGTGGACCAGACACACAGCTCCTTCCTGAGCGGGCGTCCCGTCTATGAAGCGGCCCTCACCACACCCCAACGCGCAGGGGCCGCTGGGGAAACGTGCCCCCAGGCCTTGCTTCGTGTCATGTCCCCTCAAACCCAGGGCTCCCCTTCAACCCGAGTCCTCCCGGGCCTGCTGTCCCCTAGGCAGTTTCCCTTGGCATCCTGAGGACCCCGTCAGGGGGGGCTTGTCTTGCAGACAGGAGGGCCTTGTTTGTGCCTTTGCCCGCCGGGCCCCTGGGGCAGACTGGCAGCTGGCTCCCCGGGTCCTGGCCGGCCTGCGGCCGGGGGAGGTGATTCTGAAGAACTGGAGGGGAGTGAGCACAGAAGGCCATTGAGCTGAGCATGCCGAGGCCCCACCCTGGCTGCCCCTGCCAAACGCCAGGCTCTTGGGCCAGGGTCCTGCTGGTCACCTAAATCAGCGAGACGCCGGCCCAGCACCCACAGCGCCCTCACCCAGGGGTCCTACAGAGACGCCTGGCCACGGTGGGCACTGCCGTCCGTGCTGACGTGCGGGCCGACTGGAGGTGTGTGTTCCGTAGGGGGGCGCTGAGCTGAGCAGCCTCCAGTGTCAGGAGATCATCCAGGAGGACGAGGAGCGCGCGGGGCCCTACGGCGGCCTGCTGGCCTTCAGGGCCACCCCCGAGGGGCACGGCAGGAAAGGCTGGGATCTGAAGGTACCCCTGCCCCAGCCCCCAGCCCCGCCCCGGGTGCGCCCTGCCTGCGGAGCCGGCCTAAGCCTGAGCCTCTCCCCACAGAGGAGGATGGCGCTGGCCCAGCGGTACCTGGCCCAGGCGTCCGAGGTGCTGCTGCAGTGCCTGCAGGTAGCCCTGGGCAGCAACCTCCTGGACATCGCCGCAGCCGCCAGCCTGGAGATGGTGGAGTGTGTCGGCACCCTGGACCCCGCGGCCACCTGCCAGTTCCTGGCGCTGTCTCAGGTGCGCTCTGCTCTGGGCGCCTTCCGCAAGGTCCCTCTTAGCCACTGGGGAGAAGGAGGGTCCTCGAGACCCCGTTGCTCCCTCCGTTGGTGGCCCTGCCAGCCAGGCTGCAATTGGGCTCTGCCCTAAGGGTGGCGCTCATTGGAGGAAGCACCGTGGGCACCAGGAGAAGGGGGCCGGCCCCCCGAGGTTGCCCGGAGGCTCACGGGCGCACGAGCAGCGGAAGCCCTCCAAGCTCGTGTTCCTGCGACGAAGGGCAAGAGTGCCGAGCCCTCCTCCCTGCGTCCTGAGCTGCAGGCCTGCGGGCACAGCGGTGAAGATATGGCCTGGCCTCACCCCGCGGCTGTGCCGGCCGCCAGGAGGAGCACCTGGGCGCCCAACCCGCGCTGGACGGCGCCCGGGCCCCTCGGCAGCCTCCGTGGTCTGTTTCAGAGCTGCTCGGTCTCGGAGGGCATGCGAGACGTCCTGCTCACGGCCACGGCCAACACCGGCAGCTCACAGCTGGCCGCGCTGCTACAGCTGCAGCACAGGCTGAGGTGCCAGGAGAGGACGTCCACCAACCTGTTTGCCAGTGTGGAGCAGAGACTGGCCGCCATATCCAAGGTGACCAAGCTAGGGACACCCTTGACCCTGCCCCTGGCCCCGCGGCTCTGCAGACACACTCGGACCGAGTCCAATTCCTGGCTTGCTGTGTGGTTCTGGGAGGGTCACTCAACCTCTCTGAGCTGCAACTTCCTCATGGGCCCGGTGCGGGGAGAGCAGCCCACCTCCTCGGTGACAGCGAGAGTCAGCGAGCTCGCAAGTACCAATGCCCAGGGGCTGCAGCAGGCCGCGGAGGGGACAGTACCCCGAGGCTCTGCTTTCAGCCCTCGCTGTGTTTGAAGAAAAGTTTTATACTCAGTCAAGTCTTAGAGTTTAATTTTGAAAGAAATTTGCAGAGCATGGTAGGTAATAGCACCTCTGCTTTTATTTGGACTAGCAAATATGAATTGGAGATTTAAAGAAATTAAACTTGATGCAACTCAACAGAGAAAACAGGCCCGGATGCTCTGGTCAAGCCCACCCTCCTCCCTCATGGGCTCCCACGGTTACCTGCATGTGGGCCGACCTCATATCCCTCGACCCAGGCCCAGGCTGTTTTCCTCCTTTTGACCTCTGAGGACGGGATGACCCTGTGTGGTGGGGCCGTCCTGTGCACCGTGGGTGTTTAGCGGCAGCCTGGCCTCCAGCAGCTCCCCAGGTGTGACAACCAAAAAAGTCACCAGGCCGAGAGCCAGTGCCGTGACCCAGGGACGGGAATCCTCCCTCCTGTGGGGCAGAGGCAAGACGGGGTGCAGGGTGCTCTGGGCCAGGCCAGCCTGGAGGAGGTGAGAAGCAGTACATGAACCGTGAAAACACTAACAGGTGAGAAGCAGTGAACGTTCTGCTAAGATGCCTTACTGGAGGGAAACGGCCCAGGAGCCAGGCAGCGCGGACCACCGTCCTGAATCCGTGAGCACCAGTGATGCAGCTTGAAAGGCGCAAAAGAGAACTGCCAGAGACAGTGCAGCTGCAGACAGACCCCCGGCTCTGCGGGGAGGCTGCAGCCGCCCTCTTGGCTGCTGGCACGATGAGCAGATGAAGAGGCAGTGGCCTGCGGAAGCGTGTGGGGCGTCTGTGAGTGCAGGAGGTCTGGACAGACCCAGCCTGGAACGCTGCGCCAGCGTGACCAGCCCTGGGCCACAAGAGGCATCAACAAGTTGCAAAGCACTGAAGTCATTCAGTTTGTTTTCTAACCACAAGGAAATTAAAACAGAAATCAGTAACTAAGAGATACCTGTAAAACACACAGCTGCCTTGAAACTAACCAGTATGTCTATCATCATCAGTTTGTCAAAGAGGAAATCACGATGGAATTTAGAAAATATTTTAAATTGACTTAGAGAATAAAAATACTGTATATCAAAACCTAGGAGACTTGTCTAGAACAGGGCGTGGAGGAAAAACACAGCCTTGAGTACAAAAGAGAGTCTTACAAACAGTGACTTAAGCTGTGATTTCAAGAAGCTAGAGTAAAAACACCTAAGAAAAATAGAAAACAAATAAGAACGAGAACAGCAGAAGCCGTGAAATTAAAACACACTTACGGCAGAGGAAATCAGTCGTGACCAGTGTTGGTTCCAAAGAGAAGACTAATAAAATTGAGAAACACTCAGAAAGACCCGATAAAGAAAAAAGAGAAAGAAAACAAAAATTTCGGTATCGGTAATAAAAAGACATCGCAAGATCCTTCAGACATCAGAAAGCTGATAAGAGACTATTTTTTTATAACCTTACTCTAATAAATTTGACAATTTGGACGAAATGGACAAATTCCTCCAAAAACATTACCTACGCAAGTGGACAGAATGGAGAACCTGACCAACTGGAACACCTTTTATGAAAAACATTCCCACAAAGAAGATCCCAGACCCAACCGGCTTCGCCGATAAACTCTTCCAGACATTGAAGGAAGAAGTAATCCTTCAAAACACTTCCAGAGGATCGGAATAGAAGGAATACTTCCTAACTGTCTGTAAAGAGGCCCAGTGAGCCTCGATGCTAGAAACCTAGCAAGGACGTTACATGGAAGGAAAGTCTCTCTCATCAACGTGGATACAAAGTATCAGCAAGTAAAATCCAGCGATTATAAAAGGGATAATACACGAGGATCAAATGGCCGTGTTCCATGTGGTTTAATACTTTTAAATCATTCAGTCTAATTCACCGTATTAACAGAAGGAAAAGGAGAAAATCGTAAGATCATCTCGATTAGATGCAAAAAAAGCATTTGTCAAAATTCGGCACCAGTCTGTGATTTTAAAAAATCAAGATAGAAGATAATTTTCTTAATTTGATAATGTCTTTAAAACTCCATATCAAACATCATACTATAGGGCTTCCCTGGTGGCGCAGTGGTTGGGAGTCTGCCTACCAATGCAGGGGACGCGGGTTCGTGCCCCGGTCCTGGACGATCCCACATGCTGCGGAGCAGCTGGGCCTGTGAGCCATGGCCGCTGAACCTGCGCGTCCAGAGCCTGTGCTCCGCAGCGGGAGACGCCACAGCAGTGAGAGGCCCGCGTACCGCAAAAAAAAACCCCACATCATACTATATACTAAAATTTTGAAAAATGTTCTCCTTGAGTCAGAATGACACAAGAAAGCTATCACTGCTTCTATTCAGTGGAACAATTAGACTCGAAGAACAAATAAAGGGCAGAAGCACTGAACAGGAAGAAGTAAAACTGATTATCCACAATCAGCATGATTGTGGGCCTTGAAAATCACAGTCTCTCGGTAACAGATTTAACATGCAGATTTGGCAGGTCACCGCTGAAGGCTGTAAACACGAGTTGTATCTCTTCACGCCAGTTACAAACAAGCAATGACAATGTCCGAATAATACTGTTTTCAGTAACATCAAAAACAATCAAGTACCTAAGGAAAATCTAACAAAGGATACACATGACTTCTACCCTGAAAACTGCAAACCTTTCTATGGAAAATTCAAGAAGAACTAAGTAAGCACAGAGGCAGCCGTATTTTGGGGGGAAGGCTCCATATTAAGATGTTTGTAAGGAAATGCCAGCTTACTATGCAAGATAGCAAGACGTATTTAAAACTATAGAAGGTAAGACGGCGTGGCATTGGCACACAAATGGAGAAAATGACCGACGGGACAAGAAAACACCCAGAAACAGCCCCACACCCACACCTGACAGATGAAAAGCGCGACACTTAGGGCAGAAGAGCGGATGGTGCAGCCCTGCACGAAGGGCAGCTCTACCTGAGAAGGTAACACAGCAGAGCTTCCAGGAGCTTTAAGGGGACCTCTTCATGCCTTCGGGGCAGGTAAGACTTACTCCGCAGGAGACAGAGGTGCTATAACCATCAAAGGGTGAATGATCAGTTGTACTGCACTGACAGGAAGAACTTGTGCTCATCAGAACCATAGCCCAGCAGTCAAAAGGCAAGCCCCAGAGGAGATACAACACATGCGGGGGGCCAGGGGCTGGTGTCCTGTGTGTAGACAGGAGGTGTCCCCTCTCGGCAGGAGAAAGACTGACTGTCCCACAGAAAACAATCACAAGACTGGAAGTTCACAAAAGATACCCAAGTGGCCAAGTAAACTTTTTAAATGACGCACGAGTTCACTGGTCGTCAGGAAGATGGAAAAATTAAAGCCCCATTCAGGTACTGCTAGACATCCACCAGAAGGGCTGAAAGGGAACAGGTGCAAAGCCCCAAGGGCGGGAGAGCAGGCGGGGCCCTGGCGGGGGTGGGGCCCTGTGGCCCCTTTGGAAGCGACGTCCCCCAGCAACTCCCCTAAGGCCGGTGGTCCCCAAAGAACAGACGACACAGCAGCATTTGTGGCCCAAAAAGGGAGCCCACCCAGGTGCCCAGTGGCCACAGAAGGGATGAGAAGTGGCGCCCTCACCGATGGGACACTCTGCAGGCAGCAAAGGGCAGCAGGGTCAGCCGCCAGGTGCGCCAGCGCGGAGGGGCCCCGGGCCTCGCACAGCGGGCCGCCCGAGCTGCGGATGCCTGCCGGCCCCTCCCCTGGAGCGAGGCCGTGGCCCCTGTGAGCAGAGCCCGCAGCCTCCCGAGCGCCCTTCCCACGGCTGCCGCGTGTCGGCGCGCCGCCGGGGCAAGCGTCCCAGAAGCCCCTGCGCACCGCCGTGGGCTTGAGTGCCGACGCTGGTCGGCTTGGGCGAAGCTGAGCTCATTTCATCCGAAAGTGGGGAACGGGCTTCCGAGCAACCGCTCCTCTTTGGGGAGGCGGCCCGCGGGGTGCTGTGCGGCCCGCGCTGCGTTGGGCTCGGTGCCTTTGCGGGTGTGCGGCGGCGGGTCGGGCTCCGGCGGTACCAGCGGAGCCAGTGTCCAGAGCAGCGGTGAAGTCCGCGTGCGTCTGCTGCCCTCTTGTGGCGGCGCCCGGCCCCGCAGCCGCCGCCCGGCGCTGACTCCGGACTGCCCCCCGCAGGCTTGGCAGACTCTCTGGGTCACCGAACAGCACTTTAACTTCTTGAGTGAAATCCCTCCCACTTTTCGGATCCTCTTTCTGCACCACTCACCGGACAGGTGAGGCCTTCTCTCTCCTGTTCTCGGGCTTGCTACCCAAGCTTCTGCCCGCTAAGGTCCCTGTGGACACAGCACGGGGGCTGCCAAGCCGAGGGATTGACAGGCCGGCGGGGGCTGCCCGCTGAGCGGAGCTGAGGGGCTACCGTCCCTCTGCCACGATGACCAGGCTGGCCCGTACGACCCGGGGAGGGGAGAGGGCACGGTGCTACCTCCCGCCAGCACGTGGCCCTGGTCTGAAGTTCACTGCTCAAGTGGCGCAGAGCCCACTGCTCTGGGGGAGACGCTGGTGTCCCAGCCTCTGGCAGCACCGCACACAGACCCCCCAGGGGCCTGTTTTAACCCGTGTCTGACTTGGCTGGGGCACCGCAGGGAGGAGGCTCCTGTTCCCAGCAGGGCGGGTATGTGGCACAGAGTCGGCCTCGTTGGGGCTCCTCTGGGACCCCCGGAGCTGGGCTTTGACCCCACCCTACGTCCTGCCAACAGGACCCATCTGTACGGCGCTGCCTACGAGAAACCCAAGTTCATCCCTGCAGCCAAAGGCAAAGTGCTCCAGGTTGGAGGTGAGTTCTGCCGGAGCACTGCCCTCGGGGTGCGCGCAGGGGCGCGCCCGCCGGCACCAAGGCCGAGCGTGCGCATGCATTCCCACCCGTGGTCCCCTCAGCCCCGGGGGGCGTTTTGCGAAGCCGCGCGTGGGGACAGCGGCTGCGTCTGTCTCTGCAGGCTCCTGCAAGGTGGCTCGGGTGGCCGTGAGCCCAGCCGCCTTCTCCTCCCTGTTGGCCAGTGCCCAGCAGTTCCGGGAGCACGCCCAGGCCGAGGCGCACAGTGAGGACACGGCCCTGAGCCCAGGCTTGGTGAGGCCCCGAGCCCGGTGCAGGGCAGGGTGGGGAGGCCTGGGTGAGGACCACCCCCCAGGCGCTGCTGGACCCCGGGTCAGGCTCCCCGACCAGGCATGGGGCCAATCCTTGAGCCAAGCCTGTTGCAGACGCCTCCGTAATGCTGGCAGAGGCGTCGGGGGTGGGGGGCTGCTGGCTGCTGAGCTGGGCCTGTCCTGGGGGGTCGCCAGCAGGGTCTCACCCCTCTTCCCCTTTGACGCCTCTGACTGCGGCTGTCTTTGGGGCGAGAAGGAGTCAGAAGGTGCGCCCCTGAGAGGGGAAGAGCACGCTGAGCAGAGGCTCGTGGAGGTCGTGAAGTCCATGGAGGAGTATCTGAGGCCACTGTTCCCGCTGCTCAGCTGCCCCCCGGAAGCCAGGTACCCATCGAGGGCTGATCCCTGAGGAGCTCAGGGACAGAGTGTGGAGAGCGGGCGCCGTCTGGATTGCCCGAGCCCTCGGGGTGCAGGGTCGTGTTGTCGCTCTGTCCCCACACGTGCACCGAGGTGTGCACAGGTACAGGGAGCCATGGGCATTGTGACACCCAGGGCTGGGGTGGGCGGGCTGGGGGGCGTGGCCTGCAAGCACTCCCTGAGTCCCAGGGCCAGCTGAGCGACTGGCTATGGGCGTGTGAAAGTCAGAGCTGTTTCCTTCGCGGAAACTCGCATCTCTGAGGCCACAGCGCCGTAGGCTTGGTGGGCTTCTCTCTGCGCTGAATCGGACCATTCAATTAAATGGGAGACGTGCACAGGCTCTTTGAGAACAGAAGCCCGGGCTCTGTCCGCCTGCCATCAGGAGGACGTCTGGCCCTGCTTGAAACCTTTTCTGGGGGCGTCCTCGCCGTACGGGCCCCTGCCGCCCTCTGAGCCGCTGGCCTGGGTGTGAGAAGGAGGGGAGAGCATGGTGAAGTGCCTGGCCCCTTGGGTCTGTGTTTGGTGGGAGAGAAGGTAGAGGGGTCGGGCAGGTGAACTTCCCTGATTGGCCAGCAGGTCAGAGCATCCTGAATCCTGTGTGTTCACATCCTGCCTGTTGTCCCTGCCCGCATCTCAGGAGACCGGTCCCCAACAGCGGGCGGGGAGAGTCGTGTGGCCCTCACTGCCCTGGTGGGAACAGCCCGAGGAGATGCTTTCCCCGTTCTCAGTGATTTTCATGGAGTTTTTAAAACCTGAATCTCTGTCTTTGCCTTTCAGAGCACCGATTCCCACAGTTGTTGCGGATTTGGGAAAATACAAGGGCAAAGACAAGGAGAGGAAAGAGTCCCCACCGCAGGGTGAGTGGGGCCCCAGGTCCGCGTCTGTGGGCTGGAGGCCGGCAGAGCCGTGCTCTCTGTGGCTGCAGCCTTCCCGGAAGGTTTGCGCCATCCCACTGCTGCCCACGCGACCGCAGATGCCCCTGCCCTGCCAGATGCCCGGGCAAAAACCACGGTGACGTCGCCGTCACCCTCCTGAGCACGTCAGACGGCAGGAGGGCAGAAGGGCCTCCCGCGTCAGCAGTCGGCTGCTTTCCTACGTGGAAGATGAAATGCTCTTGTTTTGCTCCCCGCCACCTGCCCCGTGGCTGAGCCACCCCAGTGCCGGAGGTCCCAGGCCGCGCTGAGTGTGTGCAGCTGCCAGGAGCCCAGTGACCACTTGTGTAACCTGGGCTTCTGCCCTAAAAGTTCCCAGATGAAAACCTGCTGGATTTTAAGTAACTTGACTTTGCAAACACATCAGTTCCATTGACGGGTCTGGTGGCCTCAGCCTTTGCACCGGTTTCCCGACGGCTGGAGAAGCCATGGTGTCACGGGAGCGCCACTACCCTTCCTCGAACGGAGCTGTCCCCAGAGGCTGTGGCCCCTGCCTGGACAGCCCTTGGGGAGGGGGGGTTAGTGCAGATGCTCGTCCCTTGAAGGGGCTCCCTGGTGAGGCTGTGGAGCCTGGGCGGCCCTCAGAACCTCAGGGGACCCGACGTCCCCATAGCCTGGACTCTGTCCAGGTCCTGGCTGTGACCTGGCCGCACCGTCAAAACCAGCGTGTACCCCCAAGACGGCGCTGGCGTGCTTGCGAGCTGTGCCCAGCTCAGACTCCTTTCCGCATCTCCTGCCGGGCGAGGGCTGCATAGCGGCCAGACGGCCTCAGTGGTGAGGGGCAGAGCTTGGCCCTCAGGTGTCTGCCGCTGCCTTGGTAGCCGCTGGCATTCCCGCCCACAGTGCAGCCCGAGGTCGCAGACAACGTCATCCTGATCGCTGACAGGCACCTTCTGGAGCTGCCATTAGAAGGCCTCTCTGTGTTCGATGAAGGGATGGTCTCCTCCGTGTCACGAGAGTTTTCTCTCCAGATGCTGTGGAACCGCCTGCGTAGAAAGGAGA
This sequence comes from Inia geoffrensis, assembly GCA_036417435.1. Classification (NCBI taxonomy): domain Eukaryota; kingdom Metazoa; phylum Chordata; class Mammalia; order Artiodactyla; family Iniidae; genus Inia; species Inia geoffrensis. The sequence goes on along the minus strand of CM070914.1, from coordinate 88,260,194 downwards.
CAGGTAAGAGCTACTGATCCTTGACTCTAAAATGCAAGTACTTAAGTGACTTTCACGATAAGACAATGTAACTCTAGTTAAAGAATAATTATCAGACGTTACCATACTTGTCGAGGCCCTGGTTCATTCAGAGAACACCTACTATGTGCCGGTGCTCTGTTAGGTGCCAGACGTGCCCTGAACAGGAAACTTAACTTTGTTCTTGGCCTCACATACTTCTGTTTCAAAGGAGGGGACTGATGTTAACCAACCAACTACACAGTTAATCATCAATCAGATGGTGAGAGGCAATGAGGGAGAGGACAAGGGGGACCTGGCTTGGCCTGGGGGTGGCTGGGGACTCAGGCATGACCATGTTCTGTGACATGGATGTGCCTGGGGTGTGAAAATTCTCCAGGACGTACACTGGTGCTATGTGCAGTTTTCTGCATGTATGTTGCACTATGATAAATATCAAATTACATTAAAATAGATAGATTGGACTTTTGTTTTCATCCAAGATGAGGTGACAGGGACCAAATTTGCCCTTCCAGCTGGAACAGCAAAAACTCAGACAAAAATACATGAAACAGGGACTTCCTTGGCGGTCCAGTGGTTAGGGCTTCACCTTCCAATGCAGGGAGTGCAGGGTCAATCCCTGGTCGGGGAGCTAATATTGAATTGTAACAAATTCAATAAATACTTTAAAAATGGTCCACATCAAAAAATAAATAACTTGAAAAATATATGAAGCAGAGGTTTTCAGATATTGGAGAACAGGCAGTGGGGGACAGCAATCCCCAAGAGAGAGAAACAAGCAGGTGAGCCCCAGCTTTCTGCCTGGAGAGAGTCTATAGGCTGTAGCACATGGTGGGGGGGGGGGGGACCAGGCAGAGCCTGGATGTCTCCCCGAGGTGAGGAGACGAGGGACTGGGCACCCAAGGCGGTCCTGGGAGGAGAGACCTGCAGAGGGTCCCCCTCGGTCTTCTGCTGAGAGCCGGTCAGTGCAGGCGTGTGTGGAGACTACAGCCAGGATGGGGCATATCTTATAATTCACAGCTATCAGGGACAGGAACCAGAGGACATTGCCTGTCTGCAGGGAGACTGGCTTTAGTCCCACCAACAGAACTAAAAAATAGGCCTCAAGGGATCAAACTATTTCCAGGTAACTTAACTGCATCTCAAAATAAAGCTCAAGGTGTACAGAGTTATTTTAAAAATCCAGGACCCAACAAGGAAAAATTCAAAATGTCTGACGTCCAGTCAAAAATCACCTGGCACGCAAAGACCCGTGGTTAAGAGAAAAGCCAATCGAAAGCGGACCCAGAGGTGACACAGGTGATAGTTCCTGTAACTATAATCCACGTGTTCCAGGAGGTAGGAAGCAAAGACACGGAAGATGTAAAACGGACCAGAACTGAACTTCTGCTGAGGAGGGACACGCCCTGGGCAGCATTAATGCAACTCGACATGACAGGAGAAGAAACTAGTGAGCTTGAGGAAGTAACAGCAGGAAAAGACTGAAACAGAAACAGAAACAGAGACAGAAACAGAGCACCAGTGAGCTGCTGTGAAGCGGCCAAAGCTGCCTGTACCTGGAGTCTTTGCAGGGGGAACATTTGAGTTAATAATGGCCAGTTTTTCCCAATTTTGATGAAAACTGTAATCCTGCAGACCCAACAAGTTCAATGAATCCCAAACAAGAAATAAAACCATACCAGGGACCATTGTAGTCAGGGTGATTAAAACCAGATGCAGCCACAGAAAGAAGACACATTATGTATCCAGAAACAAATACAAGAGAGCTAGCAGGCTTCTCGGCTGAAACAATGCAAGCAGTGAAGAACGTCTTTAAATTATTAAAGAAAATATCTATCAATGCAGATATTTTTGAAAATAACTCTCAAAAACAATGGTGAAATACTTTTTCAGAAATAGGCGAGCTGAAAGAATTCTTCCCCAGCAGGCCTGCTTACCCCACAAGAAATGCTGCAGAATGTTCTCCAGGCAGGAAAAAAAACGACGGGAACCTGCATCTGCACAAAGAAATAAACACCAGAAACTGGAATTAGGTGGGTCAGTGTTTAAAGCTTTTTTCTTAATTTAAAATCTCTTTAAAAAGATTTTGACAGGGGCTTCCCTCGTGGCGCAGTGGTTGAGAGTCTGCCTGCCGACCAGGGGACACGGGTTCGAGCCCTGGTCGGGAGGATCCCACACGCCATGGAGCAACTGGGCCCGTGAGCCACAACTACTGAGCCTGCGCGTCTGGAGCCTGTGCTCCGCAACGAGAGGCCGCGACAGTGAGAGGCCCGCGCACCGCCATCATGAGTGGGCCCCGCTCGCCGCAACTGGAGAAAGCCCTCGCACAGACACGAAGACCCAACACAGCCAAAAATAAATAAGTTAATTAAAAAAAAAAAAGATTTTGACAGCTTGCAGTGAAAAATAATAGCAACGTGTCGTGGGGCTCTACGGCATTATATAAATGTAACTTGTGGGGCAGCAAAGGCTGGGGGCAGTGGAGAATGGAGGCTCGGGGTACTGGATCAGCACAGCCACTGAAAACAGAAACAAAGAGGTACAGCTAGTACACAACGAGGAAGTCGAAGTGGAATCATAAAGAAAAATATGGTTAATCAGAAAAGGGCAGAAAAAAGAAGGGACATGGAACAAAGAAGAGACACAGGACAGATAGAAGACAAACAGCAAGATGGCGTGTTCCCACCCACCCACATCAGTAATCACCGTCTCCGTACAAGGTGAACACACCCCAGTTAAAAGGTAAAGATCACCTTTGGGAATATGGAAATGCAAGGTCCAAAACATGCTTCTTTAAGGAAATCAGCTTAAATAAAAGGCCGCTAGTGGGCCAGATATAAAGGACGGGAGAGAGAACAGGCCTTGCGCCCCCAAGAGGCCACGGTGCCGGGCTCACCAGGAGCTGCGGGCGGGGCCTCGGGCTCAAGCCCTGCCCATCTGCACCCCCTGCTGCTGGCGAGCCCAGCGCTTCTACATTTTATGAACTACAGATCTCCTCCCAGTCTGCAGCTGGTCTTTTCACTTCTTTACATGGTGCCTCTTGGTGAACAAAATATTTGAACATAGTCCAATGTATCCATCTTCTCTTAACAGCTGGTGCTTTTGGGGTCTTTTTAAAAATATTTTCTTACCTGAAGATCATGAAGGTTCTGTGATGTCTTCTAAATGTGTCTCTTTTTCTGTCCTTCACGTCTTTACGTACCTTCCATCCGAAATCGGTTTTGCACACAGTGTGAGATAAGGGGCAGCTCTCTCTTTCCCACATGAGTCCCCGGCTGTGCCCGCCCCATTTACTGAAAGGGCCCTCCTGTCCCCACCGCTCTGCGCCGCCAGCGCTGTCTGGAAGAGCAGACCACCCCCTGGTGGGGTTAGCAGAATAGTGGCCCCAAAGGCGCCCACGCCCTGACCCCGGGCCCAAGAGGAGGTGCCCTGATGTGACAAAAGGGCCTTTGCAGATGTGATTCAGTGAAGGGTCCTGAGATGGGGAGACGGTCCTGATTGTCTGGGTGGCCCAGTGTCATCGCCAGCGTCCTGAAAAGAGGGAGGCAGGAGGGTGCGGAGGTAGCAGAAGGGGCTCGTGGTGTCTCTGGAGGCTGGAAGAGGCAAGGGAGCCGATTCTCCTCTGGAGCCTCCAAGGGAGACAGCCTCGCTCACACCTGCATTTTAATCCAGTGGGACCACTTTCGACTCCTGCCTCCAGAACTGTAAGGTAATAAATTGGTGGTGTTTTAAGCCCCAACATTTGTGGTAATTTGTTACAGCAGCAACCAAACCCTAATACAAACTCTCACCATAAAGTAACAAAAATACTGCATAAATGTGAGTGAAGCCTTTTCAGTGCATTACGGAGTGCGGATAAAAAGAAGGATTCTGCAGGTCCCCCTTCAGGCTGGAGGAATGCCCTTTGAGTGTTAAATATTCACGGCAAACCTTTAAGGATAATCACGAAAGAGCATAACTGGTGTATAAATTCCAAACCAATAAAGAGGGAAAATGAATAAGAAAAACAAGTGAACCAACCCCTCAGTCGAGTTACAAAGAGCCAGTGGTGGAGACGCACACACGGAGCAGGGAGGACGGAGAACCCACGGGCACAAAGGTGCTGTGGCCCATCCATTAGATCAGGAAGCAAACAAGTGAGTGCACCACACCTGCCGACTAAAGACACAGTAAACAAGAGCATGTCAATAGGATGCCGGCCACGTGAGACTCTCCTGAACAGAAAGGAGGCACAAAAGCCAGAAAGCAGAAGAATGGAAAGAGAGGCCAGGCGGGCGAGCCACCGAAAGGGCCTCCATCTCACTGTCCGCCGGAGCCGACTTTACAGCCATGGGCGTCCGTAGGGCAGGGTCATCACACAGTGATAACGGTGAAGTTCGTGGGAGGATCAAAGACCCTCAATATGGGAAGCAGCAAGTAACAAGCACCTGGGGCGAGGCTGGTGGGCCACTCCCGCGATGGGAGATTCCCGCACGCCTCCACGACTGAAAGGTCAGACAAGCAGAAAGAGCACACAGAGAGAATTGGGGCAGCACACTTAACAGACTTGGCTTAATGGACACATGGGCCCTGTGTCTAAAAATTAGAGACTCACATTCTTTTCAGGTACACGTGAAACAATCACAGAAACTGGCTGAGGCCACATGTGATTAGGTTAGAAACCAATTCCCAAAAGGTGGATTTTTTAAATTCCCATACATTTGGAAATTTTAAAACACTGACTTCTAAAAACTCATGGGACTCAGAAGAAGCAATGATAGAAATGCCAAAGACTGGCTGGATGTTACCACAGCAGAATCTAGAAGGATCCTTTAGCTTTAAATGCTTAAAGGATAGTGAACAGACCCCAACAAAATAGGAAGCAAAGACAAAAATCAGTTATTTGGGAAAAAATAACCTCATAAAATAGACACATTTGGGTGAGAATGATCCAGAAAAAAACAGACAAGGCACAAATAAACAATATGAGAAATACAAGAGACACCAACTCTAAAGAGCATCAGAGACTTAAGAGAATATTATGAACAACTTTTTGACAATATATTCAAAACTACTCGGAGACTCAAGAAGGAAAGAAAACCCAGCGGCCTCATAGCGAAGAAAAAGGACGATCAATACATTTACATTTCCCCACAAAAAATATTGCTTTTACCATTTTTCTGTTGAATTCTACCAAAATTTCAAGAAACCGTTCATGTCAGTCTATACATATCTCCCCAAGTAGAAGGAAAAAAAAGCCATCCTTCTGCTGGCCAGTCCAGACCCTGACACCCAAACTTCTCAAGAGTAGCAAAGAAAGAAAGGAACATGTAACATTTCATCACCCAGAGTCTGACCTTAAAAACTTACAGGTACCACAGAGGAACAGATTAAAGGGAAATTGAACTTACAAACATCCAAGATGACGCAGGAAAAAAAGCATTTGATAAAATGCATGCATTCGGGACTTCCCTGGTGGCGCAGCGGTTGAGAGTCCGCCTGCTGATGCAGGGGACGCGGGTTCGTGCCCCGGTCCGGGAAGATCCCACGTGCCACGGAGCGGCTGGGCCCGTGAGCCATGGCCGCTGAGCCTGCGTGTCCGGAGCCTGTGCTCCGCAACGGGAGATGCCACAGCAGTGAGAGGCCCGCGTACCGCAAAAAAAAAAAAAAAAAAAAAAATGCATGCATCCGTAATAGAAATTCTTAGCAAACCAGGAGTTCTTCTCATCCTGGTGGAGAAAGCCATCCAAATCTAGGGCAAGCTGCTTCCCAGTGGTGCCACCGTAAAGCTGGGACACGACAGAGAGGCCCACATCAGCGCTTACATCTCCAAGGCGGCCGGACGGGAATGAAGGAAACTGGCATTATTTTCGGTTACCTTCACCAGAACGGGAGCGCAGCTGGGGCAGGTGTAAATCCTCCTGCAGGAGGGAGAGGGGCCAGCAGGGCCCAGCCCTCTGCCACTGGGCCAGCTCAGCAGGCGCACCAGTAGGTGCCCAGAGTGGTGTGTGATTGGGCAGCCGCATGGGCCCGGGAACCTCTGGCAGCCGTTCCTTTCTTGAGGTCTCCTGGCCCGGCCCTTTCCCAACCCTGTGAGCCTTTACCTTTGAGAGATTACTGCCGTTTCAACTTTACAAAAATGGAAATCAACTGTTCACACCACTTGTTTTTTTCATTGAGGTGAGATTCACATAATATAAAATTAACCATTTTCAAGTGAACAATTCAGTGGCATTTAATGCATTCGAACATCGTGTACCACGGCCTCTGTCTAGTTGCAGGACATCACCACTTCTTGCTATTGTCTCAACAGAAGGGAATGTGAAAAAGGAGAGCAGAGGTAAAGATCACAGAAAGAGAAGCATAGCAAGGAAGGGAGCAAAGGTAGGTGGTGGGGACGCCGCTGAGGCGGAGAGCCGGGCGGGGCCCGAGGTCCGGCCCTGCCCCCAGGATGCATCCCCAAGGGCCCCTGCCCGTCTTTGCAGCGCATCGTGTCCCGGATCGCCCCCCCGCACTGCATCGCGGTCGACGCGGACAACTTCAGATGTATCCTTGGCTGCTGCTTGTGCCCCACACAGCGAGCGTGTGGTCCTGTTTCTCCTTAACCGAGGCCCAGTCGTTGTGGACCCCTACGAGGAGGCCCGAGGCCCAGGTGAGCCCTCACGCCCACGCACAAGCCATACGCCGCCCACAGCACTCGGAGCATCGTGGACGGGGTGCCTCGGCCTCTGCTGCCACCCGGCCCTCCGTCACCTCCTGCTACACTGCCGGTGGGCGGGAGGGGGACACTGGTGTGCTCCGAGACCCCGCCCTCACCGTCTGCAGCCAGTCAGGGCGACAGCTGTCTGGCATGGGCCCGAGGCGGCGCCGTGCCCCACTCGGGGCCTGCGGCTGTGGCTCAGGGCTGCCTCAGCGGCTCCGGGACAGGATTCCTCAGCTCCTCTTTTGCTGAGCTGGTGTTTTCATATCTCCACAAAGGAGGGAAGGAGTACTAAGATTTCCACTCCCCGGGGCCCCCGTCTGTGAGGGCCCAAGGCCCAGGCCGCCCTGCCACGCCAAGGGCAGCCAATGGCACCGGGACCACGCGTGCCCACACACGCGGTTCTCCTAAGTTTTGTCACCATTCAATTCTGGCTGCAGAAATGCTGACTCCTGTCTCCGTGACCCGGGAAATTTTGGAAAGATTCCGAGACACGTTCACTGCGAGATGGGCGGGGCATCTGGGGAATAAGCAGTTTCCCAGGTTGGCATCTGAGTTCCTGGGACACCGTCCTGCGGTGGCTGCGGTGCGCCAGCCCGAGGGGCCCTCCGCATGCGGCCCCTTCCCCCCACCTCCCCGCCCCACCGAGGCTCCCTCCTGCCCTGACCCCCACTTCTGTCCTGTCAGACCCTTCCCTCTGGTGCACGGAGGCGCCTAGATCCCCAGATCCTGGATGCGGACCTGGGCCCCCGCGGTGTGTGCGCCCCTGCACAAGGGCCGGGCCCGTCAGTCGGGGGGTGTGCGGGCCCAACCTCCAGGCGGCGAGGGGCTCTTTCGGGGCGGGGCCCAGGAGGGCGGGGCGCGGTGGAGGGGAGGGGCTCTTTCGGGGCGGGGCCCAGGAGGGGCGGGGCGCGGTGGAGGGGAGGGGCTCTTTCGGGGCGGGGCCCAGGAGGGGCGGGGCGCGGTGGAGGGGAGGGGCTCTTTCGGGGCGGGGCCCAGGAGGGGCGGGGCCATCTGGGGCAGGGACCTGGGCTCCTTGGCCGGATGGAAGACCCTCTGCGGCTTTTCCGAGTAACCGGCCCAGGGGCAGGGTGTGGAGCGGAACGCGGGGACAGTCTGCTCCGGATCGCGTCCTTAGCCCCCGGCTCCAGCAGGCGCGGGGCTGTCCCCCCTCGTCTCCCCAGCCCGGTTCTCTCTCCTTCCCTTGGCAGCCAGGCCGAGTGGGAGCAGCTGCTGGGCAGCTGCGGGGGCTTTTTCTTCTGCGGGATGGAGAGCTTCCTGTCCCACATATTGGTAGAAAGGTTGGCCGCCATGAACTTGGAAGGTGAGACACCCCCCGCCCCGCAAAAGCCCGCCCCTCCGCCAGACCCGCCGGCACAAGTCGAATCCACACGGGGACAGAGCAGGGCGCCCGCGTGTCTCATCAGGTGTCTCCCCTGTGCTCTGATGGAGGGCTGGGGGGGGCACTTTAGGAAGGCACAGCAGGGCCTGGGTTGGGGGGCCAGTGTGGACTGAGGGCCCCTCCTGCCCTCAGTCCCCCTCCTCCGTTCCTTTGAGAGGCCTGGCCAGGGTCAGGCGTTGGAGGGGTCACCCCTCTAGGGCTGGTCCCGCAGAGTGCAGGAAGGTTGGGTGGGTGTTTCTGGAAAGTGCTGGTCACAGCCCCTTCCCACCAGTTGTTCTACTTGAGATGCAGGCAGTCTGGCCCCGTTTTCCCTCCCACTGCCCACTGGCCCCTGCGTCCCCCAGCCCCCACCCCCAGGTGCCCGTGAGTGTCGTCTGGCCTGCCCTCAGGTGACCTTCTCCTGAGGGGATTGCTGGGTAGCTGGCCACTGTGCACGGTTGAGTGGGGGCCTTTTCAGGGACCCCTCAGAGAGGCCCCTACCCTTGGGGTGTGTGGCCCAGGTGGACACTGTCCGCGGTCGGGATACCTGAACCCAGCCCGTCACCCCATCTCCTCCCCAGGCCCTGCCAATATGGGTGGGGTCCGCACGTTCTTACCCCAGGAGAAGGTAGAAACAGGCTTCTCTGAAACTTGAATTCTGGACCTTCTCAGATGAGCGATGAGTGACACTGAAGAAATCATAGGCCCCCAGGCGCCTGTAAGGGTGACAGCATCGCTGGGTACCCCCGCCGTTCCCAGGCAGGCCTGTCCTCTCACGGCTGGAGGCCCTGCCCCCTCTGGGGACGGCCCCTGACGCTTGGCCTCAGCATCTGTGGGGCTTCCCGCACACCCACACCCAAGAGCTGCATTTTGGACACTGGCCCCGTTTCAGTGGGCACACGGGGCCAGGGCCACCGACGCCCAGCCCCTGGCAAGCCGGAGTGCCTCATGGGTGGCCTCTGGGAGCCAAGACCCCTCTGCGAGGCAGGGAGAACTGTGGCAGGCACCGGGGTGGACTTTCCTCCCTCGCCCGGCCTGGTCACCCAAGGAGGACGTGAAGGGTGTGGGTTGGCCAAGGCAAGTAACGGCCGGCTTACCCGTGCAGCCCACGTGACCCAGGAAGGGGACGAGTGGTGTCGGAGCCTCGGTCGGGTCAGGCTGAGTTCCCGCTATCCTCCTCACCCTGGGCGACACCCCCGCCTGCACGGTGCCCTCACCCTGGGTGCCCCGCCACTGAGCCGCCCCTCCTGTGACCACAGAGTGCCAGATGGTGATCCTGCTGGACCTGGCGCGGTCCTGTGAGAGCATGCGGCGCCACGTGGAGTCCTCGGAGAACAAGAGGTGCCCGGGGTCCCCTCCGCTCGGGCTCAAGCCTGCAGCCTGGCCTCCGGCAGCTGACGAAGGACCTGGGGGGGCATATGAGCCACGGCTGTCCGCCTGGGGCATTGTCCTTGCACCCCCTGGGCAGCTAGGATGCCGTGATCCGGCCCCCAAACCCTGCCTGGCAAAGTCCCAGGGTGGGGGGATGGACGGTGCCGGCACAGACCACAGGCCTGGCTGGAACTTCAGGCAGCTGGGCTTGGGCCAGGAAGCAGACGGCTGGCAACTGGGAGGACACCCTGGCTTCAGGGCTCCCCGCCTCACCTGTCACACACCGCCCCCCCAGGGCCTCTGTGGGCTGCAGGCGGGCAGAGCAGAGGACACCCTCTGGCGGGGTTCCCCTCCTGGCCCCACACCCTGTGGCTGGGAGCGCCCAGAGGGACTTGACAGGGCTCTGAATGACTTTTCTTGTTAAATGGTATTTACTTGTGTGGGGGGGCGGGCGCGGGGGCGGGGGCGGGGGCGGGGGCGGGGGAGGAGGCAGGGGAGGAATTCTCGGTTCTTTCGAGAACGCTAAGAGCTGTCAGTCCAAATACCCGGTCCAACACTTGGCGCTCTTCGGGCCGTGGGTGGAGGAGGGCTCGGACCGGGCCCCTTGGTGCTGGCCCGGCCCACGGGAGCTCGGTCCCCCGCAGTGCACCCCGACTGTCCTTGGAGGGACCCATCGAGACGGCCGTCCTCCTGAGTCTGGTGGGGGTCAGGAGCATCGTGGCGAACCAGTGGCCGACGGTCCTGCGGGACAACGCGATGCGGGCCGGCATCCTGTGGGAAAGTGAGTCGTGCCAGCAGCCGGCCCGTCCTGCAGCCCCGCGGGGCTCCCGGAAGCCTGTGGGGTGTTCACGGCCCCTCTGAAGGGGTGTTTCTTGTCTAGATCTGTTGACAGCTGGCAAGCCGATCGGGAGAACGACCCGCCTCCTTCAGAAGAGGGGAACCGGCGAAACTGTCAACCACGGTAACTAGAAACGGCCCTACCTCCTCGCTCGTCCCTCGGGCTACAGGGTCAGGGGTCCCCCATTTCTCCCATTTCTGCACAGCCTCCGAAGGTCAGCCTGCCCTGACCAAGACCTTCAGCCTCCTCCAGCCCACCGCCTACAGTGAGATCTGGTTTCGAATGTCTTCACGGAAACACACGTGGGTCCCTGGAGCGTCCTCATCTTCAAAACAGCTCAAGTCCCACAAGCTCCAGAAGCCCTGGTGTGTTCTCTGGGAGGCGGGGAGCCCACGCACTCCTCCTTCAAGGCAAACGGAACCCTGAAGTCCACGTGTAGCAGCGGCCTTACACACGCATTCTGGTGTAAAAAGCTTCAGTGCAGCGCGAGGGAGTCTAAGCTTTAGCAACACGTTGATTGGAGAATTTACCGTAACTAAGAAAGGTTTATCCCAGGGTGATTTAAATCATGAAAATTTCAAATATACAAGGCGAAAGGGGCTTCAAATTCAAAACTCACATGGTCCACGGTGCCCGGGAGGTAGTTGCCAAACAACAAATGCTTGTGGAGCGAGCGAGCAGATGAGCGAGTGAAGGTGCGAGGGGGTGGGCGAGCTCTGGACTGTGGCTGCTGCCTCCGCGCCCGGCGTCCCCGTCCGTAGGGACGAGTGGCGGCGTCCCCGTCCGGGCTGCGATCAGAGGCAGAGCCAGCAGCACCCTCACCTCTGCTGTGCTCTCTGCATGCGCTGTGAGCCTTGGTTGGGCCCCAGGCATCCCGTCCCCGTGAGCCCCGCGTTTCACAAGCCCGTCTGCTCTCCCCACAGATGAGGCTCTGCAGACCTGGAAGGACAGGCTCGTGCTCTTCCGGCCACAGCCGCAGGGCTCGGAGCGGCTCCCCGTCACCCTCAACCTGGTCCTCTACGGGCTGCCGCACCAAGCCATCGTGTGATGGGGCCGCGCCTCCCCACAGCCCGTCCCCACCATCCGCCATCCCCCTCCCTGGTGTCCCCGGCCCCTCCGCCCGTGACCTCCTCCCAGGCTGCGCTGCCAGAGCCCCCCCTGCCCGCCCGGCCCCCGTTCTGCACAGGGCAGCAACCTGCGTCTCCCTCCACGGTGAAGCCAGGGCCCCGTCGCGGGGAGGAGAGCATCTCGGGAGGCTCGGCAGCGCGGGTGGGGGGAGGAACGCGTCCAGGCCCACCCCACAGCGGCCTGGGCCCCCTGGGCCCCTCGCGGCACCAGGCTCTCCCTGGGGTCCCCGTGTCGGGCACTGGGAGAGAGGGTGTGTGCCTTCCATCGGCTTCCGCAGCTGGTGGGCCCCGGCCCCCAGCCCCTCATGCTCCGGCTGCTAGACCAGAATCACTGGGAGGACAGAGCCTGTTGAAGTGCTTTAGTAAACAGCTGCGTCCCCTCCGAGCTGTGTTTCTGTGCCCCTGGAAGCAGGGACCAGCTCTGGGGCTGCACCCCCGGCCGACGCAGACGCCAGCACCGCCCAGCACCTCAAAACTCAAAGATACGACGTGGCCGTGTGAAATGAGCCCCCAGGCCTCCCCTCCCTGCCCAGAGCTTTCCATGGGGTGGGGACTCACGTCCCGGGAAGAGGCGACCGTATCCTCAGGGCTCCCAGGCTCCCAGCCCAGGACCTCGCCCACTCAGTTCCACGGGGCTTTGCCAAGGAGATGTGAGGGGATGGGATGTCCGCTCCAAATGCCTCTCAGTGGAGTGGCCGGCACTACACTTGCCGGCCCTGGCGTCCTGGGCAGGGGGCAGGCGGGAAGAGCCAGTGGGCAGACTGGGTCCAGGACCTCGTTTCCCCTGAATCAAGGGACCAGAAATGGCCGTGTGAACACGCCAGGGATCATCGGGGAGGCGGGGGCGGGCCTGCAACGCCCTGTTTACCCTGTTCCTCGCTGACCACTCCTGGTGCGTCACAGTCTGTGGTCACCTCCAACCACCGGGCTAGGAATCCCTGGAGAAGGGCACTCTGTCCGGCGCCAGCCCGTGGCGGGGCCAGCGGGTGCTTGCCGAGCAAAGGGATGAACTGGCGTGCCTTGGAGGCTGAGCCCAGGAGGCTGAGGGCGTCGCTGGGGCTGCAGGGTGGCTGCAGCTTCCAGAGATGGGAGTGGGGAGGGGCCCCATCCCTGACCTCAGAGCCCCCACTGCTATGGGACGTGCAGCCAGCACCTGTGGTCACCGCTCTGGGCAAAGTGAGCCCTGGGAGAGGCCACTGTCCCCAGAGGTGGACACTCAGCTGGAGATGAAGGTGGCCATAGGAGGACAGATGCCACGGTCACCGGGAGAGCTCCTCACACCATGCCCAGGCCAGCCTGGCCCACGTGTGGGCAGCAGACTGGCCAGGACCCTGCGTCCCGAGAGCCCCCCAGGTCTGTGGCTGAGGGTCGAGGGTGAGCCCACTCCTGGCCTCTCTGGGGTGGAGCCAGCCCCTTAGAGGGCGCACAGGCTGGGGCCGGGGAGGGTCAGAGCCCCTTCTGGGATGGGTCCTGGCAGACAGCCCCTCAGATCCACTGAGGCCAGGCCGCAGAGTGCACGGTCTGGGCTGCTGGCCCCGGGGCTCCCGGGCCTGTCCTGCCAGGCTCCAAGCACAGGTGCGGTGTCTGCACAGAGGTCACGTCCCCAAGCAGGCCTCAAGTCCCCTGCCTGCCTCGCCTACCGTCTGCTCCACGTGGCAGACGGGAGAAGCCACCCAATGGCCAGAGGATGCCAAGTCCCAGGCTGACTGACCCTGGTCACCGTCCCGTCCGGGCTGGGAGGCCCAGGAGCTGAGCCCGTGGGAGGTGGCACAGCAGGGGAAGGTTCCCCTGGTACGTGAGCAGGCACAGAGCTCCGTCCTGACCTCGTGCCCTGGACACCAGCTGGCAAGACTGCATCCCTGCGGCGTGGCCGCCCCGCTCTTAGGTGCAGAGTGAGCAGTGCTGAGTTTCCTGGGCCGAGACACACAACAGCCCAAATAGTAAAAAAAAAAAAAAAAAAAAAAAAAAACCCAAATTAAGACCGAGATAAGATATCCCTACCATATCTACTAAAACAGCTAAAATGAAAAATAGTGACAAACACCAAATGCTGGGGAAGATGCAAAGAAACTGGGTCTCCCATACGTTACTCTTGGGAATCTAAAACGGTGCAGACCCTCTGGAAAAGAGTTTGGCAGGTTCTCATAAACTCTGTGTGCAGTTAGCATACAGCCCAGCCTCTGCATTTATCCCAGAGAAATGGGAACTTAGGTTCACACAAGCACGTGCACGAATGTTCATAGCAGCTCCATCCCCTTAGAGCAAAAACTAGAAACAACCCAAACGCCTTCCCCTCGAACAGTTAAGCAAACAGCACATTTACTTGCTGGAATGCCCACGACGGAAAGGAAGCCAGCCGGGGCTGGATGGACCTCAAGGGCGTCGTGCTGAGTGGAGAAGCCAACACCAGTGAGATCACGCCCTGTGGTATCGTTTATACAACATCCTCAAAGGACAGAACAGCCAAGATGGAGAAGAGGCCCACTGGAGCCTCGGGGCAAAGCCGGCTTCTGTACCTCGCTTGTGCCAGTGACACAAATCTATACACGGGATAACATTTCACAGTGCCCCTCCCACACACAGACACACAGAGACAGACACACACACGAATGCCTGTTGAAGTGGTGGAAACAGAACTAGGTTCACAGCCCGGCTTGCAGCACCAGCCTGGGCTCCTGGTTTTGCCGCTATCTGGGGCAACCGCCCGGGGGAGTGTGTGCTGTGTAGGACGCGCTGCACTGCCTTTGCTATTTCTGCAACTTCCTGTGAATCTATAATTAATTCACCGTAAAATTTTTTTTAAAAGCTCATCTTGGATTAGATTGAGAGGTGGTGATTCCCCTCTTTTGTGTTTGATTTTTTTTCCTTTCTTCAAATATATACACATACTTGTTCCAGTTTTTTTTTTTTTTTAAAGCACTAACTAATGACCAGGGAATAAATTCAAATCAAGCAGCGTTGGAAATATGAGCTTTTCTTCTAGAAAGATGCTGGCACCCACCCAACCAACAAGAATAAAAGCTTCTGGGAATATTTCATCTGTGCAGTGTCACATTTTTCACCTGATGCTGCATCTGCTCCTGTGAGAAATGTTCAACAGTGAGTGCCGTTCCGTGTATCAAAGCCTCTACAATAACTTTCTGAATTATGTCCCAGCAACATAACAAATCACAGTATCAATTAGCTCCTATAACAGAAATGGCATTCCGTAATATATTCAAGCATGAAAGAACTGCGTAGGTGAAATTTATGTAACCCTAAAAACTATAAGGAGAAGAAAGATCACTTGGAATTTATTGGTAATAATAGGAGACAGAATGTAATTTGAATGGTGGACAGCCCTTCAGCCCTTTGAGAAAGGACGACCAGATCTGCAAGTTCTAAACGTTCCAGAAAGGAGGCAGGTGGATGACAGGGCGCCCTGGCACGGGGCACGGGGGGCCGGGGGCCCCGGGAGACCCACGGAGGCCCCGTCACTGCCCTCGCCCAGCCCAGCCTCCGACTTCCCCATTGGCAGTCGGCTTTGGTCCAAGCTGAGCTCCAGACTCCGGATGGGCTCCACGTCCTTGAGCTGGTCGCCCAGGAGCCCCAGCCCCTCCTCCGGAAAGTGCAGCACCCAGGGCGGGCCGGATGGGGAGGAGAGGGGCCCAGCGTCGTCCTCGCTGCCTCTCTGCCTGCGTCTAGGCCCCGCCCGCCCCCCTCCCGGGTCCCAGGGCGGCAGCATCGGTCCCTTACCCGCGGCAGCCGGCGAATCGGACCAGTCGGTTCCTGCTCGTCAGTCACCTGCTTAAAAGTTGTTTGTTTTCCGAATTTATGTCTTGGAAAGAGTGATTTTCATATTTTTAAAATATGGAGTTTCTTTTAACAATATGTTTTATTGTAGGAAATTTGGGGGGGGGGGGAGTAATTAAAGGGAGAAAAGCACTCAGAGCCACACAAAGGCAGAAACCCATGTTTTGATGGTTTCTGGATTTTTCTCTGTGTTTTTGCACAGAGTGAGCTCCCGGGTGGTTTCACACACCATGGTAAAGGACTTCCCATTTCAAGATATTAATCAGAAACCTTGTTCAAAGCATTCCTACCCTCAAACAGGCTGCTTGCAAACACGACAGATCTGATGCACCGGGATGAGTGTCCTTCGGGCTTGGAGGGGGCCTCTCCGTATGGGGCAAGGCAGCCTGGGGTCCCCCTCATCACTGGGGAAGCGGGGGTACAGCAGACTAGGCTGGGGTCCCGGGGACGGTGGGCTCTGGAGCTGGACCAGCCGGGCTGTGGGGGGCTCATGCTCGTAGGACCTGCCTCGTGGGTGGTCCCAGCTCCCAGCCGGGTCAGCACCTCCTTCCTCATCGAATCCCGAGGAATAGCATCACCAAGCACAGACCAAGGTCCATCGTCCATGACGTACGTGGCCACCGCTTCCGCCGCGTGGGAGACCCTGGCCTTGGTCTGCCATAGCCCCGGGCTCGCACCTCCAGGCACTGGCTCTCTGAGCTCCTGGACCGCCCCCCCCACCCCGGGATTCCCAGTGGGGTGTTCCGGTGCCCACCTGAGGGCATGACTGCCCTTCACCACGCTTCCCAGGAACCTGTGGCTCCTGTGGTTCCGGCCAGCTCCCCCATCCACCCGGGGCCTGGGGAGCCCGGGCCCACCCTCCTCTGCAAGCGGTTAATTCACAATCACAGCTAAAGCAGCCCTTCCAGGTTGGTCTGGATTAAGAAATTGGCAGGTTAATAAAGCTAAAATGTTCACAGGCGCTTGTATATGAATTTCTATTAAGTTCCCTCATTCAATGCTGGTCTCTAATAGTTTAATTTCTATATTAAATAATTAAAACTCTATTTTCAATTACTGTGAACAATTGTTTTCCTTAATGATCGTCCTGGAGGAGCCCCAGTAATTTTATATCTTGTAAAAATGATTAACTGGCATCATTATCCCATATCTCTGAAATATAACCCAGCCACTTCAAGAAAGGCCATTTGTATTCAATTAATGTTCCCGTGCATTAAGACATACAGTATTACTTCATGCCGTGCATAACCCACTGTCCTCTCATTTTATTATGAAGATGATGGAGATAGAAACAACCAGTTTAATTATCCCATTTCCAGCAGAGAAATCAATTTTCAATACGTCTCCACCCTTATAAAGAAGGCGGCGTGGTTCCTGGGAAGTGGCGCCTGCAAAGCTCCCTCCCGGCTCGGGCCTGACTGCAGACCCCGGGGCTTCTCCACCGGCCAGCCCTTCTGTGTAGAGCGTTTCCGTGGGGCAGACTCTGGGAGGGGCCTGTGACCCCCGCCTCCAGGGGTCTGTCCTGTGCGGGTGCTGCCTGACCCTCCCCTCCCCCCAGCATCACTCTGGTCCCCAAGGCCCCCACGCCCAGCAGCAGGTTTCCCTGGGGACAGCCCTGCTCACTGCACCAACGCTGACCTCGGATGGACCGGGTGCCCACGCCGACTCAGAGGGGGTTCCGGCGGATGTACTGCAGCGTGCAGCCCGCCCCCTTGGTCAGGGTGATTCAAGGGATGCGCCCTGCCTTTGCCAATCAATCACACGGCTCTCTCGGCCAATATAATCTAATTGTTTGACATTTTTATCACAATTCATTGAGACCAAAGGGAGATGAGGAGATTAATACCCCCGTGCGGTTGGCTAATGGCCGGGAAGGAGCTGATGGGAGCTCTTAAATTTTCTTATTATAGATTTTAATTCTTTGTGACACGAGGTGAGAGATGGCAACAGGATAATAAGGAGAGGCCTCCTCTGCCCCGGTGCCCCGAGATCAGGGGTCTGCTGGGCCTGCGCAGCCCTTCCCCACGGGGGGAGACTCTGGCCTCTGCAGGAGGGGCAGCTGTGCCTGGACGGACCCAGGCTCTGAGGAGAGGCTGCGGGGAAGGCTGGGAACACCGGATACGGGGGCTGGGACAGAGAGGACAGAGCCCCAGGCAGGCAGGGAGATGCGGCGCGGAGGCAGGGAAAGCCTAGCGAGAAGGACAGTGTTTGGCCTCTGCCGCTGCCTCCGGGGACCGTGTCATGACACTGTCTGCATGGACATCACTGACACGGACAGCATCCTCTGGTTGTGATGTAACCCGTCACACCTGACCCCTGAGGAACGACAGGGCAGTGACAGGTGATGGGGACAGGTTTCAGGAGCCAGGACAAGTGTGGACACAGAGCCAGTTGTGGCCACAGGTGCAGCCATCCGCTGAGGAGCCGGAATGCTGGCCCAGGCCGCCGTCCACAAGGCTCCCACCCCGGGCTGCCTGTTGCCCCCGCCCCGAGCCCTTCCTCGGATCCCCCGCCCACAAGAGATGATTTTGGATCTCCCTGAAAACTTTGCGTAGACATCCCCCTTAGAGCCTAAATCTTAGCATTTGAGTGGAAAGTGGAAAGAAGATTTATCTGCAGCCTCTGCTGTCGTGGGGCCAACGTCCAAGCATCAGAGCTCTCGGGGCTCCAAGCATCCAAGCATCCTGACCGCTCAGGCATCCCGGCTGAGTCCAGCTGCCCAGCTGCAGTGCCAGTATTATAAAGCTACAGAATCACCGCCCGATCTACTGGCTCTGGAACCGGTTTAATGAGAAATTAAGATAAAAACAAACGATTTTGCCCAGACGCAGAGCTCAGATCAGTTGAAGGAGAGCCGCCTGGTCCTGATGGGAGCTTGTTCCGGGCAGGGCCGGGAGGGGTCGCATCCCGACGGGGCCGTCCCCCTCCCGTGTGGCCCCTGCCCTGCCCTCCGGCCCCCCTCCGCCCCGCGCGCAGTCCTCCTGCCCTGGCTGACCACCACCGCGTGGCCGTCGTCCCGCCGGGCTCGCCTGCAGCCGGCCCCTCTAGCCGACTCTGCAGTCCGGGGTGACGCAGCTCGCAGGCACGCGCACGGCGGTGCGCTCCCGGCAAGGAGCTCGGTCGCTGGCTGGCGCGGTCCCCTCCCCGGCACAGGCCTCTGCCAGCGCTGCGGCGGGGACCAGCCCCGAAGTCCTCGCACTCGCGACAGCTCCCACGCAGGCACGGGGATGGCCTCGCGGTGAAGGTCCCGCGGGGTGCAGTCCGCGGTGGAGGCTCGTGAAAGCCAGGGCCACGAGCGGGCGAGGTCGGCTCGCGGATAAGCCCGAGGCTGCGGCCCAGCAGGCTCGTGGTGCACTTAGGAACCAGTCGCGGGGGGACGTGCTCAGGGGACGGGGGCGTCACGGCCGCCCCGTGGCCAGGACCACCTCGCCCCACGGCCTGCTTCGGGCAGTGCCCGACCGGCCACAACCCTCGGCCCGCTGACCCCACTGCCGCCTGGCCTCGCGGGCTCGGCCGTCCTCCTGCTGCGTTGCTGCTTTTGCTGACAGACCCACAACCAACAGGGCAGGCTGTTCCGAACTCACTTCGGCCGGAGAAAATGGTCCTCGAGCTCAAACAAACGCAGGTCTTCCCGGACCCCAGCCCGGCCTCATCAGTCATGACCAACGGCCAGTCAGTTCCCAGGATGTGGGCCTTTGTCGCTCTTATTAATAAAAGTAATCCCTGGGCTTCCCTGGTGGCGCAGTGGCTGGGAGTCCGCCTGCCGATGCAGGGGACGCGGGTTCGTGCCCCGGTTCGGGAAGATCCCACATGCCGCGGAGCGGCTGGGCCCGTGAGCCACGGCCTCTGAGCCTGCGCGTCCGGAGCCTGTGCTCCGCGACGGGAGAGGCCACAGCAGTGAGAGGCTCGCGTACGGCAAAAAAAAAAAATAAAAATAAAAAAAAATTAAAAGTAGTCCCTGCTCATAGAAAACAGCGAAGAGCGCAGCAGAGGCTACAGGAAGGAAGGCAAGATCTGCCCGCCCCTTCCACGCCAAGCCCCGCCCCTCCTCCCCAGGCTCCTCCCCAGGGCAGGGTTTGGTGCCACGGGTACTTCCAGGACTTTTCTTTGGGTTAGTGCCCGTATATTTAATGATGAAACGACGCGCAGATTTCCCCAAAGTGCTAGTATATTAGAAGTGCTGTCATAGCGGCGTCCCCCCACTTTGCATGTCTTCGTGGGCGTCTCACACTTCATACATGGCCGCACCCCGGGTTACTGTGCTCCCAGGATACAAGCAATCTGTCTATTTTGGTGAAACTATTGATATCTTCTTTGTGCATAATGTATGGTCAACTCATGTACCTCTGTCATGCCTCTGTGTTCAGGACGGAGAATTCGATACATTTATTAGACCCCAGCATTGATCATTTATCCTTCCCGTCCCGCAGCTGACTTGGGCGTTCATGCATGGGGAAGGTGAGTTGAAGTTCATGACCACAACTGGGTTTCTTTCTGCGTCTTTGTGCATTGCTGTCATTTTTATTTTAACTCTTAAGGATTTTGGTGCCAGGTTTGTCTCCAGAACAGCTTATAGCTTCCACTGTTGTCAACTGTAGCTTTGTCTCGAGGTGACCCTTAGAGGTTTTACTGTCTGGCCCACGGTTTCTGCTCACAGGTGTCTGTACGTCAGCCACAAACTGCATTTGTTTGGCAGGGACAGCCCTACCTTCCTCGCCTGGACGGCCCAGGACTCCCGGGGGAGCTCCTGGGTCCCCACGTTGTGCCCAAGCCAAAAGAGACTGAAAAGCAGACGGGGTGACAAAGGATGAGAACGGGGGAACCACAGGCGAGAAGGGAAGCAAGACACAAGGTAAGATCACGAAGGCCAAAGACACCTGCTGCAGCTACACGCACCAGCAGGATTAACACAGAAATCTTCAGGTCCGGTCAGGGGCTTGCAGCAATTTGTCCTAACAAGGATATCAGAGGTTTTGCATGTGTACCCCGTGGTCTTCCCATTATAACTGCTAAAGGTGACACCCTTTATGGGACACCCACAAAACTGGTCTGCAGGACCGAGCAATTCTGGGCCCTGAACAGCGGTTCCACGATGATGCCGTGACACAGGCCCCCTGGGAAAAGGGGCACAGACAGGAGTGTGTGTGTGTGTGTGTGTGTGTGTGTGTGTGTGTGTGAGAGTGTGTGTGTTAGTTCTGTGGGGGGCGGATCTTATAGAGAGTGAGACCTCCCACATGCGGGGCCTTTTGTGTGTTCTGTCCTTGGGGGTCGCTGTCCCCGGGGCCTGGGGCAGTGTCTTCCCCCTGGCAGGTGCTCACTCAGCAGTCGTACGAACGAGTGAAGGAGTGTGAGTGGACAGAGGTGGGAAGGACGCTGGCCACACCACCACCTGCGGCTGAGGGCCGAGACGCGGCAGACAGTTACTTTCTTCATCGTGTTCAATGTTTCACACCTGGTGTCTGTCACCTTCATAACCAGAAAAAAAGTTTTGTTTGAAAATGCAATTTCTCTCCACCCAAATCTCTGACAGCGGTCATCTCTCCAGAGGTGTCAAGAATGCGGCCCTGGCCTGGGGCCAGCAAGGGCTCCCCGATGGTGGAACCACAATCCAACCTCTGCAGTCAGTCGGGCTGCACCATGGCTGGAGCCCACAAAGCACATGGAGTCCAGTCTGCATCCCTGTGTGCCTGGGACTCGACCCCCACCCCCACCCCGTGTGCCCAGAGGACCCTGAATGTCCAGACCCAGGCTGGGTGGAGGCTCTCCCTCGGCCCTCCCTCGGGTGGCAGGGCAGGGGCTGCAGGGGAAATCATGGCGACCCTCTGGGGTGGGGCTTTGGGGAGGGACGGGGCCTTGGGGAGGGGCGGGGCCTTGCGTCTCTTCTCCGTGTCCGTCCTCACATTTGTGCCTCTAGCGGAAGCCGCAGGGGCAAAGACTGAGTCGGGGACCCAGCAGCCGCCTGCTTTCTGCCTTTGGGCCGGGCAGGGACGCAGTGCTTGGCCTCCGTGGTCTGGCCCAAGTCCCCTTCGGTGACATCTGTCCTCTGCCCTGGCCTCCGACTCTTTAGGCAGCTGGATGTTTCCAGCCCCCGCCTACTGCTCCCTCGGGGTCTTCCTGGGGTCTTTCCAGTGGTGGAAATCCCAGGGGGTCAGGTGAGGCCGCCACGTGGGCTCCCAGAGACCCGTGAGGACAGCCGTGTGGTGGCTGGGGTCCGGCCTGCCCGTGTGGGCCTCTGTCCTGGGTTTTGTAAGTCTTCCCTTGAGAGCAGGAGAAACCAGCCTCAATTCCTACCCTCCTGGAGGCTCAGCTCTCCGTCCCTTCCTCAGGGAGCCTCCGGGAGTCCCTAGGCCCCTCCTTGTCCCAGGACCCTGAGTAAGCGCCCAGAGGCCTTTCCCGCCAGCTTGTCCGTGCCACTGGAGGGCAGGGGCTTGCATTCAGTCTCTGCCCCTCAAGTCTCCGTGCACGACCTGGAGATGGGCACTGGGACACACTCCTTGTCTGCCCCATAAACCAGGTAAAGTGACAGTGAGGAAACCACGAGGATCCCTCCAGTGTCACCCAAATAAACGCTTGTCCCAACTAGAGACTTCAAAGCATAAATTGTCCTCCTCACTTGGGGGTCTGGAAAGAGCCCCCTGTTACTTTCTGCTCATATATTAGCCGGCTTCTGCTCAGTAATGCTGTATAAGAAACATCCGCACCACCAGATCTCCGTCTTCTCACCTGGGGCAGGTCTGGGACACGCCATTCTCATGGTGAGACAAAGAGCGAGGAAACTGGTGGACACGAGGGATCCTAAGATTCCACTTGGGCTGGCGTCTGCCCTGCCCATCTTTCCCCGGCCACACCGATCACATGGCCAAGCTGGTCATCAGGAGAGAGAGTGGGGTCCTCCCGGGAGAAGCAAAGCCAGCCCCCTGGGCTGGGCAGGGTGGATTAACTTCCTTAGCTGAACAACCTCTCCTGGGCCCTTTGTAGGAAGAGGCAGCCAGACCATGAAATTCAGGCAGCTCACTGGGCCCCTGCAGACCAAGCCACATACTGATGCCACAGGCCACAGGCGCCTGGGGGTGCCCGTACCCCCCTACCCCCGTGGCAGAGGGGTTTAGTGGCTGGGCAGCTGCACATAGCCTCTGAGCCTTTGGGGGTCATGTGCCAGACCAGCTCCCGGGCCCAGTTCACTCCCCTCCCCAGCCCTGCCGGATGCACTGCCCAGGCAACGGGATGGCCAGGCAGCGGGCAGCCTGGGCTGGGAGCCGGCAGCCCCTCATGTGTTGCCAGGGGCGTGGGGTGTTCTTTGCCTCAAAGTCAGGGACGTTATTCACAGCCTGGCTGTGCCTCATGTATAGGAGCCTACAGGACAGGCTGCCCCGTCTATGGCAAACAGTAGCCCTGACCTGTGCACCGGCTGTAAGGCTTTCCTTAGACCAAGGCCCTCTGTGTGCCGGCCCCCTACCCGGGAACGGGGAAGGGACCCCATCACTCTTACCTGAAACCCCGCCTGGTCCAGCCCTCCATCCGCTGCCCAGTGACCCTTTAAAAGTGCAAATTGGTTCCCATCATAGGCAGCTCCTCCCCTGAAGATTGAACCCCACTTCCTGGGCGGGTCTCCAGGGAAGCTGCCCCTCCCCCAGGTAGCCGCAAGCGCCCTCAGCAGCAGTGCAGGGGTCACCGTGTCAATAATGCTACCCTGCGTCTGTCAGGCTCGGTTATTAATCTGCCTCCCGTCTGCCCCTCTCCGCCGTGAAAGGCACTTAATAAAGACCTGGGGGTACGAGGACAAAGACGTTGAGGCCCAAGCCCAGGCCCCGCACGGCGGTGGGCGGGTGATGGGAGGGCACTGGCCACGGCACAGCTGGACCCCTCACCCACCAGGAAGCCCCACCCCGGGGCCGGAGCGGCCTGGAGTGTCGCCAGGAGCCCTTCTGGAGGCGTCTCCTTGGCCAGCACTGTCTGAGCCCATCCTGGGAGCACAGCAAAGGCACTGGAGCAGACACCCTAACACAAATCTTGTACTTGGCGCCCAATTAGCGCGTTTGGCACGCGGTCAGACCCCCGGGAGAGCAGCCCCGGGAGAGAGCTCATTACCCACGACAGCGCATCTGGTGCCGCGAGGCCCCAGGGATGAGCTCGGGGGCGGATTTACGGCTGCTGCCTTTTTGTCCTTTCCTGAGGGAGACAAGGGTCTTGGGACCCCAGAAGAGTACCTCTGAGGCGCCATGTGCCTGCCACCTGCAGTCAGGGCAGAGGCCACCTCCTCCCGGGGCCCTTCTCCTGGCTCCCGTTTCCACAGCCATGGGCTGGGGGACGCTTTCCAGCTTGGGTGAGAACATCTGGGGGCGCACGCCCCAGCCCGGCCCTCCGCAGCCGGAGGGAGGGGTGGCCCTGCTCGCCGGTGTGGAGAGGGGGCCAGAGCCCTTGCCGGGTCCAGCTTGGATGTGGCTGAGGGGAAAGGTGGCCACAGTCTCCAACCCAGAGCCAGGCGCCACCTAGAAGCAGGAAAGCAGAGCACAATGGCGAAACCCTAATAGGGAAGGTGCCCCAGAGCTGGGGCCAGGCGGGCCTGGAGGCGGGGCGGAGGGGGGACTGGGGGCGGTTTCGTCCGAGCCTTTGGCCTGGACCAGACCCACACGGACGTTTCCCTCTGCAGCCCCAAATCCTCTCTGCCAGGGAGTTATTCATCCAGCCATTCCTTCACTCAAGCTCTTAGCAGCCTGGGCCCCTGGTGGGTTGGAGCCTGTCCTGCACCAAGGACCCTGCAGGACACCTGGAAAGGAAGCGGCAGCACAGCCTTGGTGCCTGTTGGACATTCACGTGGGGAATGCGAGATGAGTGGAGGGTAGCAGACCTGGGGGAGGGACCCTGGAAGGAGGGAGAGGGGTCAGAGAGGGAGGAGGACCAGGCCCGCGGGATGCCGGCAGCCGTGGGCGTACGGCCAGTGCCTCCCCAAGTGCAGAGGCCAGGTGCCTGAACCCCGAGGCTGCCCATCAGGTAGGGCAGCCCCGCTGAGCCCCGATGCAGTGGCCAGGGAGGGTGGAGGGTGCCACCCTCTTAAGAAGCTGCCTGAGAAGAGAATGAAAATAGCTGGACCTAAATCAACAGAGGGGTTCGTTCACATGTGGGCACCTCCCAGCAGCCACGGGAGGCCTGTGGCCACGTGCCCCAAAGAGAGTCGTGGGGTCAAGTCACCCAGTACCCGTGGCTTTGCACAGACACAGGTCCTGGGAGACCAGCGTGCTGGCGGACGCCCAGCCTCTGTGTCAGATCTCAACCTGGCGGACGGGCTCTTCCTTCAGGAGGAGGAAGGTGAGGCCAGCACAGCTAAATGGTAAAAGAGACTCAGGCTTGTACGACAAGAACGCGTAGTGTAGCTCTGTACACTCCTCTAGGGCTATTACATTTATCAAAATACATAACCTTTAAAGAAGCGAAGGAGCTGGGGTAGGGCGAGCTGGGGGTGTGGGGAGGGGCTTCAAGCCCAGTGAAGCCAGAGCAACACAGAGGATGGGGGAGGGGTAGGAGGCCCCCAGAGTTCGGGGAAGGGGGGCAGCTGGGGCCCCGCGGCCTCTGCCGGCTCCCAGGCCTCTGCTGTTTCTTTCATGTACCTTCGGGGGCACCTCCCACCCACCAACAGCCCCCGCCTCCCAGGGTCTTGCCATGGACGTCCCTTCTGGGGCCCACATGCCCATGGATGGTGCCCTTTGGCTCAGGGTGTCTGGAGCCTCTTAGCAGTGCCACCTCCCTGGGGGAGCACGGGCTCCGGGAAACCCTCTGAAGCCTGGGCCTGGGTGCATGTTTCATTCCTTGGCTCGGCAGCACTTATTCAGCCCTCCAGGTGGCCGGAGCACGGGGGCCCTGCACCCAGGTGCTGACTCTCTGGAAGGTGCTGCCGTGCAGAGGGGCAGGCCAGCCTGGTGGAGGCTGGGGGTGAGGGTACAGCCCAGAGCCGAGGGAGCCGGAAGTGGGCCACAGGAAGACGGGGGGACAGCGGTCCGGGGGCCGGCGGAAGGCAGGGTGGCAGCAAACGGACCAGTGTGGGGGTCAGAGGGATGCGAGGCCACAGGGGGCCTCGGTCTGAGGCACACGGGTCGCTACGTGGGGATTAGACCGAGTTGGAGCGTGGTACGCGGCCCTCGGCCCTAATGCAGGTGGGAGAGGGGTGAGGCGGGGCCCGGTGACCGGCTGGGTCTCCCCTACCGGCCACCCGTGCCCCTCACCCCAGGCCGCGCACACCCTCAGCACTCAGTGAGAGTCACAGCCCTGGTGGCACTGGGAGTGAGCAGGGCAGCCTCCACTCGCGCCCCTGCGCAGTGACGGGTGTCTGCCAGCCGTCTTTCCGGGGGGCCAGCCAGTGGAGGGCGCCCAGCGGGATGGGCAGGGGTCTGGTCTTTCCCTGTGGCCCTGGTGTTTGCTGGGAGGGGGTGGGATTTGCGCCAGCAGGGCTCCTTCAGCATCTCTAGAACTGGGAGTTCCTGCAGCTCCAGGGCCCAGATGACCGCGCCTCTGCCCCCTCATCCCAGAGCTGCTGGCGGCACTTGGTTCTCCTGACCTACCAACCGTGGGTCAGCAGCCCCCTGAAGCCGCCCCCAGGTGCGGTCACCTCCTCAAGCTCCCAGAGGCTGAGAACTGCTCACACACGGGAGGACAAAGCCAGGGCCCTTTGGCCTTTGCGGGAAGCCACCGAGCAGGGAGCAGTTCCATGACTTACCAGCCCCGCAAAATGACAAATCTTTCCTTTGACAAGGTTTTTTTTGCCAACTCCAGGGGTACCTGTGTGGTTGGAGATAGAATCCAAGCGCCTTCTAGGCGCAAGCGCCCTTACCCCCCTCCCTCCCTCCCTCCCACCCCTTGCCGGCCAGGCTCAGACCCACCCTGGGCCTGGACACCTGTTGGCCCTGGCTGGCCCTCCAGGAGGACCGCCTTCCCTGACCTCCCCCTTCCCAGCGATCATTGGTCCTGCTCCCCTCCTGCAGGGGCTTCCGGAAGTTTTTTGGTCTATGGTTTATTACCCACTCCTCCCCTGGGGGCAGGGCCGGGTGCAGAGGTGGAGTTCGTTGCCTCCACGTGGCTCTCCCAGAGCATGCCTGGCACCTAGTAGGTGCCCAGTAAATAAGCGTTGACTACGTAAAGGTCTCTGTCACACGCGCGCTCTGCGTGTTCCCACAGCGTCTAGGTGTGAGCGCCGCAGTGCCCGCCGCCTTCCCAGGCAGGACTTTCCTTCAGCACCAGGAGGTGGCATTCGCGAACCTCTCCACCCCGGCGGCAATCAGCACGAGCGGCGGGAGCCGAGCGGCGCTCCCTCCCCGCAGGCGGCCACGGCACCTTCCCCGGAGGAGGGGCGTTTCCCTGGATCCTACCCAGGGGGCGGCTCCCGGGAGCGCAGGAGGAGGGCGTGGCGTGGGAGCCGCGTAGAAGGTGGAGGGGCGCAGCCTCGGAGCGCCCAGAGATGGCGGGCAGGCAAGTTGAGCAAGTTAACAAGCCTACACACCCGGGACTGGGGCACTGGGGGGAGGGTGTCCCGTGCCGTGGCTTCCTGGGGGGTTGGGGGGCTGCGTCCGGGGCTTGGGAACCCCCGCGCGCCGGGCAGGACAGGACGCATGGGGAGGGCACCGAGACACCCGCCGCCGAAGAGCACGGAGAAGAGGCCGCCCTCACCCCGCGCCCCGGGCGCCCCCAATCCTCTCTGGGCCCTCCAAACCGCACTCCGGCCCCCCATCCGGCACCCAGGGCCACTGGCTCCCTGCAGAGCCGAGCACTCTGCGGCCAGGGGAGAAGCAGCCTCACTCGCGACCCCAAGCATCCCGGCCGCAGTCCAGGGAGGGCCCGGCGGCGTAGACAGACCCGGGACTCAGGGCAGCGACTCGGGGTGTCTGTTTCCTTCGCGGTCAAAAGGGCTGCGGAGGCCCCAGCCCGGGTGCTCGAGGAGCCACAGCGCGGCACCCAGAGCTGCGGTGTTCCTCCAGCCACCGAGCCAGAGTCGCAGGGAGGATAGTGCGCCCTGTCGTCCCGTCCGGGCGCGCCACTCCCGGCCCGCCCCAGAGAACTGTCGGGTCACAGCCGCCCAGAGTCGGCTGGCTCCTCGGTGCCGGGAGTAGGGACCCGGCCCTGCCCCTCTCGCTTGGCCCCGCCCCTCCCCCTCTGGCCCCGCCCCCAAGCCAGTAACTGCCACCCCCTCAGAGCCCGAACCTTGGCCACCCCGTTAGCCGCCTCCGAGGAGCCCAGAGGGCCCCAAACCCTGCTGGGAAGGATCCTCCCTGCGGCTGGGCTCTCGGGGAGCACCTACGCTGTGCCCGAGGCGGTGGGGCTCAAGTGAGGCCCGGGGCGGGTCTCGGGGCCTGGCCGCCCGTAGGTAGCGCGGGAATGCGAGAGGTGAGCGCTCCTTAGGTATCCCGGGCCTGGCTCCGCAGGTGCCGATCGCCTGCGGCGCAGCCACACCCGGGTCCTGCGAGTGCGGCCCCGACCGAGGAGGCGGGAAGAGAGGAATTCCCATGCGCGCGAACTGCACCGCGCCTGAGGCCGGGGCCGCCACGCGCCACGGCGCGCCGCCCGGGACAGCACGGTGCGCGCACACGCGGGCAGGGGCGGCCACCGAACGTCCGCCCAGCCCCGGCGGCCAGTGGCTTTCTGAGCGGCGATCTGGCGTAAGGACTCGCAGCGCCAAGACCCGAAAGCTAACTGCACAAAACGAAAATGCATCCCCCCAAAGGTCTCAGTGCCCGCGGACGCTGGGTCCCTGCACAGAGCCGAGAGGGTCGCCTTCGTCCGCGCCACAGAGACCCTGGCGGCCGGGGTGAAACGGGAACGTCGTTGCTAACCGACCACACCAGGCCCGAGAGAGGCCGGCCTGGCGCACACCGCCGCCCAGCCACGAAACTGCAGCCGTCGGTTCGCACACGTTCCCGTCACGTTCCCAGCAGGCAGCGAATAATAATAGCCGCCAGTTAGTAATTGCTCTGTGACACCAGCCAAGAGAACCAAGGAGGCGACGTCCAGAACTGCACTCAGCACTGGCTCTCCGCTGGCGCCCGCTGTCCGCTGCGATCTTATTTGAACCCGCGCAGCAATTCCAGGGGGTGGGAGGCTTTTCCACCCAGAGGAGGACACCGTGGGCCCCGCGTGCCCGTCAAAAGGCCACGCTTCGGCCCGCTGGCTGCACTTCGGGCGCACACCCACGTTAAGGCCCTGAGCGCGGCCCCGCACGCCTTGGGACCCGCACTCTGAGCCTGCCAGGGTCCCCGACCGCCGGCTCGGGCCGCGCTTCTCAAGGGAACGGCTGTGCCCTAGGTCGGGGCGCCCAGGTCCGAGCTCCGGACTCAGATTGCCGCCCGGGAACAAGCTGCGACTTCGCGGCCGGGAAACGACTGACCGGGAGGCCCGGGCGGTCCCCGCGCCCTGGCCCGGCACTGTATAGTCCCGCGAGCAGGGAGGGCACCGGGAACCGCCCCTCCGGCAGCGCGCGCAACTCGGCAGCCTCGCGTGTGGCCCCGGGACAGGCGTCGCCACGGCGCCAGCCATTGGTTGGTGGAGCCAGAGCAGACTCTCGCGGGCCAAGTGTGACATTCGGCCCGTGACTCTGACGTCCCGTTTCTTCCGCCTTTCTGCACCCGGAGTTGGATGTTCCCGGAAATGTTTTCGTTCCTCCCTCAAACCTGAGCCCGGGGCGGCCGGGAAGCCGCAAGGCGGGGCGCGGACTGTGACCCCGAAGGTGCCTGCTTCGTCGCCGCGCCCTCCCGCCTGCGCGTCTTCACCGAATGGGGCGCACGGAGTGTGCCAAGAGGATCCTCAAATCTGCATTCTTTCGGTGATAAAATGTGTTCTCGTACTTTTTCCTGATTTCCCACTAAAACCTTTGCCTAACCAAACTCCCATCCAACGGGATTTATTTCGTCCCCGGGGAGATAAATCAGGGGGCAAGTTTACAGCCCGGGAGGCACCTGCCGGGCTAATGGGCCCTTCATGGACTGCGCGGCCAGCGGGGGCGCGCGCAGACGGCGGGGGCGCTGGCCAATGGCCGGGCCGCGGTCGCCGGCAGCCAATCAGCACGCGCGCCGCCTGGGGGCCCCGCGGTTATCAGCGCGTCCAGCCCGCGCGGCGCGGCGCCGCTCCGACCGGCTCCGGAGGCGCCACCGCCGCAGCGCGGAGTACCCCCGCCGCCGCCGTCCACCCCGCGCCGGAGCCGCCGCCCGACCTCGCGCCCGCCATCCGCGCCGTCGGCGCCCGCACCCCGAGCCCCCGCTGCAGCCGGCGCCCGCCGGGGTCGCGCGCAAACTTCCCGGGCCGGCGGGCGCGGGCGGCGGCGGCGGCGGGGCCCGGATGGGCGCCTGGGCCGGAGGCGGCGGCGCCCATGGACGCTAACCGCCCGGGCGCGTTCGTGCTGAGCAGTGCGCCGCTGGCCGCGCTACACAACATGGCCGAGATGAAGACGTCGCTGTTCCCGTACGCGCTGCAGGGCCCGGCCGGCTTCAAGGCGCCCGCGCTGGGCGGCCTCGGCGCGCAGCTGCCGCTCGGTACCCCGCACGGCATCAGCGACATCCTGGGGCGGCCCGTGGGCGCGGCGGGCGGCGGCCTCCTGGGCGGCCTGCCCCGTCTCAGTGGGCTCGCCTCGTCGGCCGGCGTCTACTTCGGGCCCGCGGCCGCCGTGGCGCGCGGCTACCCCAAGCCTCTGGCCGAGTTGCCCGGGCGCCCGCCAATCTTCTGGCCTGGCGTGGTGCAGGGCTCGCCCTGGAGGGACCCGCGCCTGGCCGGCCCGGGTAAGTGGCCCACCCGCGGATTCGGCGTGGCGTGGCGCGGCGGGGCGGGCGGGGGCGCGGGGCCGCCGGCCGCGCTCACCCGCCCTCCTTTGCAGCCCAGGCCAGCGGGGTCCTGGACAAGGAAGGCAAGAGGAAGCACTCGCGGCCGACCTTCTCGGGCCAGCAGATCTTCGCGCTGGAGAAGACCTTCGAGCAGACCAAGTACCTGGCGGGGCCGGAGCGCGCGCGCCTCGCCTACTCCCTGGGTATGACCGAGAGCCAAGTCAAGGTGAGGCGTCTGCGGCCTGGGCGGGCCCCCGCGGGTCCCGCTGCGCCGAGGCCCACCCGCTCCCCCGCGTCCTGCGAACGGTCTGCGAGCGGCCGTCGGCCTTGGCCTCGGCCTCGGTCCCGGGGGCGCCCAGCCCTGCGGCCGGGCCCGGGCAGAGGGGTGGCCTCGGGCGTGCCTCTGCGTCCGCGCGGCCGGCGGCGTCTCCGGCCGGGCCGCCGAGGGGCCAAGCTGCCGCGGGCCGGGTGCTTCGGGAGGCGCCGCCTGATGGGCAGTCTCTGCCCCAGGTGTGGTTCCAGAACCGGCGGACGAAGTGGCGCAAGCGGCACGCCGCGGAGATGGCGTCGGCCAAGCAGCAGCAGGACTCGGACGCCGAGAAGCTGAAGGCGGGCGGCTCGGACGCGGAGGACGACGACGAGTACAACCGGCCCCTGGACCCCAACTCGGACGATGAGAAGGTCACGCGGCTGCTCAAGAAGCACAAACCCCCGAACTTGGCGCTGCTCAGCCCGTGCGGCGGCGGCGCGGGGGACGCCTCGTGAGGACGCGGCGGCAAGGCCGGACAACCAGGGTACGGGACGCGGGCCGGCGCCCCTCGCCAGCCGCCCGCGCCGGAGTGTGTATATATATTTTTACAGAATAAGTTATAAAGCGGCCTGGCTCGGGCTCGGCGTGCGGGGACCCCAGAGCGCCCGCGTCCCTGTCCTCGGCGTGGGCGCGGGATCGGGACCGCCGCTGCCGCGCGTCCTGAGAGGAATCACTTTGTATAATCAATAAATTATTTAACACGTTCCCCGTCGGAGCCGTGGCTCCCGAGGCTGCACCGCGTGTTTCTTCCTTTTCGAAAACCGCGGGCGAGGCGCGGTGGCGCGGCCCTCTGCCTCTGCCGGGCCCGCTGTCCCGGGTCCCCTTGTCCTGCCTTCAATGCCGCGGGGTCCGCGCCTTCGGCCGGAGGGGCGCCTGGGTCTGGCGCAGGTCCGGCTCAGAATCGGGGTGCGATGGAGTCCCGGTCGCCTCGCGCCCCGGGTTGCCCGGGCGGCAGCAGCTCGCAGGACCGAGGGCACCGCGAGGCCCGGCGCGGGGAAGGAGGCCCCGCCCGAGAACCCTGGGGCCGCCGGCCAAGGGAAGGGGCCGCCCGGGGCCGAGGTCCGGGAAGAGCCAGGACTCAGCGAACCCGGAGCGGAGCCGACGGCGGGGGGCTGGAGCGGGGCGCTGGGCGCTCGGCGGCGGCAGCTGTGGCTCGCGCGGGGCAGCAGGTAGGACCCCTTATCCCCGTCCCTCCCCCCAACTCCACCGGCCCCAGCCCGGGGCGCCCTCCCCAGGGCTCTGGAGGCCCGCTGTTTTGCTGGCTTAGGTGGATGAGGTTTGGGCAGATTTAAACACATTTGGGGTTGCCGGAAAGGGCAGGTGAACCCCCGCTCCTGCCCCACCCGTCGTGGTACCTTTCCCCTTTGGTGGGGGCGGGGGCGGTGAGGGGCGCCGCGGGGCCCTAGCTCCTGCTGATGTGCTTTGCTCTGATTACGTTGAAACATGCCCGGCCTTAGTAGCTACGTAATTTGAAGTAGCACTGAACTCACGTTGGGTGAAGTAAATCGGGTTTTAAATTCATCAGCACCATAGCCCCTCTCCTGCCGTTTAATGGATTTTTTTCATCGGTAGAAAGCGGGGTTTAATTCAAACTGGGACTACAAAGAGAAATCCAAACTAATTTTGCTGCTCCGGCGTCACTTCTCTCAGGGGCCCTGGGGTTTTCTTTGCCCGTTTGACCCTGGGATGCGGGGGAAGCACATCTGGCCAGTGCTTGGACCTTGTCCTCCTCCTGGGCAGCTCCGGCCTCCACCCGGGGCACCTCCCTGGATCGGCAAGACCGACCCAGCCCCCCAGCCCCGCGGAGGTCCGGGAAGCCCTCTCTCTGGCCTGTCCCTCACCCCCGGAATCCAAGGGCCAGGCTTCCAGTTAACAGCAGCCTGCGTCTGCTCTGGTTCACAGAGGACCACGCCATCTGTTCAGACTGGACGCTGCACGTGGCTGCGTAACTGTTGTGTTAATTTTAAAAATTGAATATAAAGGGTTGTATTACTGTAAGATTTCTCTTGGAAGGCGTTATTGAAAATGTTAAAGAGAAATGTAAAAGGCTGAAGTTTTGTATTTTGGGTGTTTTTTGCTACATGGCTGCATCCATTTAAAAAACAGACGTTTTTCCACTGGCTGGCTTTCTTTCTAAGGGAGCATTAATTTTTTTTCAACATTTGTGTGAGTGAACTGTTCTTTCAGCTCAAGTTAAGAGCAAAGGAATTTCCAGTTTTAAAGTTTTGAGGAAAGCAACGCATTTATGTAAAATCTCATTTAAACAGTGCCGAGGGGTAAATCCCTGCAGTAACCTCTGCAGCAAAATCCAAAGGATGATCTTTCTGCTCATCTCACGCCAGAGCTCAGCTCTGTGACAGCACCCGACAGTGGAGGCCAGGATTGCCGACGAGCGACAACCGACGAGCGACGGGTAGCCTGCACTGCGGGCTACAACGGGCCGGAGCACGGGAGGAGGAGACGCAAAGCAGACGGGGTATTTTCACCACGATCGATTTTATTGCTTAGGGACCGGAGCGGTCATTTCCAAAGGCCTCCTGAGTGACCAACAGCTGCAACCCCGCTGCACAGAATCGCCGCGGGTCGGCCGCGGCAGCGTGACCACAGCTTGACACAGACCCCGACGGTACCGTCAAGGACACGGGTTCGGCACGTGGACGCCAGCTCACTTGCCACGGCTGTGATTTACCTAAAAGGAGCCTCTACCCAGCGCCTTCACCCGGCCCAGGGGTTCTGTGGCGTGAAAGCAAAGTAATGACACGTTCGCTTGTGTTGCATCCACGGGCCCGGGGACTCTCACTGCTCTGCCGGGTGCCGGGGGCAAGTACGTGCAGCAGGGTTACGACAGGTCGTCAGAGGTTCAGCGTCCAAGGACGCTACAGTTTGTTTCTCTGAATATTTTTATATACAGGACACGTTACAAGCAGTTTCTATCAGAAGCAGACTAGCTATTTTGATTTCTCCCACGATATTATTGTTTTACATAGAACACTTGGCACCATGGAACAGTAACGAGAGACAGAACGGTTTACAAAAGTCTTCAAAGGTAACACCCGAGCTAGCTATAAGCTTCACGTTCAGTTCTTAATACTAGATAGAAAAAGGCCTAGGAGTCTCCAACTGCGCGTATGGATGTGCTGCGGTCGGTCTGACCCCTGACGCCTCTGCTGGGTCGCAGTACTTGTTTTATAGCTTTGTGTGTTGACGTGCACGTAACCAAACCCCTAGACGCCAATTCTACCTGCTGATGTGACACTCAAGCGTTCATACTGGACAGTATATTTAGCGTAAGTTTTGGTAAGGTTTATAAATTATTTTTAAAAAGTATATATTTATATATATTTATATATATAAAAATGGAAAGCAGCTGCAGTGTGATTCAAAAACCATGTAACATGGCAGTAGAGTGACTGACAGGCAAGGGGCCTCCAGAAGTGAAAGCGGGGGCCACGCCGCCGGCCGCAGAGCCCCGGCCGCCCCGCCACGGAGGGGACCCCGAGCCCTGTGGGGTTTCTATGCCGGAGAAGCTCCTCCACGCCGACAGTGATTAAAAATCGAAAACCGTGAAGTCTAAAATGCAGAATCTCTTTGCTGTCTATTAGAGTTTTGGCAACAGGACTGTGGCTTATTTGAAAAATCCCAAAGTTCCTACTTGATGTCACACGAGCAGACACGACAGTGAGGTATATGTGAGGCTCGTCCGGAGCGCCGTCCGGGGCTGAAGCGACGTGTGGGGCCGGCCGTCTAGCAGTGGCGCTCAGGCGGGTCTGTCGATGCCGCTGTCGGAGCAGGTGGCTCCTCGTGCTGCAGGGAGGTCTCGCCGGGGGTCCCCTCGTGGCGCTGGCATCGCTTCCCTGCCGTGGAATCAGCCATTTGTTAAGGGGACAGACACACCACAAAAAGCTCAGAAAGGTGAACTCGAGGGAGGAGGCATATTTACCACCAGTTCACTGCACCACACAACACTTGTGCACACGTGCGTGAGGTTTACCTGCCCCGGGCGCCATGCGAAAGGCCAGGAACACGGGCTGCAGCGGGAGAAGAGAGGCTGTCAGAACCGGACGCCCACACCCCGCTCCCGGGCGACCCAGCCGCGGCCCGCAGGCCCAGCGCCGGGCCCCAGTTCCCGAGGAGCTGGTGGGACTGGGCGACCAGAGGCTAGAGGCAGAGGGCCTTCGCGTTCTCTAAAGACGGTGTTGTTTCCACGTAAAGACAACGTGAAAGCTGATTTCAGGCCCAAAGAACACGGGGAAGGACAGAGCCCGTCCTGGGATCCAGCCCACTGGGCAGTGTGGGCGACCCGCCCAGAGGCCCTGAGAATGGGAAACGGTGAACGTCTCTCACGTGGCTGATGGTGACACACGACCCGTCACCACACGCCCCTCGGAGGGGCCCGGGCCAGTCACACGTAGAAAGTTAGTCCCGGAACAAATACTCGGTGTTTCCCCCGAGGCACTGGGTCGGCTACACGCCTGTCTCCCGCCCGCACTGGTGGTGGGTGGTCGCCATCAGAAGCCAGGAAAATACTGGAGTGCACGTTCAGGAAACGGCCTCCGGAAATAGCCAGCGGTGGACACAGCCTCCTTTTACAAATAGTAAAACTGTGTATTTTATTCTACTGTGACCAGTCACTTCTGCCTTCTTACCTACCTGCCTATCTAGCCCCTACCTACCTACCTTCTGGTGTTTTATTAAAGTTAAATAAAAACAGACCAACTTGGCCTCCTCTGTGAAGCAGACGAAGGAGGCGGAGAAGAGGGGCAGTAGGAGCAGAGTCCACCACAGCCCCCAGCCTGGAAAGCCCACCACGGCCCGCCCCTCGGGCCCAGCCCCCAGACCGCAGCACGGCTCTGTCACCTTGTGGTCTCCCATGCAGACGCTGGGCCCGATGTGGTCGTAGGTGACAACCTTCTCCTCGCTCTCCGACTGGGAAAAGCAAACAGAGGGAGAGGCATGGGAGGCGGAAATGGTGGCGTTTCCTGGGACAGCAGCGAGCGGGTGGCAGCCCAGCGATGCTCCGCCCGCGGCCGCCCTGCCCACGTCTCCGTGGGGCTCTGGCCCCTAGGAGGGAGGTCCGGGCAGTCCGGGCAGCACCTCGGCACCCGGCTGTCCCAGGTGGGAGGGCTCCGGCCTTGGGAGGTGGCGACACGGGCCGTTGGTGTGGAGCCCGAGCCCCCCTCTGCCTCTGGGCCGGGCCCTGGACCGTGCTCGCCGCAGTCGGGGCAGCTGTGAGCTTTCTTTCCAGCTGTGCCCCCGGCACTGAGGAAGCCCACCCGGTTCCTGTTTTCCCTGTTACCATTTGTTTTTGACCCAGAACTCCCTGTTCAAACGAGAACAGACTCCCCGAGCGCCACGCTGCCGCACCCAGCGGTCTGCGCCCAGTGACGCAGGGCTGTGTGCACAGGGTGCCCTCCCTCCTCTGCCAGCCTACAGGCACCTTAACTCCAGGTGTGCGGCCAAGGGTGTGTTCCCGCAGTCAGTCGGCTCTGAATCCAACTGGGCCAGGATTTCACATCCTCGGCCGAAGCGTCTGAGACTATAAACTGAATTATCTTTAATGCAGTAGGAGGCTTAAGGTCACGTTTACTTTCAGCATGGTCGCCTGCCAGAAGGCATAAAGACAGAGCCCTCTGCGCATCCTTCGCCGTCACAGCACCTCCCCGGAGTGGGGAAACGCTCATCAAGCGCAGCGTGGTAATTTACAGAGGCAGCATAAAATTGTGGATTTCCAAGTGCATAATCGTGAGACAGACAAACAGATTAAGCGGGCGCCGCGCACCTCGCTGCGCATTCATCACCACGCCCGCCACCTCCGTGTTCCGGGGCTGGGAAGCAGAACGAACGTGATGCCGAGGTGACCGAGCGCGGCATGATGGACGACGCCGCAGAAGCTGCTCGCGCCACGGCCAGTGGGCCGGTGACGCCTGCCGCCCGCCCGGCAGCCCCCAGGGGAGGGCCGGCCAGGGCTCCCCGCCCCCAGGAGGGCGCTGGGCCCTCCCCACACCGGGCCGCCCAGCCGAGCTCTGTCCCCGCTGTGTCTGCAGCATCAAATCTCGGGCCCCAGAGCTGACATGATGTGGACGCAGGTAAAACAGCCTGCAGTGCTACCTTCTGCTGGACCCGTTTGCAGCCCTGGGCAACCCCCCTCACCAGCCTACGCACTCCTGCTGTCTTGGTGGGTTTACCGCAGGATGTCTTTTTCCCTGGAAGAGGACACCCACCTCTTCTCTGCGCCCCGAGGCCCCTGAGGCAGCCTCTCTGGACGCAGCCCTGTGCTCAGCTCGCCTGCCGGTGTGGAGCCACTGTGTCCGCTGTCCACTTTCTGCTTCCTCACATGGCATCTCAGGGCCCCAAGGGCAGGCCCAGCAGAGAGGGCAGGGCTGCGTCCACGGCCGGGCACCAGGCATGCTTGCCCGGGTCTGCGTGGTCAGGGCCAATGTCCCGTGCAGCTCCCTTCGGGAAGGCTGCTTGTGGGAGTAGCCCGGCCAGCGCCTGTCCTCTGTGATGTGCTCTGGGGGCGGGCGTGTCACAGCCGGGCGCAGGCCCTTGCCCCCAGGCCCCGTCAGAGCAAGCTCACCGCAGACCCGACGCGTCCCCACCTCCAACCCGGGCCCAGCGGCCTCCCGCCCCATGCACCCGGGGGGCCCTGGCTCAAGGCAGAGCGTGGAGCGCCGGCCCGCCCCGGAAAGGCCAGCAGCGGGGCCTCCTGGAGGGGGGCTGCAGGGGCTGCTGAACAGGGGGACGGGCGTGCACCTGGGCAGGCCAAGGGGGCTCTGCCCTCCTGGCTGCGTCTCTGGGTCAAGGACCCAGGGCCCAGTGGCGCAGACAGGGCTCCTGGCAGCAGCCTCGGGGGCTGTGGAGGGTGGTGACTAGAGCCCAAAACATACTGGGTTGAGGTTGGGGGACGGCCTGGGCCGTGGGGACCTCCTGCCCCCTCCTAACTGGCGGCCCACATCACGCAGAGGCCAGACCGCTGCCCTGATGAATCAATACACCTCGTTATTATATTTTTTCACTGATGGGGTTGACAAAACCAATGCAGATATTGATTCTTTAGAGCAGTCCTCTTGTGTTAAATGTGGGCATTGAAAAACCCCAGGAAATCAAGAGGTTCCAGGAAACTCAAACTCTCCCGCACCCAGTCCCACGGGGCTGCCTCCTGAGTGACCCAGCCTCACGGGGCGGCCTCCTGAGTGCGGGCCGTTCATCTTTAACTTCTCAAGCCCCAGTGTGACTCTGGCTCTGATTTACAACTTAGGAAAATAAGGACGGACTTCATAGCTCCCAAGCTCTTTCCAAGACAAGAGCTCATTGACTCCCCCGAGGACACAGTAAACTAAAACGATTCCTAAAGCACTGGCGACAGTTTATGATGCCTGTTTTGAATCCAGAAAGACACTGGCGATCGGGCTCCATCCCAGCCCCGAGAACGGGGTCAGGGCTCATCCGAGCCGGCAGGAGGGCACGTCCCCTGGCCCGAGGCTCCCCACCCGCCCGGGGCTCTGGCCTGCGCAGCCCTCACACTTACCCTCAGAATCAGCTCCTTGGCGGATGGGGACATAAGGACACGGTCACACCAGGCGGGGCACCGGGTGTTCATGTACTGCCTGCCCTGGCTGGAGTCCTCACTGTATGGGTAGCTGGGGAGACAGGACAGGAAGGCACCGGTCAGCAGCCACGGGGCCCCTCCTCCAGCCCCTCCTCCGCGCCCGGGCGGAGGGTGGTGTGGGCTCTGCCCCACGCACCTCAGAAAGGCCAAGCCTGTCCAGGGTGAGAACAGGCAGATGGAAGTTTCCAGAATAAAGTCAAAGGACTGTCCCCCCCAGCACCTCAGATAAACCCTCCCCAAGGACATGGACACGTCTATTAAACTTGGTTTTATTTTTGGATGCGGCCTACAGCCCAACAAAAACCTGCCCAGGAGCCTACAGACACCTGGGCCCAGACTGACGCCACACCCTTGTCCCACCGAGGTGTCCACCTCAGGAAACGCCCAGGTGCCCGGGCCGTGGCCTTGGACCTTCGCTGTGGCGGAGTGTGTGCCTGGCCCTGGCTTACTGCCCTGGCCGCACGGGCCCTGCTTCCCGCCCACCGGCCTGGTGCAGCAGCGGGGAGACGCCACAGCTGACCGACTGACACGGAGAGAAGCAGGTGTGGCCTGTGACCACCAGCTGAGCCCCCGACACCCTGACACTAGCCGCCTGGCTGAGGCCCAGAACTCACCGGAACCTCCGGCTCCAGGCTCTGCACTGCCCAGCGGGCCCGCCCTGGTCCATGTAGAGCTGCTCACCCCACCCCGTGGGCATTTTGATTGGGTTGCATTGAACGAACAGCAGGTGCATTTAGCCAGAATGAACTAACTGGCTTCGGGGGACCCTCAGCCGCGCTCCCTGCACACCCATGAGGATGGTGGGTCTGTTTTCTCGTGGCGCATCTCCTATGGCCTTCAATACAGTCTAAATTTTTTCCTTGCCAAGGTCTAATGTGCTTTTTAGGTTAGCTCCAAAATACCACATGGTATTTGCTGTGAATGGCACTTTACTCCTATTAAATATTCCTGTGCTTTCAGCTGGAGGAGAAAAATGCCACTGTCTTCCTGAGCTGCTCTGTCCTGGGCACCTGCTTGCGTGGGGCCTCTGCCCCTCCTCCCTCCCTCTGTGGCCCGTGCTCAGGGTCCGCAGAAGCTGAGTTAACGGTTCTCAGCCTACTCCATCCTCCAGGGCGTTCCAGAGCGTTCCAGAGCGTTCCAGAGCGTTCCACACATTCTCGCCAGAAACGGCGACTTACGGCCCCAGGCCCTGCAGGAATTTAGTTCATTGAAGACCCAAAGCAGCAAACACGGCTACAAACAAAACGTCCCTTATCTCTGCTTCTAACAGCATTACCCTTGCTGACAGCGCGGAGCGCTGACCACCCTACAACTTCCTTCAGGGAAAAGGGGGGCCAACGGCGGGCTTGTTCAGGCACGTCCCAGCCTAGCTTGGCTGTGGTCCCGAAGGAGCGACGCTTGCCCACCCCATCCTCCCGGGAGCTGCAGGAATTGGGGTCCGCACGGGCCGACCCTGCGTGTCCAGAGCAGGATGTGCTGAGCACAGAGCAAGCCCCCAGCCCCCTCCACTGGAGGCCAAGGTCAGGGGAGAGAGCGGCCGGCAGGGCTGTGGCCAGGGCTGGGAAGGTCGTGTGTGCTCTGAGCCCACCCAAGCTGGTCCTTGACTGTGAGGCGGGGCAGTCCAGGTTCACCCGGGGGGACATCTGCGTTCGAAAGGAGGTCTGGGAGGTGGAGCCGGCCACGCCGGGCCTCGCCCACGCTCCCCGCCGGGCAGGAGCCGCGCAGACGCACGCTGCTCCAGGAGTGCTGAACGGGCCGGCTCGAAGCATCCCTCGGAGACGCAGCGCAGACGGGAGTGGGATCGAGTCCCGGGGGCTTCAGGAACCACCGCGTGACCCTCAGCTGCACCTATGACGTGGTTGCTACGGGAAAGCCCTCGGGAGCCCTGGCCATCGGGGGTCCCACTGAGGCTGCGCCCCAATGCCCAGAGAACCCCCTGAGGACCTGCCCAGGGCAAGGGTCCTGCGTCAGAAACAGCACGAAAAGCCACCACTCAGGTAAGTGACGGACAGTCCCCACGCACACCGAGGAGCCATCGTCACCGGGCGCCAAGGCCCAAGTCCAGCCCCCCGTCCACCGCCAGGAGCTGACTGACGGGCCATCACGGGGACAGTCAGCCCGGTGAGGAGTAACACGGAAGGGCCCGGGAGGCCCGGAGCCGTGACAAGCTTCCCCCGGGCCTTCAGTGTCCTCAACCTTGCTGCTGCCGTGGGGCCTGCCCACGTGTGATTCAGCCGGCAAAAGAAGGTGGCCGTGAGGGGTGCCCCGGCCGGGATGGGCAGGGCGGTTGGGGGAGGCACCCTCACCCCACGGACTGGGGGCCCTTGCTGTGGACAGACTCCCAGAAGGGGCCAGCCCCTCCCAGAGCCAGGCCAGGAGTGAGCAGGGTGGTGCTGGTGCAGACGGGCCGGGCAAGGCCAGCGTGGGCCCGGGAGGGGGGCCCTGCCCAGGCCACTCCGAGGATGGCCCAGCGCGGCCTGCCGGGGCTGCCGATGATTAATGCTCGCTGCACACGCGGACTTATCTGAAAGCAAACGCTGCACAGGGCGGGGACGCGGGACGAGCTGCCGGCCTGGCCCCGCATGGTGGGGAGTGACGCCACAACGAATGGCCCTGAGATAAGGCTAACAATCGCCCACCTGTCCGCCCAGCCCCTCGGGCTCCTTCCCGCAGGATGCAGGATGTGGGCAAGCGGCCCCCTTGCCAGGGCGCTGCCGACAAGGCTCGGCCTGCATCTGAGCGGCGGGCAGGCGGGTGGTGTCACCAGGGCCCAAGGCCAGCAGCCAGGCTGGGAAGCCACAAAGGCCCACTGTGTCGGCCGCCGTGTGCGAGAGACGTGGGCTCAGGAGGACCCTGAGGGTGGAGGGGGCGGGGGGGCCCCTGCACCTGGCCAGACAGGCCCAGTCCTCACCGAAGCGGGAGGTGGAGAATTGGGGGTGCTGGGGGAGACCCTCCTGGGCTTATCGCTCGGGGAGAACGTGAGTGTTCCCAAGTCACGGCCCTGCTGAGGGCAGACGGGCCCGCATGGCCAGCGAATCGGTGGGCCGTCCACCGTGTATGGCAGCCCCGGAGGCCGGCAGGCAGTGGCCACGCAGGAACTCGGTTTCCAAACACCTGAGACTCCTGGGAAAGCAAAGGAGGCGGCAGGAAGCTGCGCCTGAGCTGGGCAATAACATTCACGCTGCCGTGGGGAGGGGAGCCCATGGTCAGAGCCACAGTGCTGACCCGGCTCTGTGGACACAGGTGCCCGCGGCGCCCCCTGGGGTGACTGGCGGCTTCCCGAGTGACCGGTGCCCCGGCCCTTCGCCCCGCAGCGCTTGCCCCCGTGCCTCGGTGTGGGCCGTGTCCACCCGGGGCTCGGTGACCAGCTGGACAAGCTTTCCAGGCTCCCTTCCCAAGGACCAGGCCGGGCGCCAGCAAGGAGCTCAGCCTTTTTGTCCAAATGTCACCATTTTATATTTATCGTTACAGACGGGAATCTATAGATGGTCCAAAGTTGAATTAGGGCCCAAAAGGAAGTCTGAAAAGTGCCTCCGAATCTTTAATATAAAAATAAATGTATCCACTGAAGAGAGACAGCCTCCTCTGGCCAGAGCTGTGTGATGCATTTTATCCCTGTGTCATATATACTTTTGTCTTTTTCGAAAGCTCTCGCTGGATCTTTTCCTGTAATTAAGTTGCCCGGTAAAAGCCTCTTGCCCGCCGTGGAGCGTTTTCGTCCGTCCCTGGGAAGGTGTGACTTTTCTCCGGTGAGGTGTGAACTCTGACTGTGCGCCGCCTGTCTACCTCCCTGGTCAGCTTCACTCTGAGGCACACGTGTCACGCAGAGCCACAAGCGCAGGGGGTGCAGCAACCCTCCACCCGCCGGCGGCCCCCGCGCCGCAGAGAGCGGCCCCCGGCCCCCTGGTTCCCACTGCTCCCAGGCCCGCGGGGAGCAAGCAGCCGACATCTATCCGCTAAAGGTGGCGTCTTGGTTACTTCCAGGTTTGGGGAGTTCTCGGCCGTGACGCGTGGACCCCCAGGGGCCCCGAGACCCTGTCAGCGGCTGGAAGGTAAGCTCTATGTTTGCGATTACACGGAGACGCTACTTGCTGTTGTCATGGTGTTGGGGGCGGCCCCCTCCTCAGCCCCACCCAGGCAAAGCCACGCGAATGCTTCCTTGATTGAATCTCAGGCCCGGGAGACACAGTTTAGGAGTCAGTGGGACGAGAGGGGAGAGTGTGGGGCGCATCCCGCCACCTCTGGGAATTCTCGAGCCTCAGTGACGGGGGGGCTTCCTGCGGCGGGGGCGGTTCTGAGGGCGCAGGTGGGCAGCAGCGCTCCACAGGGACTTGGGTCCAGGGCAGGGCTGCATGCAGGGCCGCGGGAGGATTCCACACCACGGGAAGCCTGCTGCCACCACATTAGTGGAAAAGGCAGCTAAGCCATCTCATCTTCATACTTCGATCTCTTTATTTTAAAACCAACGACAGTAACTCAGAAAGACACTCTACATTAGAAACTCCCTGCTGGATGCACAGGGCAGGCTTTGGTGGTCACCTCTGGGCCGTCCCAAAGCACTGCCACTCACGCCGGGCCATCCTGGGGAGAGGAAAGGGGGGCTCCCGCGATCGGCCCAAATCCAGGTTGAGAGTGGGAGCCGCAAGCGGACGCCGGGCCGGAGGGCAGGGAGGGTGGACAGGATGACAGCGCAGGACACGGAAAGCTGACTGTCGCCTTGTCCACTGCAAACAACCAGCCTCGAGGCCGGTCACACAGACAGACCAGGTGGGCACGGCTCATGCCAGCGGCTCTGCATCCACTCGAGGCCGGTCACGCAGACAGACCAGGTGGGCACGGCTCATGCCAGCGCCAGCATCACACTCTTTGCCCACCAGTTATTCTGAGCACGAACTGAAAGCTTTTTATGTCACCAGCACGTGGAAACACCACGTGGCGTTAAAGGCCTTCATTTGGCCGGGTCCCGAGTGCCGTCCCTGGCCACTTGGGGTTGACGGGCATCATCTGGAGCACAGGGTGGGCCCTGGAGGGTCTCTGTGGCGGGCACCCCGTGTGCCCACTAGCCTGGCCTGGCTGCGCTCCCCGCCTCTACCCCACCCCGCCGGTCACTTCGTGGTTGTCCCTCACGAAGGTGCAAAACTGTCCCTGAGGCTGAGAAGAACGAGAATTGAAGGCTCTACAAACACCTGAAATATCAGCACCTCTTCCAGCAAAGCGACACACGGCATTGAGCTACAATCCATCAGGAGTGGAGTTCTGTTAGCCCGCGGAGAACAGTCACGGACGCCTCTGCTCAAGAAACTCGCCCCCGCCCCCTTGCTCTCCTCAGGAGACCTGTCTGCTCGAGCATCTCTGAGCACTGTCCCGGGTATGAGATTAGCACCAGCCTGGAGCCACGGCGGGCACAGTGGCCTCCACTCCAGGCTCTGCACTGACCCCACCCCCAGCCCCTGGCCCCCAGCAGCTGGGAGCTCGCCTCCACCAGAACGGGGACCAGGACTCCGCAGCCAGTTTGCAGTGAGTCCACTGCTTGGGTAACAACGGCAAAAGGCGCGGGGGATGCCACTCAGGACACCCTGCTCCCGTGGCACTGCCCGTTGGCACCAGGGATGCCCATGGTTCTCGCTAATTCCCTGGCTGACAAGCTGGAGCAGACAGGCCTCACAGAGAGGAAAGCTGGGTGAGGACAGGCACGACGGCCTGGGGTGCCCGCTACCCCTTGAATGGACACTGCCCACACCTCCCCGTCCCCCGCCCCCAGGAGGGGCCAGAGTCCGGCAGCCAGTGAAGCACGGACCGTCCCCACAAACGCCCAGAGCCACGCGCGAGGGCCCACAGCCTCGGAGCCCACGCACCTCTGTCCCGACCGCCTGGCCCACGTGTGAGGGAAGGGCCGTTTTCACAGAACGGAGTCGTGAGGATGACACGGGCCTCGGGAGCGTGGGAAGGGGCTGGCGGGGCCCTTCTCTGTGACTGAGGGGCTGCCACATGCACACCCCGCCCTGCCCGAGGCCACGGAGACACAACGCAGACGTGGTGTCCCTCACTGACCAGCGCGGCTTCCGGAAAGGTCCCCATGGGCTCAGCCACACCAGAAGAAACGGAACCGGAAGGTCCCGCCTTTTTCCACCTCAAAGAGGGCAGCGTGGTGGAGCCTGGACGCAGCACGGCCCTGTGGGCAGGACGTGCAGCTGGCGGGCACCCCGGCAGACTCCTGCCTCCTTCCAGGGCGGCGACGCTGGGCACACGGGACGCGACGGGCGCCTCCCCTGCCCACCTGCCCCTGCCTGCCCCTCCCCGCGCAGGACCAGGGCAGCCCGGGCACCAGGCTCCTCAGGCGGCTCCTCAGCGGCTCCCATCCCTCAACTCGGAGAGAAGCGATAGACGGACGGTCTGCAAGGAAACCGCTCCAGGCCAGAAGCCCCT
This sequence comes from Inia geoffrensis, assembly GCA_036417435.1. NCBI lineage: Eukaryota > Metazoa > Chordata > Mammalia > Artiodactyla > Iniidae > Inia > Inia geoffrensis. The sequence continues at coordinate 88,215,851 of CM070914.1, read as the reverse complement.
GACAGCTTCCAAGAGCGGGAGATGGCCCTAGGCTAGCAGCTGTGCACAGAGGACACCCCCTGCACGCCCCAGCAACACCCCCACCCGTGCAGGCAGTGCATACACCCAGGAAGCACACATGCATGCACACGAGTTTTGCACCACACGCACGAACTGCACACAAGCTCATGCACACACCATGCACATGCACACCCTCCCATGTAAATACCCGTGTACATGCAAACACCTATTCGCTCATATGTGCCCATACCATGTACATGTGCAAACACGGCTCATGCACACACATACCCACACCTATGCAATGCGCACCTGTACACAGCCATGTACTTCCACGCACACACACACCACAAATAGGCCCATGCGTACACACACCGTGCACATGTGCATACACAACCCACCCCCACCCCAAGACATACTGCACACACCCATGTACATACACCCACATACCACACATGTGCACATACAACCATGTATGCGTACAACTCTGCATGCACACGTGTACACCCACACCATGTACATACAGTCCAATGTGTGCACACCCATATCTGTGCACATGTGGATACTATATGCACACACGCAAACCCATGCACTGCACAAACACACACAATCAGTCTATAATCCGATCGCATACATCCTGCACACACACCCACACAGGTACACACACACCCCTACACACACGTGCACATACTCTGCACACACATGCACCCACACCCATGCAGTGCCACATCCATGGACACGTGCCTACACAGTGTGCAGAGGTGAATACACCCATGCACAATCCTCTGTGCACACACCCTACACACGTGTGCACAGGAGCTCATGCTCCTGCACACACACACACACACACACACACACACACAGAGCACGCCTGAGATCACTTCTTTTCCGGCACAGTCAGAGAACACATCTGGGTACCATACCACACAGCCACCGTCTCTAACCAAGTCCCTGCCGCTGTCCCACTTCTGCCTCCGCTGACATTGTCCTATGTCTGGAACAGCCCTCCAGACACCACGTGGCAACCCAGGGGGTCTGTGAGCTCTACCTGATGGTCACAAACGTGCTTTTAAAATGCAACAGAGCCAAGGGAGGGGTATGGGTGTGACCCAGGCACCAGAGGAGGGGGAAGATGGGCAGTGCGGGAGGGGAATGGATGACCCCGGAAGTGGGGGAGGGGTGGGTGACTTGGACAGTTGCGGGGAGATGACCTGGGGGAGGGATGGATGAGCCGGGCAGCGGCCGGAAAGGCCTCAGGAGCCTTTGGTGGGTCTTGCACCACCGGCTGTGACAGGGCTGACAGGCCACGTATATTTCCTACTGTGAGCTGGACCCCCAGCTTTAGGAGCCGATGACTCAGTCTGTAAACCACGATTTTTCCCACCTCAGTAGACTTCGAATGCTACTTCCCAGTTAAAGGGAGAAAATCCAGCCCCTAAATTGATGGTCCTCCCAGTGCCCCCGGCGGCCTGCCCCGCCCAGGCCACCTCCCTCGGCTGGCAGCCGCCACCTCCAGGCGGAGGGGGGCCTCTGCTGTGACGGGCTTGCGGGGGGCCCCGCGGCCCAGGACACCGCCCCTACAGCACAGGCACATTCCTAACGCACCTGCAAAGTCACAGGACGTCCACAGGTTCCCAGACGAGGGCGGGACCTCTCGGGGTCATTCCTGCCACACGAGTCCGTCAAACACCGAGGCAGGTGTGCCCCAGACTGAGCGCAGGTGCCCTCAAGGTGCCCGCAGCCCCAGGTACCCTGACGAACCCCAGGCCCTCCCTGGAGTTCCTCCGGCTTGGCACCGAAGCATGCCCACCCCCACCTACCAGTGGGATCTCAGAGGCCGGGGCTACGGCCGCCTTCCGGGGGGACGGCCCGTGCTTCCTGGAGACCGCCAGCCGGGGCCTGGCTCGACCACGCAGCCCTGTCCCTCCCGACTCTGGACGTGCCAGTCTCTCTGCTGCCTAGGGGTGGGGGGTCGTCCCTCGGCCACCTGAGCACGGACCACGAGGTCCTGTGGCCAGTCCTGCCTGCGCCCTGCACCTGGGTGACCTTCAAGGCTGCGGCGTTTGGGAGATGCTCGAGGGGCTGACGCCAGCTCAGGACACACGTGTCCACAGGGCTATGCCTTCGGCAGCCCCAGGCCCCCTCCCTCCTGGCTGGCTCCACAGCCCTGAGAGAGGCACTGGACCCCGGTCAAGCGGGAGGGACGCTCCAGACCCCGGCACTACCCTCAGGAGGCGCGGGCTGAACGAGTCCCTCAGGACGTCTTTAGACTTTAGCTGCACCTGGGAGTACGGTTCACCGCACGTGATGTGTACGTTTAAAGTAGCGTCAGAGACTGAGGGCAACGTGGTGGTCAGCACCTGGACGGCATTGCTGAGGGCCGCCCTTCTGATCCTGAAACGCTGAGTCACGAGTTCACGGGTGTTGGAGCCGCTGCTGGGGGCCCACCAGGCACCCCAAGGGCCCAGGTCCCTACTTCTCTGGCCCCTGAACCTCGCACCGCTGGTCTGGGCGCCGACCCTGAGCTGCGAGCGCCCGGCCGCCCTGGCCAGAGCCTGGACCCGTAGCGAGTCCCATGTCCAGTGGACGGTGGGGGGCCCTTCAAGCCTGCACACGTTTGACCACTGGAGTGTGGCCCAGGAAGCAGGCGGTGACCTTCAGAGGGAGCCTGAGAGGACCTGTGGCCCCCCAGCGCATTCTGAATGCCAACCGCTCCTCTGACGTGGATCTGACGCATTTACTGCCAGGCCCGACGCAGACGAGGGGGGGCCAGGTGGCGCTCTCGGCCCCACTTGCAGCTGCTCACCAGGTCCCGTCTACCTGAGAAGGCTTCCCTGAACCTGCCCAAGGCCCATTTTCTCCCAAGTGATAAGAATTCGGACTTGGATCTATGAAAGGAGAGAGATGGGTGGGAGAAGCCCGTGATGGGGCATCCGTGTCTTTCCAGACGGGCCCGTGGGCCGAGCGCCCACCAGGTGTCCTGGCCACTTCGTAATCGTCTCTCTCCCCCCACCCCGGCCCCCTGCAGCCCCAGGCTGGTCGGAAGGGAACGCACTGTTCTTGCTGCACATTTCAAGACTCTATGAACACCAGAGCAAAACCCAGCAAAAGCTTACATACCCGAGAAAGACCAACATGGACACACCAAACCAAAACCCCACCCCACGACGGTTCCAGAAAGAGCCAGAACGTAGAGCTGCCTGTGTGGGCCCCTCACAGGCTAATCTGAGAGGCCATGTTGGGAGAAAGGAGAGAACAGACCCCTGCTGTGCTCAGTGGGGGGTGGGGGAAGGGGGAGGAGGCACAGGTGGGCATAGACAGACGCACGGACAGGAGGACAGTTACCTGCTGGCCCAGCGAGCGGCGGTCCTTACCTGGGAGGGAAGGAGATGTCCAGTTCATACAGTCTGTCCTTAAAGACAGACAGCTCTTTGTCAAATTCTAAGAGCTGAAGAAAAGAAACAGAAAAAAACATAGGGTCACTTGGGTTTGCCTCCCAGGGGGCACCGAGAAGCCCTGGGGGAGGGTCTGTCTGCAGCAGGGACCTGCAACTTCCGGGAAACAGGTGTTGCTCCAGCACCTGCCCTGCACATCACCCGGGCCGCGTGCAGGCCTCCCGAGGGCGGGCCCCCCGGGCGTGTGGCCGGAGAGACCCGGGGCACCCTGCAGGCCCTTCTGTGCGAGGCCTGCTCCGGACTCAGCCCCTCTGCCGCCGGCGCTGGACCCACACTGCCTGTGCTGACTGGCCACGCAGGGCCACCTCGCCCTGCTGAGACCATGTGGTGCAGCCACCGTGGGCGCTGGTGTCACCTCCAAGGTGCCCTCAGGCAGTGTCCAGCAGGGGGGACACCGTTTTGCCCAAACTAAGTCAAGAGAGTAAGAGCACTGACCTCACACAGGAAGATAAAAAACAAGACCTGGCCCTGAGGGACTCTTCAGAGCCACACCCCACGGGGCACCGTGCCCCCAGGAGGGAAGGGCACTGGCAGTGTCTGGCCACCATGGCCACGCACACCCTGGGGACGCGGTCATCACTCACGTCCCCTGCAGCTGTACGGGAGCCCGAAGCCACACCCGTCCTCTCTCCCTCTGCCACCTCATCCATCACTCCCAGAGCGTGCAGTTAGCGGTGCCGTGCACACAGCAATTACCGGGCGCCAGGCTGCTACCTAAGCCACCTGCACGTGGCCCTCGCCACCGAGCCTGCGTGCACCAGGCCAGCCATCGGCCGGTCAGAGAGAGGCAGAGATGACACCTCCCCCGGCAGGAGCCCTTGATGGCGTCTGTGGTTTGCGTGGGGGGATAAACCAAAACTCCTTTGGCATAAACGGGACCACTTCAGACACAGCTGCCTGATTTCAGTCTCACACAGGTTCCTGCAGCATCCTGGACACCCGGAGACGGGGGCACAAAGAGCCTTGGACCCTGCCTGGCGAGGCTTGGATACTGGACCCCACAGGGGACACTCGTGAGCCTGTATCTGCTGCGACGAAGCACCCGTGGCAAACCTCACCCCACTCAGCACCCCCTGGCGGCCGTGCCGGGGGCCCTAGGGGTGCAGGGCCAGGAGAGGGGATGCAGAATGGGGAGGGGCATGAGGTGGGGGAAGGGTTTGGGGATGGGGGAGGGGAGGCACAGGGCGGGAGCTGTGGGTGCGGGAGAGGAAGGGCAGGGGGGGGAATGGGGGGGCAGCCGAGCCCCTCATCTTCCCGGCCCCAGTGGGCCCTGCCTCTGCATCGAGGAAAAACACACCCCACTTCCAGGGAACATCCCAGGCCAAACAGCTTCCGGAAGGTTGCAGAGTGAGCGCCTCAGGGGTGCCGAGGATGGAGGAGACTGTGTGTGTGTGTGTGTGTGTGTGTGTGTGTGAAGCATGAGCGTGAGGGCTTGACCAGTCCTGTGCTTACACGTTTGCACGCACGTGGGCCTGGAGATGCCCTCGCATCACACTCGCAGGTGCGCACACCCCGCAGAGGCCGGCGAACGTGGCTCATCCACAACACTCCAAGCGTGAATTCCAGGCCTTCGCAGGTCAGACGGGAAGACAGCCGTGATGCTGCGTGAGCGGCCCGAGCCTCACCCACCGAGAGCTGCCAAGCCTTTCAGCTTCTCCCAGATTTAACTCAGACTCTTGAGAGAAGAAAAGAAACATCCTGGACACAGTAAGTCCGCGAGGCGTCCCGACGGGCTCGCCGCCCCATCCTGTGCGTGACGGGCACGCGCGAGTCCACAGAGCCCCGCACGCACGCTCAGTGCCGCTGCTCCGGCCCCGCCGCGGGGCCTCCCACCGAATCCCTCGGTCGGCGGCGGCTGTCGCTCCCACAAGGCCCCCGCTGCCAGCGTCCTTCCCGTGGCGCCCTGGCGCTCGGGCTGCTCTCCGTCTTCGCGTTTGGCGTTCAGCTCAGGACTCGCCGAGCTCCTGAGGACCAGGCCTTCCGGCCCCGCCTGGAGCGCCCAGGCGCTGCCTCCGAGCGACCCGCGAGGTCTGCGTCACGCTGGGGTCTCAGCTCCGCCGTCCGGCTGCGTCCGTCCTGACACTTAACTCACCTATGGAGACTTCCACCTCAGTGACTGCTGCTGGCACGTCTCATACCTTTTAATCTGCCTGCTTTTTTCAGGGTATGGTGTTTGTTTCTGTTTCTGATGCTTTCACGTTTTCAATACCTTTAAATTTCATCTTCTAATTTTTATCAAGTATTCAGTTATCTGATGTCTGTGGACTCTCTCTACTGTGAAGTGCTTCCTACACGCTTTGTACCCGGGAATGTGTTTTGTTCCTGCTGCCCCACGGCCCCCACGGCCCCCACGGCCCCCACGGCTCCACGCCCTGAGTCCACGGGAACGATGGGGGATGGAGCCACGGCTGCTGCCACGGGAGGCCAGCGTGAGGTGTTTCTGATTAGAAATGACAGAGCATTTCTGTTGGAAGGGTGACCTGTATCTCTCTGAGATTTTTCACAAAGTGGTGACCAATTTCACATGTATCTTTAACATTCTTCTTGATTACAAAGTGAAAAACAGAGTAGGGCGTGTGTAGACAATGATTAAGCGGCGGCGGCTGATCGTACGTATCTGTCAGGCGCTGTCCCGGCTGCACACATTCCTCAGTTACTGCAGAGACGCCGCGCTGATAAAGGGAAAGAGGCCGGAAAATCGATGCGCCCTGAGCCGGGGCAGTTGCTACACACCCAGAAAACATCTCTATCCAACAGGCCGAGCGCGGTGAAAACTCACGCGCCCTGCCCTGGGACAGCCGCAGAAAATTTAATCTCTCCAAATCCTCACCAGGGCACTCCATCCTGCAGCCCTGACAGCCACACTTATAATTAATTATACAATTTCGATGGGAATATCGACTAAACAAAGCTATAAATCATAGAGAAAGTCAATAGGCATGGACACATTCAATCATGTCCCGGCCAATGATTACTACTCTTAAAATACAATAATTATTTTCAGAGCCAGCTTGAATTAAATTTCTGTCAGATGGGAACAAGGCTGGTGGTTGATCAAGGATGCGATGGATCTGGGGGCCGAGGCCGGGGCAGCACATCCATCCTGCTGTGGGCGTCTCGCGTGAAGGTGAGATGTCCTCTGAGGGCTCCTCAGGCCATTCATCGTCCCCCAAGGGGGTCTGGACGCCCGCCTCCCAAGTGGGACTGACACGCCGAGCTGCCGGGGCAGGTACCGCTGAGCCTAGGCCCTGCACCACGGGGACGCACGAGGCCACCCCCGTCCCCGGAGATTCCTGACCCGACAGGCGGGGCCGCAGGCCTTGCAGACCCACGTGCAGACCTCGTCTCTGCTTCGACTCCACTGCGTCTTCTCACCTGAGTCAGCCTCAAACTTCTCCCAGATATTGAAACTAACTTTGCTCCACCTTAAAGGAGCACTCTTTCACATGGTGAATAAATACAGAACCAGAGCTTACGTCTAATGGTGACATCTGTAGTTTCCAGGGTGGTGACACATTCTCTAAGTGATAACCAAGGGCAGCGGGGACTCTGGACCCACTGTGACATCCCCATGCCCCACCCCCACCCCCGCCCCGCACACCTGCCTCAGAACCCTGTTTCTCCCTCACACAGTGGACCTTCCTTCTCGCCAGTGTCCTGGCTCCTTCTGGAAAGTTCTGGCCCCCTGGCCACCCCAGCGCCACTCTCTGTGTCCACTGTTCCCCTCCCAGGGCGTCTCCACTTTCTGCTCGCCCTGGTAACCACACTGTCCCTGGCTTCGAGGGGCCATCGCTGTGCTAGGGGCCCTCAAAGCCCACCCCGCCCATCCTACTCCAAGCTCAGGGGTCGCACGGCTGCCCAGGGAGCGGACAGCACCCCGAGTCTCCTGGGCACCTCACCCCACACAGGCACACCGAACGCGTCGTGTCCCCAAACCTGCCCCACGTGTTCCGGGCCTGGGAAGTCACAGGATGGCAGCCAGACACGGCCGTGCCCTACAGAGCCTCCCGTCCAGCCCAGCAGGGCCGCAGCTGAGCCATGAGCGCCGTGTGCTGAGCCCAGGCGCCGCGGGACACAGCAGGAGCCCACCTCACTGGGACCCGAGGCCCCCTGCGCAGCCGAGCTGGGAACTGGCCGCGGGGCCGCGGGGTCGCAGCACAACAGGCAGGGGGAAGTGCGTGAGGCGGCTCAGAGCGTCCGCGGGGGCAGAGGTGCCCCCCGTGCGGCTGCAGGAGGGGCGGGGGGTCAGCACAGAGGCCCAGGGCGTGAGCCGCGCCTCGGAGGAGAGGTCAGGGTCCCGGGCTTTACCCGACGGCGGTGGGAGGTGGCCAAGGCCCAAAGCTGGGCCTGACTGGGTGGGCGTGTGACCAGGCCCGGGCGGGCTCCAGGCTGGGGGTGGACAGAGGGTCAGGGGTCGGGAAGGAGGTAGGGGGGGCGACGGCCAGGGGCGGCAGACTCAGACGTGTGGCGAGTCCAGGCCCAGGAGCCGCCAGACGTGCAAGGCGAGGGAGGCCCGGCAGGGGACGAGGGCTTCCGGGGAGGACAGGAAGGTAGGGCGGGTTCACGGGCTGGCAGAGTCTGCCGGACATCTGGAGAGCCCCTCTCCACTCAAGACGTGAGCCTTCTTCTCAGCGCCTGGCACGAGAGCTAGGGCCCCTCCCACTCGGAGGCACGGAGCCTCCAGCTGGGCCGGCGCGATTGCTCGGAGGGGCCTGAGGCAGACGCAAGACAGAGGCATCGTCCAGAGCTGGAAACTCAAGACGCAGCGGGTGACCAGGCCACTCAGGGGCGCCCAGAGCACAAGAGCTGAGCTGGGGGCAGAGCGGGGCCAGGGAGCCGACCCCTGAGGGGTGTGGCCCCAGGCGGGGCGCTTCAGAGGCAGGCCCTGAAGTCCAAGCGCCATCCCTGGCCTTTGGGATAAAGACGTCCCTGAGGGGTGACAATGGTCTTGGTGGCAAGCAGGCGAGGTGGGGTGAACAGGGAACTGAAAATGGGGACAATGGTACAGACAGCCCCTTACCAGGGTGGGAAGAGCAGAAAGGCCCCCAGGAGGCGGCAGGGGGAGGCACAGGTGCACACCTGGGTGTGCGGTGAGGCTCCCACAGGGGTCCTGACCGCCCGCAGGCTCGGATGCGTCAAAAGCAGGCCCAACGGACGCACAGGAAGTAAAGGGCACCGCAGGTGCAGGGCCCCCTACCTAGGCTGTCCCGCTGCAGGGACCATGCTCGCGGGGCGGTCTGAACTGCAGGCGTCCGTTCACACATATCAATACTTCCCTCTGCACACACACACACACACACACGTGCGTTCGCGGACACAGAGATGCCCCCGCAAGTTTGCACGGTGGTTCCCTTCTTTCCAAAGGAAGCCCAGGCCTCCGCGGGCCGGCCCTGAACCAGGGGTTCCGCACCCAAAGCTCCTAGCCCTCTGCCTCTCACCGGGGAGGACCCCAGCGCCGAGGGCCACACTGGCCGGCACGGGCAGCGAGGCGGGTGGCCGCAGCCCAGCCGGCGGCAGGACGCCCCCCCCCGGGAAGGGCCCAGTGGAGAAGCGACGGGAGGGTGAGGGTTCAGGAGCCGACCCACAGGCTGCGACGGCACCCGGAAGCGCGGTCCTGGGAAAGCGGGCGCGTTGGGCGGGGCCGGGGGCCAGCGCCGCCCCACAGCAGCTGCCGGCGGCCCAGCCACGCGTCGGGCGCCAGAGCTCACCGCGGTGCCGTTGTCGCCCCGGAAAACCTCCTGGTCGGGGTAGTCGAAGAGCTTCTTCTCGAGCTGGAGCACCACCTGCCAAGGGAAGGGCCGTCGGGGCGGGCGGGGCGCCGTCTCTCCCGCACCCGCCAGGGGAAGGGCCCCGCCTCTCCCGCACCCGCCAGGGGAAGGGCCCCGCCTCTCCCGCACCCGCCAAGGGAAGGGCCGTCGGGGCAGGCGGGGCCCACAGGGCGCGGCGCCCACCGCACCCGCGGGCGCTCACCTTCCGGTCGTTGTCCGACTCGCGGAATATCAGCTTCACGACCTCGTTGGTGTCGGCGGCCCTGACGGTCTGCATCGTGGCCTTTGTGCAGAGAGTCTGCGAAAGACACGGAAGGAGCTCAGGCCCCGGTGACGTGCCAGCCCGCTGCCCGCCTCCGCCGGCCCCCGACCTCGGCTCAGGGGCTCACCCCTCCCGTGGAGGGGCCCGTGGCTCCAGACACGGCGGGGCCGCACACCCGGCCCTCTGCCCGCCCCCCCGGGCCGCCCCGAGGACCAGGGACCCAGGGGGCCTGTGGAGGCTCCGCAGGGCACAACAGTCTGACCGGCGGGTCCTCCACAGCCACAGCGGGAGGGACGGCGAAGGGCAGCCAGACAGGCCCCGGGGGCAGCACGGGGGACACGGAGGCCACGCAGGGGGCCCTGGGCAGGGACGCCCACCAGCTGCGGCGGGGCAGACGGAAGGGCACGGGTGACAGGCTGACTGCAGATAGGCTGAAAACTCTATTAAATCCAGGCTCCTTTAGAAAATCCTTCCTGTCCCAACCTGGGTGTGGGGCGAGGAAAGGCAGCAGGATGGCGGTTAAACAGGGTCGCTCCCCAGTCAGGACGAGGCTGGAGGCTGGCGCAGGGGCTGCGAGGCCTGGTGCAGTTAGGGGCACCGCAGGGCCACGCTGACCACACCAACACCCCAGAGACGAAATGCAGCTCTAAACGGGCTGAGAGACACCCCAGGTGCACAGCAAGTGCCGGCGAGGACGTGCAGAGACCAGGGCCCAGCACGCCTCCCTTCGGAAAGATCCATCCACGCGGAGTCCAGAAAGGACAGAGCAGGGGCCGCGGGGACCGGGTGGGGTGAGAAGGTCACAGCTGGATTTCAGTTTGTGTGCAAGTTATACCTCGATAGAGCTGTTTTTGAAAAAGCACTAGGTGATTTGTATTAAAAAAAAGAAAGAAGGAAAGACCACCGCAACTGAACTAGTGTTGACTTAAAAAAAAAACCAAAAACCCCTTTGTCTAAGGAGCCCTCGTGAGATCACTTCACGGCAGAGCCGCGGGGCTCTGAGGCCGTGGGGCTCAGATGCCTCGGGGCTCAGAGGCTCGAAGCGGCCAGCGTTGGGGGTGATCCTCCCGCAACAGGCCCGAGGGCCCCGGGCAGCCCGGAAGCCGGAAGCCGATCCCCCTTGGGCCGCGCGCTCCAGGACAGGCATTGACATTCAGAGCACAGACAGCTACTCAGGTCAAGCCCCCCACAGTGGCTTCTGGACTCATGTGTCACACATCAGTCTGGCCGCCTTCAAACGGCCGGATTAGAACAAGCGCCTGGACCATCCGGCCCAGCGCGGCCACCCTGCCCAGCCCCCACCCACCCACCCCGGGCGAGGAGGTCACCCCATCCAGATGCTAATGCGCTTAAGTGGCTTAAGCACAGTGAATGGGGAGGGCTCGGCAGGCAGACGGCATTGTAGCCTCTCGGACGCGACTCAGGAAATTCATGGTCTTCTCCCAAAGGATAAACGTCTGACCAGCCCAGCCCTTGGAGGGGCCTCCACGAGCCTCGGGCCTCTCTCCCACACCCGCCAGGCCTCCTCCCGGGCGGGCCTTTCAATCTGCAGTCGTGACCACTCATGCAGAAACCCCTGGGCCAGGGCCTTTCCGGCTCGCCTACTTACAGGAAGGCATTTTCCTCTTTTGAAAGGAGAAAAAAATTTCCCGAATGTTATCCTTAAAGAGCCGTGTAAGATTTATTTCACTCTCAGCAGCGGCAGGAAGGGCGCTGGAGAGGCGGCCAGCGCTGCCCTACTGGCACCCGGAGCCCCTGGTTGTTCACCTGGAATTTAGGGGCACAGGCTGCTGGGCTGGTGCCCGCAGGACCCGGCGCCGGTGTCCGCCCAGAAACGCAGTGTGCAGCGTTTTCTGCGAGTCCCGCGGTTTTACAGCCACTGAATCCGCACAAACTCCTGGGGCTCAGGGCGCCTGTGCAGCTGGCCGCCCCACTGCCCCCATCCCGCCATCACAAACGCTCCCCACCAGGGTCCAAATTCTATGCAGGCAGAGCCCCTGGGGTCCCCACAGGCAAGCCCATGAATGCGGCCTTACAGAACCCACTCTGCTCTCTGCTAGCCCCGTACCCGAGGACAGGCCCTGGGATCAGCCAGGAGCTGGTCAGGAACATTCCGAGTCTGAGAAGCCTGACCTGGGGGACACGGCGGGTTTCGGAGTCTGGGTCACGACGCGCCTTCTGCAAAGTCTGGGCGGTAAGTTTCCATCTGTGGAGGTCAGAGGCACACCGGTCGTTTTCTCATTGTAATTGCTAAGCTTCTAAATGGTAAATAAAAGCCGTAAGGCTCTCTTCTGTGCATCCACTTCGAGAGGCAGTAGGTATTAAGAAACAGCATCTCAGTTCGCGTTTACTGATGGCTCTGCCAAGGCTTCAGACCCAGTGATTATGATTCCAGAGACCCGGCTTCTGTCTGGACCCAGCACGCTGGGCCTGGAGGAAGGGGATCCCCCAGGAGCCCCAGCTGACACGCACCCCAAGTTTCCAAAGGACCCAGCGTAGGCCGGCCCGGCGGGCACCTGTGGTCGGCGTCCAGGATGTGCAGCGTATACAGGGGGGCACGCCTGGGGCTGGGTGTCGGGGTAACTAGAGAGACGGTGACTGTGTAACGGAGCTAATGGAGCCGGGTTCCAGGTGGAGGGCCCTCGGGGGGCCAAGGCCGGGGTGGCAGCGTGAGAGGTGGAGACGGGGCCTGAGGGGGGCTGGGGGCAGGCAGGGAACTGCCGGCGGGCCACACGGTGTGGCGGAGAGCTGAGGGGACGCGGCCTGTCTTACAGAGCTCCCAAGTGGCCAGGACAGAAATTCAGGGCATGCCCCGTCGTCACAGGCCTACCCGGCAGCCCAGCAGCGGGTTTGTTCTCTCCTCAGAGGCAAAAAGAGAATCAGAGCACACTTCCATTCTACCTGTTTCCTCCACCTGAGAAAACATAGGAAGCGATGCAGGTATTGGAAGCATATTTTGAATGAACACGAATAGCTAGTCTTGCTTCCGTCTGCAAAGCCCGGTGTGGCCTGGGGGCCGCGTCCGGGTCTCTCTCCACCGGCGTCGGGAGTCTCGACATGTGAGTGTGCAGGGGTCTCTCAGGGACCCCGAAGAAGCCCACCGGCCCACAGCCCGAGTGTGGGCCCTGCCCTGCGGGTTCTAGACCCCGTGGAGGGCGCGGGGAGGGGAGGGGTCAGCAGGCACTGGGGCTCGCCTCCCAGGGTGCTCCCTGCCGGCCGGGCACGCGGCACCCTCCCCTCGTGCCCCACAGGACGCTCGGGCCTGCAGACGAGGGGCCGGGCTCAGGGGGACGCCTCCTGCCCCGGCGACACCTCGTTCCCCAGTTATCCTGGCGGCCGTTTACGAGTCTGACACAGACTGGGTGTTGGTGGAGGCATGAACTCCCTTCCGGCAGCCAGCCCCCCAGGTCCCCGAGAGCCACGGGCACCCCCCCGTTCTCAGCGACGGGCCTCACGCCCTGGTTTCTAGGAGGCTCCGAGGAGTGCCTGGGTCCCCGGGATGGCTGGGCATAGACAGGTGACCAGGAGTCCAAGTGGCGGAACGTGGAGGGCAGCGGGGGATGTGCGTGCAGTTCACCCCCGTGGCCTCCTGCCCCCTGCTGCTCTGGTTCCCCACACACACCTGCACCCGGGGAAGGGGGCTCATCAGGGCCTGAGCTCAGAAGCGGTGAGTGGGGTCACCGTCTGGCGTGCCGTCACTCATGGGGCCGCACAGAGGGTGGGGCAGGTTTAATCCTGATTTCAGGCAGCGAGCAAAACCGGTGTGGCCAGATGACTGTGGCCGTCTCAGGTACAGGCAGGGGCCGCCCCCGTGCGTCTCTCCTCAGAGCCCTCTGCGCTCTTCCCCTCCAAGTGGGGAGCAGGGAGGTTTAAACAAAATCAACACGAACCACCAAGCCACTCTGGCGCCCAAATTTAGACACTACCAGCAGATACTGGAAATGTTCTAGCTCATTCTGAGTAAGAGGACAGCACTCCTCTTTTTATGCAAACGCAGACCCCCTGCAGGACAGAATGCAGAGCCCCCATTTCTGCCTGGGCCCCCAGGAGAAGCTCACACCACGGAACGGGTCCCCAGAAACAGGGACCAGCGGGACCAAGGGCGTCCAGCCCCCTGGAGGTCCAGCATTCTCTCGGCGGCACCCACCTGCCGGAGACAAGGCCGCTTCCAGCCAAGGGCGTGGGTGGCGAGCCGGCACCTACACGGGGTCCTCCGTCCCCCGCTCAGACCTTGGGGGCTGGATTAACCATTTTTCCATCAAGCGGAAAATACGACAGCCTTAAAATGACAAATAACCAAAAGAGCGGCTTCCTGAGGTTGTGAAGCCCCCCCAGCCCCGCAGGGTCCACCCTGTCCCCGTGGTGGCATCCCACCGCCTGGGGCCTGGCTCCCAGCGTCTCTGTTTGGATGCGGGCCCTCTGGAAGGCCAGCCAGCAGCCTCCAGCGTGAGGCCCGCTGCACACTGCGTCCCACCAGACCCGACACAGCTTCTGCGTCGCTGGGGTCCTTCCCGAGTGAGGACGGGGCGGGAACTCCACCTGCCCCGTCACAGAGCCACGTGTTCCCGAAAACACAGGGAGCTGGTAGCGTCCTCACCTCCCCCTCCCCTGACCACATCGGGGACCCAGCTCGGCCGTCCGCGCCTGGGCAGTGGGTCACTGCTGGGGAGGGTGAGCCGGCCGCCCTGTTTTAGCCTTGGACGAGGCTCCTTCTGGCCCCATGGGAGACGAATGAGCCGGTCTGGATGGAAGCGCGGGTTCTGCAGCGAAGGGCCGGGCCGGCCTGCTCGACACCGTTACTGTGCGGAGGGGCCGGCGGGGAGGGCGGGAGGCTGGCGGGTGGGCTCCATGCCTGGCCCTTGGCGTGCGACCCCGCTCCGGAGCTTTCATCCCCTGACAACTTCACGCAGGAAAACACGCGGACCCTCCGATAGCGTGAAATCGGAAACAAAGCCGGGGCACAAAGAGGCCGACCGGCCGTGGCCGCCGGTTCTCTCTTCAGCCACAAACGTGCGCGTACGACCGACCCCCGAGAAGCTGAAAGGAAAAGCACGTAAAAGAAACACGTCCTCAAGGGCTTTCAACACAGCCCGGACGTGGCGTGCCCCTGGGTGCGGATGCTCGGGGGGGCCGCCGGCCTGGCCTCTGGCATCTCAGGGGAGACGCGGGGGCGCCCCGGCCCCGCCCGGCCCCTCGAGGACCCTCACCCACCGACATCCGTGGCCTCGTCTCCCGCGCAACGTCAAAAGGACAGTGACCCTCCTCTGGAGGCCTGCATGAGGGGGTGGCTGGCTGCTCTGAGCTGCGTTTCAGACGCAGGGCGTGAGGCCAGCAAGGCCCAGACCTCCGACGGGGGTGGGGCGCTGTGGGGAGCCCGGCCTCCACTCGCCACGGCCCGGGGACGGGCGGTGGCCCCACGCTCTGGCCACTCCCGTGGGGCTTGGCTCCGGGTCCACCTGCTGGAGGCAGAAGCAGGAACAGAGCAGGTGCTTCACCAGCTGTGTCTGCAGCCCCGGCGCCGGCACCTCCCGGGAACGGGGGCCGGAGACGCCCCGCCCACCTGCAGCCACGCACAGTGGGCCTGGAGCCCGGCTTCCCAACGGCCCGCGCGCTCAGCTCCTGATCCTCCACGCAGGGGGTCCGCGCTCCGGGAGCGGAAGCCGTCGGGGAGCTGGACCAGGGTGAGCTCCTGGTTCCCGCAAAGCCGCAGCCACCAACAGCTTCTCCGTCCTGCGGGGGCGGCCAGCTCCTCCCCAGGCACTCGGACACCCGCGCCGTCTCTGTGCTGTGCGTCCAGCAGGAACCAGGCTGCGGCCAGCAATTTGCACCCGAGGAGCTCGGCATGGAGCCGCCGCCCCAGCTGGGCTGCAGGGCCCTGAGTCCTTGGGGTCCCCCCGCAATATCACGGAGACGTCAGAGAAACCAGGTCTCAGCACGCACGCCCTTCACTGAAAACCAGCCAACAAAGGGCGTCAGGGAGAAGCTCACCCCGTCCCACGGCTGTTCTCTTCATCAAGTTCACCCCCGTCCCACGGCTGTTCTCATCATCAAGCTCACCCCGTCCCACGGCTGTTCTTGTCATCCTGTTACTTTTGGTTCAATTCTAGCCACAAAAATGTCTAAAATTAAACAGGCGCACAAATAAACGTTCCGTCTGCACCCTCCTGCAGCACAGACCACAGAGAGAAAGAAGGGTTTCTAAACGACGGCGTGCAAAGAAAGACCTGAGTCCTTTACACAGGTTTTCTTTAGAACAAGTTAATGGAAAATCATTACCTTGTACATTTAGAGTTTTTTCAAATGACTGGAAAACAGATCCCACTCTAGAGGGTAAACGTGACTCTCCCCGTGACACTGGACGTTAACCCGGGTCTGCCTTCTGCTGTGCTGCATCCCCTTAACCCCACACCTGCCTCAGCTCTGGAAAGAGAACGGGGTCTCCAGGACCCCCAGTGCCGCCGTCCCGACCCGGGCTGCCCAGATCCACCTCTTGGAATTGAGGGGTTAAAGGCTGCCTCTGGCACCTCACTCACAAGTCAGCGTGTGGGAAGTCTGGGTCCAACGCTGGGTCACTGTGAGGTGGGTACGGAGAATCAGCCAGCCAGCCCCGTGCCCTGGACACCCACCCACCCGCCAGGAACAGAAGAGAAGCACCATCCGTCCCAGGGATGGGCCAGTCCTTGGTCACCAGCGTCTACAGACGTCATTTCAGTCCTAAAGGCGTCCAGGGAGCAGAGAAGAAGGGACACGGAGTCAGCGGCCTCAGAACCTGCCTCGGTCACAGGTAACTCATGGCTCCACAGGAAAGTGCTCAGAAAACGTCTTCACGAACCCTCTGACCATCCGCTTCGGGGCAGACACGTGCCATGGCCCGAAAAGCAGGCGCTGGGCAGACAGATAGAAATGCGTCTCGGAGCCGCCCACACCGCCTGCGGCCGGGTGAGCAGGTCCCAGGCTACACGCTCCCGTGGGAGCCCCCGGGGGACAGCCGGGGCCTCTGAGCCTGCGATAGGAACAGCACCTCCCAGTGCACGGACATGTGGTCCACCGAGCTCCAGCCTAAGCTTCAGCCTCCTTCCCTCTCACGCATGCGCACACAGCCCCTCGGCGTGCACGCGCGCGCACACACACGCATACGCACGCACGCAGCCCCTCGGCGCACACACGCGCACACACACGCACACACACAGCCCCTCGGCGCGCGCACACACACGCACACACAGCCCCTCGGCGCGCACGCGCACGCACACACACACACACACACGTCTTCTGGAGGAGCAAGAACCCTGGTTTGCCTGGCCCACGCTCAGCTCCAGGGCCCCTCCAGTGGTGGCCAGGCTGGCCCGAGGCCCAGGAGGTCACCGTGCTCTAGCGGGAGGTCTGCGGCCATGATGGCTGTCCCTGGGTTTCGGGAGGCGGGGAGCTCGTGTGGTTAAGACGAGGTCACTGGGCAGCGTCTTGCCTCTCAGCTGCACCACGTGGGGCCCAGAGCAGGTGCCCACGAGAGCCATGAAGAAACACACGCACCCTGCTGCCTCGGCCGCAGGAGGGGCCTGGCAGGGACCCTGCCCTCGGGGGAGCTCATCTGAGTGCTAACTTCCTCGGTTTTCAGGGTCCCAGTGGGCTGCCTGACACAGAGAAGGACCGTGCTGGGTGCGTGCCGAGTACCTGAGGCAGAGCAGGGGCGGTGGCCGCATCGGGCTTTCACCGGGAAGCACCGTGGGGTGGTCGTCCTGCATCGGGCGGGAGCGACCCCGAACACCCCCCATTCCGTTTACTCTGACTTCCCCAAGGAAGACCCTTCTGGAGAAGCGCAGCTTTTCAGAGGTTTTCCTGGCACACTCCGGCCCCCGGGAGGAGGGACATCCTTGATGGCCGAGAGCACACGGACTCCGAGCGCCTGAAGGCACAGACGGCGCCGGGCGGGAGCAGGCGGGCGCGGGAGGGCGGCAGGCCGCCGCCCGGGGGTCCGTGAGAAGCGCTGCTGTGAGGCCGTGGCAGCGTCAGAGGCGCCTTCATCCTTTTTGTTCTCTATCATCAGCTGTTCACGAGAACAACAACCGCCATAAAGACCCTTTCATCTCCTCCCCAAGACGCCCCGCCAGCTCCCTACCCGCTGACGGAGGGGCGACAGCGCCCGCCCGCGGCCGGCTGGGCAAACCGGGGGAGCCTGACTGATTTTTCTAGAAGGAAGCAGCGCGGGCTCTTTCTAGGCTCGTGTCCAGCAGGACGGGACTGCCGCTCGGGGGTCGCCCTGCCCGCAGGGGATCCGGCCGGGGAAACTGCCACGCTCCTGGTCTGGCCTCTTGAGGACGTCCCCGGCCTTCCACAGACACACCAGGGCTCAGACCTGCCGGGCAGTGGGGGACAAGGGGCAGGGGGGTGAGCAGGACCCCTTGTCACCTGCTTCTGTCTCCCCGGGACGGACCCCCTGCCCCTGTCCCCTGCCTGCCTCTGTTTGCAGAAAAACTTTAGCCTCCTAGGCCTTCCCTGAGTTCCAAAGAATAACTTGAATCAGAGAAGTGAGAAAATGCAGAAACAGGCTGGGGACAGTTCACGGGGCCTTACGAAGGGCCGGCACCGGCAAACGACCAGGTGCGATGCCCCCTCCTGGCTGAGTGGGAACCCACTCTCGCCAGGTCGCGTGTGCAGCCAGAGGGCAGGAGGCTGGGTGGCAGAAATGCCCGTGGTCTGGGGCAGGGGCTCAGGCCACCGGGCAGCCTGCAGAGTCTCCCCGGCCGCACTGTGATGCGGGGCGGGCTGTGCGGTGCCCCTGGTCCCCTTCCAAGGCGGGTGCGGTTAGCGCTGAGACCTGGCTGTTGGGGCACCGCCTGGGCACCCATCCCCCACCCCGCCCCTGCCCCGCGAACGTGAGCGTAGGGACGGCTGCTACCTCCGAGAAGCCAGGGTCCTCACAGGCCCTGCTGGCACCTGAACCCGTACCTGTTGGCAACCGGTTTTTAAAAACAGCCGCCAGCCTCCAAAAACGCACCCATCACCACGGCTGTCAGCAGTGACGGACGGCAGGTGGGTGCGGCCGGGCCACGCGGAGATGGGGGCGCCTGGCGCTGCTGTCACCCTTTGTCACTGGCCAGCTGAGCGCCCAGCTGCCAGTTGCCACTGCGCAAGGCATGAAACATACTCTCTGAGCAATCCCGCCGGCGGAGCTGAGTGGGAGGCTGCATTATTAATTAGTTCGGGATGCACAGCCCATTAGACGGCACATGATCATAGTGTTTATAATTTGTCTGTTTTCATCACGGCTTAAGAGGTGCCAAGTTTGATCACAGGATCATCTTTTCGGCTCTGCTCTGCAAGCATGTTTGTATTAATTTGCATCTGAAACGCGAAGCTCTAATTCCGGAGGTGGGAGGGGCAGCCGTTCACTTTGCACAAATCACTTCTTTCCGATGCTGGTGCCAGCAAGATGCCCGCGACCCCTTGCTGCAGAGGACCGGTGGGTCTCCAGCTTGCCCTGGAGCCCCTCGCCGACTTGTCCTTCCAGAAGCCCCTGCCCGCTGCAGCCCAGGGTGAACATTCGCAGCCTCTTTCTCCCTGCTGGTCAGGATGCTCGTGTTTCCAGAAGGACCTGACTCCCCTCTGGGACTTTCCAGGAGCTTGGCGGGGTGAGCACCAGAGGCAGGGCGTCCCTGGGCATCTCAGGGGCCCAGGGCTGGGGAGGGTGTACCTGCCACTCTAGTGGGGGACCAGCAACCAACACCAAAGCCCAGCCAAGCCGGCTTCTCGTTGGGCCGGCACAAAGGATGACCTCAACTTCCCTCTTCAAGGGGGTCACCTGCCACCTCCAGACAAGAAGACGCCGGCAGACGGAGGTCCCGCGTCCCCATCCCTGCGTCTCCTCGGACCTTCTCACCCGCACGACTTCAGTGCTGTTTGGCGCGCTCGTGGGCACCTTGGGTGCTACGCTGACCTTGGGCAATCTGGAAACCGTCTGTGGGGTGACCCACCAGCTGAGGACACCGGCCTCCCCAGGAATACGGGTCGGGGCCAGCATGGCCTCTCCCACCCCAGGACCCGGTCTGTAGGCACAAAACGTCGGTGTCTCTAGAGGGTCACCGCTGAGGGCAGCCGCTCACCCGGGGAAGGGACAGCTCGAGGCCTGGGCCCCGGCTCAAGCCTTGGTGTGCCTCGCTCTGACCGGTGCTCTTTCCTGGGCCGTGTTGTTTGGAAGGAAAGGGCAGGCGGCTGCACCTCCTGGGCACAGACCTTGGCGGGGGTGGGGCAGAGGATGCGCTGTCTGCATCCCAGCCCCCTCCCCCTCTTCCCGGTGCCCCAGTGCCCACCTGGAGGCCGCCTGCCACCCTCAGTGATGCCCCCGAGCACTGCCTGAGAACCTGCAGGACCCCGTGGCCCCAGCCAGGCCTTGTCCACCAGGCGGCCCATCCCCAATGTGCCCTGCTGACTCCCCGCGGTGCAAGTCCCAAGAAGTGGCCACCTTCGCCTCCATACGAGGCTCTCCTGTAACAAGCAAAGCCCCTGAAGAGGTGTCCCGGAGCCACGGAGCACCCGGGCGGCCTTGTTCTCACGCTGCTCTGCACATTCTGGGAGCTGGGACGGCTGGTAGGTCTCGAGAAGCCATCCACTCGGTCTAACAACCTTTCGGGAAAACCTGGAGACCTTTTCTCTGGTGTCCACAGAGCTTCTCTAAGTTGTTTCTACAGTTAGAAACCCTTTCAAAGAGCCATGCCGGCCAGCAGACTGTGATGTTCCAAGAGGTGCTTCCATGGTGTTTTAAAATTCAAGACCCAAACAGCGAGCTTGATGAACGCTCCTGAAATTCATCTTCAGCAAAAGAAGCCTGGTCTCTTTCAGTTAAACTTTTAGATCTAGCTTTGCCCTACAAGTATGTTTTCTGAGTTAGCATCGATCTCTCCAGCGGTGGGAGAGGAAACGGGGCTCTGGCAGGAAGGGGGCTGCAGAGCGTCCCCAAGTTCACGTCCACCCAGACCTCAGCCCACGACTGTTTCGTCAACCAGGGCCTTGGCAAGATGTGACCGGTCAACGTTCTCGAGCCGAGCTCACCCTGGATTCAGGGTGGCCCAAGTGCAGTGACTGTCCGCACAAGGACAGTGAGGCAGGGAGGAGGCACGTGCGGCCGGAGCAGAGGCAGTGATGACGTGGCCACAGCCCAGGGGCGCCTGGGCCACCGGAGCCGAGGAGGCAGGAGGGAGCCCCCCGACCTCAGACTTCTGCCTCGAGACCAGTGTCCCAGCCGCCGGCCGGAACACTGGCACAGGCGGGGACACGAAACACAACACAGGAAGGTGCCACCAGGCACAAGCTGTGTCTTCCGTGGGAACTTCAGAACATACCAAGTTCATGATACTTTTCTTGATCAGTTGGACACGTCTGGGGCCAAAGGTGACGTGGCAGCCCGGAGGGGACACGCGGGCGCAAGGGTGGGGTCCGGGTGTCATGCGCTACGCCGTCCGCCTACGATTCCCCCGTTGGATCCCTGCTTCTCCGCCAGGGCGCTCAGCCGCGGGACTGCCTGGCAGCTTCCTGCACAGCCCGGATGTTCTGTGAACAGCTGATGACTGTGTTGATGAGGCGTGAGAAGACGGTCTTTAATTCCTAGGACTAAAGTCTTCATTTGACCAAACGGTCCTAAAAACTCGCTATACCAAAAATCATACTCCACGTGCTGGAATAAAAATCATTTCCCATTGGTTTGCTTTACGTACACAGTAAACTGTGTGCAGAGATGTAAGTTTTTGTCAGCTGAACAGCCATTTATCCACAGGATAGATGGACCGTATGGTTTAGAGAACCACGTGCACAAGAAAACCCTCCAAAAATTAATGCACGAATCTTAGACACATCTGTTTATTCATCAAGCAAATAATTCAATTAAACACTATTGATTCCTCTCTCCTTTGAAAGTGCCAAATTCACAGCCCTGGACAACGGAGCGTTGGGTTTCTCACGTGTGCCGGTGCACAGCCAGAGCAAACACTCCCTGGCAGCAGCAGGGCAGGGGCAGCGTCCAGCGAGCTGTCGTGGGCAAGCCCAGAGCTTGGGGCTGCGGGGGTGTCCTGGTGGCATTCAGGTCCACTTAGATGTGCTGCCACACTCCGGGCGGCTCCCAGAAGAGGCTGCAAGGAGACTGCACGGAGCCCTGGGTGAGGCCGCCGATTCCGTGAGGGAGACTCTGTGTGCCCAGAGGACGAGGGTCTCCTGGAGCCGCCCCCCTCCGCCAAGCCCGACGCCTACCAGCAGGCCCGCTGGGAAGAGCTGCTGCTCAAAACGACCACGTCCCGTTGGGGTGCAGTGGGACCTCCTCGGGCCCGAGACCGTCCTGGCCACGCCCCTTCACCGGAACCCACTCTCCCGCGCGGGGTGGGGTGGGCGGGGCGGGCGGGGTGGAGGGCCCCTGCTTTCTGCCCCCCTGTGGTGGGCGGCCCGCCAGGGTCAGCCCTCGCGTGGCCTCGTGCGCCCAGGACTCGTCCCTGCCGTGGGTCCCTCTGACCTCTCAGGACCACTGACATGGGGTCCCCAGCACAGTCCAAAGGGCTTGCGATTAAGGCACATGGAAATGCGTAGCCTAGAGCGGACGGATGATTGGCTGTTCAGGAAATGACCTCCGGGGGGAAGGGGCCACACAAATGCATAACGTCCAGCGGAACTGCTGCTCTGCACCTGACCTCACACACAGCCGCCCACACAGGGAAGGGGCAGACACTCCACGCCCTACACCTTCCCAGGTGTGCTCACCAGCTGCCCGGACAGCAGGACGCCAAGGCCGGGCGCAGGTCCAGGGGCGGCCAGGCCAAGGGAAGCCGAGGGCCGGGGAGACCAAGGCGGGGTCCGCAGGGGCCCAGGAGGGGAAGCTTGTGCACATAGTTCCGCTTCCCCGAAACATCAGCTGTTTGTGAGAACTGCCTACAAAAAACAGCATTTCACGTAGTTCCTTATCTAAGTCAATTCATTGGTTGGAAAAGCGCTCAAGAACGAAGATCCCCTGTACTTTCCTGAAGGCAGAGGAACCTACGAAAACCTGGGCAGTCCACCAAATATCGAGGCTTTTGGCCTGGAACCTTCAGGCTCTTGGTCCTTGGAGACGCTTGGGGCCCCCGGGTGGCCTTCGGAACAATGCGCCCATTGGGGGTCTCACTGTGGATCCACAGACCAGGCAGCCCCTCAGCACGCAGGGGCGAGCCCTCTCCCTCCTCCGCGGTCTGGCCCTCAAAGCTCTGCTGCTCGGGGGACGACCTCGGGCTGTTCCCGACCAGGAAGTGGGCGCCTGCCTCCCTGCTCAGGCTCTGCCCCCTCTCACTCACGGTCAAGGACGTGTGGCCGTGGGTCCTGTGCCACCAGCCCCGACATCCTGATGATACCGGGGCCGGGCTGCCAACTCTGGGAGGAAACACAGAAGGATGGAGCCGCCCAGCCGCGGGCAGCGCCTCCCTGGCGGAGTCCAGGGTCCATCATGATCCTGGCCAGCACCGGCCACCTGTGCGGTCACCGTGTGGCAGGAGTCCTTCCTCTAGGGGATGGGACGGGTCCCTGAGGTCAAGCCAAGGTCTGAAGGTGAAGGGTCAGGAGAACTGGCGCCGGGCAGAGAAGTCTGGGGAAGGGGAGGGGGTCACGTGATCAGCGGCAGCCACATGTGTCACGACCGTGCGTAGTCGGCCCAGCTCCGCTCGCGCTCCCTCACACCCAGGGCCGTGTCCTCCTGCTTCCCACTCAGTAAGAAAAGGAAATCACGACTCTGCAGGAGCCTCCCCGCCGCCGGCCACGCGCCCAGCTCGGCGCCCCCCATGGAAACCG
This sequence comes from Inia geoffrensis, assembly GCA_036417435.1. Classification (NCBI taxonomy): domain Eukaryota; kingdom Metazoa; phylum Chordata; class Mammalia; order Artiodactyla; family Iniidae; genus Inia; species Inia geoffrensis. The sequence continues at coordinate 88,192,578 of CM070914.1, read as the reverse complement.
GAGCCCCGCACGCGCCACACGTCCCGTGACAATTCCGCCCCCGTCCAGAGCCGCTGCCCTTTGTGTGGCATCTGTTCTGCTGGCAAAGAAAAGACCCCTTGGAAACCTCCCGGACCTTTTCCCAATGCGCCTGCGGCTGGCGGCTCCCGTCCATCAGCTCCGGTCTGTCCAGGGCCCTTAGACGGGGCCCTCGGGTGAGCAGAGAGGCGGTTCCAGCACAGCAGGCTCACTGGGCGCAAGTACCAGCCAGAAGTGACCTGCGCTCGGGGGCCCACCCCAGGAAAACCAGCGCGGCTAAAATACCAGAGGAGGCGCTGTTGGTGAGGGCGCCTGGCCTGCGGGCACTGGGCCGGGCTCCCCGCGCCCCTCACAGCATCACACGTGCACTGGCGGATTTCAACAGGCGGGCATCGCACCCGTGGCTTGAAGGCGCGGAACCCATGGGACCTTGGATCCAGGTTGCTGATTGAGCCAAACTCAAAATGACGGGGGGAAAAGTCAGCAGAACCAAACGCAGGATTTTATGGTCCTCAGGGGAATTCATTTGTCTATTTGAAAACACTCCGAGCAGTCCAAAGCCCCCTCCCCACACTCAGGCGCCTCTCACTGCTCAGCTTTAAGAGAGAATCTTCTGCCGAGAAGGGAGGATTACTTGTACCTGAGACGCCAAAGGAAGGTGACCAAGAGGGGACCACCGGGGTCTCCCCCTGCTGTTTCCACCATCACTGCAGGCACACGCTTGTGGGTGCCCTGCTCTGGACAGGCCTGGGCTGGACCCTGCACGCTGTGGTCTCCCTCCTGCACCCGGGCCTGGGTGGACCCGCTCACCTTGGGCGGCTGGCAGGCCCCCCTTCGCTGCGGCCTGGGGCCCTGCAATCAGCACTGCAGCCCCAGGAGAGCGGGGCAGGCGTGGCAGCGGGGCTCAGGGCCACAGACCACCTGGGAGAAGCCGGCCCCACGCAGAGGAGACCATGCTCCAGGCCACGTGGCGGGACCTGGTGGGGCCGACGAGCTGGCCTTCCGACCCGGGCGCCTCGCGGCTGGTGCCCATCCAGGTTCCCCCTGTGCCTGGTACTCAGCAGGAGTGTCACCCAGGGGCCTGAGGGCACCCAGGAGATTCCAACAGCTGGGGGAAACTGGCACATACGGCTGACCAGGGGCTGCCTTCTCACAGGTAGCTTCCTCCTCTTTCCTCTCCCGGTGGTCAACCGCGGAACCTCCAGGCTCAGCACACGTGTGCCGACGGCTGGCGACCCGACCGCTACCCAACTACTCGTTCGAGGGGCTCCCATAACAGCCCCCTTTTGACAGTAAAACGTTCTCCATTAGGAGTTTCTGCCTTAAATAGAACCAGTGAACAGGACGGCGGGAACGCGCCCGTCGAGGATCACGGACTTCCGCTGTTTTCCCAACACGACCGAACACGCGTGAGGCTCCCGGCGTGGCCTACCTCCACCACGGACTTGGAATCCAGCCGGAAGTTGAAATCGCCAAAGACAAAGTAGGACGCTTTCTCGAATCGCTGGTCAATGATTCTGGGAGGAGAGAAGCAAAGGGGGTTACTGAGGCACGACGCCCGCCATGCCCGGCCTCTCCCCGGGCTCCCCACCACGCATTTCCCACCGCCTCCTGCTGCAGGACACTTGCACCCCAGTGATGGTGATCAACACGCGTTCCCCAAACGGCGCGCCCAGCTTGCCAGCACTGAGGTGTGCGCCAGCGCGGTCCCAGCTGCTGGGCCGGGGCCATGAAAACCACGTTTGGCGGGCAATGACAGCCTGCGCCAGGGAAGGAAAAGGGCCACGCCACACACCAGACACGGGAGAGCCGCCAGGAGCGGGCGACCCACATGAGCCCAGGACGCCTCCGTCTGGCCCGTGGACGGTTCCTCCCATCGGTGGTGGACACCTGACCTCATTCTCAGCGTTGTAGCTTTTCCCCACGTGGATGTTTGGAAGCTACAAAGTAAGAGTGACTGTGTCTTTTTTTTTTTTTTTTGCGGTACGCGGGCCTCTCACTGTTGTGGCCTCTCCCGTTGTGGAGCACAGGCTCTGAACACGCAGGCTCAGCGGCCATGGCTCACGGGCCTAGCCGCTCCGCGGCATGTGGGATCCTCCCGGACCGGGGCATGAACCCATGTCCCCTGCATCGGCAGGCGGACTCTCAACCACTGCGCCACCAGGGAAGCCCGACTATGTCTTTTTTTTTAAGCTAAGTACTGCCTGGCTCAAAAAACTTTTTCCACATATTTTAAATCAATCACATTTCATAGAGATTTTTCAGCTGAGAAACGCACACACGGCAAAGGTGACAGTGATATGTCAGCGTCACCCCCACCCCGGCCCCGTACAAACCTCTCTTCCCCGGTAAGAGGCCAGGACATCACCCAACCCCGATCCTCAGCTCACTCACTCCCCCACCCGCTCCCTGCCCTTGGTGGCAGCAGGGTCCCGGCTGCACTGGCCTCAAGGGCAAAGGAAGCAAGCGCGGGTCACTTCCAACTCTAAGCAGAATGAGAACCATGGCTAACAAGACAACCCGCAGAGCAGACGTGTGGTCTGGGCAGAAGGGAAGGGAGGTTCGGGGACCCAGGTCCCCAGTCCCACTGCCCATTGGTGGCTGCACTGACACCCCCGCCGAGACGGAGCAGCAGGGCCCACGGGCACAGCGTGGGGCGCCGTCCCCACGGCCCACGTGCTGCGATGGACTCTGAGAAAATAAATATTAAAGGCGGGCAAAGCCGGGAGCACCGCTCACCCAGATCAACTCAGAAATTTCTGGCCGGCACCGAGACACCCGGGTTCCACCGGCCCTGCCCCGTCCGGCCCCCAGTGCAGAGGGAGCGGGCGTGCCCCCAACCCCGGAGCGGCCTTCCCAACTTGGTGCATTAGCCTGAGAAAGGAAAGGTGACTGACAGCGATGACATCACCGCTGTTTCACGACGGTGGCCGCTGGGCTGGAGGGACAGTCCCGTCCGCACCCCCGGGGACGGCGCGCTGGTGGCTTCTGCTCGCGCCTGGCCTGTTTTCCTTTCTGGTTCTTTGCCTCCTGCTTTTTCAACTCCAAGAGTTTCCCCGTAAAGTGTGATGGTGATGCTGTCTGTGCTCACGGTACCTGTCACGCACGAGCCTTAATTATCAGCAGGAAACACGCCCACGTCCCCCCAGCTGCTGGCCCTCCTCCCCGCAAGGCTGATTCCCGACAAGTCCTTCTCTCATCTTCCTGGCAGAGTCTGTAGCACAGCCTTTAATCCATCTGGAATTACGTGTGAAGAAGGGATCTTAGGTTATCGATTTTCCCAACAGTCGACTGATCCAAACCCTTTATTAAACATTCACTCCTCTTCCCCTTGAGTTTGTACCAGAACAGAAGTCCCTAGATTACATGGGTCTTTTTGAGACTCTCCTTTTCTGCAGATCTTTTATCTATTCCTGTATGCTTTTAAATCATAGGACTTCTTATGGGGAAGCCCTGCTTGTTGAAATTCTTCTAGGAATTGTCTCAGCTGTTTTCATACTTTCTTGCATATTAATTGCTGTACCACGTAGCCAAATTCCACAAAAAGTCTTGTTTTCCTGTTTAGTTGGATTGATTCTCACACATGCGAATTTGAAGACAAAGGACTATTTTAACAGATTGTCATTAACAGAGTGCAGACGACAAGTGACGTCACTTCTTGTGTGAAAAGTTAAGTCTTTCTGGGCTTCCTTGGTGGCGCAGTGGTTGAGAGTCTGCCTGCCGATGCAGGGGACGCGGGTTCGTGCCCGGGTCCGGGAAGATCCCACGTGCCGGGGAGCGGCTGGGCCCGTGAGCCATGGCCGCTGAGCCTGCGCGTCCGGAGCCTGTGCTCCGCAACGGGAGAGGCCACAGCAGTGAGGGGCCCGCATACCGCAAAAAAAAAAAAAAAAAAAAAATATATATATATATATATATATATATATATATATATAGTTAAGTCTTTCTGTGGAGGCGACATCACTCAGGGATGAAAGTACAGGGAGGCCAGCGGGTCGGCCCTGGGGCTGCCGTACATCCAGGGCCGGCCGTGTACCCTACCCCGTCCCACCCGCCTGGCACCCGCCTGGCACCTGCGGGGGAGGGGGAGGAACCCACCCCCACCGACTGTCTGTCAGCAGGAGGCTATCCAAGCCATCTTGAAGAAAGTTAATCTCTTCTGCCCGTAAACTTTAGAAGAAAATACCTCAGAGAACCTGCACAGGTTCCTGGAAAGGCCGACAGGGTGTCCCGTCGGGGCATGGACTCCGTGGTCGCCCATCTTCTGGGAGGGGGATCCGGTGCACAAGCCCCACCAGGAAAGGAGAAAAGCAGCAACGTCCCTCCCGGCCCCGCCTCCCAGGACCAGTGAGCGGATGAGAGAGACACAACCACTGGGGCGCCACCACACTGCTCTTTAAAAAACCCCAAACGGAACCATTCACTGCAGCCCTGCCAAGTGACTGCTGGCTGTGTGCAGAGGCCAGAGACGCCTGCGGCCCCGGGGCCTGTGCCTGGGGGTGGGCACGGGGGCTGCCCCCCGTGCCCTCACCCTCTAGCCTCACGGCTCTGGGACCCCACGTCACCCGCTCTGTGCCCAGCAGCCGTGCAGCCCCAGCGCAAGGACCACCAGTCCCCACAGCTCCCCGAAGCCCGTCGGCCCCAGCCCGCCTGGAGGCCCTCGGGGGCACCTCCCAGCCTCAGCCCCCTCCCCCTGCACCCCTGACCCAGCAAGGCTGCCTCCAAACAGGAGCCTGGGGGGTACCCGTTGGGGTGTCCCCGGGGCAGGGGGCTGGGGAGCAAGCTGACACCGTGCCTGGGACCCCGCAAGGTGTGGGCTCAGCGGTCGCACGGCACCTTCTCACCACCGCCACTCGGACCTCAGGCCACTCAAGGGGACTGACTTCTCTTTTCTTTCATTCTTTTTATTTATTTTTTAAGAAAAACTAAACCAAACCGAAGCTTCCACTTGATGTGCTGAAGGAAGGAGCGCGAGCTGTCATGCCTCCTGGGCAGAAACACTTTAAATGTCCACTTTAAACCTACACGTTTTATCCTGAGGGTGTTATCAGCTTCTGTTTATCAAGAAGCCCAGAGCACAACGTCCTCGAGAAAAGTCGGTGTGGCAAGCGGAGAAACCTCTGCATTCACAGGTGAACCGGCTGCTCTCTCGCGGCTCCTTACACTTAACGTGGCGTCGGGTCACACGCAACACCTGAGCAAGGCGACGGGGACACGGCTCAGACGCGAGGCCAGGGCGCTCTCGGCGCCCCTCGATCCTGAACTATTTCTCGAGCCAGAGCATTTGCCTTAAATCTTGGCTTGGAAAGCCGGGCTCCAGCCCTGCGGCAGGAAAGGCTGGAGCTACACATTTCCTGGGGTCGAAGCCTTGGAAGGTGCCTGAAGGCGCTGGAGGTCACGGCCACACTAGCTCTCCTGCTCCAGGGGGCCACGTGGGACGCGCGGGAGGTCCGGCCCGGGCCTGGGCCCCAGTCCCCACGCGGGCGGTTTCCCGGGAGGCATGTGGAGGCGGGCGGGCGTCAGACGATCTGGGTGAAGCACGAGCCCGGCTGACCCCGGCTGACCGTCCTCGCCCTGACGGATGGGCGGGAAACGAGGGACCACGAAGCAGTGCAGACGGCCGACGCTGCACCGGGGAAGCAAAAGACTATTTGGCTAATTAAGTGGCAGAATCCGTTTAGAGGTAATTTCCTTTTTAAAAGATAACAAATTTCAGATTTAATATGGGACTAAATCAACTTTAAAGAGCTCTGGGGGTTCGGAGGGAGAGAACGCTGCATCTGGCGGCCTTCCTGGAACCCGGCCCCCACGGCCTCTTTCCGGTGACGGACGGGGTGGCCCGCGGTGACTGGTGGCGTGATTTCGTCAGCTTGTCTCGGATCTTGTATTTCTATCATTAAAACCCTAAACTGTATCATCTTCCCGTGCCCTGCTCCTTTTGATGCAATGGCCTGAGCCCATTAATAACATCGCCGTCCAAGGCGAGATGGAAGGGCTGTCACGGGGAAGCAGTCGCCCGAGTGCCAGACCGCGGCCCACAGCCCTCACTTTTAATTTCAACATAGTGCCATTTGGGCCAGCGGGGAAAAAAGCGTTGTTTTAAAATTAATTACCTTGTCAGTAGCTATTATGATTAAAAAGTAGGTCCACATCAATACCATGTGCCTAATTCAGAAAGAGAATTACAAGAACAGCCATAAAAATCAATGCTTTAGGCCCTGAGAACGGAGTCTCTTTCTGTTTTGACGGGCGATTTCATGACACGAGGAGCCTTGCTGTGCCGAAGTGTCCCCACCCGCTCAGGCTGCCTGTGCGGAAGGAAGGGCCCGAGGACGCCTCGCGGCTTGAAGAGCCCGATGGCAGAGGCGACAGCCCTGAAGGGGACACAGATTGAATACCTGAGGTCACACTTTCTACCGGGGGCGGCTCGGGCCTTGGACAGGACGCCGGGCGGAGGGGCAGACGAGGGGCCGTCGGGCCTGCCCACCACGCTGTACTCCAGGGTCCTTCCTTTGTTAGTTTTAGCTACTGAACGTGGTGGAAACTGACCTCAGGTTTCGTCCCCGATCTGGGAGAGGCGTGTGCTCGGGTCAAACAAGTTGAAATAGCGACGCGTGGACGGCAGGAGGTTCCTGCGACTGGCCGCTGACTTCAGGGTCTTTGGAGTTTCCCTGGGTCTTAAAGCATCGGATTGAAGGCTTTATCACACGTGCATCTAAGCCGCCTCCCACAGACCGACCTTCCTGGAAGCTATTCTCAGGACTACAGGCTTCACTCTGCCCCGGCGTGCTGGCCTCGGGCTTGGGCCGGTGGGGCTGGCAGCCCCGGGGGACAGTCCCCTACTGTGACAGCTGCAGGCAGGAGGGAGCCTGTGGGGAGGTGGGTTGTCCCAGGCGCCCCCGAGGCAGAGACAGAGGAGGAGGATCCCGTGTGAAGGCAGGAAGGACACATCTGGGGGGCGGAGCCTGAGCCGAGTCCCAGCGACGCATGCGCCCCGCCCGCCGGCACCACGCGCTCCTCCAGCCCAGCGTCTACCCAGGCCTGGCGGCCCAGTGACCTGTGAGGTCACCCACGCCTCCTGCAGCAGCAGGCACCCTGGGACTGGGCCCGGGTGACACACGAACCCTCAGCCGCTTGCGTGGGGTGGACCAGGGGGAGTCCCGGCACAGTAAGGCCACACCCTCGAGCAGCAGAACACAGAGAGCGCCGGGGCAGCCGCCGGGGCTGGTTACAGAACCCACTCTTTTCCGTAAGCTTCCAGGGACCGCACCCAGTTCTGAAATGCTCCTCTGGTCTCAGCCGGTTGGTGGCCGGGGCTCGGCTGTTGGAATGAGGCCATGAGGCCCCGCAGGCGCTGGACTGTCCCCGAAGTCTTACGTGGAAGCCCAGCCCCTTGAGACAGTACTGGAGACGGAGCGCTCAGCAGATGATCCAGGTCAAATGGGGCCGTGAGGGTGGGCCCTGATCCGATGGGATAGGTGTCCTCTTAAGAAGAGGCACCAGGGCTCCTTCTGCCACCTGAGAACACAGCAAGAAGGCAGCCAGCGGCGTCCAGCAGGAAGGGGCCTCTCCAGAGCCGGACCACGCTGGCCCCTGACCCCAGACCCGTGGCCTCCAGAGCTGAGGGCGACGAAGTGCATCGTGGCCGCGGGCTCTCCGGTAATCTGCACGGTTGGTCCGGCTCCAGCCTGGGCCTGAGTTTCCTGTCTGTGCACCGCGATGTCCTCCAGCCCACGAGGCCGCCTCTGTCGGGGGGCCAGGTTCCCCCCTCTGTCGGGGGGAACAGGAGGGGTTCAGGCCCCACCATGGCCGGCACTTCTCAATCAAATCGCTGTTTGTCACCCTCTGGATGTCCATGCTCCCTTTGATAACAACGGTCTCCAGGGCAGGGCTGTGGGTGGAGACCTCCTGCAGGCGTCAGGCTGAGCTTCCCATCAGCAGTTCTCTCATTCGTTCTTTAAATAGCATCATAATATTAAATACGCCTTTTCTGCTCAGATGCCACCACAAGCCAGAGAAGCAGAGAAGACCCGTAGCCTCCTGGGGCCACTCAGTTCCCCCACGTACCCGGAAGAGAAAACATGAGCTGGAAGCTCAGAAAGCCGAGGGAGGCTGTAAGACTTTTGATACCAAAGAATGTCGGAAACAATGCTGAATGTCAGCGGCTTTCGGGAGATGCAGACCATCCCATGGTCCCCAGCCCGGGTGAGCACGCAGCTGGCTGGCAGGGCCACAGTCCGGAGGAGAAGGACGAGACGTCCTGAATGCTAGCGAAGCCCTGAGAACACCGCAAACGAAGGCCAGCAAGATGGTGGACGAGCACGGATGGAGCTGCCACGAGGGACGTGGAGCTGGAGTGTGGGAGTGACGAAGCCAGGATACGAGCCATAGAGGGAGGTGCCCGTGCTGCCGTTCACGTGACGCTCCAGGATATCACGTAAGGGGCTCACGGAAGCCTGCATCCCCCAGAACAACAGAGGATGCAAACATGCAATAAAAACATATACAATACTGCACACATGTTAACACACACAAGCGGTCCAGGGATGTGCACGGGGTCCAGAAAAGACAGGCACTGGATCAAGACGGCGGGGGGTGGGGGGAGCAGAGTGGGGGGCGGGTATGACGAGGGTTCAGGACGGAGAACACAGGGGCACCGACGGCACCCTCGTTTCACTTCTGGACAGAAGGACAAGCACGGAAAAACGTAAACCTGACACTGCCGAGTGGAGGGTGCACGACTTTCATCGTAGCCTTCCACACCTCGCTGGATGCCTGACACCAGGAGCACGCGGAAGCCCAGCCCTCGGGCTGGGGAGGAGCTGGGGCGGCGAGGACGCTGCCTGGAGGGCCCGGGACTCCTGCGTCCGAGCTGGGCTCCAAACAGACACGGGACAGTGGCCACCTGGGCCTCCAGGCTGAGGGACGCCTGAGTGGGGAGGTGGGGGCCACAGGCACCAGAGCCCGCGCTCGGGGCCACCGGCCACGTGGGGCGTCCCGATGACCCGCATCCTTAGCACAGAGCCTGTCTTTGCCTGGAGACCGGCGGCTTTTCTTCTGCTGGCTGACCAGCGAGGCGAGTTCTGGGAACGGCCCTAAGAGAAACCCTGAGACGAGGGTCTTTGAGCAGCTGACAGCTGACGGATGACCGCCCGCAGAACGACAAAGGGGAGCTGTGTGGCGGCCGCATCACACCGCCGCGCCCTGGGAAACTAATTGCTCCGAATTGTTCCGGGCAGCATTATTTTTCTGGCAATCATTTTCTTTGAAAGCCCAAAATGAGCATGAAACAACTCTTTTGACCGGACATAAAAGTTAAATGTCCCAATGTTGATCAAATTAACTTCAGCGCCGTGACAATGGACTGTATTTGTGAAGAGATGCTGGGGGACAAAGGGGCGCTTTATGCCGAGATTTCACAGTTGTGATGTAAAAATGTTCCTGAGGACCTGGCCCGGCCGCATTGCACAGGGAGACACAAGAGCCCTGTCACTTGTGGAAAAAAAAATCTCACTTCACGGCCGAAAGCTTGGGAGAGTCCAGGAAGGACTGTGTGAGCTGCAGTCTCTGCTGCCGAGTTAATGCCCCAAACATTCCCCAAGAGCGTGACTGTGAGCCTGGAGAGGGACCACCTGTCCCCACGGTGGGTACAAAGGTGCACGCGGCACACACAGCCCCCCAGAGCCCCGAGGAGGGTCTGAGCCACCCCTCCAGGCGGACAGGATGCCAGGCCCCGTGCAGAGGCCCCAACACAGCCCACTGCAGAGTCCCTGAGCCTGACGCCCTTTGCTAATTAGAGGTTTGTCTTCTTTTAACCTTGCAGAGCGAGAGGTTTTTTTTTTAATTTTCTTTTTTTGGCCCTGACTCGCGGCACGCGGGATCTTAGTTCCCCGACCAGGGGTCAAACCCACACCCCCTGCATTGGATGCACAGAGTCTTAACCACTGGACCGCCCGGGAAGTGCCAGAACGAGAGATTTAAAGCAAAAAATTATTGCACAAAAACATCAGTTATAATTTACCATAAAAACCCAGACGAACCCACTGGCCGCCCTTTATTAACACTGGAAATCCTATTTTCCAACGTCTCCAAGGGGAATCCTTCCCACTAAGCCCGTCACAGCAAGGGCGTCATGGGCGTGGTGCTCTGCAGGGGACATGCATGGTGGGCGCTGCTTGTAGCGTCAACAATTCTGAAAGTTCACATACTTCAGACGAGAGTTTGACTCTCAGGGTTTTTTGGTTTTGTTTTTGTTTTTTTTTTAAATAAGCTTTTTATTTTGGAATAATCTTGGATTCACAGAAAAACTGCAAACACAGCACCCGGTGCCTCTCGGTTTTAACCCGAGGTCCCCCCACGAGCTCGTGCGGACAGGACCTGGGCTGACGTGCCACCTTTCCCGGGCCTGACACCCTCGCTCGGATGGAAACGCGAGCCTGCGAGGCTTTACAGGGAGATTAAGCCGGGAAGGCGGGCTCCCCTCGGACCCCGCGCTGTTTCCCTGCGTCCATGCCGGCCGCAGACAATGTTCCCAGAGGTTCCCAACGCCCTGAATGGGAAACTGTTGGTGGCAGCGTCCATTCAAAGGGCCAGCATGGCATTGTCCTCCCAATCGGCAGAGAGAATGCGGTCTGCTGGTGGCTGCCAAAAGGTTAGCATCCCCGATGAAAGGGCGGCCCGTCATTCACCGCCGACAGAGCGGCCCTTTGTGCGGGCGGCCCGGCCCCGCGCGGCGGAGGTCCGGATGCGGCTGGCTGAGCGCCCCACAGAAGCCCTTCATGGGAACGCAGAGCCGGGGAAGGGCCCAAAACCCAGAGGCCGCTTTCCCGGGGGCCACAGAGCACAGGCGGTCTGGGGCAGTGACACATCCTCGGGCCATCCGTCTGACGACTTGACCACAGCCGCCAAGCCCAGCTCACTCCCCACCCAGGTGGCTCCGGCCCCAAAGGAGGCCCCACAGAGGGCCCGGGGACCACAGGGCCCCGGCCGCGCCGCAGCCGAGCAGCCCCGGGAGGCCGGTCTGGCCGCTGCAAGATGGCCCCTCCCAGGAGGACCACTCCCAAGTCTGATGTGACCGCACGCGCCCCGGGGCCTCCTCCCGGACCAAGGCACCGTGCGCGTCAGGCCAGTGCCGCGAGGGCGGACAGCCCGGGGCCTCAGCACACACTGGGCGATGCTGGCGCCTGGCTGCAGACAGGGTGAGGGTAAGCAGACCCCCGTGTCCCCGACGTGGGGGCCTCGGACGGGGCAAGGGGCCTGATCTCCGGCAGCCCGGAGGCGAGCTGGAGGCCACTGTCTCGTCCCGCTGACTGGCAGCACGGGGACAGGCTCCCGGCCTTCCAGCTCCGTCCAGGGCGCATCTCGGCCGAGCACGCGCACAGAAGGAACAGGCACAACTCATGGTCTGGGCAGGCTGGCGAGGTCCTGGGGAGATCTGAGACCCTGCCCCAAGCCCAAGCGGACCAAAGGCCCCACTTAGGGCACGGGCGCTGGTGGGAGAGGACTCCAGCTGAGGACTCGGCCGCTGGACGCGCTCCAGCAAATCAGGGCCCAACGCAGCCTGTTAATTGGGTGTGAGGAGCTCCCTTTCTTTCCCAGATGACAGCCCATCAGCGGCGACCCCGTGAGAGGTCACGTGAGACCATCGCAGACAGAGGGAGGGCCCCAGAGGGCCCAGGGGGAGGGTCCTGAAACCCAGCTGTGACAGGGGCCGGGGCGGTTGGAGGGGTGTGCTAGGGGCCTGGGCAGGTGACAGGAGGAACGCGCGCACTCTGACGACCATCGAGGCTGCCTCCCCTCTGGCCAGGGGCCCGCAGCCGGGCCAGGAAGCTGGGGCAGAGCAGTGTGGGAGGCGGCGCTCCGCCGGGCAGGGCAGACCTGCCCGGCCAGCCGGTCCAAGGGGCCTAGAGCCGGAGCCCGGCGGGTGGGTTGGAGTCGGGGAAGACTCAGCCCGCGGCCAGCGGGACCCCAGGCCACAGGAGACCTCCGTCTGCCATGGCTCATCTTCCCCCCGAGACGGAAAAGAATGTGAGGCCACTCACAGTCCAGCGTGTCTGGACGGGATAACGGGAGCCTTGGCGCAGGGGTCGGGCTTTGTGCATCATCCCTGGGTCGACATTGGCAAGTTTCGTATTTTTGGTAAACAGGAAAAAGCTAACTAGGAAAAATGGCTTAAAGAGCAAGCCGCGCTCCCCGCCGGAGGTGGGCGGGGGGAGGCCCCCCTCAGAACCTACCTGTCGAGCACGTAGCCCAGGGCCTTGTGCCGGATCCCCGAGTACACAGAAGGGCTGGTCTCCCAGGCAACCAGGTTGGAAGCATCGTGGAAAAGATGGATGTTCACCAAGTCAAAGGCACTGCGGGGACAGAGACAGGAAGCTCGGAGGAGGGCTGGAGCTGCCCGGCCGCCTGGGCCAGCCCCCCCCCCCGCCATGCCGCCCCACCGGGCTCCTCAAGGCAGGTGCACCCACGCCGCTCAGGCGTGTCCTCCCCCGAGGAGTGGTCGGAGAGGACACACAAGACCCGGAGTCCTCACACAGTGAAGTCCCCACACGGACGCGGGTACTCGGCCAACGGAAAAGGGAAGAAAGGGACCTACACAGGATCCCAGGAACTCTCCTCAGAATGAGGGGCGGGGGGAGCGGGAGGGAGGCCGGGGAAGGGGCGACGGGAGTGGGGAGGGGGGACAAGGCCCCTCCCCAGGCCTCAGCTCCCTCCGCGGGCAGCTGGTGCTACAGCCCGAAGCCCCCTGTGCCGCTCAGGGCTCACCATGGGATCCCCGTGCCATGGGGGTCACTAAGGGATCCATTTCACTCTCCAGAGGAAGCCCCAAGCTCACAGCCCTTGGAAAACCCTTGAGGAAACCCCGGAAGCCCAGTGTCGCCTGGGCTTCTGCAGGGATGTGGCGAGGCGGGTTTGGCCTGTCAGCCTCTCGTGCCCAGGGAGCCCTGGGGCATCGCTGCAGCCTGTCTGCCTGCCGCACAGCAAGGTGGGGGCCATCCGCAGAGCTGGGACCACCGGGCCCCAAGATCCAGTGAGACGCGTGCGCTGACCTGACGGCACTGTCCCGGGCCAGATAAAGAGCTTGAATTCTCTCCTATGGCCTCATGAGGACCCACTGACCCCAGGCGGCACCCCCGTGCCCCTCCCACGCTGCACCGGGGGGGCCCGTGGGACTGAGGGCAAGGGCCGGAGTTGGGGGGTCAGGTCAGGAAGGCTGCGGCTGTCTCAGCTCCCTCTCGCGCTCTGGGACCCTGGCCTCAGGGAACGCCCTGACCTGCGTGGCCCCCAGGAGGGGCCCGCGTGGAAATGGCAGGGGGGCCGCGGTCACGGGCTGACGCTGGCACCTGACGGGAGTGCGGCTCCTAAGGGCGGGCTGCAGCCTTGGCCTGAACAAGCGGTCAGCTAGCGGCAGGTCAGGCCTCGCCCCAGGCAGACACCCCAACCCCAGGACCTCACTGTGCAGACCGTGGCCCTCAGTCCCCCGGGCCCGACCCCAGGTGGCCGAGCACACGTCAGGGAAGCAGGACCCGCTGCTGGACGCAGCAGCAGGGGGACCGCCATGGGGAGGGGCTTCCAGGGCACCCACGGGATGGGGGGGCGGGCGGGAGTGAGTGCCGGGACACCGGAGTCAGGCGCCCGGCAACCACGCTCTGTGTCACACGGAGTCGCCAGAACAAAAAGGGTCAAAGAGTAGAGGGTCAGGTCAGGTCGGGCAGCCTTTGGCGGAACTGCCCCCCGCAGTGCTAAAGGGGGAGTGTCCTGGGACGCAGGGGACCACGGTGGACGTACCAGTCCGCAAGGCACCACCTCGTCCGGACGAAGCCTTTCCTCGACCACTTGCACTGAAAAACAAACAGGTCACACTTGTCAGCAGTGAGTGGGTGGGGGGCACGCCTGGCTCACAGGCAGTCGGGGCGCCGAGAAAAGTGGGGCCACATGGGCTCCGCGCTGGCTGCGGGCAGGGAGGGGACCACAAGGCACAATCACCACCATCTCCCAGACCAGCTGCAGTGGCTCAGTTGGCCAGGCCATGGGGGGCCCCAGTGGACGGGAGGACGCCCTTGGCCAAGTTCAGGGGGCCCCGAGCGGCGGCTCCAGCAAGCCCTCCTACGCAGCGGGTAGGCCCGGCGGGTGACAGGACGCGTCTGAGCCGGAAGGAAGCTGCGCGGTCTGCGTGGAGAGGCCGCCACCAGCGGGCTCGGGGCCTGTGGCATCATCACCGCGAGAGAGCCGTGTGGGGCCCCGGGAGGCAGACAGACGCAGAAACCCCATCTTTACTTCTGCTCCACCAGCCCCACCTCAAAGAAAGGAACTTCTGCTGGAAAAGCTGGGAGAAGCCTCGCCGAGCCGCCGCCCGTCCTGCCGTCCCGCAGCTGGGGTGGCACCTGCCCCGCCCAGCGTCAGCGGCCACCTCGTCCCCTTGTGCTCACGCTGGGCGGGGAGGAGGGCGGGATGCAGCCGGGCTGCCCAGCAGCCGCTCTGTGACGAAGGACGTTCCGTGTCGGGGGCCGCGTGTGACATTGTCATAATCAACTTTCACTTAAATGGCCACACAGCACAGGGTAGCTTCACGGCCTGAGCAGTTTTGGGAGTGGGGCTCCGCCTGGCACCCCTTGCAAGTCCGCGGGAGGCACTGGGGACCTTCCTGAATCCATGGTGGCAAACTTTAGGGTGCTGGAGGGAACGTCTGTCTTCTCCGGGACCCTCCGCCCACATCCCAGGGCAGCGTGTCAAGCGCCCCCGGAGCACAGGGGCCGGTCCTCGGGCGGCGGGCATGTGGGGCTGTGCTGTGGTGACAGGCGGGGGCAGAGGGCGGGGACCGTGTGGTCCCGGAGATGGTAGCCAAGTGGGACCCAGAGGCTGACGCGGCGAAAAGCACTGCCTCCTGACGGCCGTGTCCAGGGAAGCGGGGGCCCAGGTCAGCCACGCATTTCTTTACTTCGTGCAGACGGCTCAGCAGCTAAAGCGCTCTCCATGTGCCTCCCTAACCACCGTCCCCTTTGTTCCTACTCCCCCGACAGCCAGCCGTCACGAGGGGCTCCTCTCTCTTCTGCTCCGTTCGTTCGGCGCCCCGTGGGCTCCTAACCCCACCCCCCGCCCAGACTGCTCTCGCAAGGTCACCACGGCCTTGAGTTCCGGACACGTCCTCAACCGGGCCGCTGATTCACTGACCCTCTCTGACCACGTCTGGTTCAGAATCCAGCCCGCTGTTCAGCGCAGCGCCTGTGGGACCCAGGAACCCTCGAGGTTGAGAACTGCACCCAAGGTCACATGGCAAGTGGTCACCCGCTGGGGCAGGCCGCAGGGGAGCCAGGCCGGACGTGGGCCCGGTCAAATCCACCCGAAGGTCCGTCGCCTTCTCCCACTGCCGCAGCGGGAGTGGGAGGGGGTCGCGACGCGCACCGGCTGTTGAGGGCGCCCCGCCCCCACTCGGCCTCCCCGGGAGGACCAGCGACTTGTCTTCCGTCTGGAGCCACATCCTGCAGAGAGTGGGAAGCAGGCGCTGCCACCCTGGTGCCCTCGTGCACATTCGGAAACCAGGAGCCGCAGCACAGGGCAGCCTGACTCCTGGGCTCAGGGCGAGCCTCCGGAAGCGGGGCCAGGGTCTGGGCCGGTTCCCTGGGAGCAGCCGGCGGGGCAGCCTGCGGTCAGCACACACATGTAGGGAGGCTGGGGCCTCCAGCACAGAAGCTTCCGGATGCAGGTGCTCGTAGCAAACGGACGCGGGGTGCAAGCGGGCGGGGCTGGGCCTCCTCTGCCTCTTCCCAGCCCAGTGAACGCTCCCAGGCTCACTGGTCATCGGCCGCCTTCTCAAGCCACCGAAGGCTCCAGGCGACGGTAGACGGGACGGCAGTGGCTGGGGTGCCCCTGGGGTGCCCACCCCAGTTCTCAGAGAGGCTCTCACACTGGAGTGGGAACCATGTCATGCCCGGGCCTGGGCGGGGGCGGTGGGGGGGGGGTACTGCCACATCGTTCACCTGACAATATTAAGTCTCTGCTCAGATGCCCTGTTAATAGGATTCCTTTACCAGCAGATGGATGGTGAATACAGGCGGTTTCATCTACTAAAAGACGGCATAAATCACAGTGAGAAAAGGGAGGCTGCGGGAAGGTTATCACCACCCAGCCTCCCCATGAAAGGCCCGCTGCAGAGCATTAGTGAAATTAATTCATCTTTCATAAGAGCTTGGAACAGTCCTGTGATATATGGTAACAACCAATTTCTCACTACGGGCAAGAGGAAAAAAGTGCCTCGGCCCCGACTGACGACACAGACCTGCTTTTTAAAAATGGCCTCACGTTGTCTGGAGTGCTTCCCCCAGAGGCAGCACGTGGAATTCGCGTGGAGCCAAAAGCGCCCACAAGCCACCAGGGAAAGTTCTGTCCGTTTTATGTGCCGTGGGCTGTAATTATTTGGAATTGCATCATGCCTCCATCGTGGTAATTACGTTTAGATTGCCCTTAAGTGACGGTAATAAAAGAAAGAGAAATCAGTCTGAAACTAATTCCCTCCCCCAAAACGAGTTCCAATAAGGTTAAAGGCCTGGCCTGCAGGCCCAGCAGGAGGGGAGCAGCCACAGCGCAGCCTCCTGGGCACCGCGGCCCTGCCCGGCGGCCTGCTGACCTGACGCGCACCAGGCAGGGGCTTCTAGCAGGACACGGGAGCCCATGAACGGTCCTGGAGTTTCTTACACCTGAGAAATCCCACGCAGTTGACAGAAACATCAGAAGCATTTGTGTTTTTCTCGATGAGACTTTCCTTCTGTTAATTTATTGAGACGAGAGGAAAGTGAACAAGCCCTGCAAACTCACACGTCATCAGACCCAGCGGAGCACACACTCAGGCAATTCCGTGGAGCAGAACAGGGCCCCCAGGAAGGCCGGCACCCCGGGGCAGGGGTCACCTTGTCCCAGCAACACGCCGCTCTCGTTGAGACATCGGGGTCTACGCAGAGACCCCCCAACCTCCTCCGCCCAGAGACGTACTCCCCCATCTGCCTGCGGATGACAGTGAGGCTGCCTGGAGTTGGGTCTGAGGAGGGCTCAGCGCCCCCGGCCGGCACCGGCCAGCACCTCAGAGGGCACAGCACATGGGGTGTGCAGGGAGGTGGGAACCACAGCTGAGGTCCCCACATCTGCCCCCCCCCCCACCACCCACAGGTCAACCTCAGCCCAAGCTTCACAGCCGCCTGGGCCCTGGAGGGAAGAGAAATGCGGGGAGACCCCCAGACACGCCGCGGCCTCTGGGGAGGGAGCCCGCACAGGGCAGAGCCTGAGGGCCGGGGGGGCAGCGGGCAAGCTGGAAACGCAGAGGCTCCCGCCCAGGTGCCAGGCACCTTCTCCAGAGGAAGCAGTGGGGCCCCCTCTGCCCACCCAGGAGGACACGGTGACCGTCACAGAATCCTCCTCTTCGGGAGCAGCACAGCTCCTGGATGACAGATGCCGGGAGCCTCCGGTGACCCCGGCTCCGAGGGCACAGGTGAAGTGAGAGGACCCCGAATTCTGGAGTCATCGGCAAGTGACGAGAGGATGAGGGACAGCTGTGGGCTGAGCGAGTCCCTGGGGCAATGGGGGCCGCGCGCTGGGGGTCCAACCACGAGCCAGGTCACCCAGGTGCGTCCCAGTCCTTGGCGGGGGGCGCGGAGTGGGAACTCCATCCCAGGCACCAGGCGTCCCCTGGGTGGGCAGCGGCCTGGGGGAGCAGCGCCTCGAGGGAACGGGAGGGTTCAGGAAGAGCAGAGGCCCGCCTGCCATCCCTGCTGCCTGCCAGTCACAGGCCACGGGCTCGCCTTGGCACCTGCCGCGGCTCAGGACTCCAGTGGCAGTTAAAGGGGAGAGCTGCAAAGATACTTAAATGCTCAGAGGGCTGCCTCAAATGCTCCCCGCCCAGCCCCACGCAGGCCCGGGCCCAGCACTGCCCGCCAGCCACCCAGCCCCCGCGCTGATCTGGGCGAGGCTGGTTTCGTGGCCGTCCCCGGCGGCCCTGCCTTCTCTGCCAGGTGCGTGGACCCTGGACGTCAGCAGGGGCGTCAGGGGTCCCTCCTGCAGAGCAGCGGCTGAAATGCCAGAGCCTCTTCCTTGGCCCGTTCAGGGCTGTCCCCAGCGGGCCTCTGTAAGCTGGCTCTCCCGCTCTTAAGGGGCCCGCGTGGGGGAAGAGGCCGAGACCCTCTCTGTGGCGCTGCAGGCCCCGCCCCCGGCCTCCCCGCAGCTTGCGCCGTTTTCACCGGGCTCCCTGGTTGCTCTCAGGCCAGGGCCAGTGCCGGCTCCCGTGCTGCCTGCAAGGGGGGCGAGGGTGAGTCCGGATCGGGATGGACCAGGAGAGCGGCACTGACGGCCTCTGAAACTGACTTCTCAGCCCTCACCCTGAGCCGGGGAACCTTGGGCCGGCCTCCTGCTGGACACGTCCACTGGCCAACGTCCCGGGAGGACTGCAGGACTCACGGGCTCGGCCGCACTCATGGGAGGCTGAGAACGGAAGCTTCCGGAGCTTTCCAGCCACACCCTCCTCCAACCTTGGACGCAGAGCAGAGGGGAGCAGTGCCGAAGGGCAGGGGCAGCGGCGGGCGGGGCAGGAGGTGGGCCCCTGACACCGCGTCCTTGGCCGGGGACGCGGCCCATCCTTCAAGGCGGCGGCCACCTTTCCTCCACTGCAGGATCGGGTCATAAAGCGAGTTAATAAAGTTGCGGCCTTGCTGAAATCAGCTCCCAGTGCCGCAGGAGGGGCGGCTCCGCAGAGCCACGGCGGGCAATCCTTGGCCAAGCAGACATGCTCCGTGGGGGTTCGGGGGCCGTGTGGAAACGCAGCTGTGAGGAGGGGCCGCCCGGCTCTCAGTCTCACCCCCGAATGCTTCAGTCACGGGTCACTCCCTACTGCGAGTCAACAGGCCCCGAAAGGGAAGGTGATCCAGCCTGGACCAACACCTGGACTCTACACAGGTTACGAGACCAAACGCGCTGCTCACGAGGGCATTCGCTAAAAATCCCAGAGTCCAAAATTACGTGTGCGGCGTAACGGCTACATAAAAATAACAAACCAGACAAAAATGCACTAAAACCCAGAGGAAACACATGCACGCTTCCTGGCTGTGTCTGAGCAGAGGGTGAGAAGTAACCCTGAACTTCCCTCTGCTGAAGTGCGCAGGGTGGGGGCACCGGCTCCGAGTATGCGGCTGCGCCTCTCTGGCCACACCCAAGGCTTTACCCGGGGAAGAGCCGGGGGCTCACTCAGCACCCTGGGGATGGGGAGAGTCCCCCGAGTGCCACTGTGCCAGCACGCCCGAGCTCTCTGGTCGGGTTGCGTCACTGGCCAGATCGAGCTGCTCACGCTGAGGTTTGCTGGGAGGCCCCTGGCACACCCCAGGCCCCAAATGAAGCGATTATGGTTTTTCTACCTCTCTGGGGGAAGGTTCCTTTGCCTGGAAACGATGATGATTGGAAAATTTACCTACCGATGTAACGATAAACACCACGGACTCTCCCAGCCCTCATCTAAGACCACCCAGATGAACCCACGTGGGTTTCAGAACCTCCCAGAAGGACAGAATACTGGAGCATGACGGCAGCCGGGGGATCCCCACTGTGAAGTACGAAGATTTCATGTCCTGAGTTCTACCAGAAAGTAAACGCACTAGTACGAGTGGTGGCCGGCGGGGCCCCGACGTACCTCGGGGAAGTAGTCCTGTGGGAACTTCTCTTTTTCCAGCATGGGCGTGCTCTCCAGCGTGTCTGAGTAGATCTCCTTACCAGTGACTTTTTTATACTTCTTGGCTAGGAAAGAGCAGAAGAGCCCGGGGGTAACTTCAGTTCTTCTCCCCCTCGCCCCAGCTTAGGGCCACGTGGGGTCCCGCGTCCCCGCCCGCCCCGGGCAGTGCTGTGGAGGCGAGGGAGGGCCCAGGAGGCAGACCCGACGAGGGCCACGACCCCAGGCAGGGCAGCTGCTCCCAGGGACGCCGTGGCTCGTGCATTCCCATCCCTGGACCTGGAATCTGACACTGGGCTTCGTTACCCGCTCCGAGCTCCCGGCCTCTGCAGACTTACAGGGACTAATTGGCATCCTCTGAGCAAACTGCGACTGCATTTAAAAGCGCCGCGGGGTTACCGTCCACTCACACTTAAGATGAATTTATTTAATAACATCGATTTCCTCCTTGCATCCAGCCAACATCACTCATAACCAGGGAAGGGGAGTCCTTACGTGAGACGGTGGAAAGGAATGGTGGCCAGGCACTCTGGGCCAGCGCTCCCTGACCACCCGCCCCGTCCAGTGTCCCGCGGGCTCTCCCCGCATCTGGCTGACACCCCGCACACAGGGCCTGGCCTGGTCCTTTCACACCCAGACCTGGGATCGTTCCTTTTCAGAGACCACCGTGGAGTTTAATGCACAAATGTGTCTATTCCTCAAACTCTTACTTGTCTGGTGGGTGGGGAGGCCGTCAGCCTCCCCACGAGACGCCGGCAGAGAGCCCAGGCAGCGGGGGGTCCTGCCGAGACCGCCACGGGGAGACCCTAGCCCAGGCGGTCGCCAGACTGCCCCCACAGGCTGCCAGAGCATCACCTGTCCCCTGCTCCCGGGCCAGGACACTGGGGTGAGGGTCCTGGGGTGTGTGGAGATCCCTGGTGTTCGGGACGAAGGACGAGCCGTCCCGTCAGAGTGTCCGTGGAGGCCCTGCTCCGCGTCCCACGGGCAGCCCCGCCTGCAGTCTCTGGGCCGCCTGCCCGCACGGGCCCACTGACACACAGACAGCACGTGACGTGGACCCCTCCCCCAGGACGGAGCTGCGCTGTACCCACTGCTCCTCTGACCCGGCTCCCAAACCACGGAGACGAGCCTCAGATGACAGGTGCAGCTGGCTCTGAGGCTACCCTCCCAGCCCCGGGTTTGCCCATCGGGGGAAACGCAGGCGAACCCACGAGCCAGGAGGCTGGTGCCTGGGAAGGTGGGCACAGGCCGGTGTAAACAAACAAGGCACGAAGCCACGACCCACTCACAACACCCACCTGCGGTGGGAAATGACGCAGAAGTGTGTTAATCACAGGAGGCACTTACGGTAACCACCCATCCATCTCCGTGGAAGGACGGCGTTTATCAAACATCACCTCGCACAGCCGGCATCGGGGTGGCAGGGGGGCGGGGGGGAGTGCTGTCTGCGAGGCACACCTGCCGTCACCGGCACGTCGCGTCCAGCTCCCCTTAGCGAGGCGGACGGGCCACCCCGGCCCCAGAGCAGGGCAGCTGACCACTCCTGCTGACGGTAGGCCTGTCCCGCACAGACCGCCCTGGGCGCCAGGCTCTCAGGCGGCTGCAGCCTGCCGTGTGCACCCACCCGCCTCGCCCCTCCCTCCACCCCGCCCGGGGCCTCCAACTCCCCTCCTGGGCCCTCCCTGCACCAGTGGGCACCAAGATGTCCACAGAGTGCCGTGGGGCCCGGCCAGAAGCTGAGGACGCGGATACGGGATGCAGACACGACCCGCAGAGTGGGCCTGGGCATGAGGCGGGGAGATGGACGTGGGTTAGGACACGGGACGTGGATACTCCCCGAGTGTGGAGGACGGGAGGGTGTCACCTGGGGGGCGGTCAGGGGAGCCCCGGAGCAGGGCGGAGCTGAGCCTGATGGAGGAGTGAGGGGCGGCCCTGGGCCCCCGCGAGGCCTCTGAGGAGGGTGAGGGCCGGGCGGAGATCCAGCCCCTGGCAGCGGCTGCCTCTGCCGGGTCCTAGGTACGCCCCTCTTCCCGACACCCGGGCTCGTCCCTGGGAGGCGCCGAGCTGCCGCTGGGGCCATGCGGGCCCACCGTCTGGGTGCCCTGCAGGGGGTTACGTATCCCTCCTTCCTATGCCCCTTTGCTAACCGCCCGTACCGCCTGGACCTGAGAATAAAGAAAGTTCTTTCTAAAGATCTGCCCTTTAGAAAGATGGGGGTCCTCATAGCAAAGGCTGAATCACCAAAACAGCCCACGGGGGGCATCGGTTCATGAGCTGCAGAGGGGCGGACACCCCCACAAACAGACATCCTCAGGACGCATGGATGCCCACAGGGCAGACGCACCAGCCCTCGGTGAGCCAGGCGGGCACAGGTGCAGGACCAGCCCTGAGGCATGGGCAGCCACCTGCAGGCTCCTGGGAATGAGGACAGGGCAGGGGCTGCAGCAGCAGGCAGCTCTGCTGAGATGAAACCCCAGGTCTCTTGAGGAAAGAGAAGGAGACTGGGGGGTGGGGTGGGGCGGAGGAGGCCTCTCTCTTAAAAACGAGCCTGTATTTGTAGAGCAGTTTGGGGATTACAAAAACT
The DNA here is from genome assembly GCA_036417435.1 of Inia geoffrensis. Lineage (NCBI taxonomy): Eukaryota > Metazoa > Chordata > Mammalia > Artiodactyla > Iniidae > Inia > Inia geoffrensis. The sequence goes on along the minus strand of CM070914.1, from coordinate 88,170,280 downwards.
GAGCTGCAAGTGCAGAGTTCCCATCCGCCCCCCCGAACAGCCTCCCAACATCTCGCGTTGGCGGGCTCGTACGCGCTAGGGGTCCCGACAAACGCGCGACGCCATGTATCCACCGCTGCAGGGGCAGGCAGAGCACTTCCACGGCCCTAACCCCCGTGCTCCACCCGTCCATCCCTCCCTCCCCCAGCGCCTGTCAACCAGCCATGCTTCCACTGTCTCCATCCCTTCCTCAGTCGTTGGCCACACACTGCAGGCGGCCTCCTCCAGTGGGCTGCTTTCCGTCAGGAACACACATTTTAGGTTCCTCCTAAAAGGTTCCTCCATGCGTTTCTGTATCTTGATAGCTCACTTTGTTTTACCGCTGAATAATGTTCCCCTGTCTCTGGACCACAGCTTGTTTATTTGTTCATCTGTGAAGGACACATTCTGGTTACTTCCAGTTTTTGCTAATTACCAATAAAGTTGCTATAAACATTGCTGTAAAGGTTTTTGTGCAGACGTTAGTTTTCAACTCATTTGGGTAAATGCCAAGGGATGTGTAAGAGTATGTCTAGCTTTGCAAGAAATTGCCAACCTGTCTTGCAAAGAGGCTGGACGGTTCTGCATCCCACCAGCAGTGAGTGAGAGCTCCTGTTGCCCCACGTCCTTGCTAGCACGGCGTTGTCAAGCTTTCAGATTTTAGCCATTCTCATAGGTGTGGAGTGGTTTTAATTGTTGTTTTAATTTGCATTTCCCTGGTGACATATGATGTTGAATATCTTTTCATCATATGTTTATTTGCTATTTGCATATCTTCCTGGGTGGGATGCCTGTTCAAATCCTTAGCTCGCTTTTAAATTGGGTTGCTTTCTTATTGTTGAGTCTTAAGAGCTCTTTGTATATGTTGGATAACTCCTTTATCATGTGTTTTTCTTGCAAATATTTTCTCCCATCTCTGGCTTGCCTTCTCATTCTCTTAACAGTGTCTTTTGCAGAATGTAAGTTTTTCACTTTAGTAAAGTCCAACTTAAAATTATTTCTTTCATGGATCATGCTTTTGGTATTGCATCTAAAAAGTCATCACTGAACCCAAGGTTCACCTACGTTTTCTCCTATGTTATCATCTAGGAGTTTTACAGTTTCACATTTTACATTTAGGTCTATGATCCATTTTAAGTTTTTGTGAAGGTGTAAGGTCTGTGACTAGATTCCCTTTTGTGTGTGTGGATGTCCGGCAGGTTCCAGCACCACTTGTTGAGAGGAGTGTCTTTGCTCTGTTTTGTTTCCTTTGCTCGTGTGTCAAAGATCAGTTGACTGTATTTGTGTGGGTCCATTTCTGGGCTCTGTCTTCTGTGCCATTGATCTATTCGTCTCTTCTTTCACCAACACCACACCGTCTTGATTGCTGTAACTTTATAGAAAGTCTCGACGTCGGGTAGTGTCAGTTCTCCGACTTTGTTCTTCTTCAGTGCTGTGTTGGCTCTTCTGGGTCTTTTGCCTCCACATAACCTTTAGAATCAGTTGGTCAATATCCACAGAATAACTTGTTGGGATTTTTGAATGAGCTTGTGTTGAATCTATGGATCAAGTTGGGAAGAATGTGACAATACTGAGTCTTCCTATCCATGAACATGGACCATCTCTCCACTTCTTTGGGTCTTTTTTGATTCCTTCAATCAGGTTCTGTAGTTTTCCTCATGTAGATATTATACATATTTTGTCAGATTTATTCCGAAGTACTTCTTTTTGTATGTGTGCTAAGGTAAATGATATTGTGTTTTTAATTTCAAATTCCACCTGTTCAATGCTGGTATCGAGGAAAGCCACTGACGTATGATTATTAACCTCATATCCTGCGACCTTGCTTACTGGTACCAGTTTTTGTTGCTACTGTTGGTGGTGGTGGTTCCTTGGGATTTTCTATGTAAACATATCACCTAAGAACTAAGACAGCGCCTTCCCATCAATAAGCCTTTAATTTCCTTTTTTTTTTTGGTCTTATTGTATTAGCCGAGATTTCCAGTATGATGTTGAAATGGTGAGAGTGGCCATCCCCGCCTTGTTACTGACCTTAGGGTAAAAGTATCTAGTTTCTCACCATTAGTTTTGATGTTAGAGTCTCTGTACATGTTCTTTGCTGAGTGGAGGAAGAGCTCCTCTATTCCTAGTTTGCTGAGCGTTTCTATTATAAATGGGTGTCGGATTTTATCAAATGCTTTTTCCACATCTATTGATATAATCATGTGATTCTCTTCCTTAGCCTATTGATGTGGTGGATTTACATTAATTGATTTTTTGGATGCTGAATCGGGCTTTGCATACCTGGGATGAATCTGAATTGGTCATAGTGCATAATTTTTCTTATACATTTGTTAGTTTTGAGTTGCTAATATTATATTGAAGAATTTGCATTTTCTGTTCATGAGAGATACTGGCCTATAGTTTTCCTTTTTTGTAATACCTTTACCTAGTTTTGTTATTAGGGTGATGCTGGCCTCACAGAATGAATTAGGAAGTTCTCCCTCTGCCTTTATTTTCTGGGCCAGATTGTAGAGAGTTGGTATAATTTCTTCCTTAAATGTTTGGTGGAATTCACCAGGGAAACCATCTGGGCGTGATGTTTTTAGAAGGTTATTGATTATTGATTGAATTCCTTCTAATAGACAAAGGCCCATGCACACTATCTAGTCCTCCTTGAACGACTTTTGGTGGACTGTATCTTTCAAAGAAGTGGGCCATCTAAGTTATCAAATCTCTAGGCATAGGCTTGTTCACAGTATACCTTTATCATCCTTTTAATGTCCACAGGATCAGTACTGATGACCCCTTTCTCATTTCTAATACTAGTAATTTGTGTCTTCTTTTTTTCTTGGTTAGCCTGGCTAAAGGTTTACCAAGTTTATTGACCTTTTCAAAGAACTAGCTTTTGGTTTCATTAGTGTTCTCTCCTGAGTGTCTGTTTTCAATTTCATTGATGTATAAATGCTTCAATTTTATTATTTCCTTTCTTCTGCTTATTTTGGATTTAATTTGCTCTCCTTGTTTTCTCAGGTTGCACAGGAAGGCTAGAGGAGGTTGCAATCGTCTATCTCCCTCCCCCCGTTGGTTAGGCCCTGATCAGACCCCAGTGGGCTGGGCTCAGGGTTTCCCTGAGGGCAGGCCTTTAAGAAGCACAGAGTTGTCTGGGCATATTTCACAATAGCTACTTTCCCCTCCCCTGCCAGAAATGTCTGGGGATTTTTCTTTTATCTTCGGTGTGAGAACCTGGTTAGCCCACGACAGTGTAGGCCCTGAGCCTGGGTGCGCTTCCCCTGCCAGCTGCCCAGGCTCGGCCTCTCTTAGTGTCCTGACCGTGCGGTGCTCTCTGCTCAGTGGGCTCTGACTCTTCTGGGCCCGTCTGTCTGTCTCCCCAGTTTGGGGGACAGCAGTTTGCCCTGTGACCTTGCTCCTCTGAGGGACCTAAGAAGAATCATCTATTTTCAGCTTGTTTGGATGGTCTCTCCTGAGGATTGAGTGACAGCTTCCAAGCTCATCACGTGCTGGAGCAGAAACTGGAGCCCCTTTCATCCCTTTTCATCTCAAGTTTCTAAGTCGGAACACATTTGTTAAAATTCAGGCTGTTTCTTTTCAAAAGTTGATTCAAACTTCACAAACCTGGATTGCCCTTGCTGTAGTTCAATTCCAGGCAGAAGTGCGAGCCTCAAAGAGCCGGGGCTGTGGAGCGGGGGCCGGCGGCCCACGCCTGCCCGAGACCCAGGCCTCGCCCGCGCTGGGGCTCTGTCGGCAGCAACACCTGCCACGCCACGCCCCGGGGTGTTTTCAGACTCTGACACAGCCTCCCGCCAGGCTCGTCTGCTCAGGGCACGGCCGCTACCCGTCTTATCATGGTTCTTGTCACTGACAGCATGGAGGTTTTGCTAGAGTCAAATAAATGTACATCGAAGGTACAGCTGTAAATAAACAGTGTGCTAGCCACAGGTACTTTAGGACGAGTTTGATTTAGTAATAAAATATGTCTGCAAATGGTTACTTGGAAGAAGGAAAAGTTCAACAGACGTTGCACCTGTGGAGCTTGAGGTGCAGGCTTATCAGAAGCGCAACCTGTTCTGTTTCATCTTCGTCTGGAGCTGCGGCGTCTGCACAGCCCCTCCGCTCACAGCTCCGCGGGCCGAGGACAGGACACTCGACGTCCAGTGTCTGCTAGAGTCAATGGGAAGAGCGGCCCCAGCCCCGGCTCCTGCCAGGTCTGCTGGGCCGCTCCAAGCTCCCCGGCAGGAAAGGCAGACGCTGCGTCTCAAGCGCAGAGAAAGCTCAGGCTACGGGGCCGGTGAACGGTCACGTGCTGGCGGGGACCCTGTCCTCAACGCTGATGGAATCACTGCTTCCCAACTTGGTGAGTGCGATCCGTCTCCTGAGTGAGTGGTGATAATGAATCTGAACAAACCGACATAATCAGCCGCTCCCACAGTTATCTCACCTCGGGAGGCATCTCAGATTAATGAGATCTGGCTCAACAGCCCAAGTGGAGCTCAGACGGATTTACGTGTAACATGAAGAGACAACCCTGCGTGGAAGATAAATGCACATGCATCCCGCAGACTGAATGGAGCAGGGACGGCAACTCCTCAGATCAGGGGACAGACTCACACGGCCTCGTGTCATGAGCATCTTGGGTGACTCTTCTCAGTACAGACACACAGTGTTCACCCATTGAACACGGGGCTACATTTTCTGCTCTGCCACAAACATATGCTCTCGCCCATTTTCTTCTGAAATATGCTACCCTCCAGCTGCGTTTTTCATTTCTTTTACTTCCTCACGTTGGACAGGAACCCAGATACAAAACACTTCCCTCTCCTCTTAACTGTATTATAGGAAAGCTGGAGTCACCCGCCAGAGCCGTGAGGGGTGGCAGAGGTGCGGTAACGGGCTGGGACGGCCGCGGGCGGGGCGGGACGGGGAGGGGGAAGCCGCCCAGCACAGGCCGGCCACCTCGGCCTCAGAGAAGCCAGAAAGCAGGTGTGCTCACGATTCCCTGCTTAGTGACTGCGCAAACCCCTCGATCAAACCCAGACCATGCGGTGCTCTCGCAGGAACACTGGGTGGGAGGGACCAGGAGAAGCCAGACTAGCGGGCAGGGGGTCGGGGGTCCACCAAGATGGAGAATCCCAGAAGACAGCAGAGCACGCACCGAGTCTTACCTTTAAAGTCAAACTGGGAGATGTTTTTTAAGGATTCGTGAAGAAAGTAAAAGCTTCCTAGTGCCTGTAGAGCAAACAGAGAAATGGAGTGAGGCCAGCACGGGAGCGTTTCTAAAGCAGTCCTGAGCGGTGACCAAGAAGCTCTGTGGGTGAGAAAAAGAGTTCAGCTCACTGCAGCCCCATCACAGCCCCCAAACTCGACAGTCAGCCGCAGACACTTCCCGACCCAGGACGCCAGGAGTGCCGGCCGCTAGCCAACCCCGAGTGGGCATCTCCCCTGTGGACGCCCCCGCGCCCCCCGCCCCCGCCTCCCATCTGCAGCAGGGTCCAACGGTCCAGCGGTCCAGCGGGCGAGGGTCGGGGCAGAGTGGATGGCTCCTGAGTGCAGGACACGGCTCCGTTCCGGGCAGCACAGCCTCGCCGTGGCTCCGCCTGCCCCTCGGCGGGCCAGCCACCCGCTGCCCAGTCCAACCCCTGCTCATCCTTCAGGACTGAGCTGCAAGCTCAGAGCCTCCGGAGCCACTGGCCCTGCCCATCCACGATCAACAGCACGAGCAGCCACGGAGCGCCCGCCGGGTGCCAGGAGCTGTTCCGGGCGATGAGTCGGCCCTGCTCGCCCCCCTCAGGACAAGGCCAAAGTGCAGGGACCGAGCTGGGGTGGGGATGGGGCATCTGGCACCAAAAGTCACTTGTTTACCTGGGATTCAGACTTAACCGGGTGTGTGTGTGCGTGTGTGCGTGTGTAGTTACACATCTTTTTCGTGTGTATCCACGTGTGTGACGGGGACTCAGGCATGCGGTCAGTGCCGACAGGCTCCCCACGGCGCAGGCACAAAGTAAACGGAGCGCACGTGCTGCTTGCCTGACTCACCCATCAGGTCTCTGCCCCGAATCCTCTCTGAGAGGAGCTGGGCACCTTGGCGCACACACCCGAGGACCAGCCTCCGCTCTCTGTTCTGACCGCGGACAGTCAAGGCCCCTCCAAGAAGAGGGACGTGGGCAGTACTGGACCCTGGAAAGCGGCAGGACCACACCCATGAGCGAACGGATATCTTCCCGTTGGCTTGGGTACAGAAAGCACTCAGAAAGAGCGTAAGTAAATAACACGATTGCGAAGATGTGAACTAGTGCCTCATTGGATGTGATAAAGCCAACATAATATTAAGAAGTTTACAGTAAATAAATGGGAAATAAATTGCCAATGCAGGTACAGAGCTGTAAGTCACAGAGTCAGAAAATCCATAATTAGCTCTAATGAATATTTCAAGTCAAAGTTCAACTCAACTTTTTCAACGTCTGACCGACTCCATCGATACAGTTCAGGGCCCATTTGTCACAGGCTGTGAGGACAGGTGGCGGGAAGCAGCCTGCCGACGGGACGCCGGCTCGCGGGTCCTCTGACCCCCGCACCTGTCAGCAGTGTGTTCGTCACGTCTCAGAGTATTGACTCCTTGCCTGTTTTGCTAGAAACAATTAAAATACTTTTTACATATTTATAAACCTGACTGTCAAGAGTGCTTATTAATTCTCCATTAGCGAAATGCAGTCTAGCTGCTCCTGTGTCCCCGGAGCAGCAGACACAGGGCGGGCGCCCTGACCTCTGGCAGCAGGATGGCCTCAGGGGCGGCCTCGCCCCGCGGCTACGGGGACCCAAGGCCAGAGTTCTCGCGACAGGGCTCTGAAGGGGTGCTGGGTGTGGACCGGATCCGGCCCGTGTGGCTCCTGGTCCCACCTGCCCGGCTCCACTGGATCCTCGAGGGTCTGCAGTGCTGCGAAGCCAGTCCCCTGTCTGGAGCAGGCTGGCTAACGGCTGACGGGACCACAGGCCACACCTGGGCGCTCGTTTGCCCGCGGGAGCCGAGCTCTGAAAGCCGCAGGCCGCTCTGCAGGTACACAGAGCCAGGGCACGGGATGGGGCCACAGGCAGACGTCCCCCACGCTGGACAGGAAGCCACGCATCCGCAGACGTCGGCGAAGCGTGGATTTGCGAAGGGCACCACGGACGGAGCCGCCGCCCACCCGCCGCGGGCCGGGGACTCACCGGCAAACGCTACTCCTTGGAAAAACACCCCTCCACCTTTTCTTTGCAAACAGATCAGACATTCATTAACCGATCATTTCTGCGCCGACGTCAGAGGCCCAGGTACAGGTTAGCCCTCGGCCCCCACGTCCAGTTGGCTTTCAGACAGTTCCGAACCCTCAAGTCAAATCGACTGAGCAGGAAGGGGCACAGGAGCGAAATGTTCTTCTCCGGATGCAATGAAAGAGGAAACCATACACGTGCTTCTCGCACACGACCCCAAGGCGCTAACAGTGCCTCTGAGGGCACCGTGGGAACAAGAAGGCCGGGTCTCAGCTCCCAGGGCGCCTGCAGAAGGGAGCTTCCCCCCTCCAAGTCCCAGGGAACGCCCACCGCCGTCCCCCAGGCAGGCGGCTCCCCGAGAAGCCAGCTGCTGCATTCTAGGACAGGAGAGGGCGAGCCAGGGGGTCACACACAGCCTAGGGCCAGGGAATCTGCCCATCAGGAAGGCCAACTGCCTTTAAATGCAACACAGCTCCTCCCGGAAGGCACTACATTACATTGTTTCTAGGGATAAAGCATCTTCAACATGTCATTTTTTAAAAAAATAAAATAAATGCATCTGAGAAGACGATAAAAACTTCCTAAGACACAGCTGATAACTAATCCTCAAGTCTGCAGCAAACCATAGAACGTGAGCTGCTCTACGTTAGAATCAATGGGCGTGACTGACTCACGGCTGGAAAGGCCCCTTGGTTTGGAGATTATGATGAAGCCCTGACAGGTCACCTGCTCCATCCCGGGGAGCAGACAGCGCCCCGTGGACACAGGGCCCCCAAATGAGGTACGGCCCTGTGTGTGCAGCACACGCGCTGTGGCGTCAGGGAAGCAGTTGTGCTCAGCTCAGCACTGACATTCCAACAGGATCAGACGCAAACATCTCCACCCTCGGAGAACAAAGTTCAGGACACGAGAGGCTGTGATGTGGACCCAGGTTGGCTGTGGATCCCTCGTAACACGGGGGACCCGCAAGTTCTGAGCACACAGCCACGGGGAGATGCACGGCTCCACAGCCTCACAGCGAGTTCACATCCAAGGGAAGCCGTGCATAAACACACACACAAAGCTCTCTCTCGGAAGCCGGGGCTCTCAGGACACACGCACGGGAAGGCAGGTGGCACTGCCAGAAACACCAACAGACCCAGCAACCAAATGCCTAACGACGTGAAGACAGATGCTCGTGATCCAGCCCTACGATGGAGCGCTACACAGCAAGGAGAACAAGCAAGCCACACCGAAAACCACAGAGGGGCTTCGCAACGTTGAGCGACAGAAGTTCCTGAAACTTCACAGGGCATGGTGCCAAGGTAACAGAAACACAGTCACAAGAGCGCGTTTAAACAGAACGAAGGAATAAAGTGATCGGCACAAAACTCAGCATGGGGGTTATGGGGGGAGCAGGGCACTAAGCAGGTGCACATGGGGTGTCACTGCTCTAGAAAGGCCTTAGGTTGTGTGGGGGCTTCCAAGGCGTCCGCTGTGCTGGACACTCCCAACGCAACCGTCCCCCCAGAGGTGGCTGCCATCCTCAGTGTTGGTGAGCAAGGTCAAAGGCACCCCTGGAAGGGCTCAGAGCCTTCACCAACTTTATCTGCACCATCGTACCTACTCCCTCCTCAGGCACTTGTTTTGATGACTGTAGCTTTGTAGTACAGTCTTAAGTCAGGGAGTCTGATCCCTCCAGCTCCATTTCTTTTCCCCAACATTGCTTTGGCTAAGGAACTTGCTTTATTTTCCATTCAAAGTTCTATTTGAGAAGCGTTTGATGTTGCAACATGTAACATTAGCTTATTTTTAATGCTATAAGATCCAATATACAATAATACTGCAAGTTATTTATCCAGTTTTGCTGTTGGACACGAAGACTGCTTCCAAGGTTTTCACTATTAGAACCAATACTAAAACGAACATTGCACGGTGTCCTTGAGCACATGGGAGAGACACACGCCCGCGTGTATTAAATGTGCGTGTACGTGTATGTGACACGCGGCTGGGTTTCTGGGTCACGGTGGATGGGCGTCTTCCACACAGGTGTCTACACGGCGCCCGGCAGTGCCTGTGGCCCCACACCCTCGCCAGGACCTGGCGCCGGCACACCTAGACCTCTGCCAGCCGACTGCGGTGAGATTACACATCACTATTGTCTTATCTGCATTTTCCTCACACTAGTGCAGCTGAGCACCTGTTTAAGAGGAGTGGAAACTTGGGTTTCTCCTGTGAACACCTTATTCTTATCCTTTGCCTATTTTCTATTTCCCCTGTCTACTACTTGTATTACAGAGAATTCCCCCACTCTTTGTGGCTTACCTAGTCAGTTTTTTATGGTATCTTTCATGAAATGAAAGCCTTTATTTTTAAGGTAGTCAAAGTAGCCAACATAGTCCTTTATGGTTTCGCCTTTACGTCTTGTTTGGAAATAGTTCCCTAGTCTGACCCCACAATGGGTCTCAATATTCCACGTAAAACGTGTAAGGTTGTTTCTTTCCCAGTTAGGTTTTTACAATAACAGGGACTTATTGGCGGGTATGGCGCAAGGTGAGATCTAGCGTTACTTCATTCCATATGGAATTCCATACTGTCCGGTTTCCCCATTACGTGTGTGACGACTCATTTACCACATTTCCATCCGTCTGGGGATCTGTTCTCTGGGCTCTCGGTTCTGTTCCATTGGTCTATTTCTAATAGCACTTCTTCCTAGTTTAGCTTTATAGTAAGTCTTGATATTTAGTAGCATACATAAATGCCCCGTTTTGCTTTTCTTCACAATTGCTTCTGTGATTTTTGGCTCTTTATACTTGCATATAAAACTCCAGAACAACTACCAAATTACACCCAAAACATGCTGCTGGGGTTAGGATTACAAACATAGATTGACTTGGGGACAGCTGACGTCTTTGTGATACTACTCAGTCTTCCTGCCCATAAACACGATATATCTTTAACCATGTTGAGGTCTGGTTTCCGGATGGTTAGAGCAGCCAATTGCTTTAAGAGATGTTAAAACGTTAAGCCAGCCTCGCATTCTTGGCATCGGCCTGGCTTGATCACAATGCACGTGTTTACACCTCGCTGGATTCTGTCTGCTGTGCCGTGTCCAGGGTTTTGCCTGTTCCCAACCTTGTCTCTGTCCTCACCACCCGGTGAAATCGCTAAGCCAAGTCTTCGGGACGGCCCAGCTGCAAATCCGCAGGAGACTTTCTGGGACCCTGAGCTTCCCAGCAACATGGGACCTGTCCTCCTGTCACCGACCCGTCCTCCTGCACGGGCCTTCATTTTGGGTGTCAGGACACCACTTTCGGCCTACCCGGGGGTCTCTTCCCCAGCTCCACGTGGCAGCAGCCGTCAGCTCACCCGGCAGTGCCCGCCCCGGAGGCCAGCCTCAGGTGCAGGGCACTCAGTCCCCACGCGACTTCCCGCAAGAGTCCAGCCTCTCCGGCTCAGACATTGCGGCGTCGGTCCCCCTCCTGCTCCCACTGGAAACCTCGTCCTCTCTGGACGCCTCCCACTGCTTCTCCACCACCACATCCGCCCCAAACGTCCACTCCGCGCGTGAACTCCGCGATCACAGAAACGTGTCCCTAACCTCCCCTGCCCCACACCAGGCGGGGCCCTCGTTTCCTCCACCGCTTCCCCGCCTCTCCCCCGCCCCGCTGCCAGGGCCACCAGGAGCCTGGCCCCGTGCTCCTCTGCTCTCCGGTCACCCTTCCTCACGACATGCCCGCCCAGCTCACAGAGCTCTGGCCACACTGGCCCCCCCAGCCTGGAGACGGCCAAGTCCTGCCGCCATCAAGGCGTTACCTGCCGTGCCAGCTTCTCACGAGGGCCTGAGGCCGCAGGTTTCCATGGAAATGCTGCCTCCTCTGAGCAGCCCTCCTGGACTGCAGCCCCGCAGAGCCCTGTCTTTCTGCAGCGCTGCCCACTCTGGCTGTGTGCTTATTCCCTTTTTTACCGGGAGTGGAGGGAGCTCCTTGAGGGTGGTCCGGTCACCTCTGAGTCCCCCGCACAAAGCCTGGCACGTGGCACGAATCCACCGGTCAGACGAGAGAGTCGCAGAGGCGCAGGGCACCCCGATGAGAGACAGGTCCACGGCTCTGGAGCCAACGCGCAGAGTTCAAAGGACAACCTAACGCAGCCTCCAGCGCCTCCAAGAAGCTGAGCCTGACTGCAAAGAGTAGCGCGCTTTCACCAATAAGGGGAACAACCGTTTCACAAGAGTAAGCCCCAAGACTCCGGGTTTTAAAACAATTTAATAGATGGAGTAATAAATCAAAGCAAAGTTATGGTAACATTCATTAGATTAGAAACTATAATAAATGAAACAAGGCTCTTGCTTCCATCAGTGCAGAGCTTCATTGATCTTCTCCGTATAATAAACTCTCGGACGGGCAGCCTAACTGGACAAGGCGGCACGACTGGCCGCGTCAGCCCACGTCACCAGCAGGCGGCCGCGTTGAGGTGTTGCTGCTTCTCCGAGCAGCTCTGCGACCTCAAACGGGAGCTGACTGACTCTCCACGTCAGCCTGTGGGCTAAACGCGGAAGGCCGCCCCTGGACCCCCGCTGACCCTGCAGCCCCAGTCCAGGCAGCCTGCCTGCGCCAGGGACGTGCGTAATGTCATTTGGTCTCCCGCCGACTGCAGCATCTGAGGTTAATCAAATCGGTTGTCCACTGTACTCATCCACTTACGAAGTTAATGATATTCCGTTGCTGAATTACAAAGCATTTTACAAAGCGTGCACCAGGGCGGCCGGCATGCTGTGCCCCCGGGCGCTGAGCCCTGTCACAGCCTGGCTGTGCCGTCCCCCGCTGGGCTGCCCAGTACCCAGTGCAGGCACTGCTGTCCTGACGGGGGGCAAACCACAGCGACGGCCACTCGGCGTCCCCTGGCCCGTGACAAACCCCACCAGGGTGACATGCTGCTAACCCTTCCCAGTCGCCGCGTGAAGAGGGCTGGCGTGTCACCAGACGGCCTCGCGGGCGGGCTGCGGGGAGGGCACATCGCCATGGCCCCGCGCTGCAAGGACACTGGCCCCACCCCGACCTGCGCACGGCCACCCTGGGCCCAGGACAGCCCTCCCAGAGAACCCACGCACCCCGCAAACCGTCCGCACCATATCGAGTCCCACTCAGGCAGCGTGAAGTCTGGCCTGAGAGCCTGAGGGCGGCGCGGGGCGTGGGGCGGTGACGGGGGCCTCGGAGGGACGGTCAGCTTCTGAGCGGGGGGCGCCATCCCCAGGACATCCTGACAGAACAGGTGGTGCCGGGGTGCTGCCCAGACAGCTGGAGGTGGGCTCTGCCATCGCCTGAGACGGGGAGGGTTCAGGAGGGAAGGCGTCCAGCTTTGGACAAGCTGGGGCTGAAATGGCCCTAAGACACCTCAGGGGGACATCAGGCCCGGAGTCCAGGACAGACGTTTGGGCCCAGATGTCAATGGGGTGCTTGGTGTGTGGAGAGCCCCCCAGGAGGGACAAGAGCCAGTGCAAAGGGCAGGGGGCAGGGGGCCGTCAGCAGGGACACGGCGGGTCAGTGGGGACACGGGAAGGTCAGCGGGGACACGGAGAGGTCAGGACACTGGGGGGTCAGCAGGGACAGAGGGAGGTCATGAGAACAGGGGGTCAGTGGGGACCAGGAATGGTCAGCGGGGGCCAGGCACAGTCAGGGAAGAGGACAGGACAAGGGCAGGAGGTGTCCTAGGGGTGGTCCTGAGGGGGCATGGCCACGGGGCCTGACCCGCCGGCACACTGAGTGCCTGGGGCTGGGCACCGAGCCTGGATCCCACAGCTCAGGGCAGTGGTGATGTGGAAGAAATTGTGGCAGGATTCCGCAGCCGAGGATCCCAGGCAGCTGCTGCTCCCCAAGGGCAGGGACTCGTGGGGGCTCCGGACCCACCCAGCACCTGGGAGACGCTCTCAGATGCCCCCGTCCACGACCTGACACCCTCCTCCCCCCACAGAATCACTCGCTCTTGTTCAAGGCAGTATCTTGGACCTTCCTTTTCAAAAGGGAAATGCTACTGTCTTGGCCTGATGTAACAAGTTCCAGGAGCTGACGCCTGACAGCAGGTGGGAAAGTAAATCCGTCCACGAGACAGAATTCACGCCGTGGGCCCATCAACCTCCAAGGCAACGGTGAGAAATGCCGCAGACCCCGAGCCCCTCGGCAAGCACCCCCAAACCATCTTTAACTTTACATCACCTAAGTATTTCGTCCCAAAATGAGATTCCTTTGCAGTATGAATGTTCTTTTCAATAATAATACCTTGCAAATGGAAAGCTTTGATAATGAGCAAAGAAAAATATCAGGCTTAAAATAACAGCTAGTTTTAATTATGAAATTTGTTGTCATACTTCCATGTCTAAATGATTACCAAAGTAAATCAATAAACTTTTATGCCAATTAAATTATGTAGAGAGTTTGCATCATAATTATTAAAACAGCTCTGACTCTCATCTTTTGTCTTCTAAAAATCATTAGCTTTTCAATTACAATTTCATTCCTCCAAATGTTCTGGAGAAATAGGCTATGAGCATTATGGATGTAGGATTAAGTAAAGTAAAATGCACTTTAAGAGCCAGCCAACACGGACGCACGCTGTTTACAAACTACCTTCTGCCATCAGAAAAGCCTGGGAATATAAAATGCTACTAAAAAGGTTTAATTGATTTTTAAACTTCAATTATAGTGGGAAACTGCCATCTACTTCTGTTTCAAATAATTTAACCCAGTCCTGAGCCCACAGAAATGCTAAAAGAGCAGCATCTGCAAAGGGCATGGGGACCCCAGCCGCTCAGGCCTCACAGCCCTTTCTCAACGTGGCAGAGCCCTGCGGACACTGATTCCACTGACACCACCGCCTGCTCGTGCTGGTGCTGGTGGGTTTCAACCCCGCGTCTACACTGCAGGCGACCTTCGCCCCACGTTCGCCCCACACGTGCCCACCGCTCTCGGTCCTCCGGCCTCTACTTTCCACCTGGGGTCCTTTTCCTTCCGCAAGAAGAATGTCCTTTAGGACTTATCGCCCCTTGGGTGGGTCTGCTGGTGACAAATCCTTTTCAGTTTCATTTGAATAAAAACGTCGATTTCATCTTCCATCCTGAAGGTGTTCTGTGGATCTGGGATCCTACGCCAGCAGTTTCCTTCGGGGATGCGGCCTCGGCTGGGGAGGAGGCCGTCAGCGTCACCGCCGCCCCTTGGGAGGGACCCCGTCTTTGCCCCACGGCAGCTCTTAAAGAGTTCCCTTTGTCCAGGGTTCTGTTCAGTTTTACTATGATCTGTCTGGACACAGATTTTTTTTTTTTTATCCTGTTTGGGGCTCATTGGGATTGCAGAGTTTGTGTGTTTGTCTCTTATATGCTAGAAACTGTCACTTATTATCTGTTCAAACATGACTTCTGATGCCCTCAGCGTTCCCCTCGGCTCCAGCTCCACGTCTGTCAGACCACACACCTCCCACCCCATCCTTTGTCTTTCCACGATTCCTTTCACCATTTTCTGCTGGCCCACCTGCAGTTCATTAATCTTGTCCTCAGCTCTACAGTTTCTAGCCTTGTGATCTGGGCAAACACACCAGGAAAGCCTCATTTGTAGGGGTGCCTGGTCCAGTCTGCCTATAGAGGTCTGTGAGAGAGCACGGACACAGTGTCCTTAAAGGAGCACCAGCGGCACGGCCTCCTGTCCTTCCCTGGAGTCAGGGCCCCGCCAGCTGCAAACACCGGCCCCCAGGCTTCGGCGCCCGCGTTCACCTGCCCAGCCCGACGCTGACCGGCCGCCGCTGCCCTGGCTCCAGTCCACCTTCTTCCCCTCGCCCTCTTCGGGGGTGAGCAGCCCAGGGGTCCAGAGTGCGGCCCTGCAGCAGAGCCCCGAGCTCACATCTCTCACCTGGTCTTCCTGATTTGGGGACCCCAGTCCCGTTACTGGGCCCCCGTCGGTGGCGTGGGAGGTGCACCCCGTGTCTGCTTTGTAGGGCCGCTCTGACCCGCAGCGGGCGGCACTGGATCGGGACACTGCCGCTCAGAGTTGACCACCAGGCCGGTCGGATGGTGAGAATCTTCCACCACGTGGAGCCCCTGCCGCGGCCCGGGGAATACAATGGCACAGCAGGGAGGGGCGGTCAGCCGGGAGAGGCTCCCACCTGTGTCTGCGTCGCCCCCTCGGTGAGTCTGCTGCCCCCCCCGCCCCCGCTGCACCAGATAAAGACAGGAAGGCGGTGGCTCCCACGCGCCCCACATTTCACATCACGCGGGCAGCGTGATGCCCATAACAGGAAAGAAAGGCCCCTCCTCCCTTGCCTCTCTCTGAGGCCAGGTCACAACAGCCGCCCCCTGCGGCCCCGACAGGAATGGGACCTACTGACGAGGCCACGAGGTCACGGAGAAGCAGCCCGACAACCACTCGTCGCCTGCACCCCCACCCCCCGGAACCGCAGAGCTCCCTTCCCTTAGGAAGTGAGAGAAATCAGTGTCTCCCCAGGACAGAGAATCTAGGGGAGGAGAAGGTCGGGAGAGCTTTTTTCCATAAAAGAGGGAAACACTGGCCTGTGTGCTGATGGGGACAATCGGGCCCAGCGGGAAAAACCGTTGGCGGGGGGACTCCCGACGGCACCTCCTAGGAGGCCAGTGGGGACACCGAGTCCCCCCAGCCGTGAGCCCAACGTCCCTGCACGGTCGGGATGGGGCAGACGAGGCCCAGGTGCACCCTGTCCTCAGTGGCCGGGGCCTCACACGTCCTGCCTGCCCACTGGTCACAGAGTCACTGGCAAACGACTGGGGGGGAGGGTCTGACACGCGGGTGGATGCCGGCGGGAAGGGGACGGGGCTTGAAGTGGTGAGGGGGACACAGGGGCCCCGGGGCAGGGCCCGGGGCAGAAGGCGGATCCGGAGGCCTGGGGGCGGCGCCAGGCTTTGGCGGGAGAGGGGATTCTTGGGAGGAGGTCTGTGGGCCTGGGCTTGGCCAGGGGTGGCCCGAGGACCCGGGGGCTCAGGGGCTGCAGAGACTGCAGGGAGGGTGGGGGCCGCTTGGACAGGGACGCAGGACGCCTCTTGAGTGCTAGGGCCAGTGAGGGCACGAAGGGCAGGCCCTCCCGTGTGCACGCGCGACACTACATGCACTGGGAGCCACTGAGTCACTGTGGGACGTGCAGCCTCACCCCCTGGCCCCGATGAGGAGAGCTGGGGCCACCTCGGGAAACACACGTAACGAGAGCAGGGAGAGCCGTGATGGAGCACAGCTGCCCTGGGGTTCACAGCAAAGACCCCAGCGCTGCGAGCCTGTCATCCCCATGCCCGGACAGTCTCCATGAACCTCTGGTGGCACCTCGTCCCGCGTCTGAGAGGAGAGCCCTCCTGGAGTCCGCCCTGCCGGCGGCCTCGCGCCCCGCCCTTGACCAGCCGACGGGCACGTCAGTGCCACTCCAGTGGGGCTTGGCGAGCGCACAGAGGACTGGCCGTCACCCTCCCGCAGCCGTCAAGGAAAAGGGCCCGACAGAGCACGGCCAGCTGTCCCAGGAGTGTCCTTGGGAATCATCCTGACTAGTTTATGAACCCGGGTCACTGAGGCCCCATGCTCCTCTGTAAGGATGTGCTGGCAGGTCTAAAAGCGGAGGGTTAAGATAACACGCGTGTGCGTTCCCTCTCTTTACCGTCTATCTGCGCCTCGGGCGGGGCTGCAGGGGCCGTGCCTGTGACCCTCTGGACGGCCAACCAGGTCCAGTCACTAGTGTTTCTGGGCCTTTCTGTCCCCAAGTCCCCAGCTATAAAATGGGGGAATCACGGTCGCGCTTTCAGGACAATCCTGGCAAACAGTAGGTGCCCAATAAAAGCAGGTAGTGCCTGTGACGCATCAGAGCGAGGCCGTTTTTGCAGAAAAAGCCACAGAACTCAACCAAACAAACAGTGCTACTGTTGAGGGCTGAAGATCAGCGAGCTAGGCAAGAATAAGTAAAATGGAAAACAAGCCTTTAAGTCACACTGAAGAGAAACGATAAGCCCTTCTAACGCTCCCAAGCGCAAATCCATGCTTCTCCTGAGCGAGGGAGCGGCGTTTCTTCACCTCCCTGATCAGGCTCTAATTCAACCTCTAGGCCTCTGTCTAAAATAAAGCCGTCACGGATCCAGATTTTCACTTTTCCCTGCTGAGCTATAAAATCAGTCACGTTAAGTTGTTATTACGTAACCTCCACAGAGTGAAACGGTTTGAGGTTAAGATATTTGATGTGCTCTGGCGCGAGCCGGCGGGGTCTGTCAACGTGCCGGCTTCTGAAAAGGGGACGGACGTGCCACTTCACTTCCACGCTCTCTCCACCAGCAGCACCTGGACGGTCGGGGGTCGCTCTGACTGTAAGAAAACTTAAAGGCGAACTGGAAGGAGGCAAAGGGCCAAGACTTCCTCGGTGAAAATGCAAGACTCTCAGGTCATGTCGTCTGAAAAGGGACCAAAGAGCCACTTAAGCCGGCCCCGCCGCTCCCGCTGTCGCCACGCGGCCCAGATCCCGAGCGCATCTGAAAGACGGAGGCGTCTGCTGGGTGTGACCGAGACATAAGAAAACATAACAGACACTTACAAAAGTTACACCTGAAAAATCTCCACTCCAACTTCTGGTCGATGTGCTCAGCCAAAAGGTCACAGCTCGGAATTTGCTAGATAAATAAATGTTGGTGAGGCAGATGAATCACCGGAGAATTGGTGCATGGCAGCGAATGAATAACCTGCAAATGCCTCCCAAACCCCATTATTTCCACTTTTCCAGGAGCCCGAGATTCATGTCCCCGCATGCTGCCAGTTCATTACCGAGAAGCATCATCCCTCTTCCGCTCCCGCCGGGCAGCGCGCAGCCCCTGGAGGGCCCTTTAATGTTTAATTCCCCATCATCCGCTCCACTGAACAGCTTAATCTCTGCTTGTATGATCAATACTATATCAGTGTAAATTAAAATGACAATTTTAAAGTAATTAAGCCTGTTAATGCTCGATTCAAATGTCATTATTTGCACAAGGGATTGAGGAGAAATTACAGCGTGTCCAGGGTGACAGGAAGATGTCTGAGCTGCCTGGACGGGCCTCATGGAGCCACCGGGGGCTTCAGCAAAGCGGATTAACTCTGCCGCGCCCTGCCAGGCTACCTCTCCAATTTCTAAAGAGGATAACACAATTTGATAAATTTAATTCCAGCTACAAACTCAATTATTGTGATAATAGATGAAAACTGGGAGGAGATGCTATACAAGGCCCACATTTTAAAAACTACACTTGACTCCGGAATGAGATACAACAGTTGTGATTTGATTTGATTTGTTCTCTCTCTTTTGAAAACCCTTTAAATAATTTCGATGGTTGGAACAAGAGTGCGCATTGATTAAATGGCATAGCTCTGACCCAAATGGGGCCACAGCCCCACCGGTTCAGGTCACAGTGTAACGTCTGCTGCCGCTCGTAGCAGCCATTTTTAGACAGGCACAATCACATCATGCATTACGGGCTCTCGTAAACTGATATATAAACCTCAGCCTTGCCCATTCCCAGCTGGTCTGGCCCCAGCCCGGAAAGATGCGTCCGGCATTTTTTTCCTGAGTGGTGGGTGGGTGTGGAGGATTAATTTTAAAAGATTAAACAAACAAAAAATCGCCTTTGCTCGCCCAGTACCTGGAGCAATGGGCCCAGAGTACAAGTCAGACCCCCTGACTGATTCTCCTGCACAGGTATATTTCTCCACCTGAGCCACTTACCAGGGGTGGGGGGGGGGCACACACGGGGGACGGCGTCCACAGCACCGGAGGGGCTGTTCCAAGGGGACACCTGCCGTCCCTGGGCCTCATCCTTCAAGTCACCAATAAAAGCTGACAACCAAACATTAATATCAAGATGAAGAGAGAAGTGTAGCAGTTTCCATCTGAAAGATGTGAAAGCGCCCTGCGGTCCATCTCTCAGGGCCTCCTTGGACCATCGCGGACACTGGGCCATCCCAGAAGGCGGCCGGGAGCAGGAGAGCCGCCGCGGAGGGCCAGGGCCTCCCCGATCCAGGGCAGCTGAGCGGGCTTTGGAGCCTTCCGTCACCTGAATGTCCCTCCACTTTCTGCAGAGGAGGGAGGTTGTGGTCGGCACTTCCCCACCAGGGCCTGCATGTTGAACGGGCCTTGCCTGCTGCCCGTCTGTCGATGTGACAACAACTGGGACGCAGTGGGCACCGTCCCGCCAGCAGGATATGGCGGAAAATCCACGCAATCATAGCAGCATGTCTGCACGTGGTTCTCCTCTTTGGCTTCTAACTGCAAACATCCCGACTGCAGATTATCAGGTTCAAAGGTGAGGAACTAGACAGGAAGGAAGTTTTAATGATGCATTAAAATTAACCATGACGTGGAGGAGAGTCGGGCACGTGATATTTCGATTTTAAGGCAAACGCGGGGAGGGGCCATCAGGGTGCTGACATTCCTCCCTTTCAACCCAGAACACAATCATACAACGAGGAAACCCCCAAATCTCAACCCACTTTTCCTTGTAATAGTTAAAAAGCAGGACTTCTGAAAGGCAAGAGACACAAAATCAAGGGAAAGCCATGGGACACGCTGATTTTCAGGACAGGTATTTGTGTGAGTCTCAGAGGTGGTGTCCGGGGCTCTCGGGACACAAGGCACCCGGGAGGGCGGCTCTAGGTGGGAGGTGACGGGCTCGACACTGTGAGCCTTTCCTGAAAACACCAGGAATTCTGCAGGGAACACGGGACGCACATACAGTTTCCGAGCTCCGTCCGCTTTTCGTTTCCTCCTCTCCGACGGGCCTGGAGTAGGAACAGCTCAGCTGGTGGGACTCACCCTGAGGGGGCGCAGCCCGGAGACGCTGGCGCCCAGCCACCACCTCGGAAAGGTCTGGGCAGGGAGGGGAGGTCTGTTGACGGCTCAGCACCCGGCTGCACAGGGGGATGTGGAGCCCCTGCCAACAAGTCCCCCGCCGATGGGGGCCCTGATCCAGCACCAGCCCTGAGAGCCACGCCACGCCACCGCAGACGGCAGCCGCAGATGGCCCCCCGGCGGGACCCCTGCACCGGGCTTGCCCGACACCATTTCCTCTCTTTTGGGGGGCAGGGCTGGGACCAACAGGAAGCAGCACAGTCTGGATGGGCGAGTCTAACAGACATAAATCCAGAAAGGATGTGGCCGACACGCGGAGCCCAATGGCCACGTCCCCCACTGAGTTACAACCCATGGGCACCACGAGGCTTGGACGCGGAGGAGGACCTCAGCCAGCTGGCTGCGCGTGGCGGGCACCAGGCGGTGCTGTTCGCACACGTGGGCCTGGGGGTGAAGGCACAGCACAACCGGGGACCGGCCAGCAAAGCCCTGCACTGGCCACCCTCACGGTCCAGTGTGAGCACTAACGCCCGGACAGCGGACGCAGCTCCGTGCACGCAGTGGGCACGAGTCGGGCGCTGGCCAACGGCAGGCTGTCCTTCCCCGGAGACCCTGCACCTCGCTCTCCTCGACGGGCTTCGGACGGTCTACGAGGCAGAGCCCGGCCAGCCCACACCACCCCGAGCTCCGCCTGGACCCCGGCCTGTCACAGGAACTCAGGCGTCGCCCACACGGAAGGCTGGCCGATGCCCACCTCCCCGGGAGCCCCGGGGAGGCCTCAGGAAGCCCCTCCTCACCAGGCCTTCACAGGACCCTGTGCCCGCCCTCCTCTGGGAACGGGCTGTGAAACCCAATGGGCCACACTCCTGGGGCTCAGTTCCCGGCGTCTGCTGTCCAGCTGCAGGCGTCAGAGGAGGGGTCTGCTCGGAGGGCTCCTGGGGGTCCCCGGAGAGCATGAGGCTGGAGCCCCGGCGCAGTGGTGCAGGGTCCCGGGAGAAGGACGGGGGGGCTGGTAATCTGGGTGAGCTCAGGGCTGGGGGGCGGGGGCACGTCACTCAGGCTGAATGAACAGACAACAGGTAAACTGTGAGTCGACGGGACCACGCGTTATGTTCACTGTTTCACTGATTTCCTGTCAAAAAATGCTAACAAGCCTGAAAGTCCTTAAGAGCTTTACAATTTTTCAGTTGTTCACCAGGACATTCCAGGAGCTGCATTTGTTTCCAGGCGGCGGGTGACACGCGCTCCATCACACCTGTCTGCCCCTGACCGATCGCCACCCGGGCCCTGCCGCTGCCACCGACAGCCCGGCCCGATTCCCACCCAGAGAGCCGGCCGAGGGTGAGGGAAGGGCCCGGCCAGCGGCCTGCAGTGGTGGGACGGAAGCAGAGACAAACAACCGCCTGGATCAGGAAAACTGCCCCAAGCGGGGCTTTGGGCAAAGGAACAGGGGCCCCTTCACCAAGGAATCACATCAATACGGCCATGACCCTGCGCACACAGTGAGCGCTATGTAGGTGGGGGACAGCCTGGGGACACCGGGGCGGGCAAGCGCGGGCAGCTGTGTGATCAGCCTGTAGTGGGCGGGGGAGCCGCGGCCGCGATGGGGACCACTCCTACACCACACGGCTGCGCGTGGGCCACGTCCTGCACCGCCCCCCCCCCCCCCGGGAGCTTCTGCGTAGCCCCTCCCCACACCCAGCCTGCAGACTCCACGCCCGTCTCACAGGCCCCATCACAGGAATGTAAATCACGTGCAAATGGACTCGCCAACTACACACCAAAAGACAGCGCCCGCCAGCCCAAAGTAAGGAGAAAATGTGCACCAAAGTCAACACTACTTATTGCATTGAGTTGGAACAATGCTACATTCAAAATCAGTAAAGGCTTATTTTACCTAAAGAATGAATTTTACACTGATAATATCTGCATAGGGCACATGTGACATTGAAACTTATGCACACTCTGCTGTTACTTCTTGCAGAACGTTAAGTTTCCTCCATCATAAGACGTGCAGAACAATTTGTGTGGCTTTTACCTGGAGTCAGCTTGTAATGGAAATATCCTTTTTCAGTTAAATCATTTAAAGTTTGACTGCTTATGAGCCATTAACCACATGACTAGATACTTTTTACAGTGTTATTGATGGATACAGAAAACTGTATAGACTTAAAGTTTGCAATTAGATGAGGAGTGACATATCTACACACCTGTGAAACCAGCACCACAATCAAGGTAACAAGCACGTCCATCACCCAGGGTGCGGGGGCTTCCCTGTGTCCCTTGGTCCCCGGATCCCTCCAGTCCCTGTCTGAGGAAACCACTAACTACTTTCTGTCATTGTAGATCAGTTTTCGTTTTCAAGATTATACAAATGGAGCCACACAGAATGTGTGTTTCGTCTGGCGTCTTTCACTTGGCATCATCTCTACATCCATCCGTACCATCTCCTGTATCAACAGTTCTTCACCTTTCACTGCCGAGTGGTGCTGTAGCCGGTCTATCCACTGATCTGCTGGTGGATGTCTGGGTCATCCGCAGTTTGGGGGTAAAGTTGCCATAAACACTTATGTACAGTCCTTGTGTGGACATGTGCTTTCATCTTTCCTAGCTGGGTACCTAGTGGTGGAAAGGCTAGGTCATGTGGTAGGTGTATTTTTGACTTAAGTGTTTCCCCAGTGGTTGTGTGACCTGACATTTCCGCTGTAGCAATATCTGAGAGTTCAGCTCTTCCTCACCCTCTCCAGCCCTTGACGTGACGTCTTCTCACTTAAGCCAGTAGTGGAACAGTTGTGATCGTTAACAAACAGTGTGCTCTTCGTCGCACTGCTCTAGTGACTAATGGTGTTGAGTGTATGTTCACATACTTATCTGCCATTTCTATACTTCGTCCGGTGAACTGTCTGTTCAGACCTTTCAGAAATTCAGTTGTCTGGTTAGTACTGATTTGTAACAGTTCTTTATATGTAGCACTCTAGATAAAGTCCTTTATCAGAGATATTTTGCAAATATTTTCTCTTTGGCTGTGAACTATTTTTGTATCTTTTGAAGAACAAGTGTTTTTCATTTTGACGATAGCTTAATGTTTTCTTTAGTAGTAGTTTGCGCTTTTTTGTGTCATATTTAAGGACTCGGCCAAAGCCAGAGTCACTAAGATTTCCTCCTATGTTTTCCTGTAGAAGTTTTACGGTTTTAGCTCTTAACGCCATAGGTCTGTAGTCTGTTTGGGTTAAATTTTCATAAGTTTTAAAGTAAGGATTGAGGCTTTGTTGTTGTACATGGCCATCTGTTACAGCACCAGCTGGGAAAAGATTATTGTCCCCACACTGAGTTGCCCCAATACCTTCGTCAAAACTCAATGGTGGGCTGGGCCTGTTTCTAGATTCTCCATTTTGATCCATGATCGATTTCTCTCGTTTTACAAGACTACACTGTCCTGAGTACTGTAGATTTATAATAAATCTTAATCAGGTAGTGTAACTCCTCCATCTATGTTCATTTTCAAAGTTGTTTTGGCTAATCTAGGTTCTTTACATTTCCATATAGATTTTAGAACCAGTTTGTCAACGTCTCTTAAAAAAAAAAAAGAGTCTGCTCTGATTTTGATTGGTACTGCACTGAATCTTTACATAGATTTTTGGAGAAATGACATCTTAACAATACTGAGTCTTTCAATCCATGAACATGGTATACCTCCCCATTCTTCTCTAATTTATCTCAAGAGTATGTTGTCGTGCTTATCTTTGGCCTCAGTTACTCTGAATATGGCACATTTTGGTGCTACGATAAATGGTCATGTTATTCAAATTTCATTTTCCACCTAGATCATTTACAAGTTGACAGCTTACAAGTTGTACCTACATGACTAGATTTTAAAGACATAAACAAAATACTTTTCCATTAGCAAATCCATTCTGACTCTTCATGAAAGCACTGCATTTAGTATTGTTTCTCCCTGAAGGAGATATTGTCCTCATTACATTCAATGCAGTCAATTCAGTAAAGCTGATCTCAAGCCTCAAACAATTTGCCCTTGGCTCTGGACTGTGTTTTCAAAACTACAGCACAGAGGGGTGGAGATATGCATTTGGAGGTGCAGTGTGGTTTGGCTGGAGTGAAAGGGTGTGTGTGCAGGGACGGGGGCTGTCAGCTGTACTCCAGGACTGGTCACACCCTGGCTTCCTCATCCCAGGGGACTCAGAGTCTGCACTGTCTTCACATCCTGGGTTCGGCCCATTTCTCCTCAGTGTTCACTAGGGGACACGCCCTGGATGGCTCAGCCTCAGAGAGAGGAAGGCACAGAGTCAAGAAAATAAAACCAAAGTGGGTCACTACTTCTGGTGCACTCTGGGTACTGATTTCAACAAGAACTTCAAAGCCACATCTATAGGCCTTTCACATTCCAAACAACCCGCCCATCCCTTCCCTGCCTCTCTGATGGCCTTACCTCTTTTCCCAAAACTCTGCAATGGTTCCCTGCCGACCACTCAAATTCCTCTGCCTGATGCTCAAGGAATCTCCAGGATGCTAGCCTCCTCCCTCACTGTAATCTCTCTCAGACAGCCTGTGTTCAACGGTTGGAACTACCCCCATGCACTGCCCACAGCTGCCTCTGTGCATCAGCGCACAAATCCACATGCCATCTCCCTGAGGCCAGGCCACCCGAGCACCACCTCCACCTGCTCCTCGGCACATCTCCTCTGAGGTCACCAATAAGGGAAGGAATCTCTTCCTGCTATTTCTTTTCTTTAAAGTTTGTCTTAAAAAGTCACAGTTCTGCAAAGCTTTACAATGGAAAAATAGCAGTGCCCTGACCATTTCAAGTTTCACTCCCCAGAGGCTATTACTCTCTTTTAATTGTTTCCTTTGGCAGGTCCCTCTGTATCTCTAAAGCTTACAATGCTACTTCTTGATTTTCTAGTCTTCAATATTGACTACTGATTTTTCCACTGTGGAGGATGAGGATTTAATCCCTTTACACCATCTTCCTCCTTCATTCACGTGACACACACACATATACACACACACACTATTCCTCATCCCCATCCTCCAGATAAAAACACATGTTTACTTAAATTAATAATCAGTATTTATATCATTATAACTTTGAAAATGCTCTTCACAATAGAACCAGTTATTTCATTGCAACTGCTTTTCCTCTCCTGAACCGCTCTTTGTTTTCCCTGGAGTTCGTTACCATCTTCTTTTTTTGTTAACTGAGTTCTTTAATGTACATTTATCATAAGTTATTCACACACTCTCTAAACCTCATCTCAGTATGTTTCCACATCAATCTCACCTGCTTGGAGACTCCCTCTCATAAATTTAACCAGCTGCATGACTGCTCTCTCGCCTATTACATGGTTATCCTCCTGGGATCTCCCTTCACTACTGACCTGGGGGTTCCCTTGAGAGCTGAGAATCAGGCCTAGCACAGAGGAGCACACATCAGTGTTTCCCAAACTGGACAGAAAGGGCGTCCAGTCTTCACGCCCAGGGAGCCAGGTAAGGCGCTCTGCTAAGAGCCCAGGAGACACCTGGCCGGGGCGGAGGTAAGCAACCCTCACGTCTGAGCTCTCTGCTCCCGCCCTCAGGGGAGATGGCGTGCTCAAACCCCTGCATCCTGTGCTTCCTGGATCTTTGGGTAGAAAACCAAAGCTTCCTGACAGAGGGCACTGGGGACATACTATTTTAAAAGGCCTTACATATCTGAAGTACCATTTTCATTTTTCCCTGCCTGCACGTTTATAAGCTGGCTGGATGGGAATTCTGGATGGAAATTCTGGCATGCCAGAGGTTAAGGTCTGTCTTTTGCCTTCCAGTGTGGCCTTGGAAGTAGGCGCTGCCAGGGTCCCTGCCCCTCTGGCCCTTGCCCTTCCCTCAGAGTTGCCCCATGGGGCCTCGATGCTGGGTCTTTATGCCCTCACTCCCTCAGTCACCAGGGTGGGCTGCCCAGGCAGGACATGGCCTCAGGGGGAGGCAGGCAGGGGAGGCCACCCAGGACCACGTGCCCCACGGCCAGCAGCAGGCCATCCCCAAAGGGGCCCGGGGAGCACATCTCCGAGTCTGCCCTGGTCTTGTGCCCACGTGACTGCCCTGCCTGGACTGCCCTTTCCCCCTTCCTTCCCCACCCACTCCCACACATCCTTCAGGGTCTCACTAAATGCCGTCCTCAGAGCAGCCTGCTCTCCACTCCTGTCACCATCAGGCCCCGCGGGCGCTTCCGGGCAGCAGACACGGGCACATCAGCTCTCTTCACACCTCACAACTGCACAGCTGTGTGTTTGCCCCAGCGTCCGCGAGGGCAGAGAGTGTGAGGATGTCAGATCACACATAGGGTCACATGCAGCATGTCACACGCTGTGGGCTGAGTGTCGCGTGTCTGCTCACTGGAGTGTGCAAGCTCCACGAGGGCAAAGAGCGTGAGTGTGCTGTGTATAGCGCATGGGGAATCGCAGGCAGCGTGGCGTGTGTCCTGCGTCTCTGCGTCCGTGGCACCCGCAGTAGGCCCAGCACACAGAGCACAGCACGTGTGTCCTGCAGCCAAACTGAAAGGCTCCACCGCACCTTCGAGCCCCCTGCCGAGAACAGCAGACTCAGCTCTCAGAAGGCCGACACCTGTGGTCTCGGCTCGGCGCGTGCCGACACACCAGCAGGACCGGGCCAAGCCTGCCGCACGGAGCCTTCTGCAGCTGCCCCCGGGCAGTCTTCTTGGTCTTTGGTGGGAAATGGAGGGCAGTGTTCCGAACTTCCTACGGCAGCCAGCAAGCCTCCCGGGTGCACCTGAAGGGCACGTCATCCTCCGAGACACATTTTCTCATCTGAAACGTGGCTTCTGGGGGGAAGTGGTGCCCAAAGCGAGGGGCAGGTACCAGTGCTCCAGAAATGGGCATTACGGCTGGAAAACAGGACCCAGGACTGGACACTCAGGGGTGTCTGGCACTCGGACAAGCTCCCTGCTAGACAGGGGTCGTCTCAGCCCCCAGAGGGCAGGCCACGTGTCCAGGATGGCGGGGCTCCTCCCACCTCCCACCCAAAACCCCGACTGGCCAACGCCACACCTGGGGTCCTGCACCCTGCCATCGTGCTGGTACAGCAGCCATTGCCATGTCCCCCTCACTCCACCACCTCCAAACAGGATGGAGAAAAGCAGTTCCTTCCTCCTGGACCCTCCATCCCTCCCAAACAGGCCCGCCTAGACCCCCGAGGGTTCTGTCCTCTGCGGGACCCAGTGACACCTCCATGCCCCAGCCGGTGGCCCTCCTTCCCTCTGGCCAGCACGCCAGCCACTCTCAGAAACGTCTCCAGCCTTCCCGACCTGGCCTGGCCTGGGCGGCGGTCAGGACCCCAGGCTCTCGGGCAAGGCACTGAGGCAGCCTCGTGGCCTGGGATTCAAGTCCAGGTGAGGCAGACAAGCCTCCACGGCCTTGGCCTCCTCCTGCACCCAGTATGGGCAACCGTGGGCCGCGCGAGGATGCCGGGAGAGGGCTTCCATGGAGGGCTCCCGCCGGAGCAGACACGGGGCCCTGCACGTGTGCTTTCCGTGGCACCAGCACTCAGCATCACCTGTGGGACGGCCCACACAGGACCTGCAGTCACTGCTTCCCATGGCCACAAGCAGGCACACAGGGGCCCTCTTGGAACTAAGGGCCGCACGGTGGCCTTGGGCACACAGAGCGTGGGGTGGGGCAGCGCACCACCCCCCCTAGGGCCCTAGGCACAGCCCCCTTCTTCCTGCCACCCCGGGGTCCAGCCCAGGGAACTCTCACGCCTGGCGGTGCCCTGTTCCAGCCACCAGTGGGAACGGCCACTGGCTCTCGGGGCAGTGACCCGCTGTCGGCCACGAGACACGTTTAAAGTCTGCCAAGTCTTCCCAGGTGAGTTTTCACCTCACAACGGCCCCACAGAAGGCGCCACACAGCACTTCCTCTGTCCTTCCCGAGTGGCCCCCAGTCCCCAGCCCTCCCGCCTTCCTGCCAGGCCCGCAGACCCAGACTGTGCGGCGACCCGATGCGCCCAAGGTTTTGGGGCCTCTGGAGAGGAGAGCCTCTGGAAGCACCCGGCCTGGCGTCTCCTGGGCTCCCAGAAGATCACCGCACCCAAGACTCAAGCCACGTTGTTGCAGACGGCTCTCGGACCCCCAGGGTCACACCCCGGTGGGCAAGTGGGTTTTCAGAGGCCCCGGAGGGCTCTGCCCCACCACTGGCCCTCAGCCAGGACACAACCAGCTCCGTGGAACGCACAGCCAGATCAAACTAGCCCGGCCACTGTCCTCCCCGCTTGATAGCCCAACGCCAGCTCATCCGTTAGAGGGAAATAAAAAAGTCGAGCCTAAATGCATAAAAAATTATGATGGAAGCCCTAAATAAGGCCCAGGCTGCAAAGCCTATTGAGTCAAAAATCAATCAATCAATGAACAAGTGGATTAGGCGCACCTCATAAGCCCCAAAGAAATAATTCGTCCAAACGCTGGGATTTAACAGTCGAGGACCAAATTACGACACTTTTAGGAAGTAAATAATGAAAAATCAATTTAAAGAAAAAACAGATCAAGAACCCTGGGCTCTGGCATGCGGACACATTTATTGCTGAGTGCCATCTCTCGGCTGACCCGAAAACTTCGCAAGGTGTTTATTTACTTTCAGCACCTTCCAGAGATCAATATTTTTAATTTGGATCCGAGTTATTATTTTTCACATCACAGCAGCGGGGAGCAGAGTAAAGTGGCTCATATTTTAGTGCTAAAAAGATCGATATGACAGTTTCACCTTCCCTGCAGCCCCTGCCGCTGCCCGGCCGCACATCACCACGTCCCACGGGGCTGCAGGGGCCGCAGCGGGAGCGGCCGTCCCCCACACCCGAGGCCGACAGCCGTGATTTAGCTGAGCGTGGAGGGCCCGGTGCCCTCGGAAAACCAATCTTGCTTCCCTCACTTTATCAGGCCTGTCTGGACCCACAGGCGGGGCGAGAGGCTGGGAGGCGGGGCGAGAGGCTGGGAGACGGGGCGCGGCCGGAGGGGCCCCTAAAGCAGGTCGGTTCCCGCATCAGGATGCGTTTGCCCCCTCCCCTTCCCTGGATCAGAGAACGTCAGTAAAAGCTCCATTACTTTTCTATAAATTTCCCCTGAAATCTTACCCAGGAGAGCAGAGACAGGGAAGGGGCAGGTCTCGGAGCAAGGAGCCAGGAGGGTCCAGGAGGGCGTCTCCTCGGAAGGAGCGTGGCTTCCGGCCTGACCCTGCACAGGCACTGGGCCACCAAGGGGCGGGGGGAGGGCCCTGTGGCACGACGGAAAAGAGCAGCTGCCACCACGGCTGGAAGGCAGGCCCAGACCCTCCTGCGCCGCCGAGGCCAGCACGGACCCTCCACACTTGTGCTCCGCCGGTGAGGACAGGAAGCAGCCCCCAAAGCAGGGAGGAGAAGGAAGAGGGAACTGCTTTGGTGGCGATCTGCCTTCATGGGGTCCCGGGCCCAGGAGCCACCAGCATGGACGGTGGAGGGAGTGGGAACGTGGATGGACCCTCCAGGGCGACGACCTCCTTGGGGCACACACAGACCCCCACGCCCACCCCAGGTGCCAGGGCCTGTCCCTGGGCCTCCTGGTCTGACGTGGAGGGAGAAATGCCGTCAGGCCACTGCGCGCTCTTGGCCTGGGGACCCAGGGACAGGTGGGTTTGCAAAGCGCAGCTTTAGGCCAGGGATGGAGAGGTGCTTCCCGGAGGGGCCTGAAAGGGTCGCTTCTCCCAACTTCAACATCACCCCCGCCCCCGACCAGCGAGGCCACGGTCCCGGGAAACCTTTGTGAGCCTTGAATTTGTGTCACTGGGTTTCTGGTCTGGCCGCACTCTCACCCCACAGGAAATGAAGCCCACCCACGCGCCTCCTTCCAGGGGCCAAGTTAACCGCGGATGAAGGTGGAGGCCGGTGGTGGGAAGCGGAGGAGGGTGAGCCTGGGACCCTGGGCAGTGCGGGGCCTCCAACTTCCAGGCGCAGCCCCGGAGCCCCTCCCCGCGCCGGCCTTCCCAGTGCCCTGGGGACACAGGTGCCGGCCACTGCCGGCTGCTGACCCGTCTGCCCAGACGCAACCCCACTTTCCGCGCTTTGAGGGGAAGTCGGAACCACCGCGTGTTCAGGCAACACCACGGTCACCAAAGCCGTCCAGGGCGCCCGCGCTGGGCACTCTCCCAGTCCGCGGACGCCCGTGTGGCTGCCCCGACTGCATGGCTCCCCCTGGGCCCACGACCCCGGCCCCAGGGGGAGCCCTCCACCAGCCTCCAGCCCGCGCTCCCCGGGCATCACATCCACTGGACAGACGGCCACGCGGCTCAGGTCCTGCAGGCTGACACCAGACAAGGGGGACTCGCGAAGGTGCCGCCAGATAGGCCCCTCCTGGCACGGACGTGCATGGGGCTGACGCGGTGCCACTGCGGGAGGGGAGCGGAGGGGAGGGGAGGGGTGAGGCCATGGCACGGGGCAGCCATGCCCACCCCGCCGCAGAGACGGTGGGGGCTGCCCGCCCTCTGAGGAAGCGACGCCCTCCAGGCTCCCCACCCAGTCACCCGAGCAGGCCAGGTCGGGAGGCCCTGGGGGTCCTGCCCAGCAGGCTGGAGCTGATGCCCGTGGCTGCCAGCTGCTCCACCAGCAGGTGCTTTAGGGAGAAAACCAAGCAAGGGCCTGCGCCTGCACCTCACGTGCTCGCAGCGCCAACCCTCTGTACCGGGGGGCTCCCCAGGGACTTGCGTCAGCCCCACCCTTCAGGTGGCCCCTCTGGTGCTGCACGTTGGGGTCTCTGGGCCAGGCTGAGTGTCCTGCCTCAGGAGTGAGGCGTCCACCCCATTCTCCTCCCCTTCTTCATCACAGGTGACCAGGTGTGGCGGGAGGATGCGGGGTCCCCAGGTGAGGGGGGCACGTGAGTGGCCACTGGCTGTGCCTGCTTGGAGCCTTCACCAGCCCTGAGAAGCCCTGAACTTACACTGATAAACAGCCCACTCTCCTTCCTCTGAGGAAAGTCCCAACCCACCTTGGGGCCCATCCTGGTAACTGAGAAGGTTTCTTCCAAGCATTCTTGTACGAATCACTTTTCTGACAAAGTCAGTCACAGGTTCACATCACGTGCCCGACACTAACGCTCTTCCACCGGACTCCATGGTTAAATCCAATGATGTACAGGGGGGTGCTCACACAGCCACTGCTGACGCCTCTGTCATGAGCACGCATGACAGACGCGGGGAGCCAGGCCCTGGGAAGGGGCGGGATGTGCGTATGAAAAGCAGGGGCACTGGAGGGAGGAGGGAAGGGAGAGGCCCGGGAGGAGGCAGGCTAGCACTCTGACCTCTCCTGGGGCAGCCGGTCCACGGGGCCTGCGAAGCAAGGGCACCCGGGGAGGGCAGGGCTGGTGCAAAGGGCCTGCAGTACCTGCAGGCGACGGAGGAGGGAAAGAGCAGGATGGAGGGTGCGTCGGGGTGGCAGCCACCTTCCTCGGGACGCGGGCCTGCAGAACGCGGCACCATTGCGGTGCAGGAGGGACGGCTGAGAGACAGCCGTGCCCCCTTCTCTTGGTCTCCTCTGCATTTTTCTTTTTAAAGGCATTTTTTTTAAAGTTTTTTTTTCACGTGGACCATTTTTAAAGTCTTTATTGAATTTGTTACAATATTGCTTCTGTTTTACGTTTTGGTTTTTTGGCTGCCAAGCATGTGGGATCTAGTTCTCCAACCAGGGATCGAACCCGCACCCCCTGTGCTGGAAGCGCAGAGTCTTAACCACTGGACCACCAGGCAGGGAAGCCCCCTCTCCTCTGTGTCTGCAAACGTCCTACAGGCGCAGGCGAGGATCAGCCGGCTGAGCGGGACGTGGCCCCGGGCCTCACCCCACGCCTGGCGTCCCAGCAATAACCGGGCTCATCCCACCACGTGGTGCCTGGGAGGGACTCAGGAGCCGCCGTGGGAACAGGGAGCGGGTGGGTCAGGCCTTGAAGGTCCCCCGCAGCCACACCTCAAGGGACCCCGCAAAGGGCTCACAGGAGTGGCCTCTTCTGGGCACTCCTGCTTGCGCTCCCTGGAGACGGTCACCTTCCGTGAGCGCACCTGGCATGGCGGGAACAGAACCCGCGTCTGGACTCTCCGGGGGATTAAAACTGGGCCACCTTTGCGTCTTTCAGGCAAACACAAAATCACTGGGGGACGTCGGGCGTCGACGTCGGCCAGGAGACCCAGGGTGTTTACCACCTCACCACGGAAAATGCTTGGGCGAAGGCTGTCCGGGGCGCTGGCTGCACAGCCCCACCCTTCCTCTGCTGGGCGCCCCGTCCGGAAGCCCACGTCCGCTCTGGCAGTCTTGGGCAGGGGGCGGGGCTGGGGACGGCGGGTGCCTGGGGGGCAGCCCCTCCCTCGGGGGCTCTCCTTCACTGTCGCGTGCCCTCCAGCCCGCCCCTGCCCCCACCTCCCCAACCATGCCCCGCATGAGCCTTCTGTCTTCCCAGCCTCCTCTCGGGGAAACTCGCCCAACCCGCGGTCTTCAATGCACGTACACCCCGATGGCCTCGAGGTCTGTCCTCAGGCCAGCACCCCCCGTGAGCTCACACTGGTGCACCCGTGGCTCTGGACCCACGCTGGGGGCGCCCAGGGCATCCACGTCCAGCCCACCACTGCATCCTGGCCCCTCTGCCCTAGGACACCTCCTTCCCTGCTCAGAGCACGGCTGCCGGGCACCGGCACGCACTGGCACCAGCCCAGGCCCCGGGCAGCACAGGGAGCAAGGCTGCGGCTCCCGGACTCTGGATTCGAGGAGGAAGACACAGTAATCAGAAGGCCAACCCTAAGCACACCAAGGTGGCCGGTGCCCAGAGACGAGGGGGGCCCGGGGTCTGAGGTGCTGCAGCAGGCTGCGAGCTCCCTCCGTCCCGTCCGGCTCACCCGTGGCTCTGTACACGCCCAGGGCCAGGTCCCTGGCCCATGATGGCGGTTAATGAGTTCCCGGGAACGGGACGGGCGATGTCAGCACGCCAGGCTGGTGGCATCTCTGAACGAACAGACTTCCAGTTCGACTTTCCCGAAGGACATGCAGCCGGGCAGGGCCTGAGGGACGGTGGCCCACCGCAGGACGCCCAGTGGGGGACACTGCCTCCTCAGGCCTGAGCAGACCAGACGAGCCACGTGCTTAAGTGAGCGGCCACTCGGGACGGCTCTTAGGAGCAGACAAAATTTACCATAATCGTTTTATTCAAGTGTAAAACTTGCCCTTCCAGCAGCTCCTGCTCGGGATGGGAAATGCTGTTTTGCCGCCATCTCCTGGTGAAAATGAGCATCTGCAGGCTCCTGGTGTGCCACCGACCCCCCCACCCCCCCAGCTCGCTGCCCACCCAGCCACAGCTCCTCCAGGCTGCAGACCCTGCTGGCCCAGAGCCCCCCCAGGACGCCGAACCCCAGGACACAGCCCCCCCAGGACGCCGACCCCCAGGACACAGCCCCCCAGGACGCCGAACCCCAGGATGCCGACTCCCAGGACACAGCCCCCCAGGACGCCAACCCCCAGGACACAGCCCCCCCCCAGACGCCGACTCCCAGGACACAGCCCCCCCAGGACGCCGACCCCCACCCCCCATCGTTCTGCTCATCACCAGGTGCAGCTGCACGTTCAGCTCTTTCTGGGAACAGGCTGCAAGTTTCTGATCCCTATTAATACCTGTGACAGCATTTATGTACAAGATAAATTCATTTCAATTTCCTTTTTCAATTAATGGCCTATTATTTGAACCACACTCAGCTAAAAATATTGCTCCAATGCTATTAATCTTGTAAAAATTAAATTTTCCTCCCTCTGACAGCCAGAGGCCATCAGGCGTGGGCGAGAGGGTGGCCATGCACCTGGCCAGCGCTGCCCAGGTCCCCTCCAACAGGACGTCCAGGGGACCCGGCAAAGGCGGTTCCACGCACGACACGCTGAAGGGGCGATGGACGGGCACGATGGGGCCGGGGCCGCAGGGCCAGGGCCAAGCAGGATTTTATCACAAACCATTACGGTCCCAGTCAGGAGACGGGTGACAAACACACGCCTCCCCCGGGGAAGAGTCTGGGATGAGGTCCAGACCCGGAGCGTGGAGCACCGCTGGCCATTCCCGCCGCCCCCACCGCCCGCCCCGGGAAACATGCCCACACTGGACTGTGGTTGCAGGAGGGGACCGCCGGCAGGACAGCAACCCTGGAAGGCAAGCCACGCCACAGCCCCGCAGGGCCAGCCGACACACCGCCCCCCCTCCTTGGTCAGGCGGGACCTCCATCCTCAACTCCCAGACACTGTGCAGTCCCGCAGACACCTGGAGCCACAGCCTCAGGGCCTCAGACCTGGGCTCATCCCCATGTCTGATGCGGCGCCGTCCCGTGCAGGCTCAGTCCTGCCCAGGGCGGTGCCAGCCCTGAGCGCCGTCCCAGGCTGGAACCAAGCAGGGTGGCCCTGTCACCGACTAACGTGCCATCAGCGTACTTAAGACCAAGAGAGGGAAACGCTGCCGGTTCTAATTGAGAGATGCTGTGGGTGTTAGATGCACCCTGGTCTCAGATGTAAGTGTGACAATCGACTCGTGGAAGAACAGACTGGAGGTAATATCGTCCTTAGGTACGTACCTCCATGCACCAACCGGACAGGAAGATCTTCTGGGCGTGTCATTTGTAGTGTCTGCAGTGGTTGCAGATTACTCCACCATGTGGCTGGTCCACAGTGTAAAAATACCTAATTCTGGGTACTTAAGATTACTTCCAACTTTCGTTATCAAATAATTTTTGATGACCATCCTTATACACAACAGTTTGTAAGACGGCCACTTCTCCAGTGATGCTGCTGAGTGATGGGAATGCTCTCTGGCAGGTTTCTGTATTCCATTGCAAATTGTGAAATCACATTTTAAGATAAATGTCCAGGGATGAGGAAGACCAAAATGGAGCTCTCAGCCCCCAGGCGCCTCCAACACAAACCTTTTCTCAGCCCACCAAGCATTTGGCTGGAGGAGAGACGCAGGTTTTACGTCAGCATGTCACAACAGGTGACACAAGACAGACCACGGAGAACTAGAAAACTCAGCATTTCAAAAAACTATGGAAAACTTCCACAGACAGACAGACAGAGACAGTGGGAGCTCCTGGCCTCCCTGAGGCCACAGTTTCTGTGTACAAGAACCAAGGCCCCGTCCACTGACAAGCTGATACCCAGCTTCACTGTTGACTCAGCCCCAGGTGCACGTAGAGCCCCACGGGGCACGGAGGCCGGCGCCAGAATAGCTCCCTCAGCGGATGGATGGCCTCTGCCCCAGGGAAACAAACGCCTCCACTCTCCCTCGGCCACCCACCCCTGCCTCGATCTCTGGTCCACTGGGGAAGGTGTATCAGATATGTCAGCCTTTCTGAGGAATCAGTTTGATTTCGTTGATTTTCTCTAATACTCTATTTCACTGATTTCTGTCTTATTTTCTGATTTCCTTTCTTGTACGGGCGTTGGTTAAATGTGCTCTTCGTTTTAAAAACTTCTAATGTAAGCATTTGTTGCTAGAAATTTCCCTCTAAGCACCACTTTAGGTGCATCTCACAAATTTTGAAGGTTTTTAGCTTGTTTTCCGTGTAATTGGAAATAATTTCTAATGTCCTTTGTGACGCGTGGGTTATCTACAAGCTTCTTGTTTATGTCCAAATATCGGGGGCTTATCTCCAGATACGGCTTCTGTCTGCTCCTAACTGAGCTCCTCTGTGTGACCTCAATCTCCTACACGTGCTGAGCTGCGTTTTCGGCTCCGATGTCGGTGTGTGGAACGTTCCATGCGCACACACAGGCCGAGACTAGTCCAGGCCCCAGACCGTCTGTGCTCTGGCCGCCAGGGTGGGAATGCCCGAGTCCTCGAGGACGGACCCCCTCCCAACCACCGGCGACCCTGCACCCACCCCGACAAACGTCAGAGCAACACTCGCCTTCCCAGGGAAGAGAGTGGAGGCCGCCTCACCCCTCGGCATGCCACGTGCCACGTGCCACATGCCCTGTCCACGTCCCAGGGCTGCACGTGCAGCCGCCAGCCCCGTGTCCCACGGAGGCCCGTGAGCTCACGCCGGCTGTCAGGGACTCTGCCAGCCTTTCCGCACACGTAGCTCTGACACGGGTACCCGCACGATGGGCTGCCACATCCCCCTGGGGAGCTGCCCCCGGCGCCCTGGCCCCGTCACAGCCCTCGCTCTGAGGGCTCCTTTGGTATCAACTTGGCCACTCCTACCTTCTCAGAACCCGTGTGGATCGTCTTTTTCTTCATCTTTTTACTTGTAAAATACCCATCTTGCCACCTAAAGGAGACTGTGAGGACCCGAGCATGGTGTCCACGAGGCAGAGGCGACCAGGGCCACGGTGGGCCATGGAGCTCTTCTGGCCGAGCAGGGACCAAGGTCTCTGAGAGGGGGAGGCGACGAGGGGCCCCGCTGACCCACCAGCAGCAGCCCGGGGACGATGCTGCCCGCCTGACGCTTGTCACAGTGACTGGCTGGATCTGTGGGGTTTACACATTGTACCAAACTCTGACAGATCCCAGCCATGACCTTTTCCAGCCCTTTCCTCTCCTGGCCCTCCTGGCGCTCCAGAGACACCACCTGACGTCCTGGCACTGGGCGACGCCCATTGCCAAGTCCTTCTTTCTCCACAGCTCCTGCGGCTGCGGCCCTTCAGGGCGCTCTTCCTGACGCCGTGGCCCTAATCCACTGATAACGATGTGGTTCTCATTCCAGATGCTGCAGCTTTCATCTGGATAAGTCCCACTTGGGGAAAGCATTTTTATTTGCAGGATGAGCTGCGGAGAGGGAGCCGTTAGGGAGAAAGGGGAGGGGGGGGCTGCGTCCCCACCCTCGAGGCCTTGCTGGGCCCGCCACCGTGGGGTGAGGCCCCTGCAAATGCGGGGAGGGTCCCCCCGGCGAGCAGCGTGGCAGAGGCAAGACCCCTGGATGCAGGCAGGATCTTGCAGATGCAGCTAAAGGCAGAGACACGAACCCGCAGCCCATGACCACCTCGTAACTGGCATCAGACGCCCCGAACTTAAGGCCTGAAACCTGGCAGGAGGCCCTCTAAGCAGAGGGGAAGCGCGGTGGCACCTCTGCCCCGGCCGCTCTACGCAGGACGCTCTTCCCAGCCCCCGCTCCCCGCATGCAAGCCCCGGTCCAGGCAGCGGGCATATGGTCACCTGCTGCCAGATCCCTGGGCCAGGGATGCCTTGAGGAGGGGACCCAGCCACCGGCACCTGCACCTGCAGCAGTGGACGGCATGAGGGGAAGGCCGCGGAGGACAGATGACACAAGACGCCAGGGAGCACAGGTGGCCTCAGGGCTCCCCAAAGACGGTGAGAGCCTCCCACCAGCAACGGCCACTCAAAGCCGGCCGACCTTGCTGCTCTGAGACGCCCCCGCCTGGCCCTGCACCCGGCACACCCGTGGCCACCACACCAGCCGGGGTTGCTTCCCCAGGCATCCGCCGTCCCCCAGACCACTGTCACACTGTAATTCACGCACAGCCGCCTGTGCCCGTGGCAGAGCTGGCCACCAAGTCTCTTTACGTAATCAGAGGATGGCAGCTCCAGCAGACTCTTGGCTTGGCCAATGCTTACTCCACGGAAGGAAAGTGTGCTCACCGTGAAGTGTTCCTGGGACTCGTAGTTTTCATCCAGGTAGACCCGCGCCCTGTTATACTCTTTCATCGCATCACCGGACAGCAGTTCTCTGGAAAGAAAAGAGGGAGCTGTTTAACGCACAGCCACATGGACACCGCACCCTCTTATAGGAGCGCTTACGAAGCACAGGAATGGCAGCTTGAAAACCATGCTTTATGTTGTCCTGAAAACAATAGCATCAGGAGGGGAAGGAAGGAAGGGGGGAGGGGAGGGGGAGGGGGAGGGGAAGAGAGGCGAAGGTGGCATAAACTGAGACCCACTATGCACCCTCAGCGCAGGCCGCTCCATGACGGCCATGAGATGAGCAGGATGGGGGCCCCTCGGGAAGCTGACACGGGGAACTCACCCAGGGCCACACGCCAGGAAAGCTTGAGTCCACAGCCTGTGGGGCGTCCTGGCTGCTTGCGCCCTGTCCTCACAGAGGCCACACACGCGCCCCCAGGCCTGGGCAGTCCCGCCCGCATTCACTCCTCACGCGTGACCAAGTGGCCAAGGCTTTGCAGCAAGAAGGAGGGAAGGGTCTCCAGACGCCCCTTATGAACAGGCTCCAGCCCTGACTGCACACCTCATGGCCACACTTTGTCACCAGAAAAGCCTTCAGCAGGCAACCTCGCCACCACCTCTACAGACATGGCCGGGACAGAGCTTCCGTGCACCCTCAAGTTCTGTGATGGCGCCGGATGGACAGAGGTACCCGACCCCGCTGCCGACCAGTGCCCCGGCAGGGGGTGGAGGACGTGGGTGCCGTGTGACCAGCCAGCACTCAGGGCAGGAAGAAGAGGGGCTCCAGCTTTAAGGAGTGACAATGAGGAAGGCAGGAAGGAATACGGAGGAGGGGAAGGAAGAAGATAAGCCTTGAGAGGATCAAACTAGTCCTCAAGCACCTACCTGCCTGCTGGGATGAACCCCAACATGCTTTAGGGGGCGAGGCAAGACACAGACACGAAACACACACAGCAGCAGAATCAAAATTACTGACATGTTGAAGGAGCAACAAATATGACCCAAAATCTACGAAAAAAGGCAACAGAAACGGATGCAGAAAGGATAAAAATGATGGGGTTTGCTAAAAAGAAGCTTGCAATAGCTACTATAAATGTAACCAAAGATTTAAAGGAAAACATGGACACAAATGAAAGTTCTAGAGCTGAAAAATACAGCCTCAGAAATAAATTCACTGAATAGGCCTAACAGCAGATTAATAAGACGTAAAAAAGAACGGACACAACTATATCCAAACTGGAGCAAAGAGGGAAAATGGACTGAAAAAAAAAAAAGAAAAACCGAAAGTGCTGTAGAGACCTGCGTGACAGTCTACCATCAGGAAGCCAGAGTCCAAGAACAAAGGAGAAGGGAAGAAACCGTGCAAAGGCTTTCCCCAAATCTCAGCGAAGTCATAAACCTACACGTTGAAAAAGCTCAAAGAACCCCAAGCAAAATAAACACAAAGAAAATCAAACTAAAGCAAAACAATCAAGTTGCTGCTAACCAGCTAGAAAGACAAACTTAGCAGTCAGGAAAAAAGACACACTATATACAGAAAATTAAGACGAGAACAACAGCCCAGTTCTCCTCAGGAACAATGGCACACAGAAAACAATGGAACAATATCCTTAAAGCACTGAAAGGAAAAAAATGGACAAGCTAGAATTCTGTGTACAACAAAAGTATCTTTCAAAAACAAAGACAAAGGCCTTTTTCAGATAAACAAAAGCTGAGAGAATTGACGGGCAGCAACTTGTGCTGAGATAAATGTTCAGGTTCTCAGGCTGAAGGAACATGGTGCTGGAGAGAAAGCTGACTGCACAGAGAAGGCCTCACCCGGGAGGGGCAGGTGACTCTAGTCCAACAGGTGACATGTTCTCTCACTTTTTAACCTTTTCAAGAGGCAACTGTTTCAAGCAAAAATAACAACATGTATGTGACGCAAAGCACAGGCAGGAGTCAAACATCTCCGACAACAGCAGGGGGACGGCAGGGGACGGGAGCCGTGGGATCCCGCGAGCTCGGACGCACAGCCCTGCCGGGCGCTGCCCCCTCACCTGCGTCTGCTTGTCGCTGATGTGCCCAAGCTTCTCCAAAGGTGTTCTTTCCTTACTGACTTACTGCAGTTCTTTATATATTTAAATACTGATGACTTCTGTCAGTAAAGTATGTTGCAGGTATCCTTTCCCAGGTGTGGCTAAACTTTTACTTTGTTTATAGTGTC
The DNA here is from genome assembly GCA_036417435.1 of Inia geoffrensis. Taxonomy (NCBI): domain Eukaryota; kingdom Metazoa; phylum Chordata; class Mammalia; order Artiodactyla; family Iniidae; genus Inia; species Inia geoffrensis. Next base: position 88,130,294 of record CM070914.1, on the reverse strand, counting down.
TTTTGATAAAGCTTTTAACTTCAACATGGTCAAATGCGTCAGCCTTTCCTCTTGTGGGCTGCACTTTTGCACCTTTTTAAAGAAATCTCTCCCTGGATGCTCTCCTACACTTTACTCTCGAATTGTCCTCGGGCCTTTCCCATTGACTCAGTAATAAGTGAAATTCATCCCTGTGTGTGGAGAGAACAAAACGTGCTGGGGACCCAGCTTCATGGTTTCCTGGCCCAGGACACTAGTGGTACCGCCCCCTGACCCAGCCGCCACCTGCTGCACACTGGGGTGAGGCGGGGCAGGAGCTCCGCTGCCGCACATCTAGATGCCGCCTGCACACACACACACACACACGCACACGCACACGCACACGCACACGCACACAGAGAAGGCCCTCAGGCCGGGGGGAGTTGAGGACACCCCCCTTGCTGTGTTTCAGAAGTACTGCAGCGAGTCCTGCCTCTCTGCGCTTCCATATTAATTCTAGTGTTAAAGTGTTAAGAAAACATTTTGATTGAAATTGCCTTAAATTATAGATTACTTGGGGAAAGTCTGGTAGGTTTTAAAAATTTGCCTTTTAACAAAGGACCCCACAATTTGACAGCTGAAAACACGGATGGCTTGTGTCATTCCATGCCACTGGGGACTGTGACAGGGGCCGAGGCCTGGGACAGCAGCTGGACTCAGCCTCGGGCGGGGCCCCAGGCTGAGAGCCTATAGAGGCCACCCACCCCCAGACCTGCACACCACACGTGGCCCCGGCCCACCCCACCCACAGCCGCCTTCGACGGCCAGCCTCACGAGTGGCACGTGTCACCTCCCTACACTCCGCCGGTGGGAGCAGTCACAGGGCCCGGGGTCCGCGGTCGGGGAGGACAGGGCCACATCGCAGGGGACACAGTGCAGCAAGGGTGCCCCAGGCACTGGGGCCAGAGGCAGGAAGGACGCTCCGGCGGCTGCCGATACCCAGGGCTGTCCGGCACGCAGCCTCTTGGCCCAGGCCTGCCGTCCCACCTGTCCTGCCCCCGCCCCTGCGCCCACTTGCCGAGACCCGGGCCCTCGCTTCCCGTGTGGCGCCAGGCAGGCCCGCCGTCCACAGAGCCACACCGACGATGGCACGCTGTGCCCGTCCCACTGTGACAGAAACGCTGTGGGCTGCTGCGTGGACGTCAGCCCCGTCTGTCCCCGGCCGCAGCAGAAACAGGAGCAGCAGGGCTCACGGCCATCGGGCCACGTGACCGCATCTCGGCCCGGACCCGGGGGGCGCTGTCACCCCACCCCGGGCCTCGCGCTCACACGGGCGTGCCACCCACCCCAGGAGGAAGCAGACGGACACGCGGCTGCCCCGGGACGTACCTGACGAACTTGTCCACGTGCGACATGGAGGCTTCATAGTTCTTCCCTCCGAACTCCTGGCAGTGCAGGGCCAGGAAGTGCGGCCTGTGCGTGTGCACGACCTGGGGAGGAACACACGGCAGCGTCAGGCCCCCGCGGGGACAGTGCTTTCCCCACAAGTCCTGAGGATCTCGGTCCCCAGGGCCGTTCCCTCCCCGTTACTACAAATCCTCAGAAAGGATTCACAACTCCTCCGAACCTTCCTCAGTAATCCGGACATTTCCTCCCAACTGTAGAGTCCCGCGTGTCAGCTGCAGGGCACCTGCAAAGGCCCAGAGGAGCAAACACGCATCCTAACCTCACATGTGCGGGCAGCCATCACTGATGCTGCTACGGCCACCAGCGGGACCCGGTCCAGCCACGCGGCCCCCGGGCAGCGGAGCCAGCTTGGCCCGCCTCCTCTCAGTGCCGCGCGCCCACCACAGCCCACGGGGCCAGGCCCGCCGCGTCTCCCTGGTCGCCAGGGTCCCCTGCTCGCTGGGCTCCAACTAAACTGGCCCCGAGGCAGCGCCCAACCCGCCCACACTTCGGCCACTCGACCTGGAGTCGTCCTCGAAGCTGCGGCCGCTGACCCCCCGCTGCAGCGGCTCCTCCAGGAAGCTCACAGGGATGGTCCCGAGAGCGCCGTCCAGCTGCCCCCCACTGCCCACACCCAACCCAGCACGGACCCAGCCACCCCCAGGCAGTGGCACGGACCTGCGCCTCACCCCCGCCGTAAGCCACGTTAGGCGGCTCCGGGCAACCCACAGGTCACCTGAGCAGGTGTCGACCCGCACGTGCTCACGAGGGGGCCAGGCACCCACAGCCCTGCCCTCCTGGGGCGCCGGGGACAGCGAGTCACCGATGGGGCACACTGTGTGGTGACGAGGCGGCGGTGCCAGGACATGCACCGGGGGCGCCAGCACAGCCTGGGGGAGCAGCAGGGGCAAGGGCTCCTGGGAGTGGAGAGGGGCCGCTGGGACCCAACGGCCAAGGGCAGCGATGGAGGCATACCAGGAGGCCAGGCAGGGCACTTGGAGGCCGAGAGGCTGCCTGTCCCCACCTGCGCCCGTCCCTCTGCCCTTCCTCGGCTCAGCACTTCTCCGCCCCCTCCCTGGTACCTGCTGACACGGCAACACTACCGGCTCTGAAGCTCTCACCAAAACCCACAGAACTACCTTGTCCCTCCCCAAGCCCACCATCCCAGAGGCAGGTCCCCTACACAAGGCCATCCGCGACTAAGGCCCCAGTGTCAGCGCCCGAATCCGACCTCGGCCACCACCGCGTCCTGCCCGGAGGTCGGTGCACCGTGGACAGGCGAGGGCTGCATCCAACGGGCCTTGCAGAGATGGGTGCTCTGGGAACAACGGCTGTGTGGTCCCTGATGGGAAGTGGCTGCATCTAGGGTTCAGCCAGGCCACGCCAGAAAGTCAGCCACGGGGACAGAGGATGCAGGGCATCAGGCCCTGGGTGCCACGCTTCTGAGGGTCTCAGAAGGAAGCACTGCCCAGCAGTAGCTGCCGCTGACCCGCAGACGGCAGGCACGCAGCACGTCCAGCCTCGGGGAGAGTGACTGGGCCTGGTCCTGCTCCAGCTGTGACATCAAAACACAATCCCCAAGACGGGGAGGTTCTTTAAACAGGAGGAAAATTCAGACCAGAAAGTGTACCTTTCAGCTAGCTGCACGGGAAAGGCGATACCAGCGGGTAGAGCGGCCTGCCCTGGCTTGCACCCTACGCTCCGTTTAAGCGGGTTTACGGGACGCCCACTGGGGTGCTTCCACTTCCCACTGAACACAGGCGTGGACTCTCTCTGTCCCTGGTGACCAGCCTCAGGGCTCAGGCTCTCGGGGACGGGGACCAGAACAGGCCCAGACGTTTCCCCAGCTGGCGGCGCCACAGCCCTGCCCGGGGGGAGTGGGGAACGGGCGGCTCGCCTCGTGCGAGCTCAGTCCTCCTCCGCGCAGGCGCTAAAACACAGACTCCGAGACAAGCTGGATGCCGCCCGCCGGCGGCCCCCTGGCAGGTGCCCTCACACACGATGCTCCCCGTGCAGCCCTTGCCGGCATGGAATGATCACAAGACAAAGCTCAGGAATCCCACGGGTGTCCATGCAGCAAATCACATCCACCAACCAGAAAAGACTGCAGAATCGTCTCCGGGCCAGAGGCCTGGATGCAAAGGGCACAAGGGACTCCAGTCCGGAGAGGCTCCGGGCCAGCCTGGGTCGGATCACCAGACCGACCTGCCCTCAGGCCCAAGGTCGAGTGTGCACAATGCCAGCCACGCCCACAGGTGCACAAAGCAGCCTGGTCACACGGAAGCCACCAAAGGCTCCCTGATGTGTGCAGCTCTGTCACCCACCCTCTGCAGTACCCGGAACAACATATAAAACCAGACCTACACAGAGGGGGCACAGAATTCCCCCAGGAGCAGTTCCTCCCTGGGAGGAAGGTGAATGCGATGCTCTGACACACGCAGATCGTCACGAGCGTGACTGTAAGGTTCGTGACACCAGTTCCCGTAATTCTGCAGCGTGTTCTTTGCCCAGCTCTACAACAGGGGCGGGAAAAGGAGAAGGAAGCCCCAGAGACGCTTGGGTTTTGTGGGTGAAGACGGGGCCGCGAGTCAGTGACAGGTTCCTGCAGTTCACACTGTCACCTCTTGTAACCGAGGCTGCAGGTCACCAGATCGTGGCTGGGACCACGACCCAAGTCCCCAGGAAAAGCCAAGCGGAGCCGCTTTCCAAGGACTTTCCATTATGAATTAGGGCAGCGAGGACGAGGGCCCCACGTGCGGCTGCGTTAAGTCGCAGACACATGGGGTCTCCCTGGGCCTGCCCACCTGTCTGCCTTCACCCGAATCCCATCCACGTCGCCCTCGTAAGACGACTCTCTGCTGTGGTTTAAACTGAAATAGGTGTTTATGGCACAGAATTCACTCTTTAAATCATATGAAACTCCTCAGACATTTGACTCTGATCCCACAAATCTCAGAAAATGGAGAAATCCAAAAAGAGCAGCTCCTTGGGAGTGGGCAGACGCCCCTTGTGCGGACTCCAGAGCATGCGGGGAGCGCCCAGCAGAGAGGCCCCTTCCTGGGACGTGGCGCCGTCTCCGCGGTGGTTTATCTCTGAAACCCATGGCGGTCTTGCCTGAGCTACAGGGCCTGGAGGAGCAGGGGCCCAGGGCAGCCCCCACCTGCCCGCCTGAGCCTCAGCTGCAAAGGAGAGACGAGGCCTGTGTATGGATGGCGGGGGGGCCGGGCACCGGCGAGGGAAGGGGCCTGGCGGTACCAGCGAGGTGGGCGCTCCAGGAGCTGCCGGGGCTCCGGCCCTGCTGTGGGCCAGGGAAGCCCCTTCACAGCCTCAGCTGAGGAAGCAAACGCCGGCCCGGGGGTGGGCGGGCTGGGACCTCGCACCCGTGGGGGGGGGGGGGGGCGCGACTGAGCTTACAGCGGCACCGGGGAACGAACGGGGCGGGCACCACCCTGATGGTCACGCTGTGGGCTTCCCGGGCACTCACGGGGCCGGACAGCCCACTCCTCTCAGTCCGAGGTCACCCTGCGCAGAGCGCGTCTCCCTACAGCACTGCCAATATTCTTCCCGAAGGACCAGCCCGTCCACTCGGGCTTTGCCTTAAACAACTGGGAAGAGGTGACACTCAGCATCAACCCGGCGGGTCTGCCGGCTCCTGGACGCACGGCTCCATCTCGCCCGGGTGTGCGAGGCTGGGGTCGGGGGCTGTACCACGGAGCGCCCAGAGCAAGAGCAGAGCTGGGGTTCCCCTGCCTCTCGTCTTCCCGGCCCGCACATCTGCGCACCAAGTCCGTCTGACCCCAGGCTCATCTCCACGTGTGTCTCCCCGGCCCCACCGTGCTCCTCCCCGGGCCTCTTGCAACTCCACCTCCAAGAAAAGACGTGGTGCTTGAAAGCCCTCCAGGAGCACTTCTTCGTGCTGTAAACTCACAAAGGAAAGTGACAAAATGAAGAGTTGAAATTCTCAGAAAAGCTGGCTTACGAGGTTTCCATTAGGATTGTGCTTGGCCAACAACAGAAAGCCAACAACCAGCCGCTTGCATAAGGAGGCCGGGCTGGCAGGCAGAGATGGTGCACCTGCTCGCAGACGGCATCCAGGAATCAGCTGCTTCCACCATGTCTGCTCTGCCACTGCGAGCACTGGCTGTCATCCTCGTGACTGCAACATGGCTGCAAAGCCCCCAGGCCTCATGCCTACATTCCAGGCGGGAAGAAGTGGAAAGGGCATAAGGTTAAAGGAAAAGGGGAGAGGGCTTCTTTTCTAGTGCCTACTTTATTTAGACAAGAAAGCTCTCGCCGGGGACTTCTGCCTACACACTGTGTCACAGGACGCCCCCAGAAGCCACGCACAGGTGGCACTGGCCGGCACTCTGCAAGCAACAGAGCCCGGCGTGGGTCACGTGCAACCACACATCGGGGAGGTGGGGGCCGTCTGCCCCCTCTGCCGCAGCCCCCGCCGCACCACGTACCCACCTTCCAGTCTCCCGAGTCCCAGGCTGAAGGACGATTGTAGGGTGGCCACAACTGTGACCCCCCCCCTTTGGTGCCATGGTCTCTGAAGACCACCGGTTACCAAAGCCCTGGGCACAGACAAAGGGCTCGCTGACCAAGGAACCTGCTGTCCCTCTTCTCTTGACAACCCCCCGACCTGAGCCCCTCTTCAGAAGGCCGCGCTCCAGCCCAGCCGAGGTGCTGGGTGCGAACGCGCCACAGACACGCAGGTGCTTCCGGCCTGCCCAGCGCCGGCGCCTGCGACTCGGCACACAGCCAGGGCCGCGTGTCCGCGTGTCCACATGTCCCCACGTGTCCTTGGCCTGGAGCCGTGCGGGCAGCTCCCGCCTCTCCACGCCTTGCCCTCCAGTCCCCGCCACTGCGTTCCAGTCTTGCCCACACACCAAGTCATCTGTCCCAGCTCAGCGGCAGGGAGACCTTCCGGCTGGACTCCCTGCGCTGCAGCTCTGCCCGGACAGAGGCTGGGGAGCCCCACCCAGCAGAGGTGAAGCCCCTGTGTGCCCACAACACCGTCCCCGACTGAGCCACTTTCTGGGGAAGGATGACCCCTATCCAACACATTTTAATTGGTAATCACAATTAGATTTAAATTTAAACACAATTAAACTAAATTTCAATTATAGTGAAATTAAATGAACCTGAAACTGAATTTCAATTGATCATCAGTTTAAATCAACAGCCAAATAAAATGACTGATATTAACTCTTGAAACTCAGCATCTTCTACACAATGACCCGAACGACACTTCCCGATGGCCGAGCACGGCCACCTTTAGGGACCACAGGCACACCTGCCCTAAGCGCACACGTGGGCAAAGTCAGATCAGGAGCGCTTACCGTCACGACGGTTATGAACTTCCCAGCGAGTGTGTGTCTTACTTGGGTTCCCCTCTGCGTGGAGAAGCCTGTTCAGGAGGCCTCAGCATGTGCTTCCGCCTGGCTGTTGACAAAGGTCCCATCCACCTAAAGCTGAGCCACCTGCATTATTACATGGACGCACCTGGCGGAGTGCCTGCCAGCGGAGCCTGGGCGCCAGGGGCAGGGAACCCGATGGGGACACAGTGGAGGAGGGGAGGCCCTCGCTCCCCGCCACGAGAGCGGGTGGCCAAGGGGTGCAGGGAGCGGCAGCCCTGGAAAACCAAGCTCCAGGGAGCAGCGCAGCCCTGCCAAACCACAGTGACCTCAAGTGGCGTGGACACAGGCCCCAAGTTCAGGGCTGCTAAGAGATCGCCCCACATGCCACCTACCGGGACCCCGCACACGTCGGCGACCTCGAGGGCCGCTCGCCAGGCCCGGCCATGCCTGGTAGCAGGTTCCAGCTGGCGTGGCCTCAGGTGCCCCCTCCACACACAGCGGGCATGAGAGGACGTTTCAAAAGCCAAAAGGAGGTGTTTAGATGAAATCACGCAGAAATGTAACATAAAGAGGCCAAAGTCACGTCTCATTTGAAAACGAAGCTATTAAAATGACAAGATCCTTATCGTGAAACATTTCAGAAGAAAAGTAACGAATGATCATGGAAACGAACAGCGTGAACAGCGTCCACCGAGGGACACGCCGCTGCCATTTTTCTACGCCCACAAGTCGCACGTTTCATTTATAACCAAAGGTGACGGAACGGATCCACACAGGCTTTCCCTGAACAGCCGGGCATAAACTTGCAGCCAAGTACGGGGAGCTCCTGCTCTAAGAGCAGAGACTCAGAAGAGCCTCGCTCCCACCTCTGGCAGCAAAAGCGCCAGCGGGGCAGTGCGGGACTGCACGACAGGGAGGGAGGAGTCCGACGGCGTCACCTGGATGGCTGGATGCCTTCCTGCACCTTAAGAGCAGTGACGAACGCTCCAACTCCATCCAGGACAGGCCAGTAGGGCGTAAATTGGATTGAAAATCACATACACCAATGTATTTGTATCCACGAGTTCACAGCGATACTGAAAACCCCACACGTTCGTTAGTCGTCTTGGAGTCAGGACATTCTTTTGAAAACTGGTAGATAAAGAGAACGAGGCAATAATTTATCCTGCCTCGCTCTGCATCTGCGCCTCTGGGGAAGGAAATCAAGGAGGGCAAGCGTCTCCTTAGGAAGCATCCCAGCTGCCTAGCCAGCCGCGACCACACGGAGAACCTGGAGGGCATCCCACCACGCGAAGCGAGTCACAGAGAGACCCCCTGTATGACCTCACTCACACGGAGAATCTAAACAACCCAAACTCAGGGAGAAACAGGGGATAGAAAGCAGTTTCCAGGGCTGGGGCGGTGGGGGGGGGGGGGTGGTGGGGAGGAGGGGATGGGAGATGTAGGTCAACGGGCACAAGCCTCAAGTGATAAGATAACAAGTTCTGGATCCAACGCACAGCCTGGTGACCAGTCCACAATGCGCAGTTGCACGCCCCAGGCCCTGCAGGCGTGGGAGGGGCTGACCAGGTTGCAGGGCGCTAGTGAGACTCTGCTTCTGGAGAGAAAAAGGGCAGGTGGCCTTGGCAACCGGATAAAGGGGCAGAGGAGAAAGGGGGACACAGAAACCCAGAGTCAGAGGAGAGGCTGCCCCTTCACTGCCCGACGCCAGGCAGGGTGGCCCCCGTGCTCCGGACTTCGCGGGACGGACAGAAGAGGGCGCTGTGAAGCTAGGAATCCTACCCGTGCCGACGCCACGGGGACAGGCCAGAGGAAGTTCAAGGCCCTACAAAGCTGCTGTGAACAAGTCAGCAAAAATGTACACATCCCACGCCAGGAAAAGGCCCTCCGCCCCTGAGAAAGAATCACGAAGCTGCACAGAATTACAAGCCGCCACTGCAAACAGAGGCAAACACGCTCAAACAGGCACTGAGGCGATGAAAACACACTTGGACTGAGAAACACAAAACTAAACCAGAAACGTGGATTAAAAAGTGTGGATTAACCTCAGGAAAGAAATGGGAGAAAAAGACAAAATCATCACAGAGAAGAAGAGCAAGTTACAAAGTGCCCAAGGAGAACCAGCTGCAAGGGATATTCAGCGAGAAAGTGAAAAGGGCGCCATGAAGAGAGCAGGGGAGACGGCAGTGAACGGGGCCGACAGGCAGCAGCAGCAGAACATCTGCCACCACGGGCGCCAGAGAAGAAGGGCAAACCCATGGACCAGGACTAATACTTAAAACCATAACCCGAGAAAACTTTCCAAAAACAGGAAAAGACCCGAACTCACACACTGAAGGGCTCACTGAGCACCTGAGAAAATTAACCCCAAACCACTGACTCCCGGACACATCCTAGGGAACCACTAGATCTCAAAGGTAGAGACACCATCCTCCCGTCTCCAGGAAACAACATCAGCGAGACCCTCATCAGGACCAACGTGCAAGTCGAGGTGGCAGCAGAACAACCTTCACTGAAAACCTCAGTGAGACGAAGCTTAAGGCAGGGATTACACACACATCAGCCAACTGTCCTTCGAACATCAAAGCCGGAGAAAAACAGTTTTCCACATACAAAATCTGGTCAGTTCCATCGCCATGAGCCCTTCATGAGGGATCTACTAGAGCAGGGCTGGGCAAACGTTAACCTCAAGAACCAGATAAAACGGTAGGCTCTGCAGGCCAGCCGTCTCCGCGGCAACGCCACTGGGCAGGTGTGGACAAGACGCCGTGCGAGTAGGCGTGGCCGCCCCCCAGGAACTTGATCCCAAACCAGGCAGCAGGCGGGATGGGCTGTGGGGCGGGGAGGTGGTGCTGACTCCTACTTAAAGCAGCAATGATGATACCGCCTGCCGGAGTCCTCCACGCGTGTGGACCTAAAGCACACGCCACACAGAAACGCATACGATGCCAACGTTTGTACGTCATACGTGAAGGAGCATAGCGTTAACCAGAAGCAAGGGGAGACCTTTAGGCCCGTGTGTACCGAAACCTACAGCAACCGCTTAAAAACAGGTTACAAAAGGCAAGAGGCCAATAAGCAAATTTAAATAGAATGCAAAAAAAAAAAACAAAGGAAAGAAAGAATCCAAAAGAAAGCAGAAATGGGGAAACAAAGGGACAAACCAGGAGGTACAAACATAAAACAGATAATTAAACAGCCGACCCCAAATCAACCGTATCAATGGTTACGTTAAATGTGGATGGTCTGGGCCCACGCTGGGCGGTAGGGCTGCAGGGGCTCCCGTACGGGACAGCGTGGAAGGTTCTGCGGGACAAGGCAGCACTGGCACCAGGGGAGATGGGCGTGCAGAGTCACACGCGGAAGGGAACAGGCAGAAGGACACACGGGAAGCCTGGGAGGCCTCCTCAGCGACGGCAGGGGACCCCAGGGGGTGAAAAGCATGCGTGGTAACCAGACAGAACTCGTCAGGAAGACACACAACCACACGTGTGTACGTGGCCAGTATCAGAAACTCCCACTCACAGGAGCGCACACACGCGTGCACACATACGTGCGCGTGTGCACACACTGCCCTAACAGACCGCACGGAACAGTCCAGGCCACAGCTGCACGGCGCACCCGCTTTCGTGACCCACTCACCAAGAAGGGTCATCGCTGGGCCACAGAATAAGCCCCCGTGCCTGCGGCCCAGGGCTCTCGGAGCGTCCATGTCCCTAGGCGCCTGCCTGGGACAGTCGCCGTGTACAGGCCAGACACAGGGGAAGCACCAGACGGCATGTCAGTTCGACGCCCCCACAAATGCTGCGGTGCCGGGACCGGCTGTGGGGATATCCCCAGGCCCCGGGGCTGCGCAGTCATTCCCGCCCCAGAACCACACGCGCCAGTTCCAGCCCAGAGCTCTCTGGGCAGCTGAGGATGGAGCTGCTGGCCTTCCCCAGCCTCTGGGAAGGAGCTCTGGAACCTGAATGAGCCCAGACAGAGATCCCTTTGGGGCCGACGGCATGGACATCTTGAGGATGGACAGGAAAGTCCCTCCAAGGTGTGGGCAGCACGCTCGGGTCACGCCTGGTTGGAAGGAACTCAGTAAAGCGGGAACTGGACGGGGCAGAGGGCTCCAGGCCCCCGGGAGGGTCGGTGTCTGGCGCCTCCGCCCACCTGGGCTCTAGCTTGGCTCCCACCCTGCCCACCTGGGACAAGGTCACTGCCCAAACTGCACACGTGCTCGGCCAAAATTCTTTACCAAAAAAAGCAGCTTCTGCGAACTTTAGGGAAAAAGTAGGCAACTGATAAAAATAGGTGGGTTCGTTCATAGGAAGGCTCAAGAAAAATATTTTGGAAAAGAGCGAAGTAGAAATTTTGGCAAGGAAGAGCCTAGGGAATTAAAAATAAAACAAAAAATACACACCATGTGGCCAAAAAGCAGCCCCTTCCTGATGCTGTGCAGGTGGCCTAGTGAGAGGGCGGCCCTCGGCTCCCAGAACGCAGGAGAGCAGCCCTGCCGTCCCCTCCCCCCCACTAAAAATAGAAACAGCCAGGCCTGGTTAGGCTTTCTCCAAAGAGAAGTATCTGAGTGACCTAAAAAGGAATTACATCCTACAAACAACCCAGTGGAAGCCGGGAGAGCCAAGATAAGGGCCCAAAAAGCGACAAAGGCATTCCTCCAGAGGAAAGATGGCTGCTACTTACCAACTGCGCCTGGACATACCCCGCAGACAACGTCTGCCCACCCTTGGCCTGGGCAGGCGGGGGTGTCCTCTGGACACCCAGACTGCCCCCCCTCTGCCCCAGGGCTGCGCTGGGACTGGCTGTGGGTGGAGGCTGGGTGCCTGCCCCCAGGAGGCCCAGACTCAGCTCCTGGGGCCCTGACGGGGCGCCATCCCAGAGCCCAGGCCCCATAGCAGCCGCCGGCCAGCACCCAGGACACCACAAGCTTCTGTGACCTGGCCAGCAGGCAGAGGGCCTGGCCGTCCGATCAGCGAGGTTGTCTCCCTGGCCCCATGTGGGGGAGGAGGGCCGCTCCGCATCCTTGGGGTGGGTGCGGGCCTGGCCGTCCAGCCCAAAGTGCAGGGCTGGAGTTTTCTTAGTGCAGCCACTGGCCGTGGCACCTACAGGCACGCTGGACCGCCGACTGCAAAGGTGAAGCAGAGTCCGGCAGGCAGGGCAAGCCACTGCTTTACACCAGATCCAGACCACTGGACACAAGGCTGCTCCTTTGAAAGCGGGAGAAATATGGAGCTTGGTGGACTCTTAACAGAACCTGTTGCTTTGGGACATCAGAGTTGTATATGAACGGATTGATTTTAATTTAAAAAGCACTCTTCCCAACCAAGGTGGGAGCAGGACCAAAGCGGGTCCTGGGCCGACACGAGAGGCCACCGCGCACCCCGCACGCGCCCACCCGGTTTTCCACATTGACCGTAGGGCCAGCTGGTGGCCACAGACTCCTGGGCATAGCACAAGATGCCTTGGAATCCCTTCTGGAACCCTGCTTCCTGAAGCCGGCCCGTGTTCCTCGGGGCCATTTGCAGGACACAGGGTACTGTGATCACCGTCTAAGAGTCCAGATAAGCCCCCACCCCCGCCCCGGCCTTTCATCACAGTGGCTTCCCCCCAGCCCCAGCCACCCGCTAAACACTCTCTCTTCCCCGGGACCCTGGACCCCGGACCCCGAGGAGGCGGCCTCCAGAGTCCCGGCCCGCAGGCCCCCCCGCCCTGCACCCATCTCCTCTCCCTGCCGGGGCTCCAAGCCTCTCCCAGTTGCCACGTGGTCCCTGCGCTGGGGTCCCGGGTGGGTGCCAGGGTGAGCCCAGTCCCCACAGGGCCTCAGGCCCCGCCCCTCCGGCCGGCCCCGCCCCTCCGGCCGGCCTGCATCCACCCCTTCTTCCCGCTGCTCCCCTCCCCACCTCGGAATCCCTGCGTCCTCGCCTCTTCCTCCTCTGTCCTCAGTCAGGGAGGCCATCTGACCCTCTTCCACCCCTGGGCCCCACTCCCATCAACGCCCTCCTGCCCCCGCCGCCTCCCTCTGCCTGTTCTGTGGCCCCCGCGCCCCCAGCACCGCGTCTCCCAGCTCAGGGGCCTTTGGAATCACAGTGACGGGCGCCGTCCTGTTAATGCAACCCGGCAGGTCTCGGAACCTCTAAACCTCCCTTTCCTCACATGGGAAACAGAGTTTGGCAGTTTGAGCCCGTCGCAGGAGTGAAAGGCCGCAAGCGCCCGCCACGCGGCAGCTACAACTGAAGGAAACGGGCCAGGGGAACGTGAGACACGGGTCGCCTGGAGTCCTGCGGCCCGTTGTTCCCATGCGTGTGGATTTAACGCAGGTGCCTTCGCGTCGTTACAGCGAACAGCACAACGAACCCTCTGCCCCATCACTGCAAGTCCATCACACCCAACCAGTCGCTGAGCTGCGGGGCCCTGTGGGCGTGAGCCCCCCCAGTATCCACTTCGGCGGGGGTCCCGGGGTCAGGGGTCAGAGCACTTTCCAGAAGGGCAGCCTGGACTCACCCACCGGTGCCACCACGTCAGTGGGCTCCGAGGGGGGTGGGCCTTCGTCCCAGTATCAGGGGCAAAGAATGCAGCCGCGCTGACACCAGCAAGCGAGCGAGTGGGGCTCTTCAAGGGCCAATGAGGATCCTCCGCTGGGGCACCACTGGGTCCCCCGGAATCGCTGTGCTGTGCCTCGCTCGCCGTGAGGGTGAGCCGGCGTCCACGGGCACAGCACAGGCGAGCGACGTCTGCAGCCTATCCCCAGCTCTGTGTCTCTGTAAAGGACCTCAAACGCTGACTCATAGGGTGAGGCTGGGCACGGGGTGAGGGGGGGCAGCTGCAGACCCGCGGCGGCCGAGCCCACAGCAGGGGGCGGAGGGAAGAACTGGCACTTCCTGCGCCCCCAGCGCCACCCAGAATCGGAGCAGGGCCCGTGCCCCTGGTCCCGCCTCCTGCAGGCCCCCGTCCTTCCCGTAGGAGCGAGTCGTTCCTGTCCCCACGGAGCCGCACTAGCGGATCAGGGCACGCAGCAGAGTCTAGCTTGCAGAGGACGACAAGGAAAGCAGCGGAAACACCGCCTCAGGGTTCGCGCGAACATACATGTCCACGCCAGGTGGGTAAACAGGGTGGGAATCTTGGGTCACGTGGTGGGCATGTGTTGACTTCACAGAAATGGACAGACAGGCTTTCCCACGGTGTCCTCACCATCCTGCGTTCCTGCCAGCAGGCTCCGCGTGCGCTGCATCCTTGTCAACGCAGGACGTGGTCAGGGTTCTGTTAATTGTATCCAGTCTGATACATACGAACTGATATCTCACTGTGGTTTTAATTTGCATTTCCTGAAAGACTAGTGATGTTGAGCACCTTTTCACACGTTTACCATTTGTGTATCTTCTTCTGTAAAGTGTCTACTCAAATCCTTTGCTCCTTTGTAAACTGGGTTCTCTGCTTTCTTATTATTGACTTTTGAGAGTTCCTTGTACTTTCTGGATACAAGCCCTTCATCAAATGTGATTTACAAATATCCCTCCCACATCTGGGGTGCCTTTTCATTCCTCTAACAGTGTCTTAACAAAGAGCAAAAGTTCCTAATTATGCAAAGTTCTAATTTATCAGCATTTTTCTTCTATGAGTTGTGCTTTTGGTGTTGTATCTAAGAAATCGTTGCCTAACCAAGCTCATAAAGATTTGGGAGGGGATGGGGGTGGGGGTGGGGGTACTTAGAGCTAAATTTATTTGTCTGTTTAATGTACATTTCAGGTGTGCAGCATTGTAATCCGACACCTGTATACACTACAGAGTGATCACCACCACGAGTCTAGCTGCCATCCACAAAATTTTTTTTTTTTTTTTTTTTTTCGCAGTACGCGGGCCTCTCACTGTTGTGGCCTCTCCCATTGCGGAGCACAGCCTCTGGATGCGCAGGCTCAGCGGCCATGGCTCACGGGCCCAGCCGCTCCACAGCATGTGGGATCTTCCCGGACCGGGGCACGAACCCGTGTCCCCTGCATCGGCAGGCGGACTCTCAACCAATGCACCACCAGGGAAGCCCCATCCACAAACTTTTCGTCTTAAGTTTTCTTCTAGAAATTTCATAATTTTAACTTTTACATTTAAGTCTACAACGTATTTTAATTTTTGTGTATGGTGCAAAGTATGGAAAAAAATTTTTTTTTGCAAATGTACATCTGATTGGTCCAGCACCATTTGTCGAAAAGACTGTCCCTTATCTAAAGAATAGCCTTTTTATAGCCTTTGTCAATCACTTAGACATATTTGTGGGTCTGTTTCTGCATCTCTTTTCTGTTCCACTAATCCATATCTCTGTCCTTTTCCCCAAAGCACACTGTCTTGATTGCGGTAGCTTTGCAGTAAGTCTTGTAATCAGAAAGTGTGACTCCTTAAACGGAACTGTTTTTTCCCAACACTTTTGGCTATTCTAGTTCCTTTGCTCTCATATACATTTTGCATTTTAGAATCATCTTGCAGTCTTCTACCAAAACGTCCTGCAGAGATTTTGATTGGAACGGCGGAACCAGTGGATCAATTAGTGGATTTGACATGTTAACATAATTGAGTCTCGCAGTCCATGAACATGGTACACCTCTCCATTTCCTTGTATCTTCCCTGATTTCTTTCATCAGTTTTATGTTTTCAGTGTACAGACATTAACATATTTCATTAGCTTTATATCCAAGTATTTCATTTTGGTGCTACTGTGAAGTGATCATATCTAACAGAAAAATACGTTTTCAAATTGATCTTGGATGTTGCAAACTAAAGAAGTTGACTTATATCTGTAATAGTAAAGTTTCTGTGGATTCCTCATGATTTCCAGTCATGCCTTCGGCCCAGACACAGTCTAACCTCCTCCTTTCAGATCTGTGTGGCTCTATTTCCTTTCTTGCCTGGCAGCACTGGCTAGGACCTTCACTGCCACACTGAACAGAGAGGTGAAACCAGGCGTCCTTGCTCTACTCCCACTCCCGAGGCAAAAAAGCATTGCGTCAGCTGTGGGGTTTGTAGTGCCCTTTACAGAAGCTCCTGCGCAAGCTCCTCTCTACTCTTAGTTTGCTGGGAGTTTGCATGAGAGATGGTTGTAGAATTTTGGCAAATGCTTTTTGTGCATCTACCGAGATAACCATGTGGTTTTTCTTCCTCAGTCGGTTGACATGGGTAATCCTATTTATTAATTTTGTATGTTAACACCAGGCTTCTGTTTCTTGGTACTAATGCATTAACTTTTTGATATGTTGTTGCTTATACGCATGCTTATGTCACTTGTATCTCTCTCTATATATATAGTTTCATATATTCGACTTGCTGAAGTTCCATGAATTTTGGCATTTACTCCATGGGGGATACGGATCTATCCTTTTATTCTGTGATGCCTCTGTCTGCCCTTGCTGTCAGGGCACTGCTTGCATCACAGGATGAGTTAGGAAGCATCGCCCATGCTTTAGTCTTCTTGAAAAGTTTCTGTAGGATTGTTATTGTTTCTTGCTTAAATGCTTGACAGAATTCGTCAGTGAAACCATCTGGTCCTAGAGAGTTTTTTTTGTGGGAAAGTGTTTAGCAGAATTTTAATTTAATAGAGAGCTCATTTATTTCTTCTTGACTTAGCTTTGATCCTTTGTTTTTCCAAAAACATCTTCCTTTCATATAAGTGTCCAAATGTATTGGCAAAAAGTTGTTCATGATATTTCCCTTACTATCTTTTTATTGTCTGCAGGATTTTTAGTGATGATTCCCCAATGTCAAATTTCTGAAACTGGTCACTCTTGTCTTCTCCTTTCAGAAACTACATATAGAAGAGCAAATGAAACCCAAAGTGATGAAAAGAAAGGAAAACATAAAGAGCAGAAATCAGTGAAAAAGAAAACAGAAAACAACATTGGCGCGATCAATAAAACCAAAAGCAGGTTCTCCAAGGTCAATAAAATGATAAACCTCGAGCCATACCGTTGACCGACTTTTCTCCTCCTTAAGGGTCCTGTTTCCCTGCTTCTTTGCCTGCGTGGTCATTTTTTATTGGTTGTAAACCATCAAATTGTAAATTTTGTCTTGCTGGACACTAGCCTAGAAGTTCTCTCTGGCTGTAACTGGGGTGAGTACAGGCTCCTTTCTCACCCCTCAGTCCTGCCGGCTGACTGAGGTCGGAAAACTACTGTTTCATATGTTTTCTGGCCTTAATTTGTTTAAGGCAGGAGGATAAATTTGGTACCTGTTTCTCCATGTTAGCTGGAAGAAGATATTACTCATCCCATTATTCTCTAAGTTATTGTCAGGGAAAATCGTGAAAGACTTTCAAATGGGCATAAAAGATCAGAGGGACCCTGTCCCTGTTCGGGTTATCTCTGTCTTTAATGAGCTCTGAGCTGTTTTACAGTCCTGTGAATTCTAAACACCAGCAGTGATGCAAAGATTCTTGACCTCAAGAACGCCAGTGTCGGGCTTCCCTGGTGGCACAGCGGTTAAGAATCCACCTGCCAATGCAGGGGACACGGGTTCGACCCCTGGTCCCGGAAGATCCCACATGCCATGGAGCAACTAAGCCTGTGCACCACAACTACTGAGCCTGCACTCTAGAGCCTGCGAGCACAGCTACTGAGCCCGCGTGCCACAACTAGTGAAGCCTGCGTGCCTCGAGCCCGTGCTCTGCAACAAGAGAAGCCACGGCAATGAGAAGCCCGCGCACTGCAACGAAGGGTAGCCCCCACTCACTGCAACTAGAGAAAGCCTGCGCGCAGCAACGAAGACCCAACACAGCCATAAATAAATAACTAAATAAATAAATAAACAAATAAAAATTATTTATTTATTTAAATTTCAAAAAAAAAAGAATGCCAGTGTCTGGTGGCGCACAGCTCATTCCTGGCCAGTCCTACATCCCTTCTGCAAGGTCATCTCAGCACCACAGACAGGAGAACCCATATGTTTGCTCTTTGGATTCTTCTTTGAACCAGTTCTAACATCTTACTGGATCTCTCATTAGTAAATAACAAATATTTACTATCTCAATAAAAAATCATCAATACTTGCTCATTTTTCATGTTTGGATGTGAGCCAGCATCATACCGGTTTTATAATTTATCTATAGCATTACTATAAACTTGAAACAAGCTAAGGGCCATCGATAGAAAAATGACTTTAAAACATGATGGCCTATCCATCCATTTGATGAAATACCCTGAAGCCATTAAAAGAGAGAGTGTATATTAGTCTACATAGAAAGATTTCCCAGTTCACCAAACAAAGAGTAAGCTGTCCAAGTGCGCTGACCTGCGACTGGCTAAGGAAGGTACCTTTCCCCCGGGACACACAGACATTACACATGAGGGTGTGACACCAAGCAGAGGCAGAATGGGGGTGGGGACACTTATTTATCCTCCTCTGCTTTGTGCTATTTCCTCACTGTTGTTCAGCTGAGAGCTGAGCACACACCACGTGCAGACACACTCCAGGCTCTAGGGATGCAGCAGCAGGACGGGCCCTGCCCCAAGTGCACCGTCCCTGTAAACTGAAAAGTTAAAATCGACTTCCCACCAACCTGGCCTGCAGTCACTAGGATTAGCGACCATCAGAGGCCGAATGGCTGTGCCTGCCCGTCCTCAGGTCTGGCTGCAGCCTCGTCCAGGGCCTTCCTGCGGACCCTGCAAGCCGGTTCCTGCAGCCCAGCCCAGAGCGGCCCTAGGCCACCCTGGGCTGTTTCCAGCTGTATCTTGGCAGCACCGTGGAAGTTGCCGAGGGCGGGGTGTCTGGCCCACTCCCCTCTGGCCCCCAGCACCCTGCACGGTGGCTGGCACCTCCCAAGCCATGGTCTCTTCCTCTCTGTATAAGGGCACTGATCCCTTGACGGCCCCCACCCTCATGACTTCACCTGAACCTAATCACCTCACTAAGGACCCGCCTCAGATGCCATCACAATGGGGACGAGGCCTCAGCATAGGAATTTGGCGGCAGAGGTGGAGGCTGCACTTGCAGAATACAAGTCCAGATAGTGATGAGTCCACAGAGCAAAATAAGGTTGGGGGAGGCCAGGAGGGTGACCGGGAGGGGCCTCTCCGAGGGGCAGCAACCACAGGACGAGGAGAGTGGGGCGGGGGGGCAAGGGCAGAGGCCCAAACCCCAGGCGTGCCTGGGAACAGAGCAGGCACAGAAGGAGGCAGCGGGGTGAGTGGGGCCGCCTCGAGGCCCCGCATGGACCCTGGCCCCTCAGCCCGGGAGACGGGAAGCAGGAGGGCAGCAGGACCTGGGTTCCATTTGCAGGGCACTCCGCTGCTCACAGAGAAAGGACGGGGTGTGACGGCCCCGAGGGAGATTCCCGAGGGACCATGAAGGGGGCTGGCAAGGCTGTTGCTGGCCTGGAAGTGGGTGAGGGTCGCTGGCGACGGTTCCAGGAGTCTGAGGCCTGGGGAGAGGTCAGAGCTGGGATGGGCACAGAGAGCAGGGAAGTGTGGGGAGGCCAGCAGGCTTTGCGTCTTCTGGAAGGCTGACCACCCTCTCTGGTGCCATGGCCACGTTCGGGACAGAGCACACAAAAATCTCAGTTCAGAACTAAGGATGGGAACACAAACGGTATTTCCTCCTGTCTCCTGCATTTTTACGGTGATCAAGTTTGACAAAAAGGCAAAAATTATTCCAAGGGTTCTCGAAAACATGAAGGTTGTATTCAGTTCTCCTGTTTATAAAAGCAGGTCATTAAAAGCCTACTTTGAAAAATATCATAACTGCGTAATAGAAACTCTAGGATTTTTTAAAAAAAAGTACAGCCACCTGGCACCCCGTGTCTCAAGGCCCTGCCCCCTGGGCCCTGGGCCAGCGCCAGGCTTGCTCTGGGTGGGGCTGCTCGGCTTCCCGACCCACAGCTGCTGGGCTGCGGGCAGGGGGCTGGGCACCCCACTGACCGAGTCGGCCCAAGAAAGGTAGCGGGGGGAGGGGGGGGGCTTGTGTTAAAATCTTACTTTTAAGAATTGCCACTGAAATTTCTTCCTCCTCAAGAGGCTTCTGCTCGCAAACCGGGGAAGAACGTCCCGCAGCTCTCATCACTCCTTACGTTCTATTCCCTTTGCCAAGGCGGAGTGTTCCAGAAAGGACGCAGGCGCCCTGCACACCGACCTCGAGAGAAGCACCAAGTTGCCTACCCGCCGGTCGGGCTCTGGTTCCGGAAACAGCCCGACACGGCTGAGTGTGCAGCCAGGAGGCTCAGAAAGGAGGAGGTCTGTGTGTCCTGGGGGTCAGAGTTCACAAAAAGTGGAGCCGCCGCCCTCTGAACTCACCCCCAGACCACCGGCTACTTACTGTCCTAACTGCACCGAGGCTCCAGGTCATCAGTAAAACAGGCGGGAAAAGGAAGGCTGGACGTGAGCCCCGCGCCTTCAGTCTGCGGCCTGTCAAGTCGGCGTCTCACGCCGGCTCCCCGTGACCGCTCCCAGGGACCTCTCACCGAGGGCAGCCCGGCGCCCAAACAGGCCTCCCACCTGCATCCTTGAGGCCGTCACCACCAAGACCCCTCCCAGCCCAGAGCCAGGCCCGCTACCCACCACATCTCACACCCTGTGCTCCTCGGGCACTGCCGAGGCCCAGCCATGAAAAACAAACGAACAAACGTGACAGCTGTTCTGGCCGAAACTAACACAGACCAGGGAACAGACAGAGCTGGGCGGATGGCTCCGGCCACACACCAGGGCCTCTCACTCCACGGCCACAGGCAGAGGGAGCCGCCGGAGCCGGACCGCGCCCCCGAGGTGAGCCCTCGACCAGGAAGGTGGTCTCGCCCTGCCCCCTCGGACGGCTGCCTGCCTGTAGCTGATGCAACGGCTCTGCCAGAGGCCAGGCTTCGGCCGGGGCCCTGAGGTCAGCTCTCCACCTGGGCAGGGCAGAATGTGGGGAAGGAAGAGCTCAGAACCCCCAGGTGATGGGGAAACGAGCCCCACTCACTACCACAGACACCCCCCAACAACGGCCTCTTGCCAACCCCACCCTCCGCGGCCTCAGATGCTCCCCAGGGACCCACCTGCCCTCCCAGCCAAGACCACCGCCCGCCTCCAAATAGCCCAGGCAGACACACCTCATTGGACTCTTCCCTCTGGATCCGGCTGCATCTCCAGGGTGGGAGCAGAACCCGCACCCCACCCCCGTCCCCACCAGTGGCCTGAGCATCTGGTGGGGTCAGGCGTGGACAGCTCAGACCAACAGACTTGGCAGGTGGCCACCCCCCAGTGCCAGCAGAGACAGGAGCCCAGGGCTGCCCAGTGGCCCATGTGTCCCGCATGGGATGGTCAGGACACCGAGCACCCCCGAGAGGACCCACCAGGTGCCACCCCTCAGACCCTGGGGTCTCAGCAGCCCTGAGGCCGGCCCCCAATATCCGCACTTCCTCCTGTTCACAGTACACACGTGCTGGATTCGTCACGCTGTCCCTACCCCGGGCTCTGCGGGCTGCAGCCACACTGGCCTCCTGGTGGCCCATAGTCAGCCTGCAGCCCCGCTGAGCGGGATGCCCTACTCTACTCGTCCACCAGTTCCCAGAGTGGCCTCTTAACGCCCCGTCAGTTCCCAGAGTGGCCTCTCAACGCCCCGTCAGGGTCCCATGCACTCTGGCAAGGACCCCGATACTGCGAGGCTGGTCCTCGTGGGGGGACGTCTGAGCTGGTCCTGGCTGTGCTCCTTGCCTGTCCCCGTGGTGCACAGGCTCCAGGAGCAGAGTCCTCTGTCGTCCCTCCAGAGCGGCCCCCCGGAATCCAGGACAGAACTGACCACAGACGAGGGGCCCAACTAACAGCTGCTCCATGGAAGCTGCCGGGAACTAGCTGCTTGTCCCGACAGGCTCTTCCCCCAGAGCCTCCGGCCAGCGTCCACCCACCAGCCCGTCACCGTGCTTTCTGCCCGGAACGCAGGGCGCCCCACAAGGCACCCAACTGTCCCCACCAGCTTTCGACAGCCTCCCCTCGGACGACCAGAGACCCCGGCCGGGGTGGGGGCATCTGAGAAGGGAGGGGACTCCGAGGAGGAACCGGGAAGTGGATGGGACCCCCCGGCTGCCCGCGCGAGGCCACGGGACGAATTGTGATCTCTCGCACTGTAGGCCGCTCGCTCCCCGGGGCCCGGCCGCCACGTAGGCCGCTCGCTCCCCGGGGCCCGGCCGCCACGGGGCTCTTACCTGATAAAATTCCCGCAGCCAGTTCTTCTGCAGGTTTTCTGGCTGTAAAGTAAGAAGAAAGGACAGTCAGGCCAGTGACACAGCCCTGATGTCCGCGAGCAGACGCCAACGTGATGGCCTATCTGCCGTCCTCACCATGGGGGCTAGGGCGCGACACGGGGTGGAGGACACCCTGCTCCACTCGGGAGACCCCATTCTGCACAGGGAGCTGGTCCACAGCTCGTCCAGGGAAAAGGGGCAGAGCGATGACAAGCCTCGCCTGGTGATGGGCAGGCACCACAGCCCTGGATCCAGAGCTGATCTCCAGCCCTGCTCTGTCCCTGGGATGGGGGGTGGCAGTGGGGGAGGGGGCTTGGGAGGGGCTTCCCGCAGCCAGACGGGGGTGTCCGGCAGGACCTAGCGGCAGGGGGCCCTGGACAGGCTCTGAGAATGTGGAAAGAGCCACACGCGGCACCAAGTGCTGGTTTCGGGCTTGCAGACACCCCAGGACACAGCCAACACAGAGTGCCCGGTCCCTGAGAAAACAGGATGCTGCCTTTTCCCACACGGCCTGCCAGGGTCCTGGACCACCAGGCCAGCCAGCCGAGTGAGGGGCATGGTCCAACCCGACCCAACGTGGCCAAGGTGCTGAGAGGTCACGGCAGGCCTGGACAGGGACGGGAGACACGGCAGGGACGTACGTCCAGTGGGTGCAGAGTTTCAGACACGGGAGATGAAAAGTTCCTGAGATCTGGTGACATCAGTGTGAATGTCCCTGACACTGCTGGACCATGCTTAAGAACGGCAAAGGTGACAAATCTAATGTTATGTGTTTTCTACCACAATTTGAAACAAAACCCCACCCACCACGCCTCAGAACTCAGACCCCTGATCCGAGCAGAGCTCTGGACGGCGAGGCTGTGGGCCCGGAGCCAGAGTCCAGGCTGACCACGGCTGGGCCCAAACGCGTCACCCACGGCCCAAGATGCCAGAGTGCATGGCTGCCACACGGAGAGGTGCTGTCGCCCGCTGATGTTTCTGTGTGTCGCGAGGGCAGGAAGCCTGAACTGCAGGCAGAGGAACGAACGAAGGGAAAAACGGCTGGGAAGCCAGGGCCTCGCAGACCACAGAGGAGGGTGTACAGGAGGCTCCGCGCATCCGCGCATCCGCGCAACAGAGACGGAGGCCAGCGTCCAGCCAGGTGTGGGGCCTTCCAGTCTCCAAGGCCAAGTTCGGGGCCGGGGCCCAGCCTCCAGCCCCCACTGCCTGCACGGGGAGGAGGGCACACCGTGCCTCTGTCTGTCACCCTCCCAGGTGAGCAAAGAAAAGCACGAGCAGGCAAGGCCGCCCACGGAAAGACCGGGCAGAGGGTCTGAACAGACTGACAGCCAACAGCCCATGGAAGATGCCAAACATCACTAGGCGTCAGGGAAACGCAAAGCCGAACCATGGCGAGATGCCGCCCCACAGCCCGGGACGCTGACACAGAGACAAGCCTGCAAGTCCGGGGAGACTGCGCAGAAACGGACCCTCAGACACGGCTGGGGGCGGGGGAGGAGGGTGCAGGCGGGCGGGCGGTGCGGCCGCTGTGGGAAACGGTCTGGCGCTTCCTCAAAGTGCTGGCCGTGGCCCAGCGATGCGCCCAAGAGACGTGGAAACGCTTGTCCATGCAGAGGCTCGGCCACGAGCACTTGTAGCCGCGGAATCCCGGCAGGCGAAAGGCAGGAACTGCCCAAAGGCCAGCCCAGCGTGGACGGAGAGACAAAACGTGGTCCAAGAGAACACGAAGGCCACTGACATGGCCCACAGCGTGGACGAGCCTCAAGAACACTGTGCTCAGTGAAAGAAGCCCGTCACCAAAGGACAGATGACGTCTGATGCCGGTTTACGGAACTCCCGAACAGGCGGGTCCGCAGAGACAGGCAGCAGACTGTTGCCGGGCCCCGGGTGTGGCTGAGGGGTGGAGGTGGTCCAAGCTGACGGTGGTGACGGCGGCACAGCTCTGAGAGCACGGAGAGCACCGCACACCCTTCTCCCACCGACCCGAACGATCCCCCACCTGAACCAGGGACGCGGGGCAACCAGGGACACGGGGCAAACCGCGCCGTGGCCAGGATGCAAGCAGGGACGGCCAGTCAGTCGGCCTTGGGCCCCGGGGTGATCAAAGAAAGAGAACTTCGAGTGCAAGGTCCCAGATGCCCTGACCAGGAGCGAGTGAATGGGGAGGGCAGCCCCTCTACCCCTGTCCTGGGCTGAGGGCAAGGGTGCTGGTTTGGGGGCGCAGAGGACCCACCGGCATTTCAGCTCGTGGGCTCAGCCTGGAGACAGAGGGCAAAGAGGTTCAGCTTCCAGTCCCGAGTCCACAAGCGCGGGAGCCTGAGGGTGCGGAGCAGCAGGAATGGGCGTCCCCGAGGAGGGAGCTGGAAAACTGGACAAAAAGGGTCCAGAAGCAGGGCTGCCCTGGTGGCGCAGTGGTTGAGAGTCCGCCTGCCGACGCAGTGGACACGGGTTCGTGCCCCGGTCCGGGAAGATCCCACGTGCCGCGGAGCGGCTGGGCCCGTGAGCCATGGCCGCTGAGCCTGCGCGTCTGGAGCCTGTGCTCCGCCACGGGAGAGGCCACAGCAGTGAGAGGCCCGCGTGCCCCGAAAGGAAAAAAAAAAAAAAAATCCAGATGCAAATGTAGAGCAAATGCTTCCCTAAAAGGGAAGGAAAACTGACCAAGCTTGAGAGGGAACAGTATTCTGAGAAAAGGGGATTCAGAAAGATGGACAGCAAGACGGACAGGTCACTGACGGACAGACGGATGCGGAACCCGTAGGCCCAGAACTCAGGAACAGAAACCGGAAGAGACCACGGGGCCAAGCCGGCGCCCACCTCCACACAGGACCAAGGACGAGACGTGGGGGAATGTGATGTCAGAAACCCGACAAAACGCAGATACTAAATCTATACTGGGCGTGGGCGTGGGCGTGGGCGGGGGCGGGGGCGGGGGGGGGCGGGGGGGGGCGGGGGGGCGCGGGGGGCGCGGGGGGGCGCGGGGGGCGCGGGGTGGGGTTGGCAAGGGAACGTGATGTCAGAAACCCGACAAAACGCAGATACTAAATCTATACTGGGCGGGGGCGCGGGGGGGGCGGGGGCGGCGCGGGGGGGCTCGGGGGGGCTCGGGGGGGCGGGGGGGCGCGGGGGGGGTTGGCAAGCAAAGAACCACTGCGGAAGAAGAGTGATGTCTTTACAGCAGGCAGTTCACGAACATGGTCTAAAGTTAAGATGTATTTTCAAACAACAAATTCTTAAAGTTTGTTTTTAAGTTTTCATATACTTAGGAGAATTTTAGAGAGATACATAGTTTGCATTTTTCTCAAGTTGAGAAGTTCCTTCAGTTTCAAGCCAGTACTTTTTTCTCCTGAAAATTCCAATAGAATTCAATTTGACATTGGACTGAGGACAGCAGTGCTGTGTGGCCCCTGGTCACTCAGCCCACCCTGCTCACTGCACCGCCCTGCACACAGAGAGCTGGGGACACATGTACAATGGCTCTTTCTGGGTTGTGGGATGATTTGTACTTTTCTATAATGCTTAGACTTTAAGGAAAACAGAAAAGGACCTTATAAAAGAATTCTATTTCAGCAGGAAGCATGAAGGAATTGAGAATCATTTTAGCATGCTTGTCCCACACCCCCTGACAGAGAAAGGCACCCAGACTCTCTAAGACACAGCATCCCCCTTCCTAAGTACAGAATGGAGGCAGCTGCAGGAAGTAATGGGGCATGTCACACTGGTGAGAGCCAAGGCAGTAGTAGTCAACTAGTTCAATGCTTATTTTTAAACTGCCATATTAGATCCTTTCTTTACTTTGCAAACAAAATAAGCTCTACATGACTTCAGGAGAGAAACACAAAACTTGAAACAGGAAAAACTATCAGAAGAAGACATAAGCAAATAGCCGTCCTTATGGTAGAAAGATAGACTTCCTAGACATAAAAGCACAGAAAGGAACCTAAGGGGGGAAATGCCTATAGATTCTAACACTCAGAATTGAAGTAACCCACAGCCAACATTATTCTCAATGTGAAAAATGGAAAGCTTCTCCCCGAAGATCAGGAATAAGACAAGGATGCCCACTCTCACCACCTGTATTCAGCACAGTTCTGGACGTCCTAGCCACGGCATTAGGCAAGAAAAGAAACAAAAGGCATCCAAATTGGAAAGGAAGAAATAAAATTATCTTTGTTCACAGATGACATGATCTTATATATAGTGAGCCCTAATGATTCTATCCAAAAAAAAAAAAAAACTGTTAGAACTATTAAATGAATTATAGCAAAGTAGTAGGGCACAAAATCAACACACAAAAATCAGTGGTGTTTCTATAGACTAACAATGAACAATCCAAAAAAGAGATAAAGAAAATTCCATCTACCATACCATCAAAAAGAATAAGCTAACCAAGGCAAGACTTGTACACTGAAAACCACAAAACATTTCTGCAGGAAATTAGGTATCGGTAAATGGAAACACATCCCGAGCTCATGGACTGGAAGACAGTATTGTTAAGATGCTGATACCATCCCAAGCAATCTTCAGATTCAATGCCATCTGTACTGAAATTCCAACTACTTTTTTTACAGAAATAGAAAAACCCATCCTACAATTCATATGAAATCTCAAGAGACCATACATAGTCAAAACAATCTTGAAGAAGAAGAAATTAGAGGCCTTACACTTCCTGATTTCACAGCCACAGTCATCAAAACAGCATGGGACGGGCACAAAGACAGACGTATAGACCAGTGGAACAGAGAAGAGAGCCCGGAAATAAACCATCACACGTGTGTCCAGTGATTTTTCACAAAGGTGCCAAGACCATGAAATAAGGAAAAGACAGTAATTTCAACACATAATTTTGGGAAAACCGGGTATCCGCATACAAAAGAATAAAGTTGGACTATTACTTAGCACCATATATAAAAATTAACTCAAAATGGATCAAAGACCTAAACATAAGACTTAAACCTATAAAACTTTTAGAAGAAAACGTTGGGGAAAAGCTTCGTGACACTGGATTTGGTGATGATTCCTTGGATCATGACACCAAAAGCACGGGCAACCAATGAAAAAATAAACCGGCCTACACCAAAATTTAAAACTTTTGTGCATCAAAAGACGCTATCAATAGAGTGAAGAGGCAACCCACAGAATGTAAGAAAATACTGGCAAATCATATATCTGATAGTGGGTTAACATCCAGAATGTATTTTTTAAAACTCTTACAACTCAACAACAAAAAGACAAATGAGACTATGCAAAACAGGCACAGGACTGGAATAGACATTCCTCCAAGGAAGGTGCAACAAGGGCCCATAAGCGCATGAAAAGATGCTCAGCATCACCAGCCATTAAGGAACTGCACATCGAAACCACAGTGAGGTATCACTTCACACCCATCATTTTAAAATAAATAAATAAAATAACAAGCACTGGTGAGAACGTGGAGAAGTCAGAACCCTTGTGCACGTTGGTGGGGATGTGAAGTGGTGCAGCCACTGTGGGAAACAGTATGGTTGTCCCTCCAAATATTACAAATAGAATTCACCATATGATTCTGCAATTCCACATTGGGTATTTATCCAAAGGAATCGAAAGCAGAAACTCAAGCAGCCATTTGCACACCCACGTTCACAGCAGCATTTGTTATTCACAATCAGCCAAAAGGTGGAAGTGGCGCAACTGTCCGCTGGTGGATGAATGGACCAGCACGGTGTGGAATCATCCACACACTGCGCTGTTATTCCGCCTCAAAACAGAAGGAAATTCTGACATGCTCCACCATGGATGACTCTTAAAGACACTAGGCTATGGAAAATAAGCCAGTCACAAAAGGGCAAATACCGCATAACCCTATTCATGCTGGGTCCCTGCGGCAGTCAAGTCCCTAGGGACAGAAAGCAGATGGTGGGGGCCAGGGGTGGTGGGGAGGGGATGCAGAGTGTTTAATGGGGGCAGAGTTTCAGTTTGGGGAGATGAAAAGGCTCTGGAGCTGACGGTGGCGACGCCTGCACAACGATGTGAATGTACCTGATGCCACTGAGCCTGGCACTTGGGTCACGTGCTAAGTCGTATGTCATGTGTATCTGACCACGACAAAACTAAAGAGAAACAAGTCTGAAGTAGGCGCAGCTCCACTCGAGCAAAAAGGCCCCCAAAGCTGTGGCTCGGCGGTCTCTGGAGCAGTTCCATGGACATTATTGCATTTTACTCTTATTTTATTTAAAAAGAAAAGAAGAAAGAAAGTTTCAAGCCCAGTGATAAGAAGGGGAAGTCCCATAGGTCCACCCGGTGGAGACACACAGAAAACTCTGGGGCTGCCGAACACAGCACGACGTCACCACGTACCGTGACCACATAGCACACATCAAAAGGGAAAACGCTGGAAACAAAAATAAGAATGAGAAGACGGTCTGCAATGCCAACATAATACATAACTTTTAAACTCTACAGATAAGAATGTCCCCACCCAGCATATAGCCCTAGTGTTTCCCTTTCTTAATGCATTCCTGAAGATGTGTGGAAAAACACTAAATTCTTGAAAGTTACAACTGGAATTACAGTCTTAAATCCTAATATCTGCCTCAAATCTTATCTCACAGAATGTAAGGAGTTTAACAACAGACCACGATGTCCTCAAGGAGGTAAATCAGGGCGACCGAAAGCTCCTGCTACTGGAGGAGCAGAGTGGATGCCGCCCAGGGCCTGTCCTAGATAAGCACACAGCAGCACAGCCACACGTGCACACGCCTGACACACCTCCCACGATGGCGTGGGAAAAAGGGAAAGGTACAGCAGAAACACCAGAAAAGCTTTGTCACCGTGAGTCCAGATATCTAGAAAATACATGCTCACACATTAAAACGTGAGTGTGTGTGCATGTACGCGCGCACACACACACACACACACACACACACACACAGAGGCCTGCTTTTCTGCCAAGAGCAAACACAAAAATGATTTTTTCAAATGTACGTATCCCAGAATTTTCTATAAAATTAGACCTACCTTAGCACGGCACCCTTGAACGGAGAGCCCCACCCAAACAGCTCTTGCTGGGCTGCAATCACGGGGCCACTGATGGCCCAGCGGCTAAATGAACAAACTGGTAACTCTGCGCAGCAGGGCCTGGAGGCCTCCTCGGAGCTGCAGCCCATATTTGGCTAGTGCAGAGTGATTTTTAAAGCCACTAAAGTAAGAATAAAAGATAAACACACGTACTAGCTCTTAAAGAAATACTCTCATTTCAGCCCAAAGCGTGAGCCCGGCGGGGCTCTGTGTGGACTCGAAGAAAGCACACACCTTACTTACCTCTTAAACACCCTCAATTTGCTCTCATGACCTTGCAGGATAACACAAAAACTATCAAAATGTGGCTGGGAAAAATGTTCATTCCTTCCAAATGTGAAATTCTATTTCTGGACGTCGATCCTAAAAAATGTAATTCTAAACAACAAAAACACTCTGCACACAAGGAAGTTCACGATAACATCATTTATAAGAGAATTACAATTAAGAATACTCCAGAATAGTACTGCAGACGGCTCATCGATAAAGAAAGTCATGTAGTATGTCTGCTGAAGGAAAGAAGGAGGCAACAGCAAGAAATCCATGAGCTGATAAAGAAGTTCTGGGTATAGATAGTGGTGACGATCACACGGCACTGTAAATGGATGTAATGCCGATGAACTGTACGCTTACAAAAGATTAAAATGATAAATACTATGCTAGGTGTATTCTACCAAGAAATACAACATCTGATGAGCACATACTAACATGGAAGCAGTTTATACCTTAACAGAGATGGGAGGAACACAAAGATACTTCGTGCCTACGCACAAGCCCGACGGCAAGGACCAGACCAGCACAACCATCTGCAGAGGACCCCTGCAGCAACGGGCCACCCTTGCCCTCCACTTCGTCCCCAGAGGGCCAAAGCTAACACAGGGCGGACGGACCCACGTGGGACCATATGAGGAATGAATGGCTGAGCGGAAGGTAGTCGCGGGCCCTCCCTGTGGGGCAGCTGCTTTGAACCCTCTGTCAGGGTAAGAAAAAAAAGACTGAGAAAAAAAACACCAAAATTTGAGTGGTTGTATTTGAAGCAATTTCTTTTTCTTTTCTTTTCTCCATTTTTAATATGCTTATAATTATTACCATGCATTACTTTCATGTTTTTAACTGTTAATTTTAAAAGCTTGAGGAAGAGAAAAACAATGAAAGCTCTCAGAATACTTTAGCAACATTTGAAACAACTACTATTCACTATGAACAACAGGAAAAGAAAGGCAAATGACAAACAGGGAAAACTATTTGCAGCTTACGTGAAAGCTATTGGGCTAATTTGCATATTACTACACAAAAAGTCACTGTTAAGTCAGAGGACCAATAACTCACACACACCCCCAAACACACACACACCACACACACACCACACACACACAAGCACACCACAGACACACACCACAAGCACACCACACACACCACACACACGATACACACACATACACCACACATACCACACACACACCATACACACACAGACATACCACACCCACCAAACACACCACACACACCACAAACACACACACCATACACACACCACACACACACCACAAGCACACCACACACACACCAAACACACACCACACACACGCACCACAAACACACCACACACACACCATACACACACATACACTACACAAACACCACACACACACCATACACACACAGACATACACCGCACACACCACAAACACACCACAGACCACAAACACATACACACACACACCACAAGTACACCACACACACACACCGTACACACACCACAAACACACCACACATACAAAATCTCCTCAAAAGCCACCTGTGGCTAGTGACCACTGGCCTGGACAGTGCAGATTTCAGAGACATGGGAAGTTTCTCTGACTCTAGATCAGTACTGTCCAGTGAAACTTCAGGTGACGATAAAAATGTTCTCTATTGGCACCAGCTAAATTTCCACTTGAAATGTGGCTAGTGTGGACTAAATAACTGAAATTTTTAATTTTAATTTTATTTTGATTAATTTAAGTATAACAGTCACATATAATTAGCCATTATTAGACAGTACAGCTGTAGGTCACAGAAAAAGAAGAAAAGCTTTAAAATCTGTATCATGAAAAAAGGGTATAATACTGACATATATACGCGATAAAGACAGCATACATAAAGAGGGGGAACTTCAAGCCAGTCTCACGTATGGCTATCAGTGCAAATACCCTACCGTAAAGAATGCAGCAGCACGTTGAAAATTCACAGTCACAACTAAGTGCAATAAACCATGAATGCATGGACGGTTCAATATGAGGAAAGCCCCTAATACAACCGACCATACTAACAAGACTAAGAAAATCAAATGATTATCTCTAAAATGAACCGAAACGTTAACTAGAAACTTGCAGCTGCAGACCCATGACGTAAAGAGCTTGCAAGTCCTCACTCTTATCCTTACAACGTCTTTTCTTGGACCCATCAGAGAGCTGAAATGGCTAGGAAACCACCCCCCTGAGACCTGGAAGAGAAGGCGCTTGAGTCAGAACATCACTGGAAGACTTATAATAGATGGTAATTTTGAAGAAAGGCTGGAGGCTGAGTGCAGACAGCATGAACGTGGGAAACTCCTTGGGACCACAATTTCAAGCAGGCCTCCACATGTTTCTAGGTTTTACTTCCAGGCACCCCACAGAGTACTCACAGTGAAGATCCCCTCTTGGCTCTGGCAGAAGGAGGGAAAGAGTAACCTTTGTGAAATACACCCAATGCGTTCTCAAAAGCCCACTTGGCAGAGAAGGACTTTGCCGGAGCCCTATAGCCCACCTGCGGGAAGGACGTTTCCCCCTCCTAGCCTCCCTACCTCACCTAAGGGATGGGGAGAAGGAAATAAGAAATGTGTGAGGGTCACAGCCCATGGACACGGGGCCACTCGCAGACTGAGATTTAATCACAGACTGTAGAACACCCCTTCCCCCACTCCTTACCACCACACCAGGACGGCTCCAGTGCAACGGCAGTGACTCCAGCCGAAACAGGGGCAAGATGTAGGAGTACTTAGGGGAACCCCAAAACCAGGACACTGGGGGATGTGAAGCCTCTGACACCACAGCTACAGCAAACAGTAAACACAGTCCAGCTCCTGCCTCACACTGAAGGCCTCAGTCCCTATTACCCAATACATCATGTCCAGGTTTCAAAAAAAAAATTACAAGGCATAGTAAAAGGCAAGAAAAAAAAAAAAAAAAAAAAAACAGCCTGAAGACATTTTATTTATTTATTTTATTTTTTTGGCTGCACCTCGCAGCTTGCAGGATCTTAGTTCCCTAACCAGGGATCAAACCCGGGCCCCTGGCAGTGGAAGTGCACAGTCCTAATCACTGGACTGCCAGGGAATTCCCTAAAGACATTTTTAAAAACGCATCAGAATCGGACTCAATTACGACACAGATTTTGGAATTACCAGAAAGGGGGTTTAAAATAACTGCGATGGGAAAAGTGGACAAGATGCAAGAACAGATGGGTAATATAAGCAGAGTGATGGAGACTCTGAGAGTCACAAGGAAACACTGGAAATCAAAGTCAGTAACAAAATGAAGAATGCCTTCGATGGGCTCATTAACAGACTAGACACAGCCAAGGAAACAATTAGTGAGCTTGAAGATACGTCAACAGAAACTTCCAAAACTGAAATGCGGAGATTAAAAAAATGAAAAAATTACAGAACATCCAAGAACTGTAGGACAATTTCAAAAGATAAAACGTACGTGTAACAGGAATACCAGAAGGAGAAAGAGAGAAGAGAGCAGATGAAAAGTTTCAAGGAACAATGGCCAAGAACTTTGCAAAACTCAGGACAGACACCAAACCACAGATCCAAAAGCCTTAGAGAACACCAAGTAGGATAAATACCAAAATGTCTGAACCTAGGCACAAACTGCTGAAAGCCAAAGACAAGGAGAAACTTTGAAAGAAGGAAGGGGGAAAAAGTCACCTAATCAACAGAGGAACAAGGATGAAAATTACATGAACTTCTCAACAGAAACCACACAAGCAAGGAGAGAGTAAAGTGAAATCTTTCAAGTGGTGAAAGAAGAAAACCGAAACACCAACCTAGAATTATGTATCCAGCAAAATCATCTTTCAAAAGTGAAGGGGAAATAGACTTACTTGGACAAACAAAACTGAGGAAATTCATCACAGGTAGACATGACCTGAAAGTAATGTTTTCAAAAGCTTTTCAGGGAGAAGGAAAATTATATAAGTCAAATATTTGGATTTAAATAAGGGAAAAATGATGGAGAAGAAATAAATGAAGGTTAAAAAAATGAACTGAAAAGTTTTTCAATAAAAGCAACATTTATGATAAAACTGTAATGAACCAGGAACTGATAGGTGCTCCCTGAGCAGGCAGAATCCCAACAAGCCTGCAGGTGCCCCACCCAGGCTTTCACTCCTGCACCACCCCTCCCCCTCAATAGTGGGGGTGGGGTGGGGGGGGCTGTGAATATGGTAAGATGTCACTCT
The DNA here is from genome assembly GCA_036417435.1 of Inia geoffrensis. NCBI lineage: Eukaryota > Metazoa > Chordata > Mammalia > Artiodactyla > Iniidae > Inia > Inia geoffrensis. The sequence goes on along the minus strand of CM070914.1, from coordinate 88,096,793 downwards.
CATGATTGGGTAACACATGGCAAAGGTGAAGGGATTTTGCAGCTGTAATGAAATCCCGTAATTAGCTGATCTTAAGTTAATCAGGGGGGGATTATGGTGGGTAGGTCCGACCTTATCAGATATCCGGTGAGCCATTTAAAGGAGGATCTAAAGGTCAGAGGCTGGGAGCAAAGGGCTCTCTCTCTCTCTCTCTCCTCTCTCTCTCTCTCTCTCTCTCTCTCTCTCTCTCTCTCTCTCTCTCTCTCTCCCTCCCTCTCTCCCTCTCTCCCTCTCTCCCTCTCCCCCTCTCCCCCTCCCCCCCCGCCCCTCCCCCCTCCCCCCTCCCCCCCCCTCTCTCCCTCTCCCTCTCCCTCTCCCTCTCCCTCTCTCTCTCCTGCGGCCCCAAAGAAGCAAGGTGCCATGAATTCTACAGCCACAAGGAAATGATTTCTGCTAACAGCCTGAGGGAGCTGATCCACAGACCTTCCCTCCTGGGGTCTCCAGATGAGACCCTGTGCAGAGAGGACCCAGCTCAGCTGTCCCGACTCCTGCCCCACAGAAACCTGACACAGTGAACGGGTGCTTATTCTAACCACAAGGTCTGTGATGATTTGTTACACAGCATAGAAAACCCATACATGTCCTTGCTATTACAAACATGTCTGTGTGTGTATAACGAAATGAAACGTGTCACTCTAAACATTTTTCCCCACCCAGATTTTATTTTGGTATAACATCTACGGTAAGGATCTAATTTACAATGTAATCCAAACGGTTAAACTGTATGAGTAATCCTTGTCCCCAAGTGATACTGTGTGGTCAGTCTATCTGCCTGTCCCTCCCTTCCTCCCTCCCTCCAATAATCAGCCTTATCAAATATTTATCTCACTTAACGTATTCAAACAAACAACTCTTAACGTTTCCTTAATTTACTGTTTTCCTGGGTTTTTCCTGTTTTCTTATTCAATAATATTTGGATTTATGTTTATCCTTCCTGTGTTCCTTCAGTTAATGGCATAGTTCTGTATTTTATTTTGGACTGAAAAGCTTTCTTTATTTTTATTGCTTCTTATTTAATAGCAACAACTTCGAATATCACAGAATATATGTATTGGAAAAGTTATACACCACGCACACCTTCGCACCTCATCCTAAAGCTAGCCCCTTCTTTGTGGGGGAAACACTAGCCCCTCCCACTAGGGTCGAGAACTTGGCAAAGATGCCCATTATTCCCACGTCCACGTAAACTTATATCGAAGATACTAGGGAATGAGATCAAAGCGAGAAAACAACTATGGGTATAACAGCTGAACGGAAGGCGGGGCTGCCTGCATCCACAGATGATGTGACAGTGCATCTGGGAAACCCAGGGAATCAATGGTAAAACTAAAACAAACAACAGAAGAATTCAGGGAAAATAGCAGGATAGAAAGTTAACATACCAAAATCAACAGCCATCATGAACACAAACAATAGCCAGCAGGAAGAGATGCGTTGGGAAAGAAAGCCCCATTTATAACAGCAACGTAAGAAAAGGTACAAGTTAGGAATAAATTTTAAAATGGGACAATTTTATAAGAGAAAAGTGTTATGACATTCCTGGCAGAGACAAGAAACACAGACGTGAATCACTGGAGAGCCTCCTCTGGTCCGCAGAGGGTGACTTGGCACCATAAAGTCAGCAGTTCTCCCCCAGACGATGCCAATAAGTGACCCGCCCACGCCCAGCTCGACTAGATAAGTTGATTCTAAAGTTCATTCGGAGAAACAAACTATGACTCAAATCCAAATACAATTTTTAAAGAGAATGATATGTTCGTGTACAATTAAAAAAAAAAAAAACAAAACTTTTGCATGGCAAAAAAATTAGCAAAATCAAAAACGGTCAAACCGATTGAAAATATCTGTCATATATATCACAGATGAAGAGTTAATCTTCCTAATATCTGAAGAACTCTTAACATCCAGGGGAAAAAAAAAAGGCAAAACATGAGAAAACCCAAACAGAGCATCGCAGAAAAGACCTCTGACTGACCTTCTGTGTGAGAGGAGGTCGCCCTCTTCCTGGAGCTGGGCTCCCGAGGTGGGGCGGGGGGCACCTGGCCCCCAATATCCAACCCAAAACCAAGAGGGAGACACAACCAGGGACCCAAACCGCGGACCCCCTGCAGGACGAGCAGCCTCCACGGTCAGCGGCAGAAGGACCCAGGGTGGGGACGGGACTGAAAGACAAACCGTGACCCCAGGCCAACAGAGCGTGAGCAGGGCGCGTGCATCCCGACAGCAGCTGTGACCCTCGGCGGAGGTCCCAGCTCTCGCCGAGCGCCCCCTCCATCCCCCTCCCTCTCCCACCCCGACCCCCGGGTGGTCACCTGGGGTGACAGCCTGGCCGGCCTGGAGGGCGGCACTGGTCCTGGCGCCTCATCCTGCCCACACCAGCCAGTGGTCTCTCTGAGCAACCGCCGCCCAGCACCCTGGGGGGGGCCTCTGCTTCCCGCTGGCCTGGGCCCCCCAGATTCTGCACCCGCCCTCCCAGCCGGGGGCTCAGCTGAGCCTGTGCGGCCGCCGCTTTCCCAGCCCCCCCTGTCTCCGTGGCCCAGGGCCCCGCGTCACGGAGGGAGCCAGGCTGAGAGCGGCAGAGGGACGCCTAGGACGAGGCACCAGCGAGCCAGGGGCCAGATCCCAGCTCCCCGCCAGGGCCCTAGAAAGGCACTGCCCCGCCAGCCCAGGGCCCGCACCGGGAACAGAGCCGAGGGCCCCCTCTTCCCGCAGGATAGACTCAGGCCGCATGAGAAGGCCGCCAGCTCTGGGATGGCCCCTCAGCCGTGGCACGGCCTCCACCAGTGACGACGGTCACTTTCACGCGTCCAGCACGCCCCTACGTCAGCCACCCCATGAGGTTTTGAACTTTGGAGACTTGTCTCAATTCAGACAGACGGAAAATGTGGAAAAAACGTCCTTTGGGAATCCGTGAAACGCGGCTTCAGGATTCTGAGGGAGCTGCGCTGGCAGCCACGTGCCCGGGCGTCCACCCATCACACGGCCACCCCGACTCCTTCTTCGCCGGTGCCGTCCCGGGGGAGGCCGCAGGGCGCCAGACGGACGACGGGGAGCGCCCCTCCACCCCAGCCACGGCGGCGCACACGCGCCAGGTGCGAGGCGCGGGCCCGAGAGAGCACCTCGGCTCGGTCCCTTCGGGGCCGGGACAGGACAGGATGGGCCCCGCCCCCTCTGCCCCACTGTCCCTCTGTTACTGCCTGGGCCTCGCGGGCAGGGAACACAGCAGGTGCTCACACATCGACCGACTGACGGCAGTGCCGTGAAACCTGCAGACGCGTCCGCAAGGAGGGTCCCCGAAGGAGGCCAACAGCCCGGGGCCGCGAGAGTCCGCTGGCTCCTGGGAGGGCAGTGCTGGGGCCGGCGGCGGCTGCGCAGAAGGAAGCACCCCCTCCACCCGGAAGGCCTGAGGACGGACGCGGGGAGCAGGGGCAGAGCTGCCAGAGGCAGAGCCCCCGAGGAGAGGACGCGGGGAGCCCGTCAGGGCCGGCGGGAAGGGGCAGGGGGCCGCGTGGCCGCCAAGGCGCCGCAAAGCAGCGTGCGGGCCGCCTCTGCAGCTGACCGGCCCCTGGGGCGCCACGTCCCCCTGGGGGCCCTCAGGGCCGGGAACCAGGAGGCCCCCACCCCGGTTCTGGCCCTCTCCCCGCCTCCCGAGATCCCTCTCCTCTGGGGCCCGCGGGAAGAGGAGGAAGCCCGCCCGCTTGCTTGGCGCGGGCGCTGCCCTTCAGCCGGGAAGCGCGACTGTGAGCGGCAGGAAAGGGGCTGCATGGCGCTGGAGCCCGGGCTCGGGGCAGAGGCGGACTCAAGGCCGCCGAAGCCCCAGAGTCCCGGCGGCAGCAGCCCCAGCCCGCGAGACAGCTGAGCGCACCTGCCTTCCGAGGAAACAGTGACACCCCGGGACCGTGGACACAGGACACAAGCTCGCCTTTCTCAAGCACTTCCTAAACTTTCAAACGGGAGTCATTTAGAAACAAACGAGGGCCCTGGGCTCCCTCACCCTGCGGGCAAGGCCCCTGGGGACGCGCCCCGAGGCGTGCACCCTCCCTGCTGCCCGATCCTCAGGAAATCCTGCCCCACGCCACCTGCTTATCCCTGCGGAAAACCGTTTCCTTTCAAGAGAAAGGAAATCTTGTCTGTGCGGTCACAAATACTGAGGCTAAAAATAGTTCTGCAGAAGGAAGTAACGATGGGCCTTCCACCAAATGGCAAGGGCAAGCCGCACAGCGGTCCGGCCTGCAGCCCGCACGCCCTGAAACCCGTCTCTCCTCTTCACACGTTGTGCCTTTAGATAAACCTGGCAGAGTAAGAGATTCAGGACAAAATGAAAACAAGAACTGCGAGAGAGGTTTTCCCATGAAGGATAACTCAGCAACATCCTCCTTTAATGAAAGAAAAACAAAAAGCCAGTGTACGTCTCTATAAATTACGCCAAAACCTCTCACAAAGATGGATACTCTGAGAACCGTAGTCATTGGGAAGGAGGGCTTGGGGACTTTTATAACAAAATAAACATTTTCCCCTAAAGAGTGCCCTGGAACATAGTATATTTAAATGACAGTGAATCATCAAACAGGATCAAATTCTAAGAAACAAGGCCAAGTTTAACTTTGAAATAGTGGCCTATAAAAAATGAAATGATCCACCTTTCAGGCCAGCCCTTAGGGCCAAGACCAAGCTGGGCCCGTTTAACAGAGACCCATCCAGCTGGAGTCTAAGCAGCAGATGCAGAAGGTGTCAGACTAAAAGGCTGACACCTGAGGCAGGTGTGCACAGCGGCATGGAAACACACCTCAGCTTCCGATCTGAGCGCGTCCGCATTACAGAGCCTCATGCGTGTGCACCTCTCCCCAGGACCACGCTTCCCTCTGGCACCACGACATCCTTCCAAGACGTCGCTCTGGCTAGAACAGCAAGTAGGGTGCACCAGGACCCCTGGCCAGCACTGCCAGAGCACAGGGGGCGGTGCCCGGGGACGCAGAGGAGGGGTGGGGCTCCTCTCGGGCACCTGGCCGCCGCTGCCCGTCCTGACCCGCACCCGCCTCCCACAGGCCCGCCTCCATCCTGCTGCCCCCACGTGGCATCAGCTGGTGCAGGGGCCCACACCTGAGCTGCCGCCTGGCCGTCTCCTCCCCATCCTCCAAAGCCCATTAGCATGGTTCATGTGCTATTGCTATTCTCCTCCCACTGCTTCTGTGTTCTTTTTAATAAAAAGGTGATTGAGCAGAAATAAAATGAGAGCAGGCCACGCAGCTGAGCCACGAACGACATGCGCGTGGTCCCAAGGACCTCAGACCTGACGGAGCCCTGGCCCAGAGCTGCATGGGAGGGCGGGGCTCAGAGCAGCTCAGTCCACAGACGCCACAGACCCCAAACATGAGCCTGTACTTAGAAACACGGAAGGGCACCAGAGGAAACCCCGAGGGGAGCGGGGTGCTGCCTGGGGAAGAGACGGGAGGAGGTCCACCTGCCCCTCTCCCGAGTTAGGGCACCGATGCCTTTCTGTCTGATTTATAAGGAGGTTTCTTTTCAAAAGCGAATCACAGTCTTTTCAGAAATTTTGGGAAATTCAGCAAGAGGGGAGCCCAGAAATACAATTAAGCTGCTGTCCCCCTGGGGACCTCAGACCCATCACCACACCATCGGCGGCGGGACAGTCCCCGGTCCCCTGCCCCCCCGCCTTCCAGCTGGCTGTCCAGCGCGGCTGCTCAGTCAGGGGGCCTCCCAACCCCATGTGACAAGTGACAGCGGGCACCCTGCTGAGTGCGGGGTGAGGAGTCCCCGCAGGATTCTGGGGACAGGCTCACACATCCCTCTCCGGGAGGGGACTGCCCAGGGGACCGTCGCGAGGACAGGACTCCACAGCGGCCCTGTCGGTGGGCTTGAGGGCCCCTCACCCCTGCCAGGTGGACCCAGGTGCAGCACGAGAGCCAGAGACGGTCCTGGAAGGGCGGGAGATGCCGTGACCTCCGACGGAGCTCCCTCTGCCTCTCTGAAGACCCCGAGGGGAGAACAGGCCCAGCCCGGCCTGGCCAGGCAGCCCCTACCCGGCTCTCCCGCAGGACACACCCCACGCTCAGCGACAGGCTTTCCCACCCGCAACACAACACCATCCCTCGTCTGCACACAAACACGGACGCTGGGGTCTGGGGACATGTGGCCAGTTCCCGGCTCTGATCACGGTGGACTGATGCTGTCGCGGGGACCCTGGGGAGGTCAGCCGTCCCGTGTGACCTCCCGCCACAGCAGGTGGCCTGGCTCAGGGCCAGGAGAAGCGGTCGCGGAGCAAGGGCGAGACTCCCGCCGGGCTGGACTGCAGATCATCCACGTCAGGAGGAGTGCGTTCCCGGGGAAAATGACGAAATGCATAGCGTTCAGGGGAAAAGGCAGCGTGGGTGTCTGAAGAACACGATCGCAGGTCCATGGAAAAGTGCTAGGGGAGAACTCGCCCTGGTCCAGCGAAAGCCAGAGCCCCAGCAAGCGCCCTCCCTGCCACACGGATGGCTCGGTCACAGGCAGAAATTCAGGCAGCAGGACAGTCTCTCCCAGAGGCAGCCGCAGGCAGGCCCGGGAGGGATGGCGAGGACGCAGGGCCAACACTCAGTTCACTTTGGCTTGTAAACAAGCCGCATTTTACACTGGAAACATTAAAGTGGGGCCCGGACCTTCCACTTCAACCTACAAAAACAAAGCAGCCCCGGCCGGGCCAGGGAGTCCTGGGCAGAAGGAAGCTTCCATCACCACCCTCAGCCAAGATAGCAGCAAGAGGACAGACTAGTAAGACTGATAAGCCCTGAGTAGAATAAGCAAGAAGCAAAGGCCACAGATACTCAGTGTCAGGAATCAACAAGGAGCTGCTATCAATACAGACGCAAAAGTAATAACAGGAGAATATGAACATCACACCACCGGATTCGACAATGCAGATGAAATGAACACATTCCTTAAAAATAAAACAACACACAACCAAACACTTTTATCTGTTAAAGAAATTGGATTTGTACCAAAAACCTTCCCACAAAACAGACTAGTGTTTCTAATTTCACTAGTGAATTCCGTTGCTCACTTAAGGAAGAAACACCAACCATCTCACAGGGCTCTTTGAGAATATAGATGAGAGAATACTCTCCAGTTTCTTCTAAGGAGCCAACACAACCCTAATACCAAACGCCTTCAAAGGCATGCCAAAGAAAGAAAATTACAGACCAATGTCTCTTATGAATCCATACAGAAACCAAGCGCAGAAATACATTAAAAGAAAAGAAAAAGAAAAAAGAATATAACGTGACAAAGTAGCCCAGGAATGCAGTAGTCTGGTTCAACACCTGAAAAACGGGTATAATCCACCAAACTGACAGACTGAAAAAGAAAAACTACAGGATTATTTCAATAGATGCAGAAAAAGCATTTAACAGCATCCAACATTCTTTCGTGGTTAAAAAAAAACAAAACAAAACTCTCAGCAAAGTAAGAATTAGAAACTTCCTCAGTTTGATATGGGACAACTGAGAAAAAAAGAAGAAAAAAATAATCCTCCAGCCACCACCATTGTTACTGATGAGCTACTAAATCCTTTCCCCTAAAAGAAGAGACGGATGTGGAGGCCCACACTCACTACCTGATTCACGTGGTGTGGAAGGTCCTGACTGGGCAGGGAGGCGGAGAGAGGGATGGGCAGCCCGTCTGTCTGCAGATGTGGAGCCGACATAGGGTCCTAACGTCTCTAAAGAGCTACAATTTAGCAAGGTCACAGGACACGAGATTAATACACAAAAACTCATTTGCATTTTTATGTAACAACAGCAAACAACTGGAATATGAAATGTTTAAAAATACCATTTACAGCAGCATCCAAAAAATGTGAATTACATAGGAATACATTTAACAAAAGCCATGCAAGCCCTCTACGCTGAAAACCATGAAATACTGTGGGAGAAATTAACGACCTACCTACAGGAAGTGACGCCTGGTCCACGAGCAGAGGACACAGAATAGCTAAGACGTCAATTCTCCCCGCATTGGCCTACGGATTCAGGGTGACCCCACAGCCAGGACCTCAGCAGGTTTCCTATAGAAACTGACACACCAACTGTAAAACATGCACAGAAATGCAACAGGCCTAGGATACCCAAAGCGATCTTCAAGGAATAACAGAGGACTTGCCCTGACGTTAACACTTACAGTCAAGCTACACTCATCAAGACAGGTGGTCCTGCAGTAAAACTCACTGAACAGATCAATGGGACGGAACAGAGTCCAGAGAGAGACACACTGATACTGTGATTTTTCCACAAAGGTGCTAAAGCAACGCGCGGCGGAAAACAAACTCTTATAACAGGTAGCGATGAACCAGCTACCATGCAGGCGGGGACAACGCACCTCAGCCCACACCTCAAATCACACACAGAGTTAATCTGGGATGAATGGAACCCCTAAATGCAGAGCTCCTGAAAGAAGCACGAAGAACGTCCTCACGACTTGCTGGTAAGCAAAGATTTCTTAGGGCACAGAAAGCGAGAATCACTCACGAAAAGAGTCACAGGTAAAAACTTCCGGGGGTTGAAATCACCATTAAGAAAACGAGCAGGCGAACCCTAGTCTGGGAGAACTTGCAAAAATGCATCTGACAAAGGACTGGCATCCAGGATACACAGAGGACTCGTACAGCTCAGTAATAAAAACAAACAGCTCAGCAAACAAAACAGGCAAAAGATAGCAACAGATACTTTACCCACCCCCCCCCCCGCCCCTCACAATACACGAATGGCTAACAAGCCCCTGAAAAGACGCCTACAATCATTAGTCGTCAAGGAGACACGAAGCCAAGCAACGAGGTGCCAGCGCACACCCCCCAGAGGGGCTAAGACTACAAAGACCTGAGCCCCCGGTAGGGGGGGGGACAGTGAGGAGCAACGTAACGTCCACGGTGACGGCGGGACAGGGGTGCGGGGGGGAGGTGGCTGGGCCACCTGGGAAAAGAGCTTCGGCAGTTTCTGACTAAACTAAACCCACACGCACCCCACGACAACCCAATTCAACTCCCAGGTGGAACTGCCGAAGAGAAGTGAAAACACATGCTCACAAAAAGATCTGTACAAGGACGTGCACGGTGTCTTTGCCCCTGATGGCCACACGTGGAAACAGCGCAGGTGTGTGTCTCCGGGAGAAGAGCCGAAGCCACCACAGCACGAGGGGAACTCGGCAGAGGGATCTGCCTGGCAAGACAGGGGAAGGAGCTCGGCCAGTGTCTGGGACTTTGAAATGCATAAAAGACAAGAGTGATTGATGGATGAATAGGTGTGTAATAAACGTGTGATAAAACAAGCCTAGTGATATGTTAATGACAGAATCTAAGTGGTTGACAAACGAGTGCTAATGATAAAAGTTTCAATTTGATTGCATTCTTGGAATTTGTATAATAAAATGTTGGAAAAGAGTTTGAAAGAAAAACTAAAGGGCTGAAGTTGATGGTCTCCGAGGTCCTCTCTGTGACTTTTGCCACAGAGCATGGCCAGCTCCAGGAAAACAGATTTTACTTTTCTTTTTCTCAAACTGAATGAACCCTCCTCTCACACCAAGCAAACACAGCCCTGGGGACCCCTGGGCAGGTTACTTGATAGAGCTCATCCAGCCCCAACCCAAGAGCCACCGTAAGTCCCCACCAGGAGGAGAGCACCGCAGCGGGGGCAGGCGTCCTTCCGGGAAGGGGCCCTCTGCAGCCCATGCTGGGGGACGGAGGGAGTGGCCCCCGTAAGCCAGGACAGCTGGGGGCCGAAGAGGAGGCCAGGAGTCGGGAGCCACGGAAGGAAGGACAGTCAGGGTCACAAGGCGGCAAAGCCCAACATCCTGCCTGCAACCATCAGACATGCTAATTCTGAGTCTCGGGAGAGTTCTGAAAATTTTTAAATTCAAGTCCAAAGTAACTTAAGTCTAAAAATAGGGCCGCTGTAAAATAAATACATGCAAAATGTTTCCAACTTCTCCTTTCCTTCTCACTGGCAATCACAACGGCGCCAGGCCCGGAGCGGTGCTGAGTGTCCCAGCCCCACCCCAAGCCCCACTGGGTCCGCAGGCTGGAGAGGGACAGGTCTACAGTGCCGGGGGTGCCCTGAAGCCCCCAGCTGCAGGCAGGGCTGGTTCACGCACACAAGCACCTCCCAAGCCCCGGCTTTCCCCGCTGGGCACAGCAGGCGGGAATCAGGCCGCAGAGGAGGGGGCGCATTGGCCCGGCTGATGAGCAGGGGAGACACGGCCGCCCCCAGGGGCACGGCCCCTCGAGTTCCCCCGGCCCACCGCCAGCACCGGCCCACCTAAGCCCAACTCGGCTAGAGGGGCGCCAGCTCTGTGCTCTGGAGGCCTTTGCCCGGGCTCAGGGAATGCAGACCCCCAACGGCGTCTGACCTCCAAGGTCAAGGGCTGGCACCCTCCCCTTGACCTTCCCCCGCCCTCCCTCCGCCCCCCCCGCCCACACGTCCCTCCTGTGAGGGAGCCAGATTGCCCCAGGTACTTCCCGGGACGCTGTCCCTCTGACCTCCCCACAGCTGGAGCCAAGGAGCCCCGGTCGCCCAACCCCAGTTTTCGGTGGCCCTGCCGTCAGCGCTCAGCTGAAAAACCGCAGGGCCGCGTGCACTCAGTGGAGCGGCACCCACACGAGCCTACCCACTGCCAAGACAGAGGCCCGCTCTCCACACGAGCGCCCGCTGGGGACGAGAGAAGGGACGGCGAGGGGAGCCGAGGTGTGGAAGGGGGTGGGGCGCGGGGGAGATCGGGGGCCAGGCCTCCCCACGTCCGACGACCGTCTGACCAGCCCAGCCTGCGAGGCTCCCGCCAGTGCACGGGAGGCCCTGCCTCTTCCCCTCATCGTCCTCCCGTGGCCTCTGACACACACAAGCGGGGAAATGCGTAAGCCAGCTGCGCACTCACCCGCCTTCCCCGCCGGCCCCCGGCCCAGGACCACCAGTGTCAGAGGTGCACGGCATTCCTGGTGGGAAACCACGGCTATCACCCTGCGCCACCCCTGCCAGGGTAGCTCTGCACGCGCCCTCGAGCTACCGGGAGTGCTGGGAGACGGCTCAGAGCCCCCAGAGCCCGATGCCCGACCCCAGGTCCAGAAAGAGTCAAGGCCCGGGGGACGGGGGCGGCAGGGGGTGCGGTGGGAGTCTCACGCATGGCCCTGGGCTCCCCCGCCCCGAGGGATGCCCCAGCAAACACAAAACACCCGACGTGCAGCCCGGTCCCGAAACAGACAGCACACAACTGCTGAGGGACAGGGGGTGTCCTGGGACTCTGTTCTAGGCAGGAAAGGCAGAGCAGGGTGCCCTGGGTGGGGTGAGCCCCACGACCAGCCATCTGGTCAGTGTGAAGCCCTGGGGGCCAAGGACTCCCTGCCTCTATCTCCCCACCCCGCCCTGGGTGATACGGTGAGCATAGCTCAGTTTGCAAGGCTGCAGCCACTTTGCAACCAGGAGGCGAGACAGCCTGTGGCCCAAGCCAACCCAGCGTGGAGACAGTCACATGAGCCAGGAGATCCCATGTGGACTCGAGCCTCGCCAAGTCGGGGTTCCTGCCCCTCTCACCCAAAGCTGCCTGACTGATGGAGAATATGGCGCCCAGAGTGCACTGTTACAAGGAATATGGCGCCCAGAGTGCACTGTTACAAGGACCTGAACCGTGGACGGAAAGGAAGGCAGGTGGGGAGGAGGGCGTGTGGGCAGCTCGAGCACAGGCCTCGAGCAGGATGTGGGGTCAGTCCCGCCTGTGCCCGCAGGACGTGGGGTCGCCAACGCCTGTGACGTACGGTGTGTGCACATGTGCATCTGCGGAAGGGTGGCCCGGCAGGATCTCACCCCACCGCTGTCCCCGGCAGATGAAGCCCGCATGAACGTGCCCTGCAGACGACACGCCAGACTCAGCATCCTACCCACTGTATCCCCAGAGTCCCCTTACCCTCCGGGAGGCAGGAGCTTTCAGAACCCACTGAGACGAGGCCTCTCCTTCTGAGGAATTCTGTGCAGACATCGGCTTTCTGAGGAGCCAGGGCCCCCTCCGGCGAGCTAGCCTGCAGCCGGGTGAGCAGGCACTGGCTGAGTCACCGACTCCCCTAAACAATGTGAATCCGTCGGGACTAGATCTGATGCACGGAACAGAAAACCCGAAACACCTGTCACGCAACGCAACCTGGAGGCCACACCTGGGGTGCCCACCTCTGCCCGGCCGGCCTGGCTGGCAGCCTCCCCCTCAGGGCTGGGCGCCCCAGGCTGCCCCCGAGTCTCAGCAGAGAGGAGGCCCTGAGTGGAGCCAGCTCCCGCCGGAACCCTTGACAGTGTCCGTGGCCCCGGCCTCCTGGTGCACATGGAGGCTCGTGACCACGGCAGCAGCGGGACGGGCTCCGAGATGGCAGGCTTCACCCCGACCAGCTCTAAACGTACGCCTTTCCCCAAATCATGGTTTTGTTTTCAAAGTCATCAGATGGTCCGTACAAGACAGAGCCCCTCCTGTCCACACGTTCCCAAACAAACAAGCACCGCCCGCTGCTTCCAGCCAGCACAGCCCTTCTTCTGGCCACCCGGGCTCGCGGAGAACGCTGCTCGGGACCAACAGCCTCTCCTGTTATTCATGATGTGTCCTGCAGCAGACCCTGCCCCTCCAGGCCTGCTGACCCCCAAGAGAATGCGTGACCTCGCGTGACCTTGCCCCAGCGCCTCAGGGTGCCCTCACCTTAGTAAGCCTCAGTCTTCCCTGAGGTCACCTGGAGGCCACCTGACGCCCAATCGCCCTCCCCTGGGAACCCCCTTCCCACCAGCTCACTCTCCACAGCGACCCTTCCGCACTCCCACCCTTACACTCTTACTGAAAACCCCCAACAGGCCCCCACTGCTTTGGGGGAAAGTAAGTCAAAACCGCACCAGTTCAAAGAATGAGCGCCGCGTCCCACGGCCGAGGCGCACAGCTGAGTGCTGGGCTGCCAAAGCACAGAGGCCGGGGCTGGGGGAGGGCGGCCACGGGGGCAGCGCAACACCGAGGTCCTGGCCCTGCCTGGGAGCCCCTCCCCCTCCAGGGCTCCCTCCACCTGCAACACTCCCTGCCCAGACCTAGAACAACCCTGGGACTCAGGACATTCCTCCCTGGACCTAGAGCGTCTCTCCAGACCTGGAGCACCTCCCCCTGCCACTGCAACGTTCCTCCTCCACCTAGAAGACCCCTTGGACACAGGACAGACAACAGCCCCCCAAGGACTCAGAGCGTCCCCTCCCCTGACCTAGAACACTCTGGGACCCCCGCCCAGCACTGGCCGATGCTCCAGGTGCAGGGTGGAGGTGAGCACCCCAGTCAATACACACAACGGGCCCGGAATGGGGACTGAGGGACCCGCGGACCCCAGCTCCACTGAGCTCTGGGTGGACAGTCTTCCGCTCCAACCCTGATGCACACGGGAGCCGGCGCTGTGTCATGTGACACCCGCTTCCTGGTCCCCTGCCCCGGAGGTCCACAGCGGTGCCCCCAACCTCAGACCAGACGGGGTGCGGGATGCGGATGGGGCCGGAGTGGGGGGCAGGTGTGAAGGGGCGTGGACTGGGGTCGGGAGAAACTGGGGCAGGAAAGGCGTGGGGTCCTGAGGGACAGGGCTGCCCGGGGGAAGGGGGAGGGGACGAGCGGCCGACACAGGGGCAGGAGGATGTCGACGTTTTCCAAACGCCTGAAACATACGCTTTTACAAATCTCATCATATTTCCAAAGCAAAAAGTAGAAAACATCTTCCTGAAAATAAAGTGAATTCATAAAACACGCACTTTTCCAAAATTACTATTAAGTAAAGAAAAGGAGCATCCACGAACAATGAGTGAGGGGGGAGTGGGGTCAGTGACTGAGCCGGGGAGGCCACAGAGGACGGGCACCACCCTCTCGCCGCCCTCTCCCCGCCTGCTCCCGGGAGCAGAAAGCTTCCAGCCACGGCGAGAGAGGCTGCAGCTCTGTTGAAGCATGAAGTGTGATCCCGACGCGCAAACGGGTGACAGAGGCTAGAAGAAAGCCTGGATGCAGCAGCTTCCTGAAATGAAGCGTCACCACCCCGTGGACGTCGTTCCTGTCCCTGCTTCTGTCCAGAGCCACTCGATCCCACCGTCCTGTCCTGCCCGAGAGGCTGTGGCTCGTCTGGAGGTCCCCGGAGGAGTGGTATGGGGTGACGGCATCACTGTTGGAGCCCAGCAGCAGCCCCCCAGGGACCACGGGACACAAACCACGCCTACTCTGCTCGGGACACCTGCGAGACGCGCCGAATCACGGCGGGCGCCTCCACGATGGTGGGTCAACCCTCCAGGGCCCTCCGGACGGCGTGTGGTACGGAACAGAGAACGCTGAAAATCATGAACTCTCTCCCCCACCCCCATCCCCACCCATGGAGAACTCTAGAAGCGCCCAGGGTCTGCCACGCCCCCTTCCCCGCGGGTTTCAACCCTGCACAGAGAACGCAAGGCCACCAGGGACCGCTCTTCCCGCCGCCGCAGGGGGCCGGTCTTGCACCCCTGGCCGGGCACGTGCTTCTGCCCCTTTCTCTGCCTGTTCCTTAGACGTGGCCCTTCCTGCGGCCCCAGCACCCCCTTGGCTCCCACGTGGCTCCCACCAGCTCTCACACAAGGGCCGGGATCTGTGACCTTACTTCCCTGGAGCACTCCCACCCCAGGGGCCCCCCAGCTGCCCCGCTCGCCCCTCCCGCTGCACCCCACCAGCGCCACCACCCCCAGGGGAGCATGGAGCTGCTCTCGCCGCCACCTGGGGGATGGGTCCTCGGACCCCCCCTCCAGACACGGAGGAAACCCAGGGTCACAGCCAGGAAGATGTGAACCCAGGCAGCCCTAAGCTTCTCCGGCTCGCCTCACCCACAGCGGGACCGAGCTCCCCAGCAGGCTTTAGGAGACCCTTCCCAGGGCCACAGCCCCGCGGCCGGGCCATCCCGCGCTGGACCACTCTCCCACCCCCTGCCCACGCCGAGCCCGACGCCGCCCTCACCCCTGGCCCCCTAACTCCCGGCTGCCCACCCTGCTCTCCAGGGCCTGTGGCCCAGCCCCTCTGCACACCTTCCCGGGTGTCAGTCACAACCCACCCTCCTCCTCGCGGGCCTCCACCCTGCCCCAGCCAGAGCCCCTCCAGCCAGGGGTCTCACTCCCTCTGGTTTCCAGAGGCCAGCAGAGGGGTGAGCAGCACGTGTCCCCAGCGTTCACTGAAGTGCCCCCCCCCCAGCACACACACACACGCAGGCCTTCGTAAAGTTTTGTCTGTGCTGCAAAACCTACCATAACAATGTGAAGGGCGATCCGAGGCTGAGTTTTGGGGCGGGAGGTGGAGCTACTCAGTTCTGGTCCCGTGCAGGGTCACGTGCCACAGCATCAGAAACAGACACAAAAACACGAGGGTGCTTGTCTTTTTTTATTGATGCCGAATCTAAGTTTGTAACATATTTTACTAGGGGCATAATTACTTCCCGAGGGTAAAATAACTTTTTCTGTACTATTTTAATTTGAAGGCCCTAGTTTTCTCCTTTCAATTCAAGTTCAATATTGAGTCTAATCTCAAAACAAATTTTGAGTGAGGCCAAACTGCTGACATTAGCAAATACACCCACAACTAAAATAACCAGAAATCACAACGTCACGGCTGCTCGCCCCTAAGTATCAGCCGCCGAGTCCCTAAAGACCTGGAAACCCACGCGTCTCTCTCCTATCAGGAGCTCCAAGGCTGCCCAGGAACCAGGGAGAGAGGGGGGCCCGAGGGGGACGGAGGGGGACGGAGAGAGCCGCCCAGCGCGCAGGAGAAGCGCCGGGACTGACACCCTACCCACGGGACCAGATCTTCTCTAAGATAGAGTGGAGGCCGCCGCCCACCTCTTAGCCGGCCTCTCCCAGGCCCTGGTCCAAGAGAACAGGCAGCGTGCACTCTGGTCCGTGAGGGCGGGGCACGAGCCCGCTGTGACATCCGCTTGATCTTGAAGGTTAACACAACACTTAAAAGTAATGCAGACGGTCCGTGTTCCAGGACAGCCTGAAACATTGCACGTGCACTGCTGGCTGACCCGGTGAGAAGGCAGGTGGCCGTGTCGTGCAGGGCAGGCCTGGGGCGGGGCCGAGGGTTGGGGAGCGACGGAGGGGCAGGAGGAGGATGCTGCCCCAGGGACCAGGCCTGGGCTCTCTCCCTCTGTCCACCCTGGCTGGAGGGACCCCCTGACTCCCCTAGGACTAGGTCCTAGAAACACAGGTCCCTCCACCCTGAGCCTGCAAACAGAACCAAAACCCTACCAACCCAGAGCTCCATCTGCTGTGACCAGCACAGGTGAGAGGGGCCAGCCCTCAGAGGGAGAGATGGGACCCTCAGCACTCCCAGCTCGCAGCCCGCTGCTGCGTCAGGGCTGCACACCAGGCCTGGCCCCCGCCAACAAGACCAAGGGCGAGCGGGGAAGGGCAGACGGAAGGCTGCTGCAGGGGCTTCGCGGGCGAGCGTGCAGCTGTGGTGCATAGAGGCCTGGGGTGGAGCAGGGGGAGTCCTTTCCCCAAGGTACCGTGTCCAGGAGTGGAGAGGAGCCATGGGTTTTTAAATCCACAAGAGCCATAACATTAATTCCATCAGCCGGCCCTTTGGCAGCAAGCGATTCAACAAGAAAGAAAGAAGCCAAAGAGAGGCCGCCCGCTGGACCCGGGCGCGCGGATACGCGAGGCCACCGGGCACAAGCAGGGCAGCTGTGCTGGCCAACAGCGGGGGCACCCGTGAGCCAAGGGCTCACATTCATTCTTGGCCGCTCCTAGCCAGTGTAAACACTGCTTACAGAATTTCAAATAAACGGATTTCTACAAGAGAAAGCCTAGAAGTAAATACACTCAGATGCTGTGGTCGGGTGAGGAAGTGATGATGTGGTCGTTTCCCTTTCTCACTAGTTTCCAGATGACTGTGGATGTGGTCACATCGCTCGGCGACTCATCTTACGGTCTCTAGCCAGCCTGACGCTCCGATGGCGTGTCTGTCGAGGGCGCTGCTCCCTCCTGCAGGTCCCGCCGGGGCCTCTGCCTGTGCACCCCCTGCCCCCTACCTGCTTTGACCCCGTGAGCTCACTGGGCCAAAGCCGGTGGCCACCGAAAACCCTGCCTGGGACGGGGCTGTCCGTGGGTATCTGCAAGGGGCCCAGGTATCAGGTAAAAGCACCAACACGCGGAGAGCAGAGGCAGGCATCCGGCAACCCTTCAGAGGCCAGCAAACCCCAGGCCACCAGGAAGACCGTGGGCCTTTAGGTGACGCACAGAGGAGCCCGGACAGCCGGTGGGCCTGCGACCCCCGTCTGCAGGGGCTCCCTCCTCAAGTTACCGTTAAAACTGCCTAACCGGCTTTCAAAATTCCAGGAGCAGACCCCTCACCCGGCACACCTGTGCTGGAGAGAAACTTCACCTGCCATGCTGCAGACGATGTCTGCTCATGTGCAGGGGCCCCGAAAGCAACCCGAGTCGTGCTTTGCACTTTTTATCGTCCATTCAGCTGTCAGGCTTCTAGACGGGAGGCTCCTCCCCACCAGGAAAGCACGTGTCCCACCTGCCACCTGCTCCCGTGCCCCGGAACTACAGGTGCATCTCGCTGAAGCCGCCTTCACAGACCCCTTTAAATTAGAGGGAAAAACAGCCTCCCCCAGCCTGTGTCCACTGGGCCCATGCCAGCCCCGGGGGCGCCCTAAACAGGAACGATGCCCGTCCTCACGGGGCCCACGTGCCACATGTACCGCAAGCAACAGCTCATGGAAACCCAACGTCTGCAAAAAGCAGCACATACGCAACTAAGCTCAGCTGACGCTTAAAAGGGACTTTCGTTCCGACTCAGGAAATGATCCAGGTCTCGACACGTCAGCCCTCAGCACAACGAGGGAGCACCCCGCTCCCTGCCTAGCCGCAGCCTCCCCTGAATTCTGTCCCGGTGACAAAAGCGGCAGAGGAAAGCCAGATGAGCCCCTGAGCCCACGTGCGTGACCGGACAACCACACGCAACATTAAAATGCTTCATGAAAACAGACGCGCTGAAAAGAGCAAATGAGATGCACCTCACCGTGAACCCGTGGACTCGAGGGAAAAACGGTTCCGAGCAACCCTAGTGCCCCGCCCTCTGCTTCTGCCAGCCGCTCGGATGTGGCTTCCCCCAACACCCAACGCCCGCCTCGCCTATGAGAACTGCAGAGAAAACCTCTCCCTCCAGCCGTCTTCAGCCCCACGCTTAGGGGATCACACCGCTGAGAAAGACACTCTCAGTGTTCTCCCAAAGGACACGCCACTGGGCCAAGGGCACTGTCCTGTCACTAACTTTCTCCACTGAAGCCTCCGGCCTCAAATGGGCACAGCACTGGGCCACACGCACGCAGGGCCGGACTCCCGGTACACCTGGGTCGGGGCAGGCCTCTCCGGGGCTCGAGGGTCGGGGTGCCCGGGTCCGGAGCCTGGGGCTTCCAGAGCCCTTGCTCCCTGGACGACACTCGCCCTGGACGACCCTCCTCAGCTGGGCGTCTGACACAGACATGAGCTGCAACTCCCCACGCGCACTTGCACGGAGGCCCTCGTCCCGCAGCCCGACTCCACGGGGCCACAGAGGAGGGAGGAAGCCAGCAGCAGCGGAGAGGGGTGGCCTGGCCCTGCCCCCGGCGCCGCTTGGCCCGCGGCTCCCAGACCCACCCTGGCTATTTTGGGGTTGAGTCAGCTAAGCTCCCTAACAGCTGTTTGGGTCTGAGGTGGAGGTCCTGACTTTCCACGGTCTCGAGCGATCCGAGGGTCCTGCTCACAGAAGCACGTGTGGCCGCACAGAGCAGCAGGCAGCCGTCGGGCCGCCAGCAGGGCACGCTGGCCGGCCCTGGGGGCTCAGGAGGCAGGTGCACGCACGGGCGTCCGCCACCTGCGCCACAGGCCAGTCCTGGACCTCAACCTGGAATCTGGGGACCCGCCTCCGCTGCTCGTCTGCCCTTCCCTCTGCTCATCTACGGCCTCCAGCCCAGGGTCCCTGCCCCGTCGGCATGCCCAGGCGGCCGCTGGTCCAGGCCAGGAGATGTGCCTGAAGGACCCAGGGCCTGAGCCCGTGGCGGGAGAGCCAGCCCTGGCCGGGCAGCCGGGCGGAACTGGAACGTCGTCTCAGCCCTCAGCCCTCGGGATGCCGGCCTCGGCGGTGAGCGACAGTGCAGGAGGGAGGGGGACTGGCGTGTGCACCTGAGTACGTGCGTGGACACCCCTGAGGTCGGGGTCCAGCCTCCCGCTGTCCTGACAGCTGAGAGACACCCAGCTTCCGTCAGTTACCCTGTCCCTCCAGAAGAGTCACTCCCTCATCACCACCCCAAACTACAGTTACTGCCCCTTCCGGACGGTTTAGCTGGCCCTTGGTTTTACCACCAGTGCTCTGGAATTTGGGGGAAGCGCGAGGACGCTGATACTTAGAAAGACAAGAACATCTAACAGAATGTTAAATGCAAACACCCCAAATGAAGAGACAGCGAAGGCCTCTGTGTGGGTAGGCGGCTCGTCCTCAGGTGCGCCAGGGGAGGGGTCCGAGGAGACCGAAGGACACCGGAGGACAGCTCCCCGGCCCCAAGCCCTCCCCGTGGCCTGCGACACTGCCCAGAAGCGCGGGCCACCAGGAAGAGTCTATGAACAGAATCGGGAAGGAGACCACCCCACGCCAAGGGATCCTACTCCCCACGCCCGTGCCGAGGGCCAGCGGTTCGCGGGTGTCCCGCTGCCCTGGGTCCCAGGGGGGGTCCAGGCAGCCACGGCTCACGGCAAGAGTACAAACAGGGCTCACCGATGAGGAAGACCTTATAAGATTTATCCTAAGTCAGACTCATAAAATGAGACATTTAAGTAAAACTTAAATTGTTTTTAACCACAGAGAATTGATGACAGTCCAAGAGAAAGTGATGCAATATCAGAATTTCGCGGTTTATTGCGTGAGTGGAATTAATCAGGTGTCTTCAGATGTCCAGTGTTTAAAAGAATTTCCAAAACGTACAAATAATATACCATCGCAGTCTGTTTACTTTTGCAAATACATGTAATGAATTTACGCGTCTGGGGCAATAAAATTTCAAAATCTTTATTAACTAAGCTTCAAGTGTTTCACAAAAATTCTTAACAATTTGCTTGAAATGGAAAACTCAGGGCTTACTTAAAGACAGGGTAAAAATCCTGCTGATCTCATGGAGCTGCTGGGCGCTCCTCTGAACTATCAGGACCAACCTGACTAGCAGCGCTCGTGAAAACGGCCTCCGTGCGGACTTGGCCGCGAAGCGTCCACTGGGCCTCACACGGGTGGCAGCAGATGAACACAAGAACAGCTGAGGTCTCGCCAAAATTTTCAAAAATGTTCTCCATATGTTGTCATTGAGCACTCAGTTATCATGTGATGACTCACCAAAAAGTGGGAGTATAATTCACATTACAATAAACTTTGTATTTAGAGAAAGTTAAATCATGTATTTTAAATAACCAGGCACTGGAATAATGAAACTGGAAGGTCAGCTGGACCTCGGGGCAGATGGCAGGGCCTCGGGTGCAAGAGTGGCTTTCAGAAGCACACCAAGCCTTGCAGCCTCACCTTAACAGGCAGTTTTAAATGGAAATAATCATTCTGAACGTGAACATGAGTTAGACACTGGCTGGAATATAAGATGCTCGAACACAAGGGCTTTCGGTTCGGTTCTGTTCTGTTCAGTTCACCAGCTTCTCCCCGGAGCCCAGAACGGGGCTGGAACAGAACAGACAGGCCAACGCCTGTAGAACAAACGTACCGACCTTTCCTAAGATGACTGTGGATTCTGTGCGTGTGTGTGCACGCATGTACATGTGCGTGTGCGCATGTGCTACTCAGAGAGGTCTTCTGTATGCCTAGACTTTTAAAAATTATTTTGGTACTTTTTCTGCTCCTGTTTCTCAAACTTGCTATATTTTATCTGTTTTCACATGCAAATTTACCAATGAACGCATGGTGGGTGATCCTACTTTGGCAGTGGTTTTCTTTCTCCTTCCTGAGAATTTGGTTCAGAAAATCAAGGTCCCCGCCCCAGTGACGCTCTCAGATGTGGTGAAATACAGTCAGTCTCTGACTCAGCTCTGCTCTTCACGGGCCACCAGGCCGCCTCAGAAACCCTCACTGAAAGTTGTCTGCTGGGAGGGAAACGCCGCCTTCGTCACGTGGCAAGTTCTCGTGCACTTTTGTGTCTCTTTCTAGCACTATCATGTCCCCCTGACCTACCTCTCTTTTCCCGCAGCTTTTCTGAGATATAATTGACACAAAACACTGTGTAAGTTTTCAGGTGTACGATGTGATGAATTGATATCTATACACGTTGCAAAATAGTCACCACAGTAGGTTTAGTTGGCAGCCATCGCCTCACAGTTATACATTTTCCCTTGTGACAAGAACGTTTAACCTCTATTCTCTTGGCAACTTTCAAATGTACAACTCGGCCTTGGCAACTGTAGTCCCCTGACCTCTGTTTGATATCAGTTCCAAACCGTCTGAGTCCCACAGCTCTGTGGTCCACTGTAACGTCTGCTCAAGCGTCCCTTCTGAGTCACCACTCTTCTTATAGAGTGTTCCTGGCTGCCACTGCATGTTCCTGTACCTGTCGAATTTCAAAGCAGTGCAGTAGAGATTTGAGACAGCACTGCAGGTAGTCTAGGGGGGCAAGGGCCCAGACATTTGCAGATGCAAATGTGCCCACCCAGGGGTATCCCAGGGCTGTGCAATCCCACTTCCCTTGGCAGGCTGGCCTGGGGCAGGTAGCAGACAGTCTGGACGAGACCGGAGAATCCTGGGGTGCCTTCCAGGAAGACTCCCTCCCTGATAGGAAGTTGCACGTGACACCGCTGGGGTAAACGGACACAGCAGCGCCCAGATCCTGTCTCTAATCACCTTCTCCAATGAAGAACCAGACTCTATGGAGAAGTGGCCGACTCAGGGCTGGGCGGGGAAATGCCAAGCCGAGCTGCTCGGAGCATCTTGTCGGGCTGCGAAGTCAGGAAGTGCCCAGAAAACAGCAGGATGGGCGTGAACACAGAGCCACGGCCAGACCGGGCCGTCTGGGCCCCCATGTATGACAGTGATGGGCTGTGACCCAGGAATAGGACAAATGTCCATGAATCCACACTGGCGTAAACGGACAACTGAAAGAATAAATAAACAGGAAGAACTGGGAGATACCCAACAGTACAAGTGGATGCCCCGGGAGGTGAGGCTTGTTACCCCCTCGAGTGTGGGGGGCTGGGGACCTGGTGACCGGCCCGCACTGCAGGGCAGGACAGGAAGAGGGTCACCTGATGGTGGGGAGATGCAGGCACCAGATTAACCGGAGATGGGGGCCAGCACCATGGCCCCAAGTCCCACCAAGGTCTCCCACCCTGACGTGACATAATGAGAGCATATTTCTAAAGTTCACGCCTGTGTATTTTAAGATCACAGCTGGGATCTCCTCTGTTTACTGTTTGGATATATAAGAATGCTACCGACTTTATGTATTAAATTCACTACTGAATCCTTTTATTGTACATTGTAGGTTTGCAGTAGACTCTCTTGACTTTTCCAGATGTGAATCACTTTGTCCATTCTAACGTTCCAATAGCTACACTCCTCTTGTTTATTTGCTAATTACACTGGCTAGAGCTTCTAGAACATATTAAATAATCATGGTTATAGCAAATATCTTTGTCTTACCCCTGAATCTACTACAGATGTTTGATTTCCATGTTTTAAATCATATTAAGGAAATAGCTACCTGTTTCAATTTTATTACGAGTAATCAATTTTAAGCCAGAGATGTTGAACTTTATCAAACACCTGCAGCAGCTATAGAGGTGACCACGCGAGGGGCTCTTCCTATTGATCAATTATTAGCTACAAGGTGCCGAACTTTCTGGATACGAAGCAGTGCTTACGGGTCTATTAACCCCTCTTATTTGCTGCTGATGCTCTTTGGGGCCACCCCGCCACCAGGCAGAAGGGGGTTGGCCCTGCAGCTGTCTACGGTCCTGCCTCCGTGGCCCTGGGGTCACTTTGGAGCGGGGACAGGTCATGCAGAACTGCAAGCGGCTGTTCCTTGACAGTCTGGTGGGACCCACTCTGGAACATCTGCACCTGGAGGCTTTCTGGGGCCGTGGCCTTGACAAATCAACTGATCTTTTCTTCTCAAATAACTGGCCGGTTCAGCTTTTCTCTCTCCTCTAGGGTCATCGTGGTCATGTATATTTTGCTAGATAAGTATCCATTTCATTAATTTTTTCAAAATTTTTGAACATATTTGAACAAATTAATTCCTTTGAGCTGTTTTAGGTTTGATAAGGGTCCCTGGAGAACCAAGGGGAGCAGTGCAGGTGGCAAGGCGGCAGCCACACCCCAAGACCACCCCGGCACAGCCTGCCCCGAGGCCCTGCCAAAGTCACCTCCAAGACATAGGCCCAAACTGAGGGCCTCTAAATTAGGGGGAAGAGCGGTGTCCGTGTGTGTGGAGAAGGCAATGATGCTGATCTAAAGGTCTAGAGGCCAAAACGGATGCTCCAGCCCTGACCTCGCCCACCGTCTAACGCTCGAGTCCAGGGGCACCTGCAAGGGCCGCGCTCAGAACGACGGCAAACCCCAAACATCTGGATTCTCGTCCACACCAGCAGGCGTGCCTCCACGGCTGTAGGTTGAAGACCAAGAGAGGAAAAGTGCCTTGGAGAAAAGTCTGGCTCATTTCTTGTTTTTAGATTTGGAATTAAAATAAATCTTCAAATAGGCAACACTTAAAACAAGCTTTACGAAACATGTGGAGACATGTCAAACTGCTCAGCACAGAGGCTGTAGGACAGCGCCGTGGAGACGGCTCACCGTATCCGCACTGCTCCCCGCAGAGCAGGGGTGGCCCTGTGAGGCTCAGCCAGCGGCCTCTCCGAGCACAGCTTGCCCACAAGCACCGCCCCGCAGGCC
Source organism: Inia geoffrensis (assembly GCA_036417435.1). Taxonomy (NCBI): domain Eukaryota; kingdom Metazoa; phylum Chordata; class Mammalia; order Artiodactyla; family Iniidae; genus Inia; species Inia geoffrensis. The sequence goes on along the minus strand of CM070914.1, from coordinate 88,072,796 downwards.
ACGTGGGGTCCAGCACACAGCAGGCACACGGTACACACGTGCCACGTGAATAAACCCTGAACGTAGCACCTCAAAGGCTAGAATGCCCAGGCCCCATGGAAAGTCACCCTGCTAACAGCCGTGCTGGGCGCCCAGAAATCACACTGCACATCTCCCTCCTTGCCCCACCCCACTGTTGAGTTTTCATCAGGAGCTTTCAGCCACTTAAACAACACTCTTGATATATACATTCTATTCCAAATAACTCCAGAACTTTTAGAACTGACTCTCCATCACATGGGTGTGTAAGGACTGACCAGGTGACCGACAGGCGGCGGGGGGCCCAGGAGCGGCATGAGAGGCGCTGGCCTGACAGCCAGGGACGACCCATGCCTGGAGTCATACGCCCCCAGAGGCAAGGTCACAGCCGCCCAGACACACTCAAGATGCTCTTCACAACCTGCAGGGCTGCCCAGGCCAAGGAGGAAGCCCAGGGCTTGAGGAGGTCACCGAGAGGCCCCCCAGGACACACCGCCACACCCAGATGACGGCAACCAGCACGATGACAGGACAGGAGGCCACAGACCCAGGGCCCGAAGCTGTGCCTGGCCCGCCCGCCCGCCCGCCCTCCGAGGTGGCGTCTGCGAGCCTGTGCTGGGGGCCCTGACTGATGAGCTTCGAGGGGATGCACGTCCTTGACACCTGGCCCGAAACACAGAGTAATGAAGACCAGGCACTAAAGCCCCTGCGGGTCAGTCCCGACCAGCAATCACAGTGGAACCATAAAGCCGACCCTGTGTGCCGGGGAGAGTTTGTGCTTGTTTTCCTCTTTCCGCTCCTTTTCCTGGTGTCATCTTTCTGGGGACACCCCCTCATGCTTCGTTTTCAGTAGCAACCTTGAGAATTCTTTTTGATTTTAAAGTTATTCACTACGGCAACCCATAATTATGATCCTTTCAGACTTACTGGTATTTTCTGTTGCTTTCCTGCCCTGTGCAGAATCTATACTCACTGACACACAAAACAAAACGTGAGCCTTTCTATAAAACTAGCGAACACGAACACCCTCCTGTTTAATTCCCTTGCTGTAAATACGAAGCCAACATCTGCATTTGAGACACGTGATTGGCCAGGAAAGATGGAGCCGCCCCCGCAGGGCCGCTCTCTGCGGGAAACGCCAGAACCAGAATCCTGGGCCGGGGGGAGGGCCGGGCGAGGGCAACAAGGAGACCCGTTGGCGGCCTGACCCCTCGGCCGGCTCCAGGGGCCCCAGCGGCTTCACAGTCCGGACTCTGAACAAAGCTCACGCTGCTTTCCGGTCCTGCCCAATCTCCCAAGTCAGACTATTACCACCCATCACCCCTCTACTCGTACAGCCACAGCAGGAGTCCGGCGAACGTTTCAGAGAGAACGCATACATGGAGACCACAAGGACACAGGCCCCCATCATCTGCTCCCCTCCTCGTGGCCAGGGGTCCCAGAAGCACCACACCCTCAGACCCCCATACCTCGCTGCCGCCCCGGGCCCAGGACACGGACGCCCAGTCCAGGCCGGCCAAGGAGACTCGGCCTCCCAGAAGCTCCTCCCACGCCTGGACCTCCTGCAAGAGCTGCAGGTGCAGGCCTGCGGCTGGCGCCCTCCCCCGACCGGGCCCTCCACCCGGGGGTGGGGTCTCCCCAGGTCCTCGGGCGCCTCCTCCCAGCGGGCCCTGGGGCTCCCACTCGCCAGGGCCCCAGAGCTTGTCCTGACTCTGCCGTGTCCCCAGATGTCAGCACCACCAGAGAATGGGGGCCGCAGGGATCCCCCCAAAGGGGCCCCGGCCCAGGGCGGTCCACCGTCGCAAGCACTAAACACTGTCCCAGCCTGACAACTGTCCCTCTGAAGACTTTCCAGGAGGTTCTGCTCCGCTTGCAACAGGCCGAGGGCAGCTCAGTTGCGAGGGCCAGGCGGGCACAGGCTGAGCGGGGAGCAGGCCGGGCCCCAGGGGCTCGCGGGACAGGAAGCGGGCACCCCGCTGGACCTTCCTCCGTTCAGGCTCCGGCAGGAAGTGGCCCTTGGGGCCTCCCAGGGTCTGGCCTTGACCCCCCGTCCTTTCACGTCCCAGCGACAGCACAGTCTACCACGGTCAGTGGTCCGGGCCTGACACGCGTCACCTCAAGAAAAGGCCACAGCCTCCGTCTCTGACTCAGGTTTTCTTCCCAGGGTTGGAGACCAAGATACAGAGCTGACACGATCAATGTCAAGGCCTTCGCACGTCCCCAGTGAACTCCAGGATGTGCCCCCGGCCCCTGGCCCTACAGTGCACCTGCCAGGGGAGGGGGAGCGCTGAGCGCCTCGGACGGCCCTGCGGGGCCCCAGGCAGACAGTGGCCCCGCGAGCTGGGAAGCTCTGTGCTGACACACTGGATCTGGGAAAGAGCTGGTCAGCTCGTGAGTGGAGGAGCTGGCGTGGCCTGGGCTGGGGGACGTCTGGACCAGAGCTCGGGTGTGGACTGGCTGAGCACCTTGGGAAGGCGGGGACGCCTGCCGGGAGCTTGGGGGAAGGTCCGGACCGGGGGCAGTTCTGCGGGGAGCAGCCTCGGGCACTGCTCCGTCCGCTGGCCCTCCCACCCCCAGGAACCTGCCTGGGGCCGCGCCCCTCAGGAGAAGGTGCCGAGGAGAGGAGTCAGGGTCAGGAGGGGCCGCAGCGGGGAGGAGGGCTGCCTGGGTGCACAGGGGACCAGGGAGGTGGGTGGACCAGTGAGCGTTCCACTGGCCTGGGCTCAGCAGGGCGCCCACAGGGATGCCACACTGCACTCTGCCAGGCTGGACTTAGAAGCTGAGTCACAGACATTCACGTCTGAAACTTGTTGTCTTAAAAGCACAAAGGCGGGGGGCGACCAATCAAGCAGGGCCAGGAGTAACTCTCAAGTTCCTGCAGCTGGAAAACTGGCCAACTGACCCCGCGACGCGAGTGGCCCTGACGGGGAGGACGGCACCGAAGGCCCCGGCCAGCCCAGCCAGCCCTCCCAGCTCCGAGGTGCCACCCCAGCACTCTACACATCTGGCCCACGGACATGAGAGCTGGCCCACGGATGACCATGGACACAGGAGCTGGTCCACAGACGAGAGCGGGCTGCACACAAGTGCAAGTTCATGCATCCTGTCACACCTTATCGGTCCACATCCAGCTCAAAGCCAAAGTTCTCAACCTCAAAGTACTGGGCAGAGCCACCCCTCAGCCTCTGGCAGCCTCCGGCTAAGCCTCTGAGGGCCTCCCAGCTGGCCAGCACACGCGCAGACACCAGGGCGCCAGCACCGCGAGCCCTAGCCCACAGGTGGGTGCCCACAGGTGGGTGCCCCCAAGTGAGCAAAGTGCGGGAAGAAAGGCCCACGGCCGGCCACCAGGCAACGGGAGAGCCTCGGCGAGCCTCGGAGGAGACAGCGTGCTGCTGCCAGGATAGCCCCTCGGGGCGCCCCCTTTCCTCAGGGATGCCGTCCCTCGCCCCCTCGTGACCAGTGGGTGTCACTGTCCTTTGCCTCAAGGGTGGGCGGCGGACTAGCCGCCTCCAAACACGACCAGTTCTGGGACGGGCACGGATCCCCAGCAGCAAAGTGAGGCCTCTGTAGCATCTAAGCCAGCTACGGTCGCCCCGGCCCTCGCAGGGACACGAGGGAGGAGCCAGGTGGGCCGTCTGGGAACGCGCAGACGGCGGGTACACAAGGCGTGGCGGGGCAGGGGTGCTGGGTGTTGGGCGCCACGTCTGCGCAGGCCTCTGGGAGGAGCCCAGACACAGAGACAGTCCTGCTGGGGTCTCGCTGCTCCTTGAGACCCCGACCGGCAGGGTGGCCTCCCTCCTCCCTTCCCGGGTCAACGGCCTGGGCCAAACGTCCGGGATCTCGCCGCTCAGCAACGGTGCCCAGGCCACGTCTGAACCCAGGGACGATGTCCACGAGGCCCTGGCCACCCGCTCCTTCTCGTGACGCAGACTCAGGAAGGAGAGGCCCAAGGTGAGGGGCAAACACTTCCAGGCTTTCTAGCCCCTCCAGGACCAATGCCCCTCCTTAAAATCAACACTGTGCTCTGCGTCCTTTGTCACCCTGAAGTGAAACTCAGAGACCACACTGCTCACCACTCATGTATTTTTAAAAACCAGTGTATACTAAGGAACAGTAAATGGAAGGTAGTTTATGTTTAAGCAACACCTATTTACATACAAATGTGTTAAATTTACACACACTCATGTGGTCTCCATCACAGAGCCCAGCAAATGCCACTTTTTAAAATGTCTAGGAAAATACAAACAAACACCTTGTGTTCCATCGCAAACCGATTCCAAACACCGCGGGTAGCAGAGGAGACACACGGGCAGCTCCGCGCCTGGGGGCTGCAGATCCTGACCGGGCCCCCAAGATGCCGAGGACACAGCCCTGCATTCGCCCCCGCGGTTGCTGTCTCAGGTGCTGCACAGGAGCACCTGTCAATCAAACAGGAGCCACGAAATGAGTTTTCACTTTCTAATTCTTCTCTTCACATTTTAGACTAAAATGTCTGTTTTCAGGCGGCTAATGACAAGCTGCTGGAAAAGAATAGTTTAAGCCAAAGTATTACTGTCTTTCACAGTAACCAGAATTTAAAACTGGGGTGTGTCAACGACCTACCAGTCTGAATGCCCGGCAGGGGGAGAAGCACAGCCTGATGGTGACGGTGCCCCTGGCAGGGCCCACGTGGCCATCCTCCTGTCACTGTGGTTCCCTGGGCTCCACCCACACAGCCAAGCCCAAGACCGGTGACGGGAAGAGGCCTGCCTGGCACCCACCTCGGCGAGGGCAGGGGCGGAGGACCCAGCTGTCCGAAGCCGCCAGGCGGGGCCGGCAGTGGTGCCCTCTGCCCGACAGCAGTGCGAGGGCCCGAGGCGGGGCAGAATCGGCCTGACAAGGAAGCCACCTGTTTGTTAAAACTTCCATTTCTGCTCAGACGTGCAAGAGCAGCTCTGTCTCCTGTACCTCGAGCCCTGCGCTGGCAGCAGATAACCTGGCCGTGATCCTCCCCTCATTCTGCCCCACTGGGGGCAGGGCTCAGACCCCAAGTCAGCGGGGGTGGGCAGAGTCGCCCCCCGGAGCGGGCTCCACTCTGAGGAGGCCCCAGCGCTTGCCCTCAGACAGAACCCATGCGCACAGGACGGAGCTCGGACCACCGAGGACCTCAAGTGCCAGGTGTGGACGCCAGGCTGACCACGCGGGCTGAGGCGGGCCTCTTCCCAGGCCAGGCAGGGGCCAGGGCTGCGGTCGGCAAGAGCCAGCCCACCACTCCGGCCGAGCCTCAGAGCTGAGACTCCCTCAGGTCACCCCCAAAGGGGCTCCACACTGGGAGCTGTGACCTTAACCTTCAGGGCTCCTGGCAACCGTGCAGTGGCCGAGCAGCAGCAGGGGGCCGCCGACAGCCTCACTGGGAAAGGAAGAGTGGGGGACACTGGGGTCAGTGCGTTCCATGAGAAGCTCCATTTTTCGCGGATTCAAGTCAATCTCTTGCTCATGCTGGTTAAGCAAGACCTGCCTCGTTGCGAGAAGCCGGTTCCCTGCTGGGCAGACACACGGGGGAAGGACAGCGGGGTTCACGGCCACCTCTGGTCCTAACGGGCTCCAGAAAACTGCCCCTGAGTCAGGAAGTGTCCACACTCCCTGGAGACCAGGGCCAACTGCAGGGTCATCCTCCGGAATCAGATGGGTGAACCAAGCTCGCACTGTGTGGGCTCCTCTCGGTCCGTGGCCTCCGCGGGCCAGCGGGAGGCTGGCTGCAGACAACCCCAGGCACGCGCTGCACCTTCCTACGTCGGAGAGGAGAGCCCACACGCAGAAGGGAGCGTGTGCATCCATGACAACCCTCAGGGTCTCGGAGCTGCCGGCACGGGGCCCAGGGACGCCAGAGTGCCCAGAGGGGCACCTGGCTGGAAGCAGACTCGCGCTTACTTTGCATTCATTCAAACAACAGGCAAAGCCAATGAACCTGCAGTGAGGGCCACCTCGCCCGGGCACAGAGGAAAACTGCCCCGAAGCTTGTCGCATGGGAAGAGTCAGAGCCACATGCCACCTGTGGCCACCACAAGCGGCTCAGGAGAAGGGCAGCCACTCGCCTCAGGAACAAGCAGAGGATGGCTCAGTGTTGACAAAACACAAGGCATGGCAAGACAGAAGGAGAGAAGAGAATCCTCCCCAGGAGCCACGGCAGCAACGAGGCTTCCCAGATAGGCTTCTGTGTGATCTAACCCGAAATGCAGCCAAGGCAATGAACACAAACACAACAGAGAGGAGTCCGTGGAACCAAGAGTTGGTCCTTTAAAAAGATCAGTGACATTGACAAATCTTTAGCTACACTGACAAAAGTCAGACGACTCAAATTATTAAAATCGGGAATGAAAGTAAGAACAGTACTACCAACCCTACAGAAATAAAAAGGATCACAAGGGAATAAGATGAACAAAGGTCTGCCAACAAACTGGTAACCTAGATGAGATGACAAATTCCCAGAAAGACAAACTCTGAAACTAACTCAGAGAAAAACAGGAAATCCGAGCAGACTTAATTACAAGCAAAAAGATTAGGAATAGGTTAAACAAAAGATGTGTAAGACTTGTCCTGAAAAGTATAAACATCACTGGAAGAACCTAAAGAGACCTCAATAAATGGAAAGACATCCTGGGTCCATGGCCAGCGAGACACAATGCTAAGATGGCAACGCTCCCCAAAGCAGCTACGGACCCAATGCCTCCCCATCAAAATTCCAGCGGCCTCTTCTGTGGAAAGTGACAAGCGGACCCTAGAATTCACGTGGAAATGGAAGACACCCAGAACAGACAAAGGAAGCTTGAAAAAGAAGTACAAAGTTGGAGGACTCACACTTCCCCATTTCAAACCTTACTACAGGGCTTTCCTGGTGGCGCAGTGGTTGAGAGTCCGTCTGCCGATGCAGGGGACACGGGTTCGTGCCCCGGTCCGGGAGGATCCCATGTGCCGCGGAGCGGCTGGGCCCGTGAGCCGTGGTCGCTGAGCCTGCGCGTCCGGAGCCTGTGCTCCGCGACGGGAGAGGCCACGACAGTGAGAGGCCTGCGTACCGCCAAAAAAAAAAAATCTTACTACAAACTACAGTTATCAAGACTCTGCGGTTCTGGACAGGGACAGACATACAGATGAAGAAAACAGAATTGAGAGTCCAGGAAAATAATCTATGTATCTGTGATCAATTAATCTTCAAGAAGGCAATTCAATGGGGAAGACTAGTCTTTCCAACAAACGGTGCCAGGGCAGCTAGATGTGCACACGCAGAAGAATGAGGGAGCAGCCCTACCTCACGCCGTATATACAACTTAATTCAAGACGGATCAAGGACGTGAATTGAAGAGCTGAAACTATGAGCCTTAGAAGAAAAGATGGGGACTTTGTGACCTTGGATATGCAATGGTTTCCTTTTTCTTTGCTGTCTCTCTCTTTTTTTTCCCCTATGTGTATTTTTTAATACATCTTTATTGGTATTTTTTTAATTGAAGTATATTTGATTTACGTTGTTTCAGGTGTATAGCAAAGTGATTCCATCACATACGTGTGTGTGTGTATATATATATATATATATATATGTACACACATATATATACATATATACACACACACACATACATACATATATATATTCTTTTCCATGTTCTTTTTCATGACAGGTTGTTACAAGATATTGAATACAGTTCGCTGTGCTACACAGCAGGACCTTGTTGTTTATGTGTTTTGTTTTGGGTTTTTTTGCGGTACGTGGGCCTCTCACTGCTGTGGCCTCTCCCGTTGCGGAGCACAGGCTCCGGACGCACAGGCTCAGCGGCCACGGCTCACGGGCCCAGCCGCTCCGCGGCATGTGGGATCTTCCCGGACCGGGGCACGAACCCGCGTCCCCCGCATTGGCAGGCGGACTCTCAACCACTGCGCCACCAGGGAAGACCTGCTTTTGTTTTTGTTTTGGTTTTTTTCGGGTATGCGGGCCTCTCACCGCTGTGGCCTCTCCCGTTGCAGAGCACAGGCTCCGGACGCGCCGGCTCAGTGGCCACGGCTCACGGGCCCAGCCGCTCTGCGGCATGTGGGATCTTCCTGGACCAGGGCACGAACCCTTGTCCCCTGCATCGGCAGGCGGACTCTCAACCACTGCACCACCAGGGAAGCCCTGTTTATGTGTTTTATACATAGTAGTGTGTATCTGTTAATCCCAAATTCCCAAGTTATCCCTCCCCCCATTTCCCCTTTGTAACTGTAAGTTTGTTTTCTGTGTCTATACGTCTATTTCTGTTTTGTAAATAAGTTTATTTGTATCATTTTTTTAGATTCCACATATAAGTGACATGATATGATATCTGTCTTTCCCTATCTGACTTACTTCACTCAGTGTGATCATCTCTAGGACCATCCATGTTGCTGCAAATGGCATTACTTCATTCTTCTTTATGGCTGAGTAACATTCCATTGTGTAGATGTACCACATCTTCTCTACCCATTCACCTGTCAGTGGACATTTAGGTTGTTTCCATGTCTTGGCTATTATGAATAATGCTGCTATGAATATAGGGGTGCATGTATCTTTTCAAATTAGAGTTTCTGTCTTTTCTGGACACATGCCCAGGAGTGGGATTGCAGGATCGTATGGTAGTTGTATTTTTAATTTTTGAAGGAACCTCCATTCTGTTCCCCATAGTGGCCGCACCACTTTACATTCTCACCAACAGTGCAGGAGGGTTGGCAATGGTTTCTTAGATGTGACAATGTGAAGCACAAGCAACCAAAGAAAAAGGAGATAAATTGGATGCATCGAGATTTTAAACGCTTGTGCTTCCAAGGACACCATCAACGATGTGAAAAGAGCAGGAAGAGATGTTTGCAAATCGTATTTATGAGAAGAATCTAGTATCCGGAATATATAAAGAAAAATTCAACAATTTTTAAAAATTTTATACCAGGCAAAAGATTTAAATAAACATTTTTCCAAAGTAGATATACAAATACCTAATACGCACATGGAGGGAACACTCAATATCTATTATCAGTCATCAGGGAAACGCAAAACAACGCCACTTCACACCCACCAGGACAGCTAGACTCAAAGAGGTGAACAATAACAAGGGTTGTTTTGGATGTGGAGAAATTGGAACCCTTGTGCATTGCTGGTAGGAATTCAAAATGGTACAGACACTTTGGAAACCAGTCTGGCAGTTCTTCGAGAAGTTGTACAGGGAGTTATCATATGACTCAGTAATTCCATGCCTAGCTACATGCCCAAGGGCATTAAAAACATGTTCACACAAAAACGTGTACACAAACGTTCATAGCAACACTATTCACAGAAGCTTTGGCTTCATCCACTGCCGAATGGACAAAGCGCCGTCTGGCACACAATGAATCAGCACTCAGTCGTTACATGGGGTGAGGTGCTGACACAGGTACGACGGGGATGAGCCTTGAGCACCTGATAAGAAAAAGAAGTCAGACATGCTGTCTGATTCCATGTATGTGAGACACGTCCAGAACAGGCCAATTCATAGACACAGAGTAGACTAGTGGTGGCCAGGGTTGGGGGGAGGGAGAAACGGGGAGTGACTGCTAAGGGGTACTGGGTCTCTTTAGGCGTGATGGAAAAATTCTGGGGTTAGTGCTGATGGTTGCCCAACCTCGAGAATATATTAAAACACTGAACTGTACGCACAAAAAGAGCGAACCTTACGGTACCTGAATTTTGTCTCAACCTTTACATAATAATAACAACAATAATAAATGCAGCCAATACAGCCCTCCAAATGGAATAACTCATCCTCCACCGTGCGAACCCTTTACAACGTGGGGTGCTGCAGTCGGGGGCCCGAGGCCGGACTGGAGTCCAGGCCTCAGGGCAGATGCGGGAGGGAGCTGCGTGCCACCCACCTGACAACACGCACAAAGGCTAGAGCACAGCACCCCACCCATGGTGAGCCAGCTTTCCTCCCAAGCCAGGAGGGACTGCCCCCACCACCCACCCTGGCTCAGCAGCACCTCATCAGGTCCTCATCAGGGACCCTGAGACGGGGAGAGGTCAGCTCAGGGGTCTGGGTGGAGCTGGGAGGCTCCCGGCGGAGGCCGCCTCGGGCTGAAGGGGGCTGGCGGGCACAGCGACGAGAGGCTTCATGTCGGGGACGTTGAGATGACTGGTTCCCACGAGAACACAAGTCCATGGGCCCCGGTGCCTCCTGGACGTGGGGCGCCCGCAAGGGCAGGCAGAGCCCCGGCCAGGGCCCTGCTGGGGCTGAACCTGCGCCGGAGCCGACGAACGCCCAGAAGCTCTGCCGACGGAGGGCACCGAGCTGCGGGGACGCGCCACCCCGGTCCCGATCTGCCTCTGAACGGTGCAGGAGCTCGAGTTAAGGCACATCAACCGCGGCGGGTGGTGAAAAGGCAGTGACGGGGGCCGTGCTCACCCCTCCCTACCCCCGTGGAGAGAAGAGCAAAGGGACTCCGCAGCAAACACTCCCCTACGCTGGAGCCGCCACGGGAGGGGCCACACACACCAGGCCCCCGACCTCCAAAGGCAGCCTGCCCGACTGGGACTCGGGTCTCCAGAGCAGAGGAGGGACGGCAACGGCAACCTCAGGCGCGTGCGCCACGCTGGGCTCAGGGTCCAGGCGGGTGATCCGAACCGGCGGGCACCACACAGGACCATCCCGATCAGGGCACTAACCTTCTCCGTGGACGGAGAGCCTCGCGGGGCAGAGCAGGACGCACGGGTGGGGAGCAGGAAGGACCGCCCAGGGAAGGGGACTCTGAAGCCCCCTGCCCGCCCTGCAGAAACTCGACATCTGGCAACCAGGCTGCTTTTTCTGTAAAGCTAAAAAGTCTTGGTTGTCACATTTATGTTCAATCACCCCTTATTTTGTGATTCATCGTGGGGGAGGACCTGCTCACTTTCACAGTAACAGGCTCCCTGGGAAAGCAGTGAGTGAAGCAGGAGGGGATGGAGGCCCATCTCAGAGGGCTCAGCTGGGCACCCCACCAGCCAGGCCACGGGGGACCAACCAGGAGAGCAGCAGGGGGCAGCGGCTTCCATGCTCTGACAGACACCCGGGGTAAAAAGCCCATTTGAGGTTGTGACCCTGCACTGCGCCACCCGTGTCAGCCAGAAAGCTGACACGGAGCCCCAGGTGGCCCTCGCCCACTGCAAGCCAGACTCACTCTCACTCACCTTGTAACTTGGATGCGGTCTGACCTCAGGACCATCACAACCCAAGGCTGACAAACAGCGGGCCTGCAGGCCCTCGGTGGGGCCCCTGCCACCCCACAGTCACAGCAACTCGGGAAAGAGCCAGAAGAGACAAATCTACGCAGCCCTACACAAAAGGAGCGAACTAAGCCCCAGAGTGACAAATGACCGTCGTCTTCAGGTCTCTGCAATCTCTCATTCAAGCTAAGGAGCTTCCAGGAGCCTGGAATCCTCCACCCACAGCACCGAGGCCACTCACGGCTGGTGCTGGGGGACAGCAGGAGAGGGCCTCTCCTGTGGAGGGGCTGCTCCCAGGGCCAACACTCTCCCTAAGCTTACCTGCTCCAAGCGCACTCATCTGGCCCCGGCCAGATACAGAGACCCTTACTTCATCAGCAGGTCCCAACCGCACTGCCCGAGGCTGCCCAAGTCTCAGGTGTGAGGAAGTCACCCACAGCAGGAAACAGAAAGGTGCCCTTGGACCAAGTGGGGAGGATCGCTCGGGAACTCCGAGTGCTTTTAGGCAGGTGGACTCAGCAATCTTTGGTCAGGGGCTTTCAAACAGTGTCACGGCACAGGGAAGAAAAAACACAAGAAAGTTGCAAAATTTCATGAGCACAACATGAGGTACAGGAAAGAAATTGCAGTCAGGAGTCCCATACAAACAGACCTCCCTGGACTTCTGTGTAATCGCAGCCCTGAGGAGATAAATGACCCCAAATAACAGTGTCAGTAACAAAAAGAACAGTAGCTATTCTACAGACCCTATGATCACCTCCCTGTCCAAATAACTCTATCAATAATTTAGATACAAGATCCATAGGAGCTACATAATTCTAAACCAGAGATCCTGGGAAATCCAAGGAAATAGGCTCAAAACTGCTACTACAAGCAACAGGGTAACAAAGTAAACGATCACAGACTCCACGTCATACCATCTGACAGAACCAGCAGCTGGTGTGATGTGATTACCAGGCGTCCCCACATCACTGGAGGTGTGGGTGCATGTGCATGTGTGTGACGTGCACGCACGTGTGCGTGGGGTGGACATGACACGCAGGCACGTGACACTGCCCAGGCGCGCAGGACGGCGGCTCATACCAGCCCGTGGGCCGGGTCCTCCAGACGCCGGGGGTTCCGCACAGGCGAGCGGGGAGGCCCGGGCTCGGCACTGTGACTGCAGGAAAAGGGCGCTCATGGCCCTCGGGGTCCCCCCGCGAAGGCAGCGCGCTGTGTGCGGGAGAGGGGATCCCACGGCAGCTACAACGCCAAGGAAGTGGCGCGACATTGAGAGGGGACGCAGCGCAGGGTGGGAGCGGCAGGAGTGCCCCAGGACCCTTGCGCTTTGTGACCTCAGCACAGGGACTCAACGGCCCACCTGCAACAGGAAGGGCCGGCCTGGGGGTGCCTCCGCCCCAAGCTCTGCGCCCTAGAACACACGGACGCCGCGACAGGTGTCTGGGCCCAGGTGCCCCCCTCCTTCCCGAGGGAGCCCAGCACGGGTGCCCAGTTCCGCAGCCTGCTGGGCACCAGAGGCTCCCGCAGACCCCCAGGCGGCTCCACCCAGCAGTAGGGGGCGTCCATTCTCTGACAGAACAAAGTTAGAACTTTGTCTTCACATGGCACAGGCTCGGAATGCAGCCATTGCCACAAAACGCTGAAGTCATTCTGCGGTCTGTCCAGGTTGGTAGCGTTGAAGGCAACACCGTGCAGAATACAGAGGAGACATTTCAGAGCCTTTGTGGGTCACACCATACAATCTTTCTCATTAGAGGAAACTAAAATTATCAAGGTTATCAAGGTTCGGAGACGTCAATTTTCTCCTAGGAACTAGCATGAATTTTTACATTTCTGAGTGGAGTTTTATTGTACTGGAGAAACAGCAACGGAGAGCACGCAGGTCGGTGCTTCCACTTTGCCGTCCCGGGTTCCTCAAGCGCCATTCCCGACGGACCCCATCCTCAAGGGCCCCTCCCGTACACCTCGGGGCGCACCTCGGGGGTGCCAGTAACCTCTGGCTGCATCTCCCTGAGTGGCTCAGAGCTGCCCACCCTCCTGGCTGGGTCCGGCCCCGAGTTCCCCCTTCTTCCCTTTCCGGACTGACTCACTTATCAGTCATTAAAAACTACAGACAGGTCCCAGGCAGCTCCCTGGAGGAGGGAGCCGCCTGTCCGCACCCAAGGCCCGTGCGGGAGACGGGGGGCTGGGGCAGCACCCGCACCCCGGGGCCTCCTCCTGCCGGCTGCAGAAGCTGCATCACCAGCCGCGTCCCCCGTGCATGACAGAAACAGGGGCTCCTGCACAATCGGAGGCACGGCCTCTCAGCCTGCAGCGCCAGGCTTCCGCGCTCGCCACCCACGCCGGCCACGTGGCTTCTCCAGCACACCCAGCTCCCCGTTTCCTGCCACTGCTCCTGCCCCACAGTGGCCCCAACAGCCCCCCTTCCTTAGTTCTCCCAAAGCCGTCAGGCCCGGCCCCTGCTTCTCGCCCCGGGGGGCCCTCCGTGGTCTCTGTGCTCAGGGCATCTCTGGGCACCCTAAGCCACCCCGAGTCACCACCCAGATCCCTGTTCACCTCCTGCTCCTGCTCAGCAGCTGGGGCGGCCTGGGCCCCGCACACAAGCCGTGAGCCAGGCGGCCCGGTGCAAGGTCCCCCGTGCCCTGAAGGTGGGCTGTGCCCGTCCCTGGACGGCCAGGACAGAGGCGCCGTGCCCCGGAGGGCGAAACCCTTGTGACAGGCAGGCGCCTCAGGCTACGCGCAGTCGTACCTGTCAGCTTCTGGGGCCGCCGGGGCCCCGCGCCTCAGACCCCCAGCACGCCCTTCTCGAAGTACTCCTTTTCGAACTCCCAAAACGCCCCTCCCGGGGCCCTCCTCACCGTCCTCTCCTCTCCGGGCCTCCACCTGCCCGTGACCTCCCGCCGACCCCTCCTCATGTCTCGGTCCAGGACGGATGGGGAAGGCGCAGGAGGTGCGGGGCCAGGGAGCAGCGGGCCACGCGAGGGGCCTCAGGGAGGCTCCCAGCGCTCGGCCGCCGCGCCCACCAGTTCAGAGGACGCCCAGACAGGCCTGGCGGCCGGGCTGGCGGGAGCGCGGCGTTGGGAGGGGCGGCTCCAGCCCCTGGAAGAGGGCCCGGCTCTGGAGAGACGCGGGGGCCCGGGGCCCCTGGGGCCGCGCTATTAGGAACCCTTAAAGACAAGCTCTCCCGGTCCCCGTGTCACCGTGCCCTTGCAATCTCGGCAGGGGATGCAGCAGAACCCCATGGAACCTGGGGGCCTGAACGACCCCCAAAAGCACCAAGCGTCCCCCGGGCCCCGTATGTAAGGCTGGAGCCCTGGGGGCAGCGGTTCAGCAGCTGAGGTGAGATGCCGCCTGCCCTGGTGAGACAGCCCCCAGACGGGCCCCCGGGCCCTGCTTTGGCTCCCCTGCTGGTCAGCTCTGGCCGCTCACCCACGTTCTGTCAGCATCACTACTAACCACGACCCTCGCCCCTCACGGCCCAGCCTGCCACCTCCCTCCTGGACCGCACACAGAGCGCCCCGCCTGGACGCAGCAGTGAGGGGAGCGGTCGTGCTACAGCAAAAACAGGAAGTTGCAACAGATCTGAAAAACCGTCACAGTGATGAAGGAGAAAATAAAAGCAAAACACATGTCCCCACAAATTTGTTTGTTACTTGGACAGATGTCATTCTTAACAGAACAAATCCAACTGAAAGTACAGCCCACATCACCCCAAATTACAATATATCGAACATAGAGCATGCTCTGCCCTGAACTGGACAAAGTAAGTGCCCCCTAGGACACCCCAACGAAGCCCTGGGAGCCAGAATAGGTACAGGACTTGAGAACACCCGGGACATCATCAGGCAAACTAGGACAGGTGGGTCTGTCTGCTCCTAAGCCTTCGCAGCGGCCTCTCAGTGCAACGGCTCCTGGGGATGCTGCTGAGGGAGCCTCGTGATGGTTTTCAAAGCACTGAGCACTCGACCCACGTCTGTTTCACACACACAGGTTCACCCGCGTGGCCACAGCTCCCCCCGCCCAACTCTCTACTCAACATCCTACCACTGAGAGCCGCCCCAAAGCCCACGTAGGCACGGTAGGGTGCTCGGAGCTTGGGTCCGTGCTGGGGTCGGGGCAGCTGCCCCCAACTCTGTCCTCAGGACCCCAGGACTAACGGGCAGTGTAGCTAACTAAGACGCTGGTCCAACTGGACCCCAGTGCAGCCCCTTGCAGGTGGGCCCTGAGCACACACACCCCTACCCCCAAAGGATGGCCAGGCCCCTGGGGCTGCACCCCCAAAGGCCTCCATGAAGTCCAGCTGCAAAGAAACGACCGCCAGGCGTGACACAGATGGCAGGAGGCCAGGCCAGGCTGGGGACAGGCCTCTCAGAGCCTGAAGACCTGTCACCTCTGCGGTCACACAAGGTTTTCCCTAAAGGAGGAACAGGCCAAAGTGGCGCCTCTTGCTCTTTTACCATGAAGTGGCTGGAAACATTGGCATCTGACACCCACCCCCGCCGTCCTGCGGAGGCACTGTCCTCACTGGACCTCGAGCCCAGACCAGGACAGCCACGTGCCTGCCAGGAGGTGACGCACCTGCAGGGCTGGGCTTCTGTCCCACAGGCAGGCGATCTTGGGCAGCTTCACGGAGATGCTCCACCTGAGAGCATCCCCGCTGCCCAGGTGAGGGCCCCAAGGGATGGCAGCCTGGCAGGTGGCAGGCGATGCACCAGCAGGCCTATCGGAGACGTTCCGAGAACTGTACTGGGCTTAACAGCCACTCAGCCGGGGGAGAAAGGCAAAGGGGAGGGGGTGGAGGACAGCCCCCTAGATGGGCCATCACACCTCAGGGGCTGGGAGAAAAGAATTCCCCTGGGAGAGGCACGCTCTGCCCCTAACCTGGGGTGGTGTCCCCCATGTCCGGGGAAAGTGGGCGGGGAGAACACCCGAGTCCCTTCCAAGGAGCCCTCACCACCGCTGCCCCCTCAAACAGACTAATCAGCACCCTCCAGGGAGGGCGTGGGACTCGGCCAGCACGCCAGCCCTGCAGGGAGACATGCCGTCCCACCATCCACACCGGGCTCCGCCGTACAGCGGCCCGGCGCCTGCGTCCTCGCCCCGCCTCCCCCGCATAACTGTGCTCAGAGGAGCACCATGACTACCGCCCCCTTCTGCCTGGGCAAAGCAGGGCTCTTGGGGGGGATTCTGGCACCCTCTGTCCCCCTCCCAGGAAGTGAGAAGGGCGATAGCCCCAAGGAGCCACCCCTGTCAACCCAGTCAACAGTTTGCCAAAAACTGTCACAAATATGGCAAACTGTCCATCTGAGTGGGAGGCCTACTGTTCAGAAGCAGAGGCCACAAGGACATTCCGCCCACACCCACCATCAAAGGGACGGCAGCACGAGTGGCCCCGCGTGGAGGGGCCGGAGCACACTTAGCTGGAGCCCACGCAGCCAGAGGCGGGAAGTGGAGCCGCCGCTCTGACAGCAGGTGAGCGGTGCCCAGAAAGGGTAAACGTTCACCCGCCACACGACCAGGCCTGGCACCCAGAGCCTGCACCCTGCCGTGCGCAGCAGCCCAGCCGGGAACAACCCCGAGTCCGCTGCCGGTGCATCCACCCACGAGCGCTCAGCAGGAGAAGCACCACGAGGGTCACGGACTGTCGATGCTGTGGGATCCGTGGTGAGGGCAGGTGGAGGGGAGAGCAGCCCAGGGGCTGGGGCTGAGCTCTGCGAAAGGCCAGGAGGGCAGTGTTTCAAGCTGGACCGTGGTGACAGCTGAGCGATGGCAAACATCTTCTGAAGACCATAGAACCGTACACTTACGCTGGGTGAACCGTGTGAGATGCAAATCGTGCCTCTACCAGACTGTCCCAGCGAGAAGGAAAAACCAGCCGGAGCCCAAGCATCCACAGACCTGTCCACCGACCTCCGAGAGCGGCTCTAACACTGGCCACCCCGTGCCCGCGAGGTGCCAGGCCAGTGGGGCACGCGCCTTTCCCAACTCAGCCCCCACCCAGCTCTGACAGGGGGGTCCAGCAACCAGCAGGCTGGCAGCAACTCTGGTTCCCTATAGCCATGTCCACTCTGCCCCAGCGCTCATCAGGGCAGAGCCCCAAATCCCGCCCCTGCACTGCTGGTCAGAGGCCAGCACAACCGAATGTAATGAAACATGACAAAAGTGCAAAGCTTGTAATTACTGGAGGTGGGGAAGGGATGTGAGGCGGACAAGGTGGCAGAGCTGGGCACGGTGACCCGTGCCAGGAGGGAGGTGCGATCCTGCCTTCCCGGGGGGGCTGGGGGGCTCCTGGGAAAAGAGGGGCTTAGGCCAAAGCACGGAGACGCGTGTTCCGTCCAGGCAGCGGGGACCGGGATAGCTGCAGGTGCTCGTGGGAGGCAAGGGCAGGAGCCACACGTCAGGACCCCAGGCGGAGAGCAGCTGGGACAGACCGGCTAAGCAGCCCGAGCGCAGCTCAGCCCTGGACACAGGTGACACAAGACACAAGACTGCCGCCCACGGAGGCCTTGTGGCGAAGGAGAGGACAGGGCCCCGCCAGCACAGGTGCCTCACGACTGCCAGGGCATCCATTGCCTCCTTGCCCCGCTGTGGCCAGCGTGCCGCTGTCATTCCACACTCCCTGACGCGCAAATGGCCATAAGAGGCTGAATCTCACGCCCCGTCACATGTGCACAGAGGTGGAGCTGCCCTGCGTCCCCGCTCGTCCCCGCAGACCCTGGCGGGAGCAACCTTCCACAGGCACTAAAGGTGGAGCTGCCCTCCACCGAGACCCAGGCCCAAGCCAGGCCTTCTGCTTTCAAAGCCCCTTCAGTTCCTAGAGTAACTGCTCATCATTCAGAGGCCCCGAGAGGCGGGGCAGAAAAGGAGGGCTGTCTGAGGGCTCTCTTGAAAGCAGGGCCGTGGCCAGACTCTGCCAATGCGGGGACACGGGGGCCCCCGACCTCCAGGATGCAGCCCCAGACAGCAGCTCCCGTGCTCGCAGGCCAGATGAGCCGGGACGGCCAGCACGACGTGAAGTGGCCAGGCCAGGGTGCACACGAAGAGGGAGGAAGACTCAGCGTGGGCTCTGCGGTGCCCGGAGACCCAAGAGGTGTCCTGGGTAGTTCAGGCAGGGCCAGAGCTCGGGGCATTCTGCTCAGCAAAGGACCAAGAGAAACGGGCCTAAGGTCACGAGGACCCATCATGGCCCCACAGCCACGCTTCCAGAAATGGAGTTGGCTTGTTCTTACTCAAGGGAAAACCAAAGCTCCCTGAGCCTGGTCGGCACCAGTGCGCTTCCCTGATGGCCGAGGCGCACCGGCAGCCCGGGAACCCCCGCTGTGTGCGAGCACTGAGACCAGCCATGGCGCAAGGCTGGTCCCTCCCTGACCTGCCCCAGATCCGCAGATGCCGACAGCTGTGCAGGCCAAGCCGCCTCCCGGGGCATCTCAGGTCAGGTGTGCACGGCGCACGCCACGCCTCCACGGCCCTCGCTCACCCTGCACACGGCTCCCACAGGCTGCCCCGCCCGCTCCAACTCTGGAGTCGGACGGCCGGGTGGTGGCCCTGTGCCGGTCCCACCCTCCAGGCATCCCAGACGGGCTGCCGCTTCACCGTCGCTCGCCACCAGAGACGAGACCCGACGGCATTCTCGGCGGTACCTCCGTCAGGATGAGCTCTCCGACGAGATCAGAGCCACGCGGGGAGTGGACCCGCCCAGCCCCGGCCTGCAGAGGAGCTCACGTCCGGACGCTTCTCAGGCTCAGAAAGGAGAGTCCCGTGTGCCCCGATTACCCGGAGCAGCAACAAAAGGGAGACCCCGAAAGTCCCCTCCGCGTGCCCCTGGGGCACTCGCCACACTCTCTCCACTCCTCTCCTCCCCGGGCCCACGATCACCCTCCTTCAGCTCGCTCACATCAGCAGGGTCCCCTCCCCGCCCCGTATAAACACAGGGAGAGCAGGGCCGCGTCCCAAGAAGTGACAACACACAGGTGACCGAAACTCCGCTCAGACCCTTCATTGCCTTTCTGACTAGCCTCCTGGCCCTGTGCTGACCCCCACCTACTGGACCCCATTCCTGGACCAAGCTCACCTCCCAACAGGAGATGCTCCCGCGCCGGGGCAAACACTGAGGAGGTCAACATTTAAGGAGGCACCCCACCCTAGTCCCTTAGCAAGCCCTGCCCCCTCCCCCAGGCAGCCTCCCCGGCTTCCGCATCCCTCCCTTCGTGTCAAACAGGGGGCTCTATAAACAAGGGCAAGCTGCGGGCAGGCAGGCCTGGTCGGAGTCCTGTAAATTCCGAATCAGACCCGACACACGTGGCATCACCCCCAGCAGGGGCCTCTCTCCCCAGAAAGAGACGCCCACCAGAGACGACCCCAGGGCAGCAGCGCCGACCCCTCCTCCCCTGCCTGCTCGCTCCCAGAGGGGCGCGCGGTCCACGTGCTGACGGAGTTCACGACGTGGGCCCAGAGCGTGAGCTCGCGGAGTGGCGCGCGGGCTGAGAGGCAGTGGACGTGAACGCACCCCGTGTCAGCAATCTCCAGGGCTGTCCAGCAGGTCCCCCCGCAGTGCTCACTCCTCTAGACTCAAGACACGCAAAGCATTTAAGACTTCAAACCTAAGAAGTGCCCCCCCCACCAGTAACCTCAACCCTCCCTCAGCATCTCCAGAGCCCGTAAAAGCAGGAAGCGCTGCAGATGAAAGTGCGGCTCTCACGGCCGACCCAGGGCTGGCAGAGATCGGGCACGAGGGCAGGAGGGACCAGGAGGCAGGCATGGCCCCAGACGGATGACCGCATGTCGGTTTAAATTCCAGCCGCATCCAAGGCAGGCCTGACAGGAGCTCGTCGGGGCTGCATGGAGGCGTGCGGGGTGCAGGCACGGCTTCCCAGCGTGGAGGAAGCAGTTCTGAAACGCCACCAGTATGAGCCCAGCGACTCCTCTGACCCCCCCACCCTGGGGACGGGACGGGCAGGCCCCCATCTACGGAGAGTCCCCAACTCGGGCAAACAGACCAAATTCCCACAGAGAAAGGACACTGAGGTCTCAGGTCAGAGGCAGTAATGCCAGAAGAATGTGGAGACACCTCCCCGCGGCCATGCCCCCGCGGCCATCCCCATGGGACAGGGGCCGGGAGAGCCCGGAAGGGTGCCTGCGAAGAGGCCTGGCCTGCTCAGCCCCACCCCTGCCCCAGCACAGCGGAGCCCTTGGGGGCTTCAGGGACTGCATGGACAGCAGAGGAACCACAGCCTCCGAAATTCGAAATTCGGAAAACCCAGCGTCTTTGACGAGAACTGGCCCCTGCTTCACGGCACTGGCCAAAAGCGCTGGACCTTCCCAGGCCAAGGCAGGAGGAGGGAGGCGGTCTTCACTGGATCTGGGTCTCCTCCCGGCCTCCTGGGCAGCCACATAGAGATGCTAATGAAAGACCTGCAGTCTAGAGAAACTAACTCCCCAGGAGGCCGGGAGGTGGGGGGCCCAATGCAAGTCTTCGAGAAAAGACAGATAACATCTGGCACTGCAGCACGTGGAGGAATCGGAACCCTCGTGCACCGCTGGTGGGAACACAGGACGGGGCCGACACGGGGAAACAGTGGGCAGTTCCTCAAGAGGTTAAACACGCAGACCTACTGGAGAACGGACTTGACGATATGGGGAGGGGGAGGGGTGAGCTATGAGAGGGCGAGGGAGGGGCATGGACATATATATACTAACAAACGTAAGGTAGATAGCTAGTGGGAAGCAGCCGCTTGGCACAGGGAGATCAGCTCGGTGCTTTGTGACTGCCTGGAGGGGTGGGATAGAGAGGGAGGGAGGGAGGGAGATGCAAGAGGGAAGAAACATGTGAACGTGTGTATATATATAACTGATTCACTTTGTTATAAAGCAGAAACTGACACACCATTGTAGAGCAATTTTACCCCAATAAAGATGTTAAAAAAACAAAAGAGGTTAAACACGAGTCACTGCAGACTCAGCAGTCCCCACCCCAGGAATGTGCCCAGGAGAAGCAAGACACGTCCACACTAAGACTTGTAAGTAAATGTCCACGGCAGCCCAGAGGTGCAGGCTGCCCAAATACCCATCACCTGGCGCTGGATAAACACAGCAGGGTACAGTCATACAGTGGAACGGTGCTCAGCCACCAACAGGAGCGACGTGCTGAGCTCTGAACACATGGTACCAGGTGCAGAAGGCCGCGTGCATGATTCCGCTTACGTGGAACATCCATGATAGGCGAATGCACAGAGACAGGAAGCAGACTGGTGATTATCAGGGGCTGCGGGGGTTTCAGGGGAGATGGAGGGAATTGCGGGGGGGGCGCGGCTATGGCATACGGAGTTTCTTTTTCAGGTACAAAACAAATTCTGCAACTGACTGCGGTGACAGTAGCACAGCTCTGTGAACACACTAAAAACCACTGAGTCGTACACTTTACACGGTGAAGTCCGTGCGTGTGAGTGACGCCTCAGTGAAGCCGTCACCAAACGAAATTCCTCAAAGAAGTGGAGGGATCCACACCATTAGAGCAAGTGAGAAGGCTCGGACCCGAGGCTGGCCCCGCATGAGGCCCCAGCGGGCCCCCCCGCACCCCGGGATGGAGCGGGGAGGCCCTACACAGACACGGGGCTGGGGCGGGGGAGACAGAGGACAAGTGCCCGAGGTGCCCAGCTCAGGGGAGGGGCTCGCGGACCCCTGACATAGAGCCACATGCGCAGCGAGCTGCCGTCCCCAGGTCCAGGCGGAAAGAGGGGCTGCTCAGGAGCTGGCCCGGCAAAAAGGGAACCAGCTCCGAACTGACGTTTAGCTCCGAATACGCAGCAGGACAACGGCCCTCCAGGCAGACACCCAAGAGCGAGCTCTGCTCTCAGAATCCTACCGCTTGGCTACGTCTCTTTCCCAAGAAACAGTCTTACCATGTAAGGGTGGGACTGAGTTCTGAAACGACAGCCTGCAAGAATCCACCTTCTCAGTTCACTTCTAGCAAAACAACAATGACAACAAAACCACGTAGAGAACCAAAACCTAGAAACCTCCCTTGTCAAAAATCCAGCCATCTCAAGCAAAGCAATTAGGTATGCAACCCTAGCCACCCCCTTCCAGCAACAGGGTGGGGGGTGACAGCACAGTCCGACTAGGGACTGCCAGAAAGAGCTCCGGGCTCTCTGGGGGCCCCCTGGAACAGGCCCAGGCAGCCCAGCCAGGCCAGGCCCCTCTCCACAGGCTCAGGATGGGCCCCAGCTCAGACTGGGGCCCTGGAGGTCAGGGCTTCGGCAGGTCACGGCTCTGCCCTCAACAGTGCAGCACCGTGGCTCGCTTTCCATCCCGCTGTCTCAAGCACAAACGGCGGAGCTTTCCGGGGCTGTGACATGCAATGACATCACCCTTCTGAGAGCTACTGAAACTGTCTCAGTTTCCACTTGCCTCAGGGTCTACCCACTGACCTGGCAGACACTGGTGGTTATGACCGACGAGACCAAGGACTCTGTGGGGCTCTCCATAATTTCTAACGGTGTAAGGGGTGAAAGTTTGAGAACCAATGTACTCTGGACGGTGACCACCCCCTCGGGTGTCACATCACAGGGTGAGGAGCGACCCGAGGGCCCTGTGTGGGGACTAAAGTAGCCGCACTGTCCCAGACCCAACCAAGCCGGGCGGGCAGACGAGGAAAGAGCTGCCTGCCAGACGAGACGCCCTGTGGGTCTCAGGACGTCAGGGCCAAACCATGGTGAAAGTCCACATCCAGAGCTTTAACGGGAT
This sequence comes from Inia geoffrensis, assembly GCA_036417435.1. NCBI lineage: Eukaryota > Metazoa > Chordata > Mammalia > Artiodactyla > Iniidae > Inia > Inia geoffrensis. The sequence continues at coordinate 88,049,821 of CM070914.1, read as the reverse complement.
CGCCTCTGGATGGCGAAGAGGTAGCAAGGGGAGAGGGGAGACCACGAAACTACGGAAGCAGATACGCATCACCCTGTCACTTGAGTCAATAGGCAACAGTGCCCGCCCTTCCCAGCAGGGCCTGCTTCTAGCTGAGACCCCTCGTCCTCGGCCCGCACCCTCCAGGAAGAGGCCGATGCCACACACTGTGAGGCCTGGCCACACAGTGGAGCTTGGTTTCCAGACGATGAAACTGGGCAAGAACAAATTCCTGCCCAGGCCGGGCCACCGTCTGCACAGTGGGTCAACAGGGACACATGTCACACAAAGACAGAGTCACCAAGCAGCTCTTCTGAAACCTACTATAAACCAAGGAGTTAAAATGTCCTTCACTCAAGAATAGGCTGCTCTCACCGGCCATGCTACAGGGGACTGGTTAACACCCACCCCTGCTTTTCCAGGCCACTGGGGAAGAGCGGCCCCAGACCAAGCTGCACACATTAAGAAAGCTGTGGGTGAGGACAGATATGTCTCTACTGGCCCTTAAGTCAGAAGCCACCTTGCAGAATTAACCCACGCACTGCTTACCAAAACAAAGGTTCCTTCCCGATACAAACAAGATGCAAAACTCCATACAGCCTTTAAGAAAAATGAAAACTCAGAGAGAACCTGTTGCTAAACAAAAGTAAATTAAGTGATCCACTTTAATGTCCACAGAGAGAAGTGTGTGTATACAGTCGGAACACAACAAAAATGCTATAACTTGGAATCAAAGATTACTGGAAAGAATGTTTGCACAGCAAAATTCTCCCTTTGAGACTGAAATGCCCCCACCGTGCTTAATTTTCCTGACATTTCTGAGGCTTTGAAGCCACAGCTAACGGATCTGAATCATCTGAGTAAAACCATGTTAGCGTGGATGTTACTGCAAAGCCGAGAATAGAATGCTAAATATACAGACACACACCCATACCGGGCACTTTTGTAGAAAATGATCAATCACGAAACTGGATAAAGTTGTCCTGTCTGTGCCCAAGTCAGAGGGCCAGCAGTTCATCTCCAGCAGGGAAGTATAATACATGGCGCTTGGAAGTTAAAATAAGAAAGACACCAAAATAGCGCCTACCTTTGATTAATAAAATCACACCTCGCCTGTACATGAACTCAGCCTACAGAAACATCTCACCCGTGCTCGCTGCCAGCAAAGGGAGGCTCGGAAGAGGCAGGGATGCAAGTCATGTTTTGCACCAGTGGTCTGCGTGGTCAGTGGCCGCACCCTCACCGCGGGAGGAGCTGGGGGAGGAGGAGGGCGGGTAGTGCGAGGCCGCCTCAGTCTCCATCTGGGCCATCACCCTTTTTTCTTAAACAAGCACGCCACTTGGAGCCACATTCTGCTTTATCTGGGTTGTGGCATAAGTACCGACAGCGGGGTGGCACCGTGGCTGCGATGCCCAACTGGGTCAGCCTCCGCCGGCCTCGGGAGCCGGGGGAGCGCCGGGCCTTGGTTGGCTCTTCTCCCGAAGGCCTCGGGGGCCTGGCTGGGAGGTCCCAGAAGGTAAAGGCCTTGGGCAGTCAGCATCCTCTTCTCTGGCCTTGGAAAGCTTCTTGCATCTTTCTCTTTAACAGACAAGAAACATAAAGTCCTCCAGGGCTTTCAACAGAAACCCCTTGTTTGAAAACTAGAGAGATACTAAGTTACAAGGTAAAATGAGGGTGCCTACACCTCCGAGCAGCCACAGGCAGCTCTGCAGACAAAGCAGGCAGACGGGCAGGGGCAAGGGCCACGGAGGGTCGGGTTGGGAGTCAGAGGCCAGAAGTCAGGGGTTGGGACTCGGGAGACACGGGCTATGGTTTGGGAACCAGGATTCAGGGCTGAGCTTCTGGGGACAAAATTCAGTACCAGGGTTGGGACCAGGTTCAGGGTATGGGGCCCTCGGACTAGGGCTCGGGGGCCAGGATTTGGGGACCTTGGACAGGGATTAGGACTGGTGTTTAGGGACCTGGGTTCAGGGACTGGGCTCTGGGTTCAACCTACGGAGTGTGAAGGCTGGACCAGGAGACCAGGATTCCAGCGCCCAGGGCCAGGGTTCAGGGCTGGGGTCCTGGGTCCAGGGCTCAAGTTTCAGTGTCTCGGTTCCAGGGTCCCAGGGCTCAGGACTCAGTGTCTGGGTCCCAGGGTCCCAGGGTCCCAGGTTTCAGGCCCGAGTCCGGGGTCCCAGGGCTCTGGGGTCAGTGTCTGGGTCCCGGGATTTCGGGCTTCAGGACAGGGGTCCGGGGTCCCGGGGCTCAGGGTCCGGGGTCCAGGGCGCCGTGTCCGGCGCCACACTTACGTCGTCGAAGAGCGAGCCCACGTTGGCCGTGACCAGCAGCACCGCGGTGCCCGGGGCGGCTGCCCTCCCCGCCATCGCGGCCTGGGCCGGGGTGGCCGCTCTCCGGGGCCGACCGGCCGGGGTCTCCGCGGGCCGCGGCGTCAGCTGCGCCAGGGGGAGACCCCGGGGCGCATCGCGGGCTCGGCCGGTCGGGCGGGGCCTGGCCAGGGTCCGGCCGCACTCGCTCTCGCTCTTCGCAGCCCCACGCCCGTTGCTCTCCGCCCGCGCTCAGCGCGGCCCGCGCGCAGCCATTAGGATCGCGGCCGCCGGAGCTCCCGCAGCGCCGCCGCTGCCGATAGCTGAGACGAGGCCCGCCCGGGCCGGGGGCGGGGCCTGCGGGAGGTGGGACGGGGATACGAGAGGCAGGGCGGAGCCTGAGGGGGGCGGAACAGGGATATGAGGGGCGGGGAGGGGTGGGGACTTGGGGAGGGGAGGGGCATGTGGGCGGGGTGAGACTGCAGGGGCGGGGACTGAGGGGAGGACGGAGAGGGAGTGGGAGGGGCGGGGTGTGGAATCGAGGCGGGGCGCTCGCAGCCACGCTCCTGTCAGTCAGCGACCGCCCCGCCTTACCCCACGCCGCGGCGGCGCACTGACTCCTCCCGCACCCCATGACGTCATGGCCCTGCTTCGACGGCGCTTCTTAAAGGGGCCGCGCGCTGCTCCGGGCTCTACCGGGCGCGACCCCCTTGCTGCCGGGTAGGGGTTGCGGTGCGAGCGCGTGGCTCTGTGCGGACTGCGCCGGACCCACGGATAGGAGGGCGGCGAGGCCGGGCCGCCGGACCGGACGGCTGAAGGCAGCAGGCGCGCTGGGGTCGGTGGGGTCTCCCCAGCCCACCCTCCGCGCCAGGCCGTCCGCGGAAACGAAATGGCCACTGGTGACGGGCGACGCGCGGACAGTGCAGTGAAAGATGACAAGTAGCCGCCAACACTAACGGTGGCACCAGGTTCTGTCCACCCGGTCGATGCAGGTGACGGTGACCGCGTATCCAGGACGGTTCTCAAGGCTCTGAAGGCGCATCTCGGCCGCGCGGCCGCCTTTCCACTGCGCCGGTTTGGACAGTGTCCACGGGGAGACGAGAGATGTACGCGCTGCTCCCTTAGGGCAGGCGACACCACCACCTGTCAGGGCCTGGGGAGCAGGCCCTGGGCTGCGCGCCCTGTAGGGAAGGCATCCCCTCCTGCGTACAGCGACCGCTCAGCCTGACAACTTGAACCCATTTCACTTAAAACCACTGTCCCGTCCATGCAGCAGCTGTCGGCTGTGGACTGAATGTGTCCCCAGAATTCGTAGATTGAAGCCCAACACCCAGTGTGGCTGCCTGTGGGGACGGGGCCTCCTGGGGGCTAATTCAGGATAAATGGGGTCTTAAGGGTGGGGCCCTCTTCCAACAGTGTTGGCGTCTATAAGAAAAGACCACAGAGCACCTGCTCTCCCTCACCCACAGCCTCCCACCCTGAACAGAGGACAGAGAAGAGGTCATGGGAACACACAGACACAGAACCCTCTGGAACAGCATCCCCGATTCTAGCCTCCAGAACTGTAAGAAATAAACCTCTGTTGTTTAGGTTGCCCAATCTGTTACGGCAGCGTGAGCTGACTGACACAGCATCTCTTGTTTTACTTTTTTACAAAAGCAGCACATGCCAGGGATGCCCTTAGCAGAAGCCAAATGCAAGGGCATCACTGATGCCTGGGACCTATTTCCTAGGAAATGGCATCGCCTCCTCCCCTCCCCTCCCCTCGAGCTGTTTTCTTACTCCCTCGCCAGCCCTCTGTGGCCCAGAAACACCACTGCGCATGTGCACACCGGCACATAGGTACACATGCGCTGGCGTGCGCGCACACGCGCACACACACACACACACACTCACTCTGAGACTGCGCCTAAATTAGAGAAAATTAACTAGAGAAACTCCAGCCCCACGCCCCTAGCTCAGGTCCCAGGGGGTGTCTGCGCTGAGCACCGGACCTCCTGGCCTCTGCACATGTGCCCCCCCTCGCTCCAAGATGGCACCCCTTGCCCTCTCTCTCCCAGCCGCCAGCGGGTCCTCCCTGCCCAGGGATGCCCTTAACCTTCACAGGGGAACATTTGCAGTCTGAGGCCCCCCCTAGCAGCTGGGCCTCCTCCGTCTGGCCACCCCCTCTGGGTGGTGCCATCATCCACCATTTTCTTCCATGTCTCCACTCCCTTTGCTGCAAACCCACTCCTTAAAGTCAACCAGCCTTTGCACCGGGACCCGTGGCCCCCTCCCCTCCAGGCCCTCAGACCGCGCCTCTTTGTGCGCACAGCCCACTGGGGCCGTGCTCACCGTGATCGCTGTCTCCTGGTTCAGCCGTGTGCCCGACCGCCGCACTGGGCAGAGCCACCTTAAACCCAGCGGGTGGCCACACACCCCTGATTTCGTGCTGCCTCGTGGGCCCGCGGCCATGTCAAGGCCACGGCAGGTGTGTTTGTCTCTGTGCCCCAGAGGTGACTTGACTGGCTTCTTCTGCTCAGGCTTCTCAAATGCCCCTTCCTCCATCAGACCCCTCTGAGCGCCCCCAGTGCACCCCATGCATCCCCCTCACATCACCCATCTCACCATGGAAGCCAGGCTCTCCTTTCCCCTCTGCCTGTTGACTGCCTCCCCTCCCCCATCACCTGGGCACAGCCTGTCACAGAGAAACACTCCGTGAATATCTATCACAGGAATCGATGACATGCCGAAGCCATCACCATGCCCGGGGCCAGGGCTTTCCAACTTTCAGAGACGTGGAACATTGACCACCTGTGTTAGAAGCCGCGTTCCTAAAGTCATTTTTGCTTGAGTCCCTCCTTACCTTTGGAACACTGTTCCATGTCTGTTACCTTTGCAATCATAGTAAGAAGAAGCAAGAGGAGGAGAAAGAAGACGTTCTGCAAAGGCTGCTTTCCTGGCCCAGGAGAGGCCTGGCTTAGCCCCTCAGTGTTCGAGGGCGGTGGAGGGTAGGTGGAGGCAGCCCGGGCTGCGGCATGGGCTCCTCAGGGGAGCCAGCCCACTGCGACCCAGCCCGCTCAGCCAGACACCCTCTGGGCTCCCAGGAGGGAGGCTGACCCAATTCTTTGATTAAACAGCAATATGCTGTAAGCTTTTTTAAAAAAAAAAAAAAAAGGACAGTATGTTAGCCACTAAGTGTATCACATGTTTACTTCGTTTAAGATAGTAACCAATTTATTTATGGATTCACATTAGCCGATGGTTGAGAGGTTTACAGCTGGGATTCCTCCTCCACAGGCTTAAAAGTTATCCTCCCTCAGTGGCTTCCCTGGTGGCGCAGTGGCTGAGTCCGCCTGCCAACGCAGGGGACACGGATTCGTGCCCTGGTCTGGGAAGATCCCACATGCCGCGGAGCAACTGAGCCCGTGAGCCACAACTGCTGAGCCTGTGCTCTAGAGCCTGCGAGCCACAACTGCAAAGACCCAACACAGCCAAAACTAAATTAAATATATAAATTTATAAAAATTTTTTTAAAAAGAGTTCTTCAGATGGATAGACAGAAAGATGGATGATATATAGATAGATGGCACTTTGTAGCTGCAAAATGTGCTTCAATCATTTAATAATCAATCTTCAATACTCCTGCAGGGTGGGTCAACCTTATTCTGTTGTATATAAAAACACTAGGTTAACTGACTCACTCAAGCTAATTTTCTGTAGGCAGAGAGGCTGGCTGGACGCACAGTGAAAGGAATCTAGGGCTCTGTCCTCTTTTTGAGGGGCTGGACTGGGTTGCTTTAGCCAGAGGTATTTTTTGCCATTAGTAAGGTAATGGGAATTTTATTCCCTGGCCTCAAATTCATCTGAGCAAGTGAGGTTTCTTTCCCTCTGAATTATCTGGATACGTTCCTCATTAATCAGCTTAGTAATTCTATCACGTCGCAGGCACCGGCTGTGTGTGAGGTGCTTTGCAATTCTTATTTCTAGGCCTCACAGCAGTCTTAAGAGGTATGTATCCCTGTTTTATAGATAAGAAAACCAAGCCTTCAAGGATGAAAAAGCTGTCTAACTTCACATGCCAACTGGTACAGGGCCAGGACTCCAGGCCCAGCTGGTCCCCAGCAGCATCATGCGGCCTTCACCTCCATCCAGCCATTCATTCACGTATTCCTGCAGCTGACATTCATCGAGCACCTTCTCTGTGCTGTGTGCTATTCTGGACACCATGGCTAAGACGGTAAACGTCCGCAGGAAGCCCGAGGTTCCCGCAGGAAAGCAGGCAGGGAACAAGTGCGCAGGCACTCACTGAGGTGGTGCCCTGCCAGCTTACTGGACATTTCCTCGTGGAAGCCAAACGCTCATCGTAGAATGTTTGAAACAAGAGAGTTGTACACAGAGTGTGACAAGGGGAAGCAGCCACTCAGGACTTCACGACCCATCCCCAGCATCTCACCATCTCCATAGCACTTCTGTCGAGGTTTGTTTACACTCAGCCCCATCCCCAGCGCTCTGACCCTCCTGCACACTCGGCACCACTGAAAACTCTCCCTATATGTTATTAATGTGAAGCATTTACTTTGCCATTCACCTGACCAGTGACACCCTAGTGTTGTAAGTTGAGGTCGTTTCCAGTTTTGCGTGATTAGGTCAAGGAATTCAGAAAAGGTATTTGACAAAATTGAGCATCCTTTTTAGGATAAAAACTCTCCACACACTAAAAATAAAGGGAACTTCCTAAATCTGATAAAGTGCATCTGGGAAGAGTTCACAGCTAACATCATATTTAGTGCTGACAGACTGAGCACTTGCTCCCTGAGTCTTGGAACAAGGCAGGAGTGGCCACTCTCACCCCTTCTATTCAACATGAGCGAAAGAGCTGTCTGTACAATAACATAAGAAAAAGAAATAAAGGTCATACAGATTGGAAAGGAAGAAGTAAAACTGCCTTTGGTTTCAGGCGGCATGATCATCTACACAGGAAAGCCTAAGCAATCTACAAAAAATGTCACTGAATAAGTGAATTTAACAAGGTCATAGAATACAAGTTAATATTCAGAAAGCAACTATATGGCTATATATCAGAAGTGAACACTAGAAAAATAAAATTTTAAATCATTTCCATTTACAGTAACGTGAAAATTAAATGTGTAGGAATAAATGTAACGAAAGATGGGAAAATAAAATTTTAAACCATTCCCATTTACAATAGCATGAAAATTAAAATGTGTAGGAATAAAGGTAACAAAAGACGTACAAGAAACCTACAAAACACGGAGGATTAAAATTAGAGAAGACCTAAGTAAATGGGGAGATGCACCACGTTTGCATGTTGAAAGATTCAGAGATACCAAAGTGTCAGTTCTCCTCAACTGATGCATAGATTTCATGCAACCCCGACCTAATCTCAGAAGGCTTTTTTTGTTTGAATTTTTTTTTTAGAAATTAACAGGTTGATTCTAAAATATATATGGAATGTAAAATACATAGAAGAGCCAGAAGAATTTTGAAAAAGAACAAAATTTGGGTGCTTACACTGCTTGATTCAAGACTTACCATGAAGCTACAGGAATGAAGACAGTTCTGTTGGCATGAGGACAGACACATAAATAAATGGCACAGAACAGAGAACCCACGTTTATGTGGTCATCGATTTAGACAAAGGTGCTAATTCAATGGGAAAAGAATAGTCTTCTCAGTGGATAGTGCTGGGATCAACTGGACATCCATATGAGACAAAATAAACCTTGACGCACACGATGCCAAAATTAACCTAAAAATGGATCACAAACACAAAAGCTAAAGTTATGACACTTCTAGGAGCACATGAGGACGTTTTTGAGACTTGGAGCAAGTGAGGATTTCTTAGAGAAGACACCAAAAGCACTGCTCATAAATGAAAAAGAAAAACATTGCACTTTATCGAAATTTTTAAACTCTGTTCTTTGAGAAACACCGTCAATAAAATGAAAAGAGCCACCCTTTTTACACTCCAACGTCCATCAAGAAAATGACCAGAGTAAGCATCCTGGAGTCTGCGCACAATGGACTATTATTATTACTGTTCTATTATTCTGTTAATCAGTAACAGAAACGACATAGGACAGGCTCAGGAACACCAGACACAAACGCACACAAAGGGGTGACAACATTTACATAACTTCTGAAAAAGGTAATCTCTCCAGTGACAGAAAATGGATCAGTGGTTGCTGGGCCCGGGTAGGGGAGGATTTTGTGCAAGGGGCACAGGAAGGAACTTTTTGGAGAGAAGGAAACATTCCTGATCTCGATTGTAGTGGTATTACATGGTGTATACATTTGTCAAAACTCACGGAAATGTCCACTGAACAAAGGTGCGTTTTATGTAAGAAAATCATACCTCAATAAGGTGAATCTAAAATGTTTGAAAAGGAAAATGAATTAATCATTACGATTATGTACATCTACAATTTCTTATGCACAATAACATAAACCCAAATCCTCTAAAATTGGGAAGTTGTTTTTTAATTTGTTTATTGGCATAACCTGGAAAGTCATAACCTGGGAGATACAGCAAAACAGAGTCTTCATGCCCTGCTCAGCCTGAGAATCCGTCTGTGTGGTTTCCCATAGGTTGAAACGCTTGGATATGGGCTCGGATGTGGGTTCCCCCATCCCCTGTTGTTTGTGGTACGTGATACGTGGGGTGCGTAGACTATCATCTTTCTAAAATCTGAGCCCTAAAGTATATCTGGTCCCAAGGGTTTCAGATAAGCGATGTGGAGCTATCGTTGTGACAGCTCCTGAGAAAACAGCCCCCGTTCAGACCTGCACTTTCATCCTTAGAAAACGCACTCCCAGTGTCAGGAGTCTCGAAACATAATAGCAAGAGGCTGCTCTCCGTCCCGAGCCTGCAGAGCAGCAGCCCCTGGCTGGGAGCAGGGCTTCCTCCTCACCCACATGGGGAGGGCGCCCACGAGGGAGGGGGGGCGCCAGGATGAGAGGCTGGACCTCACACCTCACGGCCCGCTCCACCAGCAGTAGTAGAACCTCCACGGAAGGGAATCGCCCACCAGGGAGACTGGGGCTCCGGCGTCCCAGGACACACTGTGCAAACCCTGGACGTCGAGGAAGCTGGCTCTTGGCGAGGGAGCCCTCAGCAGCAGGCCTGATGCTCCGTCTGCAGGTCGCCTCTTCTGCCTTCAGAGGTCCTCTCTAGCTCCTCTTTTTGGTTTGTTCCTAATCCGCTCCATAAAATTAATGGCACCATAGTTGTTCCCAAAATTTTCCTAAGGTTTGAGGCAACATGCCCGGCCTGGGCCTTGCAGTCTGGACCCCTCGGCCACTCGCCCGGGGAGCACTGACCGATCCTGACCTTCCCTGCGGCCCTACCAGGGGGTGAGACCGTCTCTCGCCTTTGGAGGAAATTAGAGTGAATTTGGGGTCCTCGTGGCAAAGTCTCAGCAGCCTCTGCAATCAGCCGCCTCCGAGCACACGCGAGGCCTGCTGCTCTGGCGAAGGTGCGTAGCTCCTCTCCTTTGGCAGAGACAGATTGCTGACGGGACCAGATTATTTACATAATATGATGCAGGCAGAAATGTTGGCATTTCCATGATTCCGGCTGGCAAGTGCTCACATTTCCGCATGGGGCTGTCCACGGTGGGCCAGCCCTGCCCAGGGGCCACCCGGCCAGAGGTTAATCCTTTGTAGCCAAAAGGACAAATTGGTCCCCGAATTGTTGAGTCCCAAATGATGACTGAGACAAAGTCAGGAATATCGTACAAGGAGACCCTGTCTCTGAGTTGGCACTGCTCTTTTAAAGCTGTCGAAGCTCCCGACATGTCTCAGCTCCTTCTGAGGCTCAAGCGAGAAGCTGGTATTCCTCCCGCTGACCGGCTTTTGAAGAACTGCTAGCTCTTGTTTCAATAAATCGGCACTGCTCTCATGGGCGATCCGCAGCCTCCATTTTTCAAGGATTCTCAACTCAGCTGTAATTTCTATTTTGCAACTTTGCATTTATCAGATCGGCTTTATGAAGATTCGTCTCCGTAGTCCCTTGCTCGAATCTTCAGAAGAATTCAAAAATACCCGAACTTTATTTTACAAGAAAAAAGCCCCCGCAAGTATCTTAGCCCTTAATCAGCAGCAGTTTGTGAGCACACGTCTCTTCTTTCCCCGTCTTTCCTGAGGTCTGTATAGAAAGGGCCCTGTTGGTTTTATTTGTTGGTGTGGAGACTCAGCCCTGCGTGGAAGTGAACGGATGGTGAATGAGCAGGTAAACACAGGAATAAAGGGTCCACTAAGTGGAAATGGTTTAATGAGAAGATACCATTCTGTTAAGTGTTGCCATTATTTTGAGTAGGGGCCTGCTCAAAATTCAATCTCACTACTTACGTGTATTACATATGTCTCTCTATTAAAATGAACTTCTCAGTGATTCGTTTTTGCCAACCAACTACATCTTTGCTTTGGTGGATTCTCGTAAATCACTTACTGTCAGCTGTATTATTTCCTCTGTTTTTAAGGGAAATGGTAGGAACACAGAAGCACCTCCACCAGCCCTTTGGTGAAGGAAGTGTGTCCCTGTGTGTTCTTGTATGCAGGCTAGCGTCACTTGGACTGTATTTTAGAGCCAGTTTTCCTGAGGAAGGAAGGAAAGTAGGAAGGGAGGGAGGGAGGGAGGGAGAGAGGGAGGAAGGAAGGAAGGAAGAGAGAAAGAAAGAAAGGGAAAGAGAAAGAAAGAAGAAAAGAAAGAGAAAGAGAGAAAGAAAAAAAGAAAGGAAGGAAGGAAGAAAGAAAAAAGGAAAAAAAGGTTGGTCACCTGGACCCCTGAAAACCTTTTTCACACATTTGAGGATGGTTATTAAGTCACTACTCAAAGCCCCATCTCCTAGTGGCTGAAGGTAATTCCAGTGTCTTGATGTGGGTGGTCCTTTTAGGGTGACCCCAGACACTGGCCTCACCCCTGCTACAAAGGCCACGTGTTTTCAAATCTTCTTCTATTTAAAATATTTACTTATTTCTACCCGGTAATATCTTATGGAAACAGGTTCACTCCTAAAAGCAGGGATGTCTGGGGTATAATTATAATTAATTAGGAATACCTCTTTGCTCGTTACAGGAGCTACTTGAATTCACCATTTGCTCATATCTTAGGAAAATTCAAGTCTAATGAGAAAAATTAGTAAAAACCAAATGTTTCATTTTCTTGTTATATGTATTTATGTTGTTTGTTCCTCTATTAAACAGAAATATACTGTTAGTAATATTAAGAGTATTCTAATATTATACTATGCATTGTTTATTTAGTAGGAAGTGTTTACTATCCTCTTAAATATAAAGTTAAAATGTGTTAATATACAAAACAAGACTTTCTATTAGTGGAAGCGTTCTAATATATCCTCTGGTGTAATTTCCTTTTTAAAATTTTAATGTCATGCATACTTTTTAAATTTATTCCTGGGTATTTTCATCCTTAGTATCGTCATTAGGAATGTGACTGTCTTCAATCACATAGCCCAACTCGTGTGGTTTGTAAATAAAAATGCTACCAATCTAAACATATATTTAAAATGTGAAAACTATTGCTTCTGGTTTTCTCTCTTTGATTATTTATTAGACATTCTCTTGGATTTTTCAGGCAGGGAATCACATTAACTGACTTGAAATGACAGTGTTAATGCTATTTAAAGCTAAATTAAGATATCCCCAAGAATGGAAAAAGCATGACAGATAGTTTTTCAAACCACAAATAGATTTAATTAAACTGTTTATTTTTTGAAATGAGGCCAACAACGTATTTACTTTACAACTTGTCCTATCAGAACACGTTAAATGCCCTGCCTTGAATAATAAGCCATTTCCAGCAATTCTTCAAGAAGAACAGCCTTCCTGGCAGGTCCTGCTGGCCCCGGGCAGGGCGGCGCTGGGGGCCTGGGTCTTCAAGCCTCGACCTCACCGTGCGGTTTCTTCTGCTGTCGCCGTGCTGGGCTCAGCAGCCACCTTCTGCCGGCGCTCGTGGGCCAGCAGGAGAAATCGCCCAAAGCTCAGCAGCCGAACTGCAGGGGGTACGATTACCCACCCGCCCCGCAGCTGGCAGCCTCACCCTCCAACCTCCAAAATGAGTCCAGGATCAATTCCTGGAACAGCCTTGTTAGTTAGAAGATTCGTTCAAAGCTAAAAGCTGCTTAAACTGCAGATTCCACCTTTTCCAGCCAGAGCCCAGGAAACAAACCAGATAGGAGCCCCTGCAATTTCAGGGCAACAGAGAAGCACAGTCCCGTCCCCGTCACGGCTCCAGGCCAGCTCCTCCGGGCTCTCTCGGGGTCTCGGTGCTTGACCCGCGAAGGGGATGGCGCTCCAGCGGTGCCCTGGGGAGGCCTAGGGGAGCAGGCCGTGGTGTGGGGGGGCGGGGCGGAGTGGGACAGTGGGCCACACCCTGAGAGGACACACACTTCCCGGGGGCAGCTGGGGCTGCTTGGGTGGCGGCGTGGGGCTCTTCCCAGGGCTCAGAGACTGACCCTGCGGGGAGAGGAGGTTGGCTGTACTTCTAACCACACGCACGGTTTAGAGACGGCCACCATCCTGGTCCCGGGCAAAGCGCTGGGTTTCTCTGGCCAGGCTTTCCGACCCAGGTCCTCATTGAAGGCACAGAGCACAGATGATTCCCAGCTCCCCGAGGGTGCTTAGAGGAGAGGTAAACCTGACACCGTGGGCGCCCACAGGGCCCCGCTCTCCTGCCGACCTGGGGAGGGAGGCACAGGGACCCAGCCTCTGGACACAGCTGTCCTCATCCTTCAGAGCCCACTGGCTCCTCCCAGCCAGCTCCGGGATGCTCCCTTCCCTTTCCTGGCTGATTCCTGAACAGCACGGCTTCCGGCTTCCGAGGGCGCTGAGCCAAGGCAGGACCACCCCCTCCGCTGTCTGGGGGCCCCCTGCCCCCTCGTGGCCTTCACTCATCCCCTCAAGGCCAGCAGAACTCAGGCTCTTCCAGGTCCCTTTCCTCGGGGACCCCTCCCCTGTTCCGCTGGTGCCAGTGACTGGGCTCGTCCTTTCATGGGGGTGCAGGGTCCGGGGGGATTCACCTCCCCGGCTGGAGCCGCTTCAGCCAACTTCCCCATATGCCACCAAAGAAGCCGCCTGCAGAAGGAAAGAAGAGGCCGCCTACAAGGACGCAGAGCAGGAGCCTGCAGACAGGCGGGCCGACAGAGCCTGGGACAGCTAGAGCCTCAGAGGCAGAGAGACAGCCTGAGACCAAGAGGCTGCTGCCGCCCCTGGCAGCTCCAGCGCATCAGCACCCAGCACGCGCCGTTCAGCCAGGTGCCCACCACGGTCAGCTTTGTCCCCCCTTCTCAGGGGACCCCACCCCGGGCAGAGCTCTCAGCGGTGACCCTCAACACACTGGGACCTCTAGTGCAAATCGGGGGCACAGGGCCAAAGTCCACAAGCACTGGCCTGAGTGACAGCATGACTGTGAAGTTCCTTGTTGTGACAAAAACCAGGGACAGAAGTGGCAGGGCAGTGGCTGCCAAGCAAGGGGCCATGCAGTTGTTTTTGTCCGGAAGCAAAGGGCTGATGTTCATTAAGCATATATGGCATGAAATAGTCACAAGACCAGAGATAAAACCTTCACGAGAACGGAATCAGCGTCGCAGGAGGAAACCTGCTCACGGATGAGCACCGTCTGTGCCAGCACTGAGGAGTGCGTCCAGGGTGTCAGCTGTGTGGTTGGTGGTCTCTGCTCAGGCCCGGACCACCCTCACAGGTGCCCCGCGTGCGCACTGCTGGGCCGTGCACCTGCTCTAAACTAGGCCTTGGGTGTCACCCGTTTCCAGGCCCGGGGAGTCTCCTTGGCGTCCAGGGGCTTCTTGTGACCAGCACAGCTGGGGTGGGTGCTCACTGTTGCCCCACAGGGGCCAGCTTACCTGTCACCTGCACCTGCAGAACCCAGGGGCCCTTACCCAGGCTGGCCAGGGAACCCTGCTGGGCTCCCCTCCGAACCCCAGATGCAGGACGGTGAGCCCTGGGGTCGGAGGGGGACACAGGGGCTCCCTGCGGGCAGCCTGACTCTCGCGGGTAGATGGGAAGACCGCTGCCCTCCCCTGAAAGAGGAGACATGGCGGGCCCTCGTCTGGCTCGCGGTCCTGGCTGGCGGGTGTGTGCGGGGCCTCCAGGCGTCTCCCTCAGCCCCTGCGCGACCTCGGCAAAGCCCCTGAGAAGCACCCACAGCCGGCAGGTGAGGTGGGGGCCCAGCCAGCTCCTAGCCCGGGCGCCAGGCTGCCCGCTGGGTGCGGTCCTGGCTCTGAGCTCAACCGTGTGAGGGAGGCAGCCTCGCGCCCGCTCCATGGCCTTGTGCTGCCTACTCCTCCCCGCCAGGCCTCTGGTCCGAGTCAAAGAGAGCAAGTTTAGGGAGCGAACTATTCACCTGGTTTTCAGACAGAGGCCTTGCAGCGCCCGCGCCACCGCGACAGGAGGAGCGCTCCCCACGGGCTGTGCCGCTTTTCAACCGCTGAAAAGGCGAGCCGGGGCGGCCGCTGCAGGCCATTTTAAGCACAGACTTAGATGTCCAAGCAGCTGTGAAGTGAACGGGCTTCGGAGCATTTCCACCTCCTGGAGCACTGGGGCCAAGGGCCTGGCCAGTGGGCCCAGAGGCCTGAGCCCTCCGCCGGCCAAGCTGCACGTCCAGGCCTCCGCTGCCGGCCCCACTCCGTGTGTGGTGCGTCCTGGATGCAGGCAGGCAGTCCGGTCTGGCAGGCCCTGCAAGCGCCAAGGGGCAGTGACTCACCCGGTGGGGGGGCTGGACAGAGGCCAGGGCGGGTGTGCCCAGCGGGGTCCTACCACCACCCGGGACGGCGAGAAGAGAGCACGGCCCTGCCCGGCCCTCCCAGAGCCGGCTGGCCGGGCCCATGTGGCCAGATCTTTCCCTAGGACCGCCCCTGGGGCTCAAGCCACAGTCCCCGATGGGGTCTGGGGACCCTTCCTGCTTTCCTCTGCCGCCAGGTGCCTGCGCCCTTGGCTACCTCTCACTCTCTGTGCCCCCCACCCCACTGCTGCAGGGTCCCCGGTGGCCACGTCCCGCCAGGCGTGTACGGGGCTGGACACCTAGACACAGACGGCAGGGCTTGGGGTGGTACCTCCCCCAGTGGAGACCTTGGTGAGGCCGTGAAGCGCCAGGTCTCAGGACCCCCGTTAGCCCGTGTGCAGAGAGAGGTCGGTGCTGAGGGTCCTGTCTCTGGTTCTTACTCGGCTGTGCTCACAGGGGTGATCTGAGCCGGCGGGAGCCTACCGTGGGGGGCCCTCGCGCCCCCCAGAGCCGCTCACCCCCAGGCCGGGGTCTTCAGCCTCAGGCACCGGGCTTCCCCCGGTTTGGGGCCTGACTGCTGGTCTCTCACCTCCCCAAGGACAGCAGCTCTTTGCCTGAATGCCCCCTGCCCCGCCCCACCTTGAGCACCACAGAGGCCTGGACGTCATCTGCTCCAGGGACCCGGGCCCTGTCCTGAGGCGGGACACAGGGTCCCTGTTCACTGGGTGGCCTCCTTCCTGGTGCATCACCTCCCGGGATTTCCCACTTCCCTGCGTCTCCTCTGTCTCAGCCTCTTATGCCCACCCCGACCCCAGGCCTCTGGACTCTGTCTGGCCCCCTGGAGGCCTAGAAGTGGGGGGAGGTTCCCACACTCTGGAAGGGGAAGGGGGAAGGGGGAGGAGAGGGAGGTGGGAGGAGGAAGGAGGCGGGGATGGCGATGGAAGTGGAGGGAATCCAGCCCTCCTGGAGCTCTGGTCCGCAAGTGGAATTTCCAAGTGCGGCCCCGCCCTTGGAGCAGGAAGGCCGGTCTGTTCAAGCTGTTAAGCGGGTCGGCGCCGTTGCTGCTCTCCAGGTCTGCTGTGCAAGGCCCCCCTGCCCCGCAGTTTCAGGAGAAGCCCAGCTCCAGGGGAGCCCAGCACCCCTCTTCCCTCCTCCTCCCAGTTGAGGCCGGGGCCCTGCGCTCAGCTGTCCTCAGCACACGTCTGGCCGGCGAGGCAGGGCGGGGTGGACCCCGGGGCGGGACGCCTGGCGGCAGCTGGCTAGCTGTGCAGAGGTGCCAGGGCCATGTCAGACGCCCCCTCAGCCGCCACCAGGGACCCCCAGCTCCCCGACGGCAGGTGGCTCTGTGCCCCTCCTGCTCTGTTTCCTCTCCACAGCCTCCCTCTGCCCGGGGCCGAGATCTTGATCTTGGCTGCATAAATGATACACCTGTCCTCTTGTCAGTCTTCTCTTCACCTGAAAACAGATGTCTCCTTTCAAAGGGCGGCACTTACTTTGAGCAAAAAGGTAAATGTGGATTTTAAATTTCTCATCAAAGCTTGAGGGCAAGTGGGCACGACCCCGCCCTCCGGCCCCATCTCCTCCCCCATCTCCTCCACGCTGGACTCAGAACCCACCCAGCTCCCTCTCAAGAGATGTCCATCCCTCCTGAAACGTTTCCTTGATCCCCTGAGGGAGGGTGTGGGCAGGTAACTGTCCTGACCTGGGCTCCAGGCACTAAGGGCATTTTGGTGGCACAGGGCAGAGGCAGCCTGGGGTGCTGGTTTCCCTCGGTCCTGATGCTGGGGATGGTCCTGCAGGGCAGCTCAGGGTCACCTCATCCTGTGGCCCAGCAGGGGCTGTGCTGCCAGGCCACACTCCCCAGGCCTCAGCTGCGGGGTACGGGGCTGAGAGCAGGACGCCTGGGAAGATGGGCCTGTCAGGGCACCAGCCCAGGGCACCAGAAACCAGGTGCAGAATTCCCGCTTTCCCCTCGACCTCTAGTAAGATTCGATGCTCTTGGTGATGTATGTGACGGCAAGTGGAAGGAAGGTGGGACATTTGCAGGTGGCTGCCGCCAGCACGTGATGGCTGCAGCCCACACCATGGGCAGCTCTGAGCCCCAGGACAAACTTGTTCTCATCCCAACAGCTCACATCTGCCGCCTCGCGACCCTCAGCGCGGCGTGGATGCTGACCTTCGCCCAGCAGAGCTGGCCCCTGTGCACCCAGGGGATCTCTGCTGGGGAGTGGGGCTGACTGTTTGATGCGGGGGCTCAACAGTCACCCGACGCACGCTCCGCTCGCGCTTACGGCCCGGCGTGAGGACATCAGGAGGCGGGCAAGCGAGGACCAGCTGGCAGCCTCTTTCAGGCCACAAATTACTTTTTCAGCAGGAAAAGCCTTGTCTTTGCCAGAAGGTGTGGGAGGCAAGTGTGGAAATGCTTTCTTCTGTTAGAATGTCAAAGGACCAGGCGGGGTGTCTGAAAGCCCCCGCTGTAGGGTCAGAGGTGAGCCCGCCAACGGGGGGCCAGCCTCGACCTCAGCCACCAGCCATGTCGCCCTCGGGTGGCTGCTGTGCTTTGGGACAACTCGCAGGTGTGATTGCGATGCTGTCTCTTGCTCCCTGGGAGCTGCCATCTCTCTGGGTGGCACTGAACATCTGTGGCCTGAGTACCTTTCTGGCAGCCCGACCTAGGGGCTCTCCCTGTTAGTATTCGGTAAGTCACAGCAGCCGGTCCGGGGAGCTGCTGCTCCGGTGAGCCCTGCCAGCCACATGGACCTCACTCCCTTTCTGGAAGCAGGTGGCCCTGCCCCAGGCTGTCGGTTCTTTCCTTCTGAGTCCAGAAGTCCACTCTAGCACACGAGCGCTTTCTGGCACCACCACGTGGATGCAGCTTTAGCACCAGAGATGACCCGTGTGGGCGGGATGGGGACGGGTCTGCTCTGGGGCCAGGCCAGAGTCCGGCCTTCGAGTGGGCTCACCCGTGAAGGGTCTCTGGATTGGAGGTACGGAGGCTGAGCTTGGATAGGGCCTTTCTCAGTCACTGACGCCTCTGGTTCCAAAAGTGCTGGGTCAGATGGTGCGTGAGGGTGGGGTGAGGGGGGGAAGGGGCCTGAGTCCTGGGGTGATCCTTCTGGCCCGGAGGGGGCCAGCCCACAGGAGGCCCAGTGAGCATGCCCTTGGGTTAGTCCCCCACAGGGTCTCAGAAGTTAACCAAAGAGTTTCTGAGGGAGGGGCTCAGAGCACAGCCCTCTCATCCGGGGTCTGCTCACAGAGCCACATCTGGGGCCACTGTTCCTTCACTGGCCCAAATGGCCACCCTGAGGTCGACGGCCTCACGTGAATGGCCCGAGGTGCCCCGAGAGGTGCTAGCCTGGCAGCTGCTGTTCCAAGGAAACAAACTGCAAGTCTGGGCGTTTCGGGGACCTGCACCCTGATGTGGCCAAAGCTGCTGCAGGCTCCTCGGCTGTGATTTCTCTTTGAGATCCTTGATCGGTTTGAACAGAGGTCACTCCCATCTGCAGGCTCTCTGGGGGCACTCTGACCTCCGAGAAAGTCCAGGAGCACCCCCCCCCCCGCCACCCCAGGGTGCACCATGGGAGCAGGGGAAGAAGGGGGTGTCCAGGGAGATTTCAGGTGGAGGAACTACAGCCCTGGGCCCCAGGAAGGGTGTCCAGCAGCCCGGCCTCCCCTGGCCAAGTCCCCAGCTCTTCCGGGCCCCCTAGAAGGGAGAGCCCCCCGGGAGGAGGGCTCCGGCCCAGCCTAATAATAACTCTCGCGCTGGGCCCAGCTGCCAGGCTATTTTTAGAGTCCCTAACCCAGCCCCGTGTGACTCAGCAAGGCCCTGTGCTGGGATGAGAAAGTCACACGGTGGCCAGTGGCCGGGATGCGGCAGGCGACCGAGCGTGGGCAGGCCGGGCCCTGGGCACAGTCAGGCCAGGGCCAGTGGAGCCCTCCCGCCTTGGGCGTGGAGCCGTGGGTGCCTGGCAGCCTCCGGCCCTCTGTCTGCCCCACCCACCCCTTTCCTCCCTCCCTGCGCTGCCAGCTCCTCCCCCAAGTGGAGCATGGAAAACCTGACGTCAGGATTCCAGCCTCAGCAAAGAATGTGGCCTGACCTTCACCTCCTGGGGAGCCGTGCTGAGCCCCAGGGGGGCTGGGCCTGGGTCTCCCACTCCCTGCAGGCGTCCGGGAGTCCTGGGGGCCACCCACCCTTCTCCCCTCCGTGGGCCCCAATGCGGCCCTGACCCAGCTGCCTCTGGCGGGCGGTCTCACTCTGGCACTGGGTGCCTGAGGTGCCTCCCCGAGTGTCCCCAGGCTGGTCCTGCCCCCAGCAGCCCAGTTCCTGTGAGCAGCCGGCCGCTGGGCCATTTATTACTGGAAGGGTTTCTGGAGCAGGTCGCCAGAGCGGAGCAGAGCCGGGGAGCCGGACTGCCACCCAGCTGTGTCACTCGACCACCTGGGCGGTGCGGAGGCCCCGATCCCGTCCCCTCCTGGGGGAAGCACGTGTGGGTTACGGGGAGGGCGGTGGACACACAGGCATGTGTGGGCAAACGTGTTCACGTGCACACCTGTGCGTACTCACGTGTGTACATGAGCATACTCACGTGTGTGTGGGAGCTTTGGTCCCTTTGGAGTAAACTGTCGTTTCTTCAGCATCCTCTGGTCCAGAGAGGGATGTCCGTCTCACCACCTCCTTCCCACCCAGCGGAGGTTTGCGTGGGCCCAGCCTGTCTCTGTGTGGTCAGGCCTTCCAGCACCCCTGGACTGAGATGGGAGGAGGACCCTGGCAGCCAGGGACGGGCCCAGGGAGGGGCAGCGGCTCTGCGGGGACGCTGGGCTTGGAGGTGGGGAGGGGCACTGGGGCGACTCTGCCGTGGGCGGGGCTGAGCTGATGGGCCACCTGGAGCTGGGGGTGGGGGTGGACTTGGTGAGCCCACCCGAGACCCCAGATCCCTCTGGCTGGAAAGGGCAGTTCTTACAGGCCCTGGCCCTGCACCTTCCCAGCAGTTCCTTGTCGTTTTGGCCGCCACGGCCTTGGCAAACACATGAAGCAGACGCCAGGGAAGGGACGGCGGCCTTGCCTCCCAGTCTGCCTGCGGTGTCTTCCCACCGCCCCACAGCGTCCCGATGCTGTCCAGCTGCGGGGTGCACGTTGTCATGTGTTTCCCAGAATGAGGTCATTAAGAGAGCTCTGCTGGTGTTGACCTTGGACTCACAGTCTTTGCCGTGTCTGTTGGTTGTTTTCTCTGCTTCAAGTATCAGGAAGCTGTTATATTTAGGGAAGAAATTGCTTTTCCTAAAGATGGATAATGACAGTAAATTATACCTTGTTGATTCTGCATCTTTTTTTTTATTCCTAAGTCTGTCTTTCAGGAAGTAAGGGAAAATAAAAAGACGTATAAGAGCCATTTTCCAGAATGAAAGCATTGTGCTGTTTTTCATTAACTTCAAAATCACTTGGAAAAGAGTCTTCCATTAAAACTATCTGGTTCCCTGCCGCGTCCCAGGCGTCCTCTTAAACTTCCCACTAAGATACCCTCGAACACAAGGAAAAATACAAAACCCCACAGCAGCTGGGGAAACCAGGGCTTATGCGCTTCTCTGAGAATCTGGCAGATATTCCGGGAAGTGCGGCTGGCAGCAATCCCTCTGCCGGCACCCCAGGAGGCTGGATGGCCTCGCACTCAGGACCCCCAGCCTGTGCTCGCTGGAAACCCGTGTGGCCCCCTCGGCCATGGGGACTGCTTTCTGAGGCAGCTGTGCTGATTCCTGAGGACCCCTCAAGACTCTGTCCCTTCCGAACCCTGCCAGGCAGGCGGAGGGCTGAGGACCTCCTCTGGGTGCACATGGACCCTGCTCGTAAGCCTCCCAAGGGGACTGTAGGCCAGGCGAGCAGCAGCCATGACCTCGGGGCCTGGGGCAAAGGTGACTGGAGGACCCAGGAACCCTGGACATGGGGCTGGTTCCCCCAGGGGCTCTGTCCAGCTGTGGGACAGGGTGCGACCAGGCCCCAGGTGGACCCGGAGGAAGAAAACCAATCCCCACGTGCTGCCGGCTAACACGGGGTGGATCCTTACACACACACACACACAAGCACACAACAGAATAGCACACACACCCGGGCATGCCACCGACAGCACACACGTGCACACACATCACAGAGCTCACATGGGGTGGATCCCTACACACACACACACACACACACACACACACACACACACCAGAATAACACACACACCCAGGCACACCGCCGACAGCACACACATGCACACACACAATGCTCACACACCCCCGCATGCCGCCGACAGCACACACGTGCACACACACAATGCTCACACCCCCCTGCACGCCGCCGACAGCACACACATGCACACACACAACGCTCACATCCCCCCGCACGCTGCCAACAGCACACATGTGCACACACGCTCACACACCCCCGCACGCCGCCAACAGCACACATGTGCACACACGCTCACACACCTCCGCACGCCGCCGACAGCACACACGTGCACACACACAATGTTCACACCCCCCTGCATGCCGCCGACAGCACACACATGCACACACACCCACACGCAGCCGACAGCACACATGTGCACACCCACACGCCGCCGACAGCACACACGTGCACACACACAACACTCACACCCCCCTGCACGCCGCCGACAGCACACACATGCACACACACCCCCGCACGCCGCCGACAGCACACACGTGCACACACGTCACAGAGCTCACATCATAGCCCTGTTTAAGGGCAACAAAGTGTCATCATTCTGATGATTGAACCATAAGAGCACATCTTTGGAGCTGAGGAACCTGCAGGGAGGTGGGGAGGCCATACGGTCAAGGAAGAGCCATGGTTTCCGTGAGGCAAGAGGCGCTGGCGAGGTGAGATGAGCCGAGATGGAAGCAACAGGACATGATGGGGGATAAAGGGCTTGAAGCCCTGGCGTTGGATAAAAGCACAGCAAGTATAAGGAGCAAACACTCTGCATGCCGAGGCCCATTCACTGGGGTCCATTTGTGCTGGGAGATGACGTCCTTCTGCCCGCTTTTGACACGTGAAGGGGATTTAAGATTTAAATAACAAGGTTGACCTAATTGTTTCGTCAAATGCCGTGTGGCACATAAAGAATACAGTTCTTTGCAAGCACATGTTAGATCTTTCTAAAGTTTGTTCATATACTAGGCCTCAATAATTCCAAAAAATGTTTTCGTAGCGACCACATTTTTTCACCACAGTGAAGTAAACTAGACATGAATAACAACATGATAACGACCCTGAAGTAGCTTAAGCCTGTGGCACTGGGGCCAGGCCACAGGTACGTTAACCCATCACTTCCCCGGACAAGGGACCCGTGGTGCCCCCCACCACCAGGAGAAGGGACAGAGCAGTCCTGCTCCAGACCAGGGCCCCCCAAGGGCCAATGGCCGCCCGCCCCGGAGCCTCTACTCCCCACTGGGCTGTGCCACCTCTCGTGGCTTACATGGAGACCCCCAGCAGCTAGGAATTAAAGCAAATCCTCCAAAATAGCTCTTGGGCCAAAGAGACCAGCAAAGGCACAATCCCAGGGTGTGTAAGACACAGTGAAACTGAAAACACTACTTGTCACAACTCTGGCATGTAAGACATAGTGAACTCGAAAACACTACTTGTCACAACTCTGGCATGTTGCCATTCTAAATGAGACTGAAGATCTAGAATCAACCAGCTGCAGCAGTTAAAAACAAAATTGGGGAAAGAACAGATCATCCCAGAAGAAAAAACTATGAAATTAGAAAAAAAAAAACAAAAAACTGATCAATAACTCCAGCTGCTGGTCTATGGACAAAATAGCAACAAATGAGGAAATCCATGGCAATTAGAATCCAGAAAAAGAACTAAAATATAAGTAAGCAAAATTATAAGAACAGCAGACATGGAATTAAAATATAAAAATCCCAATGAAAGTAATTTTATAAAAATATAAATTAGCAAAATGGCTTTAAGAAGCATGAGAAAAACTAGACACGCAAATAACAGTAGATTTTTGAAAAATGTTCTCAAGTTTTCCCGAGTAACCCTCTCAAACGTTTAAAGAACAGGCAATACCCAAGGTATAAAAACTTTTCGATAAAAAGACTAGATAGGGCTTCCCTGGTGGCGCAGTGGTTGAGAGTCCGCCTGCCGAGGCAGGGGACGCGGGTTCGTGCCCCGGTCCGGGAAGATCCCACGTGCCGCGGAGCGGCTGGGCCCGTGAGCCATGGCCGCTGAGCCTGCGCGTCCGGAGCCTGTGCTCCGCGATGGGAGAGGCCACAACAGTGAGAGGCCCGCGTACCGCAAAAAAAAAAAAAAAAAGACTAGATAATTCCTAATTCAATTTGTGATGCTAGCATAATCTTGATCAGGAAATTGAAACTGATTCAAAAAAGAAAATTATAGACCACCCAGGTGGAAAAATCATAAACGGGACACTAGCAAATCAAATTCAAGAAGATATGAAAAGAATAACCCATGAAGTCCAAAGTAAGGCTCAGCCCAGGAATGCAAAGATAGTCGAATTTCAAGGAGCATATAAGCTCTACAGCGGCCAAAGGTCAAAGAAGAAAACTCTTATCCTCTCAACAAATGCCAAAGAGCATTTGATAAACTTCGAAATTCTTTCCCAGCATTCTTAACAAACTCTGAACAGAATAATACAGAATGTGGAACAACAATTATCCTGGTCAATGCTTGCCTGCCAGACTTCTCTCTCCTCTCCAGCCCATCCTGGGGTGGGCATGTGACCCAGGTGTGTCAATCAAAACATCCTGTTCTCCTGGCCAGAAATAGGCAACTGACCCAGTGATAGCCAATGGAAAATAACAAGACTTTTTTGGGGAATTTTGGAAGAAACATGCTCACCCTTCCCTTGAATTTTTCCCTGAGTGGACATATGGTCTAGAGCTGTTGCAGGCATGTTATGACAAAGAAGAGAGCTGAGCTGGAACATGGAAACACACTTAGAAGCTAGTCTGGGATGCTTGATCAAGCCATGCCTGAATCTCAAAGCCATGTGAGTGAATAAATGCCCTTGAAGCTAGTTTAGTTGGCTTTTCTGTCTTTTGTAAGTAAGAGTCTAGACTGATACGGGCTTCAGTCACAACAGACCTATCCCCTTTCATCACTGTTAATTAATATTGTTCTGAAAATTCCAGCTATTTGTATTCCTACACGATGAAACCATCATTTTATTCTAGAAGGATCAGTAGCTCCCAGCTCACCTCCCCAGATCCCTAATCATGCCAAACCCTGGCTGACATCCCTCAGGTGTTCACTGTGTGCCATGGGCCATGACAAGGGCCCTGGGACCGTCCCATTAATCCTACGAGGGGGAGGAGGCCGAATCCCCGCTCCACCTGAGGCGTGCCCCTGGCTTAGGGACACAACTGGCTGGCCTGAGGTCACAGGTGGGTGCCACGTGGCCCACGAGGCTCTTGGTGGTTTCTGCCCGAGTGTTTCCGGCGTGAGAACACATGTGTCCCCAGGTGGTGGGGGCAGGGACGATGGGACAGGACCCCGCCCAGTCTCGGGGTCCCAGGTGAGGGTGTGGCCACAAGGTCAGGGCTCAGGTCTGGTGCTGCATTAGGTCACCTGAGCTGCTGGTCGGTGCCTCCTGAGAAGGAGCTGTTTGGGCCAAGCCTGGGCCGACAGGAGCCAGGGTTGGGGTGAGGGTGGCTGTGAGGTTCCATGATAGACGGATGTCTGTGCTTGCTTGGGAGACGCCAACTTCCATCCAAGACCCAACCACACAGCTTGCAGCAGCAGAGAACACTCACCACCTTGCCCCACCGGCTGAGGGGATCACTTCAACACAGACGCTCTGCCCGGAGCAGCCTGCAGGGCCAGCTCATCGGGGACGAGACGCCCAGGTCCGGGCCCCCTCTCCATAGCCAGAATCTCACTCCTGACCGTGCTGACTTGGACGTTGGAAGCCAGATGGGCTCTCCTTCCAAGGATGATGGGTCTTCCCTCCTGAGTCCTGGGTGGAGGCCCCATCCCACCCCGGCCGCAGAGTCTGACACGTTCCAGCCTGCACGCCTGACCCGCAGACACAGCGGGGGTCGGGCTGCCCTCACACCACCCTGGGGCTGCAGGGGGCTCCGCAGGCCAGCTCTGGCCCAGCAGAGGGAGCTGCCTTCTGCCGCCTGCCCACCTCTCTCCCTCCGTCCCTCCACCCTTCTGTCCATCCCAAGAAACTGCCGACTTCATCCTGCCTCCGGGCCTTTGCACTTGCCATTCCCTCCCTGGAGCTCGCCTCCCTGGCCCAGCAGTAGCTGGCTTCTTGCCCCTCAACCTTCCGCTCATTGATGCAGTGAGCCCGGGGTCCAGCACGGCTCCCGGGTTTGCACTCAGAGGTGATCTGCCCCACTCGATGGGGCCCGAGAGCAGGGCAGGGAATCCGAGTCTGGGGGCTGCCCTCTGCCCTGTGCACACTCCTGGCTTCCTGGCCCTGAGGGTGAAGCACGTGGGGGCCGGGACCCTCGGGAGCTCCACGAGGGAGGGTCAGCTACACGCGGCTGAAAGCTGTCAGCTGCAGCCCTGTTTGCCAAGAAAAGTCCGGAGCCCCGAATTGCCCAGGGGTCGGGGACCCTGCTGAGCCCTGAGCGGCCCGGCCATTTCTCAGGGGCTGCAGCTGGCATGTCAGACCGTCCACACCACTGGAGGCCCACAGACTGTCCCACTGGTGCCCAGGGAGCAGGATGACCGTCCTCGGGGTCAGGCGGGGCTGGGTGTGTGCCCGACCCTGGCCCCAGGACCTCCCTACCCCGTTCGTCCAGGGGCAAAAGCTCTTTCCCTGGCTGACCCGGCCAGCCCACAGGGCCAGCACAGAGGGTCCAGGCTCCGCTGGGCTCTGCGTGTGCCTTGCCGTGGGCTCCAGTTGGCCAGCGCCCCTGTGGGAAGCCAGGGGCTGCCCTGCCATTTCCCCATCGCTGCTAGATTTTCTTCTCTCCAGGAGGTGCACTGACGCCCCATGTGACCCCGCGTTCGCTCCCCATCTCATTCCTCAGGCTCAAAGAAGTGAACAAGGAAACTGCTTTTGTTTTGGGAGTGTTTCTGTCTCCTGCTGACGCTTGTGCAGAGAAGTCGCTCTGTCTGGGACATGACCACTTCCTGTCCACCGGGAGGGCCCGTCTGTCCAGACGTCCACGGTCCCCATGCGTGCTGACTTGGGACATTGCTGACTGTTCTGTGTACTTTGGAGGGTTCTGCCTGGTCTGCGTAGTAAACTATAAACTCAAATTGGCCGGGACCGGCAGGTGGAGCGCCAGGCCAGCCGGCTCTGACCTCCGGGCCTGTGGTGAGCCTCCCTGGGACCACCTGGGGCTGGTGGGCAGGAAGCTGGACTGGCCTCTGTGTCGTCAGCTCCCAGCAGGTGCGTGAGATTGGTTCCCAGGGCGCTTGGCCCCAGCTGGCTGCTGAGAATCCAACTGCTAATAAGGCCTGAGACGTGGTCACATTCCAGACGGCCTGTGTGATGCCCAGAGCCTCGCTCTCCAGTCCTCCCAGCCAGGCTCGGCCACTGGATCTGTGAGGCTGCCTGCTGCTCGCGGGGCCCAGGTGCTCCTGGCACGGCCGGGGGCGTGCGTACCTGTGTTGGTTTGTCGGGGTGTCAGGCTTCTCAAGGACCAGGGCCTCTTCATAGAAATGCTGATGCTGAGGCCCGCCCCAGGGGGTCTGAGGTGTGGCCCGGACTCAGGACATCTCCTCTGTGACAAAGATTGGGAACATGCTGACAGCTCACAAGGTGCTTTCACACACTCCTGCTTGTGGAACCTCACGCCTTGCCATCCACAGCCCAGGACGCTGGGCTCCAGGAGGCCAACCACTGGCTGACGTCGTGGGGCGTGAGAAGCTGAGTGCCCCCTCACCACAGCCCCCCTCGCTGCAGCCCCTCTGCTCTCCCCAACCTTCAAGTCACTTCAAATCCCAGTTTGGCCAACTCAGATCACCCGGGGTCGTCGGGAAAGGACGCAGAGACTGAAGCTCACTGAGACTGCAGGTCCAGCCAGGCGCTGCACTGGGGCAGGTCCAGCGCCTCCGATTCCAGGTGTCCTGGCGGCGGGCGGCTGACCTGGAGTGAGGCAGGGGCTGGAAGCTCCACAGGTCCAGGTCCAAGCTCTCCAGGAGACACAGGGGCTGCACCGTCCGTGACGTGTGGGCCTCAGGCTGCTTTGGGGAGGTGCATGGGTGCAGGGAGAGGAGTGTGGCCCCAGCAGGGATGCTCGGCGGAGGTGTGATGGGCAGCGATTTGGGGCTGGTGGGAGCGTGCCCTCATGCCCGCCCTCGGAGGAGAGGGAGGCCCGAGTCACGGCCTTCACACCCCTCTTGATGCCATATCACAGCCTGCAGTGGCCGTGGCGGCCTTGAGTGCCTCCCTGGGTGCACAGAGCCCCCCAGAGCCCCCCGCGCCCCCCAGAGCCACCTGCCTGACCAGAGGAGGCAGAAGCCAGAGGCGGCGCAGACCCCAGGGCTCCCTTTCTGAGGGTTTCCTCAGAGCCCTCGCTCCTCTGCCTAGCGTCCGGCGGCCTCCTCTGGGACGATTTATAATCTTCTTGCCAAACTGAAATATGAGCCACCTACTTAAGCTCAGGACACTCCGGCCTGGGACGCGCTGCCTGTTCTGTGCAAGGACGGCCCCTGGCCCACAGGGCTGGCTCTGCGTCCGGAAGGGCCAGCGGCTCTGTGGCCTCTGGATCCCAGTTCACGCCCAGAGGCTGGCCGAGTGTCTGCTGTCAGATCCTCTTTGGGTATGACCCTGGGGGCACCCAGGACACCGAGCCTTGGGCTGACATGAAGGCTGGTGTAGGGCTCCTCCGTCCCGCCCTGTTCTGTCCCGTCCTGCTGACAGGGAAGGCCCTGGGAGAGCCTCAGGGCCAGGCGGCCTTTGGAAAGAGACCCCAGCGCTCCGCTAGGGTGTGAGGGGGCTCCATCCCGCCTTGAGCCCCTGTCTCTCCTGCTCCTTTTATGGACACAGGCCCCTCTGAGGTCTGGCGGGGGCCAACCCCGCCAGGTATGAGCTCACAGGTGAGGACAGGCCCCTCCCAGCTCAGCTCCGGGGATGACAATTGTGGGGCTGAGCCCCCCTGGGAGGCAGTGGCGGTCGTCTCCGGGCACCTCCCAGGGCGCTACAGGACCGCGTGGGCCCAGCCGGTTTCAGGAGGAAACAACAGGGAGTGCTGGGGGGTGGACGGGCGTGAACGGGGGCCTCCCTATAGGCCCCCAGCTCCACCTGCCACGTTCACCAGCCTGAACACAGCAGCTCACCTTGCGTTTGTGATTCAGAGACTGTCTATCAAGAACTAGCTCCCACGGTCTCCAAAAGCCAAGGATATTCCCAGAAGGGGCATAGCCCCTGAGCGCCCCCTCACCATCCATCAGGAGGGACCAGCTGCTCGGGCGGTGGGCTGTGCATCTCTGCATCCGGCCCGCAGGGCAGATCCCGGGACCCCTGCTCTGAGGGAGGGAAGCAGCCCGGGCAGAAGGTCCCGTGGGCAATGAGCCTCGGCAGACCCCACGGGGAGCTCTGGGCCACCAGGGCCCGTTGGGGTCACCGAGTCTTAGCCAGGCCCCAGGCCCTGTGTCCTGCACAGACTGGTCCCTGGATACAGGCAGCACGCCTCCCCGGAAACGTCCACTGGGCAGGTGGAGGTTCTTGGGGCTGCAGTGCGGGCTGGGGGTCAGCAGCTGCGGGCTCTGACACCCAGCCCACGGCACCCTTTGGCCTGAGCAGCTCCTGGGGCTTGGCTCGGCTGGCACATGGGATGCACCTTCTGTCCCCAGATGTGGGCTGGACTGGGCCGTTCCCGGGGGGAGGGTGTGCGGGGCTAGCTGAATGCTCAGGGCCCTCAGGTGGCCCTGGGCCAGGGAAGGGAGGCCAAGGAACGAAGGGATTGTCTCCAAGGCCCCAGCAAGGACCGCCGGGAGCTGGTGAGCTCTTGCAGGAGCCCACATGGAGGGCCGGGGGTCCTGGAGCCCCCCTCCCCGGGGGTCCAGACAGACTGTATCCCAGCAGTCTGGATACAGGGGATCCAGACAGCCCCACTGTATCCAAAGTGCTGCTGTGGGAGAGGTTGCTTTCTGGAAACTTCCAGAAAAAGTGACATTCCTGGCAGAAAAATCGGAAGCCTCAGAATTATTATCGATGCCTTTTTTTTAAACAATGAAGGATGACACCCCCCCCCCGCCACCCCTGGCCCACACCCCACTCTGCAGGCTGCATGTGGGTGCTGCGAACAAGCTTGCTCGCGCGGACTGACTCATAAAAACGTTAACTGGCAGATCCTTAACAATGGCCCTTTCAAATCATTGTCACAAGGGATAAATCTAAAAAAAGATCTCCTTTGCCTTTGACTCATCTTGGCCTAAATATCGTGGGAAATTTCCATGACTCTTTATGTCCGACATACCAAGTGTCCAAAGACTCACACCCCGCCGTGTAGCAGAGACGGCCACCCACCCCAGGCGAGTCCAGGGCGGTGCGGCCCGGCGTCTGTGGCAGGCCCCTCGGGGGAAGGTCAGGTTGGTGAGGACTCCGGGGTGTGCGGACAACCTCCCCACGCACCGGCACCCAGACTGGGTCCTGGCCTGGGGTCCCGCCCTCACCCGTGCCTGCCCTTACAAACGTCTGCTGAGAAAACTCTGTTTGTTGGGACACTACCTTTAAAAGAAAACCAGCTTTCTTGGGATATAACTCACATCCCACACACTTCACCTCTTTGAAGCAAACAATTCGATGATTTTGGTGTGTTCACAGGTAGTCATCTCCACAGTCCTTTTTAGAACATTTTCGTTAACCCAAAATAGAAATCCGTATCCTTAGTAATCATCCCGCCCTAAGCAACCACTGATCTGCTTTCTGTCCCTCCATGTCCCCTGCCCTGGACGTCTCCTGGGACGGCAGGAGACATTCTGTGACGTCATCTCTGACCACGGCCAGACCCCTGCACCCAGAGGATGGACACTGGGTGAGTCCTTGTTGGAGTTCCAAGAACTCAAACCCCGTGAGCCCCAGGGTTCCGGCGTGGGTCCCGCTCTGGCCCCGGTGTGTGTGGGGTCAGACGTGGCCTGAGGTGGAATCTCGGTCCCGAGGAGGCAGTACTACCAGGGGGTTCGTGGCCAGGACTGCCGGGGGCATCTGGGCGGCTTCTCCACTCCCGCGGAGGGACCGAGCCTCCCTCATGTGAGTGTCTGGGGCGGCCTCAGCCGTCTAGCGACCGGAGTGCTGAGGGTGACCGTGTGGAAAACAGAGCTGACCCAGGGCCTGGACCCATCGCCCAGCTCACTCTGTGCACCGGGCTGCCCCACCCCCATTCCGGCCCAGCGGGGCAGCTCAGTGTCATTACCCCAAGTCACCAGCCTGCAGTCATCCGTCCTGGGGGAGACAGGCCCCAGACGGGGTGTGGCCTCGGGCAGGGCTGGAGGACCTAGCGCCTTCATACCAGCCTCAGGTCCGCTCAGCTTCCCTGGGCTCTGGGGCTTACGTCCTCCCAGATGCCCTGAGAAGCCAGACCAGCCTGACAGGACCAGCTCCTGATATGCCCTCCCTCCCTCTCTGCAGGGCGTGTGCCTGCTACAGACTGTCCCCAGTGCAGGGCGTGTCCCCGCTGCGGGCCCGTCATGGTGCAACTCCAGGAGGGACAGGCGGGGGGGGGGGGGGCCTGGCTGCTGGTGCCGAGCTCGCAGGGCTCGTGGGCTCCGCTCAAGCCTCTGGCGGCGGCAGGGTCCCTGTGCTGAGGCTTTGGCACAGCGGCTTCTCTGGGCCCATGTGGCACTCTCTCGCGGCTGTTGCCGCATTTGGGCTTCGCTGCCTTTTCTATTTGGTTCAAAGCAGAGGATGTTTCTGGGCTGAACCACCTTTGGCCCAGCTGGAGTGTTCATTTTATGTCTAAAGCTCATCTCAGCATCCCTGTTCTTTTCTGTGAACTTCCCCCAAAATTTCTATGAAGAAGGTTTAAAACCGTGACCCAGTTCCCGTCTGAGAGGGGAGCAGGCACCCCTTGCCCGGCGCCCTGCCCACTCCGGTGTTTCTGAACCTTGTGGTCACCACGCGGCTCTCACTGCAGGGACCTGGGAAACGTGGTCCCGGCGCGGTTCTTGTGCGGCTTCCAGCCTGACTACTTTGGTTCCAGGGACGTTTTCAGGGCTTTGCTCCTGGAACGGCCATGTGGCGTGAACTCACACGCCGGGGTGTGTAGGAGAGGCTGAGTGACAAAGGCGCCGGCCTCCCGGTCACCTCCACGCAAGTGTCCGAGCTGCTGGCCCTCCACGGGCCCCTGGACGGGAGGCCCTGGGCGGAAGCAGGTGGCACAGCCCCTGCTGTCCCACCCCTACCGCACGCCTGCGCAGTGCGTGCTTCAGCCCATGAGGAGGGGCCGGAGCAGGGGCGGGGGGGCGGGGGGGGCAGAGGCGCTCCTGCCCCCAGGGCTCGCCCTCCAGAGCGCAGAGACAGGAACGTGGTGAGGAATCGCAGAGGTGACAAAGGTGAGACAGTGAGAGTGCTGGATGCTCGGGAGGGGATGTGACCGGGATGGGGGTCCGCGTGGCCTTTCTAAAGAAGCAACACTTGCAGGGCGACCTGAAAGGTGACACGTCTACGCGGCCTGGGCCAGTCCCCCTCCCTGGGTCTCCAGACCCACGAATCCCCAGGAGTGGGGTCCCTTAGCACCTCCCCTTGAGATCAAATCGGCACCTTATTCACGTTGCCCTGGAAACTCATCAGCAGGCTGTCACCTGCACGGGTGTTCACTAGGCACATACGAGGTGCCAGGCGTGGGGCTCAGAGGGCGTGTGTATGCGTGTCTGTGTAACCGCGTGTGCCTGCACCCCGAGTTAAGCAGGCCCATGTCACTTGGACGAAGTGTAAACTTTGGTCCCAGCTGGATGGCAAATTTGAACATCCACGTGTGATTCTGTGTGAGTGTCTAAAGACCAGGGTCCTGGAACCTTCTAGTAAACTAACCTCCAGGTGGCCCTGACCAGTCCCAGGCTGTGGGGCTGGGCCAGGTGTGCAGCCCGAGAGTGACCCCTCTGTCAGCCACAAATGAGGGCTCCAGACTCCCACCTGCCACGTCTCCATTCGGGGTGGGGCCTCCTCAGCGGACCGTGAGACCTCCTCTGTCCCTAGGGAGGTGAGCTCCCCCGAGGAGGAGCTGTGGTGCTCATGAGCCTCCCAGGGGAGAAGGCAGGCAGCCCTGGTTGCCCCGGAGGCCGGGGGAGGCCCCACCCGGTCCACAAGGTGGCCCACAGCAAGTCGCATCCTGAGACCTGGTGTGACCTGTGCCCGATGGCACCACCAGCACCGTTGCAGAAGGGAGGGTCCGGTGCTGTTGGGACCTGGGGCTCAGAGAGGCCAAGAATCTGCCTAAAGTCAACCAGCTGGTGAGTATGAGAGCTGGATCCTCACCCAGGTTGACCCATCTTCAAAGTTCGTGCTTTCTCAGCAGCCCCACATGCTGCCTCAGTTCAGGGGTGAATGGTAGTGGTGGCCAAATTAGAGATGGAGGAAGGACGTCTGGTCCACTTTGGGGAGGATGCAAGGTGGACTGGAGGGCGGGGGAGGGACTTGCTTGGAGGGCGTGTCTTGCCTCCCTCCTGGCAGTGGGGGCCTGGACCCCCAGGCCTCGCCGACCCTGCTGCCCTCGCCGTAGCCCACCGGGATTGGCCCAGGGAGACGCACCTGATACAGACCGGGTCTGTCAGCCCTCCTGGAGGTCTGCTCAGCGGGGCCGGGAGACCAGGGTCTCCCTCCTTCCCTGGGGGCTCAGGGGACCTGGGACAGTGTCGGCTGGAGCTGCTCGTGTTCACGTTCCCTGGATTCATGGAGGAGGCTCCCTAGGAGGGAGACACAAGGCCATGGGCAGAGTGAGGGAAAACCGAGTGAGGGTGGGGTGTCCCAAGGATAGCACCTGAGCCAGGTGACCCAGCGGGTCCACAGCCATCCTTCCTGGAACGAGCTTCTCGTGGATACAAGACGGCCCCTTCCCTTGTGGCTTAAAGTTTGGGTTTGCGTCTCTTTCACTTGGATCCAAGAAAGTCCCTGCAGCTCCGAGGCTAGTCCATGACTCAACACTGAGATCTCATCAGGAGGGGTGGTGGCCATGAAAACACACGGCTCAGACCTACACTGATGGCCCAGGTGCTGTGACTCTGCGTCCGCCTCCTCGTTCACCCAAGGCCCCTCTTCCCACGGACTGTTCCCAACCAGTAACAAGCAGGACACAGGAGGTGGGGAGCGCCTCCAGTGGGGACTTCGGCTGGAGGGCTCCCCACTGGCCTGGCTGTGCCTGTCTTCGAATTGTGCTTCCTCTGATGGTTAATTGTATGTGTCAACTTGAGCAGGCTCAGGGGTTCCCAGGCATTGGTCTAATTTATGCTGAGTGTCGCCGTGAGGGTGTTTTTGGGTGAGAGTAACATTTTTGAGAAAAGCGGATTGCACTCCCTCGTGTGGGTGGGCCTCTTCCCATTACTTGAAGTCCCGAATGGAACAAAAGGATGACCCTCCCACAAGGAAGGGAGAATTCTTTCCGCTCACCTGGCTTTGAACTGGGGCGTCTGACCTTCCTGGGTCTCGAGCCTGCTGGCCTTCAGGTGAGAACCACACCATCAGCTCTCCTGGTCCTCAGGCCTTCGGACGTGGCCTGGAACAAAATATCGGTGCCCCTGGGTCTCTGGCCCGCCGACTCTCCCATGAGTCTTGCGACTTGCTGACCTCTATAACTGTGTGAAACAGCTCCTTATAACAACTCTCTCGCTCTGTCTTTATCTATATGTACGTCTATCTACATATATGTACACACACACACGCACACACACGCAAAACCTCTTGGTCCTGTTTCTCTGCCGAGCCCTGACTAATACCCTCCCCAGTCTGCTTCATTTCCCCCTCCCACCGCTGCGGCCTCTCCCGTGGCGGAGCACAGCCTCCGGACGCACAGGCTCAGCGGCCACGGCTCACGGGCCCAGCCGCTCCGCGGCACGTGGGATCCTCCCGGACCAGGGCTTGAACCCACGTGCCCTGCATCGGCGGGCGGACTCCCGACCACTGAGCCACCAGGGAAGCCCTCTCTCCCGGTTTTATCCAGCTTTCTTTTGTTCATCCTTCACGGTATTTCCCTCAATGAAGCCTCCTTCATGTCTAATTCCATCTTGGCATCTGCTTGTACAAGGAGCAGAGCTAACACAGAGGGTAAATAATGAAGCAGATGAAACAACTGTCCCTCACCTGAGGGCCCAAAGCAGGAGGAAGGGACCTGAAAGGACCCCAGGGGCTGAAGCAACGTGGGAAGCACGGAGGTGGTGGCGGCCCAGCGTTGGGCTCTCTCCAAATTCCCACCAGAGACAGGCAGAGCCATTAGAAAGCACAACCCACGGACACATATGCAACAAAATTAGGGGAAAACGATTCCTGTGAGCCTGAAACTACCAGCCCAGGAGGAAGGGTAGGACAGAGCATGCTGGGAGTTATTCCCAATCCTGTGACGGCCCCTCACTGAGCTCAGAGGACACCACTTGCCCCTGTTCCCTCCAGGCCCAGGGGTGGGAACATCATCCCTATTTCTGGCACCTGGGAGCCCCCATCCTTGGTCCTTCCCTCATCCCTGCCACAAAATACCAGCCACGAGAATGCAGGCATCATGTAGGCACACAGAGAGGGAAGCAGTGGGGCACCTGACAAACCTGTGAGCAGAAGAACCCCAGTAGCCCACAGGTCCACCCTGGGGAACACAGAGCCCCTCGGGAGGGGTAGCTGGGGGTGAGAGGGGGTTTGCCAGTTCCAGTAGCAGGTGTGGGCAGGATGTTGGGACATGACAGTCAGGAGCTGCCATGGCCCAGCCGCTGTCACCCTCAGAACTGCCAGGGCTCCCTTCCAGGACAGGGTCGCACACCAAGGGGACCTCTGGGGGTGCAAACAACATTGAGCAACATAGGGACCACGGGGATGAAGGGCGAGAAGGTCCAGGTGTGAGCGGGGAAAGAGAGCCCCTGTCTGCACGCTACACAGAATCAAGAGCAGAGAGCTCCGTGACGTTTAAAAAGTTTAAAAACCACTGTTTGCTGAGTCCATGCAGATCAACTTAACATACAAGCGAACACTAAAAGTTATCAAGGCAATATCCAATATAATGCTATTTTAAGAAGAAATTAAATAAGGAGCACAAAGACATTCCTACAGAAAATGAAAGGATACTAGAAAGGTATGTCCACAGATAACATTGAAAACGTCTATTTCAAACAAGTTAAAAGATGTTAAGAAAATTATACATACCCGACATGAAAGAATAACATAAATCAGAATTAGAAACACTCAGAAGTGAGGTGTCAGAACTCAGGACAGAATTAGAGATAAAAGTAAAGAATTCACGTCAGGAGTGAAGACTAAATGAAAAGGAACATGAGTGAGTTAGCACAGATAATACCTGAAGAGGAGTAGAAGGTGAAGAGAGGGGAAAATGAAAAAGAACAGAAGAAAGGGGTTAAAACTATTGGGAAGGGGGCTTCCCTGGTGGCGCAGTAGTTGAGAGTCCGCCTGCCGATGCAGGGGACGCGGGTTCGTGCCCCGGTCCGGGAAGATCCCACATGCCGCGGAGCGGCAGGGCCCGTGAGCCATGGCCGCTGAGCCTGTGCGTCCGGAGCCTGTGCTCCTCAACAAGAGGGGCCACAGCAGTGAGAGGCCCGTGCACCGCGATGAAGAGTGGCCCCCGCTTGCCACAATTAGAGAAAGCCCTTGCACAGAAACAAAGACCCAACACAGCAAAAATAATAAATTAATTAATTAATAAAAACTCCTACCCCCAACATCTTAAAAAAAAAAAAAAACTATTGGGAAGAACGAGACAAAGATTGAAGATGGGCAAAGAGGATCAATAGGAGTTCCTGAAGAAGAAAACGGAAACAAAGGAGCAGAATAAGCATTTCCAGTCAAAACTTTTCTTCTGGAACAAAAAGAGCACACCACGCACCCAAGAATATTGCGCCAAATGCCAAAGCCAAGACATGGTCCAGTAAAGCTTAAAGGAAAAGAAACCTCCCTCAGCCATCTAGTCCAAAAGAGCCAGTGACTTATAAGGGAAAGACAATCAGGTTATCATCAGACTTTCTGCAAAAAACAATATTTCTTGCCAGGAGAAAGTTAGGTAACGTACTTAAGATACTCAAAGGAAGAAAATGTGAGACAAGGGTTTTCATACCCAGCAAAACTGACTTTCAAGTGTTCAACTCTACAAGGAAACTGTTATCAACGTACGAGAACTCGGGAACTACTTCCCCTTGAGCCCTTACCGAGCTCCAGACGACCAAAATATCTAGAACAGCACCGGTGATATAAGGACCAGTGGTGAACATTACAGATGTCATTACGCGGAACTAAGATTAAGAGGGGGCAAAGTAGGAGAGGGCTCAGTATGAATGGTGAGGTCACGCAATTAGAAAACAGGGAACAGCATAGCAAACATTTATAAAAACTCTTCTCAGTAATTATAAGGTGATTGTGGTATTAGTTTTGCTATTGGGATACCGTTGTATGTACAACTTGGAATAAAGTCAGTTAGTAATTGTGGCATATTTCAATGCTGTTGAATGTATCATCTCCCGTTTCCTTGAGAACAAAGATCTTCAGTGTGGAAGGAAGGAAGTGCAGACCTAATACAGAACTGAAACAACAAAACATAAACAAAAACCCCAGCCTTGCTGTCCTGAAATTGGTATCTGAAGAAGTTTAGAAACAGTGATCAGCGCGGTAGCAAGGAAGCCAGGGGTTCTTGGAGAAACGGCTGATTCCCAAGGTAGGAGAGGAAATACAAAGAAGGGCCTGGGACGTCTAGTCACAGCAGAGTGAGGACACTGCTGAGCCCACGAGCATCATGTCAGAAGGACTCAGGGGTCACCGGACTGGGCTCCCGCTGACCAAAGATGGATCGACCTGACATTCAAAATATGTAATCATTGCAGTTGACACACCCCATCAAATACAATAGTTGATAATGTTTACATAAAACCGAACGATCTATAACCTGGTTGGTCATCTTGGGAAGATGACATGAACCAATTCATTATCCTGAGAGCTGGTAGATAAAGAGAAAGTATCCAGCATTTTTCCTGCCTTTTCTCTGTGAACACGAGGCAACCAAATGGTAGATGAGGGGAAGTGACTTTTTATAAAAGTGTGTCGACTCAGGACTGAAGGGCAAAGACAGAATCCAAACGTCACCATTTTGCATCCCCCGTGGGTGAGTGGATCTGTGCGTCAGGCCCCACGGCTGTTCACGTCAGGGAAAGGGAGACAGCAGACCTACACGCCTCTGGAGGGATGGTCACCCGCCTCGCGACGTGCCAGAGGGACCGAACCTGCGTCTGATGGCTCCCCTGGATGGGCAGGACTGAACTACGGCATATGCACACTTGGGGCCAAAGCTCCAGAGAAACACGGGGCAGTTGACTGTCAATGTCGGGGAAACCAGTGGTCACTCTGGGGGCTGGGGCTCTGTGTTGGGGGCAGGGCACTTACAGGGGCTTTGGGGGTGGCTGGCCAAGTTCTACCTTGGCTAGGGCTATGGTTATAAGGATGCTCAGTTTATTCTCACTCAACTTCACGTCTTCATGGTGTGGTTTTCTGTATCTGAGCTTTATTTTACCACAAAAAGGTGGACAGAGTAGATGCTGAGTGGGTAGGCATCCCCCCGCCGCGCCCAGGCTTCTCCCTGGTGCAGGCCCAGCCCCCAGACCAGAGCAGGTTTCCTGGAGTGTGAAAGCCTCAGTCTCCGCAGAGACACCAAGCACCCACCTGCTCACAGATTGACACGCTTGTGTGGGAGACTCTTGACGGCTGCAGGGGGAGATCAGAGGCTCGATCGTTGTCAAGAACATCAAGTCGCCCTGCAGAGAAGCAGTGCCAAGCCTGCCCACAGCCAGCCCAGGCCCGGGACGAGGTTCAGCTGATGGCCCTGGACCAGATGGAGCCACGGGCTCCGCAGGTGCTGGGGGGCTGGGGGGGTGGCCACGGGGAAGCGACCATCACAGCCTGGAGCGACGGGACCACCCGCGCCACGCCGGTGGGCAGGACACAGGGAGGGGTCCCGTGACGGGAGGAGCAGGCTCTGCGGCCCCCCTCACCTCGCGAGGGTGGTCTGGGTGGATGGTCAGCCCTGGCTGAATGAGCGACTTACGGGACTACGGAAGAAGAATGTGAAACAGGAAAAGACGCATCATTCTGAGGACATAGAAGAGCTACCACATCTGAAGACGACCTTCCGGAGGAAGAAGCAAACTGTTCGACATTTACGCTAGGAGCGGGAGACCCTGCCCCACGCAGAGTGGGAGTGCATTCCAGACGTGACAAGAGGGGCCGGGGCTCGCGTCGGGGGATGAAGACCCGCAGGCGGCAGGATCGGGGCAGCAGGCTTCACGGGAAAAAGCCTTGGCGCACAGGCAGAGAGAGGCACAGAGGGCCAGCGGGGCAGTGGCCGGGGAGCCTGGGGGCCAGCAGACTCATCCGGGAAGGTGCTGCGAGTGAAGAACAGGCGCCCCGGCAGGCCCTGCGGGGGCGGCAGTCATTTCAGGGGCAGGACCAGGACAAACTGCACGGCGTCCGCAGCGCAACAGGGGCCGGCGGCCCAGGGCCTCTGCCGGCAGGACGGCCGCCAGTCAAGTCCCCTCGAGGAGACGCTGGGCAGCGCAGCTGGAACAGGACCCCAGACCCAGTTTGCCTCAAAATGCTGCAAAAACCGAGCCACTGCCCGTCAGATATGCAAACACGGCTATTACGTTATCCCCAAGGTAGAAAGTAATAATAACGTTTAGTACTGATAAACCAAAGGCATTTGTTACATATCCGTGTACAAAAGACGGTGATAATGATTATGATAAGGTACATAACACTGTCAAGCGTCCTTAAAGATGCACTTTGGCCAAATGAGAAATGAAACAGCGTGAACCCCACGCCCCCTCTTGAGGGTGTGTAGCCGCGTGTCTGGTGCAGGATTTGCAGGCAGAACAAGACCGCCTGGTGCCCGGCTGCCGGCCCCTAGCCTGGGCCCAGCTCTGGGAGGTGCGTTTCTGCATATCTTCCCCCCGTCCCCACCCCCGGAGTTCAGACCTCTCCCTGCCTGCTGGACAAACCACGTGGCTCAATGCCAGCCCCCCCATCCCAGCAGCTGTGGAACTTTTCATGTGGTTGAGACCCTGGTGGCAGAAGCCCAAACGAGCAGACCTCCTCCTCCTCAAAAGCATGCGTGCGTCAAGAGTCGTGTCCTGCTCTTGCCAAAGGCTGTGAAGGATGCCTTCCTGCGTCACGAAACCTCTCGTTGAAGCATGTATTTATTTTTATGCATAGAGAACAAAAGGCCACAAGTGTCGGTTACCTGACAGCGGTCTCCTCCTCATTTTTCTTCCGCCAGGGACGACGGATACTTTTACGCTGATCTGGCTTGTGGGGTGGCCTCAAAGCAGAGCCCCTAAGAAGACCCCAGAGAAGCGCGTGTGGCTGCAGGCGCGGAGCGGGGGCTCCAGGGCACGGCACCTTTCTGAGGCATCCAGTCTTCTGTAATGTGTGTGTATCACCTTTATGACCAGAGAAGAACCCGTTGAACAGTGAATTGTGCCGTCTGTGTACTGTGTCCACTCTTGGGTGACAACACACGTGGGCATGAAATACTGCCAGGGCGCTTGGGAGTGTGGGCTGGGCAATGGGGCCACGGGAGCGTGTTTTCCTCCGTCTGTTTCATGCATGTACCAGACTTTTATAATAAACTGGTATTACTTTTAAAGCAAACCATTTCAATTAAAAAATTTAAAACAAGTAGAGGCAAGAGAGACGGCCCCGTTGAAGGAAGCAGTGACCGGAAAACCATCAGAGGAAATGGCTTTGGCCCTTCTCAGATGGAAGTCCGTCCAGCCCTGCACTGGGGGCGTCAGCCTGGCCAGTTGACTGGAGGGGGAGCCTCTGCAACAGGGGATGAGGCTCAAGCCCTACAGCAGAGCAAGGACAGCTGGCCCCCAGCTGGGGCCCCTGAGGCCAGGCCAGGCGTGGTGCCCACTGCCAGGGTCAGTGGCTGGCGGCCAGCACAGGCAGGGACAGGCCTCAGGGACACCGGCGGGGTGAGTGGGGGGCCTTCGGGGTCGCTGTCCTCCCCCCAGGCTCAGGGGTGGACACGGGCAGGGGAGTAAGGCAGTCCTGAGGGGGGCCTCCAGGCCGCCCCTCCACAGCAGGCTCAGTCCAACAAGAAGGAGGCCGACGGGGAGGGGGCCCAGGCCCAAGCAAGGCTGCAGGCCAGAGGATTCCAGGCCCGCTGGGACGGGCCGTGCACTGGTGTGTGTGAGTGGGGAGGGGCCAGGTAGCAACACGCAGGCCTTGTCATGGAGGTTCAGGGGACAGAACGAGATGGGGCCAGGAGCAGCGCTGGAGCAGGCTGTGTGCCCTCAGAAGGGTGAGCCTGTGGCCGCTGTCCCCAGGTGGGAAGTCCCACTGGACAGCCGCCTGCAGCTCCCACAGACCTTGGGGGCTGAGCACTCTCAGCCCCAGGCCTCGGGCAGGTGGCAGCCGCCGTCGGGGTCTCACGACTGGGACCCAGAGTCTCTGGCTGGACGAGGAGAGCTTTGTGCCCTTTCCACGGAGGACGGCTGGCCCAAGGTGACCATGCCCCTCAAGGGGCAGTCCAGGATGCCTGGGTCCTCGTCTCTGCAGGCCCCAAGGTGCTGAGGGGTGAGCCCTGAGGGGAGGGCTTTACTCCCTTTACAGGGGTGAGCCCATGGTGCAGCCGTCTTCTCCGGGGCTGCACTGGATGCCCGCTGGTGGCCCCGGGACAGGAAGCAGTACTGCTGCCCCTCCTGAGCACTGAGGGGCCCTACACGCCTCGTGTCCCCTGCACCCCACCCAGGGTTGTGTCCTCAGCAGCGGCGCCAGAGGACACGCGAGAGTGGACTTCCGGGAGCCCAGGGCAGCAGGTTAAGGGCGAGGACCCTGTCCTCACATCCTCCTGGGACCCAGTGCAGCACAGTGACACCAAAGTCCCCCGCTAGTGCCCTGTGAGCACGAGGGAGCCCCAGACGGCAAGCTGGTGGGGTGCCTGGCAGGGTACCTGGCGGGGCCGAGGATCAGGGGAGACATGGGGGGGACGTGGGCACAAGGTCACTGCGGGAGACTCTCAACAGGGCAGCAGCAGAGAAGGTGAACCTAAGGCCTCTCCTGGACGGAAGCAAGTGTGTCTCAGGGTCCCCCACCGCCAGGACTGCCGAGGAAGGCATAACCCTACACAACACGCAATTGCCCAGCCTGGGCCTGGCCGGAGCTGCGATGCGCCAGATCTCCTGCCAGGAAAGCGAGGGTCCCTGGGAAGAGAGTTCCTCGACTGTCTCCTCCCCGCACTGTGCTGCCCTCTTCTCAGGAGGTGACCTTCCTCCAAGGAAGGGGGGGGGGGCGGGGAGACCCCAAGCCTCTCACCACATGACGCTGAGCTCACTCTTTCCTCCCCTGCCCAGCACCTGGAGGCCGCGTGCGAGGGCTGTGAGCTGGGCGGAGGTGCTTCCCCGGGGACCGAGCCCCACCTCCTCCATCCCCGCATCTGCACATCCCCTCTGTCCTCTGGCGCCACTGGAGCCTGGGGGCCTGTAGAGTTACAAGCTGCCAGGTTCTAACAGGGAAGGAGAGCAGGCTTCCACCCTCTGTTCCAAGTAAGACTCATCCAGTGAGACCTGCTGGTCACACGCCTGCACCTGGAAGGGACGCCCCATAGGCGTAAGGCCACCAGGACCCAGCCGTGGCGCGGGGGTGGCCACGTGCTAGGTGGGCCCGGATAAGCATCGGCAGGCCCCCTGGGACCCGCAGTGGCGGCTGTTCTGCCCCCGCTGTCGCCGCCCTGGGGGTGGAGGGGCAACCAGTGGAGGTGGGGGGCACTGAGCAGGGGTGGGGGGCGACACACACACAAGGCCCGGATCTGGGGGGAAATCCAGGACTGTGGCTTCTGTCCACCCTGGGAGCCCTGAGGTTGGAGAGCAGGGCCCGGAGCCTCGGACAGAGAGACCCCAGCCCAGCCCACCCAGCCACTCCCGCTCGCAGAGCCCGCACAGGGGTTCGGAGGGCAGAGAAGGGTCCGCTCCACACTGAGGGGGTGGAGGCTGCTGGCTGAGAAAAGGATTGCACAACGTGAGAGCCGCGAGGTACGTTTTGCCCTGGGCGAAATGAGGCCTACGGCCCAGGAGACGGCATCTCACAGAGCTCCGAGAAACTTCCCCCAAAAGGTGCGGGGGAGGTCAGTACAGATGTGATTTTGGTGCGGGGCGGGGTGCGTGCAGTGAAGCGCTTTTCTTTTTCAGAACGTTACTGCCAGTCTCGAGGAGCAGACGTCACCATGGATTTCAGTGCTTTTCTAGATAGAAGAAGATGTTAGAATTGGGCTCATAAAATCTTCTGAAAATATCTAACTACCTGAAGGCCTGTTCTGCCAGTTTCTCCCAGAGCACAGAGGGCCTCCTTCCCAGTCTCCACCCTGAGCTCCTTTTAGGGGATATTGAAGCTCAGCAGCTGCAGCGAGCAGCTCATGATTTGATCCTTGTGGAGGCGGATGAAGTGCCATTTGTCGGTGCCAAGGTCAAGTGGGTCTGGGCTCCTGCAGCTCCCAGCTCTCCAGCCTCCTCTTCCAGGAAGGCCCACGGAGTGACCCTCACTTGAGGATGCAAGGAGACCCTCTTGGGGTGTGCTCCCACTTCAGGGCCGACCAGCCAGGGGGGTCCCAGGGAGCCCGAAGAGGGCGGTGTGAGAAGAACTGGACGTCACTGGCCTGGGCTCAGCGTCTCCCCTTAGGGAAAAGCACGTTCTGACCAGGAGTGAGTCGTGCCCTCTGGACGAGCTGGGGGTGCACAGGGCACACCTCCCGCGACACTCTCAGCGTAAACCTCATTGGCTCCGGGCTCCAGGCCGCTGACACAATTCTTTCCGCTGCAAATCCGAGCTTTGCCGAGCAAAATAGGCTTCTTGATTTGATTCTGGAGTCGTCTGCTGGCCTCCCAGGCCAGGGGGCCCTTCCCAGGCCCTGGTAACATATTTAGCCATTTCTTGACCAAGACCAGCCTTTCTGAGCCTGGCAGCTCCCTTGTCAGGAGCTCTCGCTTCTCCTTAGAGACAGGAACACGGCCGAGCATCACCCAGGTCCTGCCGGAGGGACAGGAACCCAAGAGCTCAGGGTGAGGCCCCTCGAGGGCCGCCAAGGCAGGGAGCCGCCCTCACTGGGGTGAGGCTGCCGCGACGGGGTCTCCCCAGAGGTGCCCTCGCTGTCTGGGGCCCTGGGCAGCAGGGCCTTAGCAACTGAATTAGGTGGTCCCAGAGTTGGGGCCTGAGCGGGGAGGGGGAGCAGGTGGACGGAGGTGCCCAGTCCGGAGAAGAGGAAAGCCGTGTGGCCCGGGACCCCGGCACACCGGGACCTTGGCATCCCAGGACACGGGGACACCGGGACCCGGGGACACCAGGACAGGTGGTGAGGACTGGACGCTGCTCAAGGCAGGGCATCCCCCCACTCTGTCCCATGGCCTGCTCTCCCTGAGCCCCCCTCTCAG
This sequence comes from Inia geoffrensis, assembly GCA_036417435.1. Classification (NCBI taxonomy): domain Eukaryota; kingdom Metazoa; phylum Chordata; class Mammalia; order Artiodactyla; family Iniidae; genus Inia; species Inia geoffrensis. Next base: position 88,006,185 of record CM070914.1, on the reverse strand, counting down.
CAGGTTTCCCTGCCACCGTAGGGCCACCTCCCGCAGTCCCCCTCAGCTTCCTTCTCTCCTGAGCACTTCATTTCCTGGCCTCCTGGATGGCTGGCTTCCCTCTGAGTCCTTCCCAAGAGGCACGGCTAGGCCCCCATGAGCACGAGGCCCCCCACGCACCTCCTCCCATCTCGGCTGGGCCGGGTCTGTGCCAGTTGTGTCCAGCACTGAGCACGGACTGTCCCCAGGCATCAGGACAGGAGCCCTGCCCCCGGCCCCACGCCATCACCTGGGAGCTCGTTAGAAACACAGCACCTCAGGCCCCTCCAGGGCCCCAAATAAGGACCGCATTTCAGCAAGAGCCCATGGGACCCTTGTGCCCGTCACAGTGCCAGAGGTGCCCACTTCATCCCTGCCCACGGATGAGGAGTCCACGCAGAGCCGTGTCCCACCTCTAGAACACACGCCTGCGCCACAGTCCCAAGCTCACCTCCAGGGCCTGTGTGAGTCCCTCCCCTGGGTCTGTCTCCAGGGGGTGCCCTATGCCTGAGTGGCACCCCAGGCCCCTGGCTGTTTGCAGGAGACGTGGACACGGGAGCTGGCAAGTCCCCACGCCGCAGAGTGATGAACAACTCCTAAGGCTTGGACGTGTGGTGTGTGAGGTGTGGACTCAACTGACCCTTTCCCTGGGCCCCGAGATATTATGGGTGTGGCTGCCGTAGGTGTGGCCAACAGGCCAGGCCAGGGCCCTGCGCTACATGGTTCACTACCCCGTCCCCTCATTCATTCCTTTATTCACCAAATACGTACTGTGTGTCCAGCGCGTGCCGGGCACTGCCCTGGGCTCAGAGTGCAGCAGAGAGCGTGGCAGACACACCCAACCCCACAGAGCCACCATCCTGGAGGAGATGGCAGACAAAGGAAATACACAGGAGGCGCTGGTGTTCTGGACGGTGGCGCGGCTTTGGAGAAAACGAAGACACAGATGGGGGGTGGGGGGACGGGAGGTGCCGGGGAACCTTGCTGGGACGGGGCCGCCCGGAGAAAGGCCCGAGGGAGGTGAGGGAGGCAGCCCCGGCGTCCAGGGAGCAGAGGTCAGTTTGCCGGCTCAAAGCTTTAAGAATATTCAACTTTCCAGGAGATGCCGAGATGCTTCCCGAACGGGCTGTGCCAAGGTGCGCTCCCAGCGATGCTCTGGAAGAGTTCCTTTTGGAACGTAGCATTCCAGCGCGGGATCTGGTCAGACTTCCTGACTTCTGCTAGCCTGCGTTTCCCGTAGGGCGATGCAGAAGGGCCTTCCTAGGCGCGGCCCGGGGTCACGGTACCCCCTCATTGCTTCCTCTCAGCTGTCCATGCCCTTCGCCCGTTTTTATGTTGGGCCGCTTGGTTTTCCTTATACATACCTAAGTGTGTGTGTGTGTGCGTGTGTGTCATCACTTTTTAAAAATATACAGTTGACAGGGTGCAGTGTGCTAATGCTAATAATTTGTTTACGAGTTTTACATCCTTAATTAACAGTGAGACTGGACCAAAATATGTTTCTTGTACTATTCTCGTACGGTTTTGTTTTAAAAGTTCTGCTGGCTTCAGAATAATTTGGGGAGATTTCCCCCTTTGTCTACCCTTTTGTGTAAGTTTGTGTAAGACTGGAAAAGTCATTCCTTGGAAGTTTGGTAGAACACATCTGCATAATCCCATCAGTGAGTTTTCTTGTAGCAATATTTCCCACTAATGGTTAAATGTCCTTAAACGTCATAGAAATATTTTGTCTTCTCTTTCCTCTTGAGTCAATTTTTTAAAGTCATAATTTTCTGGGACTTTGTTCATTTTGAATAAGATTTCAGATTGAGTGGTTCACGATATTTTTAGCTTTTAAAACTTCTGTGTATGTGGGATGCTTTCCCCTTTCCATTCCTAATGTTAGCTTGGCTGCCTGTCTGTCTGTCTCTTTCTCTCTTGCTTTTGTCTGTCCAGTCACCAACCAGCTTTCATCTTTGATTCTCCCCACTGTGCCCTTCATTTTCTATTTTACTGATTCCCGCTCACACCTGTGCCTTTCCTCCTCCTTTTATCAGTTTTAGCCTCTTATTCTTTTTCCGATTTAAGTTGCATACTCGCCTCTTGTATTTTTGTTTCTTTTCTTCTTTTAAGGCTACACGGCTTCCCCTGTCCCCACTTTGCAATATGCCCCATACAGGTGGTCCCTCACACGACACGCACGACACGGAGTATCTTCACCATTATCCGGTTCCAAGTGTCTCTAGTTTCCATGATGCTTTATGCTTTTACCTCGGCATCGTTTGGAAGTGTGTATTTTATTTTCCAAATAAATGGAGATTGTAAGAGACTATTTTTTACTGTCTTAAATCGTTAAGATTATTTTTTAAATATTGTTTTCCATTCTAACTAATTGTGTTATGGTCAGGAAACATGGTTTATGTGGCATCATTTCATGGAAACTGGCTGGTATGTTCCGTGTTGTAACGTGCAGTTACTTTTCCTGAGCGTTCCATGTACACTTGAGACAGGAAGGTCGCTCTGGGCTCCACGGCTGCCAGACAGTGGGAAGGGTTTCCACTCTCATTGGTTAATGTAGCTACAAGAATTGTAGATAAAATGTAGCTTGGCGGGCAGGGCTCGGAGCTTTGGAGGGGCACCACCTCCCGTCGCTGCCCGGGGCCCTGGGGGCTCGTCTTGGCTCTGGTCTGGTCTGGACTCCTTCCAGCCCCGCCCAGGGCTCGGGTTCCCCACAAGCGCTCCCAGGGCAGGCGTTTCCGTGGGGAGGTTCTCCTGTTCTCTGGCCCTGCTTGCTCAGGGCGGGGCCCTCATTCAGATCTGGGCAACTGCCTGCGACTGCAGCCCCAGCCCACCCCAAGGCTCCGCCCCTGCCCCTCCCCAGCCCGGGGAGGCCTCTGACCCACTGGCAGGACCCAGCTCCCTGCAGGTGCCGGGGCAGGGCTCTTGCTTCTCAGGGTCACACGGATGGGGACCGTCTGCGGGGTGAGGCTCTGTGCTCAGGAGACCCTGGGCCGCTCTCCCCGGCAGCTCGTCCTGCTCGGATTTTAGCTGGAGGAGTAACTGCTCATTGAGGCCGAGGGGCCCCCTGCCCTCCGTCTCACCCTGTGCTCCTCTCTCCTCGCGGCCCGCGGGGTGGGGCCCACCTAGCCTGCATGCGGGTGTGCTGTGAGGCCAGTGCTCTGCACTCACCAGCTTGGCGGCTCTGGTTTCTGACTCCGCTCTCTGGCACCAGGCCCCGGGCCCCTGGGGGAGGGCCTGGGCGGGGGCGGGGGTCAGGAGACAGGCGCTGGGGTCAGGCAGTGCTGGGCTCAGGCTCTGACCCAGCCCAGGCCCCAGGGTGGGGGGATCCCACAGCCAACAGGTGGGGGCCTTGGGCTGGGGCACCCGGAGTTCTCCCTGGACCGGCCGTGGCCTGTGGCTGCGACTGGTGGAGTCTGGGTGGGTGGGACCCTCCTGGCTCTGTTTCATCGGGTAGCAGGTGAAGGGGTCCACGGCCGTGGCCGGGTGCCGTTCCAACACCCGAGGCTGGGCTTGTCTCTGGCGCCACACCTGCCCGCTGCGGGCCTCCAGGAGGACGTTTCCCAGACCCGTGACGTGATGCATACTCTCCTTCCGTGCCTCCGAGGAGCCCGAGAAATCGCTCAGAGACCCGGGACCAAGTGGCCCTGCCAGGCTCAGAGCCACGCAGCCAGCCTTGCTCCGTGGGGCAGGACACTCGGCAGCGGCGAGGGGAGGCCTGGAGCTGGGCCCACCCTTGCTCCTTCCTCCAGCCTCACCTGCCCAGGCCCAGGACGCGGTGGACGCACGGAGTGGCCCCCTGAGGCCGTTCCCACATGGACACAGTGACGTGAGACTCAGCTTCCCGGGTCCTCCTGGTGGGCAGAAGCCCAAGGCCCCCTGCACCCCCATCACTCAGCGCCCCTGTGGCCGGCCCGGTGGAGCCTCCCCTGCTTGGCCTCAGGCTGACGTGGGGATTCAGCAAGGGGCACTGCTTTGCGTCCAGGCTCCTTGGCTGGGCCCCTTCCCTGCCCGGCCTCAGCTTGTCCCCAGGTCTGCGGCTGTGGATCTGTGGCTCCCGGACCCTCCCTTGGGACCCCGGAGGCCAAGGGAGCCCTGAGCAGGTGCGTCTCCACCTGCTAAGGAAGCAGGGAGGTCCCCAGGCCCCGGCGGCCACTCCAGTGGGAGGCATCCTCTGCCCCAGCACACACTCCAGACCTAAAAACAGCCGAGGCCATCTGGACAGCTCGCTGTGCCCAGTGATGGGGGCATCTGGTGGCTTTGCAGGGATTACCGGGCTGGTCGTCAGGGACCTCCACCCCAGGCTGCCCCTGAGCAAGTGGCAGGTGGATTGGGGCAACCAGGGCCTGCACATTAATGAACCAGCACGCCCTGGACATGGACGTGGCCCCTGGCCACACAGCCATCCTGGACAGCCCTGCCCGTCCCTCCAGCATCCTGGGTGTCCACGGGGCTTCCACACCCTCTGGGTGGATCCACCCAGAGGCTTCCAGGAAGCAGGTGGTTCCAACTCCTTTCGGAGCTCAGGGGCTTCTCTTGACCCCTCAGAGGCCTCAGGCTCTGGACGGGGCAGGGGTCTCCCAGGTCATCTAGGAGGGAGCAGGTCAGCCCACACTAGCAGGATGGTGACAGGACACAGGACCCCCTTCACCACAGCTCCACCGACAGGCCCCTGCTCTGCACCAGGCTGAGGAGGTGAGTCCGAGACCCCCTGGGCCAGGAGGACAGGGCTCCAGGTGGGGGCAGGAGGGGCAGGAGGTGGACCCCCGGGCTGGCGGGGCAGGGCAGCCTGCTGCTTGGAGCTCGCATTCTCCCGAGGGCCGCAGAGGGCCCGGCACCAGGTGTTATCAGGAGGGAGGTGGCGGTGTGAGCGTGGGGTGGGGTGCCTGTTAGAGACGGGGGGCTTGGCTGCCAGATTGAGGGCGGGCGTCCAGGAGGGTCCCCGGTCCCCAGGCGCCTGGGTCACGGGAGGAACCAACCGCAGCCCTCAGTTCCTCCCAGTCAGGGAGGACCCCCACGGCCGTGACCACGTCAGGCAGGCCAGGCTTCTGGAACACGCGGGCGGCCGGCCAGGCGGCTGACAGATGCAAAGGTCGCTGCCGATGAATGCTTTTCCGCCAAAATGCCACGGGGCCGGCAGCCGACCTCTCCCCTTTCCACGGCTGTAAATGGCTTATCGATAGCAGTGGGCTCTCACACACCCTGGAGGGCACAGAGCAACTGCGGGACATGCACTCCCTCTGGACGCAGGCAGCAGCTGGGCTCCGAGGTCCCAGCCCAGGCACCCACCTGCTTGCGTCCTCTCTGGGACTGGAGTTCCCAGGGCACAGCCCACTGAAGGCCGGCTTGGGGGCGCTTCCTCCGCCCCTGGTCTGTGATGAGTGCAGCCAACCCTGGGGCCGTGGCACTCAGGCCCTTGCTGCCAGGGGTCACCTGGATCGTGTTCTCAAGGGGGACGATGGCCGGTGGCCTCCACGTGGGGTGAAGGGCCAGCAGATGGCAGGGCGGCCAGGGGCACCACGCACCCCAGCTTCCACACACAGATGTCTACCTTCACCAGGGCGCGGGGCCTCTGGCCTCTCCAGGGTGACAGACAAGAAACACACTCAGGCTGTACACACACACACACTCACACTCACATATGCAAACATACACAAATACACGGGCACACGGACATGCATACCCACACCCACACATACACATGTGCACAAGTGCATTCATGTTCACATACACACGTGTTCACACTTGTGCGCACATGCATGTCCATGTACAACCCACACGTGTGTGCACACATATATACACATGCAGCCATGTGCGTACACCCAAAACACCCACTTGGGCCCTGTAAAAAAAATCCTCCATCCTGAGAGATAGAGAACATAGCAACCAAGACGAAAATGGAAAACACATTTTACAAAATATTTTCTAACAGAGAAGAGTGTATATTTGAAAGTGTCTGCTTTGTACTTCCATTAAGAATCAAGAATAAACGTACTGAGGAAACAAGAGGACAAATGAGAAGTCTCAGTGGAATAAGATACGCTTTGTAAAAAGAAAGCATCTGCCTGAACATCAGGTAGAACAAAAAGTGTTGCTGGACCGAAAGAAACGCAGAAGAGAGATCTCAGAGGGATGAAAGCAAAACCCAGAGGAGCGGGGCTGCGCGGTGGAGCTGGCAGAGGAGGTGCCGTCCTTCTGCCCAAGGAGACGAAGGGCACAGGGTTGGGGGCATCCTGAAATTGGAACGGTCTGTAGTGAGTTTTGAAATCAATTACACCTGGAATTAGCCTAAATAATCGTAGTTGATTGCAAAACAGAATTAAATGTCAAAACAATTCTTAAAAAAAACACAGTAGCGTAAAAACAATAAGTGAAATCATGCACAACACTATTACAATGTTTGTACACCTCGAAGAAAGGGACAATTTTCTAGGAAAATATGCTTTTCCAAAATTGTCTCACTAGGAAACTTGAAAACTTTAATAGATGAATAACCACGGACTAAACTGAAAGGGTTGCCAAAGAGTTATTCACATAAGTGGTGCCAGACCAATACAATTTTATGGGTGAATTATTTTATAATTTTAAGGAACAGATGTTTTTAATGCCATATATATATATTATATATATATATATATATATATATATATATATATACACGTGCATATAAATGTTATCAACTGATAATTACTGAAATATTAATTTTATACCTCTAATTTAACCTTGATACTAAGGCTTAGCAAAGATAACATTACAAGAAAACCCTTATGGGCTTGCCTGGTGGCGCAGTGGTTGAGAGTCCGCCTGCCAATGCAGGGGACACGGGTTCGTGCCCCGGTCCGGGAAGATCCCACATGCCACAGAGCGGCTGGGCCCGTGAGCCGTGGCCGCTGGGCCTGCGCGTCCGGAGCCTGTGCTCCGCAACGGGAGAGGCCACAATAGTGAGAGGCCCGCGAACCGCAAAAAAAAAAAAGAAAACCCTTATGATACAGTGTCAATTATGAACACAAATATAAGAATTCCGAATAAATTCATAGCAAATCAAGTTCAGTCACTATCGTAAATTAACAATACATTGAGTGCATTAATTTTATCCTTTGTAGGCAAGGATGAGTTAAAATTATACAACTTAAATTGTATTAATAATTTAATCATATCAATAGATTAAATTAGAAATATAATAATCTGATTATCAATAGCCACCACAAAAGGCATTTGATAAAAATACTTAATATTCATTAACCTTAATTTTTAAAATTTATTTTATTGGAGTATAGTTGATTTACAACGTTGTGTTAATTTCTGCTGTACAGCAAAGTGATACAGTTATACATACATATATATATATATATATATATATATACATTATTTTTCATGTTCTTTTCCATTATTGTTTATCATAATTGAATATTGAATATAGTTCAGTACAGGATATTGAATATAGCTCCCTGTGCTACACAGTAAGACCTTGCTGTTTATCCATTCTCTACATACTGGTTTGCATCTGCTAATCCCAACCTCCCATTCCACCCCTCCGCCGCCCTTTCTCCCCCTTGGCAACCACAAGTCTGTTCTCTACGTCTGTGGGTCTGTTTCTGTTTCGTAGATAAGTTCATTTGCATCATTTTTTAGATTCCACCTATAAGTGATATCATATGATATTTGTCTTTCTCTGTCTGACTTACTTCACTTAGTGTGATCATCTCTAGTCCATCCATGCTGCTGCAGATGGCATTACTTCCTTCCTTTTTATGGCTGAGTAATATTCCACTGTGTGTATGTAACACATAATCTTTATCCATTCCTCTGTCGATGGACATTCATTATCAACCTTAAACGTCAAGCCTGTCTGGGGTTATATAATGCATAGCCCTCTCCTCTCCCTGCTCCCCAGGGGTCACTGCCTTCAGCTCTTTCTAGAGATCCCCCCAGCTATTTACCAATCCACTTCTAAACAACATACTTACCTACCATGGCTTGATTTTTCAGTTTTAGGTGTTCTCTATCAGTTCCCTGGTTTGGAAGATGAAGGTGAATTCTCCCATTGCCTCTGCCCCACACGGACCCATGAACTTCTCTTCCCCCACTTTTATGGGATTTATCACAATTTTTTATTAAATCAAAATGGATGGCTGTGTTATTAGATTAGGTCAATGCCATTCAGACTCGAGCTATGAAATGTCATCTGATTGTATTCCCTTTGTTATACAACTTAATATTTTCCTGGAGTTAATCATTTCCTTATTTTTCTGCTTGGGGTTTGCAGGGCCTCTTGAATTCATGGGTTGATGTCTTTCATCAGTTCTGGAAAATTCTAGGTCATTATCTCTTTGCACTTTGCTTCTGCCCCATTCTCTCTCCTCTCTTTCTGGAACTCTAAGTACATTAGAACTTTTGAGCATGTTCCATGTTTCTCTGTTTTTATTCTCTGGCTTCAGTTTGGGTATTTTCCATTAACCTGCCCTCCAGTTCACCAATCCTGTGTTCTGCTGTTAAAGCCATTGATTGACTATTGTAGTTATTAAACGTCCATTGAGTTTTTTTATAATTTAAATCATATTTTAAGACTTCAATTCTCTGGTGAAATTTTCCATCTGCTTATTTATTCATCTTTTCCTCAGTTTTCTGTAAAATACACTCATCACAGTTACTTTAAAGTCCTTGTCTGCTAGCTCTAGCATCCATCTTTGGGTCCACTTTCATTGTCTACTTTTTCCTCCTAATTGTGGGTCCTGTTTTCTTGCCTCTTCCATGTTAGGTAATGGCTGGTTACAAGCTTAACACTGTGCATGAAAGAACCGGTGAGATCCAGGTGACGTCCCTTCCACTAGACATTACCTTCTAGACAGAGGAGTGAGGGCTGGACTGGTCCGTCCAGGGGAGGATGGAGCTGGGCGGGGCTGACAGCAGTTTGACCCGGTCTGCTCCTTACCTGCCTGCCCAGCAGGTCGGCCCCCTTGGCCCCAGGGCTTCTAGAGGAGAGGTGGCAATCTGGTGACCGCCCCAGGGGAGGGGCTGAGGAGATCCCCCCTGAGGGGTGGGACTGCAGAGGTTTCCTTCTGCCTTTGAAAACTCCTCCACCTGCCAGGGGGGACGTGGGAGGAGAGAGAGGCCAGGGAATTCTTTCCTGACAGGCTCAGCCAGCTTTGCTCTGGACCGGCTACGTCTCTTCCCCAGGGGCAGGACCCTGCAGGGTCTCTCAGCAAACAGCTGCCCTGCGGGGCCCTGAGACGCTCTCTGGGCAGCTTCAGGCCCAGGACCCCCCAGCGCCACGCTCCTGGGCAAGGCTCAGTCCCTCTTTGTTGCCTTAAACCCTGCCCACGTCTCTGAGTCACCCGCTTAATGAAGTCTTAGTCAAAGTACCAGACCAAGCACGAGAGCTCTGTTACATAGTGAATATTCAACGAACACTGACAGGATAATTGGTTAATTATCTGGAGAGAAAAATAAACATATATCCCTAGCCAAGTATCCACATAAATTAAATTCCAGATGGATTAGAGAAGCAAATAAAGAATAAAATCATGATATAAATTAAAAAGGCATATGGAGGTACTGCACCAATTTTAAATTTGATAAGGGCTTTCTAAGTATTAACCCAAAGAAGAATCATGAAAGGAAAATATGGATAAATTTGAGGGCATACAATTTTAACATTTTTATATATACAAATATCTTTGAAAAATTAAATGTCAAGGGACAAATAGGAAAAAATATTTGTAACAGATGAAGATTTCCAAAACTAATAAAAAAGACAAATATCCCAGTGGAAAATGGGGAAAGACTAGGATAAAACAATTTACATAAAATAATTCAAATGTCTAAAATGAAAGTACTTAACGTCTCCAGCCATCAGAGAAATTAAGTGAAAACTAGGTCCGATTTACCCCTTACCTCGTGGTCCAGCCGTCTCCCTCTCCCCCGCCTGCTGCAGGCCCAAGGTTTGGCGGCGGGGGGGAGCATCACCTAATAGCTTTACTCCCAGAGTGCCTCCTTCTTGAGGGGGGGGCACTTTGACTCTGTTTTGATTTGGGTCCAGACTAAGCCCTGGAATTTTCCTTTTAGAAACGAAAGGTCCGTTAACATATCTTCCTAAACAAATAAGCAGTTTCCCCTGGAGACAAACTTGGCAGCCCCCACCCAGTGCAGGAAGGGCTGCTGAGAGTTAAACCACAGAATGTCAGGTTTGCACCCTGCTGCAGACACCCTCTCCATGCCGGGCCCCTGCACATCCCCGCCCCCCCCCCCACCTCCCCCACCTGCCTGCCCCAAACGCCTGCCCCCTGTCTGGGCCTCTGGGGCCCGCAGGGATCCCAGCCTTCCCAGGCTTGCCCGACTCAAGGCCCTTTCTGCTCCTGCCAAGAGCCATCTCCTGCCCCAGGGCCTTTGCACTTGTTTTGTCCTCTGCCCAGAACATTCTCCCCAGATATTCCCACTGCTGCCTCCTTTATACAACCAGATCTTTTTAAATGTCCCGTCCTCAGCTGCACACCCCCCCCAACCCTGTAGCCAGCCCGGCTGGACGGCGGCCCCTGCACACCCGGTTCATCCCTGTTGGTGCCTGGTCTCTCGCAGTTTTGCACATTGGTTTCCCTGCCAGGGCATGAGCATCACGGTGACAGGGACCCTGTCTACCTCTAAGGCAGGCACAGAATTGGCAATGAGGAGTCCTGGGGACAGGCTAGAAGGACGTGGCTAATGTGGTCACCACGGTCCCTTCATCTATGGATGTATGAGTGACGTCTGTTTTTGCAGATGTTCCACTGTACTGACAAATCAGCTCCATCACTGGAAAAGGTAGCACACGTTGTTTTTAAGGGAAAGCCAATGCCAGGAGAACCCACTGAGTTTTCATCTTGTGGACACTTAGCAAAGAAAGGGGCCGGAGGGTGCGGGGCAGGGAGGAGGGCCCGGTGCTGGGCCTGGGCCACACAACAGGGCCTGGCTGGGCTCCTCTTGGTCAAGGGGGCCATAAACACCTCCTGCCCCGGAAGTGTCCTGTTGCCCAGGGCAGGCTGCCAGGGCCAGCTCTGCCAGAGCCTCCCAGCTGTGACGTGGCCCGGCCACTCCCAGCCATTGCCCAGGAGGCAGGAGCGGGCCTGGGGCAGGGGCAGCAGAGGGTCCACCGGCCCAGACAGCCCTGACCCAGGCTGGTGCCGCCGCTCCTGCTGTGGCCCCTCCTGGTGGCCGGTGGCCAGCGAGTCCAGCGCAGCCCTCCTGGCCGCCCTCCTCCCGCTCCCTCCTCCTCCCTCTCATTTCGGATCCTGTGGGGTTCGGATCTGCTACAATGTTGGCCACAAAGAACCTCAGGCCTCAACTTGTCTGCATGGGGTGGGAGGTAGACTTGGGGACCCTGCGGGCTGGCCAGCTCTCAGCCTTGTTCCAGCGGGGGCCCCGATCCCCGGGGCTGCCCCCATGCCTGAGCCGCCACCAGCCTCTCCGGGCACCTCCCATGGGGCTGTCACCCCTCTTCCCGCCCTGGGAATCCAGCCCGCAGTCTGGCTGCCCCTCCCGGCCTGGAGCCCACCCTCGGGCAATGCTGCTCTGCTCAGCACGACTGTCTCCCTCAAGACTCGGCCTGGAAACGGGCAGCCGCTTGTCGGGTCACCTTGTGCTGCACACGCTGTGTCTGTTAGCCAGACCGGGGAAGGGGCTGTGTCCTCCCACACGAAGCCCTGAGGGACCTGCAAGCAGAGGGCAGAGGGCAACCAGGCCCTGGAGCCACACCAGCTCCCTGCCCTCCTCCTGACTTCCAGCCGGGAGGGCGCCCGGGTTGGACCCACACTTCCTGGAGCCCATGCTCGCCCCATCCGGGACGCTGCGACCAGGACCAGAGCACGGCCGGGGCGGCACGTGTGTCTTCTGGGCCGCTGGGAGCCACGGGCATGAGGGTTGTGTAACCACCGCTTGGCTCTCCAGGCAGCACTTAGGCCTTTTCATTTAATTGCAAGTATATTTCCAGAAGCAGGATCTGGGGCACTGGGCTGAGGGCGGCCGAGGGGGGCTGGGATGTGGGGAGCGGGCAGGGCCGGAGTCTCTGCCCACAGGTGTCAGCATGCTTCTCCAACCCCGGCCCCCCAGGCCGGCAGGAATGTGGCCAGAGCAGAGGTCAGCTCGGGCCAGGTGCTCTCCAGGTGCGATGGTGGCGTGGGTGCGTGGCCTGAGCCGCAGACCCCCTCCCCTCTGGGCCAGGCTTTTTTCTTCTAGATCGTTCCTTCTTTAGTCAAATGGCCACGAGCTGGGGCGCCTTGGTGACCGTGTGCTCTACATGGCCCCAAGGCCTGGATCTCCAGGCCTCCCCATCGAGTTGTCACCCAGGGTGTCACCTGCCACGTGCCCTGCCCTGTCCCTGCCTGCAAGGAGCTGCCAGCTCAGCGGCTGATTCCACACGACCTCAGCCAGCGATGGCCAGATGGGGAGGGTCTTTCTTTCCACCCACACCCTGGGCTGTCACAGCAGTCCTGCGTCCTCAGGCAGGACTGACCCCTCCTGGCCACACTGTCCCCAAGTGCAAGAGAGTCTGATCAGATGAGACCAGGCACTGCCCCGGGCCCTGCCCCCACCTGTCCAGGTGTGCTCAGAGGACCGGGGACTAGCCAGACACATGGGGCACACAGCAGAGCCTGCGGTCTGTCTCCAGGACCACCTGGTGTGGGGTGACACGTGGCCTTGACCCAAGAGTGGCGGGTCCGTCAGGAGTCGAGCATTGCTTCTGCGTGCCCAGCCGCCTTCCCTCCCTCCCGCGAGAGGGACCCTCTTTCCTGGGGGACCCACTCCAAGGGCCCGGACCCCCTCAGCTTTCCCCGTTGTGGAGTGGGCAGGTAGCCAGGCCTGGCTCGGGGTGGGGTGAGTCTGGCACTGGGGGAAGCTAGGACAGGCTGTTTCACCGCCCTGGGGCAGATCCCGCCCTGCAGGGGGACTGAGCCCCCAGAGCCCGTGGGCCTGGATCGGCAGGGGCTTCCCAGAGAGGAGCCTGGTGCGGCCTGTCCTTCGGCTCACAGCCACGGCTTCCCCCTGTGGTTCAAGCGGGCGTTCGGCGTTGCCCATCGGCATGCCTTGGGCACCGGCGGGGCGGACCTCCGGTGACCGTTTCTGGAAGGATTTGATATTTGTCGTTTCCAAAATGCATCCACGTAGTCTGTACGGGAAACAGCGGGCCTTTGACCTCCTTCACATGTTTCACACCATGTGGGGTTACACGCGGGGTCCCCTAACCCTTTAGTGCTGGGTCCTGGAGCTCTTGGCTAGATCCTTGTGTGACTCCAAGAGGGACTTGGAGACGATGCCCAGGCGGGGCCAGTGAGGGTTCTAGTCCGGCACCCGGCTCACGAAACAGAAAGTGGCCTCTCCGAGCCCGGCGGGAGCCGGCAGCCAGGGAGCCACGAGGGTCCTACCACCTCTGACCTGGCTGGTGGTCCCCGGGCCAGGCCGCTGCCCCCACCATCCCGTGATTGATCTGGAGGCACCAAGCTGTGGGCACCACCTCGCAGGTGAAGGGCTGAGGCTCTGAAAGGTCAGTACGGAGCCCGAGCTCCAGCCCACGAGCAGCTGAGTCCCCGGCCTGCGTCTCGGCTTCCTCCTCCCGCCTGGCTTGGGTGTGGTTGCTCGGCCTGCAGGGAGTCCTGGAGGCTTCCCAGTCATGGCAGGCGACGCCATGGGCTCCAGCCAGAGAAGAAAACCAGCTGCGCTTGCCGGGAGCCAGGCCTGGCACTGCCTTTCCCAGCCTCGGGCCAGCACTGAGCGCTGCTCCCAGAGAAGAACGAGCGGCCTCCAGGAGGTCTGGTGCCCTGGCGGAGGCGTACCCTCGCCCACCGCAAACCACTCCCTGTCCCATCCCAGGCCTCTGCTCTCTGGGGGAGGCAGCCCCATGAACCCCAGGCCCCAGGACCCACCATAGGCTTGTCTGAAGCAGTGAGGCACACAGATCTGAGACTCAGGGGCCAGCCTGACCACCAGCGGAGGTGACCACCCCTGGGGTCTCAGTTTCTCTTCATCCCAGCCCAGACCCACAGCTGCCCTGGGGTCAGCTTTCACCAAGAGCCGCATCTGCTGGGCCAGCCGGGCCTGCACACCTGCGGGCAGGGCAGGCGGGCAGCGCGGAGGCTGAGGAATGCTGGAGAGAACGGGCCTTCCTCAAGCCAAGCGTGAGACTCAGGCTGGCTCGGCCCCGTCTGGAAGCCTGAGACGGGTCCAGGCTTGGACAAAACAAGCTGGTTTTCGTCGAAGCCAGAAAACATGAGGCTCTGGCCCAGTGCGCCGGGCAGCCCTTCCAGGGAGTGTGGGCGGGGCCGGGCGGCCTCCACCGCAGGCTCCCCTCGTCCAGCCGGCGGCTGCCAGGCCTGTCCTGTCCGGGTGCTGGTCCTGGGGGCCAGGTGGGCATCCAGCGAGGGTGTCTGCTGGCCTGACCTCCATCCCACAAGCCTGCGGGGCCTGTGATGGGAGCGTAGGGGCGCTCTGGCTGCTGGCCCCGGACGGGGGTGGGGTGTGGGTTCAGGCAGCCTCAGGGTCAAGGCCCCAGACTGCCCGGTTTGAACCCCGAGACACTGTCTGAGGCTGGGTGGCCTCCGTGAGTGACTCCACCCTCAGCCCCACTTACCCATCTGTGATATGGGTCCTAGAGATGCAGGGAGACTGAACAGTGAGGAGGTCAGTGGGGCGGGAAGCTCAACAGAGGGGGCCCTGCCTCCCTCCTGGGGACAGAAGTGGGCGGGTGACCCTCTGTCAGGACAGCTTCCCCTCCTCTGTGTCAGTCAGGTTTGCAGACAGGGCGAGAGCTCATTTTCTGTCCCGGCTCTACTGGGGGCCGAGGAGGACCCTGCCCTCAGGGATCGTAGAGTCCAGCAGAGGAGAGAGATCCTGAGGACACAAGTCGGGGGAGTGGGGAGGGGGGCACAGGGAAGGGAGCCCCTGAGCAGAGTCAGCCTGGGTCTTTGCACTGGCTCTCACCAGCCCCTTGGTGCACAGGCTGAAGGGGTCCACGGCCTGGTTTACAGGAGAGGAAACGGCAGCCGGAGAGGCAAGTCCTCCCCAAGTCCCTGAATGGCGAGCTGGGCCTGGACCCCAGGCCCCAGGGTGCAGGCGTCCCAGGCTCTGTGTCCGGCAGGCCGGTGGAGGTTCTCCGACGCTGGCACAGCCAGGAGGAGCTGAGGGAGTGGCCACCATCAACAACAATGTCTGAGGAGATGGGATCAGAGGCCCCAGACCCACCATCACAGTGCCGGGGGCTCTGTCCCTGCAGCTGGAGCCCGAACAGACCCCCAGCCCACGTCTCGGGCCTAGTCCCGGCCGCCCCCAGACTCAAGCCTCCACCATGTGCGCTGGGCACCTGAGCGCCTACATCAGCTCTGAGGCGCCCTGCCAGCCCTGGCCCTGCCTGGCCGTCGGCCCACCGGCCTCCCGGCCCTGCCCTGGTCCTGGCTGGCCCCTCTGACCCGCCTGGCCTGTGTCCACTGCAGCTGTGCCTGTCCCCACCCCTGCCCTTCAAGAGGGGGCCTGGAGCAGCCCCGAGCCGTGGAAGAGAGGCGCTGTCCCCACTGCGTCCCAGCTGGGGCACTCAGGGCCCAGCCCTGGACCAGCCTGATGCCCCCTGGCCCACTGTCCTTTCCCACAGCCCCCTGCAGGCAGGCTCTTCTCTCCCAGACATTTCTAGAAGCTGCTCAGTTCTGGGGAGAGAATGCGGAGGGGCAAGGGAAGGGAGAGAAGGAAGGACGCAGGAGGCCAGGCGGCTGGGTCAGAGCAGGAGCCGCAGCTCCCCCCCGCCCCGGGGCTGGGAAGGTGGCTCCATGGGTTCCCAGAGCCCGTGCAGTCCCACCATCCCTCTGACTAATTTAGAAATGATTAATGAGCCAGCTCCCCCTGGAGAAGGGCTGCCATCTGTCCTGGTTTCAAAGGCTGAGGAAAAGCTGTGGGTAACCTGATTTACCCTCAGAAGGAGGCGGCGCCCGCAAAGCCAGCGAGCTCTGTGGGGCGGGCAGGGGCTGGCGGCAGGGCAGGCTGCTCCAGCGGGGTACTCGCCGGTGCCCCCCCAGCTGCAGACCCTGTCCCAGGGGAACCCAGCAGCGCCGTGAGGAGGACAGCTCGCACTCCAGATCTGGAAGGTGCAGACTCACGTCGCCGCGGCCGACGCTCCTGGGTGGACCCCAAGCCTCTGCTCCCGGGACCCCCCACGACGTTCCCTTCCACAGCGGGAGACAGCGACTCTAAGAGGTGTGAACCGAAAGGCCCACCCCAGCCTGGAGACCTGACACCGGCAGCCCGGCAGCCGGCACCCCACTCCCTGACCCAGTGCCCCCAGAGCTTCGTCCTCCCTGAGTCCCGGGGGTCTATATGCAATGCCAGGGCAGGGCCCGGCAGACAGTCAGGTCCTACTCAGGTGGGCAATGCCCATGCCCCCCATTTATTCATTCATCAGCCTGGTGTCTCGAGCACACGCACGTGAGCATCCAGACTGGTGCAGGGGACCCGGAGCAGAGCAGTTCATGCCCTGGGAGGGGCGGGGCACCGGGGCCTTGGGGAGAAAGAGGCCTGGGGCCCTTGCGGGGAAAGGGTGGGAGAGGGCTCCAGGGAGGAGGTGAGGACCGAACTGGGGAGCGCTGGGGTGGGGGGGCATAGGAGACACATGGGTTCTTGGAGAGGGAGGGGGAGGGCAGGGGCTTGGCTGGTGCCGGTGAGTGAGGCCCAGAGTCCAGTCCTGGGTGGCCCCCAGGTTCCAAGGGCATGGGCAGGCCCAGCCCTCTAGGACCGAACAGATCTGCATGGAGGCTGGACACGTGCCCACACAGGTTACCTGTGTGACAGTCGCCTGATGCCCACCTGCCTGAAGCTGCCCCAGGTCGGGGCCTCAGGGTGCCCCGGGAATCGCTGTCCACCTCTCTGCTCGCCAGCATGGCTGGGACAGGCCCGGAGAGACCCCCGCCCCCAACTTGGGCCCTGCTGCAGGCCCACCCTGGCTGCTGTCACCCTGCCCCATGGCCCGCCCCTCCTCCTCCCAGGCCGCTGGTCTGGTCGGCTGCGGCAGTGTCCTGGGGCAGCTCCCCTTTTGGGCGACCCTGAACCCTGATGGCTTTCCTGACCCACAGAGCAAAGAGGAGAGTCCCTCACCATCGCTCAAGAGGTATCTGCTGAAGCCTTTGAGCTGGCGCCAGACATACACTGGGGCCCAAACCACTGAGCTGAGGCCCCTGTGATGTGGTGCCTTTGCCCTCTCCGTGCTGTGCAGCCCTCCCTCCCCAGGAAGCGCCCTGCCCCTGTGTGGTGGAGGGGGTGTATGGGCCCTGGGAGGAGGAGGGGGGGCCTGGGAGGGGAGGGGCCTGGGAGGAGGAGGGGCCTGGGAGGAGGAGGGGGTCTGGGAGTGGAGGGGACCTGGGAGGGGAGGGCCCCCCCGAGGGCCCCCCCCCCCACCCGCCGAGGATACCGGAACTCCAGGCTGGGCAGCCCAGTGCTGATGCCTTGGAAGGAGAAGCAGCAGAGGCAGCTGAGTAGGGTTAGGGTTAGGGTTAGGGTTAGGGTTAGGGTCAGGGTCAGGGTCAGGGTCAGGGTCAGGGTTAGGGTTAGGCTGCAGCCCCTGGAAGACCCAGCTCACCCGACAAGCAGGGTTAGCCCTAAGCCTGTGCTCCCCGCACCTGGTCCCCCCATGGCCAGGCACCCCGGGGGTGCTGGTCACCCCAGTGATGGCCTGAGTGCAGCAGAGGTTGTCCACTCCAAGCCTCGACTCCAGGCACAGGGCCTGGGGCCGGGAGAAGAGACCCCGCGTGGTGGGAAAATAAGGGACCCGGGGCCTGGGTCTTTGTTGCCCACATGGCAGAAGGGAGTCAAGGCTGTAGCTGGAACGAAGGTTGACAGTTGGCCGATTTCAAGATGGGGAGATCGTCCTGCACCGTCCAGGTGGGTCCAGCGTAATCTCAAGGGTCCTCACGGGGGAGGAGGGAGGCAGGACGGCCAGAGGATCAGAGAAGGCAACTGGCGGCCTGAGGTGGAGGAGGGGCCACGAGCTGAGGGCCGCAGGCACCTCTAGAAGCTGGAAACGGAGGGGAAATGGATTCTCCCCGGAGCCTCTGGGGGGAGCAGCCCGGCCCCACATGGGTTTAGCCCAGGGATACCCACGCCAGACTCTGACCCCAAGACTGCAAGACCATAAGTTTGCGTCTTCTAAGCCACTGAACTCTGGCCTTTTGTTATAGCAGCCACAGAAACTCATACACCCTCCTTCTTGGAACGGAGAGTCCTGCCCAAGAACAGAATGTGGCTTGTGCACACGCACGCACATATACAAATACACACATGCACACACACACACGGGAAGACCAGGCCCAGCACTGCCCGTGGTCACCACATGTTTGTGGTCAGCCCCAGGTGGTCATGCGGACAGTAAGTCCGTGTGTGGCTGCAGTTCCAGGGAGCAGGACCGCGGGGTGAGACGCAGCGCCCCGCTCGCCCTGGGCGCCCCAGCCCCTAATCCCCGTTATGCTGGCCTTCATGCTGGTCACGAACAGCGGACGGCCAGCCTGGGAGACACTTGGAGCCCCCGTGGCTTTACAGGAGGGGCCTGTCTGGGGTCACAGTTGCTTGGGGAGCACTGCGGGGGCAGAGGTAACAGGGTGACCATCCCCACGGCCCCACCTGTGCTGCCCGCCCTGCGGTCAAGCCCTCCGAGGTCAGAGCTGGGAGCCCAGTCACGTGAGGGCAGGGAGGACAAGCCCCGTGCCGTCTGACACGGGCCGCAGCCCTCAGACCCGCAGCTGAGGGTCCAGACTCGACGGGGGGGGGGGGGGGGGGGCGGGGGGCAGGGAGCGGCAAGGCGATGGCAGAGTCGAAGACAATGGCGGCTCCCGCGCCGCCGGCGCGCTGTCACCGCAGCGTCCTCGTCCTCGTGGACAGAGCTGGCGGGGGCCTAAGCGCTCAGCGGCGGGGCGAGTGAAACAGGGTACAGCTTGAGTGACGTGGGGAAACAAGCAGGAAAGCTGCCCTCTTAGGAGAGCGTCTGGGAGGAGAGGCCCTCTGGGTCGGACACTCATTTTCCTCTTTAAGCTGCCACGTGTCCCGCAGCAGCCCCTGCGGCATTGTAGCCAGAGGGTCTTTGGAGCAAGGATCGAGCTGTGAACATTGTGAGGAGGGGGTGGTCACGATGGGGCTCGTGGGGTCGCAGTGGGGCGCGGGGTGAGGTATGCGTGGCGCCCTCTGCCGGCGGTGGTGGGCGCTGCAGTGGGCCGGCGGGACCGGGCCCCCTCCTCTGGGCTGCACCCCTGACCCCCTGGAGCAGCCTGGGTGCAGGGTCTGGCTACCCCACCCAGGCCGCCTTCTCCAGCTGTCGCAGGGTGCCACCAGCCCTGCTGGGGACTCGCTGTCACTGTCACAGGAAGGGTGGGGCCGGCTGGGCCTTTCCCTGGGGTTCTCTCGGCAGGGACACCGTCAGCTGCTCCCTCGGGAACGTGCCCTGGCCGTTGCTCTTTCCCCACCCGCGCCCCAGCGCCAGCCCACATCATCAGGGCGCAGTTCCCGGGAAATGGGCAGGACTGGACCCACCGCGCTGGCTCTGTCCGGTGGGCAGTGGGCGGCCCCTGGACGGAGGTCAAGGTGGCTGCCGCACTCCGGGTGAACGGAGCCGGTCTTTGTACTGTGTGGGTTCGAGGAGGTTTTAGCTCTTCTAATAATAGATGGGCCACCAGGGGCCCCTGGGGCTGGGCTCGTGTCCTCGTCTGGATGGCCTCCCTCCCCCTGCTGTGGTGCCGTAATTGCAGGCGTCATATTTTTAGGTCACACTTGACGTCTCTGAATGTGACTCACCCCGAAGACCCTGTCATCGGCGGCTCACTGGGCTCCAGTCCAGGGCTGAAAACGACTACCTTCGGCCCGGCGGTAGACTCTGTCCACATCAAGGCCTCCTGCTGGACACCCGGGAGCAGGGAGGCTGGGGCGGGAGCCCAGCCAGGGCTCTGCCCCCCAGTGAGCTCGTACTCAGGGGCCGGTCTCATCCAAGGCTGCCTGCCTGCGTGTGTCAGCGCTGGGGCAGGCCCAAGACACCCTTCCACAAGAGAGTAAGCTCTGCACGGGGATGGAGAGACGAGGGGCCCTCAGGCAGGCCTGTCCCCCAGCTCTACCCGAGCCCTGTGGGACCTGCCCCAGACTCTCTGGAGGCGCAGCCTGGACCCTGGGCACCGGCAGCCCTCACCATCCCAGACACGCCTTTGGGGCCACCGTCTTCATCAGCGGGACGGCACGTCTCCCCAAGCCTCTGCCCGGCAGGAAGCTTGGTTGCTGGTGACAGGGACTTCCAGAGACCACGAGCCCTGCAGCGGGAAGCAGTGACCGTCAGTGCCTCAGCTCCTGTGAATCTCTCACCTCCGAGCCCTCACCTTGTCCTGTCCGCCACACTGAGGCACCCAGATCCTTCCCCAGCCCTGATCAAGCCCCCGCCCCTGCATGGAAAGAACCGCCTCTAACCAAACCCCCAGGTCCCGGTCAATTCCGACCTGTGCCCCTCTGTCCAGCCCTGCAGGCCCCACTCCTCCCCATCAGGCCCTCGACATCCCACCCACTCGTGGTCAGGGTGTTTGGGGCCCAAGGGCTGGGCCCACCTGGCCCAAGGGCCATTCCAGTGGGAGACACCCGTCCTGCCCAGGATGAGCTGGGATTCAGTGCAGAAACAGGCGGGAAGTCACAGTCTATCCTAGGTTACTGTGAATATTGCAAATGTACTTGTGCACATTTGGTCTCTTCTGTGACGTGTCAGAGAACGTGGGCCGAACGCCGGCTTCCTCGCGTCTGCAAAGCGTGTAACAGACTCATCCTCCCAGATAGATGCTGACGATGCTGCAAGAATACTAAGTGAGGCTAAAGTTCCCAGTGTTCACACTTGTAATTTAGACCGAAAAATTATGTTTCAGTGGAAAACTCTGCATTGTGTAGAGGGCGTCTGATCTTTCAGTCAGCTCAGCTCCACCAAGGGGGTAGATGCGAAATTCCATCTCCCCACCCCGACCCCCGCGCAGAAACCAGGTTTTCCTCTGTTGGTTTCGACATCAGTGACTTTCAGTACGTGTGTCCTGCAGCTTGTCTCTGGGGTTGCTTAGAACATCTGCATCTCCCTTGATTAATAAGTAAATAACATCTTTCACGTGAGCTCATTTTTATATCTGTGAGTCGCAATCTTACCTTTTAGTGAAAATTATTTTTTAACAAATGTATTAGGTTTCTAGACATTATATATCAGTTACCAAAGTTGTGTTTGTTAGTCCACACACAACGAACTACTCAAGGAACCAAATATATTAAACTAATAAACGCAGTTTAGAATGTTGGAAGTTTGTAAGTGGGAACAGTTGTTCAAAGACCCTGTGACAGTTTTTAGACTTATAAATAGATGTGGAGTATGGACTTCAAAAGAGTGGAAAGCCTGTTGGGAATTCCCTTGTGGTCCAGTGGTTAGGACTCCCGTGCTCTTAATACCGAGGGCCTGGGTTCGATCCCTGGTCGGGGAACTAGGATTCTGCAAGCCGCGGCAAGGCCAAAAAGCCCCAAAGTCCATGTATAAACGAGTGGACGTCTAGGTTTGAAGGGCACGGGGCTCAGCCCCCCGCCTGCTGTCGTGGCCCCCCGTCTTCTGCCGGCGCACCTGCTCCTTGCCCGAGCCTCTGCCCCACCTGAAGGGCTCTTCTATGTCGACTCTGGCTGCTCAGACCCAGAAGAAAAGACCTTTTTCCCTTGAAATCAACCTATTGTGCGCTTCCTCCCTTGCGTGGATGTAGCAAACGTTTGTGAGGTAAGTGGGCGCTATTCAGTTTCTAAACCTTTCTTTAGGCGGGAGTAATCTGTGTCCGCATCTGCCGGCTTCGTAAGCCCTGCCTGGGCCCCTCGCCCCTCCCCGACCGACCGCACCCACCGCAGCAGCTGCGGCCACTCCGGCCAGGATCCCGATCCGTGGGGATGCTTCACTGCGGACTTAAAGGCACACCGCCAGGCGGCACGAGTCGCGTCCCCCCGCCCCGCCCCCGCCGCCCAGCCTGAGGCCACGCCCTGGAAGTCCCCGGCGGGGCTGGAGGCCGGCCTGGCTTGAATCGTCCGCAGAGGGGCCCAGTGGAGCAGCAGGGACTCACGTGGCTGTGCGGTTTGCAGGGGCTTCACACGTCTGGAGTCTTCCGCGCACCTGGGGCTCTGAAGGGGGGAACCGAGGCAGGAGGCCGTTGGTCCTTACCTGGCCCAGGTCCGGCTGCCTGAAGTGTCCAGGCAGAGCCCGGCACTCCAGCCTCCCCTCCTCCCCAGGATCCCTCTGGCCCTGAGCCCCAGGCGGGCCGTGAGCTCTGGGGGCCCAGTCCTAGGGGTGCTGGAAACGCTGAGGCCCCACAGGGCTGGAGCCAGCTCCCCACGGACGGAGGGTCAGCCCTCTGTCCTGGAAGCCAGGCCCAATGAGGCCAGGGAGCTGGTACAGGGCCCGCCGGGGAAGGTGAGGGACGCGGGCCGGCCTGGGGCGGCCTGGGTGCCTGAGGGGGCTGCCTGCTTGGCGGCGGCCGTGTCTTCTGCAGTGCGGCCAGAAGAGGGCCCCCGTGCCCCTCCATGCCGGGGCGGACCCCCCCCCCCCCCCCTCAGAGAGACTGCAGGGCCAGCCTGCTGGGTGCCCAGCTGACAGCAGAGGGCCCCAGGCTGGGCTGGCCCATCCTGGGAGCCTCCCTCCGGGACTGGAGCCCAGTTGGCACTTTTGGCTGTGCTCTGATGGGTGACCAGGAGGCTCTGATGGCCACTCTGAGCACCCCTCCCCTCCCGCCCCCCCCTCCAGGTACAGCACGTGTCTGTGCCAGGAGGGTCTGGGGGCCTGCAGCCTCCTCCCCGCTGCCCCCGACATGGGGCTCACGGTTTTCTGTCAATGGCTGCAGCGCACCATGCCCCCCAGGCCTTGACCCCGCAGTCCATGGGGTCTCTTCACCCCAAGCACACCCAGGGCGAGGTCGGACCCCCATTCTCCCAAGGTGGACCCTCCTCCCTCCCCTCCTCTCCCAGAACTCCTTCTGTCCAGCTGAGCATCCCAACAACGTCCCCCCAACACAAGCGCCAGCAGGGGCTGCCTCTCTCCCTCTTTCCCACCACCCCACAAATGCCTGGAGTCGCACGTGAGTCCAGCCCTCCGCCGGGCACAGGTAGCTTCCCTCTGGACACTCTCCCGCGAGAATGTTCCTTCTGAGGCACCACGAGCCACTCTGCCTGCCCTGTTGGGCGGGGCTGGCAGGCAGGCGAGGGGGGCCATCACCCGAGCCCGCAGCTCACTCCCAGGGGGATGGTGTTTGCCCGGGGTCCCCTCGTCTGTTTCAGGACCAGCCCTGCCTGAGCCTCTTGGACCTCCTGGCCCCCAGACTCAGTTCTTTGTCTCTGAGACCCAGGGCCTCCCGGGACCCGGGGGGTCTGTCCACAGCCTCACCTGCAGCCTTAATGCCCACGTGCACACACGTGTGCCACACACATGTTGTACCCTCGAACATACACGTACACACACGTATGCCACACACACGCCGTACCCTCGAACATACACGTGCACACACGTATGCCACACACACCGTACCCTCGAACATACACACACGTATGCCACACACACCGTACCCTCGAACATACACACACGTATGCCACACACACGCCGTACCCTCGAACATACACGTGCGCACACGTGCTCACACTCACACACGTCTGGTAACATGCCGTCTGGTGGCTTCCACAGCTGTGGCCTCGGAGAAATCCGGGTCGCAGAACTGGAGGGCACAGACGGGAAGGAACAGGCCCAGGAGGGGCCGGCACGGGGGGGAGCCCTTTGGCCTGGTCAGGGCGGAGGCGGGGAGGGTCCCAGTGCCAGTGTGGACTTGCCTACCCAACTCCCTGAGCACTCCTGTCCCAGCCACAGCATCCTCCTGGCACCTGGGAAGGGCCGTCCTGTGGCTCACTCACCCACATCCGGCGTGTCGGCTAGGTCAGCACAACTCAGAACTAAATATTTCATGGTGGCACCGTAAAGAAGGCTCTTATTTAGAAAGATGATGTGATTATTTCATAGACTGAATCACAGCCACACTTAAGGAGGGGATCCATATTGTGAGGTGACGGTCCACGTCACCCTGGTCCACGCATCACACACAGGCTGGCGTGGGGGACATCCCACCATGCATGCCATGCCACCCTGGGGCTGCAGCCCAGCATCCACACCTACGCCACTGCCACCCAGTCCCAGCTGACCCCTCCTGTCCCCGCCTGTCCTCGCCTGACCCCTCCTGTCCCTGCCTGTCCTCGCCTATCCTCACCGTGGCCCAGGTGGGCCCCGTGTCTGGGGCTTCCAGAACTTGGGCCTTTCAGCAGCTGACCCGGCCCGTGTGGAGCCAGATCTTCACCGCGGCGCTGGGCGGCACTGCTCGACAGGCTCTCCCGTGCTGTGCTGAGCTCAAGGAGGCTGGGCTCCTGGACGACAGCCAGCCCACGGCCTCCCACCCTCCCTCCATCCCCGCGCTCCTTTCTCCAACTCTCCCCGGATGGAGATGACTTTTTGTATTTTCACTCTTTCTATAATGAGCAGCATTTACACTACCTTATTTCGTTAAAAATTATAATTTACTTAAAAAACAGAAAGTGTAAGACAAAGCCCTAAGTTCCCAGGAGATTTGCGCCCAGGCGGCTCAGGGCCTTCCCAGCTGGGGCAGGGCTGGGGCGGGCCTGGGGGCCCTTGGCGTGGGGCGCCCCACAGAGGGCAGTGGGGCAGCTGAGCAGGACACTGGACGCTGCGCTGAGTGCCCTCCTGTGCGGAGGTAGCTGCGACCCTGGCCTTGGCGGGGTTTCCCGTCTCCCAGCGCTGAGCCAGCGCGTATGCCGGATGGGAACTATGAATCTGACAGGCCGTTTGTTTCCTGCTCTGCCGGAGCGGGCCACTAGCCTCTCCCAGACACGGGGGAGACCACTCCTCGGCTCCTGGGCTCCCGGCCTCTCCGCCGCGCAACCCCTGCACCGCCCTCCCCACCTCCAGGGTCAGGGAGTCTCTCAGAACCCATCCTGCCAGCGGCCGGCCTAGCGTAGATGTCGTCACCCTCGGTCCCTGGTAATTGGTGGGGAAGCACCAAGAGTGGGGGAGACGTCCTCAGCCCCCTGGGCTCGGCGGCCTGGGCCTCCCCACCTCCGCGTTCCTGGCCCCCAGGATCCACCTGTCAGCACAGGCCTCTGGGGTCAGGCAGCCCCACGGAACCGGCTTTTCCGGCCGCCGGCTGGCCTCAGCCAGGCCCTGGGGCGCTGGGAGGAGGAATGCAGGTCGCCTGGTCAGGGGTGGCTGTGGCTGTGGTCTGTGCGAGAACCGGAAACCTACGGGTCGGTGGGGGGACGGGGGGCGACTGGGACGGGCCAGGAGGGGCCCAGGAGGCGCCGAGACCTGGGCTACCTACGCACACACGCGCCCCCCACGCCACGGCCTCTCTGAGCACCCTCCCCCAGCAGTGCCCGGCCCACCCGCCACTGCCCAAGGCCCTCCAGCCCCACCAGGCGGGCCTCCTCCCTGCGACCCCGGGTTGGGGCAGAACCCTGGGCCACATGAGTCACTCTCGGGGCCCCTGCCCTGGAGCACTGCTCCTCTGGCCCTCCTGGGCCTGCAGAGGCAGAAGGACCACCTCCCGGGTCCTCAGGCCCTAGGCCCAGTGGCCCAGCTGGCAGACCCTCGGGACCCTGCCCCCCCGACCCCTAGCTGTGACCTTCAGCACCCAGGGCCCTCGGGAGCCGCCATGCCACGGAAGGCCTGCTGGGGAGGCCCTGGACGCCCAGCCTTGGCCTTCCCACCACCCCGCTCCCGCCCCGCAGTTCCCTCCTGCCCCTGGCCCTCCTCCTCCCCACCCCTCCCCCCTCCTCCCCCTCCTCCCCTTGACCTTCCCCACAGGTCCCTCCTCCTCTACTCCCCTTCCCCCTCCCCCCTCCCCCAGCTCCTCCCAATGCACTTCCTCTGTGTCTCTCCCGTTGTGAGTCAGCAGGGAGCTGCGAGGTTCTCAGCCGGTCAGTCTAGAGCCCTCCCTAGGCCTCCCTGCTTCCGGAAAGCTCTGCACCTGAGACTTCCTCAGCAGCTGACTAAGAGGGGGCCTGCCCACCCCACCGTGACCCAGCCACGCTCCTTCCTGGGGTGGGGGCGGGTTGGAGTAGCCAGCGAGCTGATCTCGGGGTCCCACCACTCCTGCCCACCCTCACTCCGCTGCCTGGACTCCCGAGGCTGACCAGGGCCTGGACCTTGTCACCTCGCCCCCAGCCCCCATGGGAAAGTCCCCTCCCGGCGCTCCACTCCCCCTGAGCCCACCAGCTGGGGGCAGGGAGGCGGGAGTCCAGGGGACAGAAGCAGGAGGGGCAGGAGTCGCCGGGCAGTGCCAGGGCCTCAAGCCCATGACCAGCGTGCGAGTGCCAGCACCCAGCTCGTGTGGGGCACAGGGGCCGTGCGGCTGACCTGGTGCTGCGGGTGCCTTGGCCGCCTGTCCCCTCGAGGACAGCCTTGTCCAGGGTGGACCGCCCATCACCACAGCTCACCAGCTAGTGGCTTCCACTTTGGGCCTGTCCAAGGAAACTTCTAGAACGGCCCTTCGTTATGGACACAGCCCCTGCCCACAGACATGACCCCCGACCTGGGACACAGCCGGCCTCTCATCAGGACGGATGCACAGCAGAGAAACCCAGACGCAGTTTATGACAGGGCGCCCCCCTCACCGCTGGGGCGCCTGGACTCTCCCCTAAACCTCTGGCCCCGCCCACTGTTTCCGAGGACTCTGGGGGGCCTTTGGGCACAGCTTCATGGGAACAGACCCCAAATCTCGGCTACTCTGTTCCTCAGGCTCCTCCCTATGGCTGCCTCCGAGCCTTCCTTGTCGCCTGCTGAGCCTCCCTTTAAACACCTGGCAGGAGCTGTGACGTCAGGGTTTTTCTTTACTGTGTCTCAGGTGCCCCTAGAAGGGGGCCTGGTATCCTGGGAAAGGAGATGGGGATGGAGGGTTCATGCTCCCCCCACCCAGGACGCCCTAGGCCCCAGCCCTGGTTCTAGCTGAGTCCAGAGGAGAGGGCTGAGGGGGTGAGGCGGGGCCGAGTGCTCAGACAGGGGTAGGGGCCACGGGCTACAGTGGAGGACCAGAGGGTGGGGGCACCAGGCAGATGCGAAAGGCCAGGTGGAGCTCCAGACAGCACCGGCACCTCCTGGAGTCTCTGGGAGGGATAACCAGGCCACCATCATGCAGCTCAGAATCGGGAACTTCCAGGTGCAGTTGGCAGCAGTTCACAAATATTCATGTGAAAATTAAAGTCCCGTTAAAGAGCTAACTCACTGCTGAGAGTTGCAAATTATTTTTGTATTCATACGAAACTACAGCGCCGTCATCCCTCCCGGTGTGAGTGAGGGCTGGGGTCCCCTCACCTCGCTGCTCATGTGGACCCGAGGTCAGTGCCAGTGACCTCAGGGAGGAGCACAGTGGGAATAATTGGCCCGGAAGACCGAGGTTGAAGAGGGACACTCCAGCCCGGCCACTTTGGGTCTTCCAGAGCAACCTTGTAAGAACCACATGCATTTTCTTCCATTCTTTCAGATTTTTCTGGTCCCCTTCCATACTTTTTAAACATTTTTATTGTGGATGCGTCCAACCACACACAAAGTGGAGACAAGGGCCATCAGGTCCAAGCCCAGCCCCTGCGTTTCTGGTGCCAGCTCACTTGCTCTGTAAATACATCCTGCAGTTTCTCTAAAAGGCCCCGAGTTCCCCACTTTTCACTTTCCTTTCCTCTCCTCTGTCACCAGCTGCTCCTGCGACGCTGTTGGTAAGAGGAACACTTCGGAAGACCCTAAATGCTCAGCCTTTGGGGGCTGGTTAAATGTCTGGCTATAATACCATGGTGGCCCATGAACTCGCATAGGCTAAAAATGCACACTTACCTACATACACGGGCCTGTGCCTGCACCTAAAGACATTCTGAGAAGACGAGACCAGGGTTAACAAGAGCTGTCTCAGGGTGTGTGGGAAACGTGAGGGTGTTTAGAACATGACTTTTGATGGTCAGTGCTTTGTGAGTGTTCTTTAAGAAGCATGGATTGGTTTTGTAATAAGAAAATAAGCTTACAAAATATGGAACAAGACAAGGATGCCCCCTCTCACCACTTTTATTCAACATAATACTAGAAGTCCTAGCCAGAGAAATTAGGCAAGAAAAAGAAATAAAAGGTATCCAAATTAAAAAAGAAGAAGTAAAACTGTAACTGTTTGCAGGTGACATGGTATTATATATAGACAACCCTAAAGACTCCATCAAATAATTGTTAGAACTAATAAATGAATTCAGTAAAGTTACAGGATATAAAATCAATACATAAAAATCTGTTGATTTCTATACACTAATAACTAACTATCAGAAAGAGAAATAAAGAAAACAATCCTGTTTATAACTGCATCAGAAAGAATAAAATATCTAGGAATAAATTTCACCGAGATGAAAGACCTTTATATTGAAAACTATAAGATATTAATGAAAGAAACTGAAAAAGACACAAATAAGTGAAGAGATATACTATGTTCATGGATTGGAAGAATTAATATTGTTAAAATGTCCATACTACCCAAAGCAATCTACAGATTCAGTGCCATCCCTATCAAAATTCCAATAGCATTTTTCAAAGAAATTAGAACAAAAAATCCTAAAATTTGTGTGGAACCACAAAGAACCCCAAATA
Organism: Inia geoffrensis; assembly: GCA_036417435.1. Lineage (NCBI taxonomy): Eukaryota > Metazoa > Chordata > Mammalia > Artiodactyla > Iniidae > Inia > Inia geoffrensis. Next base: position 87,977,480 of record CM070914.1, on the reverse strand, counting down.
GCCAAAGAAATCTTGAGAAAAAAAAGAACAAAAGCTGGAAGAATCATGCTCCCTGACTTCAGACTGTACTACAAAGCTACAGTAACCAAAACAGCATAGTACTGGCATAAAAACAGATACATAGACCAGTGGAAGAGAATAGAGAGCCCAGACATAAACCCACACATATCTGGTCTATTAATTTACAACAAAGGAGCCAAGAATATACAATGGGGAAAGGACACTCTCTTCAATAAACAGTGTTGGGAAAACTGGACAGCCACAAGTCAAAGCACGAGACTAGATCACTATCCTAGGCCACACACAAAAATTAACTCAAAATAGATTAAAGACTTGAATGTAAATCCTGAAGCCATAAATCTCTAGAAGAAAACTTAGGCAGTATGCTTCCTGACATAGGTCTTGGCGATAATTTTTTGAATTGGAGACCAAAAGCAAAAGCAACAAAAGTAAAAATAACCAAGTGGGATTACATCGAACTAAAAAGCCTCTGCACAGCAAAGGAAACCATTAACAGAATGAAAACGCAACCTACTGAATGAAAGAAAATATTTGCAAATCATATTTGATAAGGGGTTAATATCCAAAAAACATAAAGAACTCATACAGTTCAATAGCAAAACAAGCAAACAAAAAACAATTGATTAGGGCTTCCCTGGTGGCGCAGTGGTTGAGAGTCCGCCTGCCGATGCAGGGGACACGGGTTCGTGCCCCGGTCCGGGAAGACCCCACATGCCGTGGAGTGGCTGGGCCCATGAGCCATGGTCGCTGAGCCTGCGCATCCGGAGCCTGTGCTCCACAACGGGAGAGGCCAAAACAGTGAGAGGCCCGCATACCGCAAAAAAACCCAAAAAACAATTGACTAAAAATTGGGCAGAAGAACTGAAAAGACATTTTTTCCAAAGGTGACATGCAGATGGCCAACAGACACATGAAAAGATGCTCAACATCACTAGTCATCAGGGAAATCAAATCAAAACCACAGTGAGATACCACCTCACACCTGTTAGAAAGGCTGTCATCAAAAAGACAAGAAATAAGTATCGGTGAGGATGTGGAGAAAAGGGAACCCTCCTACACTGTTGGTGGGAATGTAAATTAGTGCAGCCACTGTGGAAATCAGTACGGAGTTTCCTCAAAAAAATTAAAATGGAACTACCATGTGATCCCACAATTCCACTTCTGGGTATTTGTCCAAAGAAAACAAAAACACAACCCAAAAAAGATATCTGGTGACTTCCCTGGGGTGGTGCAGTGGTTAAGTATCCACCTGCCAATGCAGGGGACACGGGTTCAATCCCTGGTCCAGGAAGATCCCACATGCCGTGGATCAACTAAGCCCGTGAGCCACAACTACTGAGTCTGCGTGCCACAGCTACTGAAGCCCGCACACCTAGAGCCCGTGCTCCGCAATAAAAGAAGCCACTGCAATAAGAAGCCCGTGCACCGCAACGAGGAGTAGTCCCCACTCACCGCAACTTGAGAAAGCCTGCGTGCAGCAACAAAGACCCAACGCAGCCAAAAACAAATTAATTGATTAATTAATTATTTTAAAAGTATCTGCACCACCCCCATGTTCATAGCTGCATCATTTACAACAGCAAGATATGGAAACAAACTTAGTGTCCACCAATAGATGAGTGAGTAAAGAAGATGTGGTATGTACATAAAATGGAGTATTATTCAGATTTAAAAAAAGAAGAAAATCTTGCCATTTATGACCACATGGATGGACTTTGAGGGCATTATGCTAAGTGAAGTAAGTCAGACAGAAAAAGACAAATACTATATGATTTCACTTATACGTGGAATTAAAAAACAAAGAACAAGCTCATAGATACAGAGAACAGATTGGAGGTTGCCAGAGGTGGGGCAGGATGGGGGCATGGGAGAAGTGGGTGAAGGGGATCAAAGATTAAAAAAAAAAAAAAAAGAAAAAATTTTAATTTAAAAAATAAAATTAAAAGACACCTCTTAGATTGAGGGCCACTGGCAGAAAGAAACTTCCTGTTTGATGAAGTCACTCAGCCCCTCCAAGGGGACTTCCAGCTCCTTTCCCAGGAGCAACTATTGCTAAAGATATTCTTTAAGGATCAGTTGGGTATGAATATATAGATTTGTATTGTCTACAGAATAGAAATGAAAGTTTCTACTGGATTTAAAAATATTATACAAGAAATATAATTGATCAAGACATACTTCCTTTCTTGAAGGAGAAAATAATAACACAATAAAAAAAATAATAACCAGAGCAATACCAATAACAACCGAGAGGAGCTGTTCTGAGCTCTTCGCATATATTAATTCATTTTATTCTAAAAATTAAGTACCCTAAAAAAAAGAAAAACATTTTTAAATAAGCTTTAAAAATATGGGATCAGGAGAACTAGCGGTTTTCGCCAGTTTCATTTTCAACTGTGTTTCTGCCTTCAAGTTTTGCAATAGTTTCATGGTCTTCTTAACTGTTCACACGCATGTTTCCAACCACCACTTCACATTTCCTAGAATTCATTCCTTTGGCGTGTGCTGTTCTACTGTGACTTATTTACCTGATCCCCCACTGCTGGACATTTATCTGCTTCAGCGTTTCACTGGGAAGTGAGGGAAGCCCCAAGAACCACAGGGATCACCTCCTACACACTAGGACGGCTAGAATTAAAAAGACATAACCACCAGTGCCGGAGGGGGTGGTGTCATCAGAACCCTCATTCATTCCTGCTGGGAAGGCAAAAAGGTGCATCCACTTTAGGAGACAGCCTGGCTGTTCCTCAAAAGGTCAAACACAAAGTGAGCATGTGACCCAGCAATTCCGCTCCTGGGTTATGCCCAAAAGAAGGGAAAACCTATGTCCACACTGAAACTTGGACACAAGTGTCCAGGGCAGTGTTAGTCATACGAGCCAAAAGGTGAAACAAGCTACTTGTCCATCAGTGGATGAAGATTAACAAAATGTGATCCATCCACAGAGTAGAGCATCACTCAGCTATCAAAGGAGTGAATTAGTGACACACTGCAACACAGATGACCCTTGAAAGCATCACGCCAAATGAAAGAAGCCAGATGCAAAAGTCCACATATTATATGATTCCATTAATGTGAAAAGTCCAGAAAATGTCAATCTATAGAGACAGAGAGCAGGTGAGCGGCTACCAGCAGCTGGGAGTGGCAGGGGGCACAGTGGGTGGCAGCTACAGGATACAGAGTTTCTCTTTGACGTGATGAAACTCCTCCAACATGGGCTGTGGTGATGGTTGCACAGTGTGCAGCATCTGTGGATGCACTGAAACCACTGACTGTACTTTTTAAACGGGAGAATTGTATGGTATGTGAGTTATATCTCAATAAAGCTTTTTATTTTTTTTTGGCCAAGCCACATGTTTTGTGGGATCTTTTTTCCCCGACCAGGGATCGAACCCGCGTTCCCCACAGTGGAAGCGGAGTCTTAACCACTGGACCACCAGGGAAGTCCTCAATAAAGCTATTTTTAAAGAGAATAAAAATAGGGCAGCCCCAAATTTCTGAAAACTGTACAAGGGAACTTGGAGGTACATAAAAGTCACCTTGCTGTGCCCCAGAGCAACCTGCTGCCAGTGAGTTTCTGCTCCTGACTGGGGCCTCCAGTGCCCCCAGGCTCGTGCCCACAGCAGGCTTCACCCTGCCGGGCCCCCCAGTCCTGGTCCCATCTGTTCCTCAGGGTCTCACTGCCAGATCTTCTAGGGGGCTTGGGTGGTGGTGGTGGGTGGTGGTGGGCGGTGGTGGGCGGTGGTGGGTGGTGGTGGTGGGTGGTGGCTGGTGGCTGGTGGTGGGTGGTGCTGGTCACCCCATGCAGCCCTGCTGTGGGCTGCACCATCTCCCAAGCGTCAAGACCCAGCGGCCGGGTGGTAACTCCTCTCCAGTGAGAATGGGGCTCAGAGGGGTCAGACCCAGGCCAAGGCCCCATGGGCATCCATGGGAGAAGCCTGAGGCCTGGGGCCACCCCATCACTGCACTCCCACTCCAGAGACAGAGGATGGGGGAGCAGGCAGGACCCGGAAGGACAGGTGCTTGGTCTGGGGGGTGGGACCACGGATTACAATATCCTTTCTAATGACCTGATATTTATCTATTATTTCTCCACCAGGCACAGGTCAACCTAAATGTTACAAAAAGGAAAGGAGAAGTCATGGTCCAACACTTGTCCACCATTTATTTACGTTTTGTGTCAAACGTCCCCTTGAGATGTGTCATTTTAGACCATCTATATTTCTGTAAAGGGCTGCTTGGCTTCTCCTACCAAGAACCTTAAAATTGTCCTCAGGGTTGGATCCCAGAATTCCCCCAGGAGACTCTCGCAGTGAGCGTGGCCTCTTCAGACAGAGGCAGACCTGCTCAGCAGGGGTGGTTTGTAAATGCAAAAGCACGGCATCAAGTGGCATATCCGAAAGTCAGGAACAGTGAATTTGTTACAGAAGCCCCACACAGTCCATTAAAATCTTCTTGATTTTGAACAAATTTTAATGCAAGAGAAAAGATGTATGAAATGATGTTGTGCATAATTACTTCAACCGCTCTGAGAACGTATCTGTGTATGTACCTGTGTGTGTATCTGTATGTATCTAATGTGTGCATGTATCCATGTATGCATGCATGTGTGTATGTATGTGTCTCTGTGTGCACGTGTGTATGTGTGTATGTATCTATGTGTGTGTATTGTGTACGCACGTATCTCTGTGTGTATGTATCTCTCTGTGTGTAACCATGTATGCATGTATCTGCGTGTACGTGTATGTATGTGTCTCTCTGTGTATATGTATGTATCTATGAGTGTGCATGTGTCTGTGTGTGCACATGTGTGTATCTATGTGTGTGCATGTGCGTGCATATCCCTCCAAAAGAAATATACCAAAGAGGCAACTGTGATTATCTCTGTTGGGTGTGATTATGGGTAATTTTAATTTTGTTCTTTAAAATGTTTTCACATTTTCTTAAAAATGTATAATGCGCAGCTGTAACTTTTATAATCAGAACAGAACAGAGCAAGAAAGGGACACAAAAGGCTGCCCAGCAGGACAGGCCTGAGCAGGCTGGGGGACCTGCATCTCCAGGAACAGAGGGTGCATTTTGCCTGCATTTGCGGCTTCAAGGGAGAGGCGACTGATAAGGGGCCCTCTCCCCGACCCGCCCCCGCCTCCGTAAGGCCAACCCGCCGCCACAGTGAGGGCCGGGGTCATGGCCGACCCTGGGAGGATGGGACGTGGACGGGATCCTGGCCCTGAGAGCCAAGGCCGCAGGAATGTTTCCAAACTGGAGCTCAGGCTGGGCTGAAGGGGTCAGCGGGCTGACTGGGGGACATGTTCCTTCTGCTCTCCGCACTCAGTGGGGCCCTGGACACGTGGCCTGGATGCGCGGGAGGTGGGGTGCACCAGAGGTGTCTGGCAGCATCCGTGCTGAGAGACCAAAATGCCAGAAAGCCCCTGGGAGGAGCGAGCAGCTTCCGTGTCCGACCCGCCAGCTAAACGCAGGGCTCTGTGGGGATGAAAGGCCCTCCCGCATCCCCACTTCCCTGTGAGCTAGCGCCAGGGAGCCTCTTGGCTGGCGCTGTGTCCAGTGAATGCCGGAGGGCCTGGAGGCGACTAGGAAAGCACTGGGGAATGGGTGGGGCGGTGGGATTGCGAGCGTCACCCAGAGATCCTTGGAAACAAGGGTCCCTGACCGGCCCTGGTGGCTGGACTAGGTGGAGACTGTCCCCAGGCCTGGACACTGCAGTGGGCTCTGTCCTGTTGGCAGAGGCTTGGCGGTCCCTGTGTTTATGGCTATGACAGTGGCTTCAAAAAGGTCCCAGCTGTACCCATCGGTCCAGCCCCTGCCTGCAGCACGGGCCCTCACGCTGAGAAGACCCTTAGTAGGAACTGGGTCCAGCCCCTCCCCAGAGTGCCAGGAGCCCCCTCCCGGGAGACAGAGCTGGAGCAGGCAGGCCTGGGCAGGGTGCAGGGTGGACGAGACCAGGCTGGACCCTCACTTGGCACACAGGGTGCCCCGTGCCCACCTTTCCTGAGGCTCCCGTTGAGGGTGGACAGGATTAGCAAATAAAGCAAGGTGATATTTGAATTTCTGATCAACAATAAATCATTTCAGTATAAACCTGTCTCATTCATTGTTTATCTGAAATTAAAATTTAACTGAGCACCCTGTATTTCATCTGGCATTCCTCCCCCCGCCCCCCCTCCCCGCTCTCCGCTCCCACCCAGCACTGAGCCCTGCAGTCTCTGGACCCCAAGCTGCAGCCCCGATGAACCAGATCCAGGGCACCCAGGGCGGTGGCAGCCTCGAGGGGTGGGCTGGGGGCATCTGTGGGTTCTGCGCAGTCTCACAGCCCGGAATGCCCTGCCCCCTGCATCACTGCTGGGCTCCTGGGCTGGTCAGGATTCTCCGGAGAGACAGAACCAGTGAGGGGGGGGGGTGATGTGTGTGCGTGTGTGGGCGAGGGTGGGGGGGTGCCAGGAGGGGGAGATTTATTTTAAGGGACTGGCTCACACGTTGCAGGCGCGGCCAGTCTGAAGTCTGCAGGGCAGCCCGGCAGTAGGCAGACCTGTGGAAGGGTTCACGTCTGGAGGAAGAATTCCCTCTTCCTAAGGGGAATTTCAGTCTTTTTCTCTTACGTTCTGCAACTGATTGGATGAGGCCCACCACAGGTTGAAGGGTGTGAAATAACAGAAAAAATGAACATTGGCCTGTCTCCAGACCCTGGCACAGCCCTCCTTAATCCCTCGGAATTTCCTGGGTGATAGGAGCGTATTTCACTCTAATGAGGTGACTCTGGGTGGCCTCCTGGATGGGGGCTGGTGACCAGAAAGACCAAGACATGGTTAGGAGCTGGAACTTTCATCGGCACCCCACCACCCTCCGGGAAATGGGGAGGGGCTGGAGATTGACTTAATGACCGATCACTCTGATGCGATTGTTACCGAGACCAAGCTCGCTCTGCTCACCGCACGACAGGCCAATGAATCGGGAGGCGAGGCACTGAGACAAGGAGTACGACTTTATTCGGAAAGCCGGCAGACGGAGAAGATGGCAGACTAGTGTCTCTGAAAAATCATCTTATGAGATTTGGATGCCAGTTTCTTTTATAGCACAGAGAGGGGGAGGAGATGAGGAAGCAAAGGAAAAAGACCATAAGATTTGCAAATGTGCCCCGGAACGGCCAGCCTCGGGGAGGGGGTGTGTTCATTTCTTCTTTCTTGTAGCCATCCGCAGGTGGACAGGGTCAGGAGGCACAAAGGCACTTCCCTTTAACATTCAGGCAGAGGGGTGGGGTTCCCTGAGGCAGGCCGTTATGTATGATTATAGTAACAAAGGCAACGGAAAGCAAAGGTTAAAGTTAAAGAAACAGACCAAACCTGGATTCCGATTTAGCTCTTCCCTGTCACAGTGTAAAAATCTCTGAAGTGCCCGGGTTGAGAGAGGCCAGGTGGGTGAACACTCCCAAGTACTGGGAGGATGACACACCCCAGCTCCACGGGGACAGGAGCTCCTGCACCTGGGACACTCCCAGACCCTCCCCTAAGTGCCTCTTCATCCGGTTGTTCACCCTTTACGACTTGATAAACTGGTGGACATAAGTAAGTACTTCCCTGAGTTCTTCTAGCTAGTCTAGCAAATGATTAAATCGTGGGAGGGTGTCAAGGGAACCCCTGATTTGTAGCCAAGAGGGCAGAAGTTGTGGGTAACCTGGGGACCTACTACTTGTGACTGGGGCTGAAGTGGGGGACAGTTGTGGGACTGAGCCCTTACCCTGTGGGGTCTGAGCTAACTGGTCGGTATCTGAATTGAGTCGGATAGCAGGACGCCCAGCTGGCGTGGGGAAGACCCACAGGTCTGACGTCGGAAATATCCTGTGGGTGAGAGAAGGAGCGGCAGGGGTTGTTTCCTGGAGGGCGCGCTCAGAGTCCCCGGATTGCAGACGTTACACCCTCACAGCCACACCCGGACTGCTGTTTGACTGCACAGTTGGCGCCGTGGCCCAGCCCAGCAGAAAATTCACCATCACAGCAACCGAGGCCCTGCCCTGTCTCCAGCGAGGCCATGGCGTCCAGCCCTGACCTCGAGAGCACAGCTGAGGACCTGCACTTGAGCCGGGAAGGACCAGGGCCCCTTCCCAATTTGCTCACAGCACCCACGGACTGGGCCCTCCACCCACCCGCCCACCCCGCCCCCGGAGAAGCCCCCTCCCCTCTCCCAGCCTCTCTGGGGCCAGAGTCTTGCAGGCCAGCCGCCGCCTGGCTTTGTGGCTCTGCGGTGCCCGACCCAGTATCCAAGGTGGCCGCATTAATTTGAACAACGCCCTGCAATGCTGCCACCCCGCCCCATCAAAGCACGGGTTGTGCTGTGGCTTCTGAAGCCCAAGAGGACTCCATGCTAAATTAGACTCGAGAACAATTACGTAATGAAGCGCACCTGGCTTTCTTCCAGCCGGAGCGCACGGTGAATCCAGCCTGACAGTCTCCCCTGTCGCAGAAAGACTTTCAGCAGGAGGATTGATCTCCCTGCTCTGCGAGGCCGGGGTGGGAGGGGCCGGCAGACCGCGCACCCCGGCCAGCCCCTCCCCCACCCCGGGCTGCTCTGGCGCTGGGCCCGGGGTGGGGACGAAGGCTCCTCACAGCGGTGGTGGCCACAGTGATCATTCATTCCCGTCAGCTGCAGGCTGACGTGCTGCTTCTCCTAACCCAGTATTAGCCCAAAGGGGGGAACGTGCTTTTTTAGAATGTTAACTGTAAATCCTGCATGTCTAATTCTTTGTTACCTCCGAGGCAGACGTTCCAATTAGCAAAGGGGAAAATCGATATATTGGGCCCCTCAGGGACTGGGCCACATGGCGGGGGGCAGAGCGGGCCCGGGGAAGGGCCAGGTGGGAAGAGGGGCTGCCTGACGGACCCCTCCCTGGCACGTCCCGTTTGCCGGCCCTCTGCCCTCCGTGTCGCTCTCCACCACGCAACCCCTTCTTTCCAGGGGGTGGACACAGGGTGGTGGCCATGCTGCTGCTGTACAAAGGGCCTCCCTGGGGCCACTGTTTCTGTACTTTCAATACAGGGGACCCCTCAGAGCACCCCAGCCCTGGACTCAGGGCGCTGCTTCCTGTCCTTGGGGTCAGGGCCCTTTGGGGGTCTCTGCTGGCAGGGGCTGGGCCTGGCAGGTCCTGAGCCCTTCCCAATATGGCCTCCCTGCTCTGCGCCCACCCCCATGCCTGGAGGATGGGGTGCCTTGCTGGTCTGCTTCTCCTGGAATGTGGAGTGGGGAGCAGAGGCCCCGGCCACGGGGTGGCCCAAAGCCCCCATGTACTTAATGTGCTTTAGTGACACCGGAGTTTGGGCTCACCCCACTCCTCACCACCACGTGCACCCAGGCAGACCTCAGGATAGGGCATGACGGGGCAGCCAGGGTCGCCTGCTTTCACTCCTGGGCTGGGGGTGAGCCCTCCTCACCTGCCCCACACTGTTCGCCCCCAAAGAACCCCCAGGTTCTGCCACAGCCCACACTGCAGACCTGCCTGGGAGAGCTCCCAGCCCCCAGCCCCGCAGGCCCAGGCTGGTGCTCCTCCAGGGCCTGCAGCAGGCTCCCCGGTTTCCAGGGCCTCAGCCTCGCTCACCTCCATGGCCCTGCTGTGCCCTCCACCAGCACCCCCTACACACACGTCCTCGTGTGGGCCCCGTGTCTGGGCAGGACCGAGAGGGAGCCCTGCACCAGGCCATGCAAACTCTGTCTGGAAAACTCCTCCCTCCTCCAGCGCCAGCCTCAGCAAGCTAACTGCCATTCTTGCTTCAGCGTCAGCCTGAAGACTGCCTCCTCCAGGAAGTCCCCCTGATTTCCCCAGGGGGCTGGATTCTTCTTTGCATCCCAGTCGCCCTCACAGGTCACGTCCTCAAAGAAAACGCATCTGGGGCTGAGCTCCAAGGAGCCAGCGACTGCGCTGCGTCCACTTTGGTCTTCTGGAGCCTGGATCCCCACAGGGGTTGCCGGAACAACTGAACAAAGGAATGAATGAGGTGCAGGCCCTGAGGGTGCTTGGAGCCACCCGTTTCCCTGGCAGCCTGACACTGTGCCTTGCCTTGGGCCCCACAGCCCCCGGGGAGGGGCAATGGGCTCCCGACGAGGAGATTCTGGCCCCTCTGCTGGGGCCACAGCGGTAGGCAGGCTGGGAGTCACTGAACCTCTGTGGACAGTCCCGGTGCTGGAAAGGGCCGCCGGGGGTAGTTGTGCCCCAGCCGGCAGGCCCTGAAGATGACTCTGTCCTTGATGCCTCCCAGGAGCCGGGCCCCTGCAGGCTCTAAACCTCAGTTCACGCACCTGAGCGTGTGGCCTCGCCAACAGCAGGGTCAGGTGAGGGGCCACCAAAGCCCCGGGTCTCCCCACCGGCCCCGCACACCCACAAACCGCAGAGCGGGTGGCACCACAGTGTGAACAGGCCTGTGGCCCTCGGGATGGTCACACCTGCATCTCCTCCTCCCTGCGTCCTGGGCTCCCTGATCTTGTGCACCGTGTGTGGCCCAGAAGTTCACACGCAGATGGAGGGGAGGTGGCGCCCTGGTCTCCACTGTGTCCTGAGGGCCCCCGACCTGCAAGCCCGCCCCACCCACGGCTCAGCCCGCGCCCTCATGGTGACCCAGAGCACGCCTGGTCTCAAGGTCTAAGAGCCGGGGAGACCTCCAGACATGACCAAGTCCACAGGACGCGAAGGGTGGGCTCGTCCTGTCCTCAGGGGGAGGAGGTTGACCAACAGGCCCAGGGAGTCTGTGCAGGGACACGGGGGGGGGGCTGGCAGGAAGCTGCAGGCGGTGGGCTTTGACGCCGCCGCAGTTCTGAGGCACCGTCCGCTTCCTGCTGAGAGCGAGCGGCCAGGCCTCACCCCCCTCGGCGCGTCACTCCTCCCTCTGGGCCAGGCCCAGGCGGCCCCGCCTGTTTGCCAGTCGGAGCGTCCGGAAGGCCCCAGGCCTCTGCCAGGCAGGTGAGGGAGGGGAGCGGCCCTGCCAGCTGACGCGGCAAGCTTGGTGCTGGTGGGTGAGGCTGCTGAGCCCCAGGCCCGAGGAGAAGCGCCCACGACACACACACACCCACACCAGACACCCCCAGGAGAGCCAGGACGCTCAGACAGTTGCCCCACAGAGACCTGCCACAGCACAGGCTCGCACAAGACACCCCCAAACAGACCCCCCAACAGACACACACGCACTGGGACACACCTTCCCGCCCAGGTGTCCCCTGCCTGCACCAGCCGCAGCCGTGCCCACACCCCAACAGGCAGGCAGCCCAGCAGCTGGCTGCGGTTTCCTAGGAAACGTGGTCACTGTCACGGCATCTCAGAGTCCCATCTCAGAGTCCCGAGGGCCTCCAACATGTGCCAGGCGAGCCCCCTAGAGCCTACCTGGAACTCAGGCTACACGTGGGCGCCCGCCAGAGGCCGATGAGATGCCCCGTGGGTGGCAGGGGCCCCGGGGGCTGGGGACAGGCCCTGAGATCACCGTGGGGAGGCCAAGCCCAGCCCTCCAGAGGCCCGGGAGCCCAAAGCTCTGCCCACCCAGGTCCTGAAGTGGGAGGAAAGGACCCTCTCCTCCACCCACCACCTCGCTTGGTCCTCCAGCCAGGCTGGCCCCCGTACCCAGGGGCAGAAGCCCTTCCTGAGATGCCTGCTTTCCTGGGGACAAAAGCACTGCTGAGAGGAGGGAGCCAGGGAGAAGCCCGCCTGGAGTCCTGTTGCCGGGCGAAGGGGTGGGGCCCCTCCGGGTGGGACCCCTCCCCTGGGCACCTTGCCAGCTCAGGACCCCTGCTGGCTGGCAGGTGGGACCAAGTATGCCAGGGCCTGCCTTTGGGGCAGGGAGGGGCAGGGCAGGGACAACAGGAGGGGCAGATGGGTGCTCAGAATGGCCGCCGGCCATGGAAAGCCTTGTAGACCCCTGGCCTTCCCCGGAGAGTCCCCAGCACACCCCGCCCTCAGGCTCAGAGCCAGACGCCATGTGGAGGGGGTGGCAGCCACCCCAGAGGGGACTGTGAGTCTGGCTGAGGCCCTGGGGCACAGATCAACGTACAAGTGGTAGCCTGGCCGGCCGGGGACCTGGACAAGCTGCCCTGGTTCCCCACTCCCACAGCAGGAGGGAGACTCGGGTATGCCCCCTGCCTTGGTACCCCAGTCAGTCCTGCCTGGGCCTCCAGGGGAGGGAGGCGCTGGCGGTGGGACCAACGGGGCGGAGGGGACAGGGCGCCTGCCGTGAGTGCAGGTCTCAGCCACCTGAGCTCTGGGATCCTGGGATGGGAAAGGCATCTGAGAGCCTGAAGGAATGAGGTCAAAACAAGTGGGGCAGAAAACGGGAGGAAGGGCTGGGCGGGGGTGGGAGAGCAGGCCACACGGCCCTACTCCGAGCCGGGCAGGGGGTGCGGAGGGGGAGAGAACCCGAGCACCTTCTCACCGAGGGCTGACGCTGCCCAGGGGCCACTGAGCCAACAGGGCTGCGCCGCCGAGGCGCTGGTCCTTCGAGCCCAGCGGCCTTATCCCAGCAGCAGTGAAGGCGTCGCTGTCCTGGCCTCCGAGCCTGCACGTCCATCCCCGCAGCACCGGTGGCCCAGGCCCAGCCCATGCCTCTTCATGGTGGCACAGAGCCGTTCACCCCGGGGCCCTGTGCACCACGGGGAGTCACGGGGCCCGGGGGGCGGGTGGTGAGGGCACGGCGGGGTGCCAGCTGCTTGCTGCACCCCTGGGAGCGGCACAGTGGTCGCCCTACAGCCTCTCCCGGCTCAGGCAGCAGCTCTCCGGTCCCGGGAAGACACTGGCATGCAACCCTCGTGCCTGCGGTGCAGACGGGCGCTAATTACACTCCCTCCTGCAAAGCCTGATCAACTTCTCCTAATTAACCCTTTTCTGTCAACGTGAGATCATTGAATTCGCTCAGAGCCGTCTGTGCAAACAGAGAAATCTGAGACCCACTTGGCTACTTGTCGTGAGGGAGATTCCAAAAGCAACACAGATCTGGTTCTGAAAGCACATTTTCTATTCCCGTTCGCCTGTGTTGTCCCAGTTCACCAGCTTCCGAAGTTTTTTCTAGAGCAGGGACCCTCGGTTCAGGGGCCTGTGAACGTGGACAGGAACAAACAGCGTCTTAGCCTCGCTGAGCTCAACCGAAACTGAGCATTTCTCTCCCCAGGAGCGTCCGCAGTGCCTGGCGCTCACCTGCACCAGGGAGCACAGGGCTCCACACTCACCACGACCCCACCTCACCCAGAGCAGCACGGAGCCCACGCGGCTGCTTTGTTAATATTTTGATAATTATTTTAAAAATTGCTTCCTTTGAAATCCTATGTGTCTTTACTCGTTGAAAACATTAATAAATGGTGGCAGACAGGGGATTTTAGGGCAGTGAAATGATTCCGTGTGCTACTGTAACGGTGGGTACTGTCACGCGCATTTGTCAAAAACCCTGGAGTGTAGGACTCAGAATGAACCCTAACGTGAACATTGGGCTTGATTAATAATGATGTATCAATGTTGGCTCATCAACTGCAACAAATATATCCCACTGGTGCCAGGTGTGAGTAATAAGGGATGTACAGTGAGAGGGATGGGAAGGCTCCGTACTGTCTGCCCAATTTTTCTGGGAAATTAAAACTGCTCTAAAATATAAAGTCTCTTATTTTATTTTATTTTTTTTGGCTGCGTCACGTGGTTTGTAGGATCTTAGTTCCCCAACCAGGGATTGAACCTGTGCCCTCGGCAGTGAGAGGGTGCAGTCCTAAACACTGGACTGCCAGGGAATGCCCTAAAGTCTATTAATCTTAAAAATTTTATTAAATATGAAAAAATTATCCCCAGGCTACCAAAGGGGGCCCCTTAGAGCCCTGCAGGACCTGGGAACAGTGGCCCTGGCTCAGGCCACCCCTTCAACAGCCAGTCTCGCCATTGGCAAATGGAGCAGGACACCCAGGAACCGCCGCAGACCAGGGCTCCACAGCCAGTGACGGCTGCAGACAGCGGGCACCTCAGCAGTGGCCTGAAAGGAAGGAACGATCACACTGAAAGTGCAATTCTGTGTTGATGCAACTCACACACGTGCACACACGCCCAGGCACACAGCCCTCCTCTAGGGCTTGCCCAGTGGGGTCCGTTCCCAGCTTTGCAGACGGATCTGAGTACTTCTGCAGGGTTCTCCGTTCTGAAGGCACACGTGGTTTCATCTCAGCCAGTACATTCAGAGCAATTAAACCAAAGAGCTCATTTCTGAAAAGAGATAAAGTATTTGAGTACCTGCATCAATGTGCAACATCTGCCTAATGTTCTAGACATTTCCCTGCTGGGTGAAACAATGTCCACTCCCAATAAATACTAACCCAACCACAAATACCTGAAGAAAGTGAGACATTTTCTTGCCAAGATCAACCATGTTATCTCTTTAGATACATAGTTCTGGCAGGAATTTTCTCTGTTTTAAAATCTCAGAGCCAAATTCAGTTTAACAATCAAGCTAAACATAGTCTACTTTCGAGCTAATGTGTTTGAAATTGGGACCTAACACATGAAATATTTCAGGGGAAAATGCACAATCTGTGACCCAGAAAGAAAGGGTTCCACTAGGACTGAGGCCAGAGTGACGGCTGTTTGTAGGAAAGGTCCCTGGTTAGCGGAGCCTCACTGCGTGGAAGGACCACACAGCACGTCTACAATCCTTGTGCTATGCTGAGAAAGCAGGGCTGCATTCCCCTTGCTGCAGAAACCAAGCCGCCATATGAGACCCTGGGCCAGGGGTGCACCCATGTCCCAGCAAACACACACGCCAGGTCCCTGAGAGTTTTATGCCCCCCACCCCGGAAAGGCCTATGCGGACATGGACAGGCCGTCCATGCAGGGGGCTCGCCAGGAAAGCAGTGCTGTGGTCCATGCACTGGTTGGAAGAAGAATTTCCAGACACAAAGTATTTTAGATGAGAGTGAGTTTATTGAGAACGAAGGGCAGACTTCGTGAGGGGCGCTGCGAATACGGCGGGCGACTTCCTGATAGACCAGGGACAGCCGACCCCCTTTGCAGGCTAGTAGCCAACGTTTGTAGCCTTAAGACAAAGTTCCTGCTGGCAGGATGGCGTTAGCTGATTGGTCCGGATGCTGCGAGGTTACTACATGGTGCTTATTTTACCTAACACGGAGTCGGGGGGAGAGCGGGTTGTCCAGTTTAGGTTAGGAGAGCCCATGGCAACAGTTGCCATGCGGGCTTGGTTAATTCCAAAGTTTTTGTCCTATGTCCTTGATGTAGGGCTCCACAGCAGGTGCCACAAAAAGCCAATCAAGGGAAGGCAATGCCTGTGGGGTGGACCCAGCCTGCGCCTGTAGGGTCGTCCCTGCTGGGCCTGGGCACCTCCGGGGCCCCTTCATCAAACGCCAGGCCAGGGGGGCCTGGGACTGGCTGCAGGAGGGGACCTCACTGCCTTTGCCACTCTCCTCCTAAGCACCAGTGGGACGATCTGTGATGGCCAGGAGGCCCCTTCTCAGCACACGGGCAGCTGCTGGTCGGGGACCGTCCGGAAGGGCTGGCGCGTCTGCAGCAAGGCAGACAATGGGAAGGCGTCTCTAGACGGCGTGCCAGGAGCCGGGTGTTGGAGGACCAGTCAAGCCTGTGCCCCTCCTCTCCGGAGCCCACCCTACGACAGCCCTCTCTGCAGCCACTCGGGTGGGGTGGGGCACGGAACCCTGGGCGTGGGGGGAGGCCGGGGAGGCAGCTGGGCCACAGGCCAGGAGCCTGCGTCTCAGACGAAACCTGGGAGCAGGGTCTCAGCAAGTCATCTGAGACGGTGAATCCCAGGAGGTAAGGATCCCGTGTACCCAGGTGAGATGAAAACATGTCTCCCCGAGACTGCACGGAGTATTCACAGCAGCCACAAGGCAGATAACCCAAGTGTCCACCGACAGAAAAGGGGACAAACAAAACTTGGCTCATCCGAGCCAGGGAACGCTATTCCCCACGACGGAGGGGAGCCCTGACTCAGACAGCAGTGTGGGCGCTGCAAACACTGAGTTCCGGCGGGCGAGCCGGGCGCCGAGTCCACGCACCACGAGACCCGCTGCTGTGAACGTCCAGGCTGGGCAACTCCTCGGACATGAGGCCTCGGGGGCTGGGCCGGGCGCAGGCAATGGCTGAAGGCAGTGACGAAAGGCTCTGGAACCGACTGTGGTGACGGCGGTACAATCTGTGAACGCCCTAAAACCCGCTGAATCGCACCCTGTGATGCGTGGTCTGATGGGATGAAAGCGGAGTCTCTGTAAATCTGGCTCTGGAATGACCACGTGCCTCTGGCCTGGGGAGACGAGATGGACTGAAGGGCTTCCTGACCCCTGTTCCTGTCACGAGTCCTCGCCCTAAAAACACAAGTGGAATTCCGTAGGGCCATTCTCTCCATGACAAATGGCCATTAGGAGCCCTGTGCTTGAACCTGCCTCCAGACCAGGGACCCAAAGGCTGGGTGACTGTCACTGCGGTTGGGCCTAACACAGCCCCTTCCCGCCTGCATGAGGAGCTCCCATCCGTCCCCGGACGCCTGTGCTGGGCGATCCCCCATCCTGCTCCCACGGGAAAACGGGGGTGGGGGGGCAGGAGCAAGGGGGAGGAGTGGCCGACGCAGCCGGGGGGGCAGGCAAGGCTTTCTCCCTAAAGCAGGCGGAGCCCCCAACCCTCCTCCTGTGTGCGCACGGGCCCCACCCATCCAGGCCCCGTGCACGGCCAGCACCCGGGCCCCAGCAGCCCAGCCGCAGCTCGGCTCCCCCTGAACCCCAGCCTGCCCTCCCCCACCCCCCCGTGCTGCCACACTCCTCTGCGACCCCACCCCTTTCGCAGGACTCCTTCCTGGACCCCATCCTCAGCCCTCCTCGGTTCGGGCCTCCTCCACCCCACTCACCCCTCCCCAGTGCCCGCAGGTCGGGTCCAGGTCCATTCACAGTCCTCCCGGCTCCCTCAGGACCCCCGGCACCCACTTCTCCTCCTGTGGCCTTCATGGCTGTTCCCTGAGACCCAGCTCACACACCCCCGGTCCAGGGTGCCTCCTCGTGTCCACACCCCCAAATCCACATGGTGACGTATAACCCCCAACACGACGGTATTTGGAAAGGCGCCTCAGGGGTGATTCAGTTTCGATGAGGTCATGAGGGTGAGACACCCACAATAGGGTCAGTGTTATCCCCAGGGGAGACCAGGCTCTCTCAGTCATCAGAAGGCACCATCTATGCACCAGGAGGGGCCCCTCACCAGGCACTGGATCAGCCGGAGGCACCCAGACCTTGGACTCTCCTGCCTCCACCCTGGGAGAAATAAGTGTCCGTAGTGCTTTGTAATACAGCCTGAGCTGACCAGGACTTCCCACCCCACCTCATCCCTACCCCACCCCCATCCCCCATCCCCATCGCCCATCCCCACCCCCATCCCCACACCCATGGCCACCTGCACCCCCAGGAGGGGTGGGTCCATTTGCTCAGGCCTCAGTCTCAGTTTCCTGAAGAATGAGGATTCTGACCGCCACCCCAGCCTCTGGCTCCCCGGGCTGCACCCCCAGGCTTGGGGCCCCTGGGCCCCTGCCCTCAGCCACAGCAGGAAGGAAGGCACACCCCCTTGCTCTGCCTCCCTCTATGCCCAGCCAGTCTGTAGAAGTACAGGGTCAAGGGCGCTGGCCGCCCAGCCCGAGGCCTCTGATCTCCAAGGTGAAAGGCAACCCTGGCGTCAGGCGGAGCTAAAAATAAATCAGCCGGCACTGCCAGGACGCTCAGAGGGCGGGGCAGGAAGGGAGGCCCTGGTAACTATGTAACTGACGGGACACAGGCCCAGCAAGGCCGCACCGGAGCGTCCGCTGACGTGCCTCCAGCCCGAAAAGGTGGGCGAGGGGCTGTGGGCAGCCCACCCCAGCCCCGGCCCCTGCCTTCCACTGGGTACTGATCGGCTTCGGTCCGGAAGCTTCCTTGGGGCTCTAGAGGTGCGGGAAGCGCACAAGCTACTTAGCTTTTCCCCAGCAGACGGCCACTCTCAGGCCGGGGACGGGGCCCCCATCGGCCAGCAGGATGGCCGTGCCCCACCTGGTTTCAGCCTCCTCCACCTTCATCCCTTACCGCGGCCTGACGATGGCCAGGGCAGAGGCCGGCTCCCTTCTCTGCGGGAGGCTCTGGGTGCCAGCGGCCCCAGCCTCAGACCACTGACAGCTCCTGCACAGCGTCCAGGAGGGTGGAGATGCCCGCTGGACACGCCCCAGGCCCAAGGCAGGAAGGGGGCGGGCGGGAGCCCCAGACAGGGGGAGACTGGGCAGGGGAGTCAGGCAGAGCTTCCTGGGTGGCTTGAGGCCAGGAACGCAGGGAAGGATCTGGTGATGCCCAGAAGGGTCGAGCAGGGAGAAATACGCAGAAGATCCGCGGGGGTGGGAGGCTGCAGGGGAGTTTGCTTTTCTTCTCTGCTTTTCTTTATTTTACTGATGTTCTACCCCCAACGGGGATTATTTTATAATCAGAGAAAAAAAACTTGGAGAAAAGGGAAGGTACCACCCTGGTTCCTGGTACAGCAGGGGGCCACACCACCGGTGGCAGGGCCTTTAAACCCTGCAGACAGGGCTCGGGGACCAACTGGGATGCCCCAGCCCCAGTGTCCCCAGCTGTGAGATGTGGGCACCGTGGCAACTTGCAGGCCCACGGTGAGGGCCCCGTAAGTGTTTGCTCTGCCTCTCACCGCCCCCACCCCCACGCCCAAGAGCAGCCTAGCAGGTGGCACGTGGGGATCCCATACTGTGTGCTTTATGGGGAGTGGAGACCAGAGGCGCCGTGGGGAGGGGGGATCGGGGACTGAGGGGCTGCAGAAGCCGGTCATCCTGGGGCCAAGAGCCCCACCCACGACCCCCGCTGCACAGCACCTGGCCCACCTGGAAGCCCAGGCCTCCCTGGGGTCCAGGCCCATGTCTAGAATCACACTGCCTGGCACAGGCAGGTCGCACACCCCACGGAGTTCCGAGAGCTGAAGAAGACGTTGACCTCCCTGGTGGGCGGCAGGGTGAGCAGGGCTGCCCCCCCAGAGGACAAGCCCCGAACCCCTTCAGCATCACCCTGGCCTGGCAGTGCAGTCTCGGGGCCTTGGTGCCCCCATCTGAACAACGGGACAGCGGTGGTCCTCCCAGCCCCAGGTTTCCACGGAAACTAAAAGTGGTGCTGGTGTGGGAGACTAGGGGGACCTGCCAGGCTCCATGCCCTCTGCAGCTGCTCAGCAGCTCCTCCATCTGGGGGCTTCCCTTCTATCCCAGGGAAGCCCCTCCAGCCCCCAGAACCACCTCCACTGCCTCCTTGGGCTGCCACCCAATCAGTGCCCCTCTACCCGATGGTTCCTTCTAGATGGACACCGCAAGCCCAAAAGTAAGCCGTCACCCCAGGGTTCGGGGGGAGCCAGGCTACCATGGGCCGTGTCCTGTGTCCTCCACCTTCCTTCTCCTTGATGTGGGTTCAGCCTGGAAGTGGCCACACTAAGGAGACCCCACGCTCCAGACCTAGGACCCAACGTGGGCCCTGTTCCCACAGCACGTGCCTCCTTGGCTGCTCTGGCTTCTGAAGACCATGGATTGGTGGTCGGGGGCTCGGGCCTCCGGGGCCGAGGGGACTGGCCGAAATGGGCCGCCTGGCTGGAGGACCTCGAACTGGCAGGGAGAGGGAGGAAGATGCTCTCCCCCCGCCGCAGCTGGGAGGGGATGCGAGACCCCATCCCCTGGGGGAACGGGGCTGGGCTGGGCGGGGGGAGGGTGACAGAAAGCCAGCCATGTGCCCTGCACACTTGTCGCCTTCCACCCTGCTGTCCTCCACCAGCCAGCCTGCTCCACAGCAAAGGTGAGGACAGCTGGCCAAGGGGTGGGGGGCGGGCGGCCAGCCCCATGGGGAGCAGGGTCGTGTGACCGGGTGGGCGAGCGGTTGCTGGGTGCCTGCAGGGACCTGTGGGGCTGGCGGCTGGAGGGCCACGGGGGGTGGGGGCGAGGGCTCCCCACGGGGCCCACCCCGGTCCCCTGGAAGGCTAAGGGGTCAGAACCCTCCCCGCAGGGACACGAGGGAGGCCCGGCCGGCTCTGTTCTCGGAGCAGACGAGCTCCCGCGGGGAGACCCATGGGAAGCTGGGACCCAGAGTCAGGAGGGCCCCGGATGGCTCCCTCGGCTCTGCTGACAGCCCGGCCTCCCCGCCCTTCCCCTCCTGAGCACACCGACCCCTCCTGCCTGGGGCGTGCTTGTGACGTCCCTCTGTTGAGAGGGCCCCTCCCCAGCCCCTTCCAGAATGGCAGGGGCCGTCCTGCTCCACTGAGCTTTTCCCACCCCGCGCCCCCCAAGGTGCCCACTCCCCTGGAAGCCCACTCCCTTCCTACAGCCACTGTGCTCAGCCTCTGGTGGGGCGGCCGGTGTGGGGAAGGAGCTGAGGGCCGGACATCACCGTGGCATCCCAGATATCACCAGGAGCCAGCCATCAGCCCAGGTCTGGGGGGCCAGCTCTTGGTGAGGGTCCTACCTCCTGGGTCCTGAGAAGAATGCCGGTCACACAGAAGGGCGTGGTGAGATGCAATCAAATCAAACTGGCAAGAAAACATGATCAATTTGCTGCTTAAAGAAACAGCCACAAAGACTGAAGAGAAAAAAAAGGCTGCTTTCCCTTTCAATTAGAACTGCTGTCTGTCCCAGGGGACAGCGCACCCCAGCTGGCGGGGGCGTATAAAGCCCTGGGACAGGAATGGCCAGGGCTCGGCTCCCCTTTAGCCCCTCCAGCCTAGCCGCCCTCCTGAAGGCTTCAGTGCGGGTAGCCCCATCCTTCGTACCCTGGGTGTCTGAGCAGTGGGTGGCTGGAGGGGAGCCTTGGGGCCATGGCATGGAGAGGCCCCCAGCCCAGGTCAGGAGAGTGGCATCAGGTCATCAGGAGCACAGTGGTCAAGGGACCGGGGAGCCCGCAGGCCTGAGGGTCCTATCAGGGCCGGGCCCAGCTGGACCATAGAGGGCACTGGCCTGGGACGGCCCAGGGGCGACTCCAGGGCAAGGGACTGCCTGTGTCTCCTGCAGAGGTGGTCCCCCGTCTGTCTGTGGCGCTCCAAAGCCCCATGTGCTGGTGGCCATCCTCGCACTTGACCTTGGGGCTGGTCCTGCTGCGCTGGCCTGCAGGGAGGGGCTGGGAGAGCCGGGCTGGGAGAGCCGCGCTGGTAGTCAGCAGTGAGCGTGCCCAGGCCAGGCTGCCATCTGTGGGGAACCGGGGTCCCCATCACTCCGAGACATGCGTTTCTCCACGGAGCAGTGCCTGGCTTACAGAGAGCGCCCTGTCTCTCTCTGCGTGGTCAGCACTTCCTCCCCAAGGGAGCCGTCTAGGACCAAGGCCGCCGAGCGGGGCTTGAGGTGGGGAACAGCTCTGGGCGACCGCGGGCGCAGAGGGTCTGGACGGCCCCTCTGGCCTGCACACGGAGGCCAGGCTGCCCTGCCCCAAGTCGGGGCCTTGGCTCTGCTGGACCCTCAGGGCAGGGGCAGGAAGGGGGCTCCCTGGGTAGGGGAGGGCAGGCAAAGGATAGCACCCCCTCTCTGCCCTCCTGGACTCATGCAAGGTTTCCCCTCCCTCCTCTGGGGGGTGTCTCAGGGCGGGAGGGCCTGGACCAGAACAGCTTCTCCTAGGGGGCTTATTCTGGTAAGATTTTGTTTGAGAAAAGGGCTCTGATGCTCCAAATGTTTAAAAACCACCGTCTTCCCACTGCCTGCACCCAAGGGTCAGGCCCAGAACCCCAGGCCCCACGGGGAGGGGAGTCCCACCCCTCTTCCATCCTGGAGAGGACCTCCGGCCTGGCCAGGAGCAGGTCCTGCCGGGTGCGTGGACACCACGAATGTTCTAGTAAAGCCAGGAACAGGCAGAGGCACCACCGTCCCCTCTGGGATGTCCCTCGGCTCTCAAGGAGCCGACCAGGAAACCAGGGGGCCGAGGTTTCACAGGGAGAAACGAGAACAAAACTCTCCACCTCCTGAGACGTCGTCCTGCCCGGGAAGGTCGTGCCAGCCAGAAAACCCTGAGGGGGGCCGGGCAAGGGGCACCGCAAGGACCCGTCCTCAAAGCCGCCACTGCCTATGCGGTAAGCGCTTCCCCGGGGTCCTCGCGCACCGCAGATGCGCCTGAGGCCCGATGACTTCCTCGCGGACTCTTTGTTCTCTTACATTTAAACCAAGAGCAGAACTCGTTTTCTTTATCTTTCTTTTTGCTTTTTGGTCTTCAGAGTGACAAAAAGGGGTATGGAACGCGCTCTTACAAAGAACGGGCGAGGTTTTCCTCCTTTTTACGTTGAAGTCTGACTGCAGGGTGGCAGCCCCATCACCTCCGCACGGGACAGGGGGACAGGGGGACAGGGTGGCCCTGGGGCTGGTGCGGGGAGCCCGGCGACACCCACACTCTGGACGAACACGGAGGGGGGCGGGGATGGGGGGGCGGCCGGTTGTCAGGCGCACAGAGACCCCGTGCGCCCGGGGCTGGGTTGTCCCGAAGCCAGCGGGGAGGTGGCGCGGCCCTGCTCCCCTGGGCGCCCTCTGACCCCGGAGGCCACCCTTGCCGCTGGGCTCTGCCTCTTCACAAACCAGAAAAGCTAAAGTCTGCGTCGGGCGAATAAATACATTAGGCCGAGAGGAGTCGCAGCGCTCCGGCGGTCTGTCCTCGTGGCCAGATGCGCCTGCTGCCCCCAGAGGCCTCGAACCAGGCTGACCCCGCGGGCCGGGTCTCCGCGCGCAGCCGGCCAGGAGGCTTGCAGGGTCCTGGGACGGAGCGGGGGTGCGGAGGACACCCCTGAAGCCAGGAGCTGCAGGGGAATAGCCATGCCCTCATTGTCTGTGACCTGGGGGGAAGCAGAAAGGGACACAGGTTACCTCAGTGTCCAGTGCCGGGGGGCAGGCCTCTCGGAGTCCAAGCACCAGGCCAGGCGCCCACCCGGCTCTTCTGAGTCTCTCCCTCAGCTTCACCCACAGCCCTCACCATCTCGGGAGTCCTGCCCCCCCTTTGGTGCCCCTGCCCCTCTCCTGGGGCAGGTGTCTGACCCCTGCATCCCCCCCATGCCCACCCTACCTACCAGGGGCCCTGAACTGCTCGGGGAAGGTGCAGGATCCTCAGTGGCCCAGGGACCCAGACCACAGGCTTGTCCTGCAGCCCCGCAGCCTTGGGCCAGGCACACATGGGCTGCAGGCAGGCCAACTGCCCCGGGTCCTGCCAGCCGGGAGTGACTGGGGCTTTGGGGGGCTGATGGCTGTGCACGTGCCCCAGGCTCAAGGCTCAGAGGGCCCCAGGGTGAGGAGTGATTGACACCCCTGGAGCCCCGCACCCAGCCGGGAGCCCCGTCCCACCACCAGATGCACCCTCCTGGCTTAAAGAGGCCCCCTTGGGGTCAGGGGTGGGGGGAGAGTGGGGCAGAGGGCAGACCCTGGACAAGAAAATCCTCTCCCAGGTTGGTGGCGAGCCCAGACTTCAGCCCTGCTTCCTGACTTGTCCCCACCTCCCATCTGACCACGAGGTGGTCATCCTCAACCAGGGACAGCCGACATCTCAGCCCTGCGTCTCAGGGCCAACCCCTCCCTAAGGAAAGCAGTGGGCTCTCAGGGAAGGGAGCCCCCCTCAAGTCCCACAAAACAGGGGGAAAGTGTTCTCCACACTGAAGCTCTGCCAGTCACAGGAGGCTCTGGGAAGGAGAGAGCCTGGAAGGAGGGGGAGGGAGAGGCCAGGAGCCTAGAGTCCAGTGAGAACAGGCGGAGCGCACAGGGGCTACCGGCCACAAAGCCGGCTGCTGCCCCCTCAGGAGGGGAGTTGTACCCACACTGGTGACAGCGCTCCTGCACAGGAGGAGGGAGAGATGCCAGCCGGAGCCTGGCCCAGCCCCGAGAGTGGGCGTCTGCTTTTGCAGTCTTGGAAGCCGTAAGCTGCTATGACAAGACCCCGAATGCCCTGAGACTGCCACGCCAGCCACGTGGAGGGCCCAGGTGTGCGTGCGTGCATGTGTGCATGTGCGAGGGGAGGTGCCGGCCACCCCGGCCGAGGCCTCGGGCAGGCGAGGACACTCCAGCCCGGCCGACGCCACTGGCCAGGAGCGCACACAATCATGAGAAATAACCAAGCGGAGTTTGAAGTCACTGTGTTTTGGGGAAGTTTGTTCACAGAGTGATCATAAACTGAAACAAATACCCTATGTGTCTGAAGGCACTGAGAGGTTTCGATTTCTCTCAGAGACCTGGGAACTAATAACTGATTATATATAAATGACCCCAAATGAGGCACATTCAACTCTGCACAGAACAGATCTGAAGAAAAACAAAAGATATTCATAAGTATCTACATGGATAAGCTACAATTGTTTTTAGATTTCTTTTTTTGCGATATGCGGGCCTCTCACTGCTATGGCCTCTCCCGTTGCGGAGCACAGGCTCCGGACGCGCAGGCTCAGCGGCCATGGCTCACGGGCCCAGCCGCTCCGCGGCGTGTGGGATCTTCCCGGACCGGGGCACGAAGCCGCGTCCCCTGCATCGGCAGGCGGACTCTCGACCACTGCGCCACCAGGGAAGCCCGTTCCACTTATTTTTAAAATACAGAATCCAGGAGATGCATCTACACAGAGAAATGCAAACGCTTTCCACCATCCCCGAGGCTGCCTGTGGGCCCTGAGCCCTGCGTCGGCGGAGGGACTGGCGAAGACTCAGCGCAGGGGTCCTCTCCTGTCACCGTCGCTGCCCAGGTGTGAAAGCGGTGACCCCGCGGCCCAGCGGCCCGGCCGGCAGGTGGGGGAGGGGAGCCGCCTCCCTGCTCCTTATCCAAAGCGCCCAGGATTCCAATGACCAGGAAAGAAACACCAGCGGTGACCACAGCAAGCTGGACCGCACACTCGCCCCGGCTCAGCCGGTCGTCGGACTCCGACCTGTCATCCTCTCCCACAAGGCTCCAAGGAAAGCTCCCGGCCAGGAGCGCGACTTGGGGTGTGCAGGAGGGACCCCTCTCTGGCCATCACCCCCCACCCCATGCTTCCCCATCGCCTCGGAGCTCGGTCACGGCCCCCAGGCCGGTCCAAAGGAGCAGCTCAGCATCAGATGGAGAGGGCTGGGGGCTCCAGACCCAACTCCAGAGGGGTGCAAGGCATGTGGCCTGGGCAGGACCCTGAGCAAACACGGGAAAGACCTCTAAGTCCTGAGTGTAGCGCTAAGGCCCCGCTAAGGAGACTCGTCCACCCAGGGCAGCGGGCTCCCAGTCTCGGGGCATCCCTGAGAGCAGGAGCTTCTGGGCATGACGTCCACTAAGCCACACCCGGACCCGGGGCCCAGAGCCCTAAGCCAGGGCCCAGAACCCTCCGCAGCCCAGGACCAGATCCCGGACCTGGGGCCCAGTACCCGCAGCCAGGTCTGTCTTGCCCATCAGTGCCTGAGACAGGCCGCCCCCCTCCGGGAGCACCCTGGGCTGGGCAGACGGTCGGCTCCAGGAAAGGCTCTGCAGTGTCTGCCAGCAGCGCATTTCCGGGGACACTGCCCCTGGCAAAGAAAACAACGGAAACCACAAAACAAAATCCTGGAGCTTGCTGTCGAATTCCCAACCGCCTCCGGCCCAAACTGTCTGAGCCGCCAAATACCCTCTCCAAATGCCAGTCCTGGGGACAGGCCCTCCCTGACGCTGGTAGTCTCCCCTCTGCTGGTGCCCCAGGACAGGGCGGACGCCAGGCAGCGTCCTCACTGCCTGTGGTGGCTGCCGGGCCCTCCCACCCACCGAGTTACCAGGAGAGGCAGGGAGGGGCAGTGAGGGGCACGGAGAGGACGCGGACGCGGGACAGCAGTGATGACCAAAGCCCTGGTGATCAGGCAGGAGGAACTCCGATGCAGAGGCCCCAGGGGGATGGGTCTTGACTCCGCGTCTGTCCCACCTCCCTGGCTGGGGCAGCCGGCGGGTGGCTCTCGGAAGCCCTCAGGCTGGCCGGGGCCTCTGTGAGGACAGCAGGGGTTCTCATAACTGGGGACAAACCCGGACTTTCCCTGTACCTTCTTCTTGACTGACCAGCCAGGGAAATGCCCCTGAGACTGACGGGCCCTCTGCCTGGGACACACTGGCCCCTCTTTAATAATGGGACGTTCCCTCTGGGAGGGGTGGCCCCTGTCCCTTCAGCGCGACAGCCTGAGCTGCCCCCAGAGCGCCCCAGCCCTGCTGTCCCCCACCCCACTTAGAAACTACGGGAAGAGCACAGATCATGGCAAGAGGCTGCCGCTGGTGGTCCTGCAGAAAGAAGCTCATTTTTCTTCCCAGCAGGAAGACACCCGCTGGCTAGGAACCAAGTCCACTGCCCAGCAAGGCTTGCTCACCCCTCTCCCCCCAGTTCCTCCCTCCCCAAGAATCTCCCCAGCACCCTCAGCGCAGTCCTGGCCCGGAGGCCCCTCCAGCCCTCACATCCCTGGAGGTGGCACTCCCTCTAGCCTGGGTCCTGGAAGGGCCCCCCGACGCCCCAGCGTCCCCCGCCTCCCGTGGCCAGCACCCCAGGGATCAGGTCCGCCCCAGCCCTGACCGGAAGGGGCAAGCCATGCGGTCCCACAGCTGCCCGGGGGCCCAGGCATCTGAGGGGGGAGCCACGATGCCGGAGGCCCCTCGAACTGGGAGGCGAAAGCCGCCTGCACCGAACGTGGCTCCCCCCAGCGGCCCCCACCGCTTCCTGCCTGCCGGGAACAGGTTAACCGGGAAGCTTCCAGGCACCAGGGCACCCAGCGGGAGGGCGCCTCCGGCACGGGGCCAGGCCGATGCACCTCATGAGCAACACATGAGCCGGGTCTCCCCATAAGGGTGCCGTGGGGCAGAGGCCACACCACCCTGGGCTCCCAGCAGTACATCCCAACCTGGGGTCTCCAGCCTGGAAAGCGGCACCCAGCCCATTCCCCACACAGGGTGGTCAGACACCCCGGGCTCAGCTCCCTCACGGGGCTAAGCTGCCTGCAGACAGGGGGCCTGTTGAGAAGATGGGGGGATGAGGGGGCTCCCCTCCGTCCACGACAGGGCCTGGGTTGCGGGATGACGACCAGGCCGGCTGAGCTCAGCACAAGACCAGAACGGACAAGGCTGTTCCCCAAACCACAGCCTTCCGAAATGCTGTGACATCAGCGTCTCATGAGCAAAGAAACAAGGCAGCCACCGCGGGAAGTGAGAACCACGGAGCCCCACGAAGAAGGAAGCAAAGGAAGGGGGCTGTGCCCTGGCATCGCCGACGCCACCTGGGGAGGCGGCCCGCGGCAGCCCTGCCGGCGTACGGCCTTCCACAGGCCACGCACACTGGGCCATCCAGCGTGGCTCCGGAAAAGCCGCTCCCTCCACCCAGCGGAGACCAGCAAGGTGCTGGCCATGGCCCCCGAACACCTACCTCCCCAGTCACCCTCTTGGTCCCGTGGTCCCTTCAGCCACACCCAGACTGCACCAGGTCTGGTGAGACCCTGGCCCAGACACAGGGAGGGGACAGACACAGTTCCCAGGAACGCCAGCTCCTCCGGGATGGAGCGCTGGAAAGCTGTTGTTGACGTCATTTCCCCAGGATACACAGAAGGTTGACACGTGGCCCACCTCCTGGTCCAGAGGCCCAGGCAGCCCCTCCTTCCAGCCAGCGCTGCCCCGTCCATCCAGATCTGCTGTGTAGACTGGGTGTGGACACCTCCGGCTCAGGGTTCTTAACCCAGAGACATGATGGGGCAGATGCCAACCCGCCCGGAGCCAGACCATCCTCCCAGGCCCTTTCCTCCACAGCTGGGGAGCATCTCCCCTCACCCGAGGTGCTGAGGGCGGGGGCGGGGGGGCACGCGTCAGGCATCCGGCTCTGCCTCTCCAGGGCCAGGGGCTGCCGGATGCACAGGGGGGAGCCTGGGCCTGGGAGCAAACCCTGGCTGTGCCTCCCTGGGGGCCGGTCTCCCCACCTGCGGGACAGGGCACCACGGGCCCCCCCCCGGCGATGCAGCCCGGCGTGCAGTGCCGTGAACCCGGCGCCGGGCAGGGCGGGGAAGGGCTGTGCCCAGGCCCCCAGCAGGCCGGGCCCCCGTGTGCGTTACCGTGTGCCAGGCAGCGCGTGGGCCTGGGTGTGCAGGAACTTACTTCCTCGAAGGGGAGTCCCCAAACAGAACAGCAAAGAACGAAGGAGTGGGTTGTGAAGGAGCCGTGACCAACGGAGATGCTGGGATGGAGAATCCCAAGCTCTGGGGGTTCCTCGGGGTCACGGCCGTACATGGGGTGCTCAGGAGAGAGTCCCTGAGGAGGCGGCCACTGGGCACAGAGTGGGCGGGCACTGCAGCTCTGCCACACGGAGCCGAGAGCTGGGGAGGGGCGCCCTGCACGTCTGCTTCTGTTGCAAACACAAAGACAAGCGAACACAGCAGAACGGAGGCCTGCAGGAGGAGGTCAGCACAGAGGGGCCGGGACGATGCTCAGGCTGACTTGGGACCCTGGAAATGTGCACGGAATCAAAACGTAAAGGAATCTCTACAGATGGAACGAAAAAAGGAGCTCAGTGACCCTAACGGTGCCTGAGGTCATGACAACCGCGGAGGTGGCGCTGTCTTGATAACTCTGGAACAGGAATTTGACGTGCCCCTCAAACGGCCAGAGCCCGGGGACAAAAGGCCTGTAAGCAAAGCTTGGTGTTGGCCCACGGGCAAGCTGGTGGCATCACTGTCTGAAACGATTACATACGTGATGTAGTCTACATACATTAAATATGTTACATATGTTAACTTTTGCACGTAAAATTATTGTGTTAACATCACTAAGAACCAAGATCTTCAGTATAAGGGGACAGAGATGCGAATATAAGTTGAAGAGGTAAAAAATCTGAATTAGAAAAATCAGCGTGAAGTCATGATTTCTTTTCTCCTGAAAGAAATTCCAAGGTCTGTTAACTGCAAAGGCTAAGAAGCCACCTGGAAACAGTGTGACCCCAGCAGCCAGCACCCCTCGCACCCAGGCAGGATGGCGGCTGGATACCAGTCCCCTTGAGAGGACCCGGGACTCCTCAGGAAACGGCTGACCCTGGGTCTGGGCCAGAAATGCCCATGGTGACCCAGAATCCCGAGTCCTGGCAGAAAGCAAGGCCGCTGCCAGAGACCGCTGTGGTCGTCAGGTGGACTCACGAGCCGATGAGCCCATGGCCAACAACGGGACGATCCGACGTCAAAGAGGACATTCGCCTGGACTGAGAGGGTGTCCACCATGTTTATGACAGACACGCTGGTCACTCCGGAGGGTGCTGGGAACCGACTCAGACGCGCGTCCGTCTGCTCTGTAAGACCTCATCTAAAGGTGACCGAAGTGTTACTGCAGGACGGCTAAGGAGCTGATCAGGTCACCAGGACAGAAGGGCCTCCCGACGGGCAGCTGAGGGACCACCATCCCACGGAGGGGTCGCACCCCGATCCCACGGCGCAGGAGTGCAGAGCTCGGGCCCCTCCCCGTGTGCTCTGGGACCTCCGACCGTGGGGTAGGTGCTCCGTCCAATGGGGAAGAAACAGGACAGGAACAGGGACGAGTATCTGGAGCTGGCGGTGGGGCCCCCTGGCAAGGAGTGGTTAAGGCATGTCACCAGTGGGAGGGGCAGCACGGGGCCTGGAAGGCCCAGCCCAGGGGCCCGCAGCCCCTCCCCTCGGCTGGGAGAAGTCCCCGCCCCCGCTAGCGACCCCAGCAGAGCAACTCCACACACTGGGCCTGTGTCCCAGCGCACCCACCTGAGGCGCACCCACCTGGGGACGCGGCGGGGAGGGGGCGGGGCCTGAGCCCCTGCAGCAGCCTCGGAATTACAGGCCTTAGTTTCCTCTGGAACAAAATAATTACAACCCTCACAGAGGACCTGAGTTCCCTGAAAGCAAGGCGGAAGTCAGCTGAGAAGCAGAAGTACGTCTTTATTTAGCACTGGAAGAGAGAAAAGCCCGTTTGGGGCATTCGCCTCGAGGATACCGTTCTAGAAGAGGCACAGAAGGGAAGTGGCCCCTGGAGACGGGATCTGGACGCCTCCGCTGGGGAACTGGGTGCCGAGTCAGCACTCCCGGGGTGGGCAGGGCGGGTGGCCGCCAGCAGCCGGGCAGCACGGGTCTGGGCTGGCTTCCCACGGATGCCTGTATTTCCCGGGAGAGTCACCTTGTGAAGCCACAAGCGGCCCTGGTGCCGCCGCCGGCCTGTGTGCACGGCCTCCATGCACGGCCTCCCCGCACACGCTATGCGCGGACCCATAGGGGCCTGCTGAGTGGGCAGAGGACGCAGCAGGCGAGTGGGGCCCCAACCATGGAACCCGGGCCGTCA
Organism: Inia geoffrensis; assembly: GCA_036417435.1. Classification (NCBI taxonomy): domain Eukaryota; kingdom Metazoa; phylum Chordata; class Mammalia; order Artiodactyla; family Iniidae; genus Inia; species Inia geoffrensis. The sequence goes on along the minus strand of CM070914.1, from coordinate 87,947,195 downwards.
CCTTCCATGGGACAGGTGCAGCCAGTGTGATGGAACGAGGGCTTTGAGATGAGCAGATCAGGCTGGACTAAGCAGGTGGCCCATAAACGCCTCACAGGGTCCTCACGGAGGACGACAGGGACGACGCATCACAGCAGAGAGGCCCCCCGTCACCATGTAGGCAGAGGCTGCATGATGTGGCCACAGGCCCGGGAGCGACCGACCCCCAGGAGCTGGAAGAGGCAGAAAGGACCCTCCCCTGGAGCCTCGGGGGGAGCAAAGCCCTGCCGGCACCTTGACTTCGGGCTTCTGGCCTCCAGAACCATAGGAAGAGATTTCTGTTTCCAAATGCCCAGCATGAGGTCATGTGTACCAGCTCCACAGGAAGTTTCATAGGGGATGAGGCTCACCCCAAGGGCGCCCTCCACTCAGGGAAACCGAAAAACCCAGCGCTCTGAACTGCCCGCGGAGTGAGCCCCGAAAGTTCCCTGCTGGCCAGCAGCCCGGCCACTCGGGCAGGAAGGGAAGGGGCCAGGGCCCCTGAGGTTCCACGGGACGTTGGGCCCCAGCCCTGGACCCTCCCCGCTCACACGGGGCCTGTGAATTTCCCACTGGGCTGAGAGGCTGGGACATTGGGTGGCATTCTGAGCTGTCACGGCTCCCAGGACACCGAGGCACCCGTCACCGCACCTCCCAGGCTCTTGGGGTGCGCTCCCAGTGACCGTGCAGCCGGTAATGGACGGCTCCATCACTGCCTGCCCTCACCTGGGTGGTGCCCGCGGGCTGGGCGAGGCCCCAGCCCACCCGTGCTCACCCACGGCCTCGTCCTCACCCACGTCATCCCACGAATCCATCACTCGGCCCCAAGGCTCCTCTGAGGCTGGACCCCGAGACTCCTCCCAGCCAAGACCCAGGCGTTCACATGCCGGCAACCGGAGTACCCCCTCCACGGCCTGCGAGGGGCATGGCGATCCCCGAGTTCTGGGAACGCCCAGCAGCCCAGCCCGTCCCCTGGACCTCTGCCCCCTGCTCGCCATGGCCCTCTGATGCCCCATCCTTGTTTGAGCCTCCGTCCTCTGGCACATCCTTCCAGCCTCCGGGCCCCCATCACACTGCCGTCCCAGAGCACAGGACCATCCACCCTCTGCGTGAAGTTCTCCCATGGCACCCCTACTCTGAGAATAAGGCCACAGCTGGGGCCTCAGGTCACCAGGCCCACATTGGGCCTCTCCCCATCCCTAAGGACATGCCCAGCTTCCTTCTGCCACGGGCCCCAGTACATGCTGCCCCTTTTGCATCCTCAGATGCTCATCCCCACCCTATTAGCTCATGATTAGCCCACTGTTCTAATCTCAGCTATATGTCACCTCCTCCAGGAAGCCTTCCCAGATCCCCAGTCCAAATCAGCTTCCTCACCAGACACTCTGCTGGGAGGCCCTTGTCCCCTCTCAGCACATTCCTGTGTGTGATTATGCACGAATCTGGGGACTCTGAGTCACAGCCCTCTCCCCAGCCCCCCAGACAAAGCCCTCGGTGACTGTGAGCACTTCTGTCCCCCATCCAGCAGAGCATTCAGCCCTTGGTAGGCCGACCCCTTCGTGGGTGGGTGGGTGGGGAGAGAAGAGGCACATAACCAGGTCTGAGAGGAAGAGGCCTGGGGTCACACCACCCCCGGGAGGAGTCGCTGTCACCTGTCAGGTTGGGGGGCCAGCCCCGCACTCAGGGCATCCCTGTCCCACCTGCAGGACCCTCGCCCCCCTGACCAGTGGGCAGCAGGAGTTGCCCAGCCCATCCGGTCAGGAGCACGACCCCGGCCCCACCCCGGGGGGACATGGGAGGACCCCCGGGAGACCAGAGCCAGAAAGCCGGCTGCAGACAAGTCCCCTCACTCATCCCCTACCCAGGAGACAGACTGGGAAACTGGGGCTCAGAGTCGCCAGCCTGCTGGGGCCAGGGCAGGGCCCGGAGCCCTCGGGAGATGTGCCCCAATGGGGCACACGAGCACCCTGGGGGCGGTGCCTGCTCAGAGCCCCTGTGCCCAGCCAGGCCCCACTGGCCTCTCCCCAGCACCCTGGCCGCCAGGCCCCAGGCCAGCTCCGCAACTCTCACAACGTCCCTGAGACGTTGAGGTCGGTGAGAGGGCACCCACCTCTCAGCCGAGCCTCCGGCAGCCCTGCAAAGGGGGCAGGGTCTCTCGGGGAAGAGGTGCTGGGCACACGCCCCTGGAAGGGGCCCAGCCCCACATCTGCTGAGACTCTCCTGGCACACCCGCGGGCAGCACGGACAGCCCAAATCCCAAGGAGCCCCTGGCACTGCCTCAGCCGTCCTCAGGTGGCTGCAGGGTCGGCTGGGCCAGGCCGGGTGGTCGGTGGATGGGGCCGGGAGAACCACCTTCCCCAGCAGGCCTCCCAGCCGAGCTCCAGGCTCCTGTGCCAGCCTCCCAGCCCTCCCTTAGGGGGCCTGGGGGGCCCACGCCCGCCGGGAGGTCCCTCCTCCTGCCAGGACGCGCCCGGGTGCTGGTGACCCTGGCCCCTACCTCAGCACCACCACGGGGCACTGCCACCAGCAAGCATCTCACCCGAGCTCTGCCGGGACCCTCCTCCTGCACCAGCCCCGCAGCCCTCAGCCTGTCCGGGGAAGCCCACCTTCCCCGGTGAGGGCAGTCCTCTGCTTCCCCTTCCAGGAGCAGCCTGGACGGCTGCTCCCCAGACACTTGACACCTGAAAGCAAACTTGTCCACCAGGAGACCGCGGGCCCCACCTGAGCATGAGACCCAGGCTTGCTGACGCCAGCAGATCAGCCACCTGGCTGGCACAAACCTCAGCTCAGTCTTTAAGCCTCAAGAAACAAAACCCAAAAGCCCATCAGCCAAAACCACTCGGTGCTTCGGCGCCGAGAGGATCCAGGCCGCCCCACCACGCTCCCAAGGCTCCACACCCCGCGGGGGCAGGGGCCATAGGCCCCCCGCAGCAGGCAAACCCGTCCGGCGAGATTCCTCCTCTGCTTCCTGATACACAGAGCCCTGAACCCACGGGGTTGTCTCTGCCCACAGCAGGGGCACGTGGGCAAGCTGCCTGACACCAGGCCAAAGACGGGCTGGGCCCTGTGAGCAGAGGGGCGGGGCCAGGAGCGGAAGGGCACAGAGGGAGGCAGGGCCCCCCCATCCCCGGTGGTCCCCAGGCCAGCGGGACACAGCCACAGCCAGGGGTGCCCCTCAGCCTGGCCACAGCAGGGAGATGCCCTAGGAAGCCCGATGCCAGGGCATCTGGACTTTCTCTGGACCGCTGCCCCTCAGGTGAGCTGGCCGCCCTCACCTGAGATCCTAGCTGCTTGGATGCCCCCAGGTCGGTGCCACGTCCACGCCCCAACACGAAGGCCTTCCCAACAGGACAAGTTCGTGCCCGGAATCCGGGGAGCCATGCAGGAGGTGACATGGGAAGCAGGTGGGGGAGGGGTGGGGACAAGGCCTCAGGAGCCCCGGCAGGGACCCCGGCCCAGACGTGCCCCTCATCACTGTTTCTTCAGTCCCAGGACCCCGCTGGACCCGGCACAGCAGGGAGCGGGCACCAGCACTCCACAAAGCCCCTCCCCAGCCACGTGGGCTGGCCCTGCCCAGCCCTGAAAACTCACGTCACCCGGGAAACTGGCACAGACAGGTGGGTGAGCAGGGCAGCCAGGCCACACAAGGTCACCCAAGGGTCCGGGGGTGAAGGCAGAGGCCCAGCTCGTCCTCCGGGCCAGCCCCGTGCCATGCCGTCTGCTTCTGTGGGCGTGGACACGAGGCCACCAGGCCAGGAAGAGCACTGACCCCACAGGCTGCACCTCACAGGGGACCCTGTCATGTCCCCTCTGGCCCACCCAGGCGGCCTGGAGCCTCGGGGGACCATGGCCTGCCCGGGACCAACCAGGGGAGGACAGAGGGGGCAGTCAGACCTGGGAAGAGTGGCCACCAGCGCCAGTGACCCGCTGGACACACCCCGCCGCCCAGGCCAGAGCTGGCGGCAGCCATCAGATGAGAGCACGCCCACATCTCCCTGCACCTCGGGGCCCAGGGGAAGCTCACGGCAGACGCCCTCAGCCCCTCGGCCGTTTCCAGACACCCCGCCAGACATGCCACACGGTGATGCCCCACCCCACCTGGTGACAAGGCAACTGCACAAGGTGATGCTTCCAACCCCAGGTGGTGACACCCCCAACCCCACAGAGGCTCCATAAGGCCTGTCTGTGGCTGGACAGCCTACAAAGGTCTCCTGGGGGCAGAGACGGAGGGCGAGGCACTGGCCCAGGGACAGAACCCAGAGCACCGGCCCCGCCACCGGGAGCCTGCAGCCCCCGGCACCGATGTCCAGGACCCACGTGCCGGCTGACGGAGGGGAGCCCCCACTGGCAGCAGTAGAGCAGTGCTGGGTCGTAGGCGCTACCTCTGAGGGCAGGCAGCTCGGTGACTTTCCTCCTTCTGGCAAAGTCAGACCCCTGGACGCACCTGCGAGCAGGAGGTTGGGGAGGGGAGGGGGGGGAGGCCCCGGCTGCAGCCTGGGAAGAGTGAGTAACAGAGGAAGCCCCTCCCTGCGCTCACCACCGCCCCCTCAGTCAAAGCCGCCACCTTTAAAACCCTCTCCTTTCTCCAAAGGGAAACGAAAAGAGCATGGAGACCTTTTACGGTCCTTTGCAAAATGGCCGCGAAACACAAACTAGCTCCGTTCTCTGAACAGGTGGCTGACGACTCGCCTGCTTTGAAAGCACCTCTTCTGTGAATCGAAAAGTTGGACAATGTTGCCAGCAAGCGGGGCGATTGTCCAGACGGCCCCCTTCGGAGCAGCGAGCCAGATGGCCAGGGGCGTCCACGTCCCCCTGGCTCGCCGAGGCCCAGGGCGGAGGGACAGCCCAGATGCAGACACGGGCTCGGGACGGCCGGAGAGAGGCCGCCCTCCACGCACACACTCACCTGGTCGGAACCCGAGTTACGTTTCAAACTGGGTTAAGAGCTCCCTTATTTCCGGGGCCACGTGTTGGGCGGCATTGGCAGCCTCTGTTATAGCTTTCCGATACATCCCCTTCTTCTTACGGTTAAATCTCAGTTTGAAAAATTCAGAGAAAGGGGAGAGTTTTGAAATAGACAAGAACGATGTAGTTGGAGAACCAAACCATGAGACTTTCGCTTCTTGCCAGGAGGGCTCGCCGTCCTCCTTCTGGCTAAGACTGATGTCCAGGACACGCGCTGGCCACCAGGGAAAACCATGAACCTTACCCCACACGATGTCCCCTACGGCCACGGTCCTTCCGTCCTCGGTAACGCACTTGGAGACGCTCTGCGTGTGCAGCCTGACCGTCAGGGGTGGGACCGTCAGCCGCGCGTCCTTGGACGAGGCCGGCACAGACGCACCGTCGCCAGACGAGAGGTCACACGTGTCTGGTGACGTCACTTCTGAGCTGGACGATTTGGACTCGTCCAGGCTGTCGCTGCTCCACACCGACACGCTGGCACAGCCAGTTCTCCGGGGGCAGGCGGCGAGAAAAGCCAGGCCGTCACGCCCGCGTTCACCTCGGGGACACCCCTTGCAGTCATCGTCCTCGCCGGAGCTTCCAGAAGACGAGTCCGCCAGCCCAGAGCGGGCAGAGCCGTCAGCCAGGGGCGCGGGGGAGCCGGCCCGGGGGCCGCGGCCACAGCCCTTGAGCTCCTCCACCAGCTCGGCCCTGTAGACGGGCTCCTGCTCGCCGGCCCCCGGGCGGTGGGGCTTCAGGCGGATCTTGGGGGGCGGTGGGGCGGCGCTGGGGGGCGGGGGCCGCGTCAGCTTCAGCCTGGGGATGGAGGCGGGCGCCTCGGGGGCCGGGCCTCCGGGCGGGGCCTGCGGGGGGCAGAAGGGCTCCAGTGAGCCGTGCACGCGGGAGGGGATCTCCACCACCTCGCCGGTGCCCTGGGGCGTGCTGTAGGAGATCTTGATGACCGGGCTCCGGGGGACCCGGGCCCGCGCCTCCTGACGCCTCTCCCTCTTCCTCCTCTTGGCAGTGGTGTCACCCGCACCGTCGGGGTCCTCGGGCTTTCGGGGCTCCCTGCGCGGCCGGGGGGCGGCCGGGGGGCCGGGGCTGGCCTCTGGGGGGCTCAGGGTGCTCTTGCACTTCTCGCAGAGCACCTGGCGGGGCCGCAGGCGGATGGGACTCAGGGCCAGGTGGCCAGGGTCGCGGTTGCGGGACAGGCGCCTCCGTGTCCTCTTGATGCCCCGGGGGGGCGGCTGCGGCACCCACTGCCGGTACGTGTTCCTCAGCCAGAGCGGGGGAGGGAAGGGGGCGCCTTCAAAATAGGGCGGGAACGGGGGCAGGCTTCCGGCGGGCAGCAGGGGCGGCTCGGGGCTGGCGGTCCCAGGGGCCTGGTCCCCACTGGGAGGTGGCGGGGGGCCTGTCCCCAGCTGCATCACCTCTGTGTCGCCCTCCATGGGGGCTGGCCCGTGGCAGCCGTTGACAGGCGGGTCCTGGGCCTGGGGCGGCGGAGCTGACGGGGGCAGGCCGAAGAGGCCGGACCTGGTGGTGGGGAGACAGAAAGGGGCAGTCAGGACAGAGAGGACGCCACTGTGAGCAGACCCCACTCCGGAGGGCCCGGCAGGATCTGCCGGCTTTAACACAGGCAAGCACGCCCAGCACATGCCCCGGGGGCATCCCAGCTGCCCGCTGTGCTCTGAAGTCACCGACCCACCCACATGGAGACCGATGGCCCGACAAGCACCGAGCACCCACACCGCACTTCGTGGCAACAAGGGGAACGCGGGCTCGAAGCTGGAGGCCTCCCAGGACCCGGTGCAGGCCTGGGGCCCAGGAAGCCTGGGGACGGGGTCTGGCTCCTGGGACGGGCCTGACCTGGCCTGCGGGGGGCCGGCTGCTGTGTGGCCAGCGGCCCTTACTCACAGGCCTGACTCACTCAGGCCCTTCCTCCCTGAGGGAAGCACTCCCAGAGGGAAGACCCCACGTGTGTCCCTGGGAGGACCCCCAGTCCCAGGACAGCCCACAGGACCGGGGTCCCGGGTGCCGGACGTGTGTCTGGGGGTGGGGGCCACTCGTGGCCAGGCCCAGCAAGGACGGGGGTCAGCCACCAAACCTAAGCCCCGGGCCTGGGACTGAGCCCGCTCCCTCCTGAATGCTGAGTTGGGCCCACTTGTTTCCACGGCTCTCAGGTGAGGGCGTCACTCAGGCCGCCCCTGCCCACCACGACCTGGAAGGACCACCCCTCCTGCCAGCACTCCCGGCCGCTTCCCTCAGGACCTCCAGCTCCAGGACACAGAGGGCCAGGCGGCACCGATAAGGCCACGTGACCCGTGGGAAGGGGCCAGAGAAAGCAGGAGGCCCCCCTCCCGCGAGGACCCACAGCTGAGGCTGAGCGTGTGGCCGGCACCTCCGGGGCCCCCCAGTCGGGACTCTCTCCCCGGGAAGCTCGGGGCCGGCAGCCTCCACTCAGGTGTCCCGGCATCAAATGGCTTGGGAGTAGCGCCCTTCTAGAGCCAATGACCGTCACCCCCCAGGCCCCGCGCTGGGAATGTCGGGAAGTCACATCTGACCAGCAAGCTGCTCTGGGAGCCACAGGAAAACACATTTGCTCCAAGTAAGGAAAACCAAGGCCAAACAGGCTACACCTTTCTTCGGCGGTGACACACATAACTTTAAACACATGCGATTTAATTTGTAAGAACTGCTTTAGCTAAAAGCTGTTAGTTTTCACCTTTCTTAAAGCACAGAACAGACTTTTAGCCAAGTTAAGAGAAACGAGGATTAGAACATTGTACCTCAGTGTCTCCCTCCCTTTTGTAATTCAATCAGAGGAGAAAAGATAAGTGAGCTTTGCTGTTTCTCAAAGAACTCATTTCTCAAAAATGACTCTTCTGCTTGGCCATGGGGGACGCCGCTCATTCAGATGGCTGACCTGTGACCTGTGACTGTGACTGAGGGACAAGGGGGAGGGGGAGGGGTACAAAGAGAGGGAGAGCGAGAGATGGCAGTAGCCTAGGGGGGAGCATCCAGCCACAGGCCAGCAGTAGGGGACTTGGCCCCCTGTGAGGTGGGATTCTGCGCTGGGTGGGGGGCAGCCCTTGCCATCCCTCCCCGCCCCCCCCTCCCCATCACCCGTGGGCATGTGGCTCTTCAAGGGCCCCTCTCCCTGGAAGGACCAAGCCGTTCCCACCGGACTGGCACCCACTGCGGCCCCGCAGCCACAGGCCCCCACGTCCCAGCCGACCAATGGCAACAACAAGAACCACAGACCACGTCTGTCAGCAGTGGCCGCACGCGGGGTGTGTCTCACGGCTCCTGCAGCCACCACGGGAAGCAGGCATGTATGACTTCCAAACCAGGATGGGCGGAGACTTTCGGGGGAACAGTGGTGGGAAAGGGGGTCCCAGGATCATGCCCTGACTGTCGGCCACCCTCTCACCAGCGCCGGGTCGGGCACTGGGCACAGAGGCTCCACACCCCAGGGCCCCCAGGCCAAGTCAGCCACCAGGTTTTGTAAGTCAGGTGTGACTGGCACACAGTCACGCCCACTGCCCGTGCAGGGCCCCTGCAGCACTGCTGAGCACCTGTGACAGACACCGCATGGCCACCAGCCCTTCACGGAGAAAGTCTGCCTGTGCCCAGGTGTGGGCGACAAGCCCCCACCCAGGGGCATGACAGGCTGGTGTGTCACCAAACCTCACCCGAGTCCCAGGCATCAGAGTGGGCACTGGACCCCACACCCGGCTCATCCCCTTCATCAAGCCCCTCGTGGGCATTCGGAGCAGGCTGAGAATTTGGCAAACTAAACCCAGGCACATGCATGCAAGCGTGCATCCACACACGTGTGCACACACATGCACCAGGGGGCCCACACACCAGGCTGGATCCACACATCTGGGGCTGGAGGGTTTCTCCCAAGGCCTCCCCAAAACCCACTTCCTGCCCACCATTCACAAGCACCCAGGCCATGAACTGGGGGCTCACTCTGACACCCCTCTTTCATCTGCACCCCGTCCCACCTTCCCAGGCCCCTGGGCTGTCACCCCACTAGGACCCAGCCTGTATCCCCTCCTAGGGCTCTGTTCCTCACCGCCCCCCCCCCCCCCGTAGCCTGTGCCCCCAGTCAGCCTGCCTGTGCTGGTGCAGAGCCCCTCCTGCCAGCTGGGGCCCAGGGACCCCAGGAGCAGGACCCCTGGGCAGCCCCTTACCCGTCATCCCCCTTCCCCCAACCCAGCCACCCTCCAGGTCCCTCCTAGGCTTGGACTGTGCCCTCGGCCAGCCAGCCCGGGGGGCTCTGCAGTCTCCTTGGCCACCTCTGCACACACAGGCTGGGGACAGGTGGCCCTGAAGGCTGCAGCTGTGGCCCATTGAGGGGACTTTTTGCCCCACTGATCACACACAACCCTCAGGGGGTCTCTGCATGTTCAGGATGGCCAGAGACCCAGGCCCTGACCTGAGCCACAGCACTAAGCTGTGGGCCCCTGGGTGGGCCAGGTCTGCACCCACCAGACACAGACAGGGTCTGGCAGTTGACGCCGCCCTGCCCAGACAGATCAAACTGGGATGCAGCCTCGGCTGTGAGCAGTGCCCTGGTATGCATGCCCCCTCTGCCCACAGGGCTGTGGGCTGCAGCCTAGAGGGGGAGGTTCCTTGCAGACGGCCCAGTGGAATGGCACCGCGGCTGCCACGGCGGGCCCCGTGACTCGGACACTTCCTTCCCAGAGCTGCTGCCCTGCCCAGGCCACACCCACGCCTGCCGGCGGGTAAACAGGGCCAGCGGGACCCTGGCTGCCAGGCTGCAGACCATGAGCAGGTTCTCTGTCTACAGCCCCATGAGGCGCCGTCATCATCATTCCCATTTCTCGGATGGGACAGTGAAGCTGAGGGAGACCAGGGAGACCAGCGGGTCGGGGGACAGGCGGGGTCCGTGCTCGTGCCCCAGCTCTGCTGCCTCTGGGCGCGGGGATGGCACCAGCCAAGGCCACTCTCTCTGGGAAGGACCTCGGCAACCTGTCCGCCAAGGGGTGCCTGCTGGACCCCCAGGCACAAGGCGTGGCCCGACCGCGGCCTGTGGATTGACCACGGGGCCGGGCCCCTCGGAGAAGCCGGGCTGTGCCCACGTGGGCCTACACCCAGGGACAGAGGCCCTGGCTGGCCTGGCAGAGCCCCACACCCGATACTGCAGGGCCCTGGCAGGCAGAGGGCTGGGGTGGCCCTGGAGCCAGAGACATGGCCTGCCAGCCTCAGCGTGAGGGACCCAGGCGCCTGCACTGTCCTGCCCTCTGCGGTGCGGAAGGTCTGGACTCACGGGGCCCCGCAGGGGTGACTCACGGGCGGAGCCAGGGCCTGGCCCAGCCTTGACCGGGAGCGCAAGGCCGGCCAACGTGCCCACGCGGAAACCCGAGGGGCCCTGAGCAAACCTCAGCACCGCGTCCTCGGGGAGCTAGGGGAGGGGCAGATGGCCTGCGCTTTGAGGAGAGGCTGGGGAGACCGAGTCCGGGCGAGAAGTTCGCACAGGGAGCTTCAGCCGGGAGGCTTACAGGGATCAGACCCCAAAGCAGAGTGGTTCTGCCCCCAAGGGGACAGGAGACAGAGTCCCCAGGGTCACCCACCGCTCTGCCCAGGTGAGGGCACGGCCACTGGCGTGGACACAGGGGCCCAGAGAGAAGCAGTCTGGCCTGCAGTCCTCCGTGGGACACCAGTGGCCAAGCCTCGGCTCCCACACGTCCCTGGGGCTCGTTTGTGCCTCCAGCCTAGCGCCCATCCGAGAGCAGCGGGCCTGGGCAGGCCCACGGCTAGGAGGGGCCCTGCCGCCTGCCAGAGCTTGCGGCCTCCCCACCCCCACGCTCCCAGCTCGGCAGGCCTGGGGCCCAAGCGTCTCTGGTGCCCACTGGCAGCCTCTGGCCCCGGCCAGGTCCCCATCTGCCCTGCACCTTCCTTCTTCGTCCTCCCACGGGGAGAGGCCGCCCCGGTGTCCTGTAAAGAGGTGAGAAGACGTGGCTCCGGAACAGAAACATCCTGGGGGCCAAAGCCCAGGGCCAGGTGCCTAGAGCAGCCTCGTGCGGCAGGTACCTTGTGGGCAGAGCCTGCAGTCAGTCCCAAGACAGGCCCGGGTCCCGAGACGAGGTCCACCCTGCGGCTGGCCAGGCTGTACGCCGTTTCTGTTTCCCAAAGCCCTGCCGACAGACAGCCGCAGGGCTGGAGCCCCGAGGGAGGGGAGGGGCAGGTGGGTGTCAGGCTGCTGTGCACGGAGGTCCACCCCTACTCAGGGAGCTGGGGAAAGCAGGATGACACGGGGACTTGCGGCCTGGACGCCAGAGTGGCCCCTCGTGCAGGGCCACACGTGGGACCCTGCCCCTCCCCCGTGGATATCAACCTAGGGTCTCGGCCACAGCTGGCCCCCAGAGTCCTGGACCAAAGGCTGAAGAGCCATCAACATCGTTCCAACAAGACTCAGGTGACTGCGCCCCTCTTCCTAGGAGCACAAGGCCAGGTCCCCAGCCCACGCCCCCACCCGCTCCGTGGAGCAGCTCCAGAGACCAGCCATGCCGTCCAGGTCCCTTGGTGAAGCACCTGCCCACTGGCTGCAGGTCATACCACCCTGTGATGCACTGCGCACTCTCAGGCCCTCCAGCTCCCCAAGGGCAGGGAGGACGAGCCCAGTGGGGCCTGGACAGGGGCTGTGTCCGCGATGGAGCAGGGGCGCTCTCCTGCCCAGGGCCGGGCCGTGGCTGGGGTTCTTGGCCAGCTGAGTGTCCAGAAGCCTGGGTCCCAAGCCCCCCGGGCGGGTGTGGGTCCCACAGGCCCGTACCCAGCCTTTGCAGTAGAGGGGCCCTGGAGCCTTGTGTGATAACGGCGCCCTGGGTGACTCACGCTGGGGAAGTTTACGAAACGCGCACTTCAAGGTCAAGGCCCTTCAAGGTCAAGGCCGGAGGCTCTGGATTGGCCACAGGCCGCGCAGGCAGCTGGCGCTCGTGCCCGCCGACCGGGAGACCGTTCCTTCAGCACTCGGAGACTTTGCTGTCTTTGGGCCACCCCACTTGAGGTTCTCAACCAGAGGTCCACCCCCAAGCCACCCACAAGAGGCCTCCCCCGCACCCCAGCCTGGAGAGTGGAGCTGTGGGGTCAGGGTAGGCTGGGGCCATCGTTATGTGTCAGAACGAACACCGCCTGCCGGAGATACTTGAGGACCGTGCACCACAGCAGTTATGCCAGGGACTTAAGGCCACTTCCCAGCGCACAGTAGGTGCTCAATGAATGAACGTGGATGCAGGAGCCACAGGCACTCAGAGCAGCCAAGGATCTTGCTTCAGATCACACAGCATCCTGTCAGCAGGTTCAAGGCTCGGCACTGGCCCAGCGGCTCCGAACGCCTGCCGGGACCTCGGCCTGGCCTCCATGGACAGACAGACATTCAGCCCAGAGCTCCCAGAGCACCAAGGGAGGGGTGCTGCTGCCCCAGTGCCCCCAAATTAACACTGGTTGCTGGGCCCCGCTGCAGGAGAGGACCCAGGGGCCCACGTGAACTGCCCCTCCCGGGGGACCCCTCTGTTCTCCTAGGCCCCCAGGGTCTGCCCACGAGCTCGAGAAGTGCCGACACGTGGCAGTGACTGGTCTGCGCCCGGCTGGGGCACCACGGGCACACCGGCCTGCTGCCCTGGGACCCACAGGCCCCAGGAGGTGGGCAGGCGCCTGCAACCTGAGCCTCCAGCTGCTCTGCCCGCCTGTCAGTGCCCACACCCGGGATGGGGCCTCACTGACCGGCCCTGCCACCGTGACGTATGGGGTAAGGGGAGTGGGCCCTGAGGAGAAACCGGCCCCCAGGGAGGCAGGTCGGTGCTGCGGACCCCTGAGGCTCGAGGCCGGGCCCCTCTGCCAGAAACACCCAGGCCAGGTCGTAAGCTGCCTCTCGACCCTCTCCGACAAGCCGGCTGTAAACATGAGCATTGCAACTCACAATATCGTGGTAGAAAGCTGGGATCAGGATGAAACTGGAGGCGACCCGCAGAGGGGAGGTGGGGTGGGCAGGGACAGGGGCAGCTTCGGGGCCAAGCCCAGACACCAGCGGGGCTGGGAGAGGCCAGGTCTCTCCTCAGGTTCCCCTCAGGGACCGGGGGCGGGCGGGGGGTGGGGGGGTGGGGAGCCCACTCAAGTCAGAAAGAGGAGCCGCTGAGCAGAGCTGTGCCCACCGGGGCCCAGCTCCTGGTTCTGTGGGCGGCTCCGGTTACAGCCTCATGTGGCCGTGGCAGGGTTGCCGCCCACACGGCCTACAGCTGCCAGTTCCCATGCTGGGATCCCAGCAGCGCCTGCTTCCTTCCACGAGGGGGTGGGGGGGTGCAGATCCCCACATCAGGTTAGCCACGGGCTGTAGGGACGGGAGCCCTGCCTGGAGGCAGAGACCAAGGGCGGGGGGGCCAGCAGCCTCTCCCGACACCCCCAGCCTCCCTTGCCCTGAGTCAGGCAGCCCAGAAAACGAAGAGTTGGGGGGACCTCTCCTGCCAGGGCCCCTCTCAGGGAGGAAAGGCCAGGCAGGGCTGCACAGGCAGCGCTGGGGTGCAGCCCTGCACAGACCCAGGAGCAGGCCGGCGGAGGAAGTGGTGGCCATTGGTGGCAGAGGACCCTCAGCCGCGCCGGGGGACAGGCTGGGCGGCTTCCAAGCGGCTATGCTGCAGCCCCGGAGGGTCACTAGGTCCCACCAAGCACTCTCTGCAGCAGCCAGCGCAGAGCAGGGCGACAGTCACCTGGGACGCCATATGTTAAATCACGTGACTTGCACATAAATGGCTCTGGCACATCTAATGAGGAGATGATGCCAGCAGAGTGGCCGTTGAGAGGGGATGGTCCTCCTGCCACACCCCCACCGCTGGCACAAAATCTGGGCTCCACTGAGGGAAAAAGTTGGGCCTTTGCAAAGGGAAGCCGTTTACTGCTCCCGGTTCAAAATAAGGCCCAGCCTGAGCCTCAAGACATTAGTGCCTGATTAATGCCTAATCATTTATCTGCGCGACAGCTCACTACCATGTGACACTGTATCCAGGAGACTCTTTCCCGCTGCAGGGATTCCTGCAGCCGGCACACAGGTGCCTCTCAGGATGGATTTGCCCCCAAGCCTGCCCAGGGACCCCTCCAGCAGAGAATCCCGGCTCCCGAAGGGAGCTCAGCACAGCTCTGAAACTTGTATCTTTTCATTCCTGTTCTGCCGAGGGCTCCTCAGCCCGAAACAGTGTCTTTAAATCCCGCCGCTGGACACAACTGCTAGCTAGCAATCCTTACCACCTCAGCCCCGACTGCTCCTGGGGTGGGGGGGGGCATTACATTACACACCGCCACCCCCCCTCGTGAGTAATTGACAGGGCAAGCGCGGCAGCGCAACTGAACCCACGGCCCCCACCCCGGCGGATGACAATTCTGAAGACAGCCGAATTCAACAGTGAGTCTGAACAAAGAAAAGTGCGTTAATTATGGCAGACGTGCGGAGTTCGGAGCCGGGCGGCGCGGCAGTGGGCGCGGGGTCTCGGGCTCCACGCGCCGCGCCCAGTCCCCGGCTCGGCGCCCACCGCTGTTCCCGCCCGGCTGCGCCGTCCCCTGCCCGAAAAGTCGCGACGACTTTGAGAACCACTTTTCCCCCCCGAGTGGCGGCCGCGCTCGCGCACCCCGAACCCGGGGCTGGAGAAACCGAAAGCGGGCGCCGGCGCCACGCTGCCCCGCCCCGGAGCAGCCCCGGCCCTGGGCCAGCGCGCGCGCGGGGTGGGGGTTGTCCCGAGGGGATTCCGGGGGCGTCCCGGGGCCCGCGCCCCCGCCCCCGCTCACTTTTTCGTGCAGTCCAGCAGGATCCCGGCGAAGCTGCGCTCGCCGCAGCTCACGGTGACCAGCAGCGCGCCGTTGACGACCTGCTCCACCCGCACGGGCAGCCGGCAGCCGGCCCGCGGCTCCATGCTCCGCGTCCCGGCCCGGCCCCCGCCCCGCGCCGGGTCAGCCCCGCGCGTGACGCGGCCCGCCGGCCGCCTGACGTCACAAAGCTCCGCTCGGGGCGGCCTCCGCGAGCGGGCCGGGGGCGCCGGGAGGGGCGCGGGGGGCACCCGCGCCCCCAGACGCGCGCCGGGCCGTGCGGCCTCCACACTCGGCGTGGAGACGCACTGCGGAGCCCCACCGAACGGGCAGGATGGGGCAGGATGGGGCAGGGCCGCGCTCCACCCCCGGCGACGCTGGCCGCGAGCGCCCGCGGAGAGGACCTCTGAGAGCCGGAGCCTGGAGAACTGCCCCGGCCCCGGGTCCAAGGACCCCCTCCTCTCCAGCCGGGGGTCCACCCGGGGCGCCTGCCCCTCCCGGCTCCAGGGTGTCTTCCCCTCTCCTCGCCCCGGCCCCCCCACCCCGCCCTGCCCGTGTCCCCGGGTTCCCCGCCTCCGGGTCTGGCGCCCGGGTGGCCACCCGGGCACTGCGGGGAGGAAGTCCCGGCGGCGCGAGCAGGAAGCCCAGCGGGGCCGGGCCGCGGAGACGCGGGGCGCCGAGGGGACACCGGCGGGCCCGCCGCAGCGGCCCAGTCTCGACCTCGCCGCTTGCGGGGGGGCACTTGACTACCCCCGTGGGGCACTTGACGACCCCCCGTGTGCTCGGCGCCTCGCTGGGTGACGACAGGGCGCGCACTCGGCTCCGGGCTACCCGCAGCGGGGTTAGGGAGGGTGATCAGTCCACAAGTCTAGGTCGCGTGACCCCGGGGAGCCGGGGAAACGTTGGGTTCCGTGCGACCCCTGGTGCGGCCGGAAGGGCCAGGGAACCACGCGGCCAGTTCACAATGGAAAGGATTCCCTTCCCCGAGCGAGACTGGGGCTCCCCGGCGCACGCAGCCGGGCCGCTGACGGGGGGAGTGGGAGGTGACAAGCGGACGCCGGACCCCCGCCCGGGCCCCGCTCCCACGCGCCTTCAGCCCAGTACCAGCTCGCGACTTTCCTGAGCACTCGCGCGTCCCGCTCGCGGCTCGGGACCCCGCGGGCCGCCCCCAGGTCACTGTTGCAGTGACCTTGCCCCGAGCGCGTCCCGGCCGGGTCCCCTGAGCCGGGCTCGCTGCGCTCGGCTGGGCACCGGAGACCAGCAGGCGGTCGGTTGTCCTGACTACCCGTCCGCCGCCGCCGGCCGGCCCCGCCCCTCCGAGCCGTCCAGGGCCCGCCCGGCTCGGACCTGCGCCGGGGCCGCCACCCCCGGCGCCGCCGCGGACAGTGGGGCCGCCGCGGCGCCGCTCGGCCTCGCCCTCCGGCGGCCGCGCGGCGCGGGGAGCCGGCTGAGAGGAGCCCAGGCCGAGCCAGGCGCCCGCGGAGACCTCGCAGGGCTCCACCGCCCAGCATCGTACGGGGCTGGGAATCAAGGCCCCATGAGCCAGAGTCCGGCCCCAGGCAGCCCCCGGGGAGGCCTGAGAGCAGAGCGAGCGCCTGTCGCCTGCAAGGCCTGGGTTCCAGCAGACACCCGACCTCCCCAGCGGAGAGAGGGACCCCACCAGGAGGCCTCGGGCACCTGACACCTCTCCAGGGTCAGCCCGGCCGCTCCCTCCCTGTGACTGCCGGACCCCAGGGGGCCTGACTGCTGTCTGCGCCCCAGGCCTCTTGCAGCCTCCTCTCTCCAGAGCTGGGCGGGGCTGACTTTGGAGCAGAAAGGCCAGGCAACAGGGACCCCTGCAGGCACTGGGAGGGGGACTGGCCAGAGGCCGCCCACCCGCTCAGCACAGGCGCCAGCGTGCCGGAGATGCCTGCTGGGCGTCGCCCTTCCTGGGCACTGGGGACACACAGCACCGGGGAGCGGGGATTCGGGTCAGCTCGGAGCTGGTGGGGGCAGTACGCGTGGGCCGTGTCACTGTGTGCACGGGGCGCTGTGTGCAGACGGGGGTGTCCGGAAAGAGGGCCCGGGGCGGCGATGCTTGGGCCAGCAGGCGTCCACCAGAGGGAGAAGGGGCCCCACGAGGCCGCTTGGGCAGCACAAGTCTGGCGGCTTGTTGGCGGGGCTGGAGAGGTGGGTGTGGGAGTGCACAGAAGGGGGCCCTCCAAGACGTGCCGGGGGTGAGGTGAGGAAGGCGGCTTCCGGGGAACCCCCAGGTAGCAGCAGCAGTTTGCGGTGGGCGGACAGATACACCTGGGGACACGCTGGGCTTGCGGGGGCGGGGATGCAGCGGTGGGTGTGTGCTGTGGGCGGGGTTGGGGCCCCGAGGACCACCCTGCAGCTCCCACGGTGCGGGCAGCGGCACCGAGCTGAGAGGGGAGAGCGCTAGGGAGAAGGGCGGCCGCCCTGCCTCCTCTCCGCCTGGGCCCCAACCTGCCCCGTGCCTGCTACTTCTTAAGTGAGCACGGAAGCCACTTTTACAGCCCTTTCTCCCGGAGGGGGGGACGCGAAAGAAGAGTCACCTGGCCGGAGATTTAGTTGCATCTCAAAGGGTGTCTGCTCCGGACCTCACCGGGCAGACCTGCCCACTCCCAGCCCAGCCCCACCCACGTGCTCCCTGCGGGCTTCCCCGCCTCCTTTCTGATTTCTGGAAGGCCCGGGGAACTTCCAGACACCCAGACTAAAATGCAGGTTCCTTCAGAGGGGCCTAATCAGCCCGGGGATCCCGCGTGCCGACCCCCACACGCCGCCGCCTCCTTCCTGAGCTGGTGTTCCCTCCTCCAGGCCCCCTCCGGGGCCAGCCCTGTGCCGGCGGGTCAGCAAGGCTGGCAGATCCTGGAGAGAAGAGCCCCAGACAGGCAGGGCCCCGGCAGTTGCCCACTGAGAGCTGCCCCCCGACTGAGGGAAAACTGGGCCAGGAGCCTCTCCCTAGGTCTCCGGACTTTGGCCCTAAAGCCTTCGTTCCCTGGCTGCAGGCACACAGCCGCTGCGGGGCCTGCCCAGCAGCCAGCCCTTGGCCTGGCCTGCCCGGGGTGCTGGCAGAGTGACCGGGGCTGGCTAGTCTGGCCAGGCAGGCAGGGTGGTGGCATGCAGGGGGACAGGAGGCTGTCCAGCGCCTCACTAGGGTGGACTCGGGTGGCCACGAGCTGGCAGGAGGGCAGCAGAGGTGCTCGAGGCAGTGGCTGCTCAGTGACCCCCGGAGGTCCTGTGCTGGTTCTTGGAGGAGCCCCGGGATTCACCCCGCGGCAGCCTGGCCCTCACTCCCTGACTCCCTGCCGGCACCCCAGTCTCTCAGGGTGACCCGTCCACACCCCAGCTCAGCGTCCCTCCTACTGCCTTCACCCACGGGAGAGCCCGTGAGCCCTGCCCGGCTCCGCAGGAAGTTATTTTGCCTTTGTCACCCTTTGTCTCTCCCATGAGGTGGGAGACTCCCAGAGGCCTCCCTGTGACCGGAAGGAATGCTGTCACCGTCACCAGCCTGTTCTGGGTTTGCCCGGCCAGGTGGCTGGTGTCCTCCTCCCACCCCCTCCCCGGGGCTGCTCCACTTCCTTTCCTGGAGCTCTCCTCGGCGGCCTGGCAGGGGCGTCTCTTGCAGCTCAGGCCAGCTCTCCCAAAGCCAGGTGCTTCTGAGATGGAACCGAGAGTGCCTGGTCACAGGGAAACCGCAGGCCAGAGCCATGGGTCAAAAACCACGGTCTCTCCAGAGCCAGTGCCCAGAGCGCAAGGATGTGAGAGCCGGGGTGGGCCCTGGTGCTCGGCCCAGGCCACCTCATGGCGCGTCTCGGGCCCGGCCATTGCTGGGAGGGAGGAGAGCAGGGCCCGAATGAGGGCGTTGATTTCACTAAGCACCGGGTAATGAGTCTGTAAGAATTCGCTGCTCTCATCCTCCTCCCCATTGCCACTGTCACCACCACCATCACGACCATCATCATCACCAACATCATCACCACCACCACCATGACCGTCACCACCACCACCAGCACAGTTCTCCCCTGTAGCTGGGCCATCGTCCGTGCAGCATCTGCCCCCCACTGGTATTGAGCCTGGGCCAGTGGAGATGCTGAACGGCCCTGGTAGGGGGTCTGGTGCCTCCTAGAGGGCTTTCCCATAACTCCACCCACCCCATAACCTGAGCCCTCCTGTGTCCTTGCCCAAGTGCCAGCTGAGGCCTGGAGGATTCAGTGCCCCAGGTCCCCCTGACCCTAACTCAGCCCAGGGCTGGGGGGCTCAGGGCTGGGGCTGGGGCAGCTCCTTACCCCCAGGGTTTGGAAAGGCCCAGAGTCGCTTCCTACTTGCTTGCCGCCACCCTGCCACCACTCCACCCCCACCCCGGGAAGAAATGGAGGCTGATGGTTGTATGCTGGGGCAGGAGCTTCCCCTCTGAACCCTGTTCTCCTTGTGCCTCAGGCTGCCAGGAGCCCACCATCAGCCGTCCTTGGCCCGAAGAGAACAATGCACTGGGACATGCAGGCTGGAAACACGTGGCAACACACAGCCCTGAGCCCCGTGAGGTCTGCTCCTTCCCTCCTGAGCACTGGGCTCCCGGCCCCATGGGGATGGCACAGACACCGAAGGGGCAGAGGGGGTGACGCACTGCCGGTGCCTGAGGACACACCGCTACCCCCCTTCAGCCCAGCAAGAGGGCCCCCCGCCCCCGCCAACAGGCAAGGCATCCCCGGGCCAGGATGTGTGTCCATGTGGGGTCCGCACCCCACCTCAGGACCACCTGCGGTCACCTGGGACTCCACCTCCACCGACAGGGCCCAGGGCCCATGTCCCAGCCACACCTCTGCGCTACATCCTTCTGAGATGTGGACAGGCCATAGGGGTCACTCCCCTGGGCTGGCTGGTGGCTGGTGCGTGGGGATTGGATGGCGCCGCCGTGGGCTTGACGGTCCACAGGCAGCTTGCAGGAAGGGACGGGGCCGTAGCCACTGACGGGGCCAGACCCTCCTGTCCTGATACTCGTTTTGGGCCCAGGACTCAGGAATCCAAGCTCATGGACCAGGTACCAGTCAGGACGCAGGGGTCTGGTGGGAGTGGGAGGACGCCCTGTGGGGCTGTGGCCGCACCCTGGCCGGCGGCAGGTCTGCTGCTGGGCCCTGCGGGGCTGTGTGCCCAGGCTGCGTCCTGGCCAAGGCGCCACCTGCAGGCGAACATGGCTCACAGCACGAGGCCGCTGGGCCGCTGACTCCCAGAAGGAGGTCCTGAGCAGGGTGCCCACCATTATCGCCTGCGGTCGACGCATCTCCGGGCCCCCGCCCTCGCAGCGCAGGCCCTGCCACCCAGGGTTTCGGCCTTTACCTGGGGGGGGGGGGGGCGCGGCTCTTCCTCCCTCCCCCCTCCCCCCCGCCCAAGGCTGTCTGGCAGGAGGGAGGCCCCAGGAGCACCCATGTGGGCAGCCAGGCATGGCAGGGATGACTTAGCAGTTAAGGAAGGAAAGGACAAAGCAGGAGACGGGACATGGAGTGGAGACGGGTGACCCGTGACGGGGACAGAGGCCGTCCCCCACCCGGACACCCCAATTCCGCCCAGAACAGAGCAGGCCCCCACCCCACATACTCTGAATCCACTGGGGGAGCAGGGCCACCCCCCGCCGGCGGCCCGAGCGCCTTCTGAGCAGGGGTCCAGGTGGGTCTCCCGACCAAGCTCAGAACAAGTGCGGTGAGTGGTCGTGCCGGAATCGGGTCGTGTAGGATGAGGACGTCACCCAACAGCCTGTTGGCGGGAGCAGCAGTGAATAAATAAACAGATGAACGGCTCGAGGAGGGAAAGGGGGACCGAGGGAGGTGGCTTCCGCCCTGGGCTCCCACCTTCAGATGGGGGCTGACCTCCAGGGACAGCGGGCTTTGGGTTCCCCAGGACCTCCCGGGTGAGAAATCGGTGTTGGGGACACCAGGCTGGGACCTGGGGCCTGGTCCAACCCTGCCTCTCTCCAACAAAGAGCCCCAGAGGAGCTGAGAAGGCTGCAGGAGCCCACACCTGAGGCCGGGAAGTGCCGGGAAGCGCAGCGGGGGCGGCAGCAGCTGGTGCAGGAGGGCCTGGACCCAGAGCACCGGCCCCAAAGGTGTGGGCCCCGACCTAACCCGGTCTCAGGGGGCCAGCATCCTAGGATACTGACCGACTCAGGGAGCCCGTGCCAGCGAGACCACCGGAGGAGGGGCCCGAGCCCAGTGCCCTCCACCAGACTTTCAGAGCTGAAAAGTGAACACTCTCCCAGTGGAATTTCTGTCAGTGAGCTCCTGGGGAGGACAGTCACGCTGAGATGCAGAGAATAAACGTGGAAGATATTTCAGGAAGAAATGTCTCTAAGCAGCGAGCATGAAGAAGGAAGTCTCAGTTGGGGACAGAGTCGGGAGAGCTAGCAACAAGGGCTCCGGAGACAGAAGGGGACAGGAGAAGGCGGGCAAGCCTTCCGGGGAGAGAAGCAAACGCCAGTGTTGATCTGGGGAGGCCGGCGCCCGCCAGGCCGGGCGGGGTCCCTGGCTTCCGGGCAGGGCTGGTGATGGGGCCCCCCGTGAAGACGGACAGATGCGGGACCCGTGGACACGGGCTGTGCCTCTGGCGAGTGGAGGCTGGAAGTCTGCTCGGCGCACCAGTGTCCACTCCAGAGGCGGCCCCCACGGCCACTGCCCGCCCAGGGCGGAGGCCGGGCTCGGAGGGGACGTGACCACCTTCCGCACATGAGCAGAGCAGGTGTGAGGCAGGGAGAACCCAACAACCGGGAACCAGAACAGAGACCGCGAGGCAAGGCAGAAACGGCGCAGAGCCACGGGGCCCATCTGGACACCTGGGCGGCTACGTGGACGTCAGCCCAGCTGGGGACGCGGCACTGACAAGCCACGCAGAGGCCCTCTCGCACCGGCCCCTCCTGGGGGGACGCCCACAGGAGCAGAAGGGAGCACGGGGTCTCGGCATAACCGAGGGGCGGGGGGTGTGGTCCGCTGCTCGGTGAGTTTGGGCGGCCCTGCGATTGAGTCCACGCAGGGCACACGGAGGAAGCATGCTGTGCTGGTTCACGGCCCAAGCCTCGGCAAGGCCTGGGGACCCCTGCTCTGCACCTGCCGGGCCCTGGGCGGCCGTGGGAGAGGGCAGAGCACCTGCCACAGAGGCCACGCGGAGGTGCCGCAGGCAGCGGAGGGCACAGACCACAGTGGGGAGAGAACCAGCCCACAGAGCCCGGCAGCCCAGGCCAAGAGCGACCACATGCTTGCTATTCAACAGGCTGCGAGCCGGCCCCGCGCTGCTGGCGGCTGGTGGCCTCTGTGATCTCTGCCTTGGGACTAGCAGAGCCCCTAGTCCCATCCGGAAGTCAAACTCCCCTCATTCCAACCTTTTAAAAACATCCCTCTGCTCTAAGAATGAATCTTAGAAACAGTGTATGGGTAAAAGTCAAAGATTGTTGAATTGTGTATTTTTTTAAAAAGCCAATAGAACAATTTAGTATTAGCAAGTTCAACGTGACGGCTGATACACTTGATTTTATTCCTTCCATCTTTATATTTGTTTGTTTTGCTGGTTTGCTATTCACTCCGTTTTTCACCCCGTTCATCTGAAGTTCCCTGTACTCTGCATTCTGTTAGGAGTTACGATCCTTTTACCTTCTCTGTTAATTTTGGAAAATTAGACGTGTATTTTCCTCCCTGCATCCCCTGACCTTGCATGTTTCCTTCCCTTCCCTCTCCGCTGCCCCGGGTAAAATTTTAAAAATATTTAAAATTTTTTAAAAATTTGCTTACTTTATCAGAGAACAGCAAAGGAAGAATAAAAGAACAAAAACATGAGACTCATAAAACAAATAGCAAAATGGGAGACTTAAAATCAACCATATGAATGTAAGGGGACTAAACCCTCTAATTAAAAGACAAAGATTGTCAGGCTAGAGAGGAAGGAAGACCCAAGTATATGATATTTACATAAGACGTACTTTACACATAAAAACACAGAAAGATTGAAGTAAAAGGATGGAAGACGTATTGGTAAACGCTAACCGGAACAGTGGTGGTATGCCTATGTTAACATCAGACAAAATAGACCTTAAAGGCAAGAAGTATGGAACAAGAGATAAAGAGAAATATTTCCTATTGACAGAAAGGTTAATTCAACAGGAAGACACAACAACCCTAAATGTGTAGGCATCTAATAACATAGTTCAGAACCACATACAGCAGCAGCTGACACGGCTAAAGGGAGACATACGTGAGGCCACAACCGTGGCTGGAAATGGTATCCAGCTGACAGGACAAGATGAACCAACCTGGAGGATGCGGGAGATCTGAGCAACACCGTCAATCCGCCTGATGGACACACAGCGCTACATCCAACAGCGCTACATCCAAGTAGATTCTCCTCCAGTCGCACGGAACATTTCCCAGAGGAAGTCGTGCGGCAGCCGTGAAGCAGGTCTTCACACATTTCCCAGGACCGGACTCCCAGGGAACCAGACGCCCAGCCCTGTGAGCCTTCCGGCAGCGCGGCCCGACCCATGGGCCCGACTGAGCCAGAAGTGCCGGCTGAGCCGCTCCCTCTACCCTGACGCTCACAAGCTGGGAGAGACAACAAACACTTATTATTATTACGCCATGTTAATATAGTCATATATAATAATACATAATATAATTATTTATAATTCTTTATTGCTATTTATCTACTCCTCCAGCTGCTTTGTTCTGGGGTAACTTGTTAACGCAGCAACAGGTAACTAACACACCTTCTAGCTTCTTGAGTTGGGAGCCCAGGGTACGGATTTTACCTGTCTCTTCCTTTGTGGCATATGCATTTGAAAGTGGTGAAGTTCCCTCTAAGCACTGATTAAACCCAAAGAAAACAGAAAAGAAGGGGAAGAACAGGAATCAATGATACAGAAAACACAACAGACACTCAACAAAGCCAACCGTGGTTGTTCGAAAAGATTAACAGAAGTGACGAATCCCGAGCAAGATTAAGGAAAACGGGGCAACGTCAGTAACGAGGAAGGGGACATTGTTACAGGTCCAAAGTGACTGAGAAAATATGAGGATATTATGAAGAAGTTTATGCTGATAAACCTGACGACTTGGATGAAATGGAAAAACTCACTAAAAAACATGTCTACCAAAGAAGTTGACACAAAAAGAAACAGAAAATCTGAATTATCCTACATCTGTTAAAGAAATCGAATCAAAGGTCTTTTCAAGATCAAGCCCTTATTTCACATGTAATCAGACGTTCGGCACAAGAGACTCAGTCAGGCCGACACTGGGTGAGAGCCCGGGGGCCTGGGACGGGCCGGCGGTGCTGCAGGGCCAGGGGAGGGGCAGCGCCCAGGGAGGGGAGCAGCGCCGCCGGGCGGGAGGAGGGCACTCCTGCCTCCCCAGCAAAGACGGCCCCACGGACCTCGGGCCCCACTGTAGTCAGTCGTGAAAGCTTGATCCCCGCTGTGAGCAGGGTCGATGGGCACAGGTGCGGACACCACGTTCTGCCAGCTGACGGGCTGCAAACGGACGCCACGCGGCGGTCACCGTGTTCTCCTCTTAATGCAGCTCAGACCTCCTGCAGCCTCAGAATAGGCAGCGCAGATGGGGACCCGTAAACCTTACGCCCCGCACAGGGGCGACCCCTGGGGAGGCAGCGAGCTGCCGGCCTGTTTTCCAGGTGAGAAGATGCTCAGCCTGTACCACTGATACTCTGTCATTAGCATCTGTAAACGTTTGCAGCTTCTTAATAGTTCGTGTTAAAAAATATATTCTGAGGCTGCAACGATGTCGGGCCGAGCGGAAGGCTTCCATGGACAGCTGTACATTGATGGTTTCTGTTCAAGGTCGACCTCAGTTCTAGTTTCATTACTTCATCCTGCAGCCTCCTGGCCTTGGGGAAGGGGTCAGGTTAGCCTGGCCACGGGGCTGGGGTTGGCGCCGGGTGATGGGCGGGACCTGTCCCCTGGGCCCAGAGCCGCCCTCCCAAGGGGGAGCCCCCCCAGCACGCCTCACCCCCTCTGCTCACCCCGACCCATCAGCTGGGCCAGAAGACGGTGAGATGGAGAACGCAGGGGACCAGGTGGCCAGAGCAAAAGGAGTGGGCCCTCCCGCCAGTCTGAGGGCAGGTGTGTCTGCGTGGGGGCTCCCCACCCTCCCAGGGGGGCCGTGTCCTCCGCACTCCCCTCCCTCCCCTCGCCGCCCCCTCAGCTCTGTCTCCCTGGGGCATAGCCTGGACCCCCACCTCCAGCCCAGGCCCCCCTGAGACCCCTAGGCCGCCTCGTCCCCTAAGATGGATCTACCACAGTCTTGGGTTAAAGTAACATCCAGAGCTTGTGTTGGGTCGTGAGGCCCAGAGCTTGTGTCGTGCGGCGCAGGGAAACATCTGCAGCTTGTCCACTGAGTACCCACTGCTTCCGGTTTCCTTCCTGCAGAGATGTGTACTCTTTGTGAGCTGACTGCTCCTTTAAAAACATCCACTTAGTTGCTCCTTTAAAAACATCCACTTAGCTCCTCAGGCCCGTCCTGTCCTGGGGTCATCCAAGCAGCCTGGCTCCCCTGCAGACCCTTGGGCCGGGCTCCCCCTCCGGGGTCTCTTCCCCGTCTTGGGAGGACACGCCCGCTCTTCCAGCTCCAGAGGGAAGGGAAGGGACGTCCCCGAGTCCCCGTGTGGCGCCTGGCCCAGCCTCTGCATGTGCCCTGTCCCTCCCTGGGGGCTTCAGGACCTCAGCGCCTGTTTGGGATGGTCTGGGCCCGTGGCCGCCTGGCAGCCTGGAAACAGCCTGCTTCCGGAACCTCCCTGGGTTTTCCCGTGAGTTTCCAGAGCATCTCGGAGGTCAGGCCTCTCCGGTTGACCCTAGGGTCTGACTCATCTCTGCTTTCCATCCCTCCTTTTGTCTTTGTTCCACTTCCTGGGGGATTTGCTCTACCTCATCTGTTGATTTAGGCTTTATAATTTTTAGGGATTTTGGCTGTACTTCTCACTTAACTCCGAGTTCTCAGCTACCTGAGTGCCCACTTTGTAACAGCTTGTTTCCATCGCTGCCCAGAGGACTTCAATTCGTCCGCACGCTTCCAGTCGGCGGTTTTGGTCCCTCCCTCGAGCGCCCAGCGTCCCGGCTCCCATCCGCTCAAGGAGTAGGCGCTGAAACGCTGTACCCACTGGGACGCGGCCCTGCTGGTCAGTCAGGACGGGGGCAGGGGGGCCCACGAGCCAGGGCTCTGAGGGCATTTGTCTTCGCCAGTTTTCTTCAGGGGCTCCTTCCCGCTCTCAACACGGGGAGCAGGCTCCCGGCCTGATCCTCGTGGCTCTCACGCTCAGGAAGGCATCGCATGGCGCCTTCCTTCCGCAGGAGGACCCATGGGCCCGGACCTTCTTGTTCAATCTCTAAGAGTCCACCCCCCGCACGTCCTGCTGGTTGGGCAGGGGAGCTGAGTAGGGTGCTGAGGGCGCTGCGGACCTTCCACCCTCAGCCTCTCCAGTCCTGAGTCTGTGGGCCCCATGGAACCAGCCATCTCGCTTCCTGCCAGCCTCCCTCTCAGAGGCCCTCATGTCACACCAGCAGGTGGCTTTCTTCCTCCAGAACCAAGCTGGCCTGTGAATGGTTAGGTTACAGGCTCAGCGGCTGGAACAAAGGCCCAGATGGGGAGGCTGAACCAGGTGCGGCAGTTTATCTGAGGGCCGCTGTCAGCGTGGGGACGTTACTCTGCCCCTCACTCCACACTCTTCAACCTCAGGGTCTGGGATGGCTGCCCCAGCTCCCACCATCGCCTGTGCATTCCAGCAGGGGGAGGGGAGGACAAGCTCGGGAAGCTCATACACACGTCTACGTCTATTCCTGTCCTGCTGGCCGGATCGTAGTCACAGGCCATCGCATACACTGCAAGGGGTGTTGGGAAACGTGGCCTCTAGTGGGCGGCCCGTGCTCTGTTCGTGATTATGGGAGGAGCTGGCCTCTTCTCTCCCTTTCCTTTGTGCTCAAGAGCTGCATCGCTTTGCTCCTCTCCTGTTGTCTGGTGGGGCCGCAGGGCAGACTGGAGGCTAACACACGAGAAAAGGGGCCACGGGCACCTGGAGGGAGAGCCTGCCAGGCATCAGCTGGCCCTCTCACCAGACGCAGACATCTTGGCCTTCCAACCTGATGCGAGCTCCTGGCCAAGGGGCCCACCTTTTCCCAGCGGTGGTGCATCAAACGCTGTCGAGACTGTCTTGTGAACCGTGTGCGTGGCTCTCGGGCACCCACACTTCACCCAGGACTTTATTTCTGTAGTTTTCATCCCCCGCCAGAGGGGACATTTACTACAGCTGATGAGCCCAGGCTGACACGTCACCACCCAAGCCCACAGTTGGCCTGAGGCTTCACTCCTAGTGTTGTACATTCCGTGGGTTTGCACAAATGTGCAATGACACGTATCCATCCTCACAGTGTCATGCAGAGCAGTCTCACTGCCCTAAGCATCCTCTGTGCTCCCCCTGTTCATCCCTCCCTACCCCCAAACCCTGGCAACCACTGGTCTCTTTACTGTCTCCATAGTTCTGCCTTTCCCAGAATGTCATAGAGTTGGAATCATACAGTAGGCAGCGTTTTCAGATGGGCTTCTTTCATTTTGTAATAAGCATTTAAAGTGTTTCCCTGTCTTTCATGGCCTCTTAGCTCATTTTGTACACTGAATAATATTCCAGTGTCTGGATGGACCACAGTTCATTAATCCATTCACCTACGGAAGGACATCTTGGTTGTTTCCAAGTTTTGGCCGTTATGAATAAAGCTGCTACGAACATTTGTGTTCAGGTTTCTGTGTGGACATAAGTTTTCAACTCCTGTGGGTAAATACTAAGGAGCACAACTGCTGGACTGTATGATAAGAGGATACTTAATTTTGTAAGAAACTGTCACGCTGTCTCCAAGGTGGCTGCACCACTCTGTGTTCCCACTGGTGGTGAGTGAGAGTCCCTGCCACTCCTCAGCCCATGGGCAGCTGGTGTTGTCCGTGTCTGCATCACAGCCATTCTAACAGGTGTGCAGTGCTAGCTCCTTGTTGCTTTAAATTGCATTTCCTAATGAAGTACTTTGTTCAGCATTTTTTCATAAGCACACTTAACATCTATATATCTTCTCCGGCAAGGTGTCTGTTCAGATCTGTGGCCCATTATTTAATAGGGTTGTTTGCTTTCTTATTGTTGAGTCTTTAAGAGTTCTTTGCATATTTTGGACAATAGTGGTTTATCAGATATGTCTCTCGCAACTATTTCCTCCAAGTCTGTGGCTGTCTTATTCTTGACAGTGTCCTGCACAGAACAGAATTTTTAAAAGTTTAAATTTTAATGAAGCCAAACTTAACCATTTTTTTCTTTCACGCCTTGACATTCTATGTAAAAAGGCGTCACCAACTCAAGGTCATCTAGGTTTTCTCCTATGTTGTCTTCTAGGAGCTTTATATTTTTGCATTTTACATTTAGGTCTGTGACCCATTTTTTTTACAGCTTTATTGAGGTATATTTTATATACAAAAACTGTACATAGTCAATGTACACAGTCTGGTAAGAGTGATCCACTTTTAGTTAATATTTGTGAAGGGTATAAGGGTATAAGGTCTGTGCCTAGATTCATTTTTCTGCATGTGGATGTCCGGGTGGCCCAGCACCAGCTGTTGAAAACACTCTCTTTGCTCTGTTTTATTACCTTTGCTCATGTGTCAAAGATCAGTTGACTGTATTTGTGTGGGTCCATTTCTGGGCTCTGTCTTCTGTGCCACTGATCTATTCGTCTCTTCTTTCACCAACACCACACCGTCTTGATTGCTGTAACTTTATAGAAAGTCTCGACGTCGGGTAGTGTCAGTTCTCCGACTTTGTTCTTCTTCAGTGCTGTGTTGGCTCTTCTGGGTCTTTTGCCTCCACATAACCTTTAGAATCAGTTGGTCAATATCCACAGAATAGCTTGCTGGGATTTTTGAATGAGCTTGTGTTGAATCTATGGATCAAGTTGGGAAGAACGTGACAATACTGAGTCTTCCTATCCATGAACATGGACCATCTCTCCATTTATTTATTCTTTAGTTTCCTTCATCAGAGTTTTGTAGTTTTCCTCATATAGATTTTGTGCACATTTTGTTAGATTTATACCTAGCACCATTTTTGGGGTGCTAATATAAATGGTATTGTGTTTTTAATTTCAAATTCCACTTGTTCATTGCTGGTATATGGTAAGCGATGGACTTTTATATATTAACCTTGTATCCTGCAACCTTGTTATCATTGTTTACTAGTTCCAGGAATTTTTGGGGTCAATTCTTTGGGACTTTCTACACAGACAATCATGCCACCTAAGAACAACGATGCTGAGGAGAAACAGTGAGAAGGGACACCCCTGCCATGTTACTGACCTTGGGGGAAAGCGTCTAGTTTCTCACCATTAAGTATGATGTTAGTGCAGAGTCTCTGTGGATGTCCTTTAACAAGTTGAGGAAGCTCCCCTCTAGTCCCAGTTTGCTGAGAGTTTTTATCATGAACGGGTGTTAGGTTTTGTCAAATGCTTTTTTTTTTTTTTTTTTTTTGCAGCTACTGACAGAATCATATGATTTTTCTTCTTTAGCCTGTGGATGTGACGCATCACGTAAACTGGCTTTCAGGTGCTGAGCCAGCCTTGCATGTCTGGGATACATTCCACTTGGTCGCTCGTAATCTTTTTACACGTTGTGGAATTTGACTTGCTCATATTTTGGTGAGGGTTTTTGCATCTTTGTTCATGAGAGAGACTGGTCTGTAGTTTTCCTTTCATGTAATGCCCTTGCTTTTGGTACTGGGGCGATGCTGGCTTCATAGGGTGAGTTACAAAGTATTCCCTCTGCTTCTAGCCTCTGGAAGGGAGTTGATACAAGTTCTTCCTTAAATGTTTGGTAGACTTCACCGGTGAACCCACTGGAAAACTTATTAATTATTGATTCAATTTCGTTAATATGTATCAGTCTATTCAGATTGTTTCTTCTCCTGTTGAGTTTTGGCTGATGGTGTCTTTCAAGGAATTGACTCATTTCATATAGGTTATGAAATCTGTGAGCATAGAGTTGTTCCCAACACCAAACAGACTTTTGAGTCTGTAATCTGAAGCAGTGTGATGAGACACAGCTGTTCAGAAGCCCTAAGAGGTAGGGTTTGGGGTGTCCAAGAATGAGGTTACTCCCGTCAATGATAGATTTGGAGAGAATAAAGGTTCCTGTGAAGGCAGGGCCGGGAGGAAAGGGGCAGAGTCTGAGCAGGGTGGGGTCTCTACGAAGCGCCCCAGCCCCTGCCTGTGTTCCTTCCCCCCACCTCATCCCTGTGGGCCCCAAGAGAGGGCACAATAGTGATAGAGCCCTTGGCGGGCGGTGGGGACAATGCTGCTAGCCCCGGGGCAGTAGACCCAGGAGAGGGGCTCCGGGCCACTGCGCCGGGGTGAGACACACGGCCCAGAACAGGCCCACGAGCTGGGGCCTGGGTGCTGGGAGGACAGGCAGGTGCTCCTGCGGCTGGGAGAGTGAGTGCCCGCGGGCAGCGGGGGCAGCTGATGGGGATGCGCGGAGGCCCGGGTGCTCGCAGGAAGGGCGGGGTGGGGGGGCTGGGCTGACTACGCGCTGGGCAGGGTAGGAAGGTGTCTCCTCCATCTCTGCGTCACCCTCGTAACGGCGGACACTCCAGACACGCAGTTGGTGCTTATCTACGTCTGTGGGATGGATGGATGGATGGACTGATGCTGGTGGCAAACTTCCTGCCACACAGACGTGGGCGTGTCGGGAGGACCACAGCCGCGGGTCCGTCCAGTGGTGCCGGCACCCGGGGGTGCACGCTTGCGGGAATGTTTCCTTATCCTCTGACCACCCGTGATGCTGGGAAGACTCCACAAGTTTAGAGAGCGTGTGGTTCCCTTCGAGTTTTAATCAAATCTTATTTTCAAGTCGAGCTGACAAATACTTGACAAATACAATTCCCAAGCCCTGCGTGGCCCTAGCTGACAAATACAATTCCCAAGCCCTGCGTGGCCCTAGCTGACAAATACAATTCCCAAGCCCTGCGTGGCCCCCTCCCTGTCTCCTCGAGAGGCGCCAACGCTCGGAACCTGCGGCTTCGTTCCTGCAATTGCTGGATGTGCTGTTTCAGCGTTTCCTCTAAATTCTCCTCTCGGAAGGCGCTGGGGAAACAAAGGGCAACGAGGAAAGGACTCTACCTGAACAGGGAGGGAGAATTTCCCCTTTCTCCTTCTGGCCAAAACAGCAGTCCTGGGGCTGGTCAGCCGGCCCCCGTTGGGCACCAGCCCACAGACAGACAGGCTGCCTTTACCGCCCCCTCCTGCACTCACAGCTGCTGAACCAGCTCACGAAAGGTGTTGCACACCGAGGACACTGCATGCTCTGCACGCGAAGGAGAAGGTGTGTCTTTGTTTTCATATGAAACACACAGCTTTAATAAACCCTCAAAGAGAGGAACAGAGCACGGCATCAAGTAGGATTTTAGACACGTCTGCTCAGTATGGCCCAGAGCCCTCCCGCGGGACGTCGGGCGCTCAGTGGGAAGGGCGGCAGAGCCTGGTGTGTCCCCGGCCGGGCCTCCCGAGACCCCGCCCCACCAGCACAGCGGCCTCCTGAGCCCTGCAGGACAGATGCTGGGTGAAGGGCCTGCCCGCCCAGCATCTCAGAGCCCAGCTCTCAGGAAATCCTGCCCACGGCGCAGGGGCGTCCATGTAGATGTTGTCTGCTATGGCTTGCTGAGGGCCCACGGGGGCGACGGAGGTTCCCCAGAGGACATGAGAACACATCCCAACCCACGTGGCTGGGTTAGCCCCAGGCGCAGACCTGCGACGTTTCCCCGATTTCCAGGGGTGAGGGAGGAGGAATGAGCCCTCTGCCGTCCACAGGTCACAGCATGATGACCTTCCCCCAGGCCCTCAGACCAGAGCTGGTGCCCGTGGTGGGAGCAGTGCCAGGGCCCAGGGCAGGCAGGTCCCCCCACCCCGAGCCCCCAATTCACTTCAGCTCTGGCCTCTGAGCCCATGGAGGTGCCTCCCCGCGGTGGGCCTGGTGCGGACCAGGGCGGCGGGAAGGCGGGAAGGCGGGGAGGGTGGGCAGCGTGGAGCCCACTCGGTCATTCCTGGTGCGGACTCTGGGTCGGCAAGGGGCCGAGGGCACAGCGCCTGGCGTCGGGGCAGTGTCAGCACAGGAGGACGAGGGCTCTCCAGGACCCTAAGCAGCCGCTGTCCCGGGGGCGGGGGGGCGGGAAGGGCGGCGATCTAGGGGTCGAGTGGACACTGTGGGAGTGAGAGCTGAAAAGTGGTGGCATCGCGGCTCTCCTGCTTTTTGTCCCTGAGTGTACCTGGACCTGCAGGAGGGGCCCAGGGCACGCCAGGGGTGAGGTGTGGGGAGCGGAAGAGATGCATCTGCAGGGGGAGGTCGGAGGGGGCCGCGACTTGCTTGCAATGATTTCCTGACTTGCTTGCAATGATTTCTCTTTGCTTTGTCTCAGTTTCCCAGGCGAATGCATCGGTATTTTCTCATTACCTATCAGGTCAGCGGCAAAGGGAATCTTGGACGCCACCTGGAAACGCAGCGAGAGGGTTTCAGGAATCCGGGAATACATAGCAGCTAACACCAAGGCAGCTTCGGGTGCAGTGCACTCATGCCCCACATGCTGGGGTCCCCAACCCTTGGCCTGGGCTGGCCGGCGGTGCAGGGTGAGGCCAGAGCGCAGGACACAGGGCAGGTGGATGGCTCCTCAGTGGCCCGGGGGTGCCAGCGCAACAGACGGAAACACACTCTCGTACAGCCCTGTGTTAAATCACTAAGTCAAGCTAACACACGAGGTCTCACACCTGACTAATAAAGTGGGGAAAGTAGAAAACGCCTCGCTGTCGGAAAACCTGAATTATAGATTCACCAGCTTGGATCAATGACACGACAAACTGACACAAAGAAACTGAAAACGTGCAAGAAGTAACTCAGTGCTGGCTTTTCTGCTACAGAAAGACCGCTGTGACTCCGAGTGCGAAGGAGGGCCTCCTGCATGTGTGCGGGCGCGGCTGGAGCTTAGGTGCGTCCCGCTAGCTAGCCCCCTACCCCCATGCCCGGCGCCCACGGCCAGGCAAGTTCCGATGCTCTCAGGGGCCCTGCGAGCTCCAGATGGCTACCGTCCAGCGCCTCCTGCAGGATATGCTTCCTCTGCTCTCCCCAGCAGCCCCCGCGGGGTTTACTGGGTGGAGGGGCCACGTCCAGGGACAGAGGAAGACAGGGCAGTTCTGTCGTGGTTCTGGAAACTCTCCGTAAGAATTCACAGGCCACCTCAATTTATTTTGAAAACAACAAATTCCTTAAAACTTGTAGGTTGCAGCATTACACAAACTACGTTGAAATAGCGCTACAAATGCTAACGCATTCCTCATTTCTAGGCCCGCGGACGTCACACCTGGATTTCTGGTCAGCTGGACCTGGTGTGTCTCATCTGGATTTGCTCACCCACCTCTTCGAAGCGGCCCCCCGTCTCCCGCCCGACCCCCCTTTCCCTGCTTCTCTATCCACCAGGTCTGCCTTTCCACAACCTTCCTTTCCCCTCCTCCCTCCTTGGGCCACGACTGGATGTCTGGTTGGAGCCCTCCTGTGCCCTGACTTCCTCGGCTCCCATGCCAGGCCCCGTGCTGCCGAGGGTGCCCGACACCCTGCTGCTGGGGGTATGTCCTCACTGCTCTGCTGGGGTGCCCGGGGCTTCCTGAGGACCTGTGACCTCTGCCACGCCCCACCCCAGCCATCCCGTGGCAGCCTCGTCCTGCCCGGGGCCCTGGTGCCATCCTGCCTTCAGCGCCAGAAACCGGGGGCCCTGCGCCCACGTAACAAGGACGTGAGTGGAAACACACCAGGGCCCTCGACCAGAGCTGCCCGCTGCTGCCCCCGCCCCCGAATGGACCAGTCTGAGAACCAGACCGAGCCTGCGCTCCTCAGGAAGCTTTAGACCTGTGCTTGCATGTCTGTCTGTGGGTCAGGGCAGCACAGCTGCTGTGGGGACAGGGCGCGTGCGGGTCCTGGGGAGGCGAGGGGGATCAGGGCAGGGCTTATCTGCCCGGTCACCTCTAAGCGGGTTACCAGGGCGGGACCTGTCTGCCTGCGTCGTCAGCTCCACCCCAGCACCTGTCTGACTCTTAGAAGGACCTAGCGCTAGGGAAGGCTGGGAGAGAGGAAGGAGGATGGAGGGTGGTGGATGGGCGGGGGAGGGGAGCAGAAACCACGTCCGACCTTTCCTCTGCTCTGCTCCCCCCGTTGCTGCCAGGCTGCAGACGCAGAACTGAAACTATCTGCTGGCTGCCTGGGAGCCGGCACACACACTGTCATTAATCAGGCGTCTCCTCAACAGTGTTCCAACGCAGGGAAAAGAACTAGT
The DNA here is from genome assembly GCA_036417435.1 of Inia geoffrensis. NCBI lineage: Eukaryota > Metazoa > Chordata > Mammalia > Artiodactyla > Iniidae > Inia > Inia geoffrensis. The sequence goes on along the minus strand of CM070914.1, from coordinate 87,913,028 downwards.
GCTAAAGCCACTAGGTATACTTCTTAAAAGTCAGACATTTATCTTTAAAACCTTTAAAAGTATATGATTTGGACTGAAACCCCAGCCATATTTTACTGTTATCACAAAGTACAGAGGAGGGAGGGCCTTGCACCCTGCGGAGCAGGCGAGGAGGATGGTGCCATGTTAGTGGCTCGACCCCAAGTTTTTTGTTTTGTTTTACTTTTTGGCCGTGCTCTGCGGCATGTGGGACCTTAGTTCCCTGACCAGGGATAGAACCCGGGCCCCCTATCCTGGAAGTGCAGAGTCTAAACCACTGGACGGCCAGGGAAGTCCCTTGACTCCGAGTTGTATATGTTGAGTGTCAAGCAGACGAGGAATATTCTTCAGGCCAATGAAATGGATTCAGAGGTCACTGGCACAGCTGCCGGGTTTAGAGGATCGTGAAAAATGAAAATGCAAGGCTTTTTAAAAAGTGGATGATGAGTCAGGAGGCTCAGGGCCCCTGCCCACGCGGGAGGAATCTTCCCTTCCCTTCCTGCTTTCAGGCTCCGGGGGGCAGGACGTGGGCGACCCCACAGAGCACACGGGTGCAGCCAGAACGCGGGAGGGCCTGGCGCGGCTGCAGGATAGAGGATGCGGTGGGCATGCAGACAATGCTGAAATCCACAAACCCACGTCTTCGTACAGACAGGCCTGTGATCTGACTGCTTTATTTCTGTGAGGCGGGACACCAGAAGTCTTCCAAGAAATCAGTCTTTTTAACTCTACTAGACATTTCCAAGCAGCTGACGCCCTGGCAGTAGCCGTGGCCGGGAGCCTGCTGCCCGAGGCCTCTGCTCTGCCGGCTGCTTCCGAGCCGTGCTGGCGGGTGTTTACACCTGGAGCTCCGAGCAGCCGGGCTTCTTTTCTGAATTTACCGCCACTGGGGCTTCCTCACCTGTGAACTGCCTGTCCTACACTTTGCCCGTTTCTCTACTGCATTCTTTAATTTAAAAAATCTACTTGTGGTTTTTCTTTATATTTTAGATATTAATCTTTTGTTACAAACATATGTCACAAATATTTCCCCCTATCTTTTGACTTTAATTATAGTATTTTAGGCCATATAAAATATTTGTTTTATGAAGTAAAAATTTCCTGCTGTGAGTTTCAGAGCTTCTAAATTTCCTAACTTACGGGATGTTGTGCCACTCCAGGTTACACAGACATTTGTCAATTTCCACGCTGTATAACATAGTGACCACCTTTCTCTGTAAAATATACAAAACTACACACAACGGGATAAACTGCTTCTTGCACAGTATCACTGAAGTCGTTTCTAGCTGGAGTGACCCACATACAAAAGACAGTTCGCGCCGGCAACGCCGCGCCCATGGGCACTGCAGTCACGTGACAGGAGCAACTCTCGCATTTGTGGATGGACAGACGGAGAAGACGTGCCCGTCCACACGATGGAATATCATTCAGCCTTTAAAAGGAAGGAAATTTTGACACAGGCTACGATACAGATGAACCTTGAAGACGTTATGCTCAGTGAAATGGGCCAGTCACAAAGGGACAAATGCCGTGTGATTCCACTCACAGGAGGTCCCCACAGGAGCCAAATACAGAGACAGAAAGTAGAGGGCGGGGCTGGGGGCCGGGGGAAGCGGGGTGAGGACTTGGTGTTTAACGGGGACAGAGTTTCCGTTTGGGAAGACGAGAAAGTTCTGGTGACAGATGTGGTGACGGTTACACAGTGGAAATGTCCTAAATGCCTCTGAACTGTACATTTAACGACGGTCAAGATGGTACGTTTTATCATATGTTACGCGTATGTAAGCCCGAGTGACCTGCAGTGGCTCCCCATCCGACAGCCACCATGGTCATAATGATGCTTAAATACAACCCTGGAGGGGGGAGGGGGGAGAAGGCGCACCAGTCTGCCTGGAGCTCCAGCTGCCCCGGGGGCCCGTGGTCTCTGGGGGTCATCTTAACAATCCTCTCTGTGGTCTGGGGGGAGAGGAGGTGCCCTCGCTGCCATGAAGAGGCTGAGGGGGCCTGGGCAGAGGGGAAATCGCCCTTCCGCTGCAGGGGAAATCGCCCTTCCGCTGCAGTAGCACAACAGGCGTGTGGCCTGGACTGGGGACCGAGTCCAGCCTGGGAGCCCTGAGCCCGCCATCGTGAGCCCCTTCTGTCCACCCCTGATCAGCACCCAGCGGCTGGGGACCAGGCAGAGGGACAGGAGACCAGCATGATGGCGCGTGGCCAGCCCCAGAAGCCAGGGCCGGGCTGCCTAGGGGTCTGGTGGGACGGGGGCACCTGCATAGTCCGGCCAGCGGGTGTCTGGAGCCCAGGAGCCCGTGCAGGTCGAGGCAGACGTTCATGTCCCACCCCCGCTCTGAAGACACACAGACGGGGGCCCAGCAGGTAAGGGCAGAGGAAACAGCATGCAAAGGCACCGGACAGAGAGGAGGGACAGCAGGGAGGCTCCGGGCCCTGGCGGGGGTGGGGTCGGGGTGACTTGTTATGCCGGGCTCACAAGCAGGGGTGAGGGGCTGCCGTGATCAGAGCGGGAGCAGAGCGAGGAGAGGCCTGGACATCAGGACAGAGCCGCCTCGGAGAGCTCGAGCACAGAGAGGACCGGACAGGCCACGGGACGGCCCTCCAGGCGAAGACAGACAGCCTCTCACCGGACCTGGGAACAAGGAGGTCAGGGGAGTCCCCAGGAGGGCATGAGCACAGCTCCCCCAGAGGAGGGCGAGGGGCAGTGACGCTCCCTCCACGTGGCCAGCCGGCCTGAAGCCCACGCAGGAGGAGTGCGGGGAGGCTGTTGGGGGGGGGTGCGGCTGGGGTCCGAGTGCCACAGGGGAGCTCCCGGGAGGCCGGGAGTGGGCACCGGGGCTGCAGAGGAGTGGCTGGTGGAGGCCAGGGAGCAGGGAGGACGAGCCCGGGCCAGCGCGGGGTGCTGGGAGGTCCACTGGTGGCCTGCTTTCTGCGGGGAGGTCGCTGCTGGCTGAGTGGCAGAGGCCGATGAGCGGTCAGGCTTTGCAGAGCAGGCAGCCTCCTTCACCCGTGAGCCTGGACGCTGGCAGCCGCGCCACCCCTCAGGGCTCAATGGGCTGCCCCCCGCAGGCGTACCAGGTTCCTCCGTGGGGTCGGGAGGTGGCTGAGCCCCTCCCTCCTCCTCTGCATCCTCCTGAGCCAGCACCTTCCACTCCTGCAGTGCTCGCCTGTCTCTGGAGGACACAGTGGAACGCGGATGTTGTCGTTAAAAGCAGCTTCGTGTGCAGCTTACAAAGAGTTCTTTTAAGATTTTCTTTGATGTGGTCTAAAAACAGATCATTTTTAAAGTCTTTACTAAATTTGTTACAATATTGCTTCCGTTTCATGTTTTGGTTTTTTGGCCGCGAGGCATGTGGGATCTTAGCTCCCTGACCAGGGATCGAACCCACACCCCCTGCACTGGAAGGTGAAGTCTTTACCACTGGACCTCCAGGGCGGTCCCTACAAGGATTTCTACTGTCACTTTTTTTTTTTTTTTTTTTTTTTTTTTTTTTTTTTTGCGGTATGCGGGCCTCTTACTGTTGTGGCCTCTCCCGTTGCGGAGCACAGGCTCCGGACGCGCAGGCTCAGCGGCCATGGCTCACGGGCCCAGCCGCTCCGCGGCATATGGGATCTTCCCGGACCGGGACACGAACCTGTGTCCCCTGCATTGGCAGGCGGACTCTCAACCACTGCGCCACCAGGGAAGCCCATCTACTGTGACTTTTAAAGCTTCACACAAAAGTCCTTCACTCCTGGTCCCGTGGCCGGACACACGGGCATCCTGGGGGCTCCGAAACGCACGTCTGGGCAGAGCTCCCTGGGCGGGGACAAGCCAGGCCCCGCCCAGCCCCGCCCAGCGAGGCACCAGGACACTGTTCAGGGAAGGCCGGTCGGGGCCGCTTCAGGCATTCACTGGTCTGCACGTGGCCCAGGGGATGCCGACCGGTCCACTTCCTCTCAGACGCCCGAGCCTCACCTAAGAGCGTGAGCCCTGTCTCTCCAGCCCCGTCACCCGCGGTGTCACTGTGCTGTTGGCTGCGGCTCGCCCGCTGCACTGCGAACCGCCCACGGCAACGCCCAGGGGACTCGCTGCCCACGCGGGCACAGAGGCACCGCAACGCTGTGGAGCCTCTGAGCTGAACAGAACCCACCCCTGCCCAGGTTGCGGCTACGGCGACGGGGACGGGGCGCGGCCGGGGCTTCACCCGCCACGCGCTCTGGTTGTGGATGCTACCTCTCCAGCCTGGGTTTCCACCTGCCTGTTTGACCCCATTCCAGGATCTTCCACGGATTCCCATGGTCAGCGCCCTCCCATCCCACCTGCAATGCACATCTGGCCCCCGGTCTCCCCTCTCAGCAGAGCCCTCCATCGTGGGCCCAGACCCTGGCCACCATCCCAGACTCGCCCTGGCCTCTCCCGCTGCCCGCGTCGGGGACCCTTTGGTCCCCAGGGTCACAGCAGCTGGGCCCTCCTGGGCTCTGGCCGCTGCCCTGCGAGAGCCTCTGTCCTGTCTCCACGATGAGGCAGGAGATCGGTGCCAGCAGAATCTGGCTACGTGCTGCCCCGGGTCCAGGCCCGAGGGAGGGCCAGGCACCCCCTCTGCACCCCTGCAGAGCCCGCCTCGCCCGCGAGGCTGCTTCCCGAGCCCCCAACCCAAGCCGGTGCTCCCGCGTGGAACTGTGACTCTGTGACGTCAGGGGCGGCGCTGCTGGGCGCAGGGGCCTGTCTTTGTCTCTGCCACCTCTTGGGAAGTGGGCTGGAAGGTTCCTCAAGAGGCACAGGGCAGTGTTCTCAGGGGCACAGGTAACCAGGAAGTGTGACGTGCTCCACGGGGCTGTGTGGAGACTAAGCCACTGGACGGGGTCCCCACGTTGTTGCCAAGGAGGCCACCGAACGTGGTCTCGGGGCCCGTGGCACAGAAACCAGGGGGAGAGCTGCTGCTCACCCTTTGATTCAAGAGCCACCCTCAGTGAAGGCGGGCGGCACCCTGGGCACCAGGGAGCCCGACCTGGGGGGAGGGGTGCGTCCCGCCCGGCCTCCCGACGTCCCCAGCCAGGCGCCCACCCGAGCCAGAGGGTGAGGACGGTGGCCGCAGGGGCAGCTGAGCCTCGGAGACAGAGGTGCTTAGCAAGTGGCGGGGGGCAGTGCTGGGCCTCCACAGCCGGGTAGCAGCGGGACCTGCCTGGATGCAGGGCAGAGGACCGTCGGGACGCGCAGTGCGGGTTCACTCCCGCTGTGCAGCCTGGACTCCCGCAGAGGACACTCTGGGGCGTGGCCCGCGACCACCATGGCCCCGGGGACCCAGGCCATGCAGTCACATCTGAGCCTCACTGTCAGATGGCTGGCTGCGTCCCTGCCGTCAGGATGCCAGCCCCAGGGCAGGGACACCGTGCACCCTGACCAGGTCTGAGGGCCTAACGTCACCCAGCCTCTCCCCGAAGGACATGAAACCCGACTTGAAAAGCACGTCTGGTGTCGGGACCACCGCGCTGGCCCATTAGAACACCGTCTGCATCCGCAGGGCCCCGAGAGAAAACACTCAGGCGGGTGATTTCAGGAGGGTCTATTCGCAAGGCGGAGCGGGGGCCCTGCCAGGAGTACGGGCGGCAGCCACCCCGGGACCCTGGGGTGAGGGACGGAGGGGCTGCCGGCACCCAGCAGCGGGAGCGGTGGGCGGGACAGAGGGACCCTGCCTCCCTCCCCGCTTCTCCCTGACCTCCCGCCGGAGCCCCCCCTGGCCGAACGCAACCAGAAGGTGGAGGGCGCCGTCCACGCCAGCCGGCCTCGCGGGCCCTGAGTGCGGTGGAGACAGGCAGTTGGTGGGGCTGGAGGACAGAGGGGACAGTGAGGACAGGGCCCGAGCTGGCCCCACACCGAGGCCGACCAAGCCAGCAACGGCCCCGCGGGGCAGAGGCAGGAGTGCGCCCCCCAGATGGGCACGTTATTTTTAAGCCACTTGTCTTAAACAAGACCTGTATGCTGGGTGATTGACAGGAGAGGACGGGTAGACGAAGAGCAAGGGACCAGAGGAGGAAACAGGGCAGAGGCGGGGCGGCGAACTTGAGGGCCTGCGGCCGCCCAGGGCACACAGCCCGCGAGGAGCAGCTTCCAGGCGAGGCCAAGCCCGCCCCGCCGCCCCTGACCTCACCTCCTGCGCTGCTCCATCTGGGCTGATACTCTCTTCCGGCAGGCCGGTGCGGCCCAGGGCCTGCTGCCATGGGGCCAGCTCGGGCAGGACGCTCTTAAAGGAGGGCGTCCTTGTTCTACGATGATACCAGGGCGTCAGCCGAGCACCGCACTGAACCCTGTGACGGCCCCGAGGGTGAGTGCAAGGCCGCAGGCTGGCTGCACAGAGATGCCCCGACAGTCACGGACAGTAGCCACCCCCAGAATCCACAATGTAGGCGGAGTCGGCCGTCAGGGCCTCCACCCCGCTCCCTGGGCCAGGCCGTGGCTGGACCTACACCTGGGACCGGTGAAATTGTGCCATGCCGGGAAAAGGCTTGCACTGACTCGGACGAGGTACCAACCTGGTTTCAGGGGTCTGTGGGCTGGGGAGACCTGCCCTGCATGCCTCCAGCCCTCCCAGGGCTATGGCCAGGTAATCACACTTGAACAAGGTTTTACTTTGAAAAATTTTCAAACCTATAGAACAGGTGAAACAACAGTGCAGTAGACACGTGCACACCTTGCACGTGGATCAAAGCTCTTTAATCTGTTTTCCAATAGTGCCCAATGGCAGCCTTCTCAGACAGGCCCTTCCTCACTGTCCCAAGACAGACTTTTACCAGACATGCGGGGTGTGTGTTCACGCTGTCCGCAGGGCCACAGACCAGAGTGGCTGCTAACCATGTTCTGTGCCCTGGACGTGACATCACCGCCCTTGCTGACGTATGAGCTGTATTCCCCAATGTTACTGGGTCACATTGTCTCTGTATATTCACACGTCCACACACGTGTGCACATCACACACCCACACACGCCCACACACACAGAATTTGAGTTTCTCTCTCATGTAACCTCTTCCTCTGAGCCTGTTTTCTGGGTAACTTTAACCTAAACCAGGCCTGGCATCTGCCGTGTAACAAACGATGGCGACGTGGACATACGGCCACCTGACATCTTAACAGAGAATCACAAAATGATATTACAGCCGCTCAGAGATCAAGAAAGTACACCTTTGCTTTCAACTTTTACCTGAAGACGGGTCTCGGGCGGGGTCGCCACTTCTCCTTGTCGCTCAGCACCACCATGAGGGCCGGGGGCAGCTCTGCTGGCAGGCGCTGGCTCTCCAGAGCCTCCGCTTGCTGGTTCTCCACGATCTCCTGCCTCAGCTTCCAAAAGCGCCTGATCTCCTCCTCGCTCGGCCAGTCCTCCGGAGGCTCGGCGGACCTTCTGCACTCACGCAGGTCTAGTTTTTCCACAGGTGGGAAAAAGCCTGCCTTTTCTGTTAACATGGTTCCCTTTGTCTCCTGAGAATGAATGGTTTCTTTGTTGGGCACACGCTCTTCGGATAAATCCAACAGGGGAGGTGGCACCTCACTTACACTCATCTTTTTAACTGGGGAAATCGACAGTGAATAAAAGGCCGTTTTAGTAGACTGTACGTCCACAGCTGAGACGCGTGCAAACCTGGAGCCCACTCCCTGCACAGAACGCTGGGTAGGGGCTGGTCCCTGTGCCCCAGGCCCTCACACTGCACATAAGTCCATATAAATGAAGATATTTGCCCCATCCAGACCTTCTAGTATCTGCTTCTAATTGATGTTCAGCCCACACACCTGTATTTTTTACTGCAATGCTTTTGCTGACTTTTAAACACTTTGATCTCTAGTAAAGTTATGTGAGAGAAAATTGGCCCACAACGTATTCATCCACAATTTGTGCCAGATCCCTCATTGGGCATTAGGGCCACAGCTTCCCAGAGACAGGTGTCACCTGGCCTCACAAGGCCTCCTTTCCCTTGATGTGCAGGGACCCAGACGTGCTGACAGCCCGGTGGCCTGGGCCTGGAGCTGTGCTGAGGGTGTGAGGGTGTGAGGGTGCGGGGCTCGCCCACCAAGCCTGGCCTCAGCCCTGAGGCAGGCTCTCTAGACCCAGCAGCCCCCTGTGTTCTTAAACACATTGAAACAGCCTTGTCCTGTCCAAGTTACCTTCTTGTACAGAGTGAATTCATTTTCAGCCTTTCAGTCTAATTTATTTAGCTTTTTACTACCTTTTTTTCTAGTCGATTATGTATCTATTATACTTGAACCAATATAGCCCTCTTTGTATAAATACATATAGAAACTACAATTGGGGTTGGAAGACAATGGGTTTTAATTACACAATAAAGTATTAAATTCTACAAAATATGTTCAGTGTCAGTGGTTTACAACTTTGTTTCCTGAAGCAAAAACTTTTCTTTCACATTCTTCAGAGAGTGTGGAATCCGAACAGGAGAACCAGGTGAGCACCTGGATGTCACTTGCTGGCATGACTGCAACCGCCTCACAGGACCCCAGGCCCAGGTCTCCTCCCAAGGGACCCCCGAGGGCGGCCGAGCAGGACACACTGTGTCTGCACCAGGCACGGCACACGCGAGTCCAGGACGGCGAAGTCCTGACCGCTACACACTGGGGATCAGTGTTTTTAAAGAAAAACAGTTCACAAAGTGGGCAAAGATATGCTTTAAAAAATCCTAAGGAGTGACTAGAAATGAACGTATTTGTCCAATTTGCTTGTGGACAATCGACTTAGGGCCAGAGGCGAACTGGACCCATAGTGACACCAAACAGAAGGAGGGTGAATGCCAGCAAAGATAGTTTTTAAAGTCAAGCAAAACGGCAAAACACAAAAACTGTAAATGGGGGCTTCCCTGGTGACGCAGTGGTTAGGAATCCGCCTGCCAACGCAGGGGACACAGGGTTGAGCCCTGGTGCTGGAAGATCCCACATGCCGTGGAGCAACTAAGCCCGGGTGTCACAACTACGGAAGCCCGCGTGCCTAGAGCCCACGTGCCACAACAAGAGAAGCCACTGTACCACAATGAAGAGCAGCCCCCGCTCGCCACAACTAGAGAAAGCCCACGTGCAGCAACGAAGACCCAATGCAGCCAAATATAAGTAATAAGTAAATAAATAAATTTATAAAAACAAAACCAAACAAACTTCTGAAAATTAAACACAAAGAGAAAAATTTTAAAGCAGCAAGAGAAAAAAGATGTATTACTTCTAAGGGAAAACCAGTAAGACTGCTGACTTCTCGGTAGACGATGGAGTCCACAAGACAATAAAGATATTTCTGGGCTTCCCTGGTGGCGCAGTGGTTGGGAGTCCACCTGCCGATGCAGGGGACGAGGGTTCGTGCCCTGGTCCGGTAAGATCCCACATGCCGCGGAGCAGCTGGGCCCGTGAGCCATGGCCACTGAGCCTGCGCATCCGGAGCCTGTGCTGTGCAACGGGACAGGCCACAGCAGTGAGAGGCCCCGTACCGAAGAAAAAAAAAAAAAAGCTATTTCTAAAGCAGTCACGATGCCTAAAGTCTAGGAGCCTACACGGTCTGCTAAAACAACCGTCAAAAATGAAGGGAAGGGCTTCCCTGGTGGCGCAGTGGTTGAGAGTCCGCCTGCCGATGCAGGGAACGCGGGTTCGTGCCCCGGTCCGGGAAGATCCCACATGCCGCGAAGCGGCTGGGCCCGTGAGCCATGGCCACTGAGCCTGTGCGTCCAGAGCCTGTGCTCCGCAACGGGAGAGGCCACAGCAGTGAGAGGCCCGTGTACCGCAAAAAAAAAAAAAAAAAAATGAAGGGAAAATAAAGATGACCTTTTAAAATCCTGAAATAATTCATTACAGTAAGACTCAATATAACACAAAAGACAGATCTTTAGGCAAACACCATCATCCCAGATGGAAGCACGAAACTTCAAGAAGAGACGAAGAGTACCAGAAGGGCGACCGTGTAAGAAAACATAAATAAGCCAATTTAGAGTGTCTACTGGCTCCATTACACATATAAAAGCAGAATTCACGAAAACAGCAGCACAGAAGGCAGGAAGGAGGCAGTGGAGCTCACCGTTCACTGGAGAATGAACAGAAGTGAACACACGACAGCTGTCCACATCCGCATGGGCAGACCTGGAAGACATCGTGCTGAGCCCCCAAACGCCAGGTCACCAAGAAGACACAAGGGATGATGCAACTTAGAAAAAGTTTGAAAGGACGGCCCTTTAAACACGTATTGTGTAGGGATAGTAAGCGGTAACGCTTCCAAGGAAAGCAATGAAGGATGAACAAGAGCCACGCTGGCCTGGGGGAGGGGGGCAGGCAGACTCACGAGCACACCTGGGTCCACAAAGCCCTGATGCTGGTCTTCCCTGAGCAGGTACAGGGCTCCGCGTTTGCATTGTTCGTACACTGTGCTCACGTGTAGGACACACGTCATAGCAGCAACAGCTCTTGCGATCAGATCTGTGTCGTCTCGGGGGCCAGGATGGCGTGGAAGGGATTTAAAGCATCGGCTGGACTTCCCTGCCGGGTCAGGCCTGAATTTACATTACAGGTCTGGTAACTGCAGAAGAGGCCGCATTTAAAACCATCTTTTATTTTATTGTTTTAGCACTTACCCAGCTCCACAGGTAACATTTTGATAGGATTTCTTTCTAAAAGCAAAGTTTTCAAATGCCTTTAAAACAAAACAAAAAATATGTAATTTAAAAGCAGAAAATCAAATGACAATCAACTTTCTTCATCTGTCTTCTCTTTAAGGGGGCGGCTTCAACGCAGACGTTTACCCCATGCTCTGCCCCCACCAGCAAATAAGACTCCACGTCTCAGCATCTGGTCAGGCTCTGGACCTCAGCACTGCGGACACTCGGGACCAGGCAGTTCTTTGTTGGGGGGACCGTCCCGTGCCCAGTGCATGTTTAGCGGCATCCTGGCCTCACCCCACTAGATACCCACCCCTCCCCAAGCTGTGATAACCACAAGATCTCCAGATGATGCCAAAGTCCACTGGGGCACAATCGCCCTGGCTGAGAACAGTCACGGAAGGATGTCCAGGAGGCAGAGTATCCGCTCTGCTTAGAGATGAAGAATTCGCACACTAAGGCCTCTTTGAAGTCTCAAAGCCAGGAAACATGGTGAAGGGGTGTTTCTCCCAGTATTTGACCAGGGATCTCTTCTGTCACTTAATAGCCATTAATATCCCTTACAAGGTTTGGCAAAAGATGTGTCATAGATAGGTAGAAGATGTCCAGTAAAAATTTACTAACTGAATGACAACGGACGATAAGTAGTTCACGTTAAACTCTATCTCGCCCCTTTTGTTCGGCCACTTTTGTTTTTCCACATTTCATCAGCGCTCCATCGTTACTGATGATCATTTTCTCTTTCTCAGTTGCTTTCAGGGATCACCAGCTAAAATCTGGTGTAAAAAGACTTCAAATGCCCTGGCTCACTCAGTGTTTCAGCCAAGAGGTGTGACGGCCCCTTCTCCTGGGCGTCCAGGCAGAGGCAGGACGCCCGTCCCCTTGCCCTGCTCCACCCAGGCTTCACCAAGAGACTGAGGAATCCTCGGGCCGAGGCACTATTTAATCACCAGGGACAGTCTGGCGCCCCGCACACCTGCCCTGCAGCAGACACAGCCGCGGTCTCCCGGGGGAGGACCTCACAGCCCCCGGAGGGACAGAGAAGCTCCGCCTGCCTTCTCTGCCACTGGGCGTGACGCTCCATGCCCTGAGCAGCCCTGGGAGACCAATGGGGAGCAGAGTGGCCTTGAATGCAGGCTAACCTGTACCCACATCCTCAGCTTTCCTTCCCCAAAAACGTTCCTCAGACAGACAGCCCCCTGCAGGCCCCGTCAGCAAATGACGCTCCAGCTAGAGGGAGGGGCGGCTTGCGTCTCATTTTCCTTGGAAGGTGGAAAAATTAAAATTCAACATCACACTGACCAGAGTCCCCAAGATGTGAAAGGAGAAAATATAGTTTCACAGACACAGAATTGAGAGCTCTAGTAAGTATTCATTTAAACCAAGTTTAACTTTTCGACTAGCAGCCCCAAAGGAAAATGAGGATTAGACAATTCTCTTGCCCTTTACTGTCTTGGATTTTCCTATTATTTAAAGTTTTTAAGAAGTAAACTTGGGGAATTAAACTTTCCTTGGTAAACACAAAGGCAAATTAGTTAAACACCGTTACTTCAATGTATTGGTTTTGGTTTAGTCCCCTTTTAATTTCGCTAATACAAAAATAGCCACAAGGAGAACGGCATTTGCTTTTCTAAGATTCTCCAACAGGATGTGCAGGCAGCCACGTACCCTGGACCTTCCAACACACCTTTCTCCAAGCCAAGAATGTTCCAGCCCACTTGTTTGTCTATTTGTTTGTTTGTTTGGGGCGGGCATGTTAGCCAACTATGAACCTGAAACTATACAGGGGGTTTTTTCACCTTATATAATACATTAAAATATCCTTGTGCACACTTTTAAGTCATAAATTCACAAATATTATCAGTAAACCACTGATTATTTCATTTCACTGACTTTCAACTGAACGCCACACATTTATATACTGGACTGGAGTTGCTTGCCTAAGGAAGCACATATACTGATGGACCTTTTTAAACCTTCCCTCCCTGCTAGCAAGCTTACACATCTAAGACATTGAGAGGGGGAGAATATGAACACTGGCATTGTTTTTTTGTTTCCTTGTTTGTTTTTTGCGGTACGCGGGGCTCTCACTGCTAGGGCTTCTCCCATTGCAGAGCACAGGCTCCGGATGCGCAGGCTCAGCAGCCATGGCTCAGCAGCCATGGCTCACGGGCCCAGCCGCTCCGCGGCATGTGGGATCCTCCCGGACTGGGGCACGAACCCGCGTCCCCTGCATCAGCAGGCGGACTCTCAACCACTGCGCCACCAGGGAAGCCCTCTGGCATTGTTTTAATTTGGCTTTTTGGAAAGTTTAAGGCTTTCAATAAGCCCATAATTACTTAAAATTTCTAATGAATGTTTCAGCTCTTTAGCAAGCTGATATAATTCTAATGATATAACTAGTTATAAATCACACGCAAAATTATATCTTAGACAACATTAAGCAGATGGCTTTGACTGGCAAAGTCAAAGAATTCCAAAATTTGAGACCATGTATTTATTTTAGAATAAAGAATACTGCTTATGAGCACAAGCCCTTGTTTATTTTTACCCTTCGAGGAGCAATTACTCTCCAGAACTGACTGTCATTTTGCTAAGACAGCCATGGACCAGAGCACGAGACTGCCCTCGACACATCAGCCCAGTACCCCGTAAAGAACAGAGCCTCCCCAAGCCCTCCTGACACACACTCAGAGACGCCTGGGGCCACCCGGGTCGCACCAGCGGGGACCAGGTGGAAGCAGAGAAGGCACGGCTGCCTGTCACACTGCCACTGGCAGACACGCTGGCTGGAGCTGAGGACACTGCTCTAGGCAACCAGGCGCCGACCCAGTGGGTCCAGGAAGGCCCGGGAGCCCCAGGAAGACAGCTCCCGGGGGTGTCCCCACCCTGCCGGAGACACCCACTTGTCAACAGAAACTAGCTGCTTCCCTGCAGAGGCTGAAAAGGCACGGATGGCGCATGGGGAGTTGCTCTTACTGTTACACAGACAAAATACTCCCTTCTTTAAACATACTTTTAAAGCCAGTGAGCGATAGTTCAGGCAAGTGAAGGGCCTCTGTGCCTCTACTCTGCCATTTCACGGGGGCTGCAGTGGCTCTAACAGGAAGGGGGTCACCCTTGGACCCCTCTGTTCCTCCCAAGCCGTCCATCCCACCTGAATCCCCCGGCTCTCCTGTGTGGACGGCTGCAGCAGCCTAACTGGCCACGCTGTGGCACGCTCACCCCTCCTTTCAGAGTGATCTTAAAGCCTCGTCCCTCCCTTCAAACCGTCTGTGACTTCCTGCCTCTTTTGTGATGAAATTCAAATTAGCGATCGTGCCTACCAGCTCTGGTCGACTGCCTCTGCAGGCACCTCCAGCCCCTTCCCTCCTCTGTTCTACCACACGGCCTCCCTGCTGCCCCTCCCATTCCCAAGGACACGGCCACCTCGTGGCCCTTGCACGTGCTTTCCCCTCTGCCCAGCATGCACTAATGTTAAAGGTGTGTCTGAAATCCACGGCGTGAGGTTTCTGAAAGGTTAAGAAGCTGGCATAGAAGGGCTGGGCACTGAGGCACAGGGGCCAGGAGAGTGGGGTGGCCTCACGCTGCACGTGGCTCCAGGACTGGGGGGTGCCGGCTGATCTGTGGCTGCTGGGAGGGGCGGGTGAAGGGGGTAGGCAGCTTGGCCCCAGTTCTAGAAGTGGGAGTAGTAGGAGACGCCCGGCATCGGAGTGGCAGGAGTGCGGCTGGACGATGGCACAGAGCTTGCTGTGGGTTCTGATTTTCCCAGAAAGGAAGAATGACTCACTATTTACCAGGAACCAGCGCAGTTACACACGGGCCCTTGGGAGCAAAGCCGCTGGTTTAATTCATGGACAGTATTTCTGTTTTTGTTTGTTTGCTTTCGTTTTTTGTTTTTGTTTTTTACCATCTTTATTGGCGTATAATTGCTCTACAATGGTGTGTTAGTTTCTGCTTTATAACAAAGTGAATCACTTATACATATACCTATGTTCCCATATCTCTTCCCTCTTGCGTCTCCCTCCCTCCCACCCTCTCTATCCCACCCCTCCAGGCGGTCACTAAGCACCGAGCTGATCTCCCTGTGCTATGCAGCTGCTTCCCACTAGCTATCTACCTTACGTTTGTTAGTGTATATATGTCCATGCCCCTCTCTCGCTTTGTCCCAGCTCACCCTTCCCCCTCCCCACACCAAGTCCGTTCTCTAGCAGGTCTGTGTCTTTATCCCCGTCTAACCCCTCCGTTCTTCGGTACAGCATTTCTGACCCTTCACGCAGCTTCAGGTGAGGAAGAGATGCAACCGGCTGCAAAAGCTTCATGGACCATCCAGCAGAGGCGCTGTGGTGCCGGCGTGCTCCGTGGTGCTACGCGTCCTAAACTATAACCATACAGGTGCATTTGGTACCTGCAGCCACCACACCTCCGAGCTGGCTTTGAAAACGCCATTACACACTTCTGCTCTAAAGTCGACATTCAGTGGGGTGGGGTGTGGTTAGGCAGCCAAAGAACAGGCACTCGGGCATTTGAAGGAGATGATGATGACCTCCTAACCTGGGAAAAGAAACACGCAACTCACTTGTGACAGCCGATACCAGAAGGAAGCACTGCGATCCTATTAGAGCAGAGGTCCAGCCAGGTGAGGTTTGGCAGCCACTGAAGGAAGTGTTTAGGAATCGTGCAGAGGGCATTTTGCTGAAGGTGCAATTGCTTCCAGGGGGAGAAAAAAAGAATGTTTTTGTCAACCAACTAAATTTTAAAACATGACACATCCTCAAAGTATTTCCACTAGTGACTGCAATCATACACACCAAGTTAAAAGAAAACCCATAACATTTAACCTTAAATCGTTTAAACGGGAGACACAAGCGTCAGAAAAACGAGGCCAGGCCTCACCGCACAGCTGCTAGAGTGGCTTCCCGGCCTGGAGACACCGTGTCTCGCCTGGCTGGCAGTTCAGACGCCACCACTGCGCACATCACACCTCTCCCATCAATTATCCTTTAACATCCAACTTCATCCCCAAGTGCATCTGAATCCTATTGTCCCTCCCGGGACCACGCTGCCCAGAGAACGAGGGCAGGAGCCACGCCTGGGCCTTGGTTCTCATGCAAGGAGACACCGAAAAGGAAACTAAAGAACACACACACTAAGTTAGCTCTGGCGTCCTCTGTGGTAGCAACGGCCGCACAAAAACAGCCAGTAACCATCACGTCAGGAAGTCTGATACATCACCCAGTGGGCCCTTAGGTTGGATCATAAATAAGATAGGAGAGTACGAAGGGGAGAGGACAAAGCACAATGCACACTGACCCTCACCCCACGATACGTACAAGTACGATTTTACAGTCACAGTGTGGCAGGATTGTGGGTGACACAGACATCCCTTCTCTAATGCTGTTGATGCACGCTGCATAGATTTACATGATCACATATACTATACACACGTATGTATTTACGTGTCTCTATTTACCAGGGCAGCAGAGTGTAGGCATTAAGGGCACTGGTCTGGAAGCCAGGCTGCCTGGGTTCAAATCTAGGTTTCGAAAACCTATGAGCCGTGTGACCTAAAGCAAGTTCCCGAACCTTGCTGTGCTCCAGCGGCCTGGCCTGTTCCAGGTGCAGCAAGCGAGCAGCGCCTGGCACACAGGGCACAGGTAAGCACCAGCCATCACGACTGCGCTGCTCCATTAAAGCCTGCGGAGCACAGCACGCGGCACCAGCAGGCTGCTCCCTTTCCACCAGTTTCTCAGCTCCCAACTCTGCTGCCAAGACCACCTTCCAAGTCCCTTCAAGTTTACGGCAGAAACTTGAGAAACACCGGCTAGAAACCACACTCCACAAATATGCTGAGAACACAATCCCTAAGCAGCCAAGACGCGGCACTGTCGCTTGCTGCTGGCGGCGGGCGCAGCCTCTGGGGAGTGAGTGGCGACTGGACACAGCGTGGGGACGCCTTCGCGCTGGGGGCCTCTCTTGGCCTGGCCACCAGCTCAGCTTCAGGCTCTTGGTCTCTCGGGCCCAGCGCTGAAGCCGCAGATCCTAGTAAACACCAGAAGAGGAAAAATCTCAGGAAGACAAGCTGGCATCTGCCGTCGCCCCACAGGGGCCGGCTTGACTGCATCGCATGAGCCCATCCTCCCTCCTCGGTTCTGTGAGGCCACGTGAAGATGGGGGTCAGTGTTCCCTGACCATAAGGGTCCCTGGAAGTGATAATGGTGGCTCCAGAGAGTGTTGCTATGGCTGCAAAATGCACCTGTAACCCTAAAAGTCCACCACTCTTGAGCGGTCACCTCACTCAGTGATTCGTTGCCATGGCAGTAAGATGTATATTGACGTCTCTGTTTTCTGAGAAGCATAAACGAAGTTTCTTCATTAAGCCTGAAGAAGGCTCTGGAATTTCCTCCTTCTTTCTTTATGCTTGACACTGTTGGGTTCCTTGTTCAGAGCTGAGAGCATCTGCTTCGTTAAAAGTGGTGCATTACAGGATGACCCAGTAATCACTCATGGAGGTCAGTGCTAAGAGACCGCAAGACCAGTGCTTGCCTGACGGGAAAAACAGGGTGCGTAACACATATGGGGTTAATAAACTAAGCAGCTACTTAAAATCTAAGTACACGGCTTTTGTAAAAGCACTCAAAACCGGCAATCAACAGGGTAACAGTGCAACGCGTGGGTGTGTGTACCATGTTGAGGACACTGTGCCTTATATGCTTATTATTTAATTCTCCTAATAACCCATAAATAGATTCTCATTCCCATCTTCCAGGTGAGGATAAAATGAGGTTTAAGGAAATTGCGTGACTGCTGGGCAGTGAGAGAACTGCTGGTGAGGGACCCTGACCGTCTCCCCTCAAGGCTGTGTGATGGAACCTTGTTCTAGAAATCACGGGAGGAGACAGACCCACTAGATCTCAAGCAGGCAAGGGCCGGACCTGGTGAAGGCACCAGGCACCAGGTAGAGTCAAGCCTGTGACATCTGCAAAGCTGTGGGTGACAGTTTTTACTGCACTTATTTTAGGGGTGTTGTGTTTTAAGAGGCCAAGGGTGTTTTCGGCAAGTCGCCCCCCAAACCCAGGAGAGGACATCAGTCTTCATCATCTGTGACATCAGAGGACATCAGAGCAGCACACAAAACCCCAAGTTAACCCTCCTCTATCTCATTCTCGAATTTCTCTCTAAAAGAAAACTGCACGTAAGAAGAGCCTTCAATCACATCTATGTGGCACATACGTACCATGCCCCAGAGGTGCCCCACTCACTCTGAGGTTGAGAGCTTTAAAGATCTCTCCTAAATGGTGAAGACCACTTTGACTCGTCTAAAATTGCTGAAGAAGAGAAGATGACCCCCTTGACACCCTCGTGAGCCTCCCTGGAGGGGGATGCAGGCTTGCTCCTAGCCTGCCCGGCACCGCTCTCCAGGATCAGCAGCCCCACAGGCAACCTTGCAGGAGCTGCTTCCCTCCATCCATCAGCCAGGAGGAAGCAATCCTCCGGGGACCACTGCTCATCCTCCCAGGGTCTGGAGTCACCTGCAGACAGGGAGGGGAGATGCAGCAACAACTAGGTACACGGGCACACTCTCACTGGCTAGCTCATGGCAGCTTTGTGTTTGCTTACAAAGACCATTGTTTCTAATAATCAGTATCATAAACTTGACTTCCGTAAAACAAACTAGACTGCAAGAAGGTTCAGATTAAAATGTTCTGCTCCTCCCTTTGCACCATGGAGTTCCAAGATTTAACTTTTAATTCCTGGAAAAGGCAATGGCTATTTTGGGGATGAAAACAAGTCAGATTTCAAAGCGCACAAGCTAATGTATCCCTTCCCTAAATGCAGTGGGGTTCCTAAGTTCGCACTTTCTTATTTGCCCCGCGGTTCTGTGGCATTTCCATTAGTGTTCCGCTCCACGGAGAATCCTGACAGCTCAGGTTACCGCTTTGACTCAGCAATCAGCGCTGGGTCTGCCTAGCACCCAGATTAGGCTGGGGGTGGGAACCGGTCAAACTAGAACCTTGAATTTTACTTGTTCAACAATAGTTTTGCTCGACACAAAGTTTAAGAACTGTATTTCACCAGAACCTCATTCGGCGAGGCACACGTCCGTGTTTAATTCCCGATTTATCCGGCAATAACAACCAAACACTGGAATGTTTCAGGGCTCAGAAGCCTTCGCTCATTGATACAAAACTCGACAGCAAGAGGGAAGAGATATGGGAACATATGTATATGTATAACTGATTCACTTTGTTATAAAGCAGAAACTAACACACCATTGCAAAGCAATTATACCCCAATAAAGATGTTAAAAAAAAAAAAATCTCTCGACAGCCAACACCTGGGAAACGTGTGTGCGTCTACCTCCCTCCATTTTAGGGGTGGGGAGCACGAGGAACCGCCCAAAGGTCAAGCAATTGACGAGTGGGGGGGGGCGAACCCACCGCAGGCTGCCTGCGCTCCCTGGAGACCCTGGGCCTCCCCTGGGGTCGTTTTCTGTGTTTTATGGGGAGAGAGGCTTCAACCTCCCGCAAACCTCTGAACAGAAAGAAGGCCTCAGGACCGAGAGCAAAACCACAGGACCTAAAAGTGGGAGGAGCGGGCTCCGTGGGGTCGGAGAGGCGGCTCCGGGTCCCGGCGCCCTCCCCGGTTTCTCCACCGCGCCGGGCCGCCCTCGAGGCCCTGCAGCTCCGCGCCCCGCAAGCCCGCGGTGCCCCCAGCCTCTCGGGATGCGCCCCCGCTCCCGGCCTGCCCCTCGCCCCCCATCACCCGGCGCCCCAGCCTCTCTCGAGGTGCCCCCGACCCCGACCCCGGGCCCGCAGCCCCGCCTCCCCCTCGGCGCCCGCCAGCCTACCCGACGCCCGCACGACCCGGGCGCCGAGTGCGGCAGTCCAACAGTGGAAGCTGCCGGCCCCACGCGGTCGCTATGGAGACGCCCAGCCTTACGGAGGCCCGCAGGCGCCAAGCCGCGCGGAAGGCGCGCAGTCGCGGGGCGCGTGGTGTGTCTGGTGCGCCTGCGCACGCGGCACTCATCCAGACTCCAGCGGTCCGCCCGGAGCCGCAGCGCTGGCGCGCCGCCCGCGACCTCCTCTGCTGGGCAGTCGGTGACACACACAGAGGTGGAGCGTTCCGGACGAAGGGGACATGTGTCCCGAAGCCCGGAGTGTCGTGATGCGCGAGCGCGCGCCTCTGCGGAGCGGACGGCGGGGCACCTGCCGGTGGGCTGTTCGGGGGACCGCAGCTTACACACGGCAAGGCTCGCATTTCAAGTTGACCATCTGGCGTCAAGAACTTGAAAGTCCTTCCCGTTTTATACCTTCCCGTCTGCAGCAGGCAGACCTTCGTCTTCTTGGGGGTCACAGGATGGCTGTACCGGTTGCAGTCGTCACTCGGACGCCCATCACCTGGGAGAAGGAAGCCCCCAGTAACTGCCTCTGAGATCTGGCCGGAATCGCTTCGGCTACCTAGACCAATCAGCAGAAAGGAAATGAGACCACCACAGGGCTCGGACCAATCAGGATTTCTCTGTGGGTCTGGACACCCCCCCCCCCCCCCACTTCTCAAGCACTCAGGTAGAGGGTCTGCACACCTCTTATCAGCCAGGCAGCGAGGCACTAGAGGATGACGTCATTAAGGGATTTGACCTTTGCCATTGCGGAGGCTGGTTGGACAATCTCTGAAGGCTGCTGCTCTCCGCCTGATGCTGCAGCTTGAAGTGTGCAGGGCAGGTATTCAGGAAGGGAAGGTGGAGGTAAAGGGGGGACCAGCGAGCCCAAGCTGGAACCCACGAGCATGGATGGATCACGTGGCACCGATGGTCACAGAACTACACACACACCCAGCCCAGGAGTTGGAGAAGCTAAAAGACTCGGGGAGACAGACTAGCTGCACGCCTGCCCCCCACCAGTGAGGTGAGCTGGCAGAGAAAGGACACTGTGTGCGAGCTGCAGCCACACCTGGGCCCCTGACCTGGCCGTCCAAGTATAAAATCATTACAGCTGCCACCTCACTGCACCCCCTTACCCCCCAAGTCTCATGCACAATGCCTCTTGGGGCCGAGTTAGGAAACCTGCAGGAAAGAGAATTCTGGAGAAGTAGTTCAGCCTAGCCACACTGACACATCACAAAGCCACCACAATACCTGAAAACAAATGGAGGTACTGATAGAAGTGAGGAAAGGGGTGACTGGTCGCTGAGCAGGCAACCAGAAGTGTCAGCTACAAGAGCCACTGAAGAGTTTCACACTGATTTTAACATAAGGCCCGCCTTGTTGTAAAATGATCACTTTGGATTTCTGCTATGGTCATGGCAGGTGATGCCATTCAGAACAACCCTTCCACGAACAAGGGAGTGAGGAATATTTTCTGCATGTATGCTGTATGTCGATACTAGACTTTATTCTATATACGTTCTTAGAACAAAATATGGGTGAATTTTATTTTATTCTTAGGCTAAGAAAGGATTTCTTAAACAGGATATAAAAGCACTAACCATAAAAAGATATGTTGATAAACTCACTACATTAAAAGTACTCTTGTTTATCTAAAAGATACCATAAGGAAAATTAAAAGTTGAGCCCCAAATGAGAGAAGATATTGGCAATTCTCATATCCAATAAAGATTAGTATCCACAATATATAATCCAATGAGGATTAATATGCAGAATACATAAAGAACTCCTATAATTCAATTTTTAAAAGATTAAGACAATAGTTACATTTAGATTAATGGGCAAGAGATATGAACCAACAACTCCCAGGAGAGAAAAAAAATGGCCAATAAAGATATAAAAAGATGCTCCACTTTACCAGCTAGCAGGGAAATACAGTTTTATCTGAAATGAGATACTGTTTTACCCTTGCTCAGTTGGCAAAAATGAAGAAGTCTGGGAACACCTGTGTTCATGCCCGTAGCTCACTCTTCTGTCAGGGTGCCCACCGGAACTTGGGGCGTCTGGGAGAGCAGCCTGCTCTCCTGTCGGGCTGGATCCCCACGTGCAGTGACCCCCACCGTTCCCCTCTGGAGTCTCAGACACAGAGTTGCATCAGGACACGTGGGCAGAGACATTCACAGCAGCCTCACTCATTTTAGCAAAACCTGGGAAGGACCCCAAAGGCCAGGAAAGAGAAAGCCATGAAATGAACCAACAATAGCTACTCACAGAAACAAGAATGAATCTTAGAAAGAGCTTTTGACGGAAAAAGCAAATTCCAGGAGACTTCATAGAGTATGAAATGCTTTTCATACAAGCAAAACTAGATGATAAGCTGCAAATGTGAATGATAAGATTCTAAAACAAAAAAGAGATGAGTTGGCCCATAATATGAGCTGGGGGAAGCAGGAGATGGGGTGCACCTGGTGGGTGTTATGGGCTGAACTGTGTCCCTCAAATCCAATCCCTGACCCCCAGTACCTCAGAATATGACTTATTTGGAGATAGGGTCTTTAAAGAGGTGACTAATATTAAATGGGGTCATTGAGTGGCCCTCATCCAGTGTGACTGGTGTCTTTATAAGAAGAGGAAATTAGGACACAGACACACAGAGGGATGACCTCGTGAGGACACAGGGAAAAGACGACTATCTGCAAGCCAAGGAGAGAGGCCTCAGGAGAAACCACTGACTCCTTGATGTCAGACTTCCAGCCTCAGACCGTGAGAAAAATTTCTGTTATTTAACTGCCTGCTCTGCAGGTTTTGTTACCAGAGCCCCAGGAACTAATGCAGTGGAGGTCCAAGGACAGGTGGTCCCTCAGTCCAGGCCAGGGAAGAGGGTGGGGTTGCTGGTGAGTTGGGTGGCCGCTAAGGGCTATTTCATTGTTACACTTCAGAACATTTATACTTTTTTCAAGGTTTTTCCTTTCTCTTTTTTTTCTCCCTGCATGGCTTGCGGGACCTCAGTTCCCTGACCAGGGATCGAACCCAGGCCCTCGGCAGTGAAAGCTCATAGTCCTAACCACTGGACCACCAGGGAGTTCCCAGAACGTTTATATTTTGCATGCGTCCCTTTGTCTGCATCCTGCTACACAGCAAAAGAAGGGCTGCAGTGGGGGCGGGCGCAGCACCAAGCGTCTGCTGCCTGTCTACTGGGTGCGGCGGGGGTGGGGGGGGAGTCCTAACACCCATTGCTGATCAAGCCTGAGCCTGGGGGTCGTTCTTGGATGTCAACAGCGCCGTTCCCACGCTCCAGCTGGGAACTTGGGCAGTTACTTGCCTCCCAGGCCTTCTTTCCTTCATCTGTGAAGTGGGATGGTCACGAGAGGTGTTTTGTAGGGTAGCTTATACCTGGAGTCTCACCCAGACCTGATTTAATGGTGGGACTTGGGACTTCTGAGCTGATAATATTTAGATGAGATTTTGGACTTAGAGTTGAAGCTGTAACGGTGAGACTTTTGGGGATGCTGGGACGCGGTGCACATATTCTGCACATGGAATAGGCTTAGATTTTGGGGGACCAGACGGTGGACTGTAGTGTGGGTTTAGTGGTGGCTCCCCAAAAGATCTGTCTCACCCAGAACCTGTGAATGTGACCTTACTTGGAAAGAGGGTAATTAAGTTAGAGAAATCAAGAAGGTATCATCCTGCGTTAAGTCCTAAATCCTATGACAAATGTCCTGATAAAGGAGAACACACAGATGAAAAGATGATGTGATGATGGAGGCAGAGCTTGGGGTGATGCCTCTGCAGGCCGAGCGATGCCAAGGACTTCCTGGAGCCGCCAGAAGCTGGGAGAGACGTCTCAGGACCTCCAGAAGGGACCACCCCTGCTGACACCTTGATTTCAGACTTCTGGCCTCCAGAATGGGGAGAAAACACACTTCTGTTGTTTTCACCCACAAGTCTGTGGTCTTTTGTCACAGCAGCCCTGGGAACTGACACACTAGGAGCCTCATGGAGTTAAGCCGCGAAGTTTGTGCTTCAGTCCTGGTACCATGACAACAGAGAGGAAGGATTCCTTCCCAGCAGCCGTGGGGCTCCTCTTCTCCACTGTGCAATTTCCTCTCCCCATTTATGCTCTCTTGGAGTCATCGGAAGCCAGGCAGCCCCATGACCCCGAGAATCAATACCATCACCAAGCAACCCAGCCACCCAGCACCTGGCTCCCCACGTCCTTGCTTCCACATGTACTTTGTCCCATGTCCCACCAGGGCTAAGTCGGATGGCACCACAGCCAGGCATGACCTGGTTTTCCATTTCCTGCTGGGAAGGGGACTCATGGTTTCCCACATAAGTGAGCAACTCAGGATTGGAATCCCATTTGAGCTTGTTTCCTGTTTCCTGGGGCCAGTTCTGGTATGTTTCCCAGCAGGAAACAGCACATTCAAATTGGGCAATCTGAAGGGAGTTTAAAAACAGGACTATTTACAAAGGTTCAGGCAGCGTGTTAATTTCAGAATGATGCTATTGGACAAAGTACACATGAAAACTGGAGACTCTGCCAAGGATCACACCCTCTCAGGAAGCTTGGCTTTTTGGATGAATTATGGGTTGATGCACATTTGTGCTTGGGTTTCAGGGCTTGAGCCTTGAATACAAATCAGACCCCTGCTGTTCTGCACATGCCCTAAGTGGGCACTCGCCGTCCGCCAGACACTGGCCACTTTCTGCCCTCGCACACACTCTCATTTCAATCTCAGGGACAGTGTCATCACAGCTCCTGGGCCCCAGGCCTTCACAAGGTCACTTGCTCGGACCCCTGCCGACCACCCCAGCTGCAGCAGTCCTGTGATCACTCACTGCCCACGATCCTGTGTGGGCGCTCCCATGTGCTGGGTGTCGTGGACACGTTTATCTGGTTACTGAGTCACTGACAGTCCCCTGTCACTGGCACAGGATGGAGAAGCCCCTGTCCTCACCCTGCTGAAGCTCCTGATCATTGTGGGCACCCCTGGGCACAGGGACACTTTGCTGGCCTCACTGCCCCCTCCCCGTTCACAGGTAAGTCCCTCCCAGGCCCCTAGAACTTCACAGTGGTCCTCGGTGGAGTGCGGCAGCCTGGTCTGCTCTCGGGTGAGGCAGCTCCTGGCCTTTGCTCTGTCTCCTGCCCACGCTGCACCCCTTGCTCTCAGCCTGCCTAGGGTGACACTCTGCCTCGGTGCCCCCCCCCCCCCAACCCCGTCTTCAGAAACATTCCTTCACTCGCTGCTGCCCCGGAAGGATGGCTACAGAGCCCCTCCTCTGTGCCGGCGCTGAGCTGGGTGCCTTCAACATGCTGACTGTGAGAGGGTAATGGTAGGAGGGAGCCATGTTCCGAGAGTGGCTGCAGCTCAGCATAAGGAGGCTGAGCCCAGCCTGGGAGCCCAGAGCCCAGGGAACTTGCCTCCCTGGAGTTTAACTCAAGACTGGATGCACGGCAGGTGGTAGTCGGCCCGGTTATGCTGCGGTAAATACACCTCCCAGATCTCGAGGGCTTCCCACAGTGGCTGATTTCTCCCTTGTTCTGTGCATCCACTGCTGGTTGGAAGGTGGTCCCCAACTGATGGGGACTCCCTCTTAGCCAAGGGGGCATGTATGGCCAGTCTGGACACTGGCTCCTAAAGTGTGGCTCAGAAATGACACAGTTCACCTCTGCTCACATTTCATTGGTCAAGCAGGCCACAATGGTCAAGGCGCTCCACCGAATTTCAAAGGTGGGGTCGGGGACAAGCGTAGTTCTACCTCGGGCAGTAGACGGGAAACGGGAACGGCCAAGACTGGGTGCCACTACTTGAGGGGTGGGGGCCGAGCCAGGTGAGGGGCTGCGAGGGCAGGACAGAGCCCAGGGTGGCTGAAAGGTGTCCACGGAGGGACGGGCGGTGGCGGGAGAGACCCGCAGGGCCTGGTGCCTTGGCCTGCAAGCCGGGTGGGTGGTCCTCTGTCAAGGCGGGGCAGGGGTGGGTGGTCCTCTGTCATGGTAGGGCAGCGGAAGACCCTTTCAGGACTTCCGGGGGGAGGAAGGAATCGCCAGCTCTGCGGGCAGAATCTAAGGAGGCAAAGGCTTCCAAAAGTCTAAGACGACTCATAACAAAACAATTATGCAGTGAAAAAGTATTAGGCGCAGGGAGCTGGGCGGTATACTGAGAGTCTTCTCCTGGGTCGTTGGCTGTGCAGAGCGCTTTATCCGCGAGGTCCCTCCTGGCCAATCGAATGTGTGGAGTCGCATCGAGGTCAAATCGCGCCTCGGACCACACCCCCCACCCCCATACGCTGTACAGGGTCCCCGGGCGGCCTGAGGCGCGGACCATCGCCAAGGGCTTCCGCTCGGGAGCCGTGCCGGGCGGACTACACTGAGGGCCGGACTGGAGACCCAACCAAGGGTACCCCGAGAGCGCAGGCGCATGTGCCCAGCGTCGCCGTGACCCCGGGCGCGCCCGTGCGTGCGTGTGCGCGCGCGCTCGCTGTCAGGCTCTGGGCCGGCCGACCGGAGAGGGGCTCGCGCACCGGGCCCGACCCAACCCGCCACCTCCGTCCCTCCCTCGGCGGTGCAGCCGCATGGGGGGATCGGCGCCGGACCCGGGACCGCGGGGCTGCGCGTCCTGACACCGACCCGGCCTCGGCCCCCGCACAGCCGTTTCCCGCCGCCCCATCCCGGGTCCCGCGCGTGGTCTCGCCAAGGGCAGAGCCGCAGGTTGAGGTTTAAGGCTTCCCCGGGTCGGGCGGCAGCAGTCCGCAAGCCACCTTTGTTCACAAAGGCCAAAGGGGCCCCCTCCTTCTCTCCTGTCTCTGCCGCCGCGTCGTTGTGCGCTGCATCTGCCCCTACTGAGGCGGGCGGCGGGTATCCGTAGCCGCTCGCCGCACCCCGCTCCGGCCCCGCCCCGTCTCCGCCCCCTGCGCTGGCTCCGCCCCGACTCCTTCCCGCCGGCCCCGCCCCGGCCCCGCCCCCGCGCGCTAGCGTTCGGCGGAGCCGCCCGGGCGGCCGGAACCCGCGAACGCCGAGCCTGGGGCGCAAGGCGAGCGCTGCCCGTCGCTCCAGCTCCTGCTCCCCGCCCGGCGGGCGGGCCATGTCCCGGACTCTGGCCGCGGCGCGCACTCCGGTCCGGCCATGAGGAGCGGCGCCGAGCGCAGGGGCAGCAGCGCCGCGGCGCCCCCCGGCTCGCCGCCCCCCGGCCGCGCGCGCCCCGCCGGCCCCGACGCGCCCCCCGCCCCGCCGCCGCCCGCCGCCGGCCAGCCCCGGGCCAGGGACACGGGCGATGCCCGCGCGCAGCCGCGCCCCCTGTTTCCGTGGAGCAAGTGGAAGAAGAGGATGGGCTCGTCCATGTCGGCGGCCACCGCGCGGAGGCCGGTGTTTGACGACAAGGAGGACGGTGAGAACGGCAGCGGCGGAGACTCCGGGCCGCTCGCGGGGACCGCGTTGGGATCCGCGCCGTCTGGGGACTCCGCACGCTCTCGCAGCGGGGCCGCGGCGGGAGGATTTCTGCGGGTCGGGGCACCAAGGCCTCCCGGTGGGAAGGCGTAAGGGGCGTCTCGGTTTCCGAGGAAACTCGCGAACGGTGCTGGCGATGCCCACGCGTGTCTTCCGTGTCCAGTGGCGGCGCGACGGGCGGAGTAGGCCGGCCGTCCCTGCGGGGTGAGGGTCTGCGGTCGGTAGGCGCGAAGGCCCCCGCAGTAGCGAGGGCGCTGTGTTTGCATTTTCCTTTCCTGCGAGGTGTGAGCGCTCGGTTGTTACTCTGCACCTGAGGTGTGCCGAGTTTGCGAAGGGAGATGCCTGCCCCACAGGTGGCGCGGGGGCCCGGCCCTCGGAGCTCTCTCAGTGTAGGTGACGGCGCCGCGTGGCTGCCGGCGTGCCCACCTTTGCACTCAGATGTGCGGTGGAGGCTTGCCTTTGTGCAAAGACCTGCCCTTTTGGGAACCAGTTTGCCCTCAGGTCCCCCTGCAGGTAAAGCTAGTGACCCGGAGGTGGGCGCTGGTGGAAAGCAGGAAAGACCTGCAGGCAAGCCTCCTGGAGCCCTGCTGGACAACGGCCCTTTCACTTAGCACCCTCGGGAAAGGTGGCTGTGCAGTGTCCGCCCCTGGGGCACTGTGATACTTTCACAGGCAAACATACAGCTCTTCTCTGCAGATGTCATGCAGATAAGTTAAATGCTACAAGATGACACATTTGATGTTTTTTTGACATTTTCTTAAAATAGTCGAAATATGCATTTTTCGTTTGTAGGCAGCCTGCAGAAGTAGGATGGATCTTTTATAATTTTAGAGCACAGCTCAGCGAAAGAGCCCAAGCTATTTATTTCTGATACATAATTTAAGCATTATAGGAAATTACAATAATACGACCTCAGGCCGGTGTTGGAGAATGTGCAGGCCATGTGGGCAGTCCTCACAGACAGCGATGCAGAGCCTGTTGCTCAGGGGGGCCTGGGCTCTGATGAGCCTGGCCCGGGTCATCGGGGAGGGGCATGGTGCCTGGACTTGCTGGAGGGGCATCCAGGACCAGCCACGCCCACTCAGTGTGTTCTGGGGAGACCTGTCTTCGCGTTCTGAACGTTGGAACACAGCTCACTGCTGGGAGTGTTTCATATGTTATATGTTTTTGTTTTTAGAGTAAATACTCAAAGTGAAGAAAGCCCAGAGCGAATTAGGAACTAATCAGGAAGGAGATTTGCATCTAGCTTCTGGCTGCACGATGAGAAAACGTCTGAGAAATACATCAGATGTCTAATTTCAGTACTTGCTGGTGTCAGCTGAGAGCTGGCCACTCTTTCATGTCTTAGCATTATGCTCCCCAAGGCAGGTGGTGTAGAAAGAGAGAAACTGAGGTAGCACAGTGGCTGCCTCAGCTTTGAAAGGTAGAATTTTTCTACCTGTTCACAGTGTGTTATGTCTCAGGATCCAGAGATCGTTAAGGAGGAACCAAGAGCACAGAATCCAGTTGTGCTGCGCGCGATCGGATTTGAGAATTATTTAACACGACCCCCTTCTCCCCACCCCTGTCCCCGTTTGCCTGAAGCAGGACGGCAGAGGTGCCAGCTCTTCTGGCCTTGTGAAGCTGGGTTGTTGGCTTCGGCTGCAGGTGCTCGCTCTTTAGTCCCTGTGCCCACCACTCACCTGCCCATCCCTGGGCATGGTGGCCACATCTCCAAACTGAGCACAGCACGAGACTTGCCTGGGCTTTGTTTGATAAGATTAGGATGCCAAGCCTGGCCCTGGTCCAGTGGCCGTGGATGTGATCCAGGTGGGCGGCCACTTTGTTCCACTTTTATTCCATGTTTTCACGTTATCATCAGGGCGCACACGACTTGGGAATCACAGTAGGTGTTTGCAGGGAGAATGTTGTGCAGCTCTTGGCCTGAAGCCTGTGGGTTTATTTAGGCAGAAGGAGTGGGGTTTGGAAAGGTGGAAGGCCAGTCTTTCAAGAGGAGAAAGGCTGCACCCCACCTTTCTTTCAGGGTGTGAAGTCGTCCCCCCAGACAGGGAGGGTCCCACACTTCCTCAGCCCCGTGCAGGGTGCGCTGAAAGAGGTGATAGTGCTGTGCTGAGGACGTGCATTTACTGGGACTGCACGGTTGCCATGGCAATGTGAGACCTTCTGATGAATTTTTTAGATTAAAATACCCAATTAATATATCAGATTTGGTATGCAGAGAAAAGAAAGAGAGAAAATAGAGTGCAGTTTAACAGAGTGCCAGGTAGATTCCAACTAAAAAACGGAGTTATGACATGTGGGATCTTAAATGTCCCCCTTACCTGTTAACCCTGAGGTGTCTGAGCCACTGTCCTTATTTGGCAGGTGTTGGGTGCTTGTTCAGAATTCTCTGGGCTTCCGCCTCACACCAGAACCAAGGGTCCCCTTTCCTCTTCCCGAAACCCCATGCCTCCTCCCGTGCGACCCCTCTTGGGCTTCAGGAGCAGTTGATTTAGGGGTTGACCTTGCTCGGGACCTGCCCCAGTGCTGTGGGGTGCTGGGCAGGCCCCTTCATTCCTCTCGTCTGGGTGTCCCCGCGAGGGTGCTGAGTGGGGTTCCATCACTTTCTGCTGAGCAGCTCAGTAACTGGTAGCTGGGGGGCACCCGCCGTTCTCAGCAGTCTGGCGAGTCTCAAACCTAACATGGTATTAGCTTGCTAGTGGGGGGCAACTAATCACCGAGAAGGTTTACCTTTGCCCAGAGAACTGGAAATAATGGGGCCCTCGAGGGCTGAAACGCCTGGCCTGGGTGTGTTGGGTGGGGTGGGCAGTAAGGCGGGACACGGGGCCACCAGAGTCTTATAACCTTTTCCAAAATTTATAAAACCTTTGTTTTTTTAATTAAGAAGCATTAAAGTGTATAAATTTGTAAAAGAGTTTAAGACTTTGCTAAAATTATTCTCTACAGGAAAACCAAGACATCAGTAATTTCAGCACTGAGACCTATTAGCGTACCTCTGCCCCAGCCTTTTTCTAGGAATGTACTCACACATCAGCAACATAGAAACACTCTTTATGTCTTTGATACAGAAATGGGATCATGCTCCAAATACGGTGTTGTCTCAACCTGCGTTTTTTACTTAGCAATGTGTCATGACCGTCTTATAGATCTACAGCATTCTTTGTTGTCTAAATTTACAATAGTGGTTCTCAACCCTGTGAACTAGACTCAAAGGATGCTCTTAAAAACTGTGGATGCCTTCTCCGGAAATTCAGATTGAATTTGTTGGGGTGGAGTTGCGGGGCGCTGGGGCTCAGGCACCAGTACATAAACAGTTTACCAGTGAGCATCCTTGTATGTTCATCTTTGTACACTTGCCATTATTTCCTTAGGATAACTTCCTAGGAATGACATCGACGAGTCAGAAGAGTGTGCACGTAGAGTGGCTTGGTGCCGCTGGCCAGCTCCCTCGGAGATGGGCAGCCCCGGCACAAGACATGGCTGTGCTGGATGGCTGTTACGTAGCGGTGGCCAAAAGGATGTGGCTGCTGCAGGTGTGGGGTACCCAGACAAAGGAGGAGGTGGGGAGACCAGTAGCAGATGAGGAAACGTGAATAAATGTAGTGAAGGGCAGGAGGGGCCAGAGGAGAGAGGAAGAGGGAGGCCTGTGTCCGGTGCGGCTGGCCGGGAGGGAGATCCCGTTTGCCTGCTCTCGGAGCGCACGCAAGTCCTCTTTCTCCGACCCTCGCCGCCTCTGGGTGTTAGTGATGTCTGTTTTTTGACCGTCTGAAAGGTCAAAGGATTGTATTCGTGCTCTGAGTCTCTGATTACCAGTGAGGTTGGTAATGCTTTTATTTCCATGTTTGGGGCGTTTGTGCTTCTTCCTTCCTGAATTGCCAGCTCCTACCCCTGACCTGTGCTTCCTGTTGGGATGTCTGCTGCCCGGTTTCTGTTCCCGGTTCCCGGTATACAACGGCATGCCCCGGAGCAGTCATTTATCTTTCTACGTTGCTAGTTTTTTTCCGTGTGGTTGTGCTTAGTTTTTGTGTGGTCAGATTCATCAAGATCTTCCTTTCCGGCAGTTTCCGGCCTTGGTGCCCTGTTACACCAAGCGCAAGTGATACTCATCCAATTTATAAACCTGCACCTGTACTTTCTTCTAGTACTCCTGTGGTTTCACTTTTCATGTTGCAAATTTTGGTCAGTTTGGACTCACGCTGGCCACAGTGAGAACGGTTTCCTCCCTTGGGTCCTGCTCTTGCTTAGGTTGGGCACATTCACTGCCTGTTTCTGTCGAATTGTGAACGAGACCTTTGCAACCATCACGTTCCACCCTGGTTAGTGCTGGTAGGAAGGAAAGCTT
Source organism: Inia geoffrensis (assembly GCA_036417435.1). NCBI lineage: Eukaryota > Metazoa > Chordata > Mammalia > Artiodactyla > Iniidae > Inia > Inia geoffrensis. Next base: position 87,881,712 of record CM070914.1, on the reverse strand, counting down.
AACTTTGAAAAATATCCATCCTGTGTGTGGCTGCTCTGCTAAGGTTCCCGTTAGTCCTCATGGCTTTTGAGTTGATTTTCCCAGGCTTCCTGGGTGGTCGGTCGTGTCACCCGCCAACAATGACTCGGTGACTTTATGGTGCTTATGCCCACTTTCCCCCGTCGTGTGCCCAGGGCTCACTGGCAGCGGAGAGCGGTGCTGAGCGCACGGGGGGCTGACCCGATCGTGCTGATGGGGCCGTGGTTCCAAAGTGACAGTCTTTGACTAGTGGTGCGTGGACCTGAGTTTTAAGAGGTGTCTCTTCCCTTCCCTCCTGACTCTGGGAAGAGGGGGGTGGCTGGCGATGGGGGTTGCAGCTCTCTGTGTGGCCCAGGCTCGGGCTGATGGCACTTCACACCCCGTCCCCTGCAACGCGGGGGCCTTGGTGGCCAGCAGCCTGGTGGCTGCAGACCCTGGGTTCCTTTACCAGCTGGCAGCAACGGTGCAGAGGCCCCCGGTGCCGGGGTGGGCATTTGGGTTCAAGGTGGGGAGGAGGCGTGTGGTCCCGGCTGGCCTTGCACCCCTGCTCCTGCATCCCCTGGGTTCCCACATGCAGTGTCAGGTGTCCCGGCGGGGCCCTTGGGTGGCGCTGAGTTTGCTGTGTTCCTGTGGCTGATGAGGCTGGTCTGGGATGGACTTGGGACCCACTGTCGTACTTTTTTATGTAACAAATGTCAGCTCTGCACGTCTATCCATCTGGCTGTGTGTTTTAAAATGCTAAAAATAAGTTGATTTTCTTTTAAAAATTTAACCACCCATCCTTCCAGTTGAGAAGTAATGCGAGGTTGCATTGGAGGTAAGTTTTGTTCAGGGCTTCTCTTTGAGGATGGAGCCTCCCAAGGCCCCAAGATGGTCTGAGGGAGGCAAAGCCACGGACAAGCATTTATTCGGAACAGGGTCAGGGCAGCTCACAGTAGCTCCCACACTGTCAGGGTCCCCTGGGGACCTTGTGACAATGCGGATTCTGATCCAGCGGGTCTTGGGTGGGGCCTCGGGGTCTGCGTTCCCATCCGGCCCCAGACGGTGCCAGCGTGCTGGACATGGAGAGGACACACTCTGGGTGGGAGGGCTTAGCGAGGACCCAGCAGGTGGGTGGTGGAGTGGGCATGGTCCCCACAGCACTGGCCCGACGCACAGGGAGCAGCAGGGGGCCGCCCGCTCCGGCGCTCCGCCGGCCATGGCAATGGTGCTGGCAGTGGGTGGGAGTTTCCAAAGCTACTGCTCGTCCTGCGTCTGGAGATGGGCTGGCTCTTCCTGCAGAGGGGTGTCATTTAGCTTTGTTCTTCCTTCTGTGTTGTTCTTTTTCTCTGGCGTAGCCGGCTACACACATACCCAAAACATCAGTAGCATTTTGTATCCTGCGTCTTCATCGGACGCTACAGCCTGAAATTCCTCCTTTGTAGTGACTAGAACTCAGCCATGTCCTCTGATTCTCACACAGATGTGGCAGAGGACGCGCTACCAGAGGCAGGTGGCCGCGGGCTGTGTAGACACCCTGCTTCTGGTCACTGTGTCCTCTTGTCCTGGTTGCACTGAGAGTCCAGCCCCACGCCCGGGACGTGCCATGGGGTGTCCCCTGTTCTAGGCCACCCGAGGTGGGACCTTCCTGGGGGGACCCCGGCCAGCCCTGCGGGCCCCCCTGAGCCCGGTGGTTCCTGTGTTCAGGGTCTGTGCTCCGTGGCCCCGGTCCCGATTCCCTTGTCAGTAGGAAGCTCAGAGCCAGATTTGGTGTTCGTTCACCTCAGTGTGGGGGCAGGGCCTCTACCTGGTGTCATTTTTCCTTCCCAGTCAGATTTTTCCTCCTCATTTGAAGAAGATGTAGAACTTTCTGTTTCTTCCTACCTGCCTCACTCTGCTATCGCTGTGTAGCCTAGGTAGAAATAAGGCTTTGGTAAGCAGTGTTTCTGCGGGCTGGTGAGGGTCCGGTGAGTGCTGAGCCTTGCTGTCCCCGCAAGCTGTGTGCACGCCCCCTGCAGCCCTGCTCCTGTCCCCCGGGTCGGGTCGACACGTCGTCCACGATGGCTCCTCTGGGGCCTCCTTCCTGCCTGGGGGGTGGGCACACGCTGATCAGCCACCTGCAGAACACGCTGGGCCCACCTCTCTTCCCCAAACACTGGCCGCGCCCAACGTGCTGAATGATTTTAATGCTCATAATTGGAGAAGCTACAATTAATAAAATTATTGTTATTTTTTAAAACTGGGAAGTCTGCTTCATTAAAAACTGTTTTGCCCGTTGACCTGAAATCCATTATCTAAAAACCAAGGCAGCTGACCGAGATCAGTGTGGCTCCGTCCAGCCCCAGCTGGGTCATTTGTCCCCACCCTCCACATCCCCAGGTGTGACACGGGAGCCTGTGGTGGCTTCCAGCATGTGGCCCGAGCAGGCGTGGCCCCAGTCTGCGCTGTGCAGACCCGGCTTGGTGTTCTTTAAGTTGTGAAGCCAAGGAGATGATGTGGGTGAGAGTCAGTGTCGCCCCCAATTTATTAAAAATAGGAGCTGAGCACATTCAGATTCCTGGTGTATACACGCTGACTTGGGAGGTCTCTGCTCTCACATCATGGCTCTTCCTTCACACTCACCAGGTGGGGCTTGTCACCGAAGCCAGAGACGGGCAGCTTTGTGCTTGTGTGTCTGTGAGTCTGTTAGGCCTGGCAGGACGCTCAGCCTTCTCGGGCACCAGGCACACCCCCCACCCCGCCCCGAGCAGGGTCTGCGGCGCTCAGTGACGTCTTCCCGGGCCCCGCATCAGACTCGGGGCTGTTTCCGGAACGCCCGGGCCCTGGGAGCCGGGAGCAGGGTCTTGGTCCCGGTAGCTCAAACCGGGCACTGTTTTATTATTTATTGCTCGTAATAAAAAACCCCCAAACTTAGTGACTTAGCAACGACCATTTTTATCATTTCTCAAGATTCTGTGACCTGGGACTCTGGACAGGGCCCAGTGGAGATGGGTCCCCTGCTCCGCACGCCACCTGCGGAGCGAGAACGTGCTTGGTGGCTTCCCGTTCATGGTGCCTCATGATGGCTCAGAGGCCTCAGGCTGGTGGAAGCCTCCGCGGGAGTCGTGTCCCTGGTGTGGGGGGGGTGTTCCTGGGGGGAGGGGTGTCCCTGGGGTCTCAGTTCCCGCTGGCGGCTGCGTATCAGTTATCTATGACCGCTTAACACATTGCCCCAGAACGTAGCGGCTTAAAGCGACACACATCACGTCCTTGTTTTGGGAGTTGGTAATTCTCGGGGGCGGCTCAGATCCCGGCCCCGTGCTGCACTGTAGGAGCCCCTGTGGCTGTCCTGGGGTCATGTTTGTTTGCATTGTCCCCGATTCTTTCCTTTTTTCTTTTTTCTCCGTGTCAGGGTCCTCTTGTGTTTCTGAAATCATATTTTAGCTCCTCAGGCAGAAAGGATAATTTGCAAAGTTAGCACAGGACTGAGAGAGGATAAAAGGAGGAAGATAAGACAGAAAGGAGGGAAGAAAAAGGAGGGAGAAAAGGGGGGGTAAAAAAATCACGCGCTGAGAAAGAGTTGGGCCCCAGCGTCCATGTGCTTGTGCATGGGCTGGCGTGGCCCTGCCTGGTGGCAGATCTGCCCGGTGCTGCGGGCAGTGGCAGCTGAGGTGGAGCAGCGGGTGGGCAGCGGTGGGGTGGGTGGCTGCCGCCCGGACATCTGGGGACAAAGCGGAGAGGGAGGCCCGGGCTCTGTGCCCCATGGAACTAGAGTCGGACGGTGGATCCTCAGTCGCGTGGATCCCGAGGCTCGCTTCCCAGAGCCCGCAGCACTTGGAATGTGCTGAAAGGAAGGGGCTTAGCTGACAAAGAGTCCCCGGAGCTGGGCCTGGAGCAGACCCTGTGCTGGTGCCGGGGGTGTGAACCATTAGAGCAGGAAGTGGTGGGAGGGACCGAGAATTTGGGGTCAACTCCTGCTGTCCCAGGCTGCCCTCCGACGACCTCAGCCCCCCCCTCACCCCCCGCTGCCCTGGGCTCCTCTCCAGGGTCACTGACCTTACGGGAATCAGTGGGCGGGAGCCTGTGGCTCCTGCCTCCTCACAGTGGCCGCATACCCGTGGGTGCCCTCCTGTCCGGTGACCAGGCATCATTATTAATAGTGTCTCCTTTTGCTCTTAGACGTGTCCCAGTTTGGGTGATAGATTATATGGCTGCCCATCTAGCTGCCAGACACTGTTGCCAGATGATCCTTTTTTCCTTTATAGCTTTTTATTATATAACGGAAAGTGACAAGAAAGATATTAAGACTTTCAGTGTCTTATGTAATCTCACCACTATTATAACAACCATTTGCACTTTTTCGTATCGCCTTCCAATCCATACTTGAATACATACAAAATATATACTACTTTTAACAAACTTTTTTAAAGTAAACTTTGTTTAGCACATTTTAGCTTTACAGAAAAGTTGTGACGGTGGTAACAGAGGGTTCTTTCATATCCCACGCTAGTTTCCCCTAACGCTAATATCGTACCTTTGTCATAACTATTGTATGTATTGTACATACATGTAGTGTACATAATATCGTACCTTTGTCATAACTATTGTATGTGTTGTACATACATGTAGTGTACATAATATCGTACCTTTGTCATAACTAGGGAACCAGTGGTGAGACATGGTTGTACTAGTCAGGGTTCTCTAGACAAACAGACCAATAGAATAATAGCGTGAGTGTGTGCGCCCGCGCGCATGTGTGTGTGCGCACGCGCGTGTGTGTCTGTGTACACACATATGCTTACATACAGGTATTTAAGGAGGTTTATTAAGAGGAATTGGCTCAGGCAGCTATGGAGCCAGGAAGTCCCACAACCTGCTGCGTGTGAGCTGGAGCCCCGGGGGAGCCTGTGCCGTGATTCAGGGCGAGTCTGAAGACCTGAGGCCCAGGGGAGCCGATGGTGTGGTCCCAGCCTGAGGGCAAGAGAGGATGAGACCAGGGGTCGCTGCTCAGCAGGGCGGCAGGAGAGGGGGGCCTCCCTCCTCCTCCGCCTTCTGTTCTGTTGAGGTCTCAGGGCACTGGTTGACGCCCACCCACATCTGGGAGGGCCACCCACCCTACTGAGTCCCGGGTTCAACTGCTAATCTCATCGGGAAACTCCCTCACCCACACGCCCAGAACGCTTTAATCTGGGTGCCCAGGGCCAGTCAAGGCGACATGTGAAATCTCTCAGTAACTGAAGGCGCAGTTTATTGAGGTGTGACTTGTTTTTACTGAGTACCCGGTTTCTGTTCTAGGGCCCCACCCAGAATCCCACGTGACCTCTAGCTGCCCCTCTTTAGGCTCCTGTGAGCTGTGACAGCTTCTCAGACTTTCCTACTTTTGATGACCTTGACAGTTGTGAGAATAGCTGGTCACGTGTTTTGCAGAATATCCTTCAGCTGGGATCTGTGAGGTTTTTCTCATGGTCAGACTTGGGTTATGGGTCTTTGGGAGGAAACCCACAGGACAGGTGCCCTTCTCGTCACGTCCCGTCCAGGTACGTGCTCTCGGCACAACGTACTGATGCTGACGCTGACCTCGGCCGCCTGGCCGAGGTCCTGCCCGTCAGGGGTCCCCGCTGTCAGGCTACTCGCCCCCGCTCCCCACACTGTGCCCTTTGGAAGGAAGTTATTCTGCGCTGCCCACGCTTAAAAGGTGGGGGTTTAAGGTCCACCTCCTTTAGAGGAAGGTGGTTACATAAAATTATTTGAAATTGTTCTACACAGAAGATTTGTGTGTTCTTCCCATTTACTTTGTTGTTCAGTCATTCATTTGAACCCATATGGACTCATGGATATTTGTTTTATACTTTGCATTATGATCCAGTACTATTGTGTTTTGTTTGTTTGTTTGTTTGTTTTTTGCGGTACGCGGGCCTCTCACTGTTGTGGCCTCTCCCGTTGCGGAGCACAGGCTCCGGACGCGCAGGCTCAGCGGCCATGGCTCACGGGCCCAGCCGCTCCGCGGCACGTGGGATCTTCCCGGACCGGGGCACGAACCCACGTCCCCTGCGTCGGCAGGCGGATTCTCAACCACTGCGCCACCAGGGAAGCCCTATTGTGTTTTATTTATTTATTTTTTGCTCAAATTGTCCAGCTTTAGCCGTTGGAAGCTCTTCAGTTGGCTCCTGTGTCCCTTTGGCCTGCTGTCCTCACTGTTTTCTGTCTTTGCTTCTTTCTGAGCACTTCCTTACTTTCTGGGACTAGAAGATGCTGTGGGCTCATAATGTATATTCCCTGACCCAACCCTAGAATCAGCCAGTTCTCCAAGGACCCCTGGTCCTTCTATTGGGGAAGGTGTTAGAAACCAAGATCTGGGTGCCAGGTGTGCTCACTGTTACTGGGAGATAATGATCTTTTAAAGCACAGAGCTATCTATGTAAAATAGATAGCTGGTGGGAAGCAGCCGCATAGCACAGGGAGATCAGCTCGGTGCTTTGTGACCACCTAGAGGGGTGGGATAGGGAGGGTGGGAGGGAGACGCAAGAGGGAGGGGATATGGGGATATATGTATACGTATAGCTGATTCGCTTTGTTATACAGCAGAAACTAACACAGCATTGTAAAGCAATTATACTCCAATAAAGGTGTTAAAAAAAAATAAAGCATAGAGCTGACCACACTGCTCCCTGGCATAAGGCTCAGGGGTCCCCCATCACTGCATTTGTTTAACTGAATGTACCTACTGTGCACCTGCTCTGTACACTGCGGGAGGGAGGGAGTGTGAATTGATACAACCACTTGGGAAACTGCGTGGCGCACCATTTCTGAGAGAGAACACAGCCCTGACGTCCAGGAGCTCGCCTGGACCTTGCCGCTGGCCCTGGCATTCTCCTGCTGCAAGTGAACGATTTCACAGAGCACCCGCAACAGACCCCTCTGACCGTGGTGGGTCAAGACAAACACAAGACCCCTCCATGATCCTTCTGGAACACAGACAGAAACGTGACCATTGTCCAGGCCCAAATGACCAGACTTCCTGTGTCCTGGCTGCTGCTTTGCCGGCTGCAGTTCTTGCTTCACTCCTTCTCAGCCTCTGTAGTGGGGTTAAGATGCCCAATCATAAAGTCACGCAGCCTCCAGACAGTGTGGGGCCGTGCCGCTTGAACCCTCCTGAAGGTCACTGACATGAGCCCACACCCTGACTCTCGCGGAGATGCCCCTGTTCTCCCTATTGCAAGGACAGTACACGGGTGTGTGCAGCCTTATGCTGTCTCTGGTGGTCTTTGGCTGGGGGCATGGACACCTGCAGCCCAGGATTGCATTCCTAGGTGGGACCCGTCCAAACGTGTACATCCGTGCACCCAAAGACGCACACACGGGAGTCCACACAGCACTATGTGTGGTAGCCAGAGAAGCTGGAACCGGACCAAGCGTCCACCGACATTACTCGGACGAGTGAATCCTCAGGTCTTCGTTCTGTGCATCCTCTGTACCGTGAGAGTGAAGCCCTCGTGGCCGCACCGCACACGGTGCACCTCTTAACCTGGTGCGGAGGGAGCGAGGGTCCCCGCTGCTGACTCCGTGCTGACAAGCACAGAAGCCAGGGTGCTGGTCTGTGCCACAAGATGTCAAGCCCATGTCCCCCTGGGCATCAGGGTGCCCCATTGTTTGAGCTGAACGCTTGTCAGATGTGCACGTTTTCTGCATGTTTGTTATACTCTAATCAAAAGTTTACAAGAATATTTAAAAAACCCCACTGGTGTCCAGCCTCCCACCCAGCAATTCTGGGGCCGGGGAAGAGCTGTCCAAGGTACCGGCTCTGGGTGGAGGAGAGAAGCCTGCGGGTCAGGCTCCTGGGACTCCAGGGCTGAGCTTGAGCTGTGCCCTGTGCCGAGTGCACGTTTCATAACTGTTGACTCGTCACATCACAGGCTCCCGAGGGTGGACAGGAGTGAACCATGTGTTTTGGTGTCCCCAGGGTAGAGACGAATGCCAGGTGTGCAGAAGACATTCGCTGTGTGGCTGGGGAGAGAACAAACGCTTGCTTCATGCTTCCCGTGTTGAGAAGCTTCGCTGGATGCCGTGGCCTCATTCCTTTGCTCCCCATTTTCAGCGAGACTCTTTGACAGCACTTTGTTCTCTCAGGTGCCAGACCTGCCCTCCGATGCTCCCCTGAGCCTACAGGGGCCAGGATTTGTCCCCACGGCCTCGGAGCCCCAGTGAGGGTTCCCTGCATGGGGCGAAGTCTGACGCCCAGCTCTCAGCTCCCTTGTCCTGGACCCATGGCAGAGCCTGACCCTCTGGGCCCTCCCAGCTTCCCTCTCGCCGCCCGCCGTCCTGCTGTTCCTTCTCGGCCCCTCTTAGGACCCTTCTCCCCTCCCTGCCACGGTGACACTGCAGCACCTGGGGCTCCTGCCTGCTCCCTCCTTTTCCGCTGCGCTCGTGCGGACAGTCTCACACTTTCAAATATCAGCCATATGCCGGCGACTCCAGGTTTTATCTCCAGCCCGGACCTGCTTCACACGTTCCAGACTGTTCTGTCCAGTCTCTGGCTCGTATGTCACAGATAATCTCCTTGAACGCATTCACACCTGCACCCTTGCAGTCTCCTGGCTCGCTGACCTCATCCTTCAAAATGCCCCTAGACCCATCCGGGAGCCCTCTTCCACGTGGCAGCCCCTCCCCGCCCTTCATGTCACCTTGGCTCTACCTTCCAGAGCATGGGCTGCCTGTGTCCCTCCCTCCCACAGGCCCCGGGCACCCTGTGCCCCCCCCCCCCCACCTGCACCCAGCATGCTGGTCCCCGCCCCTCCTCTGCACCAAGCACGCTGGTCCCCGCCCCTCCACTTGTGCCTCTGACCTCTGCAGGGCAGTGTGTCCCAAGGGCATCCCCTCATTCTCTGCTAGGAGTCCAGCCTGATGCTCTCTACTGGGCGTCCTCCACACCAGTGGCCCACCTAGCACCGAGGGGTGGCTCTCCGTGTGGCATCTGCCCACAGCTCCTGCCCAGAGCATCGCATGGCCTGCTCCCCACAGAGGCCAGGAGAGCAGCCGGCCAAGTGCTTTGGCAGCAGGGTGGGGCAGTGATTTGGCCAGAGCACGGATCACCATGTCTCCTTCAAAACTTTGCACGTCCTTCTCCCGGGAGGCCCACTTTACAGTTGTGCCTGGGGACCCACCGGGCCCCTGCCAGGCCCCTGTCCTGCTTTGCTTTCTGGGCACTTAACCCTGGCAACTGTGTACTGCATAGCCTGTGACATCTGCGTTCATCTCAGCCCCTGGCCCCAGAGCGAACATCTCATGAGGCGGGGTTTTACCTCCTAGGTTCCTTCCTGTGCCTCAGGTGGCTCGACATCACCTGGGTAGGGCGGGAACCGAGTGAACATGGTGTGAGGGGGGTTATATGCCCATGACTCCCCTGCAGGGCCCACTTCGGGACAAGCAGTAAGACACCTCAGAGAGAGGCCTTCCAGGGCCCTAACTCCCCCCGGACAGCACGACCACTCTGCTGAATTAAGGCCCAGGGCACACTGTTCCTTCAACAGTGCTTTCTGTGGCAGGTGGCAAGGGCCCCGGCCTTGGGGGGCCAGGCATAGGCGACCCCACCTCCCTGGGCAGCAGGAGCCTATGTCCCTTTGGACAGTCAGACCTGGGCTTCCGTCCTTGCTGACTCTGTTCTCCCTTCTCTGACGGATGTGCTTTCTGTTCTGGGCTGTCAGAACATTTAGGTCAGGCCCGCTGGTCACTCAGAGAAACAGGCCCGGAAAGCTTGGCTTTAGGACAAGTCAGGGAGCAGCAGCTGCAGGGCCAGGGAGGCTGCCCAGGCCGTTTGAAGGAGGCACAGATGTGATGGAGGGGTTTCGGCAGCTGCGGGCACCACTGCCCCAAAAGTCCTTTCCCTGAGCTAGGCCGGAAGCTCTTGCATGTGGGCTGGTTATGAAACGCACGGCTGACTGGAGCCGAGAGTCTGGTCGATGGGATGCCCGCATGTAGGTCCAGGGCGGCCTCCCTCCACAAAGGGTCCCGGGGCTGGCAATGCCTGGCTGTGCCCGCAGGACCCCTGGACGTCCACAGGCCTGAGAGTGGAGGCTGCCCTGTGCTGCATGGAGCAGGGCTGCTTCCAACCTGGGCAGAGGCAGCAGTGCTGGCGTTGGGCACAATCGCCCCGGGGGGGCAGGGCCGTCCCGTGCACGGTGGGGAAGGGGGCTGTCAGCAGCTGACTCTGATGCAGGAGCACACCCCGCTCCGTGTTCCTGACAATTGATCAGGCCTCCAGGCATTGCCACGTGTCCCCTGGGGGTGACACCGCCCCCAGCAGTGAGAACACGGAGCTTGGCTTTTCTGTGGCTGCAGCTGGGGAGTGCATCGAGGCCATAGCTGCCGGGCTGGGGCGGGAGGTGTCGCTTTTGAGCGCCTTTGGGAGTCCCTGCCCCTGGCCAGGCTTCTGGGGCCAGAAAGGTGCAGACGGGGCGGAAGAGGCTCCGAGAAGCGTTGGCCTCCGTGGGTGTCAGCCGCAGGCCAGGCCCCAGATCCCCCGTGTCCCCTGCACCAGGCGCCACAGCCTGGCCTCGCTTGGCTCATTTTGCCAACTCCAGCGCCTGCTTTGGGGGCTCCAGGGTTGAGAACTCTAAGGGCACCTGGGCTCTGCCTGGGGTTCTGGGGTTAACCTGGGTGTGCGTGTGCGCACTGGCATGTGTGTGAATGTGTGTGCCTGGGGGGTGCACGCCGAGGCCGGGCTCACGTGGCGCTGCCCTGGCCGTCTCGCCTTTGTGGACCCCTTGTGCCCGTGAAGGTGCAGGTGCCGTGGTGGCTCTGGCCTTCCTGGGGCAGGGGTGGGCAACCCTCGTGGGCTGCCGCCGCCGGTGTTCTGTTTCCTGGCGTCTTGAAGGAGTGGCTGGAGTTGTCGAGGCCCCGGGAGGTTCCGTCTCTGAAGGACCCCATGGTCTCCTGCAGGGGACGCCCTGGACGTGGGGCGAGGCCCAGGGTTTGGGTGGGGAGGGAAGGCCGGCGACTGACCCCATGTGGGGCTCTGCCTCCTGCCCCCTTCTCTGCTGGGATGGCAGGGGTGTGGAGACCCACGTCCCTTCCACTGGAGCGTCCAGTCTGCAGGGGCTGCAGGTTAGGAATGGCCGTCTCATGCACACAGGCAGGCCTGGAGCCCGCACGGGCTGTGTCTACCAGCTCTGAGGCCGGAGGCTCCATGCCGAGCCGCAGGGAAGGTCAGAGCCACAGGTGGCAGGTCGCAGAGCTGGACATCGGGCTGGGAGGCACGGTTTGTTCAGCACAGCTTAATTGGGGGCTTATCACTTCCAAGGGCAGGGACTTGTCCTGCCCGCCCTCCCCCGGGGATGACACACGTCTTCGGGCCGCGCGTGTGCAGCCTTGGAGTGAGAGCACTGTGGGCTGAGGGGGCCAAGGGGACGGTGGTCGCCTGGAGCCAGGTGAGGTGGGCCTGGCCTTGGACCTACGGAGCTGTGTCCAGTGGAATCTCTGGAAGTCTTTACAAAACGAACTCAAGTTGCTTTTAATTAAAAAAAAAAAAAAAAGCAAAAATGCTCCAGAGAATGTGCAGGTTCACTCATGTGCAGATGTGTTAATTGAAAGGTTCAGAAGGTTTGTTAATTACACTTCCGTCAGCAGTTGCTTCTCTCCCAAGTGCAGTCACTTTCCATCTTGTCAACGAACAAATGATGTGCTCCTGCAGGACAGGCATCAAAGGGAGTGAGGTGGCGGCAGTTCTGAGATGGCTTGCGCCTCTGCCCCTGGGCCTTCTGGTGTTGGGGGCCAGGGTGGGTGGCCCTGGGTGGGTGGCCCTGGTATGGGACCCAGGCCAGTGCAGAGACACCTTCTCTAGGGGTTTTTCTCCACTTCTGGAAGAGCCACGGTGGCGGGGCTGCCTTGTGTTCACTCTGGACTCCACAGGCCCTGACACCTAAGAAGCTCTCAGCAAATGCTTGTTGGATTTAACTAAACTGGACAGAAAGAGACAACGGAGGAGTCAATGTGGGTATGCTCAGACCAGCCCCAGCTGGGGGCTTTGTGACCTACGGGTGTCGCCATCTCCTCCAGGGATGGTTATGGAGCGTGCTAGGGGCAGACGCGGCCCAGCCCTGCTCCTCTTTCTGGCTGGGTCCTGGTAGTGCCCGTGGGGTCTGGGGTAAAGGCATATGCTGGCCAGAGGGTGGCCAGCTGGTACTGCAGAGGCTCTGCAGTATCTGTCCAGCAGGCGTGGCCACATCGGTGGCTGTGGAGGACTATACAGTTACCCCCAAATTATGCCTCTTATGTTGGCAGATGAGGGGCATTTCCAAACGTGATGAACAAAATAAACAAAGAGAAAGTCTGGTCTTAGGAATATCTGCATTTCCCTGATGACTAAGGCTGTAGATGACTCTTTCATTTGCTGCCTGGCCCTTTGTGCAGTTATTGCGTGAAGTGACTGTTCAAGTCTCTCACCCATTTTGTGTTGTGTGTGTGTCATTAATATCGAGTTGTAAGAGTTCTTTACAACTCTTTTCAAGTCCTTGGATGGATGTGTTTTGATTAGTGCTTTGTTTTGATTAGTCATTTCTGTGTCTTGTCTAGGAAATCCTTGTTTACCCTAACGTCAAGTTTGGATCTAGGATAACTTTCAAATTAATTTTTGTGTGGAATGTGAGGTAGGGGAGTTCATTTTTCCCTGTGGATACCCAGTTATTTCAGCACCATTCTTTGAAGAGACTTTTCTTTCTCTACTGGATTACTTTGGCAACTTTGCCAAAAATCAGTTGATCTACATATGTAAGTTTATTTCTGGAATCTCTTTTTATCTTTCCTTATACTGATGACACACCATCTTTATTATTGTAGCTTTACAGTAAATCTTGAAATGAGGTAGCGTACATCATCCAACCTTGTTCATTTTCCACATTTATTTTGGCAATTCTAGATCCTTTGTATTTTCTTACAAATTTTGAATCAGCTTGCCAATTTCTAGAAAAATGTCTGCAGATATTTTGATTGGGATTATATTAAACCTACAAATCAATTTTAGGGAGGATGGACATTTTAGTGATACTGAGTCTTCAATCCATGAACATGGTATGTCTCTCCATTTATGTAGGTCTGATTTAGTTTCTCTCAGCAATGGGTTGCAATTTTCAGTAAACAGGTCTTGTACATCTTTTATTAAATGTATTGCCCAGTATTTTATGTTTATTTGATGTTGTTATAAGTGGCATTATTTTTATAGTTTTGTTCTTAGATTTTTTCATTGCTGGTACATAGAAATAGAGTTAATTTTTAACACCAGTTTTAGTGAAGTGTAATTAACATAAAACAAAATTAATCAATTGTAAGGATGTGATTCAGTGAGTTTTGACAGATGTATATAGTCGTATAACCACCACTGCAGTCAAGTGTGGAGTCTCTCCACCACCCCAGGAAGTCTCCCTGTATCCCTTGACAGCCAGTCTGGTCATGTGCTGGGAGGTGGGAACCAGTTGTGCTGCATTTCGTACCTCTCGCTTTCAGTGCTTAATGGTGATTCTGGAAAAGGAGACGTTTCTAATTTTGGTGAAGTCCAGTTTTTCATCAGTTTCTTCCTCTATGGTTTGTTCCTTTTGTGCCCTTTCTAGGAAATATTTACCTAACTCATGGTCATAAAGACTTTTTTCCCTTTGTTCTAGGACTTTTATGGGTTTGTTTTAGCTGTTAATTTTGTTTATGCTCCATTTCAAGTTGATCTTTGTATTGATAAGAAGTAAGGGCCAAGGCTCTGTCCCTTCTTTCCTCCTCCCATTCCTCCCTCCCTCCCTCCCTCCTCCTCCCCATTTCCTCTCCTCTCCCTCTGTCCCCTCTTCCTCTCCTTCCTGCTTTGCAATATGACGTCTGTTTGATCTAGAACCACTTGTTGAAATGACCATCCTTTCGCCCATTGAAGTTCCTTGGCATCTTTCTTGAGAGTCAGTTGAACTTATAATCGTGGGCCTATTTCTGGACTCTATTCTGTTCCATTGACCTCTTTCTCTATCTTTACACCAATACCACACTGTATTGATTATTGTAGCTTTAAAATAGGTCTTGAAAGCTGATATGTTTGCCTTCCAACTTTGTTCTTTTTCCAAATTGTTTTGACTATTCTAGAGTCTTTGCCTTCCTATGTATATTTTAGAACCAGTTTGTCAGTTCCTAAAATAAGCTGGCTGAGATATTGATTGGGATTGCATGAAACTATTGGTCAGTTACAAAGGAAGGGACCTTCCAACTTTGTTCTTTTTCCAAATTGTTTTGACTATTCTAGAGTCTTTGCCTTTCTATGTATATTTTAGAACCAGTTTGTCAGTTCCTAAAATAAGCTGGCTGAGATATTGATTGGGATTGCATGAAACTATTGGTCAGTTACAAAGGAAGGGACCTCTTAACATTTTGAGTTTTCCAGTCCGTGAACGTGGCATGCCATGCATTTATTCTGGTCTTTGATTTCTGTCAGCATGGCTTCATAGTTTTCAGTGTGCAGGGACTGCACATATTTTGTTTAACTTATCCCTACATATTTTACGTTTTTAAAAAATAAATTGTTGCATATTGACTGTATCCTAAAACCCTGCTGAACACGCCTATTCTAGTGTCTTATTTTCAGATTTCCTAGGGTTTTCTATGTCACTTGTGAATAAAAGACAGATGTATTTCTTCCTTTTTACAACTTTATGCCTTTTCATCCTGTCTAGACATCCAACACAAGGTTGAAGAGAGGTGGTGGGAGCAGATATCCTTGCCTTTTTCCTGATCTTAGGGAGAAAGTGTTCAATATTTCACAATTAAGTATGATGTCAGGGACTTCCCTGGTGGCTCAGTGGTTAAGAATCCGCCTGCCAATGCAGGGGACACGGGTTCGAGCCCTGGTCCGGGAAGATCCCACATGCCGCAGAGCAACTGGGCCTGTGCGCCACAACTACTGAGCCTGCACTCTAGAGGCCGTGAGCCACAACTACTGAGCCCGCGTGCCACAGCTACTGAAACACGCGCACCTAGAGCCCGTGCTCCACAACAAGAGAAGCCACGACAATGAGAAGCCTGCACACCGCAACAAAGAGTGGCCCCCGCTCGCTGCAACTAGAGAAAGCCCACATGCAGCAACAAAGACCCAAAAATTAAAAAAATAAAAAAATCTAAGTAAGATGTCAGCTGAGCTTTTTCAAAGATTCCCTTATCAGATTGAGGAAGTGTCCTTCTTTTCGTAGTGTGCTGAGTTTTTTGTTTTTAAGTCATTAATGGTTGTTGAATTTTGCCAAGTGCTTTTTCTGTATCTGTGGAGATAACCTCCTTTATTCTGCCAATGTGCTAAACTGCACTGGTTGACTTTGGAACACTATTCCAATCTCACATTGTTAGGGCCATGTTTAGATATTGCTGAATTCCATTTGCTAATATTTCATGATTTTTACATTTATACTCACTAGGGATATCGGTCTAGATTTTCTTTTCTTGTGATGTCCTTGTCTGGTTTTAGTATCAGGTTTATGCCAGCCTCATAAAAGGGGTTGGAGGTGTTCCCTCCTCCTCTGTTTCCTGAAAAAGTTTGTGTGAGGTTGGTGTTATTTCTCTGTTAAATGTTTGCTAAATGTCACCAGTGAAGCCATTTGAGCCTGGAATTTTCTTTGTGGGAAGGTTTAATGACGAATTCGATTTCTTTGATAGATGTGGGCTCTTCAGAGTTTCCATTTCTTCTTGTGTTGGTTTTGGTAATTTGTGTCTTTCAAGGAATGGGATTTACCCCATTCATCCAAGTTGTTGTGTTTGTTGGCATAAAGCGGTTATTTTTCTTTCAGAGTCTGTAGTGATGCCTCAGTTTTACTCCTGATGTCAGTGTTTCATGTTTTCTCTCTTTTTCTATCAGTGACAAAGAGGAATGATGAAATCTCCAGCTCTGTTGGTGACTTTGTTTCCTCCTTTTGTTCTGTTGGTTTTGCTTCATATATTTGGTCTGATTTTGGCTGCATACACATTTGCTACTGCTGTGTCCTTTGGGTGACTTGAACCTTTTATCCCTAAGAAATGTCTGATAATGTTCCTTGGCTTAAAGTCTCCTTTGATGTTAATGTGGCTTCCTGGTTCTTTAGTTGGTGCTTGTGTGAGCAACCATTTTCCACACTTAACCTCTCACCTCTGTACATTTAAGTGGGAAGTGGTATCTTTATAAATAGCACATGGTTGACTCTTGCTTTTTAAAATCCAGCCTGAAAATGCCTGCTTTTTAATTGGAATGTTAATCCATTTACTTGAACGTAACTGTCCATACATTTAAGGCTACAATTTTGCTATTTTTTCTACTTTTCCATTTGTTATCCCCATCGATTGTTCATCTTCAGTCTCCCATGTTAGAACATAGACCCCTTGAGGGGAGGGGATTGTTCCTTGAGTACATGAACTGAATCCCCCCTGTCTCTGGGATGGCTGGTCCCGGTACTGCAGCCCTTGGGCTGTTTATGTGCATGGAAGAGGCCGTGTGGTCAGCAGTGTCTGTGCGGGGTGCCCGCACTGTCCTGTGGTCCCGCCTCCAGCCACGCCTCCTCACCCGCACGGCTGATGTCCGTGCCTCTCCTTGTAGCCCAGCGAGCCCCTGGCCCTAGGTGTGCGGCCTGGGTGGTCTCAGGCCTCTTTAACGCCATATCCTGGCGTCCGTGAGATGCCTCTCTTCCCTCGGCCAGTGGGGACCCAAGGCTGCAGACGCCCAGAAAGTCCGCAGCAGCGAGTCCCAGAATTTGGAGAAACTGCGACAAAGGAGGGTGTGTCTGCAGCCAGACAGCTGCTGGTCCTGAGCCTCTGGCTCCCGGTCGGGAGGGGCCGTGCCTGTGGCCGTGGTGCGGGGGTGGGGGGGGGGCGGCTGGGGGGGCTGGGCAGGGCCTGCTGGACGCCATCTGGGACCGTGGGGAGGAGAGGTGGGCGGCGACAGCTGGCCATGTCCACGCTGTCACCGCCGCGGCGGCGGAGCCAGACTGCGTGCTGTCACTGAGTTCTCAGCTCCCTGCCCCTGGGGCTCTGGGTCGTCTCCATGACAGCCTCCATCTGCAGCGTCCTTTCCCTGCAGAGGCCTGGGCTCGCAGCAGACGCCGGGGCTCGGAAAGCCGGCGGGCCCTCCGGGCTTCTCCGGCGGGTGGGGAGAACGGTGCCTCCCACCTGCTCCAGGTAGCAGGCCGCCCCCTCACCTGCCTCCTTGGCGCCCGGGGGAGTATGGGCGGCCGCTGCCAGAGGAGGCTGGACGCTCGGAACACGTGCCAGGAGCTCCCGCCTTCCTCCCGCGTGGCCCAGCACGATGCTCCCTTCCCTTCGGTCGTCTCTGCCCGTTTCGGGCCCCGGGGGAAGGTTGACCGGGCTGCTGGGTCACACGGCCAGGAAGGCCCGCCGGGGCACCGGCTCAGCCTCGGATCCTTGCAAGCTTTGAGCCTCAGTGACAGCTCCCATTCCAGTAACCCCTTTACCCGCCAGCCCCGCCCTGCTCTGCTCCATGTCCGAGGCCCGAAGCCGCCCTGTGGGGAGTGAAAGGGAGGCCTTGCCAGGGCAGTTTCGCGCGGTTCACAGACCTGAGGCCAGCAGGCCCCGCGCTGGGTCTGAGGCCTCAGCTGACGGCTGCTTGTGCCCGCTCCGGCCCCCACCCCTTCCCACCCCACATGGCCCCCACCTGCGCTGCCCGGGCCTCACCCTTCTCTCCCCTGCGCGCCTGCACCGGGTTTCCTGCGTGGTGGGGTGTCTGTGTTGGTGGTGGCCCTTTGTGGCGGGGGGCAGAGGGTGTGAGCCCCCTGGACCCAGAGAACTCAGAGCAGGGCCGGCCGCCTCGGGCTCCGCCGCCAAGGGGTGGGCTCAGGGCCTGGAGTGGACCAGCCAAGCTGTCACTCACTCGCCCCGTGCCTGCTCCCCGGACGTGGCACCTTCCCTCTGGCGACAGAAGCGGAATCCCCTCCTCCGGCTGAGTTCCATCGAGAGGTGGCAGCGGGCGGTCGGGACATTTAACTGGTGGCCCCTGGCTCATCACAGATTAACCGAGTGATCAGAACGCCCTTTGCTGCATCTTCCTATCGGTCCTTTTGCCTTTACTGTGTTTCTCTCAACCGGGGGCATCAGTGTGCTCCTTAGTACGTTACCCTCCCCCCGCCACGAGCCTGAGGCCATCAGGTCCCTAGGCACAGGTACCCACCGGGTCACTGCCCCCTTCACCACGGAGCTGTCTCTGAGAGACCGCAGCGCTCCGGCTGGGGGCGGCGGTTCCTGACACCTGCAGAAGGCGACACAGGAGCCTTTTCGGTCGCAGCTGGCACTTTGGCTCCGCCGGGGTACACGTGGCCTGGGGAGGGGGTGGCACTAGTCTGCCTGCTCTCAGCAGTGGCGGTGGGTGGTTCTGTGGAGCCCTCGCGGGGGCCGCAGTCACAGGCGCCTCTGAGGTTGGGCTCCGGGTGTTTGCAGCCCGGCCAGGCTCTGTGTGAGCACAGCGTTGGGGTGCAGTTCAGCGCCTCTCCCCCGTCTGCCCTCCCGCTGAGTGGTGCTGTGTTTGCCTGATGGGGCGCAAGGATGGCGTGGGCCGCGGAGCACGGCCCCCTTCTCTGCACGTGGGACTGTGGTCTCACACCCTCCCTTCCCTCCTCAGACGGTGCCTTCGGGGGCTGGGCCGGGACCACCGCGTGGGCTGGGGGAGCTGCATCCGATGCTCAGCTTCTCTCGCTGAGGCCTGAGGGTCCCGTGGTCCCCGAGCCCGCCCTGTAGGGCCCCAGCCCTGTGAGAAGTTGCTTTCCTCGTACGGTGGCCTGTGAAAGCCTCTTGACCAGCTGCAGAGTGGACACACCTCCGTCTGTGTAGCCATTTCCTCAGAGGAAGATTTTAATTTCCTAAGACAATGTTTCCAGTGCTTTCCAGACTGGGTTCCAGGAGCATATTCTTGGGCTGCGTGAGAATATATTGTTTTTTTAAAAAAACGCCGTTCAGGGAACTTCCCTGGTGGCGCAGTGGTTAAGAATCCGCCTGCCAATGCAGGGGACACGGGTTCGACCCCTGGTCCGGGAAGATCCCACGTGCCGTGGAGCAACTAAGCCCGTGCGCCACAGCTACTGAGCCTGCGCTCTAGAGCCCGCGAGCCACAGCCACTGAGCCTGCGAGCCACAACTACTGAAACCCATGTGCCTAGGGCCCGTGCTCCTCAACAAGAGAAGCCACCGTCATGAGAAGCCCTCAACTAGAGAAAGCCCATGCACAGCAATGAGGACCCAATGTGGCCAAAAATAAATAAATAAAATTTTTAAATGAAAAAAAGGCTGTTCATACTGAGTGTGAGAAACATGGGTCCAGGCCCCTTAAGACGTGAGTTGGCAGATGGTAGGGGAGGTCTAGTGAAGTAAGTAGGAATAGCTTGGTCCTCTTTTACATCTCATTTAAAAGACGCTTAAAAAAAAAATAAACAGCAGTATAAAGAAGAAAACAGAAAATAGCCCATACTCTCACACCCAGGTAATCCCTACTGGCATGAAAACGCAATTCGTTTGCAAGTTTCAGACATTAAAACTGCCTGAGGATAGAAAATGGAGAGTGAAGACCTGTGTCATACGCACACATGTGGCTCTCTTGCTCCAGAATTATGAATAAATTCACTCATTTTTCCCTAGAACGCTTATGGATTCACTGTGTGTGTGTGTGTGTGTGTGTGTGTGTGTGTGAATCCTGAGGGGTCACAGGCCAGCAGGTAATTCAGGCCCTCAGTTCTCCGTCCAGCGGAGGCCGCTGGGGGCCAGGCTGGCTCTCCAGGTCTGAGGCTTCCTCACGAGAAGAAATCTGTGAAGGTTGCAGGAGAGGCAGGGCGCCGATGGTCCTGCAGGTGCGGAGGCCCAGGGCTGTCCCAGCAAACCCCCAGCCTGCCACCTCCCTGCCCGCGGCCGGCGGGGGGCTGGACCCCAGTCTCGTGGCGGTCGCTGTGCCTTCCTCTGGAAGCGGGGTCGGCTCTGGCTCTCCCCCCAGAAGCTTTTGGGGAGCTTCTTGTTGTCCTGGCCACCCTCATCCCTGCGTCATGTGGATTTTGTATCCTGGCCAAGACGCTCATCCTGGAAACCACAGACTTGAGCACCCACGAGGATGCAGGCTCCCGGCTCTGCTCAGTTCTTTGACTCTTATTTTTGGAAGCATAAAAGAGAACAGAAGTCTTATGCTCCGTCTCAAAATAATGTCTTTCCTTAATTCTATTCAGTTTGGCCAAAAATAGACCCATCCCTTTTCCAGAATAATAATCCAGCCTGTTGAACTGGAAGGGGGAGGAGGGGGCCAGCATCGCGGCCGTTTGGGGCTTGGCCATGGGGGCTTGTGAGCCTTGCCTGGGTCACCCAGGAAACCAGCCCCGGAGCAGAGCCACGTGTGCCTTAGTACGTGGTGGGTGTCCTCCTGGCATTCTTAGACAGCACACGGAAACCCATTTAAACACCTGGGAACCAGCTCAGGGCGGAGGCCCTGACCCCATCCTGTGCCGGGAGGGTGCGGGAGGCCCACGTCTGCAGGATTGTGGGCACCAGTAAGCCGATCCCAAACTACTCAGCTTTTTGGCATCTTGTGACTCTCTTTAAAAATCACCTTCTTGTATCTTTCCTCGAACATGTTTTTTGCTGCTCTTTTTGTGCTGTTTTCTAGCTGCACATCCACCTTCTAATTTTCTGTGGGTTGGAGAAATTGGTGACCAAAAAGTCGGTCATCAGAAACTGGTGTCCAGCCTTGGGGTGAAGGCCTGGGTGAGACTGGGCGAGGCCGCGGGGCAGGGGCTCGCTGTCGTGCGGGTGTGCCGGCTCTTCTCGGCTGCACACAAGTCCCTGCCCCACCTTACGGAACTCTGCCTTCACTGCTGCCCGTCCTCAGAGAGGCCACAGCCCCAAAGGGGAGCCTGTATTTCCTGGAGAGATGGGATCTCCCTGTAAACTCTCCTCTCCCCACCAAGGTTAGAGCATCTGTGCTTCCTCACAGAGATGCCAGGGGAGGAAGGAGCAGGGGAGGGACAAAACAGGGCCCCTGGGGAGATTTTGGTTGCAGGCCGATGCGTCTCTAACGGGAGGGGTCGTCCGAGGGTCTCCTGACCCCAGAGAAGGCACAGGAGGTCCATCCGACTTGGAGTCAGGGTGTGGTGAGGAATTCAGGGTCACGCTGGACGCCGGCCACGTGGCGGTTTGCTGGAGCCGTGACATCGTGTTGTGGGGAAAACGTGGGGAAACGAGTCGGAAGCAGAAGACAGACTCGAGACGCTGATGCTGCTGGAGAAACCGCGGGCCTCCGACTACCCCCGTGCTGGGATCCTGACAAAGCGACTGCTTCTCATCATCTGTTCCCGGCGCCCAGTCTAGACTCTTCAAGGCCAGGCCAGGCTGTGACCCCCAAAGGGTGTGCCCACGGGGGTGGAACCCGCCCCGAGGCGGCTGGGCAGCATCTGGGACGGGGCCCACTGGGCCTGGGCTCCCGCGGCACCTCCAGGAAGCCATGTGGTTCGTGCAGTCATGGCTGTCCTTGGTCCTAGGAACCATGACACGGGCAGCAGGACCCTGTGGTGTGCCCTTGGGGCTGGGGGCCCAGGGCCGATTTCTTAGGGCCCGCACGGTGGCTGTCCCCCCTTGTTTGCCTTCCTCTGAGGTGCGGCTGTCTGCGCTGCCACAGCAGGGATGCCCTCGGGGCAGTGGACGGGCAGGTGGCTCAGCCCTGCCGTGCCGGTCCTGGTCGGCAGTGGCCCTGAGGTTGGGAGGCCCAATCTACTGATCAGGCTCTGCACTGGGGCATCTCCGGGCCCTTCCTGCGTGGCCACGCACTCGGTCTGCCTTTGTCCGGGTTTATTCTGCAGATGGGCCAGTGCTTGCAGGATTGAGATGGCCCGAGGGCTGGGTGGGCTCACCTGGGCAAGGGGCAGGGGACGCTCCGTGGCCAGGCTGCACGAGACCCCCAGCCTTGGGTTAAGTGTCCGTAAGGTGGCGTGGCCTCCACAGGCTGGTAAAAGGCTTTGTCATCACTCATCTCCTGCAAAACAAGCAACCGTGCAGTTTATTAATCTTAAGTATCCACTTTCCATCGAAAGCATATGCAAATTTCTTTTCCAAGAAAAGGTCTGAAATAAAACTGTGCACTTACCTGTGAGGTGGAATTTAAAATAGCAACTTTTCATTCACAATGCTGGGTGTGGAACCGGCGTTTGACTAAGACTCCAGCTGCCTTGGTGTGAGTGAGATGAGCCTGCATCGGGGCTGTCAGTTGCCCCCCAGGCCGGGAGGGCCCCCACCATGCGCACCAGCCCCCCTGCTCACGGGGGTCGTCCCACCGCTGAGTCCCAGCCGGGTCAGTGTCACAGCCCCCCGGTGGCCACACGCAGGGGTGGACCAGCTGTTATAGGGGACATCCAGCTCTGGGACTGTGGGGCTTAGCCCACCAGGCAGAAGCCTGCCTCCGCGCCTGCTCTTCTCCGGCCGCCCTCTGGTCTGGAGAGCTCTGGTCCGCCCTTTCCTGCCCCGTCCCATCCCTGCCCTGTCCCGTGCTTAAGCCCCTCAGGGTCACAGACCCGTGGCAACTCTCTCCTTGACTCTGGCCTGAACACTTCATCTTGCAAACGGTTGGATTCCCTGTGTGTTTCCAGAATCCCAAGGATCTTAAAAAGTAACCAAAGCCCAGCACCTGGTCAGGTAGGAGTCCACCTCGGAGGGAAAAGCCCCGTTGGCTGGGGGCCGGGGTCAGCGCAGGGGGCGGCCTTGTGGTTCGTCTTTCACTCACGCACTTGTCCACTCATTCATTCGTTCAACAAGCCTCTGTGGGTGCGGAGGACCGGGCTTGGTGCTGCAGAGGTGCTTTGCCGAGTCCCTCAGGTGACACCGCAGTCACCCCAATGTGCGCCTGCCAGGGACTCGGAACCGGAACCTCAGAGCACCTTTTGGGACAAACAGCTTCCTCTTCTGATTGGAGGCTGCCCTCTGGGTGAGGCCCTTTAGTGAACATAGAAAAGCACCGTCAAAAACCCCACTGATGTGTTTGAGAGCCGTTAGGAGGCCAAGTGGATAGGAACTGGTTGTTGGTGAGGCTTTGGTCAATGTGTAGGATATTAACTAATAATACATGCCCAGGGCTTGTGAGCTAAGAGGGACCTGGGGCTGCCCCACCTCTGCATGCCGAGGCGAGGTGCTCCCAGGTAGATGGGCAGCCTGGGGCCTGGCAGCTCTCGATGGGTACGCTGGCACCCGGGAGTGAGACCGTCCCCTCTTGTCAGCTCAGCGAGGGCCTTTGTGCCTCTGGGGATGAACCCATCCATTTGCCAGCCTGAGGCCCAGCAGGTGCAGGGAGGAGGCTGGGTGAGGTGGCGTTCTTAGCAGGGTGATGGGGGTGATAAATGGCTGCGAGGCCCCATACTCGCCTCGACAGCTTTCTCCCAAGCAGCCCCGCCTCCCCGCAGCGGCCGGGCAGATCTGGCTCAGCCAGCACCGTCTGCCTGCTGCATTTCATCCCACAGCTTGGGAACTGCCGGGATGCCAGCAAAGCGGGCAGTTGCCAGCAGGATGTGGCTGTCAGACCTGGGGCTGGCTCTCAGTACAGCCACTCGAAGAGGGCTCGTGCAGGTCTCTGTGCCCCACGACTGTGCATGCACACACATCAGACGCACAGGTGCACACAGGAACATGCGCACAGAGAACTGCACCCACAGGTACACACGTGCACGTGCACCCACCGACACATGCTCACTGGCACAGGCACACACGTGAGTGCACACGTGCGCACAGGGACACACAGGGAGCTGCACCCACAGGTACACACGTGCACGTGCACCCACCGACACATGCTCACCGGCACAGGCACACACATGAGTGCACACGTGCACACACATGCACAGAGAGCTGTACCCACAGGCACACACATGCACACAGGTGTGATCTGAGTGCACCACTGGGCTCCAGAGTAAAAGGGAATTCTGTGCTGGGCCAACTTCTCCCATTTTGGCCAGGTTTCAAGGGACCCCAAAAGGAGACCAGCACCCTGCTTCTGAAGGGGGGTTGGGTCCCTGGTTCAGCTGTTTGCTCTGCCCAGGGCATACGCGTCACCGGCCAGAGAAGCCACGGAGGGGGGAAGCGCTCCGGGTAGGCCTGGGGCTGGCCTGGAGAGCCCCAGCTGTGCGCCCTGCTGTGGGCATAGGCTCTGGGGCGAGGAGTGGAGAGAGGGCAGTGGGCCTGTGTGGGCCCAGGCTGGTGCTGATGGGCTGTGCGGGGTCACCCACGTTGCCTTGCTGGAGCGGTCTCAGCCTTCACCTGCTTCTGTGTGGGCTAGAGGGCCAGCTGAGCTTACTCCGTGGCAGCAGGCAAGGGGGAGGGCATCTGGCCCAGCAGACCCCCGCCCCCCAGCGCTAGCTGCCGCCCTGGCCGGGCTGCCCACTCCCAGAGTGCATTGGCGAGTGGCAGAGGCAGCCGCTGCAGCCCCTCTTGGCCTGTGCTCACAGCTCCCCTTCCCCTCAATCCCAGGCCCCGGGCTGACTGCTCACAGGACGTGATGCTCGTGTGATGTCCGTGCTTCTGGGAGCCGCTTCCTACCGTCTGAGCCCATTCTGAATACCCCTGCCCCGAAAGCGCTCTGGCCGACTCCCGGCCCTCACCGTGAACTCGCTCCCCGCCCCCCCCGCCTCCGCACCGCCACCTCCGCCCTCATCCTGACACACGGGGTCGTGGGTTCTGATCCTGCCCGCTCTGCTCGGTGGCCCTGTGACTGTGGGCAGATGGCCCAGCCTCTCTGGTTTGTCCTTAGTTTCCTGCGCTCAGATAGTGGAGGACTCTTTCCTGTAATACAGTAAATTGGGTACTCAAACTCCCCCTCCACAAAATATTCATAGTATGTATTTGTGTATTTCCACTGAGGTATAATTACGGTAAAGTGCACAGAGCTGAAGCGTCCAGCTGATGGGTTTTTACACGTGTCCGCCTGTGTAACCAAGACCCCAGTCCAGATCTGAGCATTTCTGCAGTCCTGGAGCCTTCCATCCTGCTCTGCTCCAGGCAGCACACCTTCCCCCACAGGCACGTGCTGGTGCTGTGTCCGTCACTACGGGTTAGTTTTGCCTGCCCTTGAACTTTCGTAGTCAGAGTCACACACAGCATACTCTTTTAAACCTGGCTTCTTTCATTCAGTCCAGTGTTTTGAGGATTCAGCCACCTTGTTACGTATCAGTAGTTTGTTCTTTTTTTAAAAGAAAATTGCGAGTACTGTTCTATATTGTACGAATATAACTCAATTTCCTTATCCACTCTCCTGCAGATGGGTATTTGGGTTGTTTCCAGGATGTGGCTGTTAGGAATAAGGTTGCAGAGAACATTCCTGTGTAGACATCTGTTTGGTTTCTCTTGGGTAAATATCTAGGAATGGAATTGCTTGGTAGCACAGTCGGTGTACGTTTAACTTTGTAAGAGCCTGCCAATGAGTTTTCCAAAGTGACGTGCTGTGCTCCATCCCCACCAGGACTTACAGGGGTTGGCTATTCCGCATCCAGGTGGACCCCTGGTGTGTCAGTCCATCACGGGCTGTTCCGGCGGGAAGCGGTGGTACCCTTTTCGGGGCGGGGGGCTTAATTTCCATTGCCTGGTGTCTAATGACGTTACGTGTCCTTTCCTGTGCTTGTTGGCCTTTTGTACATCCTCCTTGGTGAATTGTCTATCCACATGTTTGCCCATTTTTAAGTTGCGTGTTTGTCATTTTATTACTGATTTGCAAGTGTCCTTTATATAATTTGGTTACAAGTCCTTTGTTGCAAATGTGTTGCAAATACTTCTCCTGTTGACTTTTCATTTGCTTCATGGTGACTTTTAAAGAACATTTTAAATCTTGATGCAGCAAAACTTATCAACTTTTTTCTTTTACGGTTGATGCTTTGGGCATTATGTCTAAGAAATCTTTGCCTGTCTTTAGGTTGCAAAAATATTATCCTAGTTTTTTTTCTAGGAGTTGATACTTTCAACTTCTGGGTTTACATCTGTAGTCCATCTAGAATTATCTGGGGGCATGGTGTGAGGTGCGGTCAAGGTTAATGTTGTTCCTGATGGCTACCTGGTGGTTCTGGTTCCATTTGCTGAAGGCGGACATTGCCTGTAAGCCTGCTCTAGTGCTTTTGTCAAAAACCAGTTGGCCACATATGGTGCCGGGCAGTTTCTGAACAACGCGTCTGTCCTTTGCTCCATGTGTCTGTCCTCACACCGGCACCAGTCTTAAGCCTTGAAATCAGATAGTGTGAGTCCTCTAACTTTGCTCTCCTTTTTTTTTAAAGGATTATTTTGGCTATTCTAGGTCCTTTACATTTCCATATAAATTTTTGTCTTTGCCTACTAGTTTCTACAAAAAAAAAAGCCTGCTAGGGGTTTGACTGAAATTGCATGGATGCTACAGATAAATCTGGGGAGAAGTGACCTCTTCAGTGTTCACGGTTCCAACCCAGGGCTAAGGGGCATTTCTACCCTGATTTAGGCCTTCTTTGATTTCCCTTAATAGTGTTTTGTAATGTTATATGTATGAGTCTTACACACTTTTCTTCAGATATATTATTCCTATATATTTGATGCTTTTGGTGCTATTGTAAGTGGAATTTTTTTTTTTTTTTTGCGGTACGCGGGCCTCTCACTGTTGCGGCCTCTCCCGTTGCGGAGCACAGGCTCCGGACACGCAAGCTCAGCGGCCATGGCTCACGGGCCCAGCCGTTGCACGGCACGTGGGATCTTCCCGGACCAGGGCACGAACCCGTGTCCCCTGCATCGGCAGGCGGACTCTCAACCACTGCGCCACCAGGGAAGCCCTGTAAGTGGAATTTTTTAAATCTCAGGGCTTTGTTGCTATATATTAGAAATCCAGTACATTTTTGTGTAAACCTTGTATGCTGTGACCCTGCTTAATTCACTTATTAGTTCTAGAAGGGGTTTGTAGATTCTTCAAGATTTTCTCTGTAGACAGCTGTGTCATCTGTGAATCCAAACGTTTTGACTTCTTCCTTTCCAGTTTTTTTTAAACTTCTTTTCTTTTGATCACTGGCTGGGCCAGAACTGTGTTTAAAGAAGTAGTGAGAGTGGCCAGCCTGGCCCCGCTCCCCATCTTTGGGGGAAGGTGTCACCGTTAATTACGGTTTTAGCTGCTGACTTTTTGCAGACATCCTTTCTTTCAGTGGAGAAGTGCTGTTCTGTTCTAGTTTGCTGAGCGTCTTCATAATGAATGGCTGTGCATTTTGTCAAATGCTGTTGTACAGGATATTTTAACAGCTCTACTGAAGCATAATGACTCATAGTAAACTGCATTTTCTGCGTCTGTAGAGGTGATCGTATGAGTTTCTGTCTCTATTCTCTTAGTGTAGTGACTCAAAGGGTTGGATTTTCAAAGTCAAACCAACCTTGTATTCCTGGCATAAACCTCACTCAGTCACGACAGATTCTATTTTTCATATATTGCTGCTAATTTGCTGATATTTTGTTAAGGAATTTTGCATTTGTGCTCGTGAGGAATATTGTTGTGTAATTTTCTTTTCTTATAATGTCCTTATCAGGTTTTGATATCAGGAAAATGCTGGTCTCACAAAATGAGTTAGGAAGTACTCATTTTCTCTATTTTCTGAATTACTTTGTGTAAGATTTTGATATATTGTTTCTACCCTAAAAACCTGATGGACTTCACTGCTGAAGCCACTGGGCTGGAGTTCTTTTTCATACAATGGTTTTCAACTATGAATGCATTATTTTAAAAAACAGTTTTAAGGCTGTTCAGATTGTGTATTTATTTTTGTATTAGTTTGGTAAATTATGTATTTCAAGGAATTTTCCCATTTCATCTACATAGTATAATTTGATGACATAAAGTTGTTCATGATATTTCTTTATTATCCCCTTAAATGCCTGTAGGATCTGTAATGACATCCTCTTTCTAAAATCCTTTCAACGGTTTCATGGATTTTATGAATCTTATAAAAACAGCCTTTGGCTTTGCTGATGTTCTTGTATTGTTTTTCTCGATTTAACTGATCTCCATTCTTTATTAGTTTCTTCCTTCTTTATATACTTTTCTTTTGCTGTCTTCTGGCTTTTTCTAATTTAAGTACTTAGAGCTGTGAATTTCCCTCTCTGCACCACTTTGGCTACACCCTACACATTTTGATATGTTTTGTTTACGAACGTGTGTACATAACAAAATAGCCTCGAAATGTATGAAGTACCTGCAGAGAAGAATGGATAAATCCAAGTGGGAGATTTCAGTATATCTCTATTATTTTTAGGTTGAGGAAACGCAGTAATAAAAGATTACAATTAACTGTGAATACAACAATAGACATTCATAGATTCTGTATCTAATAACTGGGAAATATGTATTTTTCTAAAAACAAACAAGGAATGACTATAAAGTATGTGTATAAAATGTAACTTTGTATGAATGAACTCTTTTTTTTTTTTTTTTTTTGCGGTACGCGGGCTTCTCACTGTTGCGGCCTCTCCCGTTGCGGAGCAGAGGCTCTGGATGCGCAGGCTCAGCGGCCATAGCTCACGGGCCCAGCGGCTCCACGGCATGTGGGATCCTCCCGGACCAGGGCACCAACCCGCGTCCCCTGCATCGGCAGGCGGACCCTCAACCACTGCACCACCAGGGAAGCCCTGTATGAATGAACTCAGTCTTATATGCCTGGCTTCTTTCTCTCAGTGTGTCACATTGGGGATAGGGTGTGAGGTCCACCAGGGCTGTTGGCTGCCATTGGAGTTCGTTCACTCCCTTTGTGTCTGGAATTCTTTGTGTGAATAGATCACACGTTGCTGGTGCGTTGTGCTGATGTTGGGCATCTTGGGTGCTCTCCAGTTTTGATCATATTCCTGACCCCTCGTGCATGTCTTTTGGTGAACATACGTGCGCATCTCTGGGCGAGGATTGGCTGGGCCATAGGATCTTTTTTTAAAAAATTTATTTATTTTTGGCTGTGTTGGATCTTTCTTGCTGCGCACAGGCTTTCTTTTCTCTAGTTGCGGAGAGCGGGGGCTACTCTTCATCGCGGTGAGCGGGCTTCTCATCGCGGTGGCTCCTCTTGTTGCGGAGCACGGGTTGTAGGGCGCGTGGGCTTCAGTAGTTGTGGCACACGGGCTCTGTAATTGTGGCTCACAGGCTCTAGAGTGCAGGCTCAGTGGTTGTGGCGCACGGGCTTGGTTGTTTCACAGCATGTGGGATCTTCCTGGACCAGGGCTCGAACCCGTGTCCCCTGCATTGTCAGGCCGATACTTAACCACTGCGCCACTAGGGATGTCCCTGGGCCATAGGATCTTTTTTTTGTGGTACGTGGGCCTCTCACTGCTGCGGCCTCTCCCGTTGTGGAGCCCAGGCTCCAGACGCGCAGGCTCAGCAGCCATGGCTCACGGGCCCAGCCGCTCCACGGCATGTGGGATCTTCCCAGATTGGGGCTCGAACCCATGTCCCCTGCATCAGCAGATGGACTCTCAACCACTGCGCCACCAGGGAAGCCCCAAGGGCCATAGGATCTTATCCACTCAACTTTACCAGCTATTGGCCCACAGTTTTTGAAGTAATGGCACAGTTTCACTCCCATTAGCAATGTTGGTCACACCCTTGCCAGCCTCTGCTTTGTCGGTCTCTGTAGTTTCAGGCTCTCTGGTGGGTGGGCTGGAGTCCCACCATGGTTTAGTTCCACATCCCTAGTGGCTAAAGCACGGAGCTCCCTTTCCTGTTGGCTAGGCTGGGCATTAGGATATCCTCTTTCACGAGCTGCCTATTCAAGACCTATACTGGTTTTCTGTTGTTTTAGTCTTTTTCTTATTGATTTGTGAGAGCTCTTTATATGTTCTGGATATTGTGGACATATGTATGGCAAGTACCTTCTCCCCCTCAGATGTAGACCTTACTCTTCTCACGGTGACCTGTGACGAGCTACTTCTGACTGTGGTGACAGTTCTGCGGCATGTGCACGTGTCAGACTGATCAGCCCTGCACCTCAGGGGTTTAGTTGACTGTGTGTCAGTTATGCCTCAGGAAAGCCCTTAAAATACCTTGTATGACAGCAACAACTAGCAAAAGACGTGCAACGTCTGTGTAGAGAAATGGGGCCCTAAATAAGTGAAGGATATAAGTACCGGAAAGATGTCAGTTCTTTGCAAATTGATGTACAGCCTAGAGGTGATACCTTGTATGACAGCAACAACTAGCAAAAGACGTGCAACGTCTGTGTAGAGAAATGGGGCCCTAAATAAGTGAAGGATATAAGTACCGGAAAGATGTCAGTTCTTTGCAAATTGATGTACAGCCTATAGGTGAGTTCCAAAGAACTTGGCAGATTGATAGAGAACATTTGAGCAATAACAAGGGCCCCTGGAGAAGAGCGGACCTCTGGGCAGTGGGTGTCAGCAGTCATTGCCCAGTGGACGCCAAGAGCGTGCCCGCAGGGTGTCAGCTCAGGATGGACAGCAGGCCAGAGGGTGGGTGCAGAGCCAGCCACACCGGGCACAGGTGGCCCGTCTAAGTCAGATGCAGCCTGGCCTCGGGGATCCCATCTCAAGGGCCTTCAGTGAGAAGGGGACACGGCCCGAGGAATGGGAAGTCCGGGGGTGGAGGGTAACCGGCCTGGGAGGTCTTGCCCCCCAGTTCAGCTCTGTTGTCCTCGTTCCAGCCTTGGCTCCGACGGGCTCCCCAGGGTGTCGTGACGGCCCCACCTGCTCCTTCAGCCTTCTGCTCCACCCGCCACCTTGCATCCAGAAGTGCCGTTCCAGTCTGACAGGCCAGGCCCAGGCAGCATGTGACAGGGAGGACGCCGGGTCCCTGGAGAGCTGGGCCGACTGCACAGAGCTTGCTCCTTCCGGGGCTGTCGTGTCAGCTCCCACATCTTTCCAGACAGCACACGCTGTTCTGCTGCAGCGACGGGCCGAGGAAACGGGTCACTGCCTCCAATGCTTTTTTGAAACTAGGCTGAATATAAATAAAATACAGATTTGTTTGATGGATGAGGCTGGGATTTTTATGAGCTGAGCATCGTTTAATGTCAGAACAAAGCTGCCTTAGCTACTCACATGACTTCTTTACCTCTTCCATCGAGAAGGAGCGGGGTTCAGGGCGGTCCTGCTCCCGAGTCCCACCCGGGGCAATCACCTTGAGTAGGAAATGCAGGTGCATCCCGCGCAGATCTGACTGGGTCGTGAGTCACCTGTTAAATAGCACTGATTTTTTTTACTGAGGGGAAATCCACATAAAATTTGCCATTTTAAAGTGAACAACTCGGCAGCTTTCAGTGCGTTTCCAGGGTCGTGCAGCCACCACTCTGTCTAGGTCCAGGACGTTGTCACGGCCCCGGGAGGACACCTGCGTGGTCGCATCATGCCCCCTTCCTGGAGGCCGCCGTCCACTTCCGTCTCTGGTTTGCCTGTTCTGGACACTCCGTGAGCACAAATCCTGCACCGTGGTATTCGGGGCTGGCTGCTCTCACTCAGCGTATGTCCTCGAGGTTTGTCCAAACCCCGGCGGCGTCAGAGCTGCACCCCCTTTATGGCTGAATAGTACCCTGTTGTGTGGACCTCCCACGTCGCCTTTATCCATTACGAGCTGACGGGCACTGGGGTCATCGGGGCGGGGGTGGCCCTGCTTGCACTGTTCCCGCCCTCTCTCCGTCTGCTTCCGTGGGCTCCATGTCCACAGTCCTCGGCCACGTCTGTCTGTGGGTCCAGCACTGCCTCTTTGCCCCCATGCGCTTTCTCGAATCCTCTCCTGTTTACTGTCTTATCCCGCCGTGGACCCCGCTGGAACTTTCCAGCAGGACCGCATCCCAGTGCTCCCCTCACTGGGTGTCGCGTGCACCTGTGTGGGGTTGATTCGCTGGAACAGAACAGGCGCCAGGACCCCGGACCTGCCTCCTCCTTCCCACGTCAGGGGCTTCCAGGGCGCTGCAGGTGTGGTGTGGACGGTCCTGCACCTCCGCGTGGATCGGACGGGCTGGAGGAGCCGGGCAGGGAGCTCGTGTGCGATTTCCCTTCCAGAAGCCCTGGGCCCCTTCTGTTTCTGTGTCCTCTCCACGGAGCCTGGACGTGCAGGAAACGCCTGTGTCTACTTTGTCTGGTTCCGCGGTGGCCCGGCTCCGGCCTGGGGTGCAGGGTGAGTGTTGGCTACAGGGGGCGGGGGGGACGGGGGCAGGTTACTTCCCGGGGGGATTGTCTAGGACCGCCCAGCGCACATCAGGGCCTTTGGTGTGACACACGGGCGCCGGGCTGGCCTGCTGGCTCCGGGGAAGCGGTGACCATCGCTCAGGGTGTGTTCGAGCCCCCTGAGGTCAATGGAAGGTGTGGCAGCCAGTCTGACTGCCGTCCCACCCCCACAGGGGTGACGGAGGGGATGAGGGCCCAACCTGAGCCTCCTGGTAGGATCCAGAGGGATGGTCCAGTGGCAGGGGGTCTGGGAGGAGAAGGGGCCCAGCCATTCCTCTGGGCGTCCTGGCTCTGGGCCTTGGCCATGTAGGGAGCCCACGGCGCTGCTGTGATATGTGGAGCAAACTTGGATGGGGCCTCGTCTCCCCCTGCACCCTCCCTGTATAATGACGTGCGTCATCCTGCGATTAAAAGGGTGCCACGTGGCCGCCGTGGCCGGGTGAGCAGTGCAGAGGGCAGGGCCTTGCCTCCGGAGCACGCAGCCCACCCGAGCTGGGTGCCCCGTGTGCGGAGCGGAGCAGAGCTTGTGCCGCGCCGGCGCCTGATGGCGCTGCGTCGGCATGAGCCTCAGCGGACCTGCGCCTTGAGTGACGTGGTCGCCCAGGCAAGGGCTGGGGAGCAGGCACCCAGGGACCGACTGCCAGCAGGGGTTCCGGCTTCCTGAAAGGGCTCCGGGCCGGCCCTGGTGCTGCGCCCCGTCCCCCACGCAGCGCTCGGGACCTCTTGCTCTGGAAGGGCTTGGCCCCCTCGGGTTGTGGTGCAGGAGCCTGTGTGTGGCGGGGCTGGGGCTGGGGTGGTGTGGTTCTCCTGCCCACGGGACGGGATGGGCCAAGGGACAGAGGTGGGCTGCCTGCCCTCCCCAGGGGGTCAGGCTCTCTGACGCCATGGCCGGTCTTGTGAGCCGGCCACCTGCCTCGCAGCTGCGCTGTCCCAAACCCAGCTGGCCTTCTCAGGTGGGCCTTCCGTGTGTCTCTCTCCAGCTCAGCAGGCGGGGTCCTGCCGAGGCTGCTGACGGCCAGGCTCCAAGTCTGGTGGCACGGGGTGTGGGACCACTTCCGGGGATGGGGGCAGGGATGGCCCTGACGCAGGAGCGCCTGCCTTGTGGCCCCCTCTTTCCCAGCACCGGGGCTTTGCCTGTACTTTTTCTTTCCTGAATTAAACTTAATGCCATTTGTGTGGTGATGCGTGTGGCTCTGGGCCTTGTGTGCCCCGCCCTTGTCCAGAAACAGGAAACCATGGCAACAGTGGGGCAGGATTAATAGTTAACCAGCCACCACTTGAAGGCTGATGGATCTTTAAGGCGGGTGTAAACCTGGCTCCTCTACTGAAATTAGCTGCCCAGCAGGGGCCCCATCCCCAACGGTCTGAGGTGAGCGTTTTGCAGGGGAGGCTCTGACTTCCTGTGTGTGGCCCCCAGACGGTCGCTTACATCCCAGCCCCGACAGAGGGGAGGATGTGCCGGGCTGGTGGTCCCACCTGGCCAGGTGTCCCGGGAGGCTTCAGGGGAAGGCACTCAGGTAGGGTAAGGACCATCTCCCAGCCTGCGGTCTGGGGGCCCCACTTGGAGAAGAATGGGGTAAAAGCAGCATTTAGTCCAAGCAGTGCTGCAGGTGGCACAGCCCGAAGCCCCAGGGTGTGGGAGCCCTTGGGGGCCTGGAACTCCGGTGGATGGGGGGCCCCGCCAGGCCTGGGCACAGGTCAGTTTCTGCACACACAGCCATGCATGCATGTGTGTGTAAATGTGCAAACACAAGCACACGCGCGCATGCACGCACACACCTTCCCAGTCAGGCGGCATGTGGCGCCCCTACCCTGGCACCTCGGGCACCCGATTGCCCATGGATCCCTGGAGCCCCCCCGCCCCCCAAAAAACAGAAAACAACAAGTGTTGGTGAGGGTGTGGAGCAAGCGTAATGGTTCCTCGAAAAACCTGAATAACCATATATGATGCAGCGGCTCCTCTTCCGGGTATTTATCCAAAGGAGCTGAAAGCAGGTCTTAAAGAGACATCTGCACCCTCACTTTCACAGCAGCTAACACACGGAAGCAACTCGGTGCCCAGCACGGATGGGGGGATAAACACACCACGGACTCTCCATGCCGTGGAATATCGTTCAGCCTTGAAAAGGAAGCAATTCTGACGTGCGCTATGGCGTGGATGAGCCTGCAGGACCCTGTGCTCAGTGAAATAAGCCAGACACGAAAGGGCAGGTACCGTGGGATTCCACTCACACGAGGGCCCTACAGCTGTCAAATCCACAGAGACAGAAAGTAGATGGTGGGTGCCAGGCTCTGGGGCCGCGCCCCCTCTTCCTGGCACTGCTGCTTGGTGGCACCCGGGGGCCTCAGTGCCCCCTTGCTTCAGTCTCTGGCCGTCAGGTTCCACCCCTTCTTCAGAGGCCCCTCTGTCCTTCCTCTCTGGGGAAGGTGGCGGTGGCTTGGCAGGTCTGTGGTTGGGAGCCCAGAGGCTGCAGACAGGCGGGCGGAAGGGTGGGTGGAAAGATGGGACTTTTGCCATAGCCCCTGTGCTGAGCCAAGCGCCTCCCACCAAGTGTTGGCCTTGACTTCTAACCAGGGCCCTCCCCTGCGTCCCTACAGACCCGGACCCTCTCCTTGGCCCCTCCAGGAGCCAGGCTCCCTGTGTGTGGCCCAGGGCCCCTCTGTGCACAGCTCGTGCTGCCCCGGGACACAGGGCCTGCTCTGACCACGTGCTCCCGGCCAGGCCCTCTCTCGGGGGCTGGGGGCTGGGCTGCCGCCAACACAGGCCCCCAGGGAGCTGCCTGTTCCCTGGGGGGGGCCCTGCTCTGTCCCCTCCTGGTGGTCTGCGCCCAGGGCCTGATTCTCTTTCCCTGCTGGATCCGTTGCTGTGCTCCCAGTACTGGCCCCCAGCAGCCGGGAGGCACACACCCTGAATTCGGGGCTCATGTGTGCTGGAGCCTCTCAGCAGTGCTGAGGAGGGAGGGGTGCCCAGAGAGTGGGGTGGGCTCGTGTCCAGATAGGGGGTCAGCGTGCCTGGCACGGGCAAACTCGCCTCGGGGTTTGGGGCTCGGCGGCTCCCCGGGGCTGTTTCTCCCCCATGCCTGCCCCCACCCGACACCTGAGCCGGGACGCCTCCTCCCAGCGCCCTGTCCCGGTGCAGTCCTGTCTGTCTGCATATCTGGACTGGGAGCCCCCGGGCAGGTTCCCTGGCTGGTGAGGGGGCCCCGGGGCCTTGGGGTCCTGGAGGTCTGCCCTGCTGGTGGTACTGGGGGGCTAGGGGTGAACACCCGGGGACGGTGGGAGACGGCCAGCAGCAGGCCTCAGGCAGCAGCTTGGGGAGAGGCGTGGCTGCTCCGCGCCGGCAGGTGGAGGGGCTGTCTGTCCCGGGCAACCTCCCTGCAGGTCCCGGTGGAGCTGGGCGCAGCCGCCGGAGACGCTTTACTGATCTGGCTGTTGCCGTCGTCACTAATTTATGAAAGTTTCCGGTGTTGTCTGGGGATGTTGGTATCAAACGCTGAAACACGATTCCAGACGATCTGAGACAGACGGAATCCAGGATAGACGGAGGGGCACTAAGGGTGTTTTATGGGCCGAAGCTTTTTCTGGACGCAGCTGGGGGAGGTCTCCCACAGAACCTGCTCCCGCCACCCCAAGTGCCCCCGGGCAGGGCCGGCACAGCATCTGCAGCCTGCTGGTCTCCGGCCCAGCCACGCAGGGCCCCTGGGTTCCCAGCCGTCCCTGGGCACCAGAAGCCAGATTGTTCCAGAGCCCAGGGCCCCCAGAGGCCTCTGCTCTCTCCTGGCCGCTGCTACATCCTGGCCGAGTTTGCTTCTCAGAAAGGACAGGGCGAGGGCGTTGCTCCCACCCTCAGGCCCCGCGTTGTGCTGGGAAGGGGCCACGGTGGTGGAAGGTACAGGGCTGCTCTGGGCGCCTCCAACGGGCTGGGGGGACACTGACGGGCAGGAGGCACGGGGCGGGCCGTGAGCCCTTCGAGGGCCCTGCAGAGGCTTCCTGGAGAAGGGCCTGAAGGGAGCAGGGTGGCCACGCCGGAGTGGGTGCAGGCGTGTCTCGGAGGGAGGGAAGGGCCGGCCCCTGCAGGGGAGGGGTGCTGAGAAGCTGCCCCACCCTCCCCTCCCCCACCGAGGGGTGGATCCAGGACTGATGCCAGGGCCACGGGAGGCGGGCTCAGGCACAGAGACCTATCCCCTGTCCACGGGGTCTGCTGCTTGTCCTGACTGAGGCAGGACAGTGGAGAGTGGCTGGGGGTGCCTGAAGGGTCCCCCCACGCTAGTGGGCAGCGCACGTGACGCTCGGCCGTTGCCAGGTGCCCAGGAACGATCTCGAGGTTGCCCGCCCCACTTCTCGGGAGTCTAGAGGCCAGGCCAGAGCAAATGCCCTATTCCCCTCTCCCTGAGTTTCACCCTCCCGCCCAGGGTTCTCGAGGTGTCCCTGGGGGCCAAGGAAACCCCTGGTCGCAGGGTCCCACGCAGGGTCGAGCCCCAGGTGGAGAACTCCGTCCCTCTCTTCTGTGGTCCCTCACTGGGGTCTGCTGGACGCTCGGGGAACACCCACCCTCATCGCCTGGTTGCTCTGAGAGTAAACACGATGATGACCCTGGGGCCTCCGCAGAGGGCCTCCTCCCAGCCCGCTGCTCTCGGCCTGTTGGGTCTTGGTCCCTGCAGACCTGCGGCCTTGGAGGACAAGTGGTGGTGAGCAGATCAAGGCCTCGGCGTGTCTCTGAAGTGCCCGTCCGCGGACCGGCTCCCCTGTGTGCGCAGGTGTCCGTGTACACAGGAGGGCTGGCCGGGCACCCCAGGAGGCAGGGTGGGCCTGTGCCGGGCTCTGCGGGCCGGGTGAGAGCTGCACTGTGGCCGTACAGCTCTGCAGGGACAAGGATGATTTTCTTGGAGGGATTTTCGGGTCATAGGATGTCTGACAAAATCGAATCAACTTCGGCATGAATTTCCACGATGTGTATGTTACAGCTTTGCACATAATCCCCACTTTCGGTGTGGGGATCTCTCGAGGGTGAGGGAGCTCTGAGGGCAGGCTGGGAAGGGGCAGGCCTGGTCTGGGTTCTGGGTCCAGCCCGGGCCCGGGGCTGCCCTCTGGCCGTGGGGAGCGCCCACCCCTGGGCTCCTGCATCCTCACCGGTAACCGTAGCCATGACTCACGACTCCGCAGCCCATCTGTTCTCACTCTGCAGGGCCCATCTTGTCTTGCCTTCCTCTTTGGGGGCAGCGTTCTGTCTGTTTTAAGAAAAGCCCCGGCTTATGAAAGGACTGCCTTCCGCACCTGGAGTCTGAGCAGGACCCAGTGCTCCCCACGGTGGCTTGTCGGGAGGGGCCCTCTGCCCATGGGGGTGGGCGCCGACCCGAGTGCTGGGCCCTGACGGTGGTCAGTGCCAGGGCGTCCCTCTCCTTGGACGGGAAAGGAGGCTGGGCCAGGCGCACACGAAGGGCAGATGGTTTTATTTTCAGGGAAGGAGTGTTCAGACATTACCTTCCCTTTTCTCTTGGGATCCTGTGGTCACTGCGCAAGAGCCAGCACTTGGCTTTCTCTGCTGCTTTGCGTAGGTGCTCACGGAGCAGCGGCCCCCTCTTCTCCCTCCACCCCCTTTGCCCGTGAGCCTGTGGCCTGTCCCCTCGCAGCCACTGGCAGGACCGGTGGTGCAGCTGCCCGTGACAGTGCCAGGGCTCCTGTGTCTGGACAGCAGAGGCTCAGCGCGCCGTGAGCCGGGGCGACTTGTTCGTCCCCCTGGAAACAGAGCCTGTTGCCCGTGCTTCTGGAAGAGAGCTCCTTGACTTTTCCCTGGGCTGGGGGGGTCTCCTGGGGAAGCCCTGAGGTTGGATGAGAAACATCCAATCCGGGAACACGGCTGAAGACTCCTTGGGGGGACAGAGCTCTGTCTGGGCTTCTGGGTTTAACACTGAGAGGGGTGTCGAGGAAAGCAGCTCGTGACTGGGCTCAGGCCAGTGACCCTGACCCGAGCCAGGGCCCGCCAGGAGGACCTGGGGCGGCTCCCCCAAGGCCGTGGGCAGGGCAGGGGACTGGCGTTGGCGCCTCAACCCTTGTGAAATAGAATGAAAACCTCCCTCCACTCATGCTGTCGGCTGGGTCAAGATGACCTATTTTCATAGCAATGGCTGTGCTTCCGATGGCCAACTCTGCAAATAAAAGCCTTCCCTGAAGAATAAATATTCTCAAAACCCTTGTTTGAAAATATTGATCCGCCCCAAGAGGAGTCTGTGCTGGCGCCCTTGTGGCGGGGCCCCGTGGTCTCCTTGTGGACCCCATGCAGACAAGTTTCCTTTGTGCAGGACTTAGGCTCCTGGCAGAGGCGTGTCGGGGTCAGAATAACCTTTTCCTGTTCCCTGCGTTATGACCCACGGGGTGTCGGACACAGGGGAGGGTGTGCTGCAGCGTCCCATAGCGGCGTCAATCGTGTTGGAGTCTTGGTGGACCATTACTGGGTCCCCGGGGCCCCAGCCCCTCCCTGAGTCGCTGACAGCGGGGGTTAGGCTTTGCCTGGCAGTGGCTCTGACCCCTATGCAGTGGCCGGGAAGCTGGGAGGAAAGTGGACGGGCACAGTGTCCCCCGGCCCCTCTCTGCCCTGGGACCCCTGCCCCCGTGCACACGCACACGTCTCCCTGTGTTCCTCGGGGCTCTGGCAGCCCAGCCCCCTCCTCTCATTGGTGAGGCGCGCCCGGATTCAGTGTTGGGGGAACTTGACACACTTTATCAGTGACCCCCGCAGACGTCTGGGTGATGGTGGTGCTTGCAGTGCCACTCTCACTACATCCTCCTGATTACAGTATCGCTGTCAGCAAACCCGCCCACCACTGTTTTGACAGATCTTGGTCAGTGGGTTTCCTTTGTTCCCACCTCCTTCGAAAGCCCAGACCAGAGCCGGAGGCGGGGCTGAAAGCATCGGCACTGGGCTGGGGGCGGGGGTGTGGGTGGGTGTGGGGGTGGGGGGGCATTCGTGGGAGGTGCCGGTCCTCCCCGGAGTGCACCCAGAGCGCTGTGTGTGGCCAGAAGCAGGCGTGGGGTGGAGGAAGGGGCCCAGAGCAGCAGGGGGTCTCAGGAGGGGGTGTGAGCCGCTGTGTGCAGTGGGCACCGCCAGGCGCTCCCTGCCCCAGCAGGTGGGCGGGGGTAGACTGGGCGTGGCATCAGGGTAGAGCAGTGGTCCTTGGGTCCCCTGAGCAGCCCCCAGTCACTGGAGGGCAGAGTGACCCTGGTTAGCCAGGTGGGCTTGAGGCTCACCTGGAGGGGTCCAGGCCGGCCACGCCTCCGGGCAGGGTCACTGGCGCTGGGGCCGCCACCCTCTGGCATGTTACTTGCTCGTGGCTTCTGGTCTGCTGCCATGTGCACCCTGCCCAGCCCGGGGCCTGCCCGGGAACCCAGCCTCACTGCTCTCGAGATGCCTGGCAGCCACGGCTGGGGTCCTGTCCCACCCGCGTCTTCCCCGAGCGGCTTCCCTGACCACCTGCTGCACTGTCTGCCGTCTTGCGGCCGCCCTGCTGGTGTCTTAGTAAGTGGGGATACTTGTGTCAAAAACACAGTGCCGGCACCATGGGCCGCCCAGCGCAGACCGCAGGCGGGGCGCCCCCTGCAGCCTGGCTCGGCGCCCTTAGCCTCCCGATGGCTCTTGGGAGGACAGGAGCCATCCATTCAGCCCGGTTAAGCTCCCTCTACGGGGAGGGACGTGGGCTTCCTTGTGCTTCTGACCTGTTAATGCAGCTTCGTTCCCATCTTTCCTGTCCTGAAAAAGTGAAAGTCTGACGCTTGTGCTTTTCTCTAAAAATGGTGATTTTCTTGCTGAGCACCCTGCTAACTCACGGGCCTGGGGCGCCCGTGCTCGGGGCTCTGCTGGGGCCGTGTGTGTGTGGTGGCGGGGCATGGAGCACAGCAAGTTGCCGCGCAAGGAAGGCGTAACTTCTGCGCCCGGGCCCGCTGGGCTGGACCTCCTGCCCCCAAGGCGCTGGGGCCGCCGTGCACAGCAGGACAGCCCCCGCAGGCCCTCCGGTGGTCCCTGGGCTGGGCCTGGGACACGGCCCTCATCCTCAGCTCTGTGTGGGAGCAGCTGGGGCTGCGCTGACCTCGGACACGTGGGCGTGTGGGCCTCCTGTGCTTCCGACAAGGGAGAAGGAGCCCAGGGGCCCCCAGGCGGCAACAGGCCGGGCCTTGGAGGAGACTGGGGGCGGGGGCGGTCCCTGGGCCCCGAGCCACCCAGCAGAGCCCGTCTCCCCACTGCACGTCAGCTACAGCCCCGTGCTCCCGATGCCCCATCCTCTCCCCGCTGCCCACGAGGACCTCCTCAGACCCCGAGGTCACACGGGTGCCAGTGGCAGGGGCCAGTCCCAGGTTGGCGCGGGGACACGGTCCCTACAAGGGCTGGGATTGCCCCTCCATCCACCTCTCTGGCTGTGGGAGCTGGTGCTGGGGTTGCCTGGTCAGCCTGGCTGTGCTAGTGCAGGTTGACAAGTACACAGCCAGTGTCTGCCAGCACGCAACCCTGCCACTGCTCACACGGGGCAGTATCCTCCTGCCGTGCCGTTCCCGACGCCTTTGTCACCTCTGGGTGCCAGGCTCCATCCCCAGACGGGAGGGGTGAGCCCCACTGGCGGGCGAGGATGTGCAGCTCCGGAGGAGGTGCTATGCTGGGGTGTCATGCTGGGCCCCCTCCTTCCTCACTTTCGCCCCACCCCACAAGCACATGCACACACACACGTGCGCACACGCACACGCACGCACACACCACGCACATAGGCACCGCCAGAGACCGGCTTTCCTGTACCGTCTGGCGGAGACGTCGGCAGTGGGTGCTGTGGGCAGCAGGGCCTCTGGGGTTCCTCGGACGGGCTGAGCAGCCCCAGCGTGCGAGGCAGTCGCGGAGTGTATTTAGGTTTTCCCTGGGGAACGAGGCTGCACCGTAACAAGATGGCGGAACGGACAGGGCTTTCTGACCGTGTTGGGTGCAGTGGGGAGCACAGAACCACATGGACAGAGGCCACAGTGCCTGAGTATCGGAGCGGCTTTGGGAGGCAACCTCTGAGCTGGGTGGGCGCTGGGGACAGGGAGGTGGGGGCAGCCTGGGGCGGCCTCTTCACGGACCGTGCCCCCCAGGTCTGTGCCCCATGGACCCGTGTGTCTCCAGCCTCCCACACCTGGTCACCACCCCAGACAGCTGGTGGGTCACAGACCTGGGGGCGCATGGACCTGGGGGCACAGACCTGGGTGAGACCTGGAGGGTAGAGACCTGTGGATCATTGACCTGGGGGGTAGAGACTGGGGGGCCCAGACCTGGGGGCACAGACCTTTGGGGCACAGACCTGGGGGGCACAGACTGGGGGCATAGACCTAGGGGCACAGACCAGGGGGTGCACTGACCTTGGGGGGCACAAACATGGGGGGTAGAGACCTGGGGGGCACAGACCTGGGAGGCACATGGACCTGGGGGCACAGACCTGGGGGGCACAGACCTGGGGGCTAGAGACCTGGGGGGCACAGACCGGGGGGCACAGACCTGGAGGGTAGAGACCTGGGGGGCACAGACCTGGGGACCCAGACCTGCAGGAGACCTGGGGGGCACATGGACCTGGGGGTTTGAGACCTGGGGGGCACAGACCTGGGGGGTAGAGACCTTGGGGGCACAGACTGGGGGACACAGACCTGGGGGTTTGAGACCTGGGGGGCACAGACCTGGGGGGTAGAGACCTGGGGGGCACAGACCTGGGGGGTACAGACTGAGGGGTAGAGACCTGGGGGGCACAGACTTGGGGGCAGAGACCTGGGGGGCACAGACCTGGAGGGTAGAGACCTGGGGGGCATAGACCTGGGGGGTAGAGACCTGGGGGGCAGAGACCGGGGGGCAGAGACCTGGGGGGTAGAGACCTGGGGGGCACAGACTTGGGGGTAGAGACCTGGGGGGGGCACAGACCTAGTGGGTAGAGACCTGGGGGCGCACAGACCTGGGGGCGCACAGGCCAGGCTGGCCCGGGCCTGGGTAGAGACCCGATCCCCCGAGCAGTATGAGGGGAAACCTGTGTGGACGTCGTGAACCCCCGTGGCATGTGTGCAGAGAGCGTGTCAGGTTGGAAACGGAAGTGGGAGCCCCGGAAAGCTGTCCACACCCCCTCCCCTCCGCGGGGCTTCACGCTGACAGGCTGGTGCACGGCGGCGGGAGCATCCTTCAGCAGGGCTGTGACAGTTAGAAGAGCTGCAGTTTCCCCGGGGTGGAGCTCGCTGTCCGATTCTGTGAAGAAAGTCGGTTAGAAATAAAGCGTCGAGTGGTTTCGCTCAGGCTGTAGACGGCCCCATTATCCATCCCAGGGCCCTTGCAGGCTCCCCTCAAGCTGGTCCAGAGATGCCCACAGGGCACAGCCCCCCCAAGACTCAGAGGGCGGGCCACTTATTTATGGGTCTTTGCGGGTTGGGGGCTGCTTTCACTGGGGGGCTGCGGGGTTCCTGGGGCTGAGCTGAGCTGCCCTGTCTGATCGTGTCCCGTCTGTGGGCAGTGTGGCCTGGCCTCACCCAACAGTGAGTCCGGCAAGAGGGGCTGCATGGCCCCCAGGAGCCCCCCTCTGCCTCGGCTCGGGCCCGCCCTGCAGCTCCAGGCCCTGCGGGAGGTGGGCCGCCGAAGGGCTGCAGGGGCGCCCTGCAGTGTGGGAGGCTTCCCGCCGCGTAGGGGCAGTTGGGGACTGCTCCAGCGGGGGAGCCCGTGGCAGGCACAGGACCTTTCTGCCACCTCACCTGGCATCCCTCTGTTCTCTCTGCAGTGAACTTGGACCACTTCCAGATTCTCCGTGCCATTGGGAAGGGCAGCTTCGGCAAGGTAAGGCCAGCCGGCAGGGGCCGAGGCTGGACAAGGGTGTGAGCGAGGCCGGCCCCAGCTGGGTCTGTGGGTGGAGGGTGTGGTGTGCTTCCTGCCGAGCAGGCCGGTGATGCTGGGGCCGCGGGGTGGGCTGCTGGCCGGACTCACCGCTGCTAGGGTTTCTTAGCCCCGGTCTTTGGGGGTCTTGTAGCTTGGCCAGGAGCTGAGAGTGCAGATGGCGCGGCCCCCGGGCTCTTCCAGGGCCGAGACCCTGACACCTTCACTCTCCATACCAAGGCCCATGTTGCAGCAGAACAGCTTTCCTTAGGGACAGAGCCGGCTCGAGGTCTGAGAGGGAAGTGTTTTACATAGAAGCCGCTCCTGGTGTAGCTGACGCCTGGTGTCTGGAGCCACAGTGACGCTCGGACACCATTGCTGCAGCTGGAGCCCAGAGGCCAGGCTTCACCTGTGCCCGTTCCTCCAGGCCAGGCAGGGCCAGGACCCAGGGTGGGTGGCCACGCTGCACTTCTCCATAGAGACCCCCGGAGCCCATTCTCCACTTTGCTTCGGTTTCTCTTGGCCAGATCTGACTTCTTGGTTGTCGCCTTGTCCTGCCTAGAGATGGGGGGTAATTACAGCTCAAAGAGGCTTAAGGAGCACTCTGCAAAGGTTAAAATTAGCTCCCGGGACTCTGCCTTGCCAGGCCTGTTGTAGTGAATCACTTCTGAATGGACAGTTTCTTTTCAGCTCAGAGGGCTTGGCAGATGAGGCCTTTGCGCCCCTATGCCCCACACAGCTGTCTGGACGCCATCTCTGTAAGCCCTGTAAGCCTTTTAAAGGGATGGCTGTGCTGCCAGAGCAGACTACCAGGGTATTTGAATGCTGTTAATTATCTCCATCTCATTGTATCACAGTGAGTGCTGCCTTAGGTTACCAGGCCTGGGGTAATTATAGCCAGAGCAAATTAGCTCCTTTGCACAAATGCATTGAAATGCTGTATGCATTAGGGAGAGAGCATTTTTAACGTCTCTCGGAGTCAGGAGATGACTGATGGACCTGGGCCTTTTGTTGATTGTGCAAAGATGGTGGATCCAAAGATGAGGTCCTTGGTTGGTGAGCTTGTCAGACGTTGGTGGTGCCTGAGACAGTCTCCGCTACCTGGCTTCTCCCACGGGGGCACCGGCGTGTGGGAGGCGAGGGGGGCAGGCAGGGTGGGGCTTAGGGGAAGGTTCCCTCCCCCCCACCGCAGGGCGGGAGGACACCAGCCGAGACTGGGTTTGGGAGGGATGGCTTATACAGGGAGACATGGGTGTCATACAGATGACTGGAAAATGGGTCGGGGAGGGAAGCTCTTGGGGCGAAGACTGACTGGGGTGGGCGGCGCATTGCCCTGTCCCCATCCCCATCGCCCCCCAGGCTGGGCCCCCTGCACCCCTGTGAGGGGCTTGTCCTCCCTTCAGGTGCACAGC
Organism: Inia geoffrensis; assembly: GCA_036417435.1. NCBI lineage: Eukaryota > Metazoa > Chordata > Mammalia > Artiodactyla > Iniidae > Inia > Inia geoffrensis. The sequence continues at coordinate 87,837,337 of CM070914.1, read as the reverse complement.
TGGGCAGCCCGCCTGCCCCGCAGTGTCTGCAGAGACCCCAGGATTCTGGCTCCTCCGACCGTCCTTGGCTCTGAAAATCCAGCTGGCTACAGGGTCCCAGGAATGGGGCTCTTCAGAGTTGGGTGACAGGAGGAAGTGTGGGGTACTGCCAGGGTTTTATCTTCAGACGCAGGTTATGGTGTAATTGGAGGGCTGCTTCCTGCTCCCTAGTTAGGCCTCCAGGGGTCTCTGGGCTGCGGTTGCCGGTGCCAGGTGCGGTTATGTGTCTGGAATGTGGGCTCTGGTCCTTCCACTGCTCTCGGTGGCTGGGCGGTGACCCCATGAGGAGAGGGAGTGAGGAGCTGAGCCAGCTCCAGCGTGCACGGCGGGGCCGCGTGCGCACCCGTTTACACGTGGCCTTATTTCAGAGGGTGTGCGCTGGCTCAGCCATGCCCGGACACCCAGCGAAGACCGGCTTTACGAACTGCTGGGGTCTCAGCCAAGTGGGTGTGAATGTTCAGCGGCCCCCCGCCCCCCCCCATGCACGGAGGCACAATGGTCGGTGTGTGTGACGTGACTGTCTGCCCCCAGCAAGGTGGCTCCACCCTTAGGGCAGTAGCTCCCGGAGGTGGATTATCCAGATTTGCTGTATGTGGGCCTTGGATACAAGACTGGGTATTGTGTTTGGTTTTGTTTCCAGTTTTTTATGGTGGTAAGGTACACGGAAGGTACCATCTGAACCGTGTTTAACTGCACAGCTCAGTGGCATTAAGTACATCCCCACTGTCGTGCAGCCGTCACCCCGCCGTCTCCAACCTGTGAAATGAAATCCTGCACCCAGCTAACACCCCCAGCCCCTCCCAAGTTCCCAGTTCTTGGAGAAATCGTATCGCAGGGTAGAGAGCTTTGTTCTCCAAGGCAGCGCGGAAGCTGGTGGTGGTCCGGCCCAGCAGCCACGAATGGGGAGAACACAGCCCCCACCAGCCTGGGGGTGGACTGGGCTCTGTCCACGGGCCTTCGGGGACGTCACGGCCACCTGACCCCGCGAGGAGGCTGGGACCATCCTCAGAGCAGAGGCCGGGCCGGAGTGATACTGCTGACAGGACACTTCCCGCCGCCCCCGTGCCCGTGCCCACGCGGTGCTGGCAGCTGCGAGGCTTCCCACGGCCGTGTCTGTGCAGATGTGAGCCCCCAGCGGCGGGCCTCCTTGGGGGAGGGCCAGGTCAGCACCACAGGTGTAGTGGGACTGTGGACCTCCACCGTGATGCTCGTGGCAGCCCTCGGCCAGGCATTGTGTGTCGTACCCGGAATCTCAGACTGCAGGTGACACACGCTTAATTCAAGAGAGCTGAAAGGGGTGACAGATAAGAGCTAATGTCACCAGGGTGGGGAAGGGCAGGTGTGGGGACGGCCCCCGAGGCAGCTGAGCTGGGCTGGGCTCCTGCTAGGGCTCATGGTCTCTGCCCACCCAGGCCCTCTCTCTCTGGCCCAGCTCTGGATGACCTCCGAGCTCCACGGCCAGAGAGACGAGGGCTGCTGTCCTCCTGCCCTGGCCTGAGGTGGCCCGGGGCAGCCCTCTGATTGGCTGGTGTGACCACGTGCTCCTGCCCTGCCCCATTCACTGTAGTCGGGGCGTGGGCTATAGGGATCCACAGCGATCCGTTACAAGCAGAAGGTGGGCAGGGGCCCCAGGGCGCTGCAGTTGGTCCCTGTGAGCTGGGCAGTCCCTACCTTGACCTCACTGCCCCTGCCTGCACAGAGCATTTGCTGCCGTAGCTGGGTCTTTTCCCAGCAGAACAAGCGGCTGGCGGGGCTCGAAGACAGGGTTCATTCACAGGGGTGTGTGGAGTGGGGAGCCCGGCAGGTGGGGCTCCGGGCTCAGACCTTTGCCTTTGGGGGCCCTTCCCAGCCAGCCTCTCCCCCTCCCCTTTCCCTTCCTCCCCAGCTCCGACCCTGCTCTCTGCCCCCTTCTCTACTTCCCTCCCTGCCCCAGGCCCGAGGCTGCCCTGGGGAACCTCAGAGCAGCCCCTGGATCAGTGTTGGGGGCACCAGCCCTGTGGACCAAGCTATAGGTCCCAGACTGCCACCTCTGCCACCTCCAGCGCACAGCCCGCGTCCCCGCTGGGGCTGGCCTGTGGGGTCCTGCCTGCCTCTGCCCCGGGTTCCGGTGTGGCTCATTAAGAACCAAACTCCCAGAGGCCTGTTCCTCTGGAATTGCTCGTGGCTTAGTCTCTGCTCAGTTCATGAACACCAGGGCGGCTCCAGCCACAGGACTGAAGGGTCCCGTGGTCGGGGGGGCCCTCATAAGCATCCTGTGCTGGGGCATCTCCTGCCCCACCCCAAGGCAGGCCCTCCTTGGTGCCCTAGTAACTTCCTTGAAAGGAGCCCACCCTCAGGGTGAGGCAGGGCTGCCCTGCCTTGTTACATCCACAAAGGCCGCCCTCAAGTTTCTTTCTCCCACACACGCCCCTGCCCCCTCCTGCCAGCTGTGGGCCCGCCGGGGTTGCGGCCCTACCCCGCCCCGTTCACAGCCCCTGCTCACTTCAATCATTGGCTCTGAGAAGCCCCCAGCCCTGGGCCTGAGCTGACACGGTCACAGCTCTCATGAAGCTCAGCGGCCGCTCGGCGCGCAGTGAGTGCTCAGCAGGGCCTGGAGCAGAGTCCTGGGCTTCCCCGGGGCCACGTGGGGACTGTGCACGGACAACGGGCCCCCCTGGGCGGAGGGCAGGGCCACCTCCCCGCCCTTGACTCCTCCAGCTGTGGCCTCACCGCCTGCCCTGGGGCCCAACCTGTGAGCTGTGGCACCCTTGCTTTGACCTTTCCTGGGGCCACCCTGGGGTGTGCATCCCCCTCCTGGGCACCCGTCTCCCCGGCTGCGGCCCAGGTGAGCCTGACGTGTGGTTGTCCTCTGGGCCCCTCGGCTCGGGCCTGCCCTGCCCTCCACGTGCGTGGCCACGGGTCGCTGGCGCCCGGGACTTATGGGGCCCCTGCTGGAGTGGGGGCCTGGGGAGCAAAGGTCGTCAAAGCAACTGGAAGGTCCCAGGCAGTCCTTCAGGCTCCCCCGGCCTCCAGCTGCCCAGCCTGGGGCCTGTACTCAGCGGCTCCTGGGAATCAGGGTGCTTTTCAGGTGTGATGGGCATGAGCTCCCCGCCTCAGCTTGGGTCTCCCTAAATTCTGTCCAGCTGGACGATGTGGCTGCAGTTTATTCCAAGGCAGATCGTTTCGGTGGAATAATTAAGACTTGGAGAAAATCGGCTTATATTTTGTGGGTGTTGTTGATGGCCTAGCCCTCAAACGCCACCATCCACCCCCCCCCCGTGTGTGTGTGTGTGTGTGTGTGTGCGTGTGCGCACGCGCGTGCAGTGGGGCTTCCCCACCAGCCCTGCCAGCCAGGTTTGATTTGCATCCAGGAAATTGAATTACAGCTCCGTGCTGCACTGTCACAGGATTACTGCAGGACCTGTCGATGGGCGTTTGCTCCAAGCCCCTGACCCTCCTGATCAGTGGTGTTTGCAGCCCAGTGCAGTGTCGCAGCCCCCGGGGCCCCTCTGGGACAGGCTCTCTTGAGGGGGCTTGCACGTGTGCACAGGGCGGCGGCAACTTCCGGGACCACGCTGACCCCTGGGGCTGGGCCCCGGTCTGCTGTGTAAGTGGGCAGTGTCACTTGGCCCTTCTCTGGCCACACTGCTCCTCCCGAAAGCCTGGACTCTCCCTAGGGCTCTGGTTACCTGAGGACATGGAAGGTGTGTTTCTACTTTTAGAGGGAACGCCTGTGGCTTCCCCACCTTTTTCCCGGCGGTGGGGCGGTGGGCTAGAGGTAAGAATCAAATGTCCCATCTCTCCAGATGGAACTTGCCCAGGAGCTGCTCTGATGACACCTGTGCTTCATCGCTGCCCGTCCACCCTCCCCATCTCTTCCCCCTCCCTCCTTCCTTTCCTGCCAGCCTGGCCTCCCTCCTCCTCTGGCCCCCAGGCCCCGTGCATCCTCCCTGAGTTCTCGGGAGGCCATCGCGTCTTCCCGTGTCCACCTGGAGCATTGTCTCACACTGGCCTTTGTTTACCACGATCGTTACTACTTTTACACTCAGAACAAAGAAAATATTCTGTTTTGGGAAAGAACTTCACTCCCTGTGGAATTTAACATTTTTCAGTTGGCAAGCTCAGCTGCTCTGTCCATCCGTTTGTCTGTCCTCAGGGGGAACTGCTGCCTGTCCTTGGCTTTCTGTGGCCTCTGCCCTGACTCAGGGACTCCGTTTCGTTCTAACCCCCAAAAGCCTTCAGAGTGTAACAGCCGCCCGGCCCATGATCCTCCGAAATGTCAGCTGCTCTCGTGTATTTATTTTTCCAATTGAGCTTTCAAATAAATTTCGTCAAGATCAAAAATAAACTCATTGAAATTTGAGTAGGAATTGCATTTTAAGATTAAATGGGGAGAAAAGTTGTTATCTTACCGCCCTGGGGATCCTTCACATTTTGTCGTGTTTAGTATATATTGTTCTTATAGCTCTTCTTGTAGCTGTTTTATGTTCAGCTGTTTTGTATTATCTTTTATGTTACTGTGGATATGTTTTATTTTCCAACTTTATTTCCAGTTTATTGGAAACGGTGGCTTCTGTCCCCTGGCCCGCTGCACTCCCCTCCACCCCCATTGCCCTCTGCCTGCCCTCAGCTGCTGAGGGCAGGGGCGGTGCTGGGTGCGGGATGTGGGTGGTCCCAGGTGTGGGCGGAGAGTGGTGGCCTGGCATTGCCAGCTTGTGGCTGATCCCTGCCAGGAATAGTGAGGCCCCCTCCTGCCTTAACCAGGGGCGTTTGGGGCTAAATATGCTCCCATGTCCGTGGGGCAGAGGTGGGTCTGCAGAGCCCCCTAACAGTGGGCAGCCAGCCAGACCGGGCAGCATCAGGAAGTGAGTGTCGAGGCATCTGATGGGCATAGCCCTGCAGGAGGAAAGGCTGGCTCCTGGGAGCGGGGGCGGGGCATCCCTTGGCGAGTCCCAGAGGCCCTGGCCCTGGATGCAGAGCTCTGCACAGTGGGCGGGACTTGGCGTATGAGCGGCGGCGTCCAGGGCTCCGTCCTGCATTCCAGCCCCTCTGGCTCCCGGGGCCTTTTCTTGACTCTGGGTGGGGTGCTGCCCTCCTGGCCAGGCCTCCTCTCACCCACTGCTCCGCATACCCCACACCCAACGGTGCCCCGTTTTCCTCTCTCTGCATCTGCACAAAGGCTGGGCTGGAACTGACACAGGGGCTGCTCCTGGGGCGCCTGCCGCAGTCAATGTTGGGGTAGGAGGGCCTGGCCACCCTCTGCCCTCCCCCAGCCCAGGCCTGTCAGGAGGCCGTGGGTTCCGAGTCAGGACACCCGCTGTGAAATAGGGCAGGGATGGGGGCTGTTCTCCAGCTGTGAGGCCCAGGGAGCCTTTTCTGGCCACCTGGGCCCAACCGGGGGGCGGGGGGTGAGATGCGCATCCCTGGCCCCTTGCTCCTGCAGAAGGAGGGCTGGTTGGGTGATGATTTGGGGAGGGGAGGAAAGCACCAGCCTCAGGGGACGAAGCGGCCAGAGCCCAGGCCCATGGCTTTGTGTTTCTCCAGTTTGTGGGGAAAGAAGTAAGTAAGATGATCCCAGCCATCCGAGCAGTCTCCTGCCCCCCGGACCCTCTGGTGGACCTGGAGGATGGGGTGGGTGGGAGAGCAAGAGAGTGGTTGCAGGGAGGACAAGTACCATCCTGGGGGCCCTCGGCCTTGCCTCTTTTCTTGGACCCTGTTCTCAGGGCACCCCAGGGACGCCACCTTGCCCAGCACCCCCCCCGCCCCCCGCTGCCGGCTGAGTGAGAAGGCTTTGCTTGCGATTGCTATGGCAACACCTCGGCGGGTGGCAAAATGATCAGCCCTCCGGAGCGCTGCTGTGACATCTTGCTGAGTTAACCCAGGAGGAGCTGCCTGGGGTTCCGTGCATCCCTTATGGCGGAAACGCCATGAGGAGAGGGCAGCTGTGGCCGAGAGCGTGGAGGTGTCGGGTTCTGGGACTCGAACCTGGCTGTCCACACCCTCTACCGGGGCTGCTGGAGACAGCTTTGCCTGCAGCCCGTCCTCGGCCCTGTGATCCTGGTATTTACACTGGCGGCGAGGGCTGCGCTCTGGCCCTTGCCATCACCGTCCGGCTCCCTGACCAGGCTCGAAGCCCCTTCTCCTGAGATGTCCAGGCACCGATCTGGGCTCTGGATCTTGGAAGCCTGTGCCTGCACGCTGTGCCCTGGACGTTCGGCCCAGCCTCCGCGTTCCCATCACACCCTCGACTGCGGCCACACAGGTGGTCTCGGGGGGCCGTGGGCGGCATCGTTGAAGGCAAGCCAGCCTGCCGCCCGCCCCCTCTGCCCGCCCCTGCCCACAGCCCACTCAGGGCAGGGCCAGTCCATGGCTGCAGCCCAAGCAGATGTCATGGATTTGTCCCCATTGTCTGAGAGCCCCGCCCCCAGACCTTCGAGCAGTGGTGTTTCTTGACTCCGTTAGTTGGGACGTACGTTGGCTTGATATTAACTTTTTTAAAAAGTTAGAGTAAAATACGCATAACATAAAATTTACCACCTTTACCACTTTTAAGCATACGATTCAGTGGCATTAGGTACCATCACACTGGTGTACAGCCATCATCACCTCGGGAACTTTCTCATTGTCCCAAACAGAAACTCTGTCCCCATTAAACACTAACTCCCTACCCGCTCCCTGAGCCCCTGGTAACCTCAAATCTACTTTTCTATCTCTATGAATCCAGCTAATCTATGTATCGTATGTAAGTGGAATCCCACTCTGTCACTGGCTTAACTCATGTAGCTTGACGTCCTCAGGGTTCATCCACGTTGTAGCCTGTGTCAGAATCTCCTTCCTGTAGAGGCCGAATAGCATTCTATCACGTGGATGGACACAGTTTGCTTCTCTGCTCATCCATTGAGGGATTGGACTCTTTCCACCTTTAGGTGAGTGTGAATTAGGCTGCTGTGAACCCGGGTGTACAAACACACCTGTTTGGGTCCCTGCTTTCAATTCTCCTGTGTGCATACCCAGCGGTGGAATTGCTTGATCGTATGGTGCCTTGTGATATTTTAATAGTAGAGCTTTAATTTCTGTTTAGATCTCTGTTTATTGGCCTATTCAGGATTTCGACTTCTCTTATGCCCAATTTGGATAATTTTCTACGTTGCTTGGTTTTGTTCAGGTTTCTATTGTTTTCTCTAGCTGTGATTGCGAGACAGGGGTGGGGGTGATGCCCTCGGTTGGTATAGGGTCTTCTCCACCGAGGCTCAGATGCAGGCACCGGGTCTGGAGAACGTTTCCTGGACTGAGCTGACAGCCTGTCCCCGTGGGGCCAAAGGCCCAGGTCAGCCTGCCTGAGACCCCAGGGGGGCGGAGGCCTGGGTGTGCAATTAACGTTATATTTTTACTTTGCTCTCATTTTTTAGAGATTACCTTTTATGTTAAATTTAATGATTATGTAAGATACTTGCATGATGTCAGGTTAAAATCTATAAGACAAAGTATAGCCTTGACTACCGTTCCTTCTGTCCTGTTTCCGCCTTCCTCCTACGAATATCCCTTTTTTTTTTAACTCTTTATTGGGGTATAATCGCTTTGCAGTGGTGTGTTAGTTTCTGCTGTATAACAAAGTGAATCAGCTATACGTGTACATATGTTCCCACATCTCCTCCCTCTGCGTCCCCATATCTCCCTCCCTGAATATCCCTTTTGGAAAAGCTTGCTTTCTGTTTCCATTGGTTTCTTTCCACTATATTCGCACGGCCTGCTTCTTAAGTGCCTGGTCGCCTGCTGTTCGCACGCTCTCTACACTTTGCTTTTGACTTAACGGTGTTTCTGGAAGGCACGCTCTTCGCTCAGAGCCACCCCGATCCCTGCCCTTTGCAGCCGCACAGCCCGCCACGGGGTGGGCATGCTGACGAGCTCCCACGGCTGCAGCAACACAAACGCGTCACCTGACAGTCGTGGAGTCAGAAGTCTTGAGACCGGTCAGCCCTGGGCTGGAGTCGCAGTGGGGCAGGGCGGGGCCCTCCTGCAGGTTCGGGGGAGCACCCGTGTCCCGCTGTTTCCAGCTTCCAGAGGCGCCACGTTCCCCGGCTTGTGGCCCCGCCTTCCTGAGAGCTCCGCTCCTTTGTCACCTCTTCTCTGACCTCCCCCCTGCCACCTCCTCTGTCCCTTCGAAGGGCCCGGTGGTTACTCTGGGCCCACCTGGATCATGCAGAGCAACCCCTACATCTCACCCTCCTTCACGTACCCCCATCGGCAGGGTCCCCTTAACCACATGAGGTGGCACGTTCACAGGGTCCAGGGGTTGGGACATGGGCATGTAGGGTCCCGTTGTCCTGCGACCACATGTGTTCCTGGTGAGTGTTAGACTGCTTCCTAGCTTTGCAACCACAGGCGGGGCCGCGGGTATCATGCCTCACGCATGACCCAGCGCGTCTTCCGGTTGGTTCCTAGAAGGGGGCTGCGTGGGATGCAGGATGGATGCACTTGTGATGCTGCCAGACACGCCAGCCGTCCGTGGGGCTCGCGCGCCCCTGGGCCCCTGCCCAGGGCTGCTGCCAGGACTGGGCCTCCACCAGCCCGACAGGCGAGAAATGGCATCTCACATTTCTTTAATGACAAGCAAGGTTGAGCATCTTTTTAAAATGTTCGAAGACCATTTTCACATCCTTTGCCCCTTTTTCTTTTGGGCTGATGGTCTTTTTTATTTTTAAAGCCTCATTATATATTAGTGATATTAACCTTTTATTTCTAAATGCGTTGCAAATATTTTCTCCGTTTATTATTTGTCTTTCAGCTGTGTTTCTGTGGGTTTTTCCTTGTGTGTAGTCGTGTTTGTTGGTCTTCTTCCTTGTTGCTTTCAGGTTTGGGGCCACAGGGATGCGTCCCCACTTCTAGCTATAGAGGACCCCATCCTGTTTCCTTCATCATGTCTGTGTTTCCCTAATCATGTTAAACCTATTATGCATTTGGAATTCTGGCTTGTAAAGTGTCACGAATGGATCACATTACATCTTTTCTTTATGTAGCTGTTCGGTTATCCCAACGCCATTTTTTCATAAAAAGTCTATTTTCTCCATAAATTTGAGACGCCGCCTTTGTTATGTACTAAGTATCCTTATGCCGTTGGGTCTATTTCTGGATTTTCCCTCCTGCCCCTTGGCCCGCCTGCCTGTGCCGCTGTAGGACCGCACGTTATCATGGAAGGTGTATATAATGCGCTCTGATACCTGATTAGGGCTCACGTCCCTGCCTTGTTGGTCTTTTAAAGTTTTCTTCTTTGCTATTTTTCCTTGATTGTCTTTTCCTATGAATTATGTGACCAACTTGTCAGCTCCAGGAAAAAAAAATCTGCCAAACATGTAAACAGCGTTCAATTAAAATGAAAATTACCCCGCCATTTGTCACCAACTATTCCAGGCCTTGGAGGCACCGCTGCGGCCAGTGGCATATCACACGGAAAGCCCGGGGCTGCCCTGGTACCCTGGGATCTACAGCCTTTATTCCTTTTCATGCTTAGATCTAATTCCATTTTCTCTTTGTCTGTCTTAAGTCGATTATGGGAGGACGCAGCTCAGAAGCCGAGACCAATTCCATTTGAGGAAATGGTTTCATGGGACCAATGCTCTCAGCCTTGGAGGCTGCTCATAAAATGCCAGAGGCTTTCCGGCCCTTCGCTGCTCTGTGTGAGCTGCGGCCGGGGTCCCTCTGCACCAAACCCCAGCGCTTTAAACAGCCTCTGATTGGAGCCTCTCCCGTCGGGGGCTCTGTGGAGCCCGCAGGAGCCGGGCCCACTCGGCCTTTTCCAGCTGGGCCACTGGGGGCCTAAAGCCCTTTTCGGCTGCCCCTCCAGAGAGCATTCGGATGCCACTGACTCTAAGGGGAAGCCCAGCACCGGCTCAAACAAATGTGAGTGTGCCCGGCGGCCGTGGGCCTCCGGTCTCGGCCGCCTGGGGCGGCGCTGGCACCCCCTGGCATGGGTGGGACAGGATGGTGAAGGAGCTCAGGGTGTGGGCTGGACTGGGGCCGCCTGGACAGGGAGGCGGGAGGGTGCCTGGGGGAGGCCAGTGGGAGCCGGGCGGGCCAGAGCCCGCAGGCCTGGTCACGGACACTGGCAGGAAGCAGGATGTTCTCACGGCCGTGACAAAGCACCGCACCTGGGCGGCCTCAGACAACAGAGATGTGTTCTCCCATGGTCTGGAATGGAGGTGGCCGCGGGCTGGCCCCTCCTGGGGCTGGAGGGGAGGCCGGGTTTCCCCTCTCCTCCCCTAGGGTTTTCAGCCGGACCTGAGAATTAAAGTGACGTAAGGCAGAGGAACCGGAGAAAAGCATACACAGTTAATGTAAGTTCACATTCAAAAGCATACACGTTGTTTAACGTAAGTTTTGGGTGACGCCGGAGCCCTCATAAGGAAATGAAGACCCAGAGGAGGCAAAACCTGAATGTTTCTGTGCTGTGGGTCGGACAAAGCGGCGACGTGGACAGGTAACTAGAGTCCGTGGGAGGCCGAAGGAGGAGAAAACATACTTCAGCAAGGCCTGCTTGCACAGAATTCTCTCGGCCTGGACTTCCCATCCTGATGATAAGATCCTCCACACGGGGTGACTCCCTGGTTGCACAGGGAAAGGGGGTGCAGGTGTCCTCTTGCCTTGCTGCTCTGCGAGGGTCGTTGGCTGGAGGCGATCGTGGCCAGAGTGCACCTTTCAGGGCGTGTCCCACCGCCCTGATTCCCCCCAACACCCCCCGTCGGGAAGAGTCCCAGCTGTGAACTGCTCCATGTCTCAGTGAACCAGTTTCTCAGTCCCGAGAACAGGTCAGTTTAGTTAAGCAGTCGTGTCTCATTTTAGGAGGTGGTGTTGGAGGCCCTTCCCGCCGAAGTGAGGCCTTTGCATGGTCTGAGCAAATCAGCGTTTAATGGGAGGTACTTCTGTGGAAACAAAGGAAAAGCCAGCTGTCCAGCCGGGTCTGAGTCTGGAGGGTGGTCAGCCGGGGGCACTTCCAGGAGGGTGGTCTCTGTGCCTCCCTGGAATGGGGGGCGGGAAGGGCAGCTGGTGGCAGTTCCGCCGCGTTTCCTGGGCTGCAGTTGGGACGTGGCCATGGCGTCGGGTGAGCTCTGAGCAGCCCCCAGCCAGCACCAGGGGATGGTCCACATGTGACCTGTGTGATTTCTCTGAAGTTTAGACTAAGTCATCAAAGCTTCAGCTTGCAGGGAAGTTTTCATTTCTCGTGATTCCAGGTCAGAAGGGTAGGAGAGAAATTGGAAATGTTAATTGCTGACAAAGAGACGTGGCCATTTGACACCCTACAGGGTGTGCTGTACTGTTACTGAAACAGAGTTCTGTCCCTACAGTCACCCCCATTCATTTTATTTATTTATTTATTTATTTTATTACTATTATTTTTTTTTGCGGTATGCGGGCCTCTCACTGCTGTGGCCTCTCCCGTTGCGGAGCACAGGCTCCGGGCGTGCAGGCTCAGCGGCCACGGCTCACGGGCCCAGCCGCTCTGCGGCATGTGGGATCTTCCCGGACCGGGGCACGAACCCGTGTCCCCTGCATCAGGCGGCGGACTCTCAACCACTGCGCCACCAGGGAAGCCCCCCCATTCTTAATAGAGATAATGGAAGATTAATTTGTTTGCAAAATCAGTCTGGTTTCATTAAACTTGGGCTGATTATTGATATCAGTACAGCAAGAGTAGATTGAACATGTAGGTCTTTTAAGTCTGCTTTGCTGGAACTTTTATAAGGAATTCCAGATTAGACTTTTAAAAAGCCTGTCGAGGCTAAGAAGCCAAGCCAGCAACTTGTCACCAGACTGTACCTTCAGTACCCGTGACTTTGGGTGCATTCCTCTCTTCTCGATGTCCCCAGGACATCCTGAGATCCCTGGACCTGCTAAGAAGTGACCTTTACTCACTTGTGAGGTCATGAGCCCCGTAAGCTAGGCACTAGGCCACAACCTCCCGGGCTTTACAAGCATTGCTCCATAGGGTTGACCTTAGTCTGTGGTCAAACCTGATTCGAGTGTCAGGTATTTTCGCTGTAAACATCTTTGTCCCAAGCAGTTTCCCTGCACATCTAATTGGCTGTAAAAGATAAAATAACTGGTTGACAGTTTGGTTTGACAGTTGGGTTTCAATGCCGTAAAAGCCAGATTGCAAACTACACTTGAAAATAACATGTCAGTCGGCAAATTCTTCGTGGGCACAGCCATCCCTCCCACCCGTGAAAACCAAAAGTTTCCCAAACTACAGCAAATGTCAGAGAGGTGGCTAGTAATGCACAACAGTCTTGGAGAGCATTAATTATCAATCCTGTAGCTAATTTAGATACAGTGTCTCACGCCATCTTTCCCAAATGTATCATATGCACTGTTGGAAGTTGGCAGAAAACGGAGACTCAGCCTCCTCCTGTTCCCTAGAAAGAAATGATTACGTGATTCCTGATGAGTATACATTTCTTGAAAGTGGTGAAACCTTTTTGCTGTTTGATGCTGGAGAACGTGATGTAGACAGAATTTTGGTATTTGGCACAGAATCTGGCGGAGATGACTTGGAGAAATACAAGGGCTGAGCCTGTGATGGAACGTCTCCGTGCAGCCCAGATAGTACTACTTGTTACATACATTCCATATATTGATACAAAACAGCAGCATCCCTTGTCTGTTCATTTTACTTCCACAGAAATCCAGAGAGAAAGCAGATTTTTTTATATAGTAAAGAATTTACATCCAACATTAAATCTTGAATCCTTAATGGTCGACTTTTAAGAAAGGAAGTTTCATTGCTTTTTCTAAGCTATACCCAAATACAACTATAATCATGAATCTACACACATGTTAAATGTATTCAAATCTTTTTTGCATTTTTTACAATAAAATCCTTAAAAATTTTTGCTATTAATTTTCATGTTTTATTAAGTCTTTTTAAATGTCTTTGTTTTATTTTCATTATTTTATCTTTTATGGCAAAATCGTATTATGGCCAATCAGTTGTCTCCGCTTGCAGCAAAGATTCTTATGGTGAAAATACCTAGAACCACTTGATCCCATGTACATCGTTTTAAAATATGACATTCCAGTGGAAGTCTGGTGACATAACCAATGTTTTAAATTAAATCCTGTTACAAGGAGAACATATTCTATTGACCCTATATGTAAATAACTATATTGTCATGAAAACAGGACATTTAATAAGAGTTTCTGAATTTTGGAGGGATCAGGTTGGGAGAAAAGATAAATGTCTCAATTCTGTTTACAAACGTATAATTTTCCAGATTGCTTAAAGAGAAAGAGAAAAAATAATTTCTTAAGCCTGGAACAGAGAACATTAAAAAAACCAACAGTGCTTCAAACAAAAAGCCATAAAAATAATCATCATCTTCATGAGTTCATTTAGTCCCATGTAATTAATTCTTGTTTTCCATGATCTTGGATTAGTAGTTTTATGAACCCATCAGTTTTTCCACTAGATTTTAGAAAGGCTCATCTGGTTCAGCGGTATGGTTTTAGTTACCGGAAACCTGTATTCCAGGGTCCTTGTCAGAGTTCTTTCCATGAACTTTTTAAAGATGAAGCACTTCTGTCTGAAGTTCATTGTAAAAGCTTTCAGGAAAGCATCAGAGTAAAACAGTAACTATGTGTAAATGACTAAAGATTGAAAAATAGCCATGGTCAAAGATCTGATGAGTTTATTGCAAAAATGATGCAATTGACATGGAAATTTGGTTATTTCTGTGGCATATAGTATTTTAAGATAATAATTGGAATTATGACTGATTATATAGAGAGTGAGGACACTGAAAAATTTCTAACCATTTTGTATAACTTTGGAAACACTTATATATAAGTAACATATACCCATACAAATATAATCTAGAGAAAATTTATCACCAGTTTTAATTTGACAATATTTCCCATGTAATTTAACATATCAAATATGCCTAATTAGTTTAATATCTCTCTTTATAAGGTAAGATAATAAATCTTTTGAGATTCTCCAGGGGCCCTCTTGAAAATCCCAAACTTAGTTCAAGGTCGAAAAGACTTTATTTTGAATTTGATTTTGGGAAGTTTGTAAAAAATGTCAAAAAGTTGAAAACACAATTAAATAAGATTGCAGGTCACTATGAAACAATATTTAGCCATTGAACCTAAGTGACAAAGATTTTTTTTTTACATCCTTTTTGGAGTATGATTGCTTTACCATGTTGTGTTAGTTTCTGAAGTGACAAAGATTTTAAAGGCAAATATAGGAAGTCACATACTTGAGGAAAAAGAAAATTTAGTTCTTATGATATTGAGAAGAGTCAGTTTTTCTAAGTAATCAAAGACCTGATAAAGGCAACACGAGGCACAGGACATTGTTTGCTTAAGACACAGAATCTTTGTTTTCTAGGCAGATTACTCAAAAGGTAAAGACAAACCTTTTATGACCTCTTTTTTATGAATACACTCTTTGTTCATCCTATGGGAAGATTAAATTAAAAAGAAGACACAGAATGTCATGTCTGGTCCTAGGACTAGAAAAATAAGCACTTATATAAATTAAGTATCTCTAAAACTCTCAGAAATACAGAAACTAATCCAAATGTTTCTCAAGTTCATGTGATCTGGGATAATCTTTGGTAAATAAAAGTTAAGTCTTTAAATGGCTACCTATTTTAATGTGACTATAAACCAATGAGCCTTTTCATGGCTTAAAACCAATCAGCCTTTTGTGACTTAACCACGGACACAGAGGCGTCCCGGAAGAGGGCACAAAAGATGCAGCCCTCACCAAGATCCAGAGCTTCTCCCAAGGTCAGCCCAGAAGAGCAAAGACCACCGTGTCACAGGTGGTCAAAAACGACTCAGCCTCTCCTGAACTGAGCACCCTCTGAGCTGTGCTGCTGGACAGGCTACGCGGAGATGTCGCAGCACAGACAAGGCAGTCTGGGGGGAGCTGGCAGAGGCCCGTGTGGCTCTGAATGACAAGTGACACGCAAGACACAGGACAGCAGTGACCACTCCTGGGCACTGTACGTCCATGGATGACCCACGGACTCCCAACACCACACCCCCCAGAGTCACGTTCGCAGACCAGCTCTCACAAGTGTCTCCCTCCCGCCAGTCTGCATTCGGAGGGAAGAGCCAGGAGAAATCTCTACCACCCGCAAGGGGCTCTGCCAGAGATCCCGCAGCTCTTGTCAGCTCTCCCAGGACCCCCTCCCTTATTTTCATTTTGAAAATTTCGACTGGCTTTCAAAACAATAATGTTAAAAGTGATCTAGGGCTTCCCTGGTGGCGCAGTGGTTGGGAGTCTGCCTGCCGATGCAGGGGACACGGGTTCATGCCCCGGTCCAGGAGGATCCCACATGCCGCGGAGCGGCTGGGCCCGTGAGCTATGGCCGCTGAGCCTGCGCGTCCGGATCCTGTGCTCCGCAACGGGAGAGGCCACAGCAGTGAGAGGCCCGCGTACTGCAGGAAAAAAAAAAAAAAAGTGATCTAGAAGGGACTTCTCTGGTGGCGCAGTGGTTAAGAATCTGCCTGCCAATGCAGGGGACACGGGTTTGAGCCCTGGTCTGGGAAGATCCCACATGCCATGGAGCAACTAAGCCCGTGCGTCACAACTAATGAAGCCCGTGTGCCTAGAGCCCGTGCAACAAGAGAAGCCACCGCAGTGAGAAGCCTGCGCACCGCAACGAAGAGTAGCCCCCGCTCACCGTAACTAGAGAAAGCCTGCGCGCAGCAACGAAGACCCAACGCAGCCAAAAAGTAAATAAAGTTAAGTAAATAAATAAATCTTTCAAAAAAAGAAGTCATCTAGAAAATGTAGAAAGTTCAGAAAAAAATCACTGTCCTGAGGCCGTCTTCACTGACGTCGGCAGCACCCTTTCTGGGCTTCTTTCTGTCCTTCCTGCATGGCAGCCCCACGCAGCTGCAGCGGGCTCCCGCCCTTCTTGGGCCGGTGTGGTCCTCAGCACACAGGCCCTTCCTGTCCTTTTGGGCCCAGGTTTCCCCCCACCAGGCAGGGCCGGGTGATGCTGAGGCCAAGACCAGCTCTGACAGCTTCCTCTGGATCCAGAAACCTCAGGCCACGCATGGCCCACCCTTCTGCCATCAGGCCACCTGGTGGGCACATTGGGGATTTCCATTTCCGGAATCTCACTGCATCTGGAAAGTGGGGCCAAGTGGCTCGGTGGTGGTGCCTTGAGTTCCTCTTTGTGATGAAGGTGCTGCCTGGCTGCGCCACAGCCCGCGGGAAGCTGGCGCTCTCCTCCCTGGGGCAGCGTCCACTAGGGCGAGTGGCATTGCACTGGCTGGTCTGTGTGATCAGAAGCCTGCTGGCGGCTGGAGCTGGATCTAATATTGTTCTGGGATGCGGTGTTCCTACATCAGGGCTCTCTGGGAGGGAGCCGTCGGCCTTGCATCTCAGCAGTGGCAGGATTTTACTTGTGTTTCTGGCCAATGTCTGCATAAGAGGCCCATTTTCTTGCCCAGGTTGGCAGCCTACAAAGGTAGCACCCATCAGCCCGGTCTCCCAGCTCCAGGCCAAGGGTGGGAAGGAGGCTGAAGTTTCACGCTTAAAAGGGCTCGAGGGCCTTTCCCTGCAGCTGGGGTGGGTAGGGGTGTTCTTCCTGCTGAGTGATGGAATCGTGAGGAGCTTGGGGGCAGTCCCAGGGGCAGGCACTGGCCTTCAGAGCTCCCAAGGGACTCAGCCAGGCTGACAGCCACGGCATGTGCCCCACGGCATGTGCAGAGCTCTGGGGTTCTTATCCCGTGACCTCGGCCAGGAGCCCCCGTGGGGCAGCCCACCTGCCCCTCTGGGGCCCTGCCGGCCGCTTCCTTCTCGGCCCCTTGGATCTTTGACTGGGGGGCGGTGGAGGAGAAGTCTAGTGCCTCACGCCAACCCTGCCACAGGCTCAGAAGTCCTGAGAAGGCATTTGGAGAGCAGATATGACAGGCTTCTAACTGGTGTAATTGCACTTTATCAAACATAGTTACGTAGCCGCCCAGGACCGGGTCTCTGTCTCCCCTTCGTCAGTCTGCATTTCTGGGTGACATTCTCAGGCCAGGGCCGGGCACATGGAGACGCATGAGAGCACATTAAGTCAAGCCCGTGCTGTCCCCGGGCAGCTTGGAAGGTTCTGGGGGTGCGTCCCCACCGCCCAGGGCAGCCAGCTGGGGAGAGTGCTCTGGCCATCCCAGGGCAACCTTGGGGCCGTTTTGCTGAAATGAGAGGAAAGATTCAGAAAGGCTCACTGTCCTAAAATGAGGGGCCTTTAGGGGCCTTGCAGTGTGGCCACCTGCCCTGGCTTCTCTCCTGGCCAGTCTCTGTCCAACAGGGCCTGGCGTACTCAGTGACAGGTTGCCCGTTATGGCCCAGAGCAGCCCTGGCAGCTTGGAAAGCAGTGTTCCATGGCAGTGACACCGACCCTCGTCCGGGTCCCTCAGGGCACCTGGAGGGCTGAGTGGCTACATTTGTTTCCTGGGGCTGCTGTAACAAGTGACCACACACTAGGTGGCTTAAGACAGCACACGTTTATTCTTACGGTTCTGAAGGCCAGAGCCCTGGCCTCAGTCTAACTGGGCTAGCATCAAGGGGCCCACAGGGCCGTGCTCCCTTGGAGGCTGGAGGGGAGAGTCCGTCCTTTGCCTCAGCCCCCTCCTCCCAGAGCTGCAGCCCCTCCAGGTGTCACGTTTCCTTGTGCGTGGCCTGGATCCCCAGATCCACGTTGCAGCCCAGCCCCCAGGGTGATGGTGTTTGTGATGGTTGGATGAGGTCGTGAGGGAGGGGCCCCCGTGATGGGAGTGGAGTCCTTGTAAGAACAAGAGGCCAGAGCTGGCTCACTCTCTACGCGATGTCACCGTGCGAGGCCACGCGAGGACACGGTGAGAGGCGCCACATGCGAGCCAGGAAGCACCCTGACCTTGGACGTCCAGCCTCCAGGGAATACATGAGAGAAACACCTGTTGTTCGAGCTGCGCAGCCTGCGGCGTTTCGTTGCAGCGCCAGAGCCGAGCAAGACCCTCTTCTGTCTCCGCCCTGCCCCCCGCCGCCCCCGCGAGGATCCTGTGATTACGATTAGGGCTGCCTGCACCTGCCAGGACCGCCTCCTGCCTCGACATCACCAGCTTAACCATACCTGCAGAGTCCTGTTTGCAGGTGACGTCACATGCTCACAAAGTCTGGGGACGAGGTTGTGGACATCCGTGGGGCCATCGTTTAGCTGGTCACGGCAGGGAACACGGCCCTGGGTGGACTCGTGCACACGAGGCCCGGACTTGCCCTTGACCACGACCGCTTGGCAGAAGCCGCTTACCCACCGTCCTCACTGACCCCTCACAAGCTCGTGAGCCAGATGGAGAAATGGAGGGTCAGCCAAGTTCAGAGGCCACTGGCCAGCCAGTCGGAGTGGACGGGCCTGAGGGGAGGGACAGGCCCGGGAGGCAGGGCCCTCTGGCCACGGAGAGAAGCTGGGGGGACATCAGAGCTGCCCTTGCCCACCCACAGCCCGGGGCTCCCTGCTGCACGCACCCTGTCGCCTGCGGGGCCGCGTGGTTTCACAGCTTCGAGACCAGGTGGGCGTCGTCGGAGGCCTGAAGCGATGTGGGTCTCAGGCCAGCGCCCCAGCCCCATCCCTCCAGTCCCCAGTGTGGGATCTTCCTGGGGCGTCGGCCCAGGTGACGCAGCTTCAGGCAGGGCTTCGTGGGCGTCTGGGTGGCCTTCGCAGCCCCTGGTGGGGTTTGTGCCCCTGGGTTCGAGGTGGGGCAGTGTGGGCTCAGGGTGTGCAGAGCTCAGCCATGAAAGATGTGCCCGTGGGCGTCACCTGTGAGCTCTGCCTCTTGGGGCTCCTGACACGGCCCGTGGGCAGCGCGGGGGTGAGGTGGAGTCACCTCGAAACCGCAGCTGTGCCCGTGAGGGTCACTGTAGCGGGGAGATGTGGGTGTGCAGGACTCTCTGGCTGTCTCACCACGTGGGTGCGCCTGGGCCTCGGGCGTCTGCCACCAGATGGCGCCACAATGACGTTGCAGGAACGAAAGCCAGGGAGGGGCTCGGCGTGCCCTGCCCCAGCCCCAGCCCCAGCAGGGCTGCTCTATTTGCCCGAGCGCAGGTCTGGCTTCTGCCTATATGGGTGTGTCATCTCTACACTGTTTGCATTAAATAATGTAGCTTGACCTTTTCCTTTGGCATTTTTTAAGTTGTCACACGTCATTAAAAGTATTTATCAATATTATACCCGTGGCTGTGTGATATTTCATTGCTCTTACTTGCCCGTGTCTATAAGGATGTCGGATGTTAAGGTGTTTTGAAAATGTGTTATACAGTTTGTTCACCTGTGAAGAACATCTTGGGAACAGTCACTGCGTTTCTAAGATGCGTTCCTGCGCGAGGGACGTGGGTTTCACCAAAGGGTCGGACCCAGCAGGTTTGGCCCAAGATCTGGTGCCCGTTGAGATGTCTGATCAGTGCCAGGCCACCTGCCCTTGGGTGAGGCATCTGGGACAGCCCCCCGCCCATCTGGAGCTCCAGAATTTTCCACGTCCGCCAGGTCTCCGGCTGTCCCTCCTTGAAGATCTGGAGACCGAAGTCTGTGCGAAGTGGCTTTGGGGTTATCTGTCTTGGGGGGATGGTGTCTCCTCTTGAATGGGGGGCGTGGCAGTGGTTCTGCAGCCCCAGGATTTTGCTCTTGGACCCTGGTTTCCTTTGTCCGGGTTCTGACTGATGCTTCCTGGCCACGAGGGACCCCAGGCCGAGTTTCTCCTTACTCTGTGCCTCTCACTCCCCTCTGCATCCTGGTCTCTCTGCAAGCGATTAGCCCCGTGTTGGCAGTGTCGACACTGCTTGCTGACCTTGCAGCTCGCTGCTCAGAGGGTTGGGATTTGAGCTGTGCAAGGGCCCCACTGTCTGGGAGCGCCCTCTCGTGATGGGGACGGTGGCCTGTGCTCGGTGGGAGCAGCAGCGCTTGCGTCCGGGCTCCCCGGGCGCGGGGCACCGGGCGGGGGGGTCCTCTCGTTCGTGCCCCACCAACCCTCCGAGCCAGTCACTGCCCCACGGCCCCGGGAAGGGGGAGCCCGGGTCTCGGCCGGCGAGGGGCGCGGGCAGCACGCAGGCCTAGCCACCCCTGGCCTCTGTGCTCTCAGGCCGGGTCCCCCCAGCTTCCGTGTGCACAGGGGACTTGTCCCGCCAAGGACGTGAGGTCCGGTCGTTTCAGTGTTGTTACGGCCGCGGCAGCCATCCCGGCGGCGCTGCCGACGTGCTCTCCGCCCCCAGGTGTGCATCGTGCAGAAACGGGACACGGAGAAGATGTACGCGATGAAGTACGTGAACAAGCGGCAGTGCATCGAGCGCGCCGAGGTCCGCAACGTGTTCCGGGAGCTGGAGGTCCTGCAGGGGGTCGGGCACGTCTTCCTGGTCAACCTATGGTGAGCCGGCGGGTGGGGGTGGGGGCTCCCCTGCCCCAGCGCCCTGCCCCTCCCCCTCCCCTCCCAGGAGCTGGAGCTGGCGGGATGGAGCCCTTCTGCCCCGGGCGCCCTGCCCCTCCCCTCCCCTCCCAGGAGCTGGCGGGGGGCCTTCTCCTGCCCCAGCGCCCTGCCCCTCCCCTCCCCTCTCCACCACCCCCACACACACGCACACACACATGGCACTAACACGGGGCTTCCTCGCCTGCAGGAAGCCTGGACTTGGTGTCCACACGTACACACACACATACACACAACACACACGCACACACACATGGCACTAACGCGGGGCTTCCTGGCCTGCAGGAAGCCTGGACTAGGTGTCCACACGTACACACACACATACACACAGCACACAACACACACGCACACACACGGCACTAACGCGGGGCTTCCTGGCCTGCAGGAAGCCCGGACTAGGTGTCCACACGTACACACACACATACACACATACACACAACACACACGCACACACACATGGCACTAACGCGGGGCTTCCTGGCCTGCAGGAAGCCTGGACTAGGTGTCCACACGTACACACACACATACACACAGCACACAACACACACGCACACACACGGCACTAACGCGGGGCTTCCTGGCCTGCAGGAAGCCCGGACTAGGTGTCCACACGTACACACACACATACACACAACACACAACACACACACGCACACACATGGCACTAACGCAGGGCTTCCTGGCCTGCAGGAAGCCCGGACTTCCCCACAGAGGATGCCTGTGACACACGGAGTTTCTGGCACTGAAGTCGGGGAGGGAGAGTTTTAGCGCCTAACTCTGCGTTTCCTCCACAAACTGGGCACCAAGACCAGCTGGGGGGTGCGGGAGCCTGCAGTGAGATCAACCCCTTCCGCTCTCCCTGGAGACCTGCAAGCCCCTAGGATGAGAAGAGTGTGGCTTCTGGGGGGAAGAGAGAGGAACGTGACATGAAAAATTAATTCTTTGTAACTTTACTCTTGAGTCGAGAGCCAGTTGATTATCTGAGAGCTCACAGAAGAGATTGCAAAGTGGACGGAGGTCCTTAAACCATTGTTTTCCTACTGCCACCATCTTCATCATCTCACCACTGTCTTCTTCTTTATCACGTTCATCCTCCAAACCATCCTCAACATCACCACCGTCACCACCATCACCATCATCACCGCCACCACCATCACCGTCATCACCGCCGTCACCATTATCACCACCATCACCACCATCATCATCACCGTCACCACCGTCACCACCATCACCGCCACCACCATCTTCACCATCATCACCACCACCACAACCACCATCACCACCACAGTCACTACAGCTGTCGGCTGTTAGAAGCTGGTCCCTTGCCCAGCCCTACCTGAGCATTTCTCCTCACTGTCTCAATTTCTTTTTTAACAACCCTCCAAGGCAGATATCTTTATCCCCTTTTTGGAGAAGAGGAAACCAGGGCAGCAAGAAAATGGCCCAGAGACAGTGCTGTGTTCCACTCTCCATCAGTCAGCCATGGGTATCTCTGTCCCAGCTGGGCACCTCCCATGGGGACAGGCCTCTCTGTCTTTCCCAAGGGCTCTGGCTCCAGGTGGCTCCTGAGCAGCGGTGGAGTCAGCACCTTGGGCAGGGCCCCTCTCCTGGGAGTGCCTGGTGGGGGGTGGCCTTGAGGCCAGGGCCCTTATGGGGGGACTCGTCAGGTGTGGCAGGAGCTGTGACTCTGGCCCCCCAGCCGTGTGCATGCCAGGTCCTCCCATGGTGCCCACAGGTACTCCTTCCAGGACGAGGAGGACATGTTCATGGTGGTGGACCTGCTGCCGGGGGGAGACCTGCGCTACCACTTGCAGCAGAACGTCCAGTTTTCTGAGGACACCGTGAGGCTGTACATCTGTGAAATGGCACTGGCCCTTGACTACCTACGCAGTCAGCACATCATCCACAGGTGTGTGCACACCTGACAGGGCGGGGTGCCTGCCCAGGCCTGCGGGTGCCGCGCTCTAGCAGGACCCAGATGGGCTCCTGCGTGCTTTGCCCTGCCCTTACCCGCAGCCCCGCCCCCAGGTGTGGCACCGGGCCCGTCGGTGCCCGGCTCCGAGGCCAGCTCCATGGCTGCACGTATCCTGGCCACCTGGGGTGGGTCCTGTCTGAGCAGCCCCAGCTGAGGCCGGGCACAGAGGGCTGGTGGCCTTCGTGGGGTGGGGAGGGGGCTTCACCTGGTCTGTTCAACTGCAGGATCCCTGCCCCCGCCCAGCAGGTGCCCTTGTGCGCATCTGCCATGTCTTTGGCAAATTCAAGCTAATTTTAACATTTTAACATTTAAACTAATTTTAGCATCTGAAGGCAGATGAAATGAGAAAGATAAAGCTGCATCCGCGGGATAAAACACAAAATCCCAACATGTGGTGTAAAGCGAAGTAGACATGACTTGTGCGTTTCTGCCTGTGGGATTCTGTTACCTGGTCACGGTGCAGGCACCGAACATTTACCGAGTGCAGAGAGGTGGGCCAGGCAAGGCCTGAGGCCGGCTGGTGGAGCCACAGACCCCCAGTTGACAGTTCTGCGCAGCTGCGGGGCTCTGGGAGAGGGCCCTGCCTCGGGGGTCCAGGCGAGGGGGTTCTGCTTTCATCCTCTGGGGGCTTCGCTGCCCCTCGGCGTCCAGTGCTGGGCATTCTCCCCGCCGTCTGGCCTCAGGAGGTGAAGGGCTGGGTTCACCCAGCTCTGCCAGGGTGCTGCCAGGTGGAGAGGGAGGGGGTCTTAGGACCCAGCTCGTGGGAACCCCCAGCCCTGCCGGAATCTTTGGACTCATCTCCCTGCTTCCTGCTCTTTCTACAGAGACGTGAAGCCCGATAACATCCTCCTGGATGAGCGAGGTGAGCCTAGGCGTGTGAGCCCAAAGTCGCGGAGGGTGTGCGCCGCTGCCCGCAGGACACATCCCCTTGGGACAGTCATGCTGTCCTCTCTCCTCGCAGGACATGCACACCTGACTGACTTCAACATCGCCACCATCATAAAGGATGGCGAGAGGGCGACCGCGCTGGCCGGGACCAAGCCGTACATGGGTGAGCCTCGCCCCTCCCAGCCTGTGCCCCCCGCCAGCCTGCCGGCCGGTCTCCTCCCCTGGCCTGTGGCTGGTGCGATCGGGTCACTGACCTAAAGGCACAGCAGCAGGGGACGGGTCAGGCTAAGAACAGCCAGGCCTGATCCGTGCAGAAGGATCTGAGTGGCGGACGTGTATTGTGGGTCTGATGATGAGATGATAGCCGACCGCCCTCGTCAGGCTGTGGGACCGGGATTTGAACCAGGCGGTCAGTGGGGAAGGATGGACTGACCGCTGAGGGCAGCTTCCTAGTCCAGCTCTGGCGGCAGCCTGGTCTCTGGGCCTGCGGTCACCGGGCCTGGAGTCACTGGCCCTGTAGTCACCGAGGCTAGGGTCACGGGCCCTGCGGACACCGGGGCTGGGGTCACGGGCCCTGCAGTCAGAGATGCTCAGCTGTTCCCTCCCTCCCTGGAAAGCTCCGGAGATCTTCCAGTCTTTCGTCAACGGTGGGACCGGCTACTCCTTCGAGGTGGACTGGTGGTCGGTGGGGGTGATGGCCTATGAACTGCTGCGTGGATGGGTACGGAGCCCCTGCGGCCCGCGGGCTCAGTCCCCAGACCCTGAGCTAGCTGCGTCCCCCCGGGGTGGCCCCAGCTCCCAAAGGGGTGAGGCTGCCCCCACCCCCAGGTGCTCAGGGCGGTCCGTGCTGTCCGTCAGCGAGGCTGCACGCTGGAGGGGGCTGGGGACAGGCAGAGAACCGTCCAGCGGGGCTGCCCCCTCGGGACTTCCGTGAGGCTCGTGTGCAGGTGGGCCCCTGTGCTCTCCCTGCATCTGCCATGGCCTGGCCAGCGCTGGAGCCCGGGAGGCTGGGGGCATCGTCAGGTCACCACCTGCCCTTCCCACCTCCTCGTCGGGGCCTCCGAGGCACTGTGCCCTGGAGAAGAGGCCCTAAGCGAGGCAGCCCCCTCTGCCCTCTGCAGCTGCTCCACCAGGCCCAGGCGCCCTGGGGGTGCTGTGCGTCCTTCCCAGCCCGCTGGCAGCCTCTAGGGTCGCCTCCCCGGCTGCACGGCAGGCTTGGCCTCCTGGGCTCTTCCCTGGGCCTGCACCGGGGGCTGGGGGCGGGTAGGGTGCGCCTCTGGTGGCCCTGGGTTCGGGGAGGCGCCTGCTGCAGCTCTGCCTCTGCTGCCCAGAGGCCCTACGACATCCACTCGGGCAACACCGCGGAGTCCCTGGTGCAGCTGTTCAGCACCGTGAGCGTCCAGTACGTGCCCACCTGGTCCAAGGAGATGGTGGCCCTGCTGCGGAAGGTGAGCCCCGCCCGGCCCTGCCTGGAGTGCAGGCCTGGCCGGACCCGTGGGGCTCGACGGGCATCCTGTCCCGAGGGTGGGCAGCCTGGAGGCCCTGGTCCGGAGAAGGCGTCTGGTTCGCACCTTCTGCGTCTTGTGTCCGTCTCCGGCCGGGCCTCCAGCGGCCACCTGCTCCTTGTTCTGCCGTAACAGCTCGGCCCACGTGAGCACTGGTGCAGCTGAGGTTAATCCTCGCGACCTGGTTGCGCGTCACAGCTGCCCAGACTCAGGGCGGGTCACCCCATCGTGTGCGTTGGAGGGAGGGTGTGTGGGGCTGGGTGCCGGGGCCGCCCTGCTCTGGTCCCCTCTGCCCCACGCCTCCTGCTGGAGGTGGGCAGCCACTGGCCTGGCCAGCCCCCCACGGGGAGCAAGCAGAGAAAATCCCAGAACCCCCGCGCATCCCAGGTCCTGAGCGCGGGTCAGCGGCGGCCCGGGGACCTCAGCCTGGTGGGGACCTGGGGCTGTGGCGTCACCACCGGAGTGCCTCCCCTGGGGTCCAGGTCCGGGCCGGGGGGCCGCTCCTCGGGTGGCCAGCCAGCTCCCCACTCGGAGAGCCGTCCCTCGAGCACACTGGGGCGTCAAAGCTGGGTCACGATGGGTGAGGGAGGGCGTGCTGGACATTTGTGGCCCGGCCCACCCCCAGCTCCTGTTTCCGGGCCCCGGGGTCCTGGTGGGCAGGTCCTGGCCCCTGCCTGGAGACCTCTGGCCCTGGAAGTGTAGCCAAGCAGCTAGAGGCCCTCCCCCAGCCCCCTGAGAGGGGCTCTTAACACAGCCTTCGCCCCGCGCAGCTGTGCCCACACCAGCCAGGTGGCTCACACAGTGGAACCTCGGCCACCGGGGGCCCCGGCTGGGGGTGAGGAGGGTCCGCACACCAGGCTGGGGAGCCTTGGATTGGGTCTCTGCTGTTTCCCCCGGAAAAGGCGATGGCTGTGATGCTGGCCACGCATGCACGGCTGCCCTGGGGCCTCCTGGGGCCGTGACAGTCATCATCCCGTCGGGCTCCAAGCGGGAGGCCAGTCAGCCAGGCTGCAGCTGCTGCCTGCTGATGGGTCCAGGGAGACCTGCACCGGGGCCGGTGAGTGCCGGGCAGACCTGGGCCCGGGGCAGGCTGACTGGGGCCTTGTTCCAGCTGCTCACCGTGAACCCCAAGCACCGCGTGTCCAGCCTGCAGGACATGCAGGCGGCCCCCGCGCTGGCCGATGTGCTGTGGACCGAGCTGAGTGAGAAGAAGGTGGAGCCCGGCTTCGTGCCCAACGTAAGCCCGCAGGCCCAGGGTGGACGGGGCGGGCGAGGGTGGCTGGGTGCTGGGCTCAGCACCGTCTTCCACAGAAAGGCCGCCTGCACTGCGACCCCACCTTCGAGCTGGAGGAGATGATCCTGGAGTCGCGGCCACTGCACAAGAAGAAGAAACGCCTGGCCAAGAGCAGGTCGCGGGACAGCAGCCGGGACAGTGGCGGCCAGTCGGTGAGCGCGGGGCCCCGCGCCCAGCCCGGCTGCTCCTGCCCGCCCGCCGCTCCCTCCTGTGCGGCGGTGCACTGGCCGTCAGGCTGTGAG
This sequence comes from Inia geoffrensis, assembly GCA_036417435.1. Lineage (NCBI taxonomy): Eukaryota > Metazoa > Chordata > Mammalia > Artiodactyla > Iniidae > Inia > Inia geoffrensis. Next base: position 87,810,961 of record CM070914.1, on the reverse strand, counting down.
GGTGCTTCCTGCCTCAGCTAGCTCTGCTGTGGCTGCGTAGGGCCAGGCTCTGCCCCCGTGGTCACGGGGCCACCTGTGTGCACGCGTGTGCGTGTGTGCGCGTGAACGTGTGCGTGTGCCTGTGCGCGCGTGTGCGTGCGCGTACGTGTGAGTGCATGTGCGTGCGTGTGTGCACATGTGCGTGGGTGTCTCTGCCTCCTCTTCGCACGAGCACACCAGTGACACTGGGTAGGATGTGTAGTGCGGGTGACCTGCCCTTTACTTGACTGGTGGCATCTGCAGGGACGTCGTTTCACATTCTGAGGAAATGGGGCCAGGACCCCACCCTGGGGGACATGGTTTAACCTGTCACAGCCCCCGTCCTGCCCCAGGTCAGCTGCTCTTGGACGTGGGGGGCGTTCCCGGGGAGCAGGGGATCCAGGGGTATGGCTGGTGTTCACAACACAACTAGGGCTGCGGGTGTGGACGGTGGTGGTCACAGCGGGGACTCTGTATGCGCTCGGCAGTCCCCCAGCCCCCGGACCCGGCCGAGCCTGTGGGGATGCCTTGGGATGCAGCCTCTCACACCCGGGGGGCCTGTGCTGCCCCCGGCCTGGGTCCTGGGCAGAGAGATGGGCGTCAGCCTCTTCTCCCTGTGGTGAGGGGCCAGGATGGGGTCTTCCCTGGAAGCCTCAGTTTCTCAGTGAGAAGGTGGGTGGGCTCCCATCCCCTCCCGTGATGGCAGCCCCTGGTGCCAGCAGAGGCACTGCAGGTGTGGGGCTGTCCTCGATTTCCTGTTGGTCTGACTTTGTTCTTGCTCTCAGGGTGGGAGCGATGGCTTTGAGTTCTTTATATGAAAGAGCTGAAGTTACATTCCTTATTTCTGTTTTTTATTATTGATCGATAAGAGTTATTTATTTACATATTCTGCACACAAGTGCCTTAGACGATTTGTAACGATTTTCTTCTAGTCTGTGGGTTTTCTTTCTTTTTTTAAAAATAAATTTATTGACTTTTGGCTGCACTGGGTCTTCGTTGCTTCGCGCGGGCTTTCTGTAGTTGCGGCGAACAGGAGCTACTCTTCGTTGCGGTGCGTGGGCTTCTCATTGCGGTGGCTTCTCTTGTTGCGGAGCGCGGGCTGTAGGCCTGTGGGTTTCAGTAGTTGTGGCACATGGGCTCGGTAGTTGTGGCACACGGGCTTAGTTGCTCCACGGCATGTGGGAGCTTCCCAGACCAGGGCTCAGACCTGTGTCCCCTGCAGTGGCAGGCAGATTCTTAACCACCGCTCCACCAGGGAAGTCCTGTGGGTTTTCTTCCTTCTGGTTGTGGCACCATCTGCAGCGGAAGTCTGGTTTTAGTGAAGTCCCACGTGTCTGTTTCCTCTCTGTTCATTCATGCTTTTGGTGTCATTTCTAAGAAACCATTGCCTCACCTAAGGTCACAAAGAGGTACTCCTGTGTTTTCTTCTAAATGTTTTATAGTTTTTTCTCTTACGTTTTGGGTGTAGGATCCACTCGAGTTAGTTTTATGGATAGTGTCAGGTAGGGGTCCAACCTGATTCTTTTGCATGTGGACATGCAGTCGTCCAAGTGCTGTGTGTTGAAAGAGCTATATTCTTTCTTCCGTTGAATTGCTTGGCATCATTTTCAAAAATTAATTGACCGTGAACGTAGGGGTTTATTTATGGAGTGAATGTAGGGGCTTACTTACGGACTTGCACTTCAAGTTCATTGAGCTGTGTGTCTGTCCCGCTGGTGCCACACTGACTTGACAAGTAGAGCTCCCTGGTGAGTTCTGAGGTCAGGGAGTAAGTGTGAGGCCTCCAACCTGTTCTTTTTCGAGACAGTTTGGCTACTCTAGGTCCCTTGCATTTCCAGGCCAGTCTGACGGGTTTGGGAATTACATCTAAGTTGCTCAGCAGGTCATTTGTGACAAAGTTAGGGATTGGTGCCTGGTCCCCATGCCCAGGCCCTTCGTCACTCCCCACCTTGGGTGATACCTGGGGTCAGACGCTGTGTGTATCAGCGTCGATAGGGCCCGTGGATGTCTACCCCAACGATCGTGTGCACGGATTGACTCAGGCAGGGAGCCCGGAACAACCACTCATGCAGTCGGGGTGGGGGGCAGCAAGTCTGGGTTTCAGGCAGCATCCTCGGAGAGCAGCCTGCCCTTCAGGGACCTGAGTGTGGGTTACGCTCTGGGGAAGCGGCCTTTCCTGCCCCTGCACCCAGCACCTAGTCAGCGAAAGGCCCCAGAGGGATAGACATTTCCGTGGCCTCCCGACTCTGTGCGGCAAAGGGTCCAAAAGCCCACAGCAGGTCGCTGGACCACACGCATGTGCCACAGCAAGGAAAGGCGCCAGAGCCGGACGGGGTGCACAGCGCAGCCCCAGCTCCCTCCTGACAGCACAGCCCGTGGCTCGGGAAGGAGGGGTCCCTGGGGCACATCACTGTGCACACCGTCCACCTCGAAGGCCGCCCAGACCCTCCGAGCAGCTCCTTGGGCAGGAGTGTCTCTTGTCCTTGGAGAACCTGGGTGCGGAAGGGTGAGATGAACCGCAGCCCCTCCCCCCGCCAGCCCCCAGGCCGCGGACAGCGTCACTCCATCCCCCATCCCTACTCTAGCACCTCCTCACCCTCAGATGGCACCTCTTCTGGTCTGCATGCATCAGGGGCTCACCTCCTGGCATGACCTCGGCCCTCGCCCCTGAGTGGCCTGAGCTACCGGTCCAGAACTGGCTCCGGCCGGACTTGGTGCACCTGTCCGTTTATCATCAGCACTGAGCCAGGGTTGATGGACCCGTTGTAAGTTGGAAATATCATAAGTCAATATGCATTTACGACCCCTCACCTACCAAACATCATAGCTTAGTCCGGCCTCTGCCTTATACGTGCTTAGGACACTCTGGGCAGAATCATCTAACACAGAGTCTATTTTCTAATAAAGTGTTGACTGTCTCATGTAAATGATCAAATGCTCTACTGAAAGTGAAAAACAGAATGGCTGTCTGGGTCCAGAATGGTTGTTTACCCTTGTGGTCGTGGGGCTGAGCTGGAGGTGCAGCCACTGCCCAGCATCACAGGAGAGGAGTGGACCCCATGTCGCTAGCCCGGGAAAAGATCAAAGTTCAGAATTTGAAGTACGGTTTCTACTATCTGCGTATCACTTTCACACCACAGTAAAGTCAAAAAGTCGTTTGCCGAACCATCATAACTGGGGACTGGCTTTATAGTGTGTTAGTCCTAGGTGAATGCAAAATACCAACCCTCTTTGCTGATGGGATCGGAAAGAATGTGTGCGTCCAGTCAGTGGCTGCACGCCACACACCAGCAGCTGTGTCATCTGTTCTGGTAAAGCATCCGCCTCAGGCTCAGCAGTGGCGCTCGGGCCACCACTAGGTTAAATCTGTCCTAGTTCCCCTCTCCTGCCACGAGCCGTCTGATCTTTGCAGGGCCAGACTCATGAATTAAATGGGAAGACAATGGAAGCAGCATCCTTGGGTCCCCACAGATATAGGCAGAGCCTCCGAAGCCCCTCACAGTGGTGCTTGTCACTGCTGCTCCAGTCTGGACGTGGGTTCGTTTTTGATTTCTTATCTCGGCTGGTTTGTGGAGAAGGGGGTAGAGTTTCAGGAGCTTTCACTGGGCTTTTCCATGATAATAGCTGTTACTCCACAGGTCAGGGTACTAATCTGAGAATTCTGCCAGATGCCAAATACATCGGTCTTGGTTCTGCACATGCAGCAACTAGCGGGCAGTAGCCACTGGGTAGGCTAAGGTGGACGTGGGCCAAGTAGTAGCTCAGACCCTGTCTCCAACAGACCTCTAGACGGCTGGGCGTTTCCTCTCTCCGGTGTGCAGACATGAGGGAAGTGGTCATGGATACCTTTGGGAAGGGCTGAGGGTATGGCTGCCGTGTACACTTGCTGTGAAGTAGCCCGGGCCTCCCCTACAGGGAGCCTGCCCCTCCTTCAGTCCATGGGTCTAGGTCTGAGAACCGAATTCGATGTGGAAAAATGAGAAAAAGAATTGTGACTTTCCATCAAGGTGGCCGACAGCCTTCTGCTCCCACACCCTTGATCTTACTGTGTGTGTGTGTGTGTGTGCACGCGCGTGCACGCGTGCGGGCACTGGCTGTCCGTCTCTGACCCCTGGGAGCGCCGTGATCTGTCGGACATCGTCCACATCCCTGGGGGTCGGGGTGCCCCGCGTGCCGCTCTAACCTGGAGGCCTGTTGCGGCAGTCCCAGCCCCCTTAGTGTGGCTGAGTAGGCGAGGTCACGGCTTCCACTGTTCTGGGTCCCGTCATCACTTCCTCTGGGGGCTTGGCTCTGGAGCACAACCTCCTGAACAAGACAGACGCCACTGAGCTTCCCCAGGGCACCATGTCCCGCCCCCCCCCCCCCAGCTCATTCCTTGTCATCTGGCTGGAAGGAGTGTCCTTCGGGCCCTCCAGGGGAACACGGTCATCTGATGGGTCCGTGGGTCTTTATACTTGAGTCTGTTGACGCACTCCAGCTGCGCGGTCCTCTGAGACGTAGACGCGCCCGCCACCCCCCGGCGTTCTCCCAAGGCCGTTCTGAACCTTCCGGACTCTTCACCTGGGCCGTCAATTTTTCCATGTTTCCACGTTGCAGTGTGTTAGGACCCACACATGCCAGGGGCTCTTGCCAGGGAATCAGACCCAAGTCTTGGAGGGCAGACTCTCCCTTGTCCAGCCACATAGCCCCACCCCCAGGCCCCTCCCAGGCCCGTCCTTCCGGTTCGTTGAGTAACTGACACCTTCCTTACCAGCAGGTTGAGCGCCTGCGCAGTTGCGAGGGGTGCACGTGACGAGGAGAGCAGGTGGGGCAGGGTTTGAGCGGGCGAGTGCTGTCTCGCCTGCTGTGGTTGCAGCTCTGCGTCGTCCGCAGGAGTTGGGGTGGAGGTGTCACTCTTCTCCAGCGGGCGAGAGGCCCTCCCGCGGGCTCAGTAGGGTTAACGTGTCCACGAACATCCCCTCGGGTGGCCCCTCCCACGTCCCAGAGGCCCACTCCTTCCCTATCAGGGCCTTACATTTGATGCAGGAAACCTCAAGGCTGTGAGTCCAGCATTCTCTGAAGTTCCGCTGCTCGGACATCTCAGCCTGTCTCCAGCTCCCTGTCGGGGCCGCGGGATGGAGCGTCTCCACATTGCGGCTGGGGCTGCTGCTTGGCCGCCCCGAGCCCGTGGCTCACACACCCAAGGGGCCAGGCGCGACCACCCTGACCCACAGTCCCAGTGCGTCCCCTCCACCTGCACCCTCTCCCGACACACCTGAGGCGAGGGTCTTAGCGGTCGGGGTCTCACGCCCGCCAGGGCCCTTCAGCACTCCTTGCATCTGGCCAGGGCAGGACCCAACTCCAGAATCCCATGCTGAGCGTCTGCTTCTTGGGACACAGCTCCTGCCGGGGACCTTCTTAGTCAGGTTCCCCGGAGTCAGACCCTCAGATGGGATTTGTGTACCAGGCTCAAGTGACCGGGAGTACCTGGTGTGGCAGGGGGAGGGGAGGGAACCAAGCCCGGTATGGCTTCCGGACGACTCTGGGTCTGCACACACTGCGACCACCCTGAGACAGGGGGCCGGGCGTCCTTCTGTCTCTGGCTAAGGGTCACCTGGAGATGCAAACTCCCATGCACTCCGGCTGCCTAAACAGCCCAAAGGCAGGCTCCTCAGAGAGGAGGCGACCACAGAGCAGAAACAGACCAGGGGTGGCCAGGAACTCACCTGAGGGACGCGAGGGAACCTGGCGGGGTCCACCGCGCTCATTTTTGTGTCTTTCTGACTGAACAGGAGAATGACTACCTTCAGGACTGCCTTGATGCCATCCAGCAAGACTTTGTGATTTTTAATAGAGAAAAGTGAGTGTGCGTGCTGGGGGCCAGTAACGGGGGCAGAAAGGACGTTGGGGAATTGGGCCTCGGTTTCCTTGGCCACTGCAGCCACGTGGCATCAGCGGGGCTGGGAAGCCTGACCCCTGCCCTCCTCGGGGTCTCTGAGCAGTGGCCCTGGGGGAGAGGGTGTGAGGTCCCTGTTCAGGCTTCTGGGGGAAGGGCTCGTTGGGCACTTTCAGTTCTAAACTTGGGCACTTTCAGCCAATGCCCAGAATCTCCTGGGCAGACACTGGGTAGACTGCCCAGCTGAGGGCAGATGACTTCCTGGGCGGCCCCTGCAGTCACATCTACTCCCACCCCTCACTCGGTTATTCAGGGACTGTGGGACAGAAAGGGCAGAGCTGGCTGGCAGGGAGATACGATAGGCCACAAATAGACACCTAAGACACCTGCCACAGTGGAGGGAGGCGGCCCAGTGCTGTGGGGCCTGAGAGGAGGAGTGGGGTGAGGGGCAGAGGACTTCCTGGAGGAGGCGGCTCTGAGCTCTGGCCTGGAAAGTGAGCAGGATTAGCTGGTGCTCTGTCCTGCCTCAGTGACCAGGACGACGTGTGGACACTGGTTTAGGACAGTGGCCATCATCCTGGAGGTCAAGGCCTGCGTAGTAATGGGACCTGGCCAGGTGCTTTGTTCCAGAATTGCTGACCTGCAGAACCTGCGCTTAAACTAGGCCCCCTTTTAGCTTCTGGCTGGAAATGGGCTGAGACTCGCCAGCCCTGCCGCTCTGAGACCGAGGGCCACGAACGGCCAGACGGTGCTAGGCTGGAACGCTCCGTGTGCCCGCACGCCCTGTTGAGCCAGTGTGGCTGGAGGAGCTTCTGCCCAGGCAGAGATGCCCAGCATCTGTCCGTGTTCCTGCGGGACCCACTCCAGGAGTCCCTGGACAGGCTCTGGGCCAGCAAGCAGCGTCTGGGGCTGCCGGCGAGGCCGCGTCAAGGCCCTCCCTGTGTCTCCCCCCAGGCTGAAGAGGAGCCAGGACCCCACGAGCGAGCCCCTGCCCGCGCCTGAGCCCGGGGAGGGCGCAGAGGCCTTGGCGGACGGCGACGGGGCACGCTCGGCCCTGCGTGTGTGCGGCACCATCTGCCCCTCGGCCGGGAGCAGCTAGGCGGCCCCTGCCCACGGCGTCAGCTCAGGTCACGCCGGAGACTCGGGGCCTCCAGAGGGACCTGGCGGCGGGCGGAGGCCCAGCATCGACTTTCCCACGGAGCGGCCCGGCAGGCCCAGGCCCAGGCCGGCGGCTCCCGCTGCACCCCGGCTGGACTTTCCCTGGACAGCCTGATCGCTGAGGCTGCCCTCCGGCTCTCGGCAGCACGTGGTGACGAGGCTGTGGGTTTGGCCGAGAGCAGTGGGCGTGGAGGGCGGGGCCACCCGGGCAATGGCGGAGGGAAGCACGTGGCCCCCCCCCCCCGACGGGCCGCGTGGTTGGACAGGCACCCTGGCCTCCTGCCACCTGCTGTATAGCCCGCCTCGCCCGGCCGTGCCGCCTGGAGCCGGGGTTGCGGGTGGGAGCAGCCCGGGGGCTGCTCAGCTCCTGTCCATCAAGGGGGGAGGGGTGTGGGCGTGAAGAGTGTTTCATAGAGATACAGACCGTTCTGGTAATTTCTGCTGTGTTCCTGTATAGTTTCCACCTCTGAGAAAAACAACATGAGAACCACCTGGTGTTGGCTGTTTTGCACGCTCTGTGCCTGCTGCGTTACAGAGAACATTCATCTGCGAGTCAGGGCGGTGCCTGCTGGGGCAGGGCCTCCCCAGAGCCCCCGTCCTCGGCCTTGGGGTGGATGCCCGTCTCCTGCCCCCGGCGCCTTAAGGCCACTGCAGGGTTGAGGGGCAGGTGGTGCCTGTCAGAGGGCAGGGGCACCTGGCGCAGAACCGCAAAATCCAGAAGGACCAGAGCACCCACAGATTGGAACAGCTCACGGCCCCCGCTCACCCAGGTGCAGGGAGTTAGGGTCAGCAGCACAGCACAGCGAGCCCACACGGGGCACATGGGCCAGGTAGCACCGGGAAGCCAGGGTCCAGAGGTGGACGGTACTGCAGGATGCCCTGTGGCGGTGCCGATCCCCAGAGAAAGTTCTGGGTGGAGACTTGGTCATGTCAGAGGCAGGAACTGGGCAGGGGGTAGGTTTGGGGGTTTGTATAAACCCGTATTTTATATGGGTTTTTGTGTACATCTAAGTGCATTTTTGAGGCCCGAGGGGACAGCATGCCTATCTCCTGAGTCGGTGGCAGGGGTGTGGGTGTGGTCTGGCTCCCCGATCACCCTGTCTCCCTCTGGGGGAGGGGGACACTGGTGCCGTGAACACTGGCCTCAGTGTAGCCCCAGGAATCCAGCTCTGAGGCCACACTGACCAAACAAATCTGAGCCAGAGGGAGCCCCCGGGAGTGCCGTAGGACCACCAGGGTGGACCATCTCCAGGGGCTGCCCTGGTCCAGCGCAGCACATGGAAGGCCTGGATTCAAAGACGGGGCTGTTCACGTCCCCCCAGGGAGCATGACCGGAAGTGGACGCCTGGGCAGGGCCCTCAGTGCCTGGCCGTGTGAAGGGTGGGGGGGCCGCCCCTGACCCTTCCTGGTGCTCTTGGGGAGAAGCCCCCTCCTGGGAGCATCCCGCATCTGGAGGGCAGAACTGGCGCCGTTTTTATGAGAAAGAGGCTGAGGCCGGGAGGCCAACCCAGCAGCTCCACCTTCTAGAAGGTTCTGCCGCGGCTCAGGCCATGGGTCTTGATCAGAACCCTGGGCTGCTCTGCCTTAATGGAGCAGAAGGTAGGCTACACCTCCCCCCGCCACTGCCTGCGCAGGGGTGTGAGCTCATCGTGCTGTTCCTGGCGGGTCCCCAGGCGTCACGCTGCCCCCAACCTGCTGGGCTGGCTTGGGCCCATCAAGTAGAATGTAGGCGGGCGTCCTCCCAACCACCCCTCCCCCTCTGAATGTCTGGCTGTCTCTGACCTGCAGGCCTGGGGCCCCTTCCCTGAGAGGCAGAGAGCCTCCCTATGGCTCGGACCCAGCCCTGCTCGTGCCCGGAGGCCAAGCACGGCTGGCCCTGCAGGTGGTCTCGAGGTCCAGCCTCACAGCGTGAAACCAGGCCAGGGGGCTGCAGGGTACTCCCCAGCATCCCAAACGTGAACCCCCAGGGGATGACGCAGGGGTAGAGAAGTCAGGGCTCTCCACACGCCGGCGGCTTCCAGCCCAGATGCCTTTAATCGACTTGATTCACGTGGACTGGGGCACAGTGCTGCTGGGCTGTGGGTGGCAGGCAGGTTCCTGGCTACAGGTGTCCTCACCACACAAAACTGCTGCTCTAATAAACTACTGCAATGCACACTTAGCAGTAAAAGGAAAGCATCTTAGCTAAAGGATCCTAAAATTCCCTGGACACGGGCTCTACGGAAGCAGAGGTTTGGCCCTTGGAAAAGTGTACAGACCAATCTGCCGAAGGCCTGCCGGCAGCGGCCCTACACTGTGTTCCTGGTGGGTCCCTGGAGTCACAGCAGCTCTGGGCAGGGCCGGGGTGCTCCTGCCTGCGCTAAGGCACACAGGGACAGGCTGCACCTCTGCCCGTGGAAGCGGGTGGCAGAGCTGGGGTTCCTCAGGGCAGTGATTCCTGATAGGGACGAGGGCAAAACACCCCCAGCCTTTCGTCCTGGCCCGGCGGCCCTGGGCATCCTAGGAGGCCCCTGTCTTCCTGAGGCACCTGGCACCCGGGCTCAGGGCCACCTGAGCTGTCCCCGCCACCCTGTCCAGCCTCCTTGCCCTGGCAGTGAAACCTCCCCAAATTCAGCCTCTCCTGCGGGGGCTCCTATTAACAGGACCTGGGACCCCAAGAGGAGAGTTTCTGGGGAGGGGAAGGTAAGGCCAGGCACCTTTCAAAATAGGTTCAACAAAGGGAAGGGAACAGAGGGGAGCGGCTGTCGCCCACAGGCACGCCCGCCGCTGGCACGAGCAGCACCTAGGACAGGGATGTGATGTTGGAGCGGCCGCCAGGTGGCGCCATGATCTTCTGAGCCGTGCGCCTGGCGATATGGTCATCGGCCTGAGAGCCTGTGGGGAAGCCAGGAGTGGAAGTGGCGCTGGGGAGGTGACACAAACAGGCCACACCCGCGAGGCCAGGGATGCGGAGCCACAGCCCCACACTGCAGGCCCCCCACGCTCCCCGACGGCCCTGGCAGCTCAGCCAGGCCACCGGTCAGGCACTCCCACTACTGAGGCCTCAGATGAGCAGGCAAGTGAGGCCAGGTGTGCATGCGGCCAGAGACTGGAGGTCAAGGTTGACCCTCTGGGAATCCGGTCCGGAGGAGCAGAGGCCGGGCCAGTCCTGCTTGCCCCGCCCATGGGTCTTGCCCCACACCGACCCCCGTGATGGGAGAAGCTGTCTTTAGCCTTTAGGACGATGCTGGGTTCCAAAGGGGACCCGCCCCTGGCCTTACATCCCCAGAGGGCAGGCAGGGACATCCATCACCTCCCCAATAGGGAGGCTGAGACAGGATGTCAGGGGCTGGTGGGCCTCCATCCAAGGGCTGGGAAGAGAGAGAGAGGGCCTGGCTCCGTGTGCAGGGAGAGCCTGGGGGCTCAGGGTTTCTCTTAGAATCCTAGCATGCTGGGAGCACAGCTGAGACCCTGATCAGAGGCCTGAGCCTGGTGGCTGCATGCCGGGCCCCCAGAGCCCTCGAAGCCCCCAGGCCCCATCCTTATGCGCCTCACGTGTGTGCCTCTGCGCTATGGGGCAGTGAGGGGCTGGAGGCTGGACTCCCATGTGGTCCTCGGGTCCCACAGACGCTGGGCTCAACTCACCAGACAGACTGAACCCCGACTGGTGCAGGTTGCGAACGGGTGGGACTGAGATCTTCCCCGGGCAGGACACGCGGGCCTGCACACCGGCCCCTGGCTTGGTAGGCACCATCACCTCGTGGACCAGCCCATCGTACAGGCCTCGGGGCACACCGTGGATCTCTGCCAGCTGTGGGCCGAGAGACTGGCATGAAGGGGTGCTGTGTGGTCCCCGGGCTCAAGGGCAGGGGGCTCCCCGCCAACAGGGCTGACTACCCGTGAGTGTGGACACGTACCTCCCTCCCCCGAGGCTGGGCAGCAGTGCCCCGAGCTGGAGGAGATGCTCGGACAGGGGTGGCCTGCGGAGGAGGCTCCTTTTGGAATCAGAAACTGGTCCCAACATAGTCGCCGCCTCCTCAGTACCCACCGTACTGTGGCCCCCCACGCAGCCCCCACTGTGTTCCCGAGGAAGCCCTGAGGTGGTGGCCCTGGGTCCTGCCCTCCCTGAAAATGGCCCCCAGAGGCAGAGGCCCTTCCCAGTAGCCACCATGATGGACCAACAGTCCGAGGGTTGAGGCAAACCCTTTAGCTGTGCTTGTGTTTGCAGCTGGCACCTGTCTGGGGGTTTGCGGCTCGCACTCATGACCGTGGGGCTGAGCCCAGCCCCAAGGGCTCTGACCAGATCCTGCCCGGCAGGGGTCACAGTGGGGCAGGGGTGCAGGGCGAGAGCGACTGCAGGGGGTGGAGTTCTGCAGATGCGGGTCTGCCCCCCGTCACACCGGGTGTGCGATGGGGAGCCGGCCCCTCTCTCTGTTCCGTGCCGTGGCTGTACGTGGGCCTGGCCTGCCACCTCACGGGGCTTCCCGGTGGCCAGTGCCCAGGGGTGCCCCGGACCTCGCCCCAAGGGGTGCAATGCCCAGCCCTCTGCCCTGGGCCCTGCCTCTCAGCCCCGCTCGAACCCTGAGGGAGGAGGGGGCGGCGTGCCCAGGTCAGATGTGGGCAGCAGCCATGGTGTGGGCCCTGCAGCCTGAGACAGAAGTGTCTGCGACTTCGGGCAGCCTCCACTTTCCTTTCCTGGGAAGAAGACCAGCCTTTGGCCCCTAGCCCAGCCCGAAAGCCATCCCTCCTCAGACGAGCTCAGACAATGTCTTTAGTCTAGAAAACTGGAAACAGAGCTGGGATAAAGCCAACCAGGGTGTACAGTAACCACGTGTGCAGCTCCGTGTGTGTGTGCCTGTGCGCATGCGTGAACCACCTGTGTGTTTAGCGCAGGGCCTGGGTGGACACGTGGTGCGTCCGCCAGACTGAGTGGGCAGCTGGCCAAGCCCGCATGGGAAGACGAGGGCTCACAACTTCCAAGTTCACGGATGCCATGTAAACCACGTGTTCTCCTTCCTTAATTTATTAACGTCCACATCTGCTCCCGGGGAAATCCTGGGCGGGCTCTGCTAGCCTTAGTGGCAGTGTACCTGGCGGGGGGGGGGGGGGGGGGGGGGCGGCTACGAGGCGTTTTGTTTTGCTTCACGCCCACGCTTTCTACAGCGACACGGGCTGTCTGGTAACGAACGCGGGTAAAGCACTGCTGAGAAGCGCCCGGAGCAATGGGGCCGCTGTGCTTTCCCGACAGTGGCCGTGGGCAGGGCTGACCCGGAGGAGGCCTGAGAGCTCGTGCCCACCCGCCTGCCTGGCTCAGGCCTTACCCTGTTGCGAGCCTTTATCCTCTTGTAGACGAAGTCGGGGAAGGTCTTCCGCGGAATAAAGCGGCCAGCCCCGGGGGTGACGAACAGGGCCCCGTCCTCCAGCACGACCCTGCCCTGACTTATGACCACCATGGGGGCTCCTCGGCACTCGACGCCTTCGAAAATGTTGTACTCCACGTTCTGGGGAGAACAGCCAGGGGCTGATCCAGGACCCCTGAGGGGGGTGCCCACTCGGCCGGGCCGGGATTCAGAGGGCAGTGGCCACCGCGCCCTGCACCCCTGCCCCTGAGGCACGGTTCTCAGGAGCACAGAGCGTTCCTGGAGGAGCCGGCGGAGGGCTCACCCTCCTGCCTCCGCTGCTCTGCCCACCCCCCAGGAAGGCTACGGGGCTCCCCAGGCCCCTGACCCCAACCCCGACGTGGGACCAGGCTTCTCTCACCAGGTGGTGGCTCTGGGCAGAGATGACTTTCGTGGCCTTGGGGTTCCATATGACCAGGTCGGCGTCGGCGCCTACGGCCACCCGCCCCTTCCTTGGGTAAAAATTGAAGATTTTGGCTGCATTTGTACTAGTCACAGCAACAAACTCATTCTCGTCCATCTTCCCTGAGGCCTGAAAAGTAAGAAGGCGGGGGTGAGTCGGGGGAGTGCCCTTCCTGACCGCAGGCGGGTCTGGTCTCGCGGCTCTTGTGTGGAGGTGGCCCCTGGCCCCGAGGCCGCGGGTCGTGTGCCTCAGTCGTGCCTGCACGTCTCGTTCTTCCTGGGCACCAAGCTGGTCTCCATGCTCACTTTGTGGGCAAACGAATGCTGATGCTTCCACAATGAGGTCTGTGTCCCCAAAGGATGCGACCATCTCCCTGGGGTGGCCAGGAGCCTGGGGTCAGGGCCTCAGCCCAGGGAAGGGCTCAGTACCGGGGCTGGAGGCATGAGGGCAGAGGCCATGGGCAGGGCCCTCCGAGCGAGATGGATGTCTGAGGAAATCTCAGGCCTCCTAGGGACACGTTGCGGAGTGTAATTCCACCAGGGCAGGGACCCCGCTCTCCCTGGGTCGTGTGCATGAGAACCAGAAGCAAATGTCTAGGGAGCCCTGGATGGCAGGGCTGCGGGGACGACACCCTGGGGCCCATGAGCCCAGACCTCTGGTGAATCTGCCGCTCAAGGGGCTTCCCTCTCTGATGAACAGGCAGCGTTCTGTGGGGAGGACCCTGCATCCCCACTTCTGCACCCACCACGCATTTCTCCCAGACCACAGACATGCGCTCCTCCACGCCGTTGGTGCCCTCGGGGATGAGTGTGAAGTTGTCCCTGCCGACGGCCTTCTGGGCGGTGGTGAAGGTGCAGTGGGCACTGCCGGTCACCTGGAGGTCCCCGCTGAGGAGAGCCGGAGTCAGAGCCCAGAGGAGCCTGTCCTTCCTGAGCCGCCAAAGCCCCAGCTGGCTCCACCCCTACCCGGCTGCTCGGCCCACGGCGGGGTGGGGATGAGGTTGTCGGAGAGGGCAGAGCTGGGGCCTCAGGGCACAGGTGGGAGGGCAAGGACCCCGGTGCGGAGTCTCCGGACGCAAGAGGCCTGGAGCTGCCGGCGGGCACAGGCCAGGCCAGGGCGAGGGGCAAGTAGGCAGCTCCCTACCTGGACAGCAGGGAGGCGAGGTGGTCTGCAGTGCTGGGGTCCGGGCTGAGAGGGGGCGACGTGACGAAGGCTGCGGCCTTGGCCCAGTTCTTGCCCCAGTAGTGGGAGCCGTCGGTGCCCAGGCTGGCGGTGATGGGCTCCCCGACCACGACCACCCCTGCGGTGAGGCCGTGAGGGGCACTGCCGGCCCCCATGTCCCCAGACCCCGGGCAGGGCCTGGGAACGCCCCCCTGACCCGGCCTTCATCGTGGGGTGGGTCTGGCCCTGCGGTCCCAGGGCTGACGCGCAACTGCCCCTCGACCTCCCAAGCCTGGACAGCTTTTCCCCTGCTCCGGGGGCGCCCAGGCCAGGCCACCTGGGGCTCCTGAAGTGGGTTCTCTGTCCCCGCTGCCTCACACCCCTGCTGGGGCCACAGGCTGCAGTGAGACACCGTCACCTGACTGCCCGGCCCGCCTGGCCACAGCCTCTGTGCAAGGACCTGGCTCCGTCAGTGACCCCGTGCCTCCTCCATGGCCTGGGCTTCCAGGGCCAGAGGGCATCCAGCCCTCGGGACCCACACCCCAGTTCCTGGACGCAGGATGTGCCCAGCAGACAGTAACATGGGTCCCCAGGGTCAGCTGGGCCAGGCCCTCTTACATGACATGAGGATCTACTCTCATGCACCATTCACACTACACACACACACACACACACACACACACACACAGACACATGCCACACACGTCACACACACAGACACATGCACACACGGAGCACAGCTCTGACCCTCAGTTCTGTGCAAACAGGACCACTAGGCCTCACTTTTGCTTCAAGGCCCCCTGGTGCTCCACTGCTGTTTGGACAAGAGAGGAGACTCAGGCCACCCACCCCACACAAGGACCAGGTGCCCACATCTCCCGCCGGCCACAGCCCTGGTGACCCCGCACCAGAGGCCACCCCACCACGAAGAGGCCGGCAGGGCAGCCGCTGCGTCCCCGCGGGGTCTGCCTGCGCTTAGCCTCTGGCCAGCTGGCCCAGCCCCAGGAAGCTGAGGACGTGACAGACCCCCAGAGGGACCCTGGCCCCGCGCCCCAGTCCGGGCCGCCACTCACCTCTGCGCTTGGCTTGGGCGATCACGTCGGCCGCAGCCTTGCTCATCACCTTGGTGACATACAGGGGACAGTTGGCCTGCTTGGCAACGGTGACAGCGCGGTACACGGCCTCAGCCTCCACCTGCGGATGGGGGCACTCAAGCCACACGAGAACACTGGGGCCTCCTGATCAGCATGGGCATGAGATGCCCCCGGACCACCGATGGACCCCGGGCCCAGAGGGAGCACCCCTGGGCGGGTGAGGACCCCAGCCTGGGGCTCGGTGCCCAGAATCTAGGCCGACCCATGCAGACCCCAGGGCTGACCACGCGCCACCTTCTTGGCCTCGCATAAAGGCCTCAGGATGACCAGTGGCAGGAGGGGACGTGAGCCTTGATTCACGCCTCCAGACGAGGACAGAGAGATCACAGCCCTGCCGGGACCACGGGGCCTGACCCAACCCCTGTTGAAGGCCCAGTCGCGGGGGGGGGGGGGTTCCCAGCAAGCTCACACCTACCTCCTCTGGGCGGCTGAGCACGTGGCCCTCGGGGCCGGTGATGCCGAGTTCCAGCAGCCGCTTCTGCTCCTAAATATACACCACGTTCCAGCCTGGACACAGCCCAGAACACCCCAACCCTGAGACGACCCGTGCTCCCCGAGATGAGCCCAGACTTCCAGGCCCCTGAGGATCACCAACCCCAGAGAACTCAGAATGGAGCAGAGGGGTCCCAAAGCGGAGTGACGCCAGCGCCCCCAATTACAGATGAGGGAACGGGGCTTGCAAAGGGCAAGGACTTGCCCAAGGTCGCAGGCCCCCTAAGTGAGGGGACAAGACCCGACAATATTGCCTGCCATGTTGTTTCCCCAGTGGGTGAGCGTCGGGGTCGTGCCCGTCGGGTACTGCGGTCAGGGGCATGCGCGGCGGGGAGTGTGGTCGGGGGCGTGCGCGGCGGGGGTGTGTGCGTCGGGGGCGTGCGTGTCGGGAAGTGCGGTCAGGGGCGTGCGCAGCGGGGTGTGCGTGGCGGGGGCGTGCGCGTCGGGGACGTGCGCGTCGGGGTGTGCGCGTCGGGGGCGTGTGCGTCGGGGGCGTGCGTGTCGGGGAGTGCGGTCAGGGGCATGCGCGGCGGGGTGTGCGTGGCGGGGTGTGCGCGTCGGGGGCGTGCGCGGCGGGGGCGTGCGTGTCGGGGAGTGCGGTCAGGGGCATGCGCGGCGGGGTGTGCGTGGCGGGGGCGTGCGCGGCGGCTGTGCACAGTCGGGGACGGGGCTTCTTCTGGGGCAAGCTCACTCATACCAGAGGTCTGAGCCACAGCACCCTATGGTGTAAACGAGCTTCGGCGTGGAGAATGGGGGAGCAGAATCCCACCGATCCCCCAATAAGCCTCCCCGGCATTCGCGGCCCAGCGTCCTGAACACTAAGCATGACCCACGACGTCTCCTGCCGGGCCTGGCCTCGAACCCTGGAAGCACATACAGTACCCGATGCCCGGAACCCCACATGCCCCTCCTGAGTGTCATCACCCTCCCGTTGAAATTGGGAGGGGCAGAACCCTACGGGTCCCAGGAAGCTTCTCTGTGGGTCTGGAATGTTGGGGAGGTGGCCGTGTGTGTGCGACCTCCCGCCAGGTCCCCAGAAGGCCTGGAAGCTCCTGGGCGCCCCACCCAACCTGCACCTGTGGGCGGACGGGAAAACGGGGTGAGGGGCAGAGGCTGGGGGCACCCCCCTCACAGCCCTGGGCCCACAGGGAAGGTGGGGGCGTGCGCAGAAGAGCCAGGCACCCCCCAGGCAGCCTGGGGCGCGACTGAGGACAGCGCCACTAACCGAACAGGTGTGCTCATGGGAGGGCCCTCAGTCCAGGGGGCGGAGGGCTCGGAGACCCCAGTCTCGGCACCCATCACCAAGAAGCAACACTTGGATTTTGGAGATTTTTTTTTTTTTTTTGGCCTCACCGCGAAGCATAGGAGCTCCGCCACCAACCAGGGATGGAACCTGCGCCCCCTGCGGTGGAAGTGCAGAATCGCACCCACTCGATCGCCAGGGAAGTCCCTGGTTTTGGAGGATTTTTGATCAGAAGTGTGATGATCATGGAAAGATCTGTTATGGCCAAGAGCCCCCCAGACTCCCTGCGCCCTGCCTGCTTGGCCTTTGACCTGGGCAAGCCATTTACTGGGTCACGTTCCAGGTTCCCTCCGTCAGGGTTTGTGCGATCAGTGCTCACACCCAAGTGGGCAGGGGTCACCCCGCCAGCCCCGCCCACACCTCGTCCACGATGTCGCCGTTCTCCGCGTGCACTTGGGCCACGGCTCCCAGGTCCCGGATGACACTGAAGATCTCGTACATCTGGGGAGAGGCACATGGGCTGCGTGAGGCTGTGTGTCTCCCATCCACAGCAGCCTGAGACATCTGCTCGCTCCCCCACTCGGCACCTGGCCTTACCTGGCCGTCCGTGCACTGGTACCTGTCCTTGTACGCCATGAAGACCAGGAAGGAGTTCACACCTGGGGGGAGGCAGGAGGGGTGGATGCCAGGAGCCTTCACTTCTTCCCGAGCTCCAAGGGCCCCACCAGCTGGCCTGGTGGCCCTGGGGGACCAGCCCCACATTCTCCCGAGCCGGGACGGGGACAGAGTCACCCCGGCGCCTCCTGCTCCTCGAGCTCTGGGGTCAGGAACCAACTGTTCCCCAGTGGCAGAGCCAGGTGAGACCCTGCCCCCCACCCACTAACCCCCCATGGCCCCTGGGAGCCCCGGGAGCCCCGTGCCCCCCGGAAGGAAGGGAGCCGTGAGCTGCAGGCTCGCTGCCTGAGCTCTGCCTGGGCTGCACAGGTGCCCCTCCCGCACTGGGCGCCGGGGTGGCCCTCACGTCGGCCACCTGGCCTGCGGGCCTCGGTGGCGCCTGCCAGGTCCCGCTCACAGCACCCGCTCAGGCCCTCAGACAAAGCAGAAGGAACAGGACCGGCCTCCCGCGGCGTCAGGGGCCCACCAGGCCAGGGTTGGGCTCTCCTGTGCTGTGGGGACTCACCTGACCCCCCCACCATCCAAACCAGCAGCGCACGGCCCCTCCCTCCTCCCTGTCATGTCGCTGACTCGAAAGTGCGAACTTAAGCAAAGGCACGCGGGGGAAACTTGTCACCCAGTGCCACACGAGCCGACCCCCCAGGTGACAACCCGCCCCAGGACGCCTGGTGGAGGCTACTGGTCAGCATGCAGGCCCGTCCCTGGACGCCACGCAGCGGGCCAGGACCAGCGCTCTGCCCCGGCAGGAGGGTGGTGGCGGCAGGTGCCTGGTTTCTACCTCTGCTCGGAGCTGCAAGGCCGCAGGCCTCCCGATCCTGTTAAGGAACGACCCGGGTGGCGGGGCCACTGCCTGGAATGAGGTGCCGAGGCTGAGAGCCCCCTGCCCACCCCCAGGTTGGGGTCCTAAATGCCAAAGGCTACTGGTGTGAGGACCGTCGCTCTTTGGGAAATGGCCTCCATGAACCTCCCTGCCTCCCTCGGAGGTACAGTGGGGCGGGTGGCAGCGTCTCCTGTGGGGAGGGCCCTGTGGCCTCCAGGGCCCGGCCAGGGGTCTGCAGCCAGCACCCCCCGTCTCAGCCCCGCCAGCTCCTCTCCCGGCTGTGCGCTAGGCCCACCCTCGAAGCCAGTCACCGGAGCTCAGTTACGACGTCCGGCTAACTTGTCAAATCCTCTATAAACTCTGATGTGGTTTCAGCTTCAGGACTTTTGATTAAAAAAACAATTAAGCCTTATCTGTAAACTGTCCTGTTTCAGCTGAGGCAGCAGTAGGTTTTATTTTAATTGTTTTCGGCAGTAGGTTTTAAGGCATCTCCTTCTAGAGGCTCTTATAGCGCTTGTCCTTCATCCAGGGCCAAGAGACAAGGGGACTGAGGTGACAGCTGTGACTGCTGTGTCCTCTTTTTTTTTAAGTCTTTATTGAATTTTCTTACAATATTGCTTCTGTTTTATGTTTTGGTTTTTTGACCGCGAGGCATGTGGGATCTTAGCTCCCCAACTAGGGATCCAACCCGCACCCCCTGCACTGGAAGGTGAAGTCTTAACCCCTGGACCTCCAGGGAAGTCCCTGCTGTGTCCTCTTGTGAGGACAACAGCTACTGGATGAGTCCCCAGACTCGGATGCAGGTGACCTCTCAGCCTAGCAGATCTTCGAATGGCTCTTGTCCAACTTTCTCCCAGCTCGTGGCCGCCTGCCCCGGGCTCAGGTGCACACAGCGTCCACCCGAGGCCAGGGAAGCCAGACCCTGCAGCTGCCCTTCCGCCCGGCCGGGCGTCCCGCTCACCCTTGTCCTTCACCAGGGCCTCCAGCTCCTCCCTGGTGCTCTCGTGCCAGCGGGGGATGTCCACGTGCAGGGAGTAGTCGCAGCAGGCTCCACGGTCCGCTCTCTCCCGCCACTGCTCGTAGGCTGCCAGAAGGCTCACACCCGTGTCGGGGAACACGTGGTCCACTGTGGGGACAGCGTGGTCAGCTGAGCCCCCCACCCGTGCCACTGGAACCACCTGGGCCTCCAAGGGAGAGCGGCTTTGTGTTCCCAGGAAACCAGGAAGCACGTCTGAGAAAAGCAGAGAAGAGGCCTCATACCCAACGCCGGGCTGAGGCTGCTGGGAACCTGCCCGTCGGTTCTGTCCAAAGAGGCATCTCCTGCCCCTCGTCCCCAGTGTCTCTCTGGGCAGAGGGGAGGCCCTCACTCTCCAGTGGACACCCCCCAAGGAGCCCAGCGGCAGTTTAGGCCTCCACCCCTCCTGCACAGGCCTGGCGTGAGTGAGGCGCCCCTGGAGGGGGAGGGCCGGCACCACCGTCCTTGGCGCTGGACCCGCGAGCCTGCGCACAGCAGCACACGGGCTGGCTTCCCTCCTGCCTCGCTGGCCGCACAGCCCTCGAGCGGTGCTCCCACCCCACCCCCCGGGGAAACTGGGAATGCACGTGGACACTGCACCGTCACCCCACCCTGCCAGCAACCCCACGTCCAAGGTCCAGACCCCGCTCGCAGCCTCTGCCAGGTGCAGGGAAAGAACTGGGAGTGCGGTGGCCGGGGGGCGGGGGAGGCACACCGCCCGGGGTTACAGGCAAATGCCGCGCCTTCGTGCAGCGCCCGCACGTGGGCCCTCTGCTTCCCACGGCTCAGGTCGCGAGCCCAGGGCCCTGCCCTGCAGGCCGCTCACAGCTCCAGCCTGGACTCCGCCTAGGCCAGCCCGGGCCTGCAGCACCTCTGTCCTCACGGCCGGTCTGATGTCTCAGCACCAGCAGGCACAGGTGACATAACCACAAAGGCGCCTGCTCAGTCCAGGGGGCCACCAATGACAAGCAGGACCAAGGACCCGAAATCGCAACTCGCCCTAATCAGACTAAAAGGTGGACCATTGTTGGGATTTTCCTCCCATGTCGCAGTTCAGTAAACCACACCAGGCCAGGATTTTGCAACATCTAAATGTCACTTGTGAAGTAGCCCAGGGTCCCCAGAGCAGCCTTTCCCGGTGGCAGCAGTGGCAGCACTCACTGTGTGCCAGACACAGCAAAGCAACAAAGTGCACCCACTTGCTCCATCCTCCGCCCTCTTCCTCTTGCCTGACAGATCAGGGAGGTGAGACGCGTCTAAAAGAGAGTTGCGTTGCCTGAAGTCACAGCCAGGATGCGGCGCAGCCGGGGCTGGACTGGGTCTGTTAGGCCAGGTCTAACCTAGTGGATGTGTCTGTGCTTGGGACTGCGGAGTTGATGGCGCTCAAGGCCACGGGAGGAGGGCTGCACACTGGTGCCTCTTCCTGGCCCCTGCGCTGGCCACGAGCAAGTTCGCGGTGGGCAAGCGAATTCACCTCGCAAGCTGTTAACTGGGGCTTCTCTGCCCAGCTCGGGGGGTTGTACGAGGAGAGCACGGAGCTGAGACCCATCAGGATGGCGCTCGTGCCTGGCACAGGGTCGGCACTAAAGAAATGGTACCTCTGGGGCTTGTTGATAGGGTGATGGTATTTTTCATCATCCTCTTCCTGAGACACAGCCTCCGTCTTTAGCTCTTTTGACCTGGGCAGGGAGTTTCTGCAAACCAAGCTTCAGAGGGTGTGAGGTTCAGGGGCAAATGTGTCTGACATTTCAGGCAACACGACCCCTGCACCTGGGTTTTCCAAACCTGGTCCTTAGCCAGCTGCTAGCTTCCCGGGAAATAAATTACTGGGCGCACACCCCTGTGCTCCCGTGGAAATCCCAGGCGCGCTCCGGAGCTGGCCAAGGCAGCACGACTCAGGATGAGGGACAGGGTTAGACAGGCACTCAAGGATTTCTTAGAATGAGATGTAATAAAGGGAAAGAGGCCTGAGAAAAACACCATCTTCCTGCGACATGCAAACCTGCCAGAGGACCATGGTCTGGGACGGACGCTCCCCACAGGAGACACTCACATATCATGGTGGTCCCTCCTGCCAGGGCGGCCTTGGTCCCCTGGCAGAAGTCATCGGCCGGGGTCATGCCCAGGACGGGCATCTGCAGCCTTGTGTGGACGTCCACTCCTCCCGGCAGGACCATCAGGCCGTGAGCGTCAATCGTTCTCATGCCCCCAGGGATAATGAGGTTTTCTCCGATTTGTCTGAAAGCAACAGGGATTTCGCCAGTTAGGAAGAGCCCTGAGCAAATGTGAACGGGCTCCTGGCAATGCTGCAGAGCCGGGACCCTTGCCCTTGGGCTCTTGTCCCTGAGGAAAAGGGCGATACGGCCAAGATCTGACCAGCCCACACTCTGGGGCTCAGGACCGTCAACACGGAGGCTCCAACCTTGTGCTGGTCACTTAGGTGTCCACTCGCTGCTTACCGACCAGAGGCTGGGGCTGCTCTTCTGTTTGGTTTTGTTCCTGCCGCGTGGCGTGTGGGAACTCAGTTCCCGACCAGGGATCGAACCCGCACCCCCTGCCTTGGGAGCGTGGCGTCTTAACCACTGGACCGCCAGGGAAGTCCCTGGAGCTGCTTGACAGGCACAAGCAGACAAGCTAATAGGTGTGGTCGATCAGCATTTATTAAACACCTGCTTTGAGCCCCACACCGTACTGAAGCTGTGTGTATAAAGAGCCGAGGAAGCCATCGCCCCGGGCCCTGAGGCTACACTGAAGGCTCGGGTTGGGCAAAAGCTATTTCCAGGGGACGAGCTTTGGGGAAAGAAAGGACCATATTCACGTGGATCTCGCCCCAAAGAAAACTCCTGGAAAGTGTGGGATCAACGTGTGACCATGAAGATTGATGAGGCAGAAACTCACTTTATCAAACCGTCCTCCACATACAGGTCAGCGTAAAAGGACTGGTCATCATTCACGATCCTCCCGCCTCTGATCAGAAGGCGGTCACTCTATCAGAAACAAAGAAGTGGGTAAGTCTCCTCCAAACCAAGTGACTCAACAGGATCTTGAACACAAGCTTTACCCTGGAATTGTGACGGAAACATATTCAGGCACAATTTGCGTGCATGAAATCCAGCACAAAGCCTGTGAGGGCGGGCAGAAGGTGCCCCGAGACGGTGGCCCTTGGGGGCAGCTGCCTACGGGCCCCGCACACAACCTGCAAACACAGGTCAGGCAGTCTGGCCTCGCCAAAGGCACAGGGTGTACGACCAGCTAGCTCCCTGCTTCACCACGGCACAGCCGAGGCGGTGCGAACAGCAGTGCAGTGATCCACGCGTACATCTTCACACCCGTTGCCTAATTTGTAAAGCCCGGGCCGGGGGCGGAGGTGGACCACATCTCACACGCCCCTGCTGGCCTGGAAGGTCTGCCCTACGCGTCCACCCACAGAGGCGGCTCCAGCTGACAGCTGGGGCGGGCTCCTTCCAGAATCTCTGTGCCCTGAGGCAGTGCCGGCAGGCAGGGGCCCTACCCCTGGGGAGGGAGACAGACATCACACACACGGCCGTCACAGATGGTGACAGACGGAAGAGCACAAAGCAGGTGACATGACAGCGTGATGGGAGACAGGCCTGGCTGCCTC
Organism: Inia geoffrensis; assembly: GCA_036417435.1. NCBI lineage: Eukaryota > Metazoa > Chordata > Mammalia > Artiodactyla > Iniidae > Inia > Inia geoffrensis. The sequence goes on along the minus strand of CM070914.1, from coordinate 87,787,947 downwards.
AGGGACCGAGAAGGGCCTGTCGGAGGAGCTAAAACTGGAGGTGACTCGAGCTCAGGCCAGGGCACAGCCCATGCAAAGGCCCTGAGGCAGGAAGGAGTCTGGTTGATGCACGAGAGGAAATGAGGCAGGGTCGGGGGGGGGGGAATGGGAGGTGGGTAGGAGTGGGGCATGCTGGATTTGGGGAATCAGTGGGCCGCCACCTGGGAGGCCTTAAGCTGGGGTTTACATGATCATAACAGAGTTCACATTAGCCTGTTGTAGAGAGCAGCCCGTGGTGTTCAAGGATGGAGACAGGGCCATCGCTGGAGTGGGGTCTGATGTGGTCTGGGTGAGATGTGGGGCCCCGGGCCGGCATTATGGGGCAGATGAGAGATGGACTCCAGAGAGGCTGGGAGCTGGGGAGCAGGGGCTGCTGATGCAGAGGCCATGGGGATGCAGGGCCCGGAGGACAGTGGGGGGCCTGCCGGCTCCGGTGCCGCCTGCGGGTGGCCCAAGGGGGTGAACAAAGTGGCAGCAAGTTCGGCCAGCTCTTCGGGGCACCCCGCAGCACGGAGCTGCGCAGCCGTAAGCCCACTTCTGATGGTCAGGAAGGAGGGAGTGAGGCAAAGGGGGAGTCAGTAATGTAGCCGTGCATGATGTCAGGGGTGATGGTCTGACCTCAGTGGAGAAAAACGGAGAGAAACACAAAGAGGAGCAAAGAGCTGAGTGCAGAACGAAGTGGGCGAGAACCCAGCCCTGCAGCACTTTCCCTCCGTGAACGTCCTGGAGCCTCCCACTCTGGGACTTGACCGGCGGAGTGACAGCTGTTTCACAGGGGGTCTGGGGCCTGGCCAGGGTCTCAGGGGCGCCACCCAGAGGCCAGGCTAGAGCTCCAGGCCGGGGGCTCTGGCTCTCCGCACACCATCAGCCTGACGCCAAGAGAACTGACGTGTGTGGCGCGCTCAGCATGACTCTTAAGAGTCTGCTGAGAGGATAAATAATTCATCGCTTATGAGCCTTATCACATCATTCTCTATTCTTATTAACATCTAGCAGTTTTGGCTGAATTCTCAGGTTTCTATTGACTAAAGGTACAACCACCACCGCACAGTCTACAAAAGGGTGGCCAGCTCGACCTGTCCCTGTGCAGCCCCGAGCTGAGCATGGCTGGCATCTTATGCTGCTTGACAGAGAGCGTAAGAAGACTTTCAAGACTCATAAAAGTTACATGAGATTCACGTTTCAACGTCCAAGCTCAGCTTTTACTGGAGCAGTCACACCCAGGACCACTCTCTTGCAGGGCTGAGTAGCTGCATCACAAACAGTGTGGCCCTCAAAGCTGAAAATACCTACTGTGTGACCTACTGCCAACTGGTCAACCACATGCCCCAGCCCCAGCTGCCTGGGCCTCTCCCTTCTGGGTTCTGCAGAGGCTCACTGCCCGGTCCCCTGGGCCCTAGACCCGGCCCTGACAGGTCACATCACAAGGACCCACCTTGCCCACCTTCTGAGCCAGTGTTCAGACCCTCCTGCCTCCCCCTGCAGTGCCCCCACTCCAACAGCCCCAACTCCAGCCCCAGTGGACCAGCGCGTTCTCAGAGACGCCCAAGAAGAGGACGTGGAAGGCTTTGGGCAGGAAGAGACTGTGGCCTGGGTGCCCTGCTCAATCCCCCACCCTCCAATGCTCAGACGTCTAGACTCCGATGCTGGGAGCCTTCCTGGGTTTGGAACCAAGGGGGAAATGCAGCAGGATGAGGTGCCATGCTCCTCAGGATGAGGGCAGAAGTTCCCCTAAACCAGCCACTTGCGTCTGAGCTGCCCAGAGACCGGATCTGCCCCCTCCCGGCCCTGGCTGGCTCCCTGCCTGCATCACGTCTGACCCTCCCCTGTACGCGAGGGGTGGGGCGGGATTCTTCCTCCCTGAGCATCTCAGGAAGTGAACTGGCCACTCCCTGGGCCATCCCACCGACTCCCGCTGGATCTGAATCCGCGGGTTCCCAGGCACCGTCCAGCTGGCGCCCAGGCGCCCGCCTCCCTCCCTCCGTCCTTCCCTCCCTCCCTCCCTCCCGCTGGGTTCCTGGCCGCACGGAGGGGGCGGCTTTGTTTCCTGGCAGCGCGGGGTGGACAGTGGGACCTCCCGCAGCAGTGCGTGTGCTGTTAGAGGGTCGCCTCCCCGGACCTGAGCTACCTGATGCCCGCACAGTGACTAGCGAGCCACCTTCTCTCCCCGCCCCCCGCCCGCCACGCCGGGGGCTCCATGGAGGGGTTCGGGTCGCCAAGGGCTCCGGGCCGGGTTGAGTTGCTTTGTTTCGGACAAAGAGCTCCTGGTGGTGCGGCGGCGGCGCGGGCGCGGGGTGGAGGGGCGCAGGGCGGGGATGGCATCTCTGTGCCCCGAGGCCGGAGGCCGGACCGGGGGTGTCAACAAAGGGCCGCGCCGACGGCCCACTCCGGAGCTCCCAGAGAGGCCCGGACGCGCGGGGGCGGGGTGGGGGGGGAGGAGGCAGGTGCATCTGCGCTTGGGGAGCAGAGGCCTCCCCCCGGCCCCAGAGCCCACCCCCCCGGCCCCAGCCCTCGCCGGGAGCAGAGGAGGGCCTGGGCCTATGCACCGGCTCCATAAAGGGTTCCGGCGCGGCGGTCGCGGGGACCCCGGGCTGCGCGGGAAGGAGCGCGCCGGCACAGGGGCAAGCGCGGGGGCTGGACACGGAGGGAGGGGGGCCCGGCGCAGGGCCGGGAGGGTCTTCCCCGGGAGCCGGAGGCCAGGTCCCGCCCGGGGCAGTGGGCCGGAGGCGCGGAGCGGGACCCGGGAGCGGAGCTCACCGTGATCCGGGGGATGCTCTTCTTGCCCTGGAAGGACATCCTGCTCCTCCGGCTGCGCCGCCGTCTCCTTTGGCCGGCGCGGCCCGGTTCGGGCGTTGCGGTCCTGGGGGTCCCCGGCGGCGGACGCACGAGCTAGGCCTCGACGTGGGGGCGCACAGAGCCCAGGCGTGCGCGTGGGGGCGCCGGGCGTCCAAGTGGGAGCGCGCTGGGCCGCGCGGCTCCGTTGCCGGCCCCGCCCCCGGCCCGGCCCCGCCCCCGGCCCGCCGCTGCCGCTCTGCTTTTAAGCCCCGCCCCGGCCGGGCTTGGTGACTGTACCCGCAACCCCGGCCCTAGGCGCGAGCTGAGGCCGCGGACGGGTCCCTGCGAGGGCCGAGAGGCGAACTTGTTTAGGGTGGGCAGGAGGAGAGGGTTGCGACCGGTCCCGGCCAGTGTGTGTGCGGAGTCTGCACCCGGGATGGAGAGTGAGCGCTCCGGCAATGTCCTGCCAGGACCCCCTTCCCCCCTGGCCAGCTGAGGGCCCGCCTCCAGCTCCCTGATGATCCGAGGCACCCAGGGCCGCGGGGATTGAATGCAATCTCAAGTCCAGGCTCAGGCTGGACTCCGTCCGGAAAGATGTTTCAGGCCAAAGCCGGGCTCCTTGGAGTATTGCCCGGGCAGGGATCGGAACGCCGGCCATGAGCTGGCCCTGGGACCGGACAGTGGAGACACCTGATTGTGAAACACCTCATTGGGAGGCTGCCCCAGGGCCAGCCCCGCGAAGCTTGATGTCAGGTGGGAGGCTGGAGAGACACAGAAGGGATAGAAAGAGACCGAGAGAGACACACAGATAAAGAGTTACCCAGGACCCAGGACGGACTGGAGAGGCAGACCAGGGCAGGAGAGGCCAGGCCCCCGGAGGGGGTGGTTCTGAGGAGGGGGGCGCGCAGGATAGAAGTCCAGGCTCAGACACGGCCAGTCAGGGAGAAGAAGTTCCCGCCGCGAGCCCTCGCGTCCCCTCGGAGGAGCTGGGGGCTGGTGGAAGACGGCGAGCCCCTGGACTGCGCCCCAGCGGCCTCCGGCGTGGACGTGTGGCATCTCAGGGAGTCCAGGGCCTGCGTCCCCCTCTCACTGGCCCCGATGCCCGCGCCTCTGCGCTGCGGCCACTACCTGCTGTGGGCCGCGGGCCTGGGCCGCGCTGGGCTTCTCTGGGAGCCTTGCGGCAGCCTCGGCCATCTCTGCCTGGCCCGCTGCGTCCCTCCTGGTCGCAGCTTGGCCCGCTGTGGGGCTCTCCTGCTCGCGGACCCTGGTGTACGCCTCCCCGCGCGTCCAGCTGCAGCGTCTTGCTCCCAAAGGCGTCCTCCAGCCAGCGGAAGACTCCGCCAAGCTTGGGCCGGCCCGGGCCTTCCTGTGCCCCGCATCCCCGGGCACGCGGGCAGAGTCTCTGCTGGCTCCTGCGGCCGCCGTGCTGCCACGGCGGGAGCCGGCGAGGGGCGGCGGTTCCTGGAGCCTCCTGTGGCGGGGTCTGCGAGTTCTCGTGGACTGGGCGGAGCCGGGCCTGGCGCCCCCCCCCCCCCCGCACCAGCCCCCCAGCCCTCCCCCCACCCCTCAGCCCGGCCTGGCGTCCGCTCGGAGCTGGCGCTGTCCACGCAGGGAGTGCTGAACGCTCCGGATCTGGGCCGAGGGCGCGCGTTCTGTCCCAGCGAAGCTCCGCAGCTCGCCCCCGGGGCAAACCGGGGTTCCGACCTCCTGCTCAACCCGCAGAAGGGCAGGCAGGGGGGGACCACGCACGGAAGAAACCACAGTTTTTCGGAACTCCAGCCACATTTTCAGGCCCTGTGGGCGATCTCACGTCAGGGAAGGAGGCTCTGACTCTGAAACATTTGGCGAGTCGGGAGGGCCAGGGCGGGAGGGCGGGGGAGGGAATGCGCCCATGGGAGCTGCCCCTGACTGCCCTTAAAAACAAGTTCAGGGCTTCCCTGGTGGCGCAGTGGTTAAGAATCCACCTGCCAATGCAGGGGACATGGGTTCGAGCAGGGGAACAGGGGACATGTGGTCTGGGAAGATCCCACATGCCACGGAGCAGCTAAGCCCATGCGCTGAGCCTGTGCTCTAGAGCCCGCGAGCCACAACTACTGAAGCCCGCGCGCCTAGAGCCCGTGCACTGCAACAAGAGAAGCCACCGTAATGAGAAGCCCGCGCACCGCAACAAAGAGTAGCCCCCGCTCACCATAACTAGAGAAAACCCGCACGCAGCCACGAAGACCCAATGCAGCCAAAATTAAAATTAATTAATTTAAAAGATGTTCAAGGTTTGGGGTGAGACACAGTAGGAGGACTCTCAGCCCACCCAGAGTCATAGGGCAATGCTGCCACTCAGTCGAGCCCTGCAGGGACTGTTTTTTAAGGAAAAGACCTCCCAACCTTTCCATTCTGTTAGTGCAGCCGGAATTTCAAAGCGTAAGTTGGGACAGTGAGAGTCAGTGCGAGGACACTCCAGTACTGGCTGGCATAAGAACACCGGCAGAGCTAAATCATCACTTTCCCATCCCCTTGTCCCAGTCCCACCTTGGTTTTCCACTCCCCCAAAGAGATCAAACAGGCTTTAATCACCTGTGTGGGATCACTGTGACTAAAATGTGTTCTTATTCACTCACAGAAATCCTTTTACCATTCTCAGTGGTGTGACTTTTCTTTTCTGGTTCTCATTTGACAAACAGCTACAGGAGCAGTCCTCCCTGGTGGCTGACTTCAGCCAGGTGCTGCCAGGACCTCTGATTTCAGAGCCTGTCCTCCAGGAGACTCCCCATGACTTAGGATGAGGCTGTATGTGAGATGCCCGGCACCCCCTCCCTAGTGAGCAGAAGGCCCAAGTTCCCTTTCTGGTGTGGAAAGAGGCATATTGTGGTTCAGAGCGTGGACACGGAACACAGAAGTGGCTAACATAGCCGATACATCCAAACTTTAATACTTTGTGAGGAGGAGAACTTTGATATTCTAAGACTTAAAACAACCTTTTATTAAAAACTGTACAATAATTTACAAATGAGTAAAAATTCTCTGGTATATATCATAGGAATCACAATACAAAAATATGTGTAAAATTTTGTAGTTGATCACCATACAAACCTATTTTAGGCCTCTGAACACTGTTTAGCACTGAACAGAGTTATCAGGTGTTTAGAGTGTGGTTATTAAGGAATTGCTTCAGGGAACACAAATACTGCCTGGCGCATTGCTGTGAGAAAACAAGTCCTCATTCGTTTCTGCATAAATTTACAATAAAGCTTTTAAAAAATATACAGTAAACAAATATATGATTTGATACATAATTTACAGCTTGATTTTCCTGAGCCTAAACGTAAATCCATTACTGTGTTAAAACACACAATTCATCTTAAGGTCAATGATGCAGTAATGGTCAGCGTAGATTAATGTCACAGCGCCTCCAAACCCACTCCCGGCACACCCTCCTTCCTGACTGCCAGAGTTGGTGTTCACAGCCCTGTAAGGCACTCGGGGCATCCTGAAGGCTACAGGTTCCTCGAGGGCAGAGCCCTTTAAGGAAGAGCCACGGTCCTTCAGTGACTGGAGCTCTAGACCATGGAAGCGAGGTACACACATCCGTGTCAACAAGGAAGCAGAAATTTACATGGATTTGTAGTTTAGACAAATGAAAACATTTGTGTTTTTCTGGGTATTGTGCACACAGTGATTATGGTGATAACTGTTATGCTGTATACGTGTCCACGTCCCGGTTACACAGTAAACACTTCTGTGCTTCAGCCTTTCAGGGTCCTTCCTCTTGCTGCATTAGGGAGTGGCACACTTACACACACGCATCCCCTGTTTGAAGAGCTAGCAGTAAGAGAGCCCCGATACTCACAGGGAATTCAGTCCAGCCCACTGGCTTTGAAACAAGGTACACTCTAGAATTTAGAAAGCGCATGTTATTATAAAATACTTGAATTCTTCAGATGCTCACTAGACCAGCAGGAATCAGTGACAAATGCTCATATTAGCCCATTTCTCTCTCTCTTTTTTTTTTTTTTTTTTTTTGCGTTACGCGGGCCTCTCACTGTTGCGGCCTCGCCTGTTGCGGAGCACAGGCTCCGGACGCGCAGGCTCACGGGCCCAGCCGCTCCGCGGCATGTGGGATCTTCCCGGACCGGGGCATGAACCTGTGTCCCCTGCATCGGCAGGCGGACTCTCAACCACTGGGAAGCCCTTCTTCTTCTTTTTTGTTTTGCAAATGCCCAATCCTGAAATGCTGGATTTTGTAATCAGATGAAAAGAAGGTGCCTATGATACATGAATAAGAACAATATCTGAAGAGAAGAATTGGCATTGCAACTGAATGTGTGCTTTCCTGAATGTACCAAATGCAGTTTGGTACGCGAAGTATTATTTAAAACATTCACTGAGCCAGTTTCCCTTTCCAGTGCGCATCCTTTTTACATACAGACAATAACAACCTCATAAGCGTTGGTACATATTTACGCGCTTCCCTTTTCTGTAGACTTTGCCTTCTTTTAAAAATTACAAAGCTGTGCTTAAGAGTGTCCGGGGTGTGGGGTTGCACGTGAAGAACTCCAGACATATGTACGACACGCAAAATCACGATGACCCAAATAAACTCGAGGGGTGTGAATCTGCGTTTCACACACACATTCTGGGATCTGAAATGGCCAACCTGCATGGCTGCTGTCCCCGCACAGGTACACATGGGGCGGGCAGGCCCACAGGGAGTGCTTGGAGCTGCGGAGTGTTTCTGCATGCTTGCATGCTACAGTCCATCAGGCTTCCATCTGGGAGTTCATCCATAGCTCCACGGTGGCTTCTGTTAACACAAGACTATTGTCTGCCATTTGGTTCTGAGTACGACAAATGTGCCAAGACGATGCCGCCATTAGACCAAGACTAAAGTAGGCGGGAAGGACTCAGCCAGATTTCGGACTTGAAATACAAACCCTGACTCCAAGCTCAGCTGGAGAAGCAGTGAACTGGCCCCGTTTTTTGTTCAAGTGACTAAGTGACTGTGGCTTTAATGACAATAGAAAGGATGTGTCCTTCTTGGACAAGTGTTGATTAACAATGCGTTGCCCAGCGGAAAACCTGCTCCCTCTAGAGAAAAAAGCACGTCTGTCTGATCCTATAAGCTTTCTCCCCATTCATCCTGGTCTGGCTGCCACTGTCATCTGCGCTGTAGTTGAACATTTCTTCTGACACAAATAGAAAGTGAACCTAACACTTCCAGACAACATAGGCGTACCTCCCTCCAGCCATTGGGCAATGCAGTTTGTGTTTCTTTTATACAATGTTGTCCATTACATTCTCATCTGGCTGCCCTCTCATTACGCAGCAGGTCAACTTCTAGGTGCCTCAAAGAGCCCAGTCCTGTGCACTGTCTTCTGATAGAGCACATGCGCGTGCACACACACAGACTCACACGTGCACACACACATGCACACGTACCCCTTGCAAATTCAGCACTGACAGCACAAGCTTATGCCCCCAAGGGTGCGAGGTCAACAGATGCACCACCTCCAAGCCGTGAGTCGGGCTGTGTCCAAATGCGGGCAGACTCCCCGGGGCCGTGGACCAGGACGCTCGGCGGGAATGGAAGTCACACTTTAAATAGGCTTCAGCGACGTGCTGTTTCTTCTCTGAAAAAGAGTGAAGACAGATGCTTTCTGTTAGTGTGAGACATCTGAGCCACTGGCGGGGACTCCCGGCGGGGAAGGTCTGGAGAAATGACAAGGCGCTGGCTCTGTAGGTGGACATCCGGTTGTGGTGGCTCCGGCCCAGGCATGGCGCCACACTTGAGCCTCTGTCTGGGAAGATGCAAACGGCTCTTCCCAGGAGATGCGAGGCCACAAAGACGAGTCCCCGTGCCCCATGAGACCATGTGCAGAAGAGGCCTCAGTGCCCCCCCGACATGCGGGAGAGTGCTCACGTTTCCGCCCAATTTTCATTTCTTAGTACTGAGAAAGTGGGCCTCTGTTGGGTACTAATTCTTCCTTTTCACCTTTTACATCTTTAATAGTTAGAAGTTAAGAAGGAGCTTCCCAGGTTCTTTCTAACATGGAGGGCAGACCCTGGAGCAGCCGCTGGAGCAGCAGTATCGGTGGGTGAGAGGAGAGGGGGAGGGGGGAGGGGGAGGGGAGGGGAGGGGAGGGGTGGTGGAGCGCACCACCTGGGGTCACAGACATTAGAAACTCCACAGAGGTTTTTTTGGTTTTTAACTTTAAAACTAACTTCTCAGTCAGAGGACACTCCACCAAGTAGAATGAACGCTAAACGCATTAGAATCGCATGTGTGCTTACTTCACCGAGTATCGCACACATCGGGGTTGAAATCTGCTGCGTTAAACTCACATTGTTCCTTATGCCTGCAATCTGATCCGTCTCTAAATAGGTTCTAGTCGATCCATCCGCTTCTAGTGTGTTAGAAAGGACCCTCTCATTTTGCAGATGGAAAAGTTGAGGCCTGCAGATTGCAAGGGGCTTCCTGAGCTCGCAGTTCTAGGCTGGCCAGAGCCAGGGCCCTGACCACCTGCTCACCGCCCTCCACACGTGTCCTGCCTTCCTGAGCTAAGATGATAACTGTCTGGGCTATGAGCTGCACACACGCAAACACAGAACAAGAATCTTGGCGAAAATAAGGTGCAGAATTCGAAACAGTCACCCCCCAGTTTGAAGGGACAAGGCGACAACATTTGGCTGCCTGAGGTCACTTGATCCTCTCTTGAGCCAGTCCTACCCTACTTTGCTAACGTTCACCAACTCTGTGTCCAGGACGGGTGGCTTTCTGCTTTCTCTGGGACTGCAGCACTACACGTGCACACGTACACGCACACACTTACACGCGCGCACACTTACACGCACGCGCACACACGCACCGAGGCATGCTTCCGCTTCCAGGCTTCCAGACCTCCCAAGTCCCTACAGGCCCCTCAGTCCCATGTCCTCCGATATGGTGCCCACCACCCCTCCCTTTTCGGCCGCCGGCCCAACTTCCTGACCACCCCCCAGTCAGCCCAAGGTCTCACCACGTTGAGGCCATGCGAGACCCAGGACAGGCGAGTGTGGGGTCATCTGGTGGGTCTGCCCTTGGTACCCTGGCCCTGGGGGGCCCCTCGTTCAAGAGCGCCTCTTCGGACAGAAGCTGAGCTTCGGTCTGCACAGGGGCCGGCCTGCCGGGTTGGCCCGTGACTGGCATCTGGAAACCTCGCCTTTGAAACTCTCCCGGAGAGAAGAGGTTGTGCTCGAGGGCTGGCCTAGACTGTTTGTACAAATGATGTGATTTACGGCAAACACCTGCCTCCTTCTGAGGGCCGGCATTCTAACGGGCAGGCGGTGCCCAAATGAGTAGCCCCAGTAACAGCCCTGAGCTCCGAGTCTCCAGTGAACACTCCCGGCTCCCCGGCAGAGACGGTGCACACACACAGCTGCGTTTTCAGGCTGGGGAGGGTGTGCTCTGTGTGGCCTCCACAGGCAGGAGAAAGTGTAGGGAATCTGCTCCTGGGTCCCTCCAGCCTCCTCCTGTGTCTTCTGCCCTTACAGAGCCAGCTGCCTACCTTGATGACATCGCGGCAATACATCCGAGCTGTGGCACCACTCTGTACTGAGTCCTGAGAATCCTGGTGGGCCACTGAGCCTGCGGGTGGTCTTGGGGACCTGGGAGCACCCCACTTCCATTGTTTTCTGGAACCTCAGGAGGCCGTGAGGCTGCAGAATGGAGAAGACACGGCCTTTGGCCTTCATGAGCACGTCGGTCGACTTACTGGGTCGTCATTTATCTGACTGTGTATTAGTGGCCAGGCACGACCTGAGTGTGTACTGGGGTCCACACAGAGGATTCCACAGTGAGCGAGCTGGGCACGTCCCTGCGTGTGCAGCGCTTCACGGAGAGGCGGGAGGACAGTGAACTGATGGAGACGAGGATGCACGTTATGTGGGACGAGGGACACAGGGCGTGGAGGGAATCATGGCACGTGGTGGTGATCCCAGCCCAGGGGGGCGGAGTCTGCTGGACTACTGCCTGGTGAGGGATGATGACTCGATAACGGTGGGCACCGGGGACCGCACCCTTACCTTCCTTCTGGAGGGAGAGGTTACGTGATTTTAGATCGGGCTGCGCTGCGGGTGGGTGATGAGGTATAAAGGACAGGAGGATGTTGATAAACAACGTCACTAAGTGGGTTCATTTCATAGTTACCAACATGGACAGATGAGGGACAAGAGGACAGGAGGGCATCTGGCCAGACCACGGCCCAGCTGGCAGCAGGGCTATTTTTACGTTGGTGCCCAGCCCGATAGGCACAGAGATGTCAGAACCTCGCTCAGAGCTGTGGAAGCAGAATTCTCATCAGTAACACCCATCGGTAACAGACGCAAATGCGTTCGTACATATGGATTAGGAAACAACATTCTGATTTATGTCAAAATAGGGCCCAAGTAACCGGCCCCGCCGCCTGTGTTTGTGCTGGGAGTCCCACTGGGACCTCAGCTGTTGGGAAACATGAAGCTGTTGGTAGGGATGACCAGCACCTTCCTGGGGTCAGAACCAACTATAGTGGGCACCATGGGAAAGCCCATGGGGCCTCTTGGGGTTTCCAGAAACACACAAGACAAGTGAACCCGGTTCCGCACACTGAACCCAGAGGTCCAGGCGGGCAAGAGCCCAACTCCACAGGCACCTGGCAGGGGTAGGTAGGGCCCTGCAGCCCAGATCTTTGCTCTCTGCCCCCAAACACACCCCCACTCCAGGCCCCAGCCCCTCAGAAGTAACCCACACAAATCCATGTATGATCAGCTTATGGGACAGCGGAGGGTAGAGGCTAAAACCAGAACACCTCCACGTGAGAATGAGTATTCTGGGAAGAGGCGGAGACAAACATTTTCAAACCCAACAGAAACAGATGGCGACCACAGACTCGTCTGGGGCCGAGGTCTTCTTTCCCCAAAGCTCTGACTTGGGGGAAATATCAAGAAATAGATGGTCTCGGGGACTTCCCTGGTGGTCCAGTGGTAAAGAATCCACCTTCCAATTCAGGAGATGCGGGTTCGATCCCTGGTCGGGGAACTAAGATCCCACGTGCCACGGGAACTGAGTCCGCGCGCCTCGCCTAGAGAGCCTGTGTGCCACAAACTACAGAGCCCGTGCGCTCTGGAGTCCGTGCACCACAACTACAGAAGAGAAAACTGGCACGCCGCAACTAGAAAGAAGCACGTGTGCCACAACCAAAGATCCCACATGCCACAACAAAGATCCCGTGTGCCGCAACTAAGACCTGATGCAGCCAAATAAATAGAGAGATAAATAAATAAAATATTTTTTAGAAAACTTAAAAAAAAAGAAATAGGTGGTCTCGCCCAGACCCAGCTTAGCTTCCTTCTCACCCCTTCTGCCCCCATCAGCTCTCCACAGGGCCTTTCCGTCAATCCCACAGACGGTGATGGTACTGCGGTCAGTCCCCCAACCCCGGGCCACTTACAAGGTCCTTCTCCCAGCCCCCCACAGAGGAGAGCCCACTGCGGGAGGCCCACTGTGCTCCAGGGCGGTCCACGCTCATGCCGCGCTCTGCTCAGGGTCTCCTCCTGGTTTTGACTCTGCAGCTGCCTAGTGGACACACAGTAAAGGCAGCAGCCTATTTATGGAGATGGTCACACACGGGTGTGTTGCCCCAGCGCTCTTGATAGTTGCAATGGTTCATGTTATGTGTCAACTCGACCGGGCCAGGTTTGCCCAGGCGTTCACCAAACTTTATCCTGTGTGCTTGGTTGGGGAGCGGGGGGAGAGTGAGGGTGTTTCTGGATGACATTAGCATTGAATCGTCAGGTGAGTAAATCGTCAGGTGAGTAAAGCCCATGGCCCTCCCCAGTGCAGGTGCTCCTTGTCCAATCAGCTGAAGGCCTGACTAGAACAAAGAGGCTGAGGAAGAGGGAAACAGAGGGAAACCCTCTGCCTGACTGCTAAGCGGGGACAGGGGTCCTCTCCTGCCCTCAGACTTGGACGGACACATGGGCTCTGCTGGGGCGCCAGCTTGACAACCACAGATCTTGGGGCTTCTCAGCCTCCATAGATGTATGAGTCCATTTGTTACAGTAATTCCCTCTGTCTGTATGGACAGGGCGATGAAGAGAGATATGGACAGATGGATAGGCATGAGCCAGCCTACCAGTTCTGTTTCTCTGGGGAACTCCACTCTACAAATGCATTACCTGGTTAGCCACCCAACCTCAGGGGGTGACCCCTTTTCAAAGCAGGAGGCCCAGGTGGACACAGGTCAGCTCACCTGTTGTGGCCACGTGGCTAAGAGAGTGCACAGGGAGGACCCGAGCCCCGGCCTGTGTGACCCCAGAGCTGCCCTTCCCACCTCGCTGCCGTCGAGTTTCCTAAGTGGCAGCCACGGCCCCTCCCACGTCTCCCACGAGCAACCTGACAAAAGACCACGGATGCCGTGAAATGGGCTCCGAGGCCTGAAAAGCCCAGGGTGTATCAGAGGGTCACTTTAAGAAAATTCAAACTGAGGAGAAACATGAGCTGCAGCCAGGAGGCAGCCTGGTGTCCGCACAGCCTGAACTCTGGGGGAGGTTAAAGGCACCTGTGGGGTGCAAGTTGGGTACCAGGACCCTCAGCACCTCCCGGGCTTGTCAGAGACGTGGACCCTGGGCCACGCCGCCCCGCAGAACCAGGCACTTGGGGGCTGGACCGTGGCCTTGGTTTAATAAGCCTTCGGGTGACCCGGGGTTACTCCAGTTTGGAGGCCATTTTACAGAATAACTACATGAGCCTAACGGTCTGTTTGCTGCATTTTCTACCCAGTAATTTGGGGATTAGAGACCTGAGGCCTGCCTCAGCTGGGGCGGTCATTCCAGGGCCACAGGGAGCCCTCTGGGTGCTGCCCACCTCCTCCACAGGGCCTGGGATGTTTGCTGGTGGGACCCGCCAGCCTTGACCCCTCCGGGCACTCCCACCTCGCTGGGCATCAAAGGGTGCCTGTGTGCACAGGCTCGCAGTCTGACCTTGGCCTGAGATCAGCTTGGTGGTGGAGCAGACCCGGGGTGTGCGTCTGAAGACCCGTCCCTGCCCAGCACTAAGGTCACAGCGCCCCAGAGTCCGCACCAGCCTCCTGAGACTCAGGGTCCCTCCCTGCCCAGCTCAGCAGCAGTGGTGCACAGGGCGTGAGAGCCCAGGGTGAGCCAGGAGCACCTCTGTCTGCAGGGTGAACTCAGCCACAAAATGCATCTGTCTCTCCCTGCAGGCGGCTCCCTGCAAAGCTGTATTTGCTTTGACTCTGTGCGTCTTTTCATCTGTGAAATTCTCGGCAGTCTGCTGGCCAGACGCCAGCCTCCTGACTCAGAGCTGCCTCTCTGGGCCCAGCGGGAAAGGTCAGCGGGAGGCAGGCTCCTGAACGACCTTACGAAGCTCCCAAAGACCCCACCTGCGCCCCTCCCTCCACCCCTAGACTGTGCGTCAGATGGAGACCCCCGCTCTGGAGATGTAACTCGAGTTAGTTAGCCATCTCCTCTCATGGGAAGTGAGGCCCCCGGCCTCCAGGCCCCACCTCTCAGGACCCCCAAGACCTCGGCTCCCTGGAGTGCCAGGGCAGGTGAAGTTTGGGCGTCACGGAGGGTGTTAGGCAATGGCCTGGAGAGTAGACGGGCCCAGGCTTCCGCGAGTTCTGCCCAAAGCTGCTTGCCGGGAGCCCCGGCGACCTCTGTTCTGTCCCCTCCTCCAGGGAACCAGAGAACAAGCCGAGCTAGCAGGGCAGGGGTCCCCCTGCGGGAGGAGGTACCTGGAGCAGACCCAGCCGAGACCCACCCAGGAGGGAACGGGGGGTGAGCACGGGAGACGGGGACCATGGGAGCCAGGGGAGGGAAGCCAGCCTGGAGAGAGGAGGGGTCGGGCTGTCGGGGGGGACGCGCCTCTGCCGGGGACAGTGTGACGCGGGCACGGGGCCAGGGGGCTCGGGCTGCGGACTGGATCCCTGGACCCCCGGCCCGCACTGGCTGTGCATGGGGGCGCTGTCTGGTCCCAGGTCCACCGTGGCCGCCCCGTGCAGGGGCTCCTGCCCTCCCGCGGCCCACTCGCCTCTGGCCTCCTTCCCCACCTCAACCGAGCAGCCCACAGGGAGCCCCGTGGCCCCGCACATCAGTGGCCCCTGGCACCTCCTGCAGAGAAGGCAGCTCCCGGCGGCTTCGGGGCTGTGCGTGCTGGGCCCGCGGCCCAGAGCGTGGACAGGGTGTGGCGGCAGGGCACCACCACAGGCTGGGCCCTGGCTGGCCAGGTGGCGGGCGCACCACTGGGCTCTTAGTGGTGTACAAGGCAGCGGCCCTGGAGCTCTGGAGGGCAGGGGGGCGCCAAGCGCAGGGTGACAGGCATCGCGCATCAGAGCCCCGGGGCTGGGCTCCCCTGTTCGCGGTTGCTCAGACTGGTGAGGTGCCCGTCCTCCACTCCCATGGCCTCACACGCCCCTGGCCCTGGGTACCAGGAGGACCATTCTGGTGAGGGGGTTGGGGTGGGGTGGGGGAGGAATTCCAGCGGGAGGCAGTGGGGAGGCTTCTGGTGCTGTGCTCACGGTGCAGGACCAGCCAAGGCAGGCACTGAGTGGGCTCCGCACCTTCCAACCGTCTGAGCACCCAGGACCCCACCTCGTCCGCCTCGGCCCAGGCTCCCATGGCCCGGCCCCCGGGGGATGGCCAGGAAGGTACACAGAAGCCAGCTCAGTCCTTCCCTCCTGGAGACAAGGGCGACTTGCTCGTGTTCACGTGCTGTATGCACACCCGTCTCCCTGGCCTGCACCTGACCGCACGTGCCCACCGCACGCAGCGACCCGCATGTGGGTGGGAGCACACCCTTTCTGTCTTCTTTCCCTTGGTTCTTGTTTTGTTTCCTGCCTGGGTTACTAGAAGCTGCTCTCACAGCCCTACAAGGGGGCGTCCAGCTCTCTTTTCTGGCACCGACTTCTCTAATAACGGCATCTCTTATCAATGGCCTCGTGGTCATGCTGGTGAAAAGACGCATCACTGCTTTAACAAAGATGGTGACATTACAGAGCGCTAGAGAGCTGGCTGCAGGCCATGAGCTGTCCCTGGACAGGCACAAACCGGGGGAGGGGAAACCGTTGGCCTCCAGCCAGTTATCCCACTTCTGTCTGAGACCCTGTGCAAACCTCTCAGTAACGCTAGAGAACAGCTTTTGCCATAAAGTAAACACAGAATTCTAGACAAAGAGCAAAGAAAAAGCAATGCTCCAAAGCCAACACGAGCTGGAGGAGTTTGTCAGTATCTCCTGAGGTCGAGCGCTTGTGTTTGGATGACCCCTGATGACCCCTAGGCGGACACCCAGAAGAAACTCCTGCACCAGCACATCCACAGACTTTACGAGAATGTTCATGAAGCATCGTCCACAACAGCAAAATGCAAACGTGCATTAGAGGTGTGGTGAAGTTCCGTGACAGAGCCCCAGACAGGGATGAGCCGACACACAGGTCACAGGACGGGCGAGTCTAAGCACAGTGATATTAACTGCACAGTGTGTGCAAAAGACGCGGACAGCATGACACCTCTTACAAGGACTTAGAACACAGTAACAATTGTACCTTTTAGAAACATACGCGTCTGCCACAAAGCTCTGCACAGGGCAGTTGCCCCAGGGTCCAGAGGGCAGTTACTTCCTGGAGAAGGGGCAAGTGATGGTACGGGGTCATAGGGTTAGAAGTCAGTGTAGCCAAGAAACAAGATGAGCACGTGGGC
This sequence comes from Inia geoffrensis, assembly GCA_036417435.1. Taxonomy (NCBI): domain Eukaryota; kingdom Metazoa; phylum Chordata; class Mammalia; order Artiodactyla; family Iniidae; genus Inia; species Inia geoffrensis. The sequence continues at coordinate 87,771,411 of CM070914.1, read as the reverse complement.
CATTCCCAGACCAGTGGCAGGAATGAGCCAGTGTCAGGGTGAATGCAATTCTGTGCACCAAGAAGCAAAGAGGAAGAAAGCCCTGTGATGAGGGGCTGCGAGGGGCAGGCAAGGATGCGAATCACCACGCGCACCAGCAGTGGCCCTTCAGGCAGCATGGCCACCGTGCTCCGTGCACTGGCTCGTCACCTGTCATCAGACAAGCACGTGTCTGACCTCAGCCCCGAGCCCCTCTCATCCCTCTTGGGGCTGGAGCCCAGGCTGACGAAGCTGCCCTGACAGGGCCCCCCAGTGCCTGGGTCTGGGGGCTCCACCACCCGTCCCTCCTCCCAAGATGGAGAGGCAGCGCTCGTCCCCCACACCCCCCCACCCGCCAGCACGAACGGCCCCGCGAGCTGCTGTTCACACCTGGGTGAACCTTCTACGAGGACCAAAAACACCTTACCTTTTATTCCTCTGCTTAAACATAAAATATACACAAATTAAAAAGACAATTTCATTAGGTTATGATGAAAAATATTACGGATGTTTCCTTAACGCAGGTTCCCCTTCCACGTGTGCACGATGCTCGTTAACTGTGGACGTGTTCTGGGCAACAGCAGCTCACCCCTGAATTTCCAAACGGCAACAGCATCATCTCTGGCCGCCTGGCCTCAGCACAGCGCACGCAATGAGACCAGGCTCAGAGGAGAGGCGGCTCATCGGTATTCAGTGCCTGCTCCGCCCAGAGCTGTAAATCTGAGCTGCTGACAGTTAATCTCACACGTCTTGGGCTTCCAGGCCCCGAGCTGGGCAGGCGAGGTCCTTGGAGACCCAGCCCCACCCCCAGGACCCAGTGGGAACCAGGCGTGCCCTGCGTGGAGGACGCCAGCAAACAGCAGCTCTGTCCCCCTGCCTCCTGGTATGCGGTGACTCAGAGTCCAGGAGGACGCTCCAGTCAGGATAGGGCTGATGACCACAGAGCGGGGACTCGATCCAGCCAAGCAGAAGGCATTTTAATCAAAAAGAGGAAGACTTCTTTACAGTGGGGGAGGGAGGAGACAAGGGCTGGACAACCACAGGCAAAAAAAAGTGTGCTTCAACCAAAACTGTGCACCGAATGCAAAAATGAACTGAAAATGGATCGTGAATGTAAATGGAAGACATGAAGCCACACAGTTCCAGAGGGAAACATGGCAGAGAATATTTGTGACTTTGAATCAGCCAAAGTTTTCTTAGATCCAATACTATACAACCTATTTTTTTTTAAGTTGATAAGTTAGATTTTATCAAAATTTAAGAACTTATCTTCAAAAGATACTCTTAAGAGAACAAAAAGATAAAAGAGAAAATACTTTTGCACCAACAAAGGTGTATGTCTGGCATGTATAAGGAGTCTTAAAACTCAATAATAAGAAAGCAAAAATCAAATTTAAAAAATGGGCAAACGATTTCAATAGACACTTTACCAAAGAAGATACACGGATATGGAAAATCAACACATAAAATATGCCCAATGTCACTAGCCATTAGATAAACGCAAATTAAAACGAAAATAACATACCCCTCTGCCCTTATTAGAATGGACCTCCTCCCCGCAAAAAGACTGACCATATCAAGTGTCGCAAAAGATGTGGCGTAACAGTCTTCCCCCATACTTCGCTGGTGGGAATGCAACACGTACAGCCACCTTGGACAATAGTTTCTTATAAAATTGAGCACACATTTATCAATCCTAAGTATTTACCTGAGAAATGAACATCTGTATTTACACAAAAACTTGTGCATGAATGTTTGTAACAGTTTGATTCACAGTTGCCCTAAACAGGAAACAAGCAGATAAATGTGGACAAATGTGGCACATCCATGCAACAGAAATGACTCAGCATAAAAAGGAATGAACTACAAAAACATAGGGGAATCCTCCATGCATGTTGCTAAGTGAACAAAGCCAGACCCCAAAGCTACACGTTGAATGCACATATCATATTTTCCACTTATAAGACCTGTAAATGGCAAAACTGGAAGAAGGAACCATAGCCCATTGCTGCCAAGGGTGGAGTTGGGGATGGATGGGGTGACTGTGGCAGGAAGCAGAGGGAGTTGGGGTGATGGCGCTGTCCTGTATCGTGACTCTGTGCCCATCTGTGTCAAGACCCAGAGACTACGCAGTACAAACAGGAACTGTGCTGTGTAAATTTTAAAGAAATCACTCTGTGAAGGAAACTCCAATGGAATCCAAGATATAACAAACAAACCTAAATGGCCACAAATGGACAGTGTGCTAGAGGAAAAGAACCAGACTACATCATTCCGGAAAACAAAATTTTGTCTGGAGACCATAAGGCTCAAGATAAAAGGGACTCTGCACTCAAACGTCTCCTCGCTGGTAAACTTGCTCCTCACAGGGGATGTGGGCTAGCAATTCTGACATGTCTTTGTGTGGATACTAGGGTGGGGCAAATAAGTAACACAGTTTATATGGGGAGAGCCACATCTCCAAAGAAAGTAGTTACAGATGAGGAAAGGGGGGGCAGGAATGAATCTTGAACGGTTGGCCTTGAATTCCAAGTATCAGTATGAATTGGTGGTTTTATAATAGACCCACAGATGATAGATGGATAGACAGATAGATGATGGATGACAGATAGATGATAAATAAATGATAGATAGATGATATATACATAGATGATACATAAATAGATGACAGATGATAAATAATAGACAGGTGATAGATAATAGCTATATAAATACATAGATAGATGATAGATAGATGACAGATAGTAGATAGTAGATGATAGATAGAAGCAGAAATAAACAAAGAAGTGGCGGTGTGCATGTATTAGCACACAGACGTCTGTTTCCAAGCTCTGCTCCTGAGAGGGCCTAGAAATACTATCACCCCAGGAGTAGCAAACACACCCAGCCCAGAGATGTTGGTTCCTAAACACCATCCTCCAACAGAAGGAACCAGAGCTCCTTGGAGAAGTGGTTGCTTTCAGGCTTGGGCCAGGGAAAATACGGATGAGCTTGAGCATCCAGAGGAGACAGAAAGTAAGAAAGGGCTCAAGACACAGAAGGGAACTCAAAGGACAGAGGCATCAACCTGTTGGAAAGCTCAGTGGCTTAAGCTGGAATAATCTGAGCAAGAAAATAGTTAAAGATGGTGTTGGATTATCAGCCACAGAATAAATTAATACCCACGAGCCGATACTGCTGTGGATTATCAGCCATGGAATAAATTAATACCCACGAGCCGATACTGCTACGAATAATTGGATAAAGAAAAAAAGAGAGAAGGGGGACAGGTCTTCTCCAGAGAAAACTTCTAGTAAAACGGAAGGAACGTAGGGACAGAAAACCACGGGAGCAGGCAGCAATCCCTGCGGCAGGAAAGACCCGCCCGTGTCTGCTCAAGTTATTGGGCAAACGTGTAAAGAGGGTCAGGGCGTTTGCTTAGTCTCAAACTGTCTCTCCCACCTATTTATAGTTATAAATGATACCTTTTCAGTGGATAACCTGGCAGGACCTTGACCAAGGTTCACATCAGAGGAATACAGCGTATGGACGTCGTGCCGCCCTGATCCAACACACTCAGAGGGGGTCACCTGGGCTCAGTCTCGCCAAGAATGCATAACCTCAGTCCAATCTTTCAAACACATCAGACAAATCAAACTGGAGGACGATCCACGAGATAATCCACCAGCTCCTATTAGGGTGCCAAGGTCAAGGATGACGCGGAAGCTAAGAAAACTCTCGCCCACTGGGAGGGACCAGGAGAACGACTCAGCAGAGTGTGGGGTCCTGGAGCAGGAACACTTGTCTGAACTGAGTGGGTGGCCAGCTAAGCTTGGAAAGTGCGTTGTGATTCCATGAGATGTGAACAACTGGGGAAGCTGGGTGAAGGGTGTCCGGGAACTTTGAACTCTAATATTTTTGCAACTTTCCTTTAAACCTGTAGCTATTTTATAATAAAAGGTTTTTAAAAAGCTGATGGGGTCTTCCTGGCGGCCCAGTGGTTAAGACTTTGCCTTCCAGTGCAGGGGGTGTGGGTTCGACCCCTGGTTGGGGAGCTAAGATCCCACATGCCTTTTGGCCAAAAAACCAAAACACAAAACAGAAGCAATATTGTGACAAATTCAATAAAGACTTTAAAAATGGTCCACGTCAAAAAAAATCTTAGAAAACAAAAAGCTGATGGGAGAAAGGAGATGCTTTTTGCTTAGGAAGCTGTCAACTTCTCGTGTTGCAAGTACTGCACCAAATGTACACCTGACCCTGGCCCCAAGGCTGCTGTGCAGTGTCCCAAGCCAAGGCGTGCAGCACAGTTCTGTCCCCGAATTGTGACACCCACTGCCCCCCACCCAGGCTACCCCAACATGAGCACCCGGGAGTTGGTCTGAGCCACCTCTGGGTCTCCAGACCCACAAAATGGCTCTGTCCAAGGGGGCCCCCATCAACATCCAGGTCCTGGAGGTCTCCTGGCCCCCAGGGAGGCTGCGCCTGCCCGGCGCCCCCGCCTCTGGACCTGTTCTCACACTCTCAGCCATCCTTGTTTGGCTCTGGCTCCTCCACAGGTGAGGCCTGCTCACAGCTCTGGGGCACGGTGCTGGGCACATGGCAAGGCAGACCCCGGAGCCAGGCTGGCTCAGCAGGGGGAAGGCTGCGGGGGTGACGCCGAGGGGGCAGAGGCGGCCCCGCCTCCCGTGCAGCCCTCCAGGGACTCTGGGCAGGTATTGCCGTGGCCACGCGCGTCGTTCGCTGTCCTTCACCGGCTACAGGTGACCTTTGAGGCCGTGACAGTGGATCGTCCTTGCCAAGCAATCGGACACGCAGTACTGCTGCGTTTGGTACTTTCCTCCACACGATACGGCTCGGCCCAAGGACCTCAGAGCAAGTTCTAAGAGGAGACCCCGAACTCCAGGGACCCCGAGCTCTGGGAACCAGGCGTGTTCGGATTTGAGGGCCCACGTGTGGACCGGGCCGGGGACCAGGCGGGGACCGGGCTCCACCCCAGAACCAGCCTCCAGAGTGATCTTTCTAGCCTGAGGCCATGCCCTGCACCCCTGGGGATGCGGGAGCAGATACTGCCGTGCCTGGCCCTGCACCAGGCTAACCGCATGCGGTTTCCAGAGATGAGCCCCTTTAGAGGAACACGTGCCCAGACGTGCCGCGTGAAAGAGCGAAGTGTCCCGAGGCCCCTTTGAGTGAGCGGGTGGTGGTCTCACTCTGGCCTCTGGCTCTGCATCTGCTCTGCCTCACTCCCTTCTCTGCCCAGTGGTGCATCTCCTGGGGCCCCTGCAGCCCCCCTGTTAGAGGTTCAGGTGGCTCTGTGACAGGGGGGACACGGCACCCCACATCACACCCTGCAGACTCGGATGCAGAGCTGCATCCCCACCAGAGCCTCACCACGTCCCACAGAAACAAGCTTTGCCGAGGAGATTCTGCTGGAGAGCAAAGCTCACTAGCGGAGCAAGAAGCCCTGTCCAGATCCTCCGTCCCTGCCGTGGGGATGACCCACCCGGCCGCCCCAGGGATGCCTCCGAGCCCTGGGGCAGGGAGAGGGGGTGACGACCTGGGGACACAGGGAGGCCCACCGAGCTGGGAGTCAGGGTCAGTGGGAGGGATGGCTCCACAAGAAAAGGGGGACACGCTCTCGTTTTGGAGTTTGTGGGAGCAGCAAGACGGGGGTGGGTGGGGCAGGCCAGCAGAGCTGGGGGTGCAGGGCCAGGGCCCGAGTCCGCAGAAGTGGTCGGGTGCCCTTGAGGAGTTCTTCTCTGCCAGGAGCTGAGAGAGGCTGCCCTCGTAGCTCAGGGATGTGCCCTGGGACCCACCATTGGGCACCACTGGAGGCCTCGGCTAGCCTTGGCGGGGGGTGTCCTGGGTCTGGGTGGAGAAGACCGGTTCAGCACCTCAGACCAGGGAGAAGCCCACGCCAGATGCCCCCAGGGAGCAGACTCCGATCCAGAGGCCATGGTAGGAGGTGAGCCGCCCTCACCCTGCCCCCGCCCACCTGTATAGACACCAGGGTTCCTGCTGCAGGGCCAGCGTCCCAGCAAATTGAACCGTCTCAAACGGGGCCAACCTCGCCACAGAGGAGGTGGGATCCCACAGACCAGAAGGAGGTGTGCTGGCGCCCACAGGGCCCACAAAGGGCGGGAAGAAAGACGCCATGCCCCAAGGATGACGGCTGAGCCTCACCTGCTGGCCACCTGGGCGTCGGGCCCCCTTCTCACATCCGCAGAACCCCGGGGCACTGTCATCCTTGCTGGGTGCTGCCCCTTGAGCGTGCAGGCTGGAGCTCTGCACGGGGCAGCTTTGGCCTCGCCTGCAGCCTGAGGGGCTCCACGGTGCTGCACAGCCCGAGGTGTCCTCTGGCCCCTGCATCTCCGACAAGCTCAGGCCCCTTCCCAGTCGGTCCATTGCTCTGGTCCCAGCTCCCACTACCAGGCTCCCCAGTCATCCCTTTTGTCAGTCCCGCCGCGCAGCTCAGGGTGGGAAGCTGATGGCACCATGGCAGCCACAGTTCTGTTCCCGCGAGTGACAGGATCATCAACAAGGCAGGGTGGCAGGATGTGTCGGTCAGTAAGTGCTCAGGACCCCAGCCAGTGAGTCACGGCATCTTCACAGCCCGTCTGTCCTGGAAGACACGGGGCAACGGTCCTTGGGATGCTCCATGAACCATCCCCATTTCCCTGAACGAAGGTCACCACCGTGGTGGCAGCTTCATTGCGTCATTTTGCGGGGTGCCTGCGTTGTTTCTGGGAATCTTCCTTTGAGACACCTTTTGGTCATCAAGGGAACAAAGGGAGGTGGGAGTTTGGGGCTCCTGCACAGAAGCAGCTCTTTACACCTGTGCAGCAGGGGACTCGTGCGCCCCTGTAACTAGGATTGGGAGGCCGTGTCCCGAGGAAGGACCCCAGGGTCCACAGCCAAGACAAGGTCTCTTCAGAGGAGCCCCAGTCAGAGAACTAGTTCTAATTCTGGCTCATCAAAATGGACAGTCCCCCGCAGAGGTGCTCAAAGACCCCCTTTCTCCCTCTTCCTCGACGGGAGGGGGTACGCAGAGCCCAGATCCTCTTGAGTCTTCAGGAACGAGATAGGGCGTCTCCCTCTGCCACCGGGGCACCTGCTGCTCTCTGGTCCAGCTGGAGGAAACGGGTCTGGCTCCTCGGAGGGCTGGAAGAAAAGAGACGCAGGACACAGGTCAGGGAGGCTGCAGGGCGAGAGGGAAGGGCTGGAGGGATGGGGCTATGAGGAAGGGTGGCCCTGTTCCCGAAGGGAGGCCCTCTGAGGGTGGGGGCCACAGTCGGAGATGGGATGGTGAGGCCGCGCCCTACTTGTCCTCTCATCTTGTTTGGGAAGGAAGCGGTGGTCAAGCTTTCACATGCGGCCTTGGCCTGAAAGCCACGGGCACGATGCCACGGCTCAGCACAACTGTGACGTCGTGAATGAGCCCAGCTTGTCGGGGAAAGTGGGCATCTCTGGCTGAATCTCCAGTGTCACCCAAGCTTGTACTTGATACACGGAAAAGACAAAAGGACACGAAACCACCAGCACTGCTCCCTGCCGAGTTGCAGAGAACAGGGAGTGGTTTTGTGTGCGCATCTCTCCCCCGGGGAGGTCCCGTGGGAGGGGGTCTTTTGTGTTCCTTCCTTCTCGAGGAATGCAAGCGCCCCTTCCCCTCTGACGATGGCAGGCCTCTCCCCTCTAGGACCTGGGGGACCCCTGGCTGTCCCCTTCCGGAAGCACCTCCTGCTTACGGAACAGCGGGGGTCGTGTTGGTCCTTAGGATGCAGACGAAATACTCACCACGCCAGGGTGCCCAGGAGAGCTATGACCACAGAATGAAAGCTAAGGAGAAAAATAAGAACAAAAATAGAAACTAAAAAGGAAAGGGGAGGGTGGAGACATGGAAGGAAAGAAAGAGAAAAAAGTTTGTAGAGCTTTTGGCAAGAAATAACGTGATCACAGACAGAGCGACGTGGAGATGCCAGCTGGGGGTCAGGAGCAGATCCTGGTGCACTGCTGTCCAGTGGTTTAAGGGTTGCGCTGCCAGGGGCCTGAAGTGACAGTGCTGTCCCCTCCCCGGGGAGCTTGCACTGTCCAGAGGCCAGGCTGCGGGTGACAGTCAGGAGGGAGGCTCTGCTGGTCACTTCGCCTCTGGGGGAGTGGCGGGGACCGGCCATCAGGACCTGTCACCAGGGCTGATGGCGAGGGCGCTAAGTGGCTATAATGATGACAGGAGTCTTACGGAAAGATGATCCAAGTGCCAACAGGCAAACGCCACACTCCGTGACAATATTTTGGTCTCAGTCCCATTATAAATGATAAAGTACAGCCAACTCGCTGAATAGATTTCACACTTGGAGCCTCATTTTGGGTCGGGGGAGGTGTCCAGCCAATTTAGACACAAGAGAAAATCTGATGGTGGTACAACTGCTTGGACAAGCAGAGCTGCCTCAGCTAGATTAAAAGAATAAACACCCAATTTAAAAAATTCTAGTATTTAACACAAACAAATGCTCTCACTTTAAGATGCAAAAGGAAACAGAGGTTCATTTTGCGGGAGAGACTGCACCGCTTCGAGGTTGCGCGTCCTGCCGGCCTCCCCAGGCGAGCCAAGTGTGTGTTGCCCACGGTCTGGCGCCCATGGGCAGGCACATAATTGCTCCCCCACTGCCTCTCTGCTTTGTAGGTCGTGCCCCGCATGGTTCTAGGGGCCTGTCACCAGCTCTGGATTTGCAAGTTACCACCAAGACCGCTCGGCAGATGGCAGTAAAGTGCACAGGGAAGGGGCCGGGCTCATCTGGAGGAGGGGTAGGCGGGGCAGGGGGAGGTCCAGCTGCAGGGGCTGCCGTGGGGAGGGGTCCCTGTGCCCCACGAGCACAGAGCCTCTGCTGGCTCTGCCCAGGCAGGGCTGAGGACGTGTGGCCGATTGAGGGTGGCGGGTCCTGTCCAGACCCCAGCCTCCCATTCTCTGCGGCAGGGACAAGCCAGGGAGGCTCAGAGGGGAGCCGGCCTTTGGTGAGATCCACCCCACAGGCAAGACCGGTCACAAGACGCAAACAAGCAGTCTGCCTGCTAGAAGCCATCGAAACATCTTAAATCACAGACCAAAAGAGCCCAACTGTCCTAGAACTAAGTACACCCTGCAGGCTTCTCTCTGAGGGTGCTCTGTGCAGATTTGGGAGTTGCGGAGCCAGCTGTCGGGAGAAGAGCTGGACAGTCCTCCCCGACCCCAAGCCACATGGCCCCCAACCATCTGCACCCCAGCACCTGCCGTTTCCAAACTTGGGAGCCACAGTCATGGAGTCACACTAAAGGGACCGCTAGTCGCCGGTCTGCAGGCACCCCGACGGCCGGGGAAACTGAGGCCGTGAGAGGCACGGCCCTCGGGGTGGCATGGCTGGGTTGTCATGGACGGGGTTATTCCCAGACCCTGGGCTCCGGCTCCTCGTCCCGAGCAGACACGTCCCTGAAGCCTCTTTCTGTCCAAAAATACCGCAACCTCAGACCTAGCGCTACATGGCATCCTGAGGTACCTGCTCTTCTCTCTGTGTGTGAAGCTCCGGCAACAGAGCAGAAGCCCCCGGATTCGTATTGGTCTAACCTTTTCCTCCAGCTCCTTTATTTGTCTCTTCTGAGCTTCTGTCTTTTCTTCGAATTCTTTAATTCTCTGCAATGTTAAAAGAAGGAAAAGCCTCAGTAATCAGAATATTTGGGAAACCAAGTGGGCAAAAGCCTTCCAGGGTTTTCATGCATGTACTTGGTGGGCCAGTCGCCACAGAGCGGCTGCCATGCTGGCCACGGCGAGGGGGCCAGGGGCCTGGGGCTGCCCTCCCCGCCGACTTTTAGGAGCCTCGGCTTCGGGAGGAGAGCCAGTGTGCCTGCCTCAAGTTCCGTTACGGACACAGCCTCCCTCAGTCTGCTCTTTGCAACAGCAAGAGAGAGGAGGACAGCTTTCCCCTCGGCCATGCTCCCTGTGACGGGAATGACACCCTCCCACCTCCTACATCTCCAGATCATAAACCATGATGCTAGAAGCCCAAGGAAATGGTAAGGGCCCAATTCACAGTCCTTCCAAAACGCCGTTACAGCAGTGAGAGGAGCAGCCAGAAGGGTCACAGAGTCAGGCACGGGGAGGACTTTCCTGGCAAGGCTGACCTCAAGTTTGGAGACTCTAGTCTTCACTTTGGTGCACAATGCCAGGCAGATGGACCTGTGTGTACCCACGCTGGACCTGGATGCCTGGCCTGGACCCTGGAAGCAGCTGAGCTCTGATCACAGCCCGTCTGATGGGAGTGAAGGGCTGCAGACGGCAGTCCTCACACTGACCACCCTGGATCTGGCAGCGAGAGTCCTGGTAGCTGACCAGTCCTCTGGTCAGACATTAGCCCTCTGCCATTCACAGTAAACCTGGATTCACTAGTGTATCTGAACACGGAACACAGCCACAAAGGCCACGCCAGCACACACAGTGGAGCGGAGGCATGTCTTACACACCAAGCCTGTCTAGTCTGCCAGGATCCCTCACCCCCAGTTAGAAATGAACTGGCCAGGCTGGCCTGAGGTCCCCAAGTGCCTGTAGGCCAAGAGAAGGTCCCCAAGCCCCTAGCCCATGAGCCATTGCTCCCCAGATGACACCTGCACTGGGATCTTGCCACCGAGGGAGGAACCTCGGAAGAGGCCCAGAGTGGGGGGGACCCAGGAGGGGGGCTGTGCCACACAGAGGCCTGGGCGGGACGGCCCAGGAGGCGGGTCTAGAGGGACAAGCAGTCCAGCAGGAGGGTCCCCCATGGGCACGGCCACTGGAGAGCACGGCCATCGGGGGGCGGGCGGGGGGGCACGGCCAGTGGAAGGCCCTGGCCTTGGGGGCATGATAATTGGAGGGCAGGGGTATGGGGTCGTGGCCACGGGAGGGCGTGACCTTTGGGGCGTGGTCACCGACGGCATGACCTTTGGGGCGTGGCCACAGAGGGCGTGCCCTTTGGGTGTGGCCACAGAGGCATGACCTTTGGGGCGTGGCCACGGGAGGGTACTGTCGTCAGAGGTGTGGCCATCAGAGGGCCAGGCATGGGAAGCCCCGCTCCGCCTGGAGGTCTTGCGCCCGCGGCGCCCCTGCCGCACACCTGCTGCGCCAGCTGCAGCAGCTCCATGCGCTCCCGCAGGATCTGGGCGTCCCGCTCGCGCAGCTCGCTCATGACCTGGCGCTTCCACTGCTCCGCCGCCACCCTGAGCTTCTCGTGCTCCTCCGCCGGCAGCATTTCTGCCACTTTGGCCCCGGCTTCCTGCTGCAGGACGTCGTACAGCATGGCTTCCAGCTCCAGGATGTGCTGGGGGCGGGAGGGGACACGTCAGCCCTCGCCTCCTCCCCCGGGGACGGCCTGGGGGACTGGGGCACCCCGCCCTGGGGTCACGCCGCCGCCAGGCCAGCCCACAGAGGGGACTGCTTCCACCTGGACCAGTTAAATGATGTTCTGGAGGCTGGAAGCAGTCCGGGAGTGATTATTTCAAGAGCATTCCCTTCCAAGCGATGTTTAACGTCCAGTGAAACGTTAGGGACATCGAGGTCAGCAGAGTTTGAGGCCAGAGTCGGATGAGGGCCAGAGGGGCAGTTCCTGACAGTCCCTTGAGGAAAGAACAACAAAGGCTCTTCTTCCTTTGCTCACAACCTTCGCCAAACCCTGGGCTTCCGAGTCGCTAAGAAGGAAGGGGGGCGGTGCTCACAGGGTTTGTCTGCATTAGTGCAGAGGGGCCAGGCCGTCAGCTCTGCAGTCCTCAGTGCTGCCTGTGGGGTGACTCGCGTCCGCAAAGAAACATCGAGGCCTAACCCCCGGAACCTGTGAATGTGGATCATTTGGAAATAGGCAGATGTCACCCAGCGCAGGTGAGGTCAGACTGGATTAGGCGGCCTCAACCCACTGACTCGCGGCCTTGGAAGAGGAAGGGAACTTGGAGACAGTCATGGAAGATGCGGGGAAGCCATGTGATGACAGGGCAGAGATTGGGGTGACTCAGCCACAAGCCCGGGAACGCCTCGGCCCCCAGGAGCTGGAAGAGGCAGGAGGGCCTCCCCTGGAGCTTCAGACGGATGTGGCCCCGCCGGCACCTTGGTGTCAGGCTTCTAGCCTCCAGACTGTGAGACATACACCTGCCCCACCTCTCCTCCCCTTCTCTCTCCCTGTCTGTCTGTCTGTCCGTCTGCCTCCCTCCCTGCTGCCTGCACATGAGGCCCCACGTGTCCGGCCTCTGCCCGCCTCCAAGCCCCTCCCCTCCTGTGTCCCAAATGATAACCCTAAGGGTGCCCATGCCCGTGGGTGCCTGTGTGTGTCTGTACCGGCTTAGGGCTTCACCTCCCTGAAGCCCTTCAGTCCCGCCCCTTCCAGGAAGCAGGTGCTCTTGTTAGGCCTGGCTCACGGGTGAGGGCACTGAGGCAGGCTGATGAGACTGCCGGGCTGGACGACCTGCATAGGGCCCTGCTGGTGGGGAGCGGGGTTCAGGCTCCGGGGGGCTCCAGCCCAGGGCCCTCGCGTTGCCCCGCCAGGGCTCCGACACGGAGAGCCGGCCATTCTGCTGGTCCCCAGACACGCATGCTGTATCATCCCTTTGCTGCCACCCAGCCGCCAAAATACAGACCTTGTTATAAATTCCTAGTGACTTCGCACTTTGATCTGGAGCACTTTTAAAGCTTTGTTCCTCAGGAAATTTCACAGACACGATCTCTGAAAAAGCTGTATTCTTCCCATCTTCCCATCAAAGATGTAACCTCTTCAGAAATGAATGTTTCTTCTTCCTCAGGCAAAATGACTATGGAAAGTCCTCTTGGCTGAGAGTAGACATTTTAGGAAACGGGGGCGGGGGAACCTTTGTTCCTCGCTTACGTGTTATTGTTCCTGACAGCCACAAAATAAACTGTCCCCAGCTGTCACTGCCAGCTCACACAGCACATCGGCTGCCACTTCCTAGAGCAAAAGAGCTTAGTGTGTTTAAGATACGCTCCAGCTTTAAAATAAAGGCAGCTGAGGGCTTCCCTGGTGGCGCAGTGGTTGGGGGTCCGCCTGCCGACGCAGGGGACGCGGGTTCATGCCCCGGGCCGGGAAGATCCCACGTGCCGTGGAGAGGCTGGGCCCGTGAGCCACGGCCGCTGAGCCTGCGCGTCTGGAGCCTGTGCTCCGCAACGGGAGAGGCCACAGCAGTGAGGCCCGCGTACCACACACACAAAAAATAAATTAAAAAAATAAAGGCAGCTGAGTGTGGGGCTTAGAACTAGCATCATGATGGCTTCACCCCGAGACTGGCAGGAGATGGAGATGTTCTGACCTTCCCTGCGTGCATGACCTTGAGCGACGGGCTACCGGAGGCCGGCTCTGTGTGCACAGCCTCGCCCCAGCACGCGTCCCCATCTGTGAATGGCCAGGCCTCTGCTCCCAGCTGCCCTAGACGGCCCTCAGCCACGCGGGGACCACCCTTCCCCTTCGAAATCCAGCTGTGGCTCCTGTGCTCACAGAGCAGGGAGGGTGTGAAACCCAGCAGGTTCCCACAGGCCTGTGTCCCCCCACAGGTCATCCCAAGGCAGTAGGTGCCTCCCTCCTGCACAGGGCTTTGTAAATGGCAGATAAAATGGCTAATTATCCAGCAGGAAGTGCAGGCCTAACTATGGAGTCAAGAAAACCAGGGAGGGAGAGCAAAACGTGCAGCCTTCCTGCCAGAATTGGAGGAAGGGGGCCCCCAAACAGTATCACGCAGGGAGCAGCCCTGACAGTCATCAGACCGGGAGCGGACCCAGCATCACTGGGTGCTCTGACAGCATCCCTCGGCGCTGTGTGCAGAAGCCCCCTCCACAGTCCCGGGGCGACGTTTCCTGCGGCACGCGGGTGCGTGTGTTCATGCGTCCGTGTGTCACAAAGCCATCTCCCTGATGTCATTTCCAGGACCCATCTTTTCGGCACCGCTGTCGGGGTTAACTGCACACGGCGACGTCCCTTCAGGCTTCTCAGGGGGGAAATGGTTTCCCGTGGGGCAGGCACGCACAAATGGCACGTGTGCACTGGTTGGTGCAGATGGACAGAAGCAGGGGTCCCGGGCGGGATGAGGGACTGACATTCAGCTGTGTTCACCTCATTTGTAAATGCATTGTTTCAATGAATTCTATTTCTCAGCTCATTTCAAATACCCACTTGACTTCTGCTCATGTGCCTGCACTCCTGGGGCCAAGGGGTGCTGACGGAGCAGTAAGGCGTCCTCGGAGCTCGCCGGGCGAGGGGTGTCCGGCAGGAGAAATGCGAAGAGTGACCCCACGCTGGTCACACTGGGCACAGGATCTTCCCAGGCAGGTCCGAGGCCACGTGGCCTCCGAGACACCATGCTGGCCGTGGGAACAACCTTCCCCCTTTCTACCCCAAATCCGCCATCCCTGGGGGTTCAGGCAGCCGTACTTCTCTTACCTTGTGAGCTTGGTCCAAGCACTGCTTTCTGTAGTCCAGCTCCTCGTCCAGGTAGCCCTTCTGTTTACTGAACAGCTCCTGAAACGCAAGAGGACCCGTGTCTGGGCCTGGCGCGGCCGACCTGGAGCGCGGGGCCGCGGGCCCATGTGGCCAGGTGCACGCCAACCTTCTCGCTCTCCAGGTCCACCATCTTCCGCTGCAGGGCCGACTCCGTCTCTTCGATCTGCTGGAGCCACTGGACACAATCGGAAGGTACTCAGGCATCGAAGTCCACCTCGCCGAGCCCCGGGGAGGCAGCCTGGGGGCCTGGCCCTCCCTGCCCTTCCCACTCTTCCTCCAGGAGGGGAGGGCTCAGCCCTGGTGGGAGTCAGGGCTGGGCTGGCGTCATGGGTTCCGTGTGCCCAGTGTGCGGGCCAGGCCCGGGTGCCCCCGCGCAGCCCCACCTCGTGTCCAGGGAGTCTGCCCCCCAGCGCCGGGAGAGGAGGGACGTTAGGCGGCCCGTTCTCCCGGGGTGCTGGCCCCTGAGCTCCTATTTGCTGGACACCCCTGCCCGCCCTGCTGGGGGCCGCTGGGAGGGGGCGCTGCCAGCAGGCCTGCGGGTTCTGGCTGCGGGGATGGGACCGGGCGCAGGCTGGCGGCCCGTGGGAGCAGAGAGGCTGGAAGGTGGGGAGCCCGGGTGGGCTGGGCGACCCCGGAGGAGGGTCCCGGCAGGTGAGACAGATGCTGCCGATTTACAGACCCACCATACCTCCCGGCCTCTGGGGGGAGGCGGAGGCAGAGTGGCCTTGGGGAGAGGTCTGGCTGAATGTGTCACTTGCAGGCACGCGTGGCGGTGCTGGCTGACCTGCGCGTGTGCCAGACCTCCCGAGGCAAACGGGATCCGTGGAACCGAACCCCACCTCCCGGTAGCCCTCCTCCCAGGGTGAGCATCTTCTGTGCGCTGAGCCACAAAGGGAGGCTTCAGGAAGCCCGGACCCGTCCCGACAGCGTCCACAGTCACTGTTACCTTTTCGGCCAAGGTCAGGACTGTCCTGGCTTGTATGACGACCACTTGCTCCTCATTGGTTAGATTCTGCAGCGAAAGCAGAATTCACACACATGCTCACAGGGGAAGTGCCTTCTGGGCGGCAGGGCTGAGTGACGGGTGCTCGGTGGCACTGATGGGACGGGCGCAGGGGGGCTGGGCTCACAGCTAAATGTCGCTTTCACTAAAAGGCCCTCCCGGGAGTCTTTGATCCTCTTTCCTCTTGGTCCTGCCAGCTCTGGGGTGACTCTCCGTCTTGCCCCCTCTGGTCCTCTCACTGCTGGTGACCACATCTAAGGCAGCCAGTGAGGCACAATGGGACAGTGGGTGACAGGACGAGCAGCCAGGCTTCCCAGTTCTCTGTTGGGTTTTTATTTAAAGCCAGCTCTCCGCACAGGCGGCCTGAATTATTACAGCACGTGAAGCAAAGATCAAACGCTCATGGCTGTGAAATGGTTCCCATCCCTGCCGTTTTGCCTTTTTTCTCCATGTTTTATTCATGCCTCGTCCCAAAGGGCCCGCCTGGGTGGTCCTTCTGGGCAGGGTGACTCTGGTTTTGGGGCCGGGGGGCATCCTCAGAAGACGTGCCGCCTGCACCAGCACCAGGGTGGAGGCAGCTAGGCTGTGTCCCCACTGCTGGGCCCACCTGGGGGACAGCCAACAGGGGTCAGGGGAGCAGAGACAGGCAGGGAGGAGCCCCCCCTGGGGTCGCTGAGCTGAGGGCGGCCCCCCACCCCAGAACCTCCTTGACTCAGGGCCACCCACTCCGAAAGCCCTCCCGCCCGCTCCCTATGCAGCGTGAGCTCCCCAGGGGCAGGGGTCTCTCACCACCCCCTACCCCGGCAGCAGTAGGCACAGGTGGGGGTCGGCGGCCAGCTGCTGGCACACAGAGGCAGGCTCCGTCCTCAGGCATGCTGCAGCCCGACTCGTGTGGTGCCGGGGCCAGGGGAGTGTGGGAAGCTGTGGGATGCGGTCAGGCCAGGCTGAAGGGCCCGCGATGTCCCACTTGCTGAGCAGCCTGGCTGGGCTCCAGCTACTCCCTCCTGGAGGTGACCATGGCCTTGGCAATGTGCTGTCTCCTCCACCCTCGCAGCCTTCCCTGGGTGACCTGTCCCCTCTGCGGCCCAGGTGCAGCAGCAGTGAGCAGATGGCCCACCAGGGAGGACAGGGTTCCATTCTGCCTCCTGCCGGCCCCGCTGCTCCACTCCAAGGACCCTGACTCCTGGGGAAACCGAGGCCTGGGGCTCAGGTGCCCCGTGGCCAGCTGGGAGGCTGCAGCCTTCTGGGAAGCAGCCTGGAGACAGTGGCCACAGCCTCAGCGTGCCCTGGCTGAGAAGGGGAGGGGGCCAGGCTATCCCTGTCATCTGCCTGAAGTGTGTCCATGTGCACACGACAGACCTAAGGGTCGCCCCCATGGTTCTTCAGAAACTGCCAAGCGTCTCTAGAGATCACCTGCACGTAAGACCGGCAGTGTGTCCTCTGCCCCCGCCTCTGAGGCCGTGTGATGGCTCCAGGGCCGTCACATGCACTGGTGCTCTTGCGCTGGGAGGGGCCCCGAACAGAACGAGGCAGACCTGGGCTCGTCCAGCACCGCAGCTCCGTGACCTGGGTGGGTGCCCTCTGGGCCCTCAGTCTCTCCAGCCGTGAACTGAAAGGTTCCCAAGAGCCCATGATGGGGGCTGATACTCAGGCTGAACCCCAGAGCACATCGTGACAACGCCATCCCTGCTGTGGACCAGCACCTCTGCTACCTGCGGCCGAGGTGGCGCCAGGGGTCTGACTAGTGGCAGGGTCGGGGGTTGGGCAATGCAGCCAGGAGAGCCTCCCTGCTGGGAGCTGCTTCCGCCCGCTCCCCGCCCTCTCTGCTTCCCAAGTCAAGGGCAGGTGGGGAGAGGAGGGATTCCTGTCAATACAGGGCCCTGAACACCTCGAAGCTGCTGGGAAGAACTGGCCCCAAGGATATGCATGAGCGCCTGGGTTTTGGTGTGCGTGTGAGAACTGCGTGTGCGTGTGTGCGTGTGTTTTTCTCCTCCGTCGACTGCGCGGAGTGCACCAATTTGACTTAGCGCCTTGATCTTTCTTGAGAGCAGTTACCAGGATGCGAAGCCCAAGGTGCTTTAGGACCAGCTGTAGACTGTACACTCGTCAGGATACCTTGTGGCGGAAACGTTCTGGGGTGTGGCTTGGGGCCCTCTTCCAGCACACTTGATCCCCCCCGCATTGGGCAGGGGCTCAACAAATACAGGATGATGGATGGAGGGTGAATGGAGAATGGATGGAAGGTGGATGGACAGAGAATGGAGGATGGAGAGTGGCGTGAAGGGATGCAGTCACTCTGCCCATTCAGCAATTAGTATTCTTTGGAAGAGTTTGCTGTAGAAATTGGAACTCTGCCCTAAGTGAGATTCGGGGATTATTTATGTAGGCTCTGCCCCTCCTCCCAAACTAAGTAGGAAGCCCTGAGTTTGAGGTGTCTAAGGCACGCTAAGGACCCACAGCCCCCATCCCCACCAAGAATATGGAAAAGCTTAGAGACTGAGAGGGATTCCAGAAACTGAGCACACGGGGCTAGAAGCACCTCTGCTGGAAGAGTCAAGTGTGAGAGCAGAGGCCCCGAACTCCCGTGTGGGAACAGTGTCAGAAAGAACGAAATTTCTCCTAAATGCCAGAGGGCCCGTCCCAGGCAGCTCTGGCAGTGGGAGGGTGTGGGCTGCGGTAGGGCCACAGCGGGACTCACAGGGGCCCCTGGACCGTGCAGGGCGCTGGGCACGGGGAGGCATGCACAAGTCAGGAGAGCGACCTACACTTACGGCGTTGTCCCCCAGGAGGTCCAGCCTCTTCATCAGCTCCGAGACCGGGATGTCCTAGAGGCAGGGGGACAGGCTGCTGGGAGGGAGCGCCGGCCAGGCGGCCGCGGGGCTGAGGGGCGTGCAGGCAGGGGCGGGGCGTTACCGTCACGCCTTCGGCCTCGCAGTACGCCTGCAGGGGGCTCTTCCCGTCCACGAAGTGGGTGTGGTGGAAGTTGATGGCCGGCGACTTCCTCTCCCTCTCCTAGACAGAGAGCGGAAGTCTGGGCACGGGCGTCCCCTCCCCGCCTGAGGGCAGTGCTGGGCCGCCCGGGGACACGGTGAAGACACCAAGTCCACCCAACACGGTCAGCGTGGTCTCTGTGAAGACGAAGCCCCGGCTGCCGCAGCAGAGGCCAATCCCTCCTCCTGCCCAGGGGACGGCCCTGTGTGGACACTGATGGAGGCTGGGACCTCCCAGCCACCCACGGGGAGGCCCTTGGGAGTGGCCCCCGCCTGCCGAGGGGCCGACGAGCTGATCTGAGTCCCAGGGGACCACGAGCAGTGTCCCGCACGGGCCTGACCTCAGTGACCCTGAGGACAGAGGACAGTGGCTGGAGGGGCCGCCACCGTCCTCACCCAGGACCACACGCACGAACCCTGGGGCCACGGGGCGACACACACGGAGTGGCCACACAGCCCTCCTGCCCTCGGGCGGGACCCTGAGGGGCGGCTCCCTCTGGACTCGTGGGGGCCCCCTCCCCACACCACAGGCGTGCGCGGACGCCGGGAAAGCAGACGGGCGGAAATGCCGGTGCACAGACGCACCAAGCGAAGCTGGGCGGTGGCATCGTAGGAGAGGGTGGCCATGCCCGCCGGCCAGGGCCACGAGGGGCCAGGAGCGAGGGAGGCTCCAGAGCCGCGTGCGGACACCTTTGTTTCGTCTGGCATCTGTCTCCTCCCAGTGACAGAGCTGGACCCGCAGCCCTCGATGGCACCCGCTCGGGCTGACGGCTCTCTGGCCCCGCCCCCCGCCCCCGCCCCTCCAGCTCCAGGACTCGGAACTCCGCCCCCGCCCCCCTCCCTCCAGCTCCAGGACCCGGAACTCCGCCCCCGTCCCCGCCCCCTCACCTCCAGCTCCAGGACCCGGAACTCCAGCAGCTCGTTCTGGTCCTTCGCATCCTGGACCTCGTGCTTTAACCGAGCCTCTTCCGTCTCCATTTGTTTAATCTGTAAAACAAGAGGCGTGTGAGGCCTGGAGTCTCACGGGAGGCCTGCTCTCAGCTTCCCCAGCGGCTGCCGGCGTCACGGGGACGGCCGCCTGGCCCCGGTCCTCGGCCCAGAGCCCTCACTCCGGCCCTCCTGGGCCAAACCGGCAGCGGGTGGGCGGGGGACGCAGGGCGGGTGCACCGGGCTGGGGGCCGCCTGAGCAGAGATGAGGACGAGAAGGGCCACCGCGGGCAGAGGCGTAAGCTGTCGCCATGCTGCCCGCCCCTCACCGCAGCCAGGACAGCGGCCCTTGGAGCCCAGGCTGGCCCAGAGCCTCAGGAACTCTGCCGTCCGATGGCGGGGCTGTGTGCCGTGGCTGCCTGGCCCCCCTCCAGAACTGACGTGTGTGAGGCCCGCGCGTCCCAAGGGGTAAGCACAGTGCAGCCCGTGGCACATGTCCTCAGTGGTCTCGTGTCCACCATGGGCACCGTCAACTCGGTCCGTCCCCCCGAGTTGAACTTGGGGGCCGAGGGGCCTGCTCTGCGGCTCGGAATGAGTCCAGACGGATCCAGGAGCATCAGTGCCCTCTGAGTTAGCTGGTGCCCTCGGGGGCTGGGGCTTCCCACTGCACTCTGTGTCACTCTGCACGGCTGGGACAGCTGGGATGCACCCATGGGCCAGGAGTGTGACCCCATGGGCACCGTGCCAGACGAACGCACAGGTGTTAAATGCACGTATGAGTGTTCAAGTGTGCAAATGAGGGTTTATGTGTGCATGTGGGTGTTACGTGTACAGGTGACAAGCGCACATGAGTGTTTAAGTGTGTGTGTGCTCGTGAACATTTGAGTGTGTCTGTGTTCAAGTGTATATGCAGGTGTTGATGTGCACACATGAGTGTTTAAAGGTGCACACGTGTGTCTGAGTGCACACAAGCTATTATGTGAGCACGTGAACATTTATATGTGCGCACGAGC
This sequence comes from Inia geoffrensis, assembly GCA_036417435.1. Classification (NCBI taxonomy): domain Eukaryota; kingdom Metazoa; phylum Chordata; class Mammalia; order Artiodactyla; family Iniidae; genus Inia; species Inia geoffrensis. Next base: position 87,750,992 of record CM070914.1, on the reverse strand, counting down.
ATTCACATGTGTGCCTGCGCATTTAAGTATGCGGTCGTTCTGTGTACACACAAGCATTTAGGTGCACAAGAGTGTTTATGTGAGCCTGAGAGCATCACGGAAACAGCTGTGCTGATTTAAGACGCGTGCAGAGGGCCCACGACAGGTAGGTGTCGTTCAGCATTTAAAGTGTGAGTGGCACCCAAAGCACCGCCCCGTGTGGGCCTGATGGCTTCGGGTGGGGCAGGACCGGCCTCTGCCCATGGGCCTGGTTTGCTGCCCTCAGGCTTACGAGCTGTGGCCGGCCTGGCTGTTTTCTAGAAGGGCTGTGCCTGCCGTAGAAGGTGCTGCCCCCGCCCGCCCTCTGCCTGTGGACAAGGCCCGCTGCTGGTGGGGACGGGTCACCAAGAGCACCCTCACCAGGACAGGGTGACGAGGGGGCCGCCAGAGCGAGCTCTGAGGCCCCACTGGCCCTCCTGCCTCTGGACATGCAGCCACTGCCCCCTCCCACCTCGTTCCACGTGACAGGCTCCAGCCATCCTGGGCCCGCTCCTCTGGGGATGGCCATGAACTGCCCACAAAGGTTTTCTAACCGTCACCAACCACAGAACCCATCAGGCAAGAAAACAAGAATCGAGAAGCCGCTATAGACACGGGGCCGGCGGGACCCTAGGTGCCTCCTTCCAGGCCGCCTGTCTCAGGAGGGGTGGGTTGGGGGGGCAGCCCCACGGGAGTGAGCAGCACAGAAGGCCCGGCTGGGGCTCCGCTGGGGAACCTCCGCCGTCTCCCCACCGCCCAGCACCACGGGGACCCCGCAAACCCCGAGTGCAAGGGAATTCCTGCTCTTTTCGGGAAGCGGCCAGCCTCTCAGACACGGCCTGGCGGGGGTGTACCTTTTCTATGAGCTCTTGATTTCTCCGATACAGCGCTTGCTTCTCTTCAATCCACTTCATGTCCTTGGAATCAAAGTGGAGAAATAAGTACACCACAGGGTGGAACCACGATTGAAGTCACGATTCAGCAGACAGGGGATGTGACGAAAAGACTCAACACCCAGCTTCCAAAGTAACCAGGGAGTGCTAGCTTCTGCCCCACAGCTGATGAAAACCCAGGGTTTCACCCGTTTCCCTGGAGGGTCCCGGATAGAAGTGGACGGCACCCAGGCTCGTGCAAGCCCAGGCCAGGCGCCCATGTGGATGTCGCACGTCTGGGGGACCCAGACACACAGCCAGCGGGAGCCAGGGGGCTCGGGCCGGTGGGGATAGGGCAGGTGCCAGGGTGGGGGTCTCTCCCACTTCACACCTGGGGACACGGGGCCCGAGGCAGGCTCTGAGCTCTGGTGGGGCCCATGTGGATGCCCGCTGGGCTGCCCTGGGTCAGGCCTTGGGGGAGGCCCGGTGTCCTCGACCCCCGGTTCCAGCTCCATGCCCTGGAGGAACCTCCACCACCGGCATCTGGTCACAAAGTGAGGTGTCCAGATACTGAACTCGGCCCCAAATTTCTTCTCAGCAGAGTCCTCTGTGAAGTTCTTTTCAAGTTTGAAGGACTCGTTTCCGCAACGAAAGGACCGGCTTCCTCCCCTCCTCTTCTCGCTTCCTAGCCCCTCGGCTACTGTGCTTCTCGGGGCACAAGACGCTCGGCGGCAACATCAGACGGGGCCCAGGAATGACGCCTCCGGGTCTGGGTCGTGGCGCTGTGCGCGCAGCTCCGGAGTGCAGCTCGCTCAGGCCGCGCGCAGCCCGGGGGCTCAGGGCCCGAGGAGTGGGGATGTGGGGGCCGGTCCTGTGTGATTCAGGTGCCTCAGCACTGGATTCGGGGCTTCACGCTCTCAGGAGGGGATGTGGCAGTGTGGCCGGGCAGTGGCTCACGTCCTCGCCCTGTCCGTCTGTGCGGCCGTCTCCCCAGCAGTTAACACATCAGGCCCTCCGTGGGTCTGCACGGCGCTTGGCCCTCTCCCACCCAGACCCTCCCAGCCCCACTGGATGTCCTCCAGCCCGTCCTGGAGGTCCACCTGGGCCTGCACCGTCCAGCAGGTCAGGGGGAGGCTCAGGCCCCGTGGGATGGAGGCCCTCCCCCGGGGATTTGAAGAGCCCAGCGGTGAGGGGGGCTGAGGGGAGTGACCAACAACCCCTGGGACCTGAAGTCCAGGCCTTGAGCTAAGAGACGGACAGGATCTCTGATCAAAGCCCAGAGAGGCGTGTACGGGTGGCCAGGGTGATTCCTGCCTTGTTCGAGGCTTGCTGTGGAATTCCTTTATGTATGCATTCTTTCGGCTTTTAAATCTTTTACTGAGGTGTGATGCATACGCAGTAAAGGGAGCTGCGGCGCCAGTCTTCAGCGTGCAGATGAATAGTTCTCGCCGACGGACACACCCACAGACCGCCACCCTCTTCGCGGGGGCACCGCAGCCCAGGGACTAGGCCACCACCCCAGCTTCCCGGGGACCCAGGCCCCTGTGCTCACCTGCCCCTGCTCTGCCAGGGTCTTCTCCAGGTCTTCGATCCGCGTCTGCGCCCTCTGCACGTCCGCCTGTAGCTGCTCACGGGTCTGTAGGATGGGAGGAGACATACATCAAATTTTCTCTAAAAGCCAGACGCGCCCACTTGGACGGGACTTTAAGGGGCTGTCTGTTTTCTGGCTCAGCCAGTGGAGAGTAGCCCCTTGGCCAGGACCGCCCTGGAGTAAAGGGGAAACGTGGAGGCTTAGCTGAAGCACGCGATCTCGCTGAGATTATGGGGGGGACGATCTAGATTCGTTTGCAGGGATTATTAGGGAGAATCCTCGTTTACAGGACGAAGGAGGATTGAGCTGCTGGGTACGGGCTGGAAGGGTCTGCTTTAGTCGTTGGACAATAATGACCAGGACACACGCAGCGGGGCTGCTGAGCGATGTGCCAGGCACAGCCCCTGGGCACCTTCCCTCCCCTCCCCGCGCTCTGCCCGCCCTGGGCTCACCTCCTCTTCTGCACTTCGCTTGCACTTTCTTCCCCAGAGCCCGACCTCCTTTAGAAGACCAGCCCCCGGCACCCTGCTGCGTGAAAGCCCACCACCCAGCACCGGCTGGCCTCTGGGGGGTCTGAGCCCCCTTCCCTTGAGTTAATCTGCTCTCACGGGGTCCAGGCCGCAGGGCACTTCATCGTGATGGGTGCCCTGGCTGCTCTGGGAACAGCTTCCAGGGCAAGCGGACGAGAGTGTTTGGGCCATCGGGACACAGGGTGTGAGGGTGCCTCCACTCCACTCCACTCGGACCCCGCCCTGGCCCGGGCCCACCCGCCGCTGAGCGACCGTCAGAGCTGCTTCCCAAACAACCGCGTGTGGGTCGCCTGGGTGAGCGTCACCGGGCCCGACCGTGACGGCGGGAGAGAAGGGCGGGCCTGGAAGGTGCGAGGGTCCCTGCCAAGGCGGGGGTCAAGCGGGGCAGCCCAGTGGGAGCCGGAACGTGGTGGCGTGGACGTCAGTTAGACCTTAACTTCTCGCTCTGCGTCCAGTGTCCCTCCGACCTGCTCCTGCAGCAGCGCATAGGCCCGCTGCAGGGCCTGGTACTCCATAGTCAGCTGCCGGAACCTCAGCTCCGTCTCCTCCTTGGCCAGGCCCTGGAGGGGCGCACGGAGACACAGCGTTAGCTGGGCCTCTACCGGGCACCCGAGAGGCAGGCCCTGAGCCCTGGGATGAAAGGCCGAGCTGGCTGATCCGAGGCCAGGGCTCGGCTGGGGCCCGCCTGCCAGCCAGGCTGTCCTGAGCCGGGGACCCTGCATTCCTGACCAGGCTGCCCTGAGGCTCCGCTCTGCCGGAGCGTGTCGGGAAGGGACCTGGGCCTCGTGAAAGGCTTCAAGCTGAGATCTCACCTTCCAGGCTCCCTTCCTGCACAGTCACCCCTGCGGCCTCCCCCTGGCTGGGATGTCACTTGCTGCCCCAGGGAGAAGGCGGGGGCTGCTGGCCTTCAGAGGAGAACAAGCCATGTCCAGGAGTGACCGGACGGGAACCCTAACGGGCCCAAGCTCCCCCAGGCCCGTCCTCACTGGCGGCAGCTGTGCTACCCTGTCCTGGATCTCTAAGCGGGTTCACGGTCGTGGGGCCATCCGCCAGGATCTGCCAGGGCAGGTGTGACCCGCGGGCTCAGTGCCCACTGTGCCTGGTCGGGGCCACGGACCACTGGCCCCCCGTCATGCCACACCCGCAAGGCTGGGCCAGTGTTCTGGAAGGAGGCGCGAGGAGGGTGGGACCCCTCGGCCGTGTTTATTCAGAGACAGAGCTTTTGTCCTCATCACCTCTCCACCCTGAGGCACCACTCGGCTGCACCTGTGGCGTTGGTACTGATCCCTGCTGGGTGGCCCAGACCCCCCACCCCCGTCACCCTGAGAGGGCAGGAGCTCTCCGCACCGCTCTGCAGAGGGGGCCCTGGCGCATTGACGGGGGTGAAGCAGACGGGGTGTGCGTGCGAAGGAAGGGGGGCAGCGACAGCCAGGCAGCCAGCAGTGGAAGGTGTTTCCCACTGCACAAAATCGTGGGTTATTGAGGGTTACAGCCGGTGAGGGCCCCCTCCGGGGAGCAGGCCTCCTGACCCCGACCCCGCCTGCCTCTGTGCCGCCCGCTGGGCCTGTCCAGAAGCCGCCGCGGGAGGGTACCTCCTCCAGGTCGTCGTCTGGGGTGCACGGGGTCTGGTCTGTCCTGTCCGTTTGATAAGAGATGGAAGAGCCATCGGATTCCAGGGAAGCCTCTTCGTCATATCCAAAGAAGGTCTCCACGACAACCGGCTTCTGACCAAAAGGGACAGTGTTAATCCAAACCCAGACCAGCTGCCCGGCCGCCCCCAAACGCGCTCCGGCCTCCATCCTGGACCGCCCGCGCCCCGCACTCCTCGGCCGCCCAACCTCGGGCCAAGGGGCCCACCATCCAGGCTGATGGACAGCAGAGTGGGACATGGCCCTCCTAGCGGCCCTTCTAGGGGCCAGACAAGCCCATATTTGCGCCTAAGGAATCTCTACCAGCCTGTATGGGGGTCACCGTTGGTTGTTCCAAAACCAAACCAAAAAAAAAACCCCCACACATTTTGTAAAAAGCAGGATACAAGTTAGGTCCTTTGGGAATGTCTGCCAAATCTCCTTTAATAAAAATCTCAGGTTTATCAAAAAGGATTGTGCAGCAAAGAAACTCTCCCAGGTCTTCAAATTCCCCAGGGGCACAGGGGCGCAGGGGCGCCGGTCTGCCCGGGAGGGACCCAGGTGCTGCCGCCCGCGGCCCTGGCCCAGGCGGGGAGCGTGTTGCAGCTACCTTCTCCTCCTCATTACTGTGGTGAATTCGCATCTTCTCTTGGAAATTTAAAGGAAACAAGGTTGGGTTTTTTAATTTGTAATATAAAGAGAGGGCTTCCCTGGTGGCGCAGTGGTTAAGAATCCGCCTGCCAATGCAGGGGACACGGGTTCAAGCCCTGGTCCGGGAAGATCCCACATGCCGCGGAGCAGCTAAGTCCGTGAGCCACAACTACTGAGCCTGCGCTCTAGAGCCCGAGAGCCACAACCACCGAGCCCACGTGCCACAACTACTGAAACCTGCGCGCCTGGAGCCCGTGCTGCTCAGCAAGAGAAACCACCGTAATGAGAAGCCCACGCACTGCAACGAAGAGTAGCCCCCACTCGCCGCAACTAGAGAAAGCCCACACGCAGCAACGAAGACCCAACGCAGCCGAAAATAAATGAATAAATAAATTTAAAAAAATATATATGTATATAAAGGGAATACTTACTTTGGGTCCTGTTTTGGTTATTTCATAAGAACAATTTTTAGAAATAAGAAAGCCATTTTCTTTTCACATCTAAAGGAAGAGGTTCATTCCTGTTAAGTGGCTTTTTAAAATACACGTTTCATGTACGCGTTTACCTTGGGGAGTTTTGCCATCTTCTTTCTTTGTTTCCTGTATCTTAAAAGCTTATCACGCTCCTGCAAAAAACCAGTTGAGGAGATTTTTTTGAGTAGTTGAACAGCTCTGTCAGTTTGAGATACACAGGTTAATATTTCCGAGTTGTCATCTGAATGGACCGAGGGTGACCTTGAGGCTGGTCTATCGCCTGCATTATCCCAAAGACACTGCGGTGAGGCCTGCTCGGGGCAGTTTGCTCTGAGGGTTTGGAAGGACCATCTTTCCAGCTCGGGCTGGGATAGGAACGGCAGGTTTGGGTGTCTCTGAGCTCACGTCTGGAGCTTCCCCTGCTGTCTGGGGTTGGGGCCCTGCGGGGCAGGGGTTAGAGTGGCACACACATAAATGGAGATTCGAGAAAGACGGAGGGCCCAGCCCCTCTCCACTCTCCCAGGGCAGATGTCCACAGGGTGGCATTCACACGGTGGAGACAGACCTCGCAAACACGTGAGACCAGTGACCCTGTTCTCTCCAGGGAGCTAGGCTGCATTTATGGGGCCATGAGGAAGCCAGCCAGGCCCAGACCGGGGTCCGTGCGGGGGTGGAGAAGCCCACGGTGGGGGGGTGACTGTCCCAGGGCTGGAGGGGGAGCCAGCTCTGGATCAGGCATTGCCAAAAGCCAACTGGGGTGTTGGCCGTTTCCCTGCGTGACCCTGCTGGGTGGGCGTTCTCAGTCCCACAGCAAAGCCTCTGGGCAAGCGGCACTGTGATCATAAAACCCACCCAGGGAGGTGGTGGATGCTCCTGTCTGGGTGGGGAGGAACCACTGGCACAGGAGGGCTTTGGGGACAAAGGCCGCAGGAAGTGGGACGAGATGTAGGAGAGGATGCTGAGTGGTACTTACTAACATGCTCTTCACGTAGCCGGCAGTCTCCAGGGTCTAGAAGAGAGGAGACACGTGGGGAGTTGGGAGCCCCCGAGCCCCGCAGGCCCCCAGAATCCCACTGCTCTCGCCCACCCCCTGCCCTGAGAGGGAGGGTCTTACTTGGCCCTGGCCCTTCCTCCCTCCCTAAGCTGATGCCCCCACGGGCACCCGGGAACCTGCAGGGGCTCAGGGTGAGTGTGTGTCTGCGACTGATCAGGAATATGCTGTCTTTGTCCTCTTCCCCTTGTGCATTCTTACTGTGGGGATGGACGGTCACTGGTCACTGAAGGGACAAGAGCTCTGACCTCAGGCCCTGTCAGGGAAGGCTGGGTGGTGAGACCCCACCTTGCCCACAGGGTGGGAAGATGCCCCGACCCATCTCAGTTACCTCAGAGGTGATCAGTCACGGAAACAAGACAGACCAGCGCTCCCTGGCCCTGCGCCATGCCCGCGACAGGACACAGAGCGCCGCTGTCCCCTCTGCTTCCCTCCCCCTGCCCCCGCCCAGGCCACAGAATGACCAAAGCAGCTTTGTTCTGAGCTGATCTGACCGTGGAGTCAGTCAGGGCCCCAAAAGGATGCAGAAGGTGCCCTGACGAGGGTGTAACTGCAGGAGGGTCCGTGGAAGGACTACTGGAAACGCTGTGCCGGGGCTGGGGCCGCAGGGGGAGGGCTACGTAGATGGAGGGTGGGGTCCCCTAGAGAAATATCCCCACACCCCAAGCCCCAGGCCTGGGACTGCGGCCTTATTTGCCAACAGGGTCTTTGCGGAGTGATTACGTCATGGACCTTGAGAGGAGACCATCCTGGATTAGGGTGGGTGGGTGTCCAGAGAAGAGGGGAGAGGCCCCGGGAAGACAGCTGGGGTCAGAGGGATGTGGCCGGCGGCCAAAGACCCGTCCTCCCTGGCACCGTCTGCGGGAGTGCGGCCCTGCCAGCGCCCTGCCTTTCGATCCCACCCCCAGCGCTGTGAGAGCCCCGGGGCCAACACAGGCCCTGTTGCTGCTCTTGAGGTCGCAGTCCCGAGAGGGGAGGGAAGCAGAGGGCTTCGGCGGTAGGGGGCGGGGGGCGCCTAGAGCCGACCCTGCGGGAGGGTGTCCCGCATCTCGGCAGGCCCCGCCCCACCACAGGGCGTCCTGTGGGCAGCAGAGCGGGGATGGGAGGGGGTGGTGCCCGGCGATCACCTTGCAGAGCTCGTCTATGAGGTGCTGCTGCTCCAAGATCTGCATCTTCAGGACCTCAACCTCTCTTTCATCCTGGCTCTGGTCCAGGTCGTTTAAGGAACTGGGTCTCCTTAGGATGCCAGCTCTCTGTCTCTGAAAAACCAACCAGACCACACGACGCGACATGTGGGCTGAGGGGGCCCGACTGGTGAAGGGCGGCTGCTGTGTCCCAGCAGCCCTGTCACCAGCCACCCGTGGGCTGTGGGTGGACGGCCTCCTTGCCGGCGAGCTCCTGGTCCCACAAACGCCCATGAGACCAAAAGCTCGATCTTGTTACCAAACCTCGTGTAGGAGAGGCTGGTTACACGAGAGCGAGGCCCCTTACCATCTCTATGTTCTCCTGGGTGATAAATTTTAACTTGTTTTCCATCCGACGTAAAGTGTGGGACAGATCTTCGTTTTTCCGAGTAAGGCGTTTGTTTTTATCCAGCAATGGCTTGTACTGACTTTCAGCTTCCCTTAAACGCTTTAACTGAGAGACAAAATAAATTATACAGTGATTTTTACAACTGTGCAGAGAACCAGCGGTCTCCAAACAGAGGCGGTAAAGGGAGGAGAATAAGCCTCAGGTTCCACAAAGGGCAGCAGCCTCGGGCCCGTGCTCTATTCAGCCCATGAGAGCTGCGGGAAGCAGCCCGGCTCGTGACCCTTCGGCGCCCCTTGGGGAGCTCCCACCCCAGCAGCACAGGTCACTGGGGGATCTCTCCATGGCCATAAGGACTAATGGCGAGACCGCCGCTGAAGGGCGAGGTCCTCACATGTCCCCGATCACACGCAGAACTGAGGATACTTGTGCCTCGGTGACGCAGGGCAGGGGTCAGCCAGCCAGCCAGCTACTGCGGCCGGCATCTGGCCCCCCACCTGATTTTGTTAATAAAGTTTTATTGGAAACAGCCAAGGAGCCTGGATGCAAGCCCCACCCCTGTCACCCTCATTCCTCCTTTCCACAGGGAATTTTGGAAGAGGGTGCCTCAGCTCCCCCTGCACAGCAGCCACAAGCCCACAGAGTCCAGAGGCCCCGCTGCCACACACCAGCTCGTTCCTCTCCTCCGACAGCAGGGCGTTGCGGTCCTCGAGTTTCCGGATGATCGCGCTCAGCTCCGCAATCTTAAGTTGGAAACGCCGAGCATCCTTTTCATCCAACTGCTGTTCCTAAAACAAAAATCAACTGCAAATAACTGTTCCTAGACACAGACACAAAAACCATTGCAAATCTCAACACACCACGGAAACCAAGGCACTTCTGTGTCATGCTCGCCCGTGATTCCGAACAGCTGGGGGTGGGCGTGGACCCTCCTGGGGGCCGGCAACTGCAGCTTCGAGCGCCGTGGGCACGGCAAACGGTACGCCGGGGACAGGATGTAGGAGCAGAAGTGTCCAGAAGTATCCAGATGTGGGGGCGAGGGCGTGCAGATGTGGGGGCGAGGGCGTGCCGATGCAGATGCCGCAGGTTTGCGTGACGCCGAGAAAACCCCGGAAACCAGCACCATGCTTCACGTGGCCACTGCTGGCTGCAGCTTTCAGGAGGGGGGGCCTGCCCTGCACTGCAGTCGGGGCATAATTTTCCTCGTGTTATAACGTGAGCCCAGGAAAAGGTGTTCCACTTAGACTTTCAGAAGTGGGTTTCCCAAGAAAAGTGGTCCCTCCAGTTTAGTTTCTAAAAGTTCACTTCGGGAACCACTAGAATTTGATTGAAAAATCTAAGAAAACATTTTGATCTGGCTTCAGAATTTCTCTGGAGTTAACGGAATCTACCGAATGCCAGAGCAGGAGCTGGTTTTCATCCAGTTAAGCCATTTATAATAAGATTATAAAGTGTCGTGCTCTGTTCTCAAAATGTCACTGTCCTAGGGCTGGCTCGGCTCAAACGCGGTTCTGTCCTCCAAGCAAACAGACCCGTGTCCAGGAAGGACCGAGGAACGGTTCCTCATTCAGCAGGTGCAGGAGAGGCGAGGGGGCAGACCTGGAAGGACCGCATCGAGGGTCCGTGGAATTTGGATGCCCTCCCGGATTCCCGGAACCCCTCAGAGGGCTCTGAAGCAGGGGCGGCCGTGAGGAAATGGGTGGTGTCACAGCCCCTGCGCTGCCATGCAGCCCAAGGAGCAGAAAGCGGCATGGGCATGCGGAAAGCGGCGGGCGACTGGTGACGGGAGCGGCAGAAACCGCTGCGGGAGGCTCAAAGCCAGAGGGGGGCGAGCAGGGGGCCGCCCTGGGCCGCGAGGCAAAGCCCACGTGCGCGAGGTGATGGAGCGACCCAGCCGCAACTCCCACCAGCGAGGGCAGGGACCCTTCGCGGCCTGGGGCCCGGCAGCTGAGGTGGGCGCAGCTAAGCCTGACGCCTCGGGCAGGGCCCATGGGAGGGGACAGAGGAGGGCTTGTGCTGTGCTACGTCACAAGGAAGGGAAGAGACGGAAGTCTCTGGGCCCTCTCAGCCAAGCCAGCGAAGGTGAGGGTCCCTCTGGCTTGCGGGCTGCAGACACGGTCGGTGTCGCCAGGGCAGGAGGGCTTGGGCTCTGGACTCCCCAGGGAGCTGCCCGCGGGGCCATGAGCCACGGGCGGCACTGTCTGTGACCCTGGGTCGCCGGGCCAAGCATGGGAGGTGCTTACAGGGCTTCCCGAGTGGTCTGAGGCGTCTCCTGCACCGCTTGCGTGAGGAAGTTCCCGTCTGGGGCTGCCCAGGTGCCGATCTGTCTCTTTGACCTGGGACAGCTGCTCATCTAGAGCCTCTTTTTGGAGCTGCAGTCTCTGAGCATGCCCGGCTTGAACCCCTAACTCTCTCTCCAGCACGAAGACTGCTCTGTCTTTAAATTTTATCTCCTCCATCTACAAGGAGAACAGAACACAATCACACACGCAGGCAGGGTACAGATCTGCAGTTACCGTAGAAACAGGCGGAGTGACTCTCGTACAAGCGTCAGGAGGGGCACCCGCAGCAGCAGACCCGAAGCAAAGCAAGTGGCCCTGGACCGAGAGCCGTGCCCAGGCACCCAGGCCTCACGTGACTCCCCAGCTCAGACCAAGCTGGGGGAGCCGAGGACGTCTCCCTGGACGTCTCCACCACACACCCCTCCCCAGCCTCCCCGGGGTCCTGGCAGGACTCCCCTCTCCCAGGCTGGCCTGCGGGGACCCCTTGTCCGGCAGGGTCTGGAGAGGCCACCTCTACCCTCTACCTTCTGCTGCATGTCAGGCAGAGTAGGGGCGCCCCGTTTCCTGTACCCCGTCAGTAGGATGAGCAAGGTTTGTGTTAAAACAGGCGGGCTGTGAACACAGAAAAGTAGGAGCCGTGGGCCCGAAAGCCCTTTCGGCCTCTTTCCTGCTGCTCTGCGGGCGCCTGGCTTGGGAAGGCTGGACGGTGTGTAGGGCCAACATGCGTGTCCTCCCTTGGCTCCAAGGTGTGGGTAGAAAGCAGGGGCGCTGCCCGACTGCTCACAGGCACAGCCTGAGCTCAGCTTCCTCTGAGCTAAGGCTTGGGGCGCGGGGTCCCTGGACAAGCATGCTCCTGACGGGAGGACAGGGTGCCCAGGGCGTCTGGTGGCTGTGAGGGGTCTGCAGCCCTGCCCACTCTCCCTAAAGTGTCAACCTCCTGATAGCTGCCAGCCCTTCCAGACACAGCTGCTCCTGGCCTCTGGGCCCCTCCCAGCTGCCACAGGGGCGGCCCTGACCAAAGCCTGCCCTGGGGGAGGGCCAGGCGTAACGGGCCCCGTGCGGCCCATTCTTTAGACAGACAGGCTCGGGTGCTGGGGGTGTCGTTACAAATGGCACCAGATTGACAGGAAGGCTCGGTTTCAAACATATTTCAAACAGCAGAGCAGGGTAGGATAATCTGCTGCTTTGCTTGCTGTTTAAGGTTTGAGTAAGTTAATAAATCAGCCACATCTGTTGAGGTCAGCTTGGAACAAAGAGCAGAGATTGTGTTTAATTAGCCCAGATCACAGAATTCACGGGCCAGCGACGCACTGAACAGAAGAAAAGAAGTCCTTAGTTGCTAAACTCCCATTGCCTGGAGCACACAGCAAAGTGGAAAGAGGCAACCCATTCAGTCAGTGGAAACAAAGAGGCCGGTGAAAATACAGTCATATTAAGGAGCAGCTATATTCTCTGGTCTCACATTTACAGTCACACAGACACTTCAGAAACATCACTTTTCCTTCATCAGGAAAGGTGAAAACAAGTCCCCACTCTCCCACTTAAATTAGCTATTTAAGCAGATGGTTTGGACCAGGAAGCCAACCTCCCAGGGAAGTCACTGTACGTGCCACGGAACGTGGCCAAGGGAGCCGGTCCACCCCGAGGTGGAGCTCCGAGATCTGCTCACCAAGGAAATGCGTGCGGCTGCTTCCACCCCACCGAGGGGCGGATTTGATTTCTGAAGATGGAAACTCCTCTAAGATCCCAGGGGCCTCGCACTCAGCGCCTCGTTGCGCCCGACATGCCAAGGGTCTCAGCCAAGGGCACATTCCTGCATCTCCGGTCCTGTTGCTTTAGACACAGAGGCCCGTCCGTGAAGGAGGTACGTGTGCACCACGGGCACGCCCAGCCGAGGGGAGACACGCTCTGTCGGATGCATGGGGCCCCCACCTCACTCAGGGGGCTGCTTCCAGCTCGGGGAGCACATTCAAACCCGGGGAACGGGATGGCCAGGGAAGCCTCGGCGGACAGCCGCGGGAAAGCTGGGCTGTTCTCCTGACCTGCAAGTGGCACCGTGAGGAATCCACGCCCCCTCCCAGCAGTCTCTGCCCGGGTTTAACCACTCTAAAGAGCTGTCCAGACGACCGGGGGCAGGTAGCATCACGCACCATAGGTTTTTATGAGGAAGGTGAAACTGGTGCCGCCTGTACTTCTTCGGTTTTATAGAATTTTTAATAACCATCTGAGCTCGTATCTTAGCGGACGATCGGCAGACATCCCCCGATTCCACAACAACACAGCATGAACGTGCCTGAAGCCGTTCCTGGGGCCCGGAGTCACACCCCCTCCCCGCCTGCTGCAGCCCAGTCCTTAGAGTGTGTCACCAGCCAGGCGCGGCTGGGACGACGGGGACGCACCTGAGCTCGCAGAGGAAGTCATAGCGAACCACATCCTTCCCTTCCACTCTGACAGGGTGAAAATTTGGTCAGGGGCCCCCCCGCCCCGGGACAGAGTCTCTCCAGGGTCGCTGTGCAGCCGGGCACGGCTGACGAGGTAGCTCCAGAGCCTCCTGGGGCTCCAGACTTCCCTTCTGTAAGATCCAGGGAGCCCTAAAATCAACAGGCCTGGGCCTCAGCAGGGAGGCCCCAATCCTGCAGTCACCTCCTGAAACCCCCGGGCGTTCCGCGGCGAGCCCCGCGGTGAGAAGCACCTCTGAGCCCCGAGCCCTTCCTGCAGCCCTGCAGCCCACCCGGCTCCGGGCCTCCCTGGCTCTGTCTGGGTGTGCCTGCCGGCCGCCGCGTCCCCACCCTCCAGGAAGCTCCTCCTTGAGAGCTCTGTGCCCTCACGGGGTGCCACAGCCCCGGCCAGCACCCAGGGTCCCGGGGTCAAAGCAGGGACCTAACTCTCCACAGCTCCCCGGACCTTCCCCGCTGGCCGGCCCAGCCATCCTTCTCGTGCCTGCGCCTGGCCCTGCGGGGGCCCTCAGCCTCACGCCTCACCAGGGCCAGCCCGCCGCCTGCTGGCCTCTCTGACATGGCTACAGCCTCCCCTTCAGACCCTGTGAGCCGCACCCAGAAGACCCCAAACTGGCTGGAGCCACAGGACAAGGGCCGGAAGAGCTGGGGCAAGCGGGCAGGGGCCAGGCCCCGAAACACCAGCCAGACTGACCAAGATGCTGCAGGGGAGCCTCCTGCTTTGGGCCACTTGGGAGTTGTCGTGTTCTTTGCAAAGTGGCCGCCCCTTGTTGAGGTCCCCTCCCTTCCTCCCTGGGCCGGGCTGCCAGCGAGACCCGTCTACAGGTGGGGCTCCCGTCCCCCAGGGTGCAGGGAATTCAGGCCCCAGGTTTGCTACAAGCAGCACTGTCGGCAGGGTCCCCTTTGCTCGGGGCGCCGGCCACACGAGGACGCGGACGCCTGCACGCTCCTTGGCTCCCCGGTCGGGCTGCCCACGGCCGCTGTGCTCCAGCCTCGTGCCTGGGCTGCAGTAGGGCCCCCGGGCTGGCCTTCACTCGGCTGCAACCCTGTCTGGCACTGGCTGCTGCACGGCCGCTCCTGCGGTCACACATGCCCTGGTTCAGCGTCCAGTGCTGGGCGGCGCACAGGGGAGGGGAGGCCGCGTCTCCCCCAGGCCAGCGCTCCCCTGAGCACTGGTGGACCCCTGACCTTCCGGAACCACGCGCCTTCCTCCCAGACCCAGGGAAGTCGTCACCACGCCCCGGGATGGGCCAGTGCCATGGCTGGGGAGACAGCAACTCTCTGCCTGACGTTTGTAAGAAACTGGGATTGCCAAATATCTTCCAAGGTAATTGCAGACGGGGTCTCTCTGTGCGGGAGCCCTGAGACCCCCGACAGCCGTCAGCACCGTCATCCCTGGGGCCGCGTCAGTGCACCTCGCTGCACCGTGGCTGTCCTGGGACCTGGGACCACGTCCCTCCTCTGGCCCGCAGCGCCCTGACCACTGCTGGCCCTGCACTGTGGCTCGGGGCCAGGCCCTGCCTCTGGACAGCCCCCAGCCCGCCTCCCCGCCAAACCAGGTCCCTTCCTCAGACCTGCCCCCAGGCCCCTGCGGTGGGGCCTCCTCTGGACCACATCTTCCACCCTCCAGGTCCGCTCTAGCCCTGCTCCCACTCCCTCTCTTTCCAACCCTGCCTTCTCGGAAAATGCCCCGGAGCTCCCATTCCCAGCCGAGGCCGCCCGTCCCCCCGGGGCTGGGGCATCACACTTGGCCTCAGTCATGGTCACTTCAGACGTGTCTGCACAGCTGGGCCGGGTGTTACCCCTGAATCCACAGCCGGGTCTAGGGGCCAGGAGGCTCTCACCAGCTAGAGCCTAAACGAGAAGGTCGAGGGGACGCTGGGCCTCAGTTAAGCAAGGGGTCACCATGGAGGCAGCACCGCAACGGAGAAAGGGCCCTGGCAGAGAGGCTTGGGCCATGGTGCTGGGCTCGCGGGTGGCGGGAACTGGCGCTCACCGTGGCCCTCGCTCTGGGAGCACCTCCTGTGTGCTGGGCACGCGGCTGAGGCTTCATGTGTGCTTTTCATTATTTGCTTTAAATCGCACAAAAACAGAACATCGATTTGTACTAAAATATATGAAAGCTGTTAATACAGCAGATCCTAAGAGTTCTTTACCACCAGGAAAACATTTTTTAAATTTTCTTTTGGTTTTTCTTTTTATTGTGTCTCCATGAACTGATGGAGCCAACTAAGCTCATGGGGATAATCATTTCACATATATGTAAGTCAGACCACCGCGTTGCACACTTTTTAAACCTATACAGTGATGTATGTCAGTTATATCCCATAAAAACTGGAAACAATTATTTTGTGTATTCTATGATATGGCTGGGCTCTGGGAACAGTAGCTGAGGCGGACGGGGGGAAGCTGGGTCCTGCTGCCAGCGGGGCAGCACCTTGTGGACCGGCTTCCAACAGCGACACCTGGTGGAAGGGGCGGGAGATGCGGTGGGTGGAATGTGACCCCACCGCCCATTCCCTCCCCACTGGGCTAAGTGAGACAGACGCGGAGCTGTGGGACTCTTGGGGGGAGGGGTCTCAAAAGGGAAGTACTGGTCTTCTTGCTATCCCGCATGTATGTCTTCAATGATATACATATGAAAGATATATATATGTGAAATATACACACAGAGACATATATACACACATATATATACACGCATATATTGGGCACCTGGTCTCTGGAGCCAGGAGGATGCGCCCGATGAAGTTCCTGACCCGCAAAGCGCGACGCTTTCCCAGACAGCGCACAGCTTGGGAGTGTCAGGAGGGCCTGGGGCCCCTGACCGTCAGCCGGTGGGCCTCTGGTCTCGCCTCTCTGGGTCCAGTGAGCTCACAGACCGCAGAACCTGCCAGTGATGGAGTGTGGGACTCATGCCATCAGACACTAGCCCCTGCCTGGCTTGAGCTTAACTTGGGGCTGTGAGAAGGGGAACCTTTCAGAAACCCTTTCCAGGAAACAGGGGGGTTCCTCTGCAGGTGCCTCATTCTGGCCACGCTGGAACTGGGAAGGGAAGCTGGGTGGGTGGAGGGGAGAGGACTGCAGCCTCCCCGGCCCTGGGGGGCGCTGAGCGTGGTGAGTTCTGAAAACGCACCCCGCTGTTTTGAGCAGCCTGGCCTCTCTGCAGTCTGCAAACCAACAGTAGGGGTGTGAGGTGCGCTGTGCAGGGGACCCTGCCCGAGAGCGAGGCCGAAGCCACGCCTGCCCCTCGCCCCTGCTGCCCGCGCCCCGCGCCCCGCCCGCACATACCAGCCGGCGGATCTCCCGCTCGCACTCCTTCTTGATGCGGGAGATCTCCTCCTGGTGCAGGTGGTACACGCTCCTGATCTCCGCGGCCTTGACCTTGTCGGCCTGGGCGACCATCGTCAGCGCCTCCTCCACCTGCTTCTTGGCCCCCTTGAGCTCGGAGATCTCCTGCTGCATCCTCACCTTCTCCACCTCGAAGCCCTTGCGCGCCTCCTCCTTGGCCTCGGCCAGCAGCACGGCGCGCACCTTGTCGGGGGCGCTGTCGCGCAGGGCGTGCAGCAGCGCCCGAAGCCGCTGGTTCTCGCCGTCCTTGACCTTGGCGACCCGCAGCAGCTCGGCCTCGTGCTGCCGCAGCAGCGCCTCCCGCAGGGCTTGCAGCTCCCTCATCTTCTCCTCGTGCAGCTTCGTCTTGAGCTCGGTGAGCAGGACGGCGCTCTTGTGCTGCTCGTGCTCCCGCAGCTGCCTGAGCTCCTGGCTCTTCTCCCTTTCCAGCCGGCTGACCTGCAAGACCAGTGCAACGCCCACTGCCCGTGAGCCAAACTCCGCGTTCGCTGAAACCCGAGTGCAAGTTTCGGGAAGGCGGTGCTTCTCGCAAACTTGGGGGCGACCGTCTACTCGAGGACGGCTCGTGAAAACATGCCTTGGCAACAGAATCAAGCCTTGTCGGCGGACGGCGTGAACGTGCACCCAGAGGCGTCAAGCCTGGAAGCCCCACTGGCCCGGAAAGTGAAATCGCAGACACACGGGCCCCGGAAACCTGCGGCGCACGGGAGGGTGAAACCCTCACCTCAAATGAATCTGCCAGGGAACGGGCACAGCCCGTGGGGAGCAGGGCGGGTGCGCGCGCCTGCCCTCCAGATGGCTTCGGCCCCTCCCCCTTCAGCCCGAATAAAGGGATGTCTCTCGCTTACCTTCTGTGACACTCCTGGCAAATGGAGAAACCGATCTAGGCAGCTGTACTGTCTGTCTACATGATGTCTGATGTCTCGATTTTGGGGGACACTCAGGTTTTTTTTCACTGAATGACTTATTTCCATCCGAAAGCTCTGACCTTGGCTGAATGACCCCGCCACACACCACGTGGCATGAAGCCCGCGCTCAAAATCTACTTAGGGAATGAAAGAATGGCTGGGATCCGGGTTTGCCCCGGGTCTACCTGGGGGACGAGGGGCAGACGGTCAGGAGGGGCCCGGCTGGAGGCACACCTGAGTTCACAGCCCTGCCGCCCTTCCCCAGACACACCGAGGGTGCCCTCCGCTTCCTGCCAGAACCCTGAGAAACGCAGTCCCCTACAGACCCCTCACATTCGGTGTGTCCAGAGGGAAGCTTCGCCTCCCCGCCACCAGCCTCAGAGGTCTGTGTTCTCAGTCCAGGCACCTCGGGTGGGGCTGTCATCCTCGGCTCACGTCACCCCAGTCCCGTCAGCGAGTCCTGCCACCACCACCTGCAGGGGGCACCGCGTGTCTGTCGCCTCCCTGGCCCCCCCCATGGCCCCCAGGCCTCCGCTGCCTCCTACTGCCCTTCCCCACCACCCACTCTCCACGGAGAGAGCTCAGGAAGCACAAAGCTCGCCACTCCGGTCCCCGTGTGACCCTCTTCTCCGTCCGTCTCCCGGTGCATTTGGAATAAAAGCGGCACCATCTCCCAGCCCCGGGAAAGAAGGCGCCATCTGCGAGACCCCGTGCCACCCACGGGGCACATCCTTGCGGGAGAACGAGGCATGGGCCGCGGCCCCGCTCCATGGGGACTCACGCCTGCTCTTTGTGTCCTCTCCCCGCAGAGGCGTGTAGGCTCTGACCCCACGACCCTGGACGTGCGCCTGCTGCCACCCTCCTGGCTTTGCTCTGCCCGGTCTGGCCGAGCTTCAGCCCCGAGTGGTCTCCCGCGGTCTCGGGCGGCAGCCTCTGCAGCCTCGGGGGGTCAGGAGCTCCCGGGCCCCCAGCAGCGACCCCGTTACTTTGTGTCACTGTCTCCACAGCAGTTGTCACTCCCGAAAGTGCCTTATTTCTCTCTCTCTGTGGCTGAGCTGTCTGCCTTCCCTGCCAGGGCCGGCTTCCCCGGGAGCGGGTGGGGGCCGTGGCCACCTTGTCCTCTGTTATTTCCCCCTTTAGGGCAGACCTAGGACGCTGACTCCCTCAGCTGGTGCACCCCGACGGGCAGTCCTGTTGTCCAGCGGGGTTTGGTCCCGAGCCTTCCCTCAGGATGGCTCAGACCCTGCGATGCTTGCAGAAACTCTAATAACTGGGGCCCCTGACAAGTCCCCAGCGGCACACGGGGCACCGTGAGCGCCGGCCCAGCTGTTTGGGTTTCTGCCTGGAGAACTGGGCTATTGCTGAAAGCCTCGAGCAGACAGATGTTTATTCATCTTCCATTTAAGTGAATCTCCCTTTTGTCCAGTTTAAACTGAATTCAAGACACCCAGAAAAGCAAGATTTGGAGGGGGGGGTATTTCTCAGTCGTGTGGGCGTGGTGACTCTCTAGGGGAGCCCACTGGTGCCATTTCAGAACCTGCTCAGGGCGGGAAGTGCTGCCGTCCCTACAGCGGGTGGGGTGCGGAGGGTCGGCAGAGTGGGTCCTGAAGCTGGAAGTGGTGCAGCCAGAAGTGCCACCCGCATCTGAGATCCAGAGCCCAGCTCCTCTCCCCTTGATGGATGACATAACACCCACCTTCGGGACACCCTCTTGGATGGGAATCAGCAGAGAAAAGAAAAATGACGTAGCATGTATCATAGAGGCGTGTTTTGTGTTTTGTTTTGTTTGGAGCAGAGACAGAGAGAGTGGAGGAGAAATATCAGCAGAACAGTTCAGGGTTAGATGGGGTTTAACCCTGACTCTGAGCTAAGCTGTGCGCAGTGAAAACGGAGACTACGCCCGCCTGTGGTTACCCTTCGGTCCAGTGCCCGTGACTCTGCTGTGGAACAGGTGTCTGCCAGAGTCCACATGAGACTTGCACGAGAGGCCTGGCAAAAAATGAGCCGACACGGGGCCGGCCTCCCGGCCTCCCAGCCTCCCAGCCTCCCTGCCTCCCGGCCTGCCTGCCCGTCCCCGCAACAGCCCCGATGCCGCTGGAGCAATTGGCTCTGACAGAGCCAACAGCACGGCTGGGCTCCCTTTGGAACCCCTTCCTCCACGACGGCCACCGTGGCTACCGGAAGCTGGAGAGGACGGGATCTGGCAGCTGAAGGAGACAAGAACAAGCAACACGACTGAGGGTCCCGGGAGACGCTCTGGGGCTGGAAGTGGCGCTCAGCTGGGCTCGCTCACTTGCAGTTCTGAGCAAAGGCACTGACCACGAGGACCAGCCCGGTGGCTTCCTGGGAGCCCCGCCAGGAGGCGCCCGTGAGTGCACTGGTACTTGTCTCTGCCACGCGCTCTGTGTTCCTCTCCTCTCTGAGGCTCTGTCCACTAAGGGGCGGTGAATTCCTTCCCTTAGTGTCTGGGCCGAACCGACAAGCTCCCCTGGCCACGGAGACCGGCTGATGGCGGGCACGCAGGGTGTGCACAGGTGTGCAGCTCCAGCGGGTGGAGGGGGGAGAGGGCTCATGGCCCCAAACGGCACTGAAAATTGAAGGTCGACCAACATGACCCGGGTCCCTGAGCTCAAACAGCTCTCCATGACGCAGAGCTTTTTAGGAGCTCCCAGCAGCTCTGCGATAACCTCGGCCTCACTGCACCCTCCTCAGAGGCTGGAAGAAAAGCACGGGAACCTGCTTGCAGACCATAAACTCCTGCAAAGAGGCTCCAGCTTTCATCATCGTCTTCCAGCGCGTTCCCCGCCCCCCACCCCCGCCGCCTTGTTCACAGGCTGGGCTGTCTCTTTTCCCTCCTCAGAGCGAAGTTCACTTTGGTAAGGGGAGGGGGCAGGGGAGTCGGAGGGAAGAGGGAGGGAGGGGAGAGGGGGAGGGGGATGCTGGGGGGAGGGGGGTTTGTCGTCAGGACTCCTCCTCACGTGGAACCCTGTCTGCTCCACAAACCTGCACGTGAATACACAGCTTTTCCTCCAAACTCCGAAGTCCTCATTGAAACCCTCCTGGGAACTAACCCACAGTCTCCGACGCAGAGGAGACTTTTTCTGGGCAAAGACCCTTCAGGCAAGTGGGTCTCACCTTGACTGCATGGCAGCACCAGGGAAGCTTTAACACACGGGCACCCGCATCTCACACCCCAAAATGATGACACATTGTCGTGGGGCAAGGGGAGGCCTGGGCCTTTTACATTTCCTGTCCAGGTGAGTCTGAGGTGAAGCCAAGGAGGAGAGTCGTCGTGGCTCCACCCCTGGGGTCTAACACGAAGCCTGGGGAGAGCTGGGGGGGCTGCGGGAACCCCAGGAACTCGGGGCCAGGCCCGTTAGGCCTGCCGATCACCCGAGAGGCCCCAACACACACACACACACACACACACACACACACACACACACACACACCATGCACACGCACATACGTACACCTGTCCTCACACATGTACACGTGTGTACACACACAGATGCGTGTACATTCACACGCACACATGGGCTGTGGAACCCTAGCTGCGGTGTGCTCTCTGGGGCTGTGAAATATGTGAGAAGGACAGTTAAAACCAGTTGTTCCGCAGCATCCAATAAAAGAGTCGAGGAGGCCCTCCTCCCACTCTCGTCTGCCCGGAAGCGGGTCCCGTCCCGTGAGGCCCAGCGAGCCCCTCTGCCAGGTGAAAACAGACGGCAGCCCGACCGTACGGACTGGCTGGGCGTCCGGATGTGTTTCTGATGGATGCCCCAGCTTTCCCCTCACGGGACCTCGGGGTCAGCCCGGTGGGGAGGCCCTGGTGCTGCGGCGCCGTGTGAAGTGGGAGTGATGGGGGCTGGACCAGGGCCCAGCAGGCCACCACGGGCCTGGGACTCTTCAGGGGCAGAGGAGGGGACTCCAGACAGCATCAGGGCAGACTTGGAAACTGGACAAGAGCAAGAACCTTGGGGCTGGAGACGGGGGGACACTGGCGAGTCCCACATGGGGCCGAGGCACCCTTTTCCCAGCGGGTGGGGCGCCGGCACGGCGGGACCCCACCCAGCCGACTAGCCAAATGGCTCAGACCTGCTCTTAGAAAGAAATGGCCCAGGCAGCTCGCAGGTCGGCCGTTTCAGCAGTGGTGGACACCGCCGTGCTACCGTCCTTGGTCAAGACCGGCTTTAATGCTCAGGCCAGACCACAGCCCCACGAGGATGGACCACGCCCGGCTCGCGACCAGCACAGACCTGGCACAGAGCAGGCGTCACGGGACAGGGTGGCCACACGCACAGTCCTGACCGGGACGTCCCTGAGAGTGACGGGCAGTCGTTATGCCGGAAAGACAGAGCCTGGGGACATGGTCCTCCACCGACAAACTGCTGAACAGAATGGAGATGCTGTTTGTCAAGTTTGTCAGATATTATTCATGAGAGGAGAAAGTATCA
The DNA here is from genome assembly GCA_036417435.1 of Inia geoffrensis. Lineage (NCBI taxonomy): Eukaryota > Metazoa > Chordata > Mammalia > Artiodactyla > Iniidae > Inia > Inia geoffrensis. The sequence goes on along the minus strand of CM070914.1, from coordinate 87,729,197 downwards.
AAATCAAATTACGTTTAAAAGCTGAGATTGTGCTGTTGCTGATTTAAGTTGCAGAGAGAAGGTGCATCTCTTTAATGGCAGCGTCGGACCGGCCACAGATGGGCCCTGCACTCCACGCTCAGTGCCGGGCAGCAGGGTGCGCCGGGCACTGCGGCCAAGAGCTTTCGTGCCTCGTGGTCCCAGGGCTCTGGTGCGGTCTGTGCAACACCCGTTCTGGGTGGAAACGGCCACCACTTGTAATGCCGCAAACATCTGGAGCTCTCAAAGGCCAGTTAACGAACGTGCGGGGCCCTGGAGACAGCTCAGGGGCCTACAGAAGTTTAAGCTGAGGGGATAAAACAGTGCCCTGAAAGGGATCCTATTTCATTGCTCACGAGCGATTTTTAGACACATCACTTTTCTACCAGCAAGGATGTTTTCCTTCCTTAAAAAACTAAAAATAGAATTACCATACGACCCAGCAATCCCACTACTGGGCATATACCCAGAGAAAACCATAATACAAAGAGACACACGCACCCCAAAGTTCACTGCAGCACTATTTACAATAGCCAGGCAATGGAAGCAGCCTAAATGCCCATCGACAGATGAATGAATAAGGAAGATGTGGTACATATATACAATGGAATATTACTCAGTCATAAAAAGGAATGAAATTGGGTCATTTGGACAGATGTGGATGGATCTAGAGACTGTCATACAGATTGAAGTAAGTCAGAAAGAGAAATACAAATACCGTATACTAACGCATATATGTGGAACCTAGAAAAATGGTACAGATGAACCAGTTTGCAGGGTAGAAATAGAGACACAGATGTAGAGAACAAATGTATGGACGCCAAGGGGGGAAAGTGGCGGGGGGCGGGGGGTGGTGGTGGCGGGGTGAATTGGGAGCTAGGGATTGACATGTATACACTAATAAGTATAAAATGGATAACTAATAAGAACCTGCGATATAAACAAAATAAATAAATAAAAATAAAAATCCAAAAAAACCCCCAAAAAACGGATGTTTTCCTCTGTGGTCTTACTTCTAGAAACATTATCTCCTGCCAACCTCCAACGACTGCTCTACAACTGGGGTCCATTTCAGGAACAGACACTAGAGCAGAACCTGCAGCCCTGCCCACGTCGGACGGTCTGCTTGGTGTTGCCCCTCCACCTCCCCGGCCAGGTGCCCTGGCCCAGGTGCGTGTAAAGACGGGACAAGGGCACAGTCCCACTCCTGATCCACGCGTAAGAGAGCTTCCCTTTGAATAAACGGACGCCACCCCTGACTCCCTAAGAGCCTCACGCTTCCTGGCGCTGTGAGTTGCCTGTTGCCCTTCTGCATGTCGGGTCAGGTTCCGGAACACTTGGGCCTGCTTCTTGGTCTCGCAGGTTATCAGGGGAGCGGGAGGCATTCTCCATCAGGCTAATTTTTTTTTTCAGTGTGCTCTTTTCTGCAGTGTTTTTGTCTACAAGGTCCCAAGTGGCTCTGTCCACAGAGACGAGAAGTCGAAGTCTGCGGCCTGCCCCCTGGAGCTGTTGCGAGGATGTAGCGCTCCCGTGTGGGTGTGGGGGGAAGGGGTCTCCCACAGGAGCTTGGGGCATAACTGGGATTTGCGGATTTGGAGATCACTCCCGTGTTATCCCACCCACTCCTCTCCAGGGCCAGGGCAGCCCCAGCCCCGCGTGCACATGGCCTCCTGCTGCTGGCGTGGAACCCTCTCCCTGCTCTCTGTCTCCCCCTCTCGGCTTCCCCGCTGTACCCCCTCCTCATTGTGAAACAGGCAACACGCTGGCATCTATATCACCCACCTCACTAGCTTTGGAAAGACAATGACCTTCACGCTTTTTTCGCATGACTTACGGTAACAAATACGCTGACCTGGTGACCAGGACATACCTAGTCTGAAGGCAGCTGTCAACCAAGTTCATGGTCCCCTGTGGGTCTCAGTCTCTCTCCAATGTCCTGGTCCAGATGGTACATTTTTAGGCCCTTCCCACCTGCATGGCCCTCCATGGCCTGACCCCTGGGCTACCTCTCCTGCTGCCCTTCCTGGCCGCCGGTTGCATGACGGGAGCCCCCTTCGTTCCCACCTTCACTTCTTCGCTTTCCCTGTCCCGGCTGGTTTAAGGCCACCTCTCCTGGGAGGCCCTCCCTGATTGCTGAACAGTGACCACACCACGGCCCAGCATGTCGGCTTGGAGGCTGTAACCCCGCCCGGCTGCCCAGTTCCTGTTTCTTACATGTCTCCCTCCACCTGGACGTGCTCCTGGGGGCAGGGTCCTCAGTACGTCCTTCCTGAGTGGCTGTCCATGGCCTAGAGCTGGTGCTTGGCTGGACTTCAGCACAGGGTCCCCCCCTCCACGGGGTCCCCTCCTTCCAGTTAGGACTAGTGTGTTTCGTAACAGCAGGTGTAACGCTTGGGTGTGTCTGCTCTGTTCCTCACACACGGTTCCAGGCCAAGCTGGGGGCACGGCTTGTAGGAGGGACCGAGGGGTGCAGGCAGCAGGGGCTGCGCTGTGCCCAGCCTAGAGCCGGAGCCTCCTTGAGCCTGTGACGGAGACACAGGGGCGTCATGGCGCTATGATTCTTTCTTCTTTCTGCTTCAGGGATCCCAGTACTTCCTCCTCTTTAAGACAACGTGGCGTTAACTTGGACGGAGCTCCCGAGAGGCCTCTCCCTTGGAGCTTCTCCCTGCTAAGCTCCTCCCTCTTTTCAGAAGGGTCTCCATCCGCGGTGGTCCCGCTTATCCCCAGCACCCTGGCAGCAGGAAAGGCCTGTTTTCATTTAAATAATCTCATTCTTTGCTGTCGAGGCTCCATTCCTGCACGTCCCCCTCGGTGATGAACTAACGGTGGGCCTGAAATCCGCAACGCTTAGCCCGCGGCTGCCGCGTACAGTGGCGTCTCTCTGTGCTCCACAGGGACCTTCCTGACCCTGGAAACCGCAACCTGCCAGACGAGGTGTTGGGTCCCCAATAAGGAAGAGGAGGCAGCTAGCGCCTGGTCCTGAGGCCGCCTTCCCCACCCCTGGGGCACGAGAGCCTCCACCCCTGCTCTGTCCAGGCCCTCGGGGGCCAGGGAAGGGTCCCTCCGGCCGTCCACCCACTTCCATCATGAGGCCCAGAACAAGGTCCTCCTCCTTGGGTGCTGCAGGAACACCTGGAATGTGCTGGAAACCGGACGGAAGGCTCCGAGTCCACGGAGCTGGCCGCACACATTTGTCCTGCGGTTGTAACAATGACGTTAACACACGCGAAGACTTCAGAAGGCTTGCGAGGGTGGACGCTGTTAGCATTTGCCGTAAAGATCGAATTCACATCTTATTCCCCCTTGGCCAGGGCGTAGGCACCACCAACCCACCGCGCGCTTGGGGTAAAGCGTCCGTCTCTAGGCTGCGCAGACAGAACAGAGGAGATTGCCCGGGAGCTGCCTGTGGTCCTGGTGCAGCCCTGCTCGCGGCCACAGCAGGAGACGCCCTCCCGGGAGCGACTCCAAGGGTAACACGGACGCATCTTCTATTTACTGGACTGACGGTAGGGGGAGGAGGGAAACGCAGGCAAGGACCGAAGAGGAAGCACGGCAGGCAGTGCCCACGCCGCGCACGCCCTGCGCTGGGAGGGAAACCAGGCGCTGCTCCCAGCTCACCGCCCAACGGGGGATGGAGTGATGGAAACCGAGGAGCACCACCCTGGGTGTCGCGTCAGGGTCCACTGAGCACCTCCCGTGAGCTGAGCCCCTGCCTGAGCCCACATTCCCATGACAGCTGCCCCGTGGGACCAGAGCCATGGCTCTCGGTCTCAGGGAGGCCCAGGCGTCCTGGTGGGTGTGGGGCAAGGCTGGGCTCGGACCCAGGACCATGCGGGGGAAATAAGGGCGGACAGTGGGTCTGCCAGCTACTGGCTCATTCATCTTCAAATCCAAAGTGACAGCACGTGCTAATGCCGGGTGGCAGGTACCTGTACACACGCGCGCGCACACACACACACACACACACGTCTTAAAATCTAGAATGTTGGGACTCCCCTGGTGGCACAGTGGTTAAGAATCCGCCTGCCAATGCAGGGGACACATGGGTTCGAGCCCTGGTCCAGGAAGATCCCACATGCTGCAGAACAACTAAGCCCGTGTGCCACAACTACTGAGCCTGCGCTCTAGAGCCCGCGAGCCACAACTACTGAGCCCGCGTGCCACAACTACTGAAGCCTGTGAGTCACAACTACTGAAGCCCGTGCGCCTAGAGCCCGTGCTCCGCAGCAAGAGGAGCCACCGCAATGAGAAACCCGCGTGTAGCAGTGAAGAGCCAACAGAGCCAAAAATAAATAAATAAATACAATTTTAAAAAAATCTAGAATGTTTTAAATGATGTTTGGCTGGGAACGTGCAGGTCTGGCTGGGAGGCACCAGTGGGAGCCGGGAGGCCAGGCGGGGGCAGGTAATGATGCGGGGGCTCAAAGAACGTCCTCAGGTCTCGCGGCCGGGCCTGCGTTCCTGGTCTGCCTGTACCTGTGCTGCTCCTTTCCACTGCCCCTCACACCTGCTCTGGGCTGGCCACAGGCCCGGAGGCTGAGCAAAGAAATGAGGGGTCGTTACCTACTACACCACCTGGGTGTGTCTTTCTGCAGGATGGCCAGCGCTCCCTGGGATGGCACGTCCCGTCTCGGCCCTTGGGCACTGTTCCCTCCAGCCCATGCTCCAGCTCAGCCGGGAGGCGGGGGAGGGGGGAAGAAGGGCCGAGGAGAAGACAGGGGTGGCAGCAGGACCAGGGGGACTGGCGGCTATCCTGTGGGGAGGTAGCTCTCGGCAGTGAAGCCCAAAGTAGAGTCTTCTAGGCAGCCAGGGCTCGGAGAGCTCAGTTCTGCAGAAGGTGAGGCCATGGGCCTGTGGCGTTTTTCCTCCCTTCTCTTTTTTTTTTTTTTTTTTTTTGCGGTACGTGGGCCTCTCACTGCTGTGGCCTCTCCCATTGCGGAGCACAGACTCCGGACGCGCAGACTCAGCGGCCATGGCTCACGGGCCCAGCCGCTCCGCGGCATGTGGGATCTTCCCGGACCGGGGCACGAACCCGTGTCCCCTGCATCGGCAGGCGGACTCTCAGCCACTGCGCCACCAGGGCAGCCCTCTTCTCCTTTTTTAATTGAAGTATGGTTGCTGTACAATATTATCTAAGTTACAGGTGTACAATACAGTGATCTGCAATTTTTAAAGGTTATATTCCATTTATAGTTATAAAATATTGACTATATTCCCTGTGCTGTACAATATATCCTTGCAGTTTATTTATGTTATACGTAATAGTTTGTACCTCTTAATCCCCTACCCCTATCCTGACCCTCCCCTCTCCCTCTCCCCACTGGTAACCACTAGCTGGTTCTCTACATCTGCAAGTCTGGTTGTTTTTCGTTATATTCACTAGTTTGTTGTGTTTTTTAGACTTCACATATTAAGCGATGTCAGATGGTATTTGTCTTTCTCTGTCTGGCTTATTTCACTTAGCATAATGCCTTCCAAGTCTATCCATGTTGCTGCAAATGGACACATTTCATTCTTTTTTATGGCTGAGTAATATTCCATTGTGCATATATGTACCACATCTTCTTTATTCATTCGTCTGTTGACGGACACTTAGGTTTCTTCCCTATCTTGGAAATTGTAAATAATGCTGCTGTGAACATTGGGGTGCATGTGCCTTTTCAAGTTAGTGTTTTTGGTTGGTTTTTTTTCAGATATATACCCAGGAGTGGAATTGCTGGGTCATATGGTAGTTCTATTTCTAATTTTTTGAGAAACGTCAATACTGTTTTCCATAGTGGCTGCAGCAATTTGCTCTCGTACCAACAGTGCACGAGGGCTCCCTTTCCTCCACACCCTCACCAACACTTGCTATTTGTGTTCTTTTTGACGATGGCCGTGCTGACAGGTGTGAGGTGACGTCTCACTGTGGTTTTGATTTGATTTCCCTTAGGATCAGTGATGTTGAGCATCTTTTCATGTGCTTGCTGGCCACCTGCACTTCCTCTTTAGAAAAGCGTCTATTCAGGTGTTCTGCACATTTTAAAATCAGGTTGTGTGTTTTTTTTGATGTTGAGTTGTACGAGCTGTTTATATATTTTGGGTATTAACCCCTTATTGCTCATAACATTTGCAAATATTTTCTCCCATTTAGGAGGTTGTCTTTTAGGGTCTTGTGTTTTCAACAAGAGTCACAGGAAACTCTGATGCACAGTGAGGTCTGGAAACCACAGCCTAAGGGGCCTTAACTAGAAAGAACCACAGGCAGAGGTAAAAAAGATATCGGAGTCCTTTTCTAGCCGGGGCAACGAGGGCGCCTGTAGGAAGGAACGCTGACAGGCTGGTGCGGCCAGAGCAGCCTGCACTCGGGCAGCAAACCCAGCCCAGCGTGGGTTCGACGTGGATCTGAGTCCTGGAGCTTCCGACTGCGTCCACCTCCCTGAAGGGCCCTCTGCACTCTCATGGGCCCTGCTGTGGTCACCGTCGCACGGCAATCACACATGCTCTTGCACGTGTGGTCCAGGACACGCAGGCGGGGTGTTCACCGCGGGGCTGCCGCATGTGCTGGACCATGTGAGTGGGATGAAGGAAGCCTCGAGAGCTCCAGCCTCCCAGACACACGGTGAAGGGAAGAAGAAAAAGGGACTCAGAACCGTGTGTCATTTATGCTTTAAAAAGAGACACACAGGTGCGTTCAAGAAACTGTAACTTGAACCCCTCTGGGAGGTGACCTGGGCTGTGGACTCGAAGAACAGAGGCTCCCCGATGCTGGGCCTTGTCTTCTCTTCCTTTGGAGTTTTGAACCAAGTGGTTATATCATCTTCTCAAAAGACAGTTAAGTACACCTTGTATAAATAACAGGGCCTCTGACGCCAGGCCCAGGGCTCTTGTCTGCCACCAGGGAGAGCTGCGAGCTCCGACCCGGCCAGACTCGGCCTGTTGGCCAGCCAGGGGCCGGCACACGCCCCCTTGGGCTGCCGCAGGATGGATGGGTTTTGATGCTGCTGTAAATGGTAGACAGAATCGAGATTCGGGCAAAAGTACTATTACTTAGTGATTTCTATCACGTGGCGTTTCTTTGCATTGAAAAGACAATTGCTATTATATTTTTACCCAATAAAACAAAGGGTTTCGTTGTCATTAGGTTCCTAACAAGTCAGCCCCTATTCTCTTTCATCTGCAAACGGGGGAAGGGGAGGGCCAGAGTGAGGTCCGAGGCTTGGCCTCATAGCCCCTACAGTCTGGTCAGGACAAGATGCTCGGAGCGCCCACGTGCCTCTAGGGCACGGAACAGTTGCCCTCTGCGTCCGGGGACAACTCGACAACTCTCCATCCCAGGCCACTGACGTTCATGCCTTTGCCCCGTGCTCCAGCCGGGCAGAGTGTCGGGGCCCTTGCTGGCTCTGCGACCGCCTGGCACAGAGCAGGCGCTGACACCGATGCTCTCCAACTCCCCGGGTCCTCACCATGGGCACTCGGCAGGCTCTGACTCTCCTGCTGCCCAGCGAGGTGGCCTGGCCACGGGAGCGGCCACGTGGTCACTGTGACAGCTGCCTTCTAGTGTCCATGCTGGAGGCCCTGCGCCCGGAGCTGTCTCTGTCCCCTTTCACAGAGCAGGGGACCTAGGAGGGAGGGAGGTGACCAGGACCGGCCGGCACGCTTTTTCTGTAACGGGCCACGCACGTAGCATTTCAGGCCTGTGGCTCAGATGGTGCTGCTGTTACTAAGCTGCAGACGATGTGTAAACGAACGGGCGGGGCTGGGTCCTAACCACTTATCTACTGACAGTCAAGTCTGAATTCCATATAATCATCACACGTCACAAAATACCATCATCCCTCTTGTGATTTAACCAGGAGGTTGAGAGGCAGCTGGCCCCTGCCTCCCGTGACTCCCTCCCTGACCGGGCCTCCCGGGAGGCACGGCCGCAGGGCCGTTATGCCGGCCAGACTGCAGCCAGGGGCCCTGCAAACCCTCCGGGAGAGGAGCCCGCCCTGGCGCTCTCCCCTCCCCACGCCTCCCTCTCCGCAGATTTTCTCTTCTTTGCACCTCCTTCCCGGGAGCCCATGTACTTCCTAGTGGCTCCTGGGTGGTGAGCGAGGAGAGGACAGAGGTGACAGAGAGGGAGGGAAGCGTGGGTCAGGGGACGGCGCCCCGGGCCTGGCCTGGCACTGAGAGGGGAGGGCATCCTCTGACCAGGACCCCCTCAGCCGCAGCACAGGCCCAGCCTTCCCTGCAGGCTGCAAGGACCCCTGAGGGCTGGGTGTCGGGGCAGGGGGTCATCAAAGGGCTGCCCAGGTAGGGCCTGCTGGGGTCTGGGAACGACGCTTCCAAGTGGGTTGGTTAGGAGAGCTGCCTCCCAACACCTGGAAGCCTCGAGCCCAGGGCCTGGCTGTTTGCTTTGGGGCTGTTATATTTGGGTGAAATTCCACTGTGAACAGTGCAGGGGCAAGCGGCACGGTGCCAGGGACGGTGTGGTTGGACAAGGCCCCTCGGCCCACATGCTGAGGACCAGGGCTGCTCCCATGGGGTCAGGGCATGTCTGCACGCTCCCCTGTGGGTCTGGAGCCCCCTCCCCAGAGCTGTCTGTGCTCCCGAGCTGCCTTGAGAGCCGCTGGGACCCAGGCACCACCTGGGCTGGCACACCTGCAGAGACCTGGCCCCACCCCGCTCTGGGCAGACCCTGGGGACCCAGGAAGGTGTGGAGAGGCGGTGGGGGGCACGGGGGGCCCACCTTGCTCTTCTCCTGCTGCAGCTCGATCTGGGTGTCGGTGAGCTTGGTCCGTAGCTCCTCGTTGGCGGCCTGCAGCGCTGCGAGGACCTCTGCCTTGTCTCCCTTGCTTCGGCCGCCCGCGCCCTTCTTGGACATGGTGAGGGTGGCCCGAGGGGCGCTCGGGGCGGGCCGCTCGTCTGGGCTGGGCTGTGCACGCCGAGCTGGGGCTCCGCTACATTTTCTCACTCACCTGGAGGGAAAGCACACCTGGTGAGCAGGCTGTGCCCGGCCCGAGCTCGGGGCCGCGGGCAGGGTGGGCAGGGTCACGGCTGGCTCCTGGCTGCCCGCCAGGTCACAGCCCCGGACCGTAGGGGCCTTCTGCGCTCTGCACAGCACCCCTGACGGGGACCCCCCCCCCCTCAAAGCAAGAGCAAGTGCCCTGCCTCACATGTAACCAGCACTTAATAAATGTTTGCTCTTTGCCCCTTTGGAATAAGACACCGGGGACCCAAAGTTAAGGCCCACCTTTCATACAAGGGTGTGTGGCAGCCTGATGGGAACAGTGGTTTAGAAACACCAAAGGGAGTGGTGGCTGGGACCCCTGGGCCCCTCCACGGGGCCTATAAACTTCACCTCGGAAGGGGTCACACCCTCAGCCCAGGTGCCCGAGGCAACTCAGTGGGTGAGCACGTGCCCTGGGCCACCCTGGGTGCCAGCGCCCCACCCCAGGCCGGCTCATCCATCACCCAGCCCCGTGCTCGAATCTGCTGCCCCCAGGCCTGGGGCCGCCCCTCCCTCCTCCGGTGTCCTAGAGCCAGTGCAAGTGTGGGAAATGGGTGCATCCACCAACTTTGCCTGGATGAGGAAGCAGGGGGGGCCGAGTCCTGCTCTGCGCTCGTTCCCGGCGACACCCCGTGCCTCAGTTTCCTCACCCGCACAGAGATACAAGAGTGCCCCCAGTGTCCCCCAAGGCCTCCATCCTGTGCTTTAGGCACCCGTGCTGAGGTGCACAGCGGGTCCCGTCCACCTGCTGAGGCTCTTCAAGGCCTGGTCTGGGAGGCCCTGGTCTGGGAGGTCCTGGGGGACCACTGGGACCCACTGGCCAGGAGCTCTGGGTGAGCGGGCCGTGCCGTCAGCCAGCCGTCAGCCTTCTGTGAGTAGGGACCTGGCCCCATGGCTGCCCTGCAGTGTCCCCAGGCCCAGTCTCACTGCGACTCCCCTGGACCAAGCCCCACCCTCCCTACGTCGCCCCCGTGACCCTCTCCGGCCTGTTCTCCACGCCGTCTCACAAGCAACTGTGCCAGGACCCAGCGCCCCGGCCCAACCTTCCCACCTTCCCGTGTCCTGCCACAGATCGCAGTGAATTCCCAGCGCCTGTGCGATTCACTGGCTGCGTGTTCCTCCCCAACTGCTATTCACTCGATGTTTTCTGAAAATGGTCTTGTTATTCTTTACTTATTTTTAAATGAAACTCTGCAGGCCTTTCCTGGATAGAGAGGCAGCATCACCAGCCATCTAACAGGTAACCAAGGGCACGGTAATATTGAGGGAGACACCGGAGGTGGGGCGCCCCACTGGGCGGCAGCAGAGGGGCCCTCCACGCCCCACCCCCAGCCAGGCCCCGCCCACCCAGCCTCGGGCTGGTCTGGAACACAGTCCACCTTTATTTCCTCCCGAGGGCTCGATGCAGGTGGCGTCAGCTGTGGCTGGCTCAGACCCCCAGGGGCTGAGCAGCCTCCACCCTGGCCCTGGCCCTCCCAGCACCGAGAGCTCTCGACGCAGTAATGGATCTTCAGCCCCAGCCTGGCATCTCCCTAAAGGCAAGTTCACAGTTTTCTCCAACATCCATTTAGGCACAAATTCGATGTGTCTTGACCTCATTATTTATGGAAATGAGTGTGGACAAAGTAAATCTCCCCAGAGCCCGCTGGGAGCACATGAGGGGTCCCACTCGCCCACACCCAAGGCAGGGCGTCCAGGGCCCCTCCTTCTGCCCGGGCCATGCTCGTCCTCCGGGGGCACTTTTCAGGGAGACTCCCGGGGAGCAGCACGGGGGTCTCCCCCCTTCCGCCGCATCCTATTTGTACTGAACGCATCCGCTTTGAGCCTTTGGAGAGTCAGCACTTTGGTAGATGGAGCCACCATACTTCCCCATGGGCACCACTGCCCACATTAGAGGGAGACGGGGCTCCCGCGACATGGAGGCCACGTGTGCCCGGGCAGCTTCGGGGTCCCCTGGTCCCTGTTACGTGCTTCTCTGCACCCCGTGGCTTCACCGCACACACACCCACACCCACAAAGCACCAGCTGCAATGATTACATACAGTCTCACGGATGCTATGTACTTAACACATGCTTCCATGTCCTTCCTGCCACCCCGGGAGAAAGAAAGGGCAGACGGAGGGGAGACAGAGGCCTTGGGAGCGGTGAGGTCTCGGCCAGCACTGCGAAGCCCTCCACCTCGGGGATGCCGGGGGCTTCGGCTGGCTCGTGCCAGGGCTGTGCTCTCGTCCGAGGAGGCCCGTGATTAGCCAGTGGGAGCGCAGGCCTGAGGGGCTGCAGCGGGGCTGTCTGGGAAGGACACCACGGGCACCCCCTGGACAGGGCCCTTGTGACCACCCTGTCTGCCCAGCGTGGGCTTGGATCCGCACGGGGGCTGCATTCACCAGGGCTCAGCCCCACCGCTCTCTGCCAAAGGCTCTCCCTCCCTGGCTGAGACCCTCGGGCCCGCCCGTGAAGCCCCAAGCTGCCCATCCAGGGTGGGTCCTCACAGCAGCTGACGGGCCAAGGGCCGAGCATGGATCCTGCAGGCATGGTGGTCACAGGTCGCAGCAGGCGGGACCGCCTGCACGGAGACTGGATGCTGGGTGGTCAGGGTGGGGACGGGGTGGGGGGCGTGCCTGTCCCTCCCTTGGGGAAACTGGAGCAGCTTGCTAAACGCAGACACATCCGCAGGGGCTCCACTGCCTGCCCCCCTTCCTCTCGGCCACCTCCCATGATGGGGCGCCCACGCTAGGACCCACCCTCCCAGAACCTGCTCTCCTTTCCAGCCAGGCAACCCCACCCCTGAGCCCCAGCCAGCCCTGCACACACCTCCCCAGCTCTGACAGCTCCGGGTGGCCACTCACGAACTTCCACGGAGCCCTCTGTGGCCTCGGGGCCCAGCGCACGGAAGGCCTCGGGCTCTGCTGGATGCTCTGGCCAGCAGGTGGGCACTCCTGCCAGGAAGCATCACTGCCCTCTGGAGGGGTCGGAGCAGTGCTGTGCCAGCCCTACCACCAGGTCTCGGGTGGGCCGGAGCTGTCCCCTCCACGTGGAGCCACGGACCACGCTGTCTGAACCTCAGATGTGGAACCGCCCCCAGACTCAGGGTCAGGCCTCGGGCCTCCCGCCCACTCAGTTCAAGGTTGGGAGCTGCGGTGCTGGTGGGAAGGGGAGGGGCGATGTCCGACCGGCCATGCGTGGGGCGGTGACCAGGCTGCAGCCCGCCTGATAGAGACTCACTTAAGCACCCTCAATTCGCTCTGCTCCCGTAATCGGAGTCCGCGTCGCGGTGCCGGGCGCCTTAAATCTTTGCCGTTGAATCAGACCCTCCCAAATACGAGGGTCGTGTGCTTACGTGGGAAGCCCAGGGGTGCGGGGGGGCGGGGGCGGATTTCACCAAGTTCTCTCGTGCTCCCTGCACCAACCCAGCTCCCACTTGAGACCCAGACCAACCGCGTTTGCCACGCTTTGGTCAGGAGTTGTTAAATTATTGGATCCATAGCGCAGCCTGTCCGCCTCTGTCTCGGGGTCTCCAAGGAGGTAATAAAACAAGCAGAAGAGGTCTGTTCTGATCTCTCTGAATAAGTCATTTTGTGTTGGGAGGGCTGAGAGAGGAGACAAAGCTCGCGGTCCAAGAGCACGTTTGTACCATGCAACAGTCGCCACGGGAAGCCGGTCCGTATGCCTGGCCCCCACCTGTCCTGCCGGCCTCCATCCAGCGTTTCTCCACATGGAGACTCCGGGCTGGTGCGCCGCCCCCGACGTGTGGGTAGAAGGAAACCGCCAACAGGCAGACCGCAGCCAGCGTGACGCCCCAGCGATGGGTTAGCGGCCAGGGTCATAACGGGGTTTTGACCTTGCAAAGCTGGTCGTATTTACGTGGACTCTTTCTGGGTTAAGCGGTTTATCTACGGAGAAGAAAGGATGTACCTGATGCTTCTGACCTTGTCAATTCCACGGAAATCCAAGGTGCGGGAGGGTCAGAGGCACCTGTCACATCCCACAGGGACCCCCAAAGTACAGGCCACGGGACCAATGGCCGGAGGAGGGGGCACAGGTCCAGGCCCCGGTGGCAGCGGGGCGGACACACGGGGCGTAGGCTGTGGGGCACTCAGACCGGGCTGGGGTGCGGGTTCCAGGCGCCTTCCTCCCCAGGCAGGACCCTCACCTCACCCCGAGCCTGGTGGCAGGGCTGGCAAGGGTCTGTGGCTCAGAGCGGACACATTTTACTCCCTGGAACAGGCCAGCCGTGGGCCCCAGAGGAGCCCTGAAGAGACCCCTTTCCCATTAAATTTTTCTTGGAAAACATCAACATCCCCCAGAGAGGGAAATCAACTGGTCACATGCAAGGCTGGATGTAAGTGTGGATCAAAGGCTCTGACCCACGCCTGGAGACCTCCAGAAAGAGGAGTTTTGCTTGGGCGGAACAGAGAGGAGAGCATGGGGCGGGGCGGGGAAGCCCCCCGCAGGGCCCGGCCTCAAGGAGGTGGGGCTGGGGAGTAGCACGGGCTCCGGGGGCTGCGGGGTGGTGCAGGGGCGCAGGCGGAGGCAGAGGGCTGCCCAGCCGAGAAGCCCGGAGGGCCTCCACCCTGGTCCTCCCATCGCCAACCTGGGAACAGCAGGCACCCTAGCATCCTGGGCCCTCTTCCCGCAGATGAAGGACGGGAGACGGTCCTCCGAAGGGCTATCGGGGCAAAGAGGCTGAGGCTGAATCGACTTTTCTAGGGGCCAGAGGCAGAGGTCAGGAGTCCGAGGGGCGCGCACGAGGCTACAGCGTGAAGCTTCGTGGGGACCAGGGACCAGAGCAGCCCCAGTGCAGCCACGCCAGCCACAGTGCCTGTGCCTGCAGGACACGACCCGGGGAGCCGAGTCACGTCAGCCTTCGGTCGAGCACCCCAAGTTCCTGCACCCTGAGCCCCTACCCACGCGCTATCTCTCGTCCTGAGGTCGGAACAGCTCTGAGCGAACAGGGCAGCAGCCCCTCTCCTCCCCCGCCCAGCAAGGAGGCCTCTGCCGTCCTGCTCCAACCCCAGGGAGGACGCGGCTGCCCAGCACAGGGCTTTCTCGGCTCAGCAAAAGGTCCAGAGAGGCGGCCGCGCACAGCACCCCATCAAAGGGACTTTTCTGGCAAACCTTCAAGTCAGGCCACCGGGTCCCCTAGGCAGAAGCGTCCCGTCCGAGGAGGGGAAAAACGGCCGAGCCCGGTGGCAGGCCTGGGGGCAGCTGAGGGGTGCTCCGGGTGTGCTTCTCTGACCTGGAAGGCTGGGCGTCACACCCCACACAGCGTGCGCCCAGCGCTGCGCACGGAAACAACTCCCCTTCCTGCACCGACTTCAGACACATCCCAGTTTGGGGACGGCTTTCTGTAAATTCACAGGAAGGAGCATCTATCTGACTGGCTTCATTTCCTCCCAGGGATGACATGCATGCTACTGGACACGGCCCGGAAATCGTCAGGGATTGGTGGACTTCTGCCGCAATGCCCTTCGCTTGTAACAGCGAGACTTTTGCTGCTAATCAAATCAGACGTGTGAAGAAAGGGCTCGTCTCGTGCTAAACGACAGCGACCCTTAGAAACACGCACGGTGTTTTTCATGTATCTCCTAAGAGAGATGAGAATTATTGAGGATTTGGGTTATCACCGTTATTTGTAACTGCAACATTCTCCAAGAAGTCAAATGTGTGTTGATCTTGCACAAACCCTGACTGGAAATGGAGTTTGCAGAAAACAGGGTGGTGGTGGTTGATAAAAGGAGGAAGGGAAGTGAAGGAAACTTTCCAATTCCTCTCCCTCCGGGTTCTGGTGGGGACTGCTGTGAAGAACGCTAGGAACCAGGCATGGGCCCACCTGGCCGGGAAGTTAGGGCTGAGCGGACCAGTGGGGTCCCCTTTCCCTGCCCACTCTGTCCTGCTGCCAGGCACACGACCTCCCAGAGGTATTTTAGACAATGATTCCCAAGCCCCCAAAAGCATGAGACTCTCCCAAGGAAGCCTATTCGATACGGTCCAGGCTCTCCAGGAGGAGGAAGTGCCCAGGAGTCCATGTGGTGGGCAGAGACCCTGTTCTGGTCATCATCAGGTGTAGGAAATCCCGCTCTGGGAGAGAAGCATCCCTCACGTGGCCGGAGGTTACTGTGAAGACAGGCCATAGGAGAGGAAGGGCCAGACGGGGCTCCAGGCGGGCGGCCGCCCGTGCCTGGTGAGATGGCCGACCCACCTGGCATGCACCCTACTGGATGCACCGGCGGCGGGCGGGGGTGGGGGCTTCTATGGGGCCTGTGGGGCATCTGTGCTCCCCCCACGGTGACCATCACAACAGGCGATAAGATCCTCCAGTGGAGAAGATTCCGGTTCTTCTCACAAGGCCCGTGGTTCAGCCGCAAGATCTTTGCCGTGACCTCAACACTCTCGTATTTTTATCTATAAATTTGATGGTGAGTCATCATTTCTAGTTTACGGAACTGAATCCAATGCATTTCCCTTTTTGTTGGAAGGAGATGGGTGTGATTCAAGGCTGCAGTTTTGACTCACCTGTGAATGAGTTAAAACACTGAACTTTCCTAGAGGTGCCATGACTTATTCTTAAATAAACTTCGAGATGATTGTAGATTCAGATGCAGCCATATGAACTAATACAGAGAGATGCCATGTACCCTCAGTGCAGTTCCCACCATGGAAGCGTCTTGAGAAACTAAGAATCACGACCAGGACACTGATTTTGGAAATGTCAGGTTACGGAACACCCTCTCTCCACGAGGATCCCTCCTGCTGCCTTTTAAGCCCAACCTTTATCCCCTCCTTAGCCCCCGGCAACCACAAATCTGCTCTCCATTTCTATAATTTTGTCATTTCGAGAATGTTATAGAAATGAAATCGTATAGTATGTGACCTTTTGGAATCGCCTTTTTTCACTCGGCATAATTCTGGAGATCCATCCAAGTTGTGTGTGTAGAGTTCATGTCCATTCGTGTTTACTGCTGTGTACGTAGCGCTCATAGTGCGGTCACATTATCCACTCACCCACTGAAGGACACCTGGGCCGTTTCCAGTTTGGGGTTATTACGGATAAGGATGCCATAAACATTCACGTGCAGACTGTTGTGTGAACCTAAGTCTTCATTTCTCTGATACAAATGCCCAGAAGTACAATCGCTGGATCGTACACAGTTGAATGTTTAGTCACTTAAGAAACTGCAAACTGCTTTCCAGAGGGGCTGCTCCATCTGACATTCCTGCCACCAACATGTGAGGACCTGGTTTGTCTGCATCCTTGCCAGCATTTGGTGTTGCTGCTATTTTTGATTTTAGCCATTGCGATAGGTGGTATCTCATGGTGGTTTTATTTTTTTAATGAGGTATAGTTGATTTACAATGTTGTGTTAACTTCTGCTGTACAGCAAAGTGACTCCGTTTTATATATATAGATAGATAGATATAGATAAAGTATAAAAATAAAATATATATATATACACATTCTTTTTTATATTCTTTTTCATTACGGTTTATCCAAAGATATTGAATATAGTTCCCTGTGCTATATAGTAGGACTTTTCTGTTTATCCATTCTATATATGAGTTTGCATCTGCTAATCCCTAACTCCCAATCCATCCCTCCCCCACCCACTTCCCCCTTGAAAACAAGTCTGTTTTCTATGTCTGTGAGTCTGTTTCTGTTTTGTAGATAGGTTCATTTGTGTCATATTTTAGATTCCACCTATAAGTAATATCACATGGTATTTGTCTTTCTCTTTCTGACTTACTTCACTTAATATGATAATCTCTAGTTGCATCCATGTTGCTGCAAATGGCATTATTTCCTTCTTTTTTATGGCTGAGTGGTATTCCATTATATTTATGTACCCCATCTTCTTTATCCATTCATCTGTTGATGGACATTTAGGTTGTTTCCATGTCTTGGCTATTGTGAATAGTGCTGCTATGAACATAGAGGTGCAGGTATCTCTTTTTGATTTATAGTTTTGTCCGGATATGTGCCCAGGAGTGGGATTGCTGGATCCTATGGTAGTTCTGTTTTAGTTTAGTTTACGGAGGAACCTCCGTACTGTTCTCCATAGTGGCTACACTAATTTACATTCCCACCAACAGTGTAGGAGGGTTCCTTTTTTCTGCACACACTCTCCAGCATTTGTTATTTGTAGACGTTTTAATGATGGCCATTCTGACCCGTGTGAGGTGGTATCTCATTGTAGTTTTGATTTGCATTTCTCTAATAATTAGCGACGTTGAGCATCTTTTCATGTGCCTATTGGCCATCTGTATGTCTTCTTTGGAGGAATGTCTTTTCAGATCTTTTGCCCATTTTTTGTTGTTGTTGTTTTTGTTTTATTTTTATTGGGCTCTAGGGGATGGGTTGGGAAATACCCCTGCCCCACTAGGGAAGTGTCCATTTCATCTTCCTGGAGGAGCTTCCGGAGCTTTTTTCTTTTTCCGGGAGCTGCTGTTCTTGCTGGCAGCAGCCTCCCCGGGTTCACTGCTGAGAGGCTCCTCCTTGGAAGAGAATTTCCTCTTTTTCTTGGGGACCCTCTTGTTTCCTGACCCTTTAGGGTCCCTCTCTGGTTCCTCTTTGGGGAAAGATTTCTTCCTCTTGGTGAGACTTCCACTGCTGGCTGTCTCTTCAGGATCACTACTAACCAGCTCCTCCTTGGAAAAAGATTTCTCGTGTTTGGGTTTGGAGGAGACGGATGGGTCTTTCGTTCCGTTCTCCTGAGGAGCCTCCTGGGGGTTTTGCTTTCGCTTCCTTTCGGGTCTTTCACTTGTCCCCTCACATTCCTCCGGGGTCCTACTGCTGTTCCCTGACGACGCCTGGGCCGGCGCGGGCAGCCTTTTCTTCTCCTTCTCCAAGCGTCTCTCCTCCTGTTTCTCCAGCTTTCTAGTAATCTCAGCAGCCGCTTCCCCTGCCTGAACCATTGCCTCCTTCATGACATCCAGATTCCTTCGTGGAATCTCTCCAGTCTCATAGAAGGACGGCCGCTCCTCAACTTGTTCTCGAAGCTTCTCCCCAAATACACTGGTAGGTACCTCAGAGAAGCAATCAATTCGTGAGGCAATACCGCATTTGTTTGCCAGGTATGGGGACATGCGTTTTGCGCATCTTTCGATTGGGTTGTTTGTTTCTTTGCTATTGAGTTGTATGTGCTGTTTGTATATTCTGGAAATTAAGCCCTTGTCGGTCGCGTCGTTTGCAAACATTTTCTCCCCAATTCCACAGGCTGTCTTTTCCTTTGGCTTACGGTTTCCCTTTCTGTGCAAGTGTTTGTAAGTTTGATCAGGTCCCATTTGCTTCTTTTTGTTTTTATTTCTACTGCCTTGGGAGATTGACCTAAGAAAACATTGGTATGATTTATGGCTTACAGTGGTTTTCACTGGCATTTCCCTAACCACTACTGGTGACGTCTTCTCATGTTCTCATCTGCCATCTGTACATCCTGTTCAGTAAGACGTCTGTTGCTAGGCTGTTCTCGGCTGTTCTGATGCTGGCCCTTTGGCCAGAGAGAGCAGGCTTTTCTTGGGGCTGTTTCTGTCTGTGCCTGTTGGTATGTCTGACTTGACTTCTTCAACTCCCACCGCCGGAATGTACGAGGCCAAGGAAACCCAGGGAGCTCTCCGCGCTGTATCTTCCTGGGCCTCGAGGTCCCTAGCCGGATGCCTCCTTCACGCCCGCTTTCAGAGTCTCCTTATGTTTGTTTTAGACCCGATGTCCAGAGTTTTTCTTGTCTTGACAGGAGGAACAGGAGAAGCATGTCTGCTCCGTCTTCCTGGAGGCAGAAGGCCTGCCACAACTTTGTGAGCAAAGAAGGAAATCTTGGACCTGTATTCACGACTATTTCAGTTATAACTTAAATCACAAGCACGATTTGAAATTTTCCAGCTCAAGTCTCAGGATCGAAGTCAAGACAGACATGATATTAAATGACTGTAGAAACCACCCACCTGTTTGAGGAAAGGGTCATCACCCCCGCACTTGAGTGAACGGCTCTTGGGGGAAAACACGTGCTGTATAAGGCGCTTTAATTTGGTCCAGGGAGGAAGGCTTACCTGACATTAACCCCGGGATGCCCTTCCTGAGACACAAGAACTAGCAGCCGCTATGACTTTATAAAGTGAACCACTGAGCGCTTAAATGTCTTCAGGTGGCAGCACAAGAGTTTTGAAAACAACAGAACCGGGTTTATACACAGCTTTGCTTCTACCAAACCCATCACCTGCCCAATCACGTTTAAAAATGGAGACGTGTGGGCTCCCCTGGCGGCGCAGTGGTTAAGAATCCGCCTGCCAGTGCAGGGGACACGGGTTTGAGCCCTGGTCCGGGAAGACCCCACATGCCGCGGAGCAACTAAGCCCATGCGCCACAACTACTGAGCCTGCGCTCTAGAGCCCGCGAGCCACAACTACTGAGCCCGCGAGCCACAACTACTGAAGCCCGCGTGCCACAACTACTGAGCCCGTGCACCTAGAGCCTGTGCTCCGCCACGAGAGAAGCCACCACAATAAGAAGTCCGTGCATCGCAACGAAGAGCAGCCCTCACTCACTGCAACTAGAGAAAGCCCGCACGCAGCAACGAGGACCCAACACAGCCAAAAAAAATACATAAAATAAATTTGAAAAATTAAATACAAATGGAGACGTGTAACCACCAGATTTCCAGGCAGGACTCTCAGGATCGCCAGCCAAACGCTGATTTTTAGGTGAGGAAACTGGAGTTCAGAGGGAGCACGGCCCCCAAGGAGCGCCCGGCCCAGGCCTGCTCTCCCCACGACACATGGCACAGCGTGGCCTGGTAGATTCCCCTCAAGGCTGGTGATCCTGAGGCAGCGCGGACAGACCCCAGAAGGGTGACCTCAAGAGTGAGGCACATTAGCCGAGGCTGAAAGCTGCTCCGTTTCCGACTCAGAAGAGCTGAAAGGAAAGCCTCAAAAGCAACCAACTCTTCCCAAGTGGCTCACCTGCGCCCCAGAACAATGCTCGGATATTTAAAGGAATACAAAGAATTCAGCCCCAACAATATAAAATCACAATGTCTGGCATTCAATCAAAAATTACCAGGCATGCAAAGAAGTAGGGAAACAGGACCTAATGAGAGGGGGAAAAAAAAAGCAACTAATAGAAAGAAATGCAGACATGAGGCAGACGTGAGAATTAGTAGACCAGGATGTTAAAACAGCCACAGTACGGATAAAACCACAAGCTCCAGAAAGTAGAGGAGACACAGCAGGTTAAGAAGAGACGCGGAATAAATTCTGAAGGATCCAAATCCATAACACGGAGGTGAAAACACCGCGTCGGAGACGAGACATACACTGGATGGTGTTAACATTAGAATTACACATCGCAGAAGAAAGGGTTCGTGAACTTGAAAGAGAGCAATGAAAGTTGTCTAAACTAGAAGAGTGATTGGAAACCTACTGTCATCGATTCAAAAAATATGTCAACAACCTCTTCTTTAGTAAATCTTTACATTATTCCTCTTCTTTTTGGAATTCTTCCAACCACACAGAGTAAGGTTATATACTGCCCGCAATGGGATGCCTTTTTTTGATTGAAGGACTTTCATTGACCACCCTATCACATCTTTACAGCACAAGGAAATGCATATAAATGGAAATTTAGATTTTTAACTGTGACCTTCAGCACTGAGGTTATACAAACTTATCTTTCAGGTTGAGTTATCATTGCAATTATTATGGCTGTATAACTGGTTCAAATAGCACAATTACAAATTCTAATAAATTATTAAATGTAAGAAGTAAAATTGTATTGGAAACGCATCTCTCAATAAGCTGGAGGGGGCTGGTGGTCTCAGTACTTTAGTTAAAGCTTTCCTTTCTCCCTGTGTTTGGTGCCCAAGAGCTGTCCACCTCGGATGGGGAGCGTCTGCCTGGCTTTGTAGAGCCAGTGGGGGCGGGGGGAGATGAAGAGGGAGTTGAGGGCAGCCCACACTCCCCCTCGGAAAGCCCTCTAAGGGCGCACAGTGGGTGCGCGTCTTGCTGCTTGAAGACCACTGTCCCCACCACTGCACAACCAAACCAACGGGCCTTTGTGCATCCCAGGTGCTGCATAAAAGGCCCAGGATCCAGGCACTCGGGGCCTGTCTGGTGCCTCACGTTCTCACACCGCCCCGGGGCTGATCCTGGACAGTCCCAGAAAGGGTCCCAGGAGTTTCTGAAAGCCCAGGACGGGCTGCGCACGAGGGGAAGGCCAGGTCCCCGCAACGGGCGTCAGGGCTGCAAGGAAGCAAAGGAGGTTCTCGGGAAGCCTCTGCAGAATCCCTCCTGGCACCGGGAGTGCACACGACGGATGGGAGAACTGGCCTTGGAGAGGGCAGGGGCACGCTGGTGAATGATGTCCGCTCCTGGAGGGCGTGGTGGGCCTGGGGGGCAGCCGGCGAGATAGAAGGCACCCCGGAGCCTCTCGCTGCACCTCGCGGCCTGAACCTCGCGGCCTGAACCTCGCGTTTCCCCCCCATGTCCGGCTCACCCGGAAACCCGGGCCGGGGGACGTCACCTCCCACTGGCACAGTGCCATCGGGTTCTCACCGCACTGGCTCACTGCATTCATTGCCTCAAATACAGAAAGGGTTTAAATGAAACACTTTAATTTTTTCCATCTTTGTCCTCACGGACAGCTTCTTTGGCTCTGAAACCTGCCAGCCACTGAACCGAGATGCAGGGTTCAAAGTGTGGTATCTGGGGTGTGTTTCCGCAAGCGTGTTAACGCCTGGGCCCAGTTGAGAAGAATGGCTGCGTCTGGGGTTGCCGCTCAGCTCGGGACCCCCCAGGAAGCCTTGGCTGAGGATGGGACCCAGCCTCTGAGCCTGCGTCCCGGCTTAAGACCAGGACTGGAATGACCCAGACAGGGCAGAGCCTCACCCATAGACACAGCCCTGGGGACTGCTGACATACAGGGTCGTTTCTGCTCACATGTGTGGCCGAGATGAATGGAAAACAGCTAATCTAAATAAGTGATAGATGGATAGGAAGGATAGATAGATGATAGATGGATGGATGGATAGATAGATAGATAGATAGAGTGAGCAGACAGACAGACAGGATGATGGACCAAAGCAGCCTCCTTTGTCCTCCTTCCTGAAGACACTCTTCCTACATCTCCTGAAGTTCAACCAAGGTCTGGCTGAGGGTCCATCTGTTCTAAAAAAAAATGTCTTTTTACTGACGAATCAACATCAGGCATGCTGTTTCGCGCACGACCGGGGTACGGCCTGCCGTGTATCTGCCTGAGAGACACGTGGTCCCCCTGCCCAGAAGGGAAGGGTCTCCTCACCACTGAGATGCCTTCACAAGCTAGCGGCCAGCTCCCAGGGCTGCGAGTCGCACAGAAGGCCTTGCTGACCCACGTGCCCTGCCCCAGCTGGTCCTATGCTGTGCGGAACGGCAGGGTCAAGGGCCACTGAGGCAGCTGGAGATGGAGGCAGACCTGGAGGACGCACACTCTACCAGGAGTGGACATTCTGAGGGTCTGAATGAAGATGGGGAGGTGGCAGTGGGACAAGAACAGACTGTGGTCAAAGGCGCAGGCTGGGCGGGCCAACACGGGTACCATCACCCGTGTGATGAAGGGACACCACGATGGCCGGGGGAGGATGGCCCTTCTGCTGCCTGGGCGCCCATAGGGGGTCTACGCAGCCCCTACCTCACCCTGCAGACAAAATATCACTTTTCCCACGGGCTGCAGAAATAAACATGAGAGGTGAAACAGTCATCCTCTAGAGGAAAACCCAGTGGGGCTTCATGACCTTGGAAATGCACAGATTTCTTATCAGGACACAAACAGCACTGCCCATAAAGGAAAACTGGGGAACTGGGACTGTATCAAGGACAAAGGAGAGTGAAAAGGCAAACCACTGTGGCTCAGAGAAGACGTCTAAACACCCGCTCACCGAGGACTCTCCAGAGCACGGGAAGGACTCTGACAAACCAACCAGATAAAGACGGACCACCCGCTGGGAAGCGGGCAGAGATGTGAGCAAGCGCCTCACAGCGAGGATGCCCAGAGGCCGTGGACAGGACGACGGGCTCGGCCTCGTGGTCACAGTGAGATGGCGACACGGTGAGTCCTCTCCCTCACCCAGACTCCCGTTCCCTCCGTG
This sequence comes from Inia geoffrensis, assembly GCA_036417435.1. Classification (NCBI taxonomy): domain Eukaryota; kingdom Metazoa; phylum Chordata; class Mammalia; order Artiodactyla; family Iniidae; genus Inia; species Inia geoffrensis. The sequence goes on along the minus strand of CM070914.1, from coordinate 87,706,097 downwards.
GGAAAGCGCCAGTCAGAGGACGGGGCGTCACCCGGGGCGCCCCGTGTCTTCCCCTCTTTGGGCCCCCAAGTTCTGCTCTGGCCACAGGTTAACGCCTGGCTCACTCTCCCGTGCGGTTTAGAGGTATTTTCTGGTAGTAGAGCAAGTTGACTACCAGTTACTCTATAGCTGCCAGAAGAGGAATTCAGGGAACCGTTGTTCACGGAACACGGCTCGGAACTAGTGTTCAGCAATATAATTTAGGGGAAGTGCTATGGTGGTTGATGGGGAGTGTTCTCTGTCAGAGGTACGAGGAAGATGTACGTGTGTCCGTAGATGCATGGGGGGTGGGTGTGACACTGAGCAATGGGCCAGGGCGGTCCTGACGGCAGCCCAGGGGGACCCGCCGTGTCAGTGCAGGCAGAGAGAGGACAGCTCTGCCCCGAAACAGAGGCGTTTTACTCCTAAAATAGCTCTTTAGGGGGAAAAAAGGAAACTTGCTCAGAATAGCGTCTAAAACACCCAGTTAATGATGTGCTCTCTCCGACAGCAGGAGTTTGAAAACAGGAAGCTGAGGTGTGTGCGGTGGTCAGGCTGCCTGGGAACCAGCATCGCACGCAGACCGGGCGTTCCACGCCCCACCCAGCTCTCAGGAGGTGCCGTTGCTTCGTTCACTCCAGCAGCTGTCGAGCCAACTGCAGTGTACCCAGAAGGTCCCGGAACCTCATGCTATGGACGCAAACTCCCTTGCTTAGAATCTGCTCCAGAAATTCAGGTTTGGTTTTGTCTCTCTTGATTAACAAGTATATACTGTGTATCAGTAAAAAAAATACACTTACAGGGTGCAGTCATTAGTGAGATTTTTGCAGAAAACTGACACTGTTATTGTAAAAACCCGAAAGTTTCAGCTCCCTGACATTTTATCCATGAAAACTATTTATTTGCTTATTTTTGTTTCTTAAATATAAGATTTCTTAGAAACATGACTATTCGTCCCAGCAAAACAGACTGTATTCATTTGGGGAAGAGGGTCGTGGTTAAGCTGTGGGCACCCAGTGTGAGGGGCAGATAACGTCCCGACAGTGTCCACGTCATAATCCCGGGTCCTGTGAACACATCACCTTCCACGGCAGAAGGGGTTTTGCCAGCAGCGAGGTGAAGGTTAAGGACTCTGAGATGAGGCGATTGCCCGATCACCACTGCGGCCGCAGCTAACCACCTGAGTCCTAAAGGCAGAGAGCCTTTCCCAGCTGAGGTCAGGAGACCGACCTGAGGAAGACTAGGCCACGTTGCTGGCCCTGAGGTGGAGAAAGCAACCCCAGCCGGGGCGGACACGGCCTCCAGGGGCTCAGAGTGGCCTCAGGTCACACAGCACAAGAGGACAGGGACGTGGGTCCCAGGACAAGGAAGTGAATTCTACCAACAAACCGAGTGAGCAGGGAAGCGGCCCCAGGACGCAGGGGAGCCACCAGCTGCACTCTGGCTTAACGCCCTGCCGCCCCCTCCCTCGCCCGAGGACTCTGACCCAGATAACACAGCACGTTTGTGCTGCTTTCCACGACTGGTTGTGGCGTCTGTTTGGGGGGGCAACAGAAAATCAACACATACTAGTCCCCAAGGGGCTGAAGGGCTGCAGTGTCCACTTTCGGCAGAACCACCGGTGCACCAGGCCCGCACCCTCTCTTCCTCTGTCCCCTGGTCACAAGGAAGTCCCCCTGAGGCCACCATGTGAGCCGGGAGGGAGCAGGCAGTGTGGACGGGTGAGACGGCGGGCATTTGGGCCACGTCCTCCTGCAACTGCCCTGCATCCCCGGCCCCTCGGGCCGATGTCCCCGTGAGGACTGAGCACCACCGTGCACACCTAACCTGACGGCCTGGAGGGCTGGACGACACCGAGGTCACGATGGGCAGCTCGGGCCACACGGCAACTCGGTGGCCATGTTACTTGTCAGTCTCCACGGAGGCCCGGCAGCGGGCTGCACAGTTCCAGCAGTGAGAGGACCAAGTCCTCTCCACCACGCTCCGAGGCTTCTGACCGAGCTGCCCTGAGACCAGTTTGACATGGGCCTGGGAGAAACATGGCAAATGTTTTTCTAACAGAAAAATAATTTCTTTAGTCTAAACATGTAATTTTACTAAGAAGAAAAAAACCCGATCTCATGGATAGCCAGGTGACTGAAAAAAGATTTCATGGTTCAGAAATAGGCCCTATGTTACATGCAAGAATATAATACATTATATTCAACGACAAGGGGAAGAGTATCATTCATAAGTACCAGGATGATTAGCTGAAAGGGAAATAAATCTACGGAATACTGACTTTCTAACATAAAATTCTAAATGGATTAAGAGAATTAAGGGTGAAAAATCAAATCATTAATACTAGTGGGGAGAGTAGAAAGGAGCATTTCTCAAAGCTCTGGAGAGAGGATTTTCTAGTCTTAAAGAAGATAAAAGGAATTCACACAAGGAAAGATCAATAGATTCCACTGCATTAAAATTTCACATCTTTTTATTACCAGTGTGATGCAATTAAGAAGCTAAAAACAAGTTGAAACCAAATTTGCAGTGAATACAACAAAAAGGTTAGTGTCTTTACTATATTAGGAGATTGTGAAACTCAATAGCAACACTAAGTCACAAGACAAACAGGTAACTATCAAAAGAGATAATTTGCAAAATAGGAAAGAAAAGTGATTTTAAAAACATATGAGAAAACTTCCTCTGCTTAAGATATAGAACATCACGAGAGAATGTTCCTCCCATCCTGAGAATGAGAAACAGCCACCACATAATCTACCAAATCATATCTTTCTTTGGGCCCAGAAACATTTAGGTCCCAAGAGAACCAGACGGTGAGAAGCCCACCCGAGGGAACAGAGGCACCTGAGCTGGTTTACCTCTGGCAGAGATCAGGGGGAAGAAGAAATCAGCTCTAATTTCAACACGTTTCCAAGGGCTGAATGTGGGTGGGCACATCAGTCTGGAATTGCTGGAGCCCAAATTTGAGGAAGGCTGAGGGCAGAACAGAGGCTGGAGGGGTTCCGCTCCCCCTGCGCCCTGACCCCGTGGTGCAGGATGCAGGAGCAGGTGGCTGCCGCTGGGAGGGAACCAGACACTCCCCAGTTCCAGGCCCCTCTTCCACGCAGAGCAGAAGGCTTAAGCCACTAGGAGGAGAGCAGCAAACCCGCTTGTCCTCAGGGTCATGGGGAGAGGGGGAGAGGAAAGCCCCTCTTTCCCTTCTGCCCGGGAATTAGGAGAAGACCCCTGCCTCTAAGGTAAGAGTGGAAGAGCCCAAAACACCTGCTCCTGGGGAAGGGGAGGGAGGCCCTGGGGTCCAGGATCCTGCAGTGACACAAAGCACAGCTCAGCGGCTGGGGGAAGGGGTGGGAAGGCTGAGAAGACCCCCCTCAAGTTCAGGCGCATGGACCTTGATTCCTCTAAGGCTGGACCAGAAGAATGAAGACCCCCTTCCCCCAAACAAGCTTGCACTGGGAACAAGCAACAGCAGTCCAGTGCTGGGTGAGGGGCCAGGGTGCAGAAAGACACCCTTCTGTGGTGTAGGTGTGCAGAGCATCAAAAGCTAAGCGTGGAGTGGGAACACAGAATAACCCCTCCAACCCCCGGGCACCACACTGCACACAGCACGAGGCCACCACCGCTGGAGGGTAACAACAGAAACAACACACCCTGACCCACACTGCTCCTGCCTGGGTTGCCTCAAACCCACACCCTAACCCAAGAAGAGACGTGCCCATTTCTGGGCATGATATTTTTTTCCCTCAGCCCCCACTGTTCTTCCACAGACAATGTCTGACATTTAATCAAAAATTGTGAGACTCAGAAAAAAGCAAGGAAAACAACCCAATGTCAACAAATAAAGCACTCAATAGAACTAGATCCAGAGATGCTAAGCCGTTGCAACTGCCCGATGGAAAATGTAAGTAACTCCAATGCTTATGTTGAAAAGTGGAAAAGGTGGACAACGTGGATGGAAAGATGGAGAATTACAGCAGAGAAATGGAAACTGTCAGAAAGGCTCAAATGGACACAGACGTAATCATAAACCTGCCTTCGGAAGTGAAGAATTCTTTGGCTCGTCCGTGGAATTGACAGCACTGAGGAGAAGACTCAGTGAGCACGAAGACAGGCCAATGGAAAGTATCCAGAGTAAGAAACACAGAGAGAAAAAAGAAAACCAAACAGTCTCTAAAGCTGTCAGGCAATATCAAGCAGCCTAACATACACACAGGTGGGGTCACAGAGTAAACAGGGACAGAGAACAGGTGAAAAACACGTATAAAGAAACAACATGACAGAGGATTGTTCAAAATTAATAAAACATGGGACTTCCCTGGTGGAGCGTTGGTTAAGAATCTGCCTCCCAATGCAGGGGACACGGGTTCGAGCCCTGGTCCGGGAAGATCCCATGTGCCACGGTGCAACTAAGCCTGTGTGCCACAACTACTGAGCCTGCGCTCTAGAGCCCACGAGCCACAACTACTGAGCCCGTGAGCCACAACTACTGAAGCCCACGCACCCAGAGCCCGTGGTCTGTGACAAGAGAAGCCACCACAACAAGAAGCCCGCGCACCGCAACGAAGAGTAGCCCCCGCTTGCCGCAACTAGAGAAAGCCCGCGCGCAGCAACAAAAGACCCAGCGCAGTCAAAAATAAAATAAATAAAATAAATAAATTTTAAAAAAACCCCAAAAGCAAACAACGCAAAACAGAAAACAATAAGTCCTGGTGAAGAGGTGGATAAATCGGAGACCTTGTGTACTGTTGGTGGGAAAATGTAAAATAGTTCAGCTGCTCTGGCAAAAACAGTGTGGCAGTTCCTCACACAGTAGGACACACTCTCCACCAACAGCAGAACATGGAGTGCTTTCACGTGCACATAAAGGCATATTCATCCAGACAAACTATATACGGGGCAATAAAACAAATCTCAACAAAGCTAAAATAACTGAAATGATTCAAAGTAGGTTCTCCAGCCCCAAAGAAATTGAACTAGAAATAATATATGATACAAAGATATCAAGGAAAAATTTAAATACTTGGAAATTTTAAAAACACACTTCTAAATAACCCATAGGTGAAAGAAGAAATTAGAAGGAAATTAGAAAAATATTTTGAACTGAATGAAAAAAAAAAAAACATGATATATCAAAACATTTTGGACACAACTAAAGTGGTAAGAGAGAAAAATTATGACAGTAAATGCTTGTATTAGAAAATAACAACCATCTCCAATCATAATCTAATCCTAGTGTAAACTTCCATTTTAAAAACATAGAAAAATTACAATAAAGTAAATGCAAAGTAAGCAGAATAGAAATAATAAGGATGTTAGTAGAAATCAACAAATTTGAAGACAGATATACAAGAGAAGAAATTAATGAAAGGTTTTTTGAAAATAATAATACTGACCAATCTCTGCAAAGACTGATTAGGAGAAAAAGAGAGACAGAGAGAAGACCACTGCACACCTATTGGAATGGCTAAAACAAGGAGCCTGCCCACACCAAGCGTTGGCGAGGGTGAGGGAGACTGGGACCTCTCAGACATGCTAGCGGGAACGCAAATGGTTCAACCACTTTGGAAAACACTTTGCGAGTTTCTTAAAAAGTTAACCACACACCTACAATATCATCCAGCCTGGGTGTCTGCCCAAGGGGAGTGGAAGCATGTGTCTGTACAGAGATTTGCACAGGAATGCTCCTAGTAGCTTCCTTTGTAATAGAAAAACGTGGAAGCAACCCAAAATCCAGGCGCCAAACTAGGGTACATCCATACAGTGGAATACTGCTCAGCAAAAATAATAATAATAATAAACTATTGATACATGCAACAATAAATCTCAAAACAATTATGCAGAGTGGAAGAGGTTGGATCTAAATAGAAACATACTATATGATTGCATTTAAATGCAATTCTAGAAAATATAAACTAGTCTATAATGACAGAAGCAGATCAGTGGTTGCCTGGCGACATGGTGCGTTGTCAGGGGGAATAGGAAGGAAGGGATGCAAAGACGAAAGAAAACTTCAGCTGTGATGGTCATGTTCACCATCTTGACTGTGGAGACGGCTTGGCAGGCGTATACATGTCAAAACTTATCCTATTTAACCATTAAAAAAAGAAGTTTCAAAGCCATACATAATATGCTAATTGGTGGTTTTGGTATCACTGATGAGACAGGTTAACGGGTATGATTCTTTTGGAAAGCAATATGATGATATGAAATTTTAAATCTTAAAAGTGCTGCTAACTTTTAACCTAGGACTTTCACATCTCGGATTCTATCCCAAAGAGGTCATTCTAAATACGGAGAAAACTTTACGCTCAGAAATGTTCGATGCTATGTTATTTATAATAGTGAAAACCTGAAAAGAACCTCAATACCTATGAATTAAGTTGCTGCACAAGGAAATATCAGGCTTAATAGGAATTATTCTAAAAGGGAAAATGAGTATCTCATGTAAGGGGAAGAGGCAGAAGACAAAACTGTAATTGATAGGATGATCATAAAAACGTAAAAAAGAACAGAAAAAACGAAAAGGAAGATATTCCAAAATTTTCATAATTTGCCTTGTGGGTAATAATTTACCTTGGAAGAATGTGATTATTTTTTATCTTTTTTCTTTTCTAGATATTTTTAAAGTTCCCATAATGAGAACGTATTTGTCTTATGAAATTAGAAAAAACAAAACAAAACTGTTTCATAGGGACTTACCCATTCGTGGCACAGTGGATATGACTCGAAGCTCCCAATGCAGGGGGCCTGGGCTTGATCCTGGTGGGAGAACTAGATCCCACACGTGAGCCACAACTAAGGAGCCCACGTGCTGCAACTAAGGAGCAGGCGAGCCGCAACTAAGGAGCCTGCCTGCTGCAACTCGGACCCGGTGCAACCAAATAAAGAAATAAACATTAAAAAAACAAAACCACAGGGCTTCCCTGGTGGCGCAGTGGTTGAGAATCTGCCTGCCAATGCAGGGGACACGGGTTCGAGCCCTGGTCTGGGAAGATCCCACATGCCGCGGAGCACCTGGGCCCGTGAGCCACAACTACAGAGCCTGCGCGTCTGGAGCCTGTGCTCCGCAACAAGAGAGTCCGCGAGAGTGAGAGGCCCTCGCACCGCGATGAAGAGTGGCCCCCGCTCGCCCCAACCAGAGAAAGCCCGTGCACAGAAACGAAGACCCAACACAGCCAAAAATAAATAAATAAATAAATTTAAAAACAAACAAACAAACAAACTAAACAAAACCACAAAGCCTGTTTCATAAAGAAAACACAGCTGATGGCCTTCTGGAGCTCAGAAGGCATCACTGTCCCACAAGGGCCCTGAGCGGCGGCTCAGGCTTGTGACGGGGCGGACGCTGGGTGGCCTGGGGGCTCCCCGGATGGGGAGGAAACCACTCCTTCCTCGTCAGTGGAAGGTGTGGACCTGGTGCCTGTGTTTCTGAGCCTTGCCTGTCACAGAAGCCGCCTCCTCTGTCTTCTCCAGGTTTTTCTCCAGCAAATATTACCATCGCCCCAACCTGCTGCCATGACACCACCACGATGAGGAGGCCCGCGTGGGGCTCTGGGGCTCTTCTTAAATTAAACTAACATCCCTGAAAATGTGAAAAGGTAGGTGCTAAGGCCAGTTTCAGAGCTGGGTTCCCCTTCCTTTGGATGAACAGGAAAATAACAATAAATGAATGAAGGAATGAAAGTCAATGGAAGGTCTTCTAGGCTAGGCAGCTCTGCTGCACAGAGCAGAGGCAATGCATGTGAATCAACGGTCGAAAGAGTTTAAAAAGCAGTAGGGCAGTAAGAAGCACTTTCAGAGGATGACAGCCCTGTTTAGACGGGCGATTCTGGGTGGATACACCCACAGGGGGGCGGGCGGACGCACTACGATGGCACATCAGCAGTGGGCCATCGGCGGCTTGCCGGGGCCCTCGCTGGGGCGCTGGGCAGGCTGTGGACTCTCCAGTTGGGTCAGACTCCAACTGGCTGAGACTCTCCCCCGACCCCCGTGTCCCGTGGGGCCTGATCCCACAGAGGCCCACGTGGAGGAGCGGCAGCAATGGGCTTGGTGAACCACCCAGAGTCCCTGCCTCTCCGTCTGGTAAACGGCGCCAGAAGCTCCTTCTGGTCTTGGGTTTTGCCTGTTCTGCCCTGAGATCAGAGCACAGTACAAGCCAATTCTGCTGTTTAATAAAACTCTGAAACGCATGCATCAGCTACAACACTAGGGGGCCTGCCCTCAGACGAACCTCAGGCTAAACGTGCAAAACCGTGGCAACGCCCCTCTGTGCTTTAGAAATTGTCCAACTCTTCCTGAACGGAGTCCATCTCCAGAAGACAAACGACCTGCTGAAAGGCCTGTCTGGGGAGTCCTCAGCATGAATGTGACGGGTTCCAAGGCCCCTCCTGTTCCGACCCACCCCCATCACCCAGAGGGAGTGCCGGAGCTCAGGCGACACCCAGTAGCGTGACGCAGACACGCGCCCCTCCGGACCAGCAGCCTCCTCCCCGGCCTTGTCCCCCGCCCCGGTGCCCACCGCCCAGCACCGGCCGACGCGCACACAGCGTTCTCCCAGAGGCAGGAAGGCCTGTGTGGTTCTTCAAAGCTAAAGCCATACTGGGTCAACCAACCACCAGGGAGGTAGCGTTCTAGGAAAGGCAGCGGCCCAGACTGACTGTACGGCAGCTCACAGGGCACGGAAAACGCCACTCGGGGTGGGATAACAGCAGGGAGCTGCTGACGGGTGCAAATCACCTCAAAATCACCAGCCCACACGGCATGAAGGTTACTTGAATCCACAAGGTCTCTCGGCCTTGAACCTTCCGGACCTCCCTGTCGAGTCCCAGCCTCCATCCTGAGCGGGACAGAAGCCCCAGTGTGGAACGCCTTCCCTCCGCCAGGCTTGGGCTTCGCTTTGAGGCACGTTGCCCTTGACCCCCATCCTCTGTGGCTCTGGTGTGGTTTCCCACGACTCCCCCCGTCCACCACCTGTCAGCTGTGCCGCGTGGAAAGCGACGACCACGGGTCTGTTCTCAGGTGTCCGCCTGAGGTGTCTAAGGGGCGGCAAGTGCCAGCCCAGCGCCGGAGGGCCTCGCGAGCACCCGACAGGGCAGGCCTGTGGAGGGTGCGGGCAGGGCGGGCAGCACGTGGGCCTGGGGCTCTGAAGCACAGCTGGCCGTGGGGTGCGGGACCCACAGCCGGCACCTCTGAGGCAGAAAACGCACCTGCTCGAAGGAGGAAGACTGGGGATGACAGCCTCAAAAAGAGGTACGGTCGCTGTGGCCCGAGTCCTGGGCTTTCCCAATCCTGGGCTGAACAGGGCTGTTTCGGGGTCTGAGTGGGAACGTAACATCGCCATCCACTTCACATCTGGTTTGATTGTCTGGAAACTAAGGAGCAGGGAAACCAAAAAGATGTGGCATCTGCCCTGAATGGGATCCCCAGTTCACAGGAGCCCACGGTCCAGATCAGCCTCCAAGAGCGTCGGCAGGACGCTCACTCTTCTCTCGCGGCCGCGAGTTCCACGATCCGGGGGCTGACGAGGAGCCCTTCCTTCCTCCCCAGCTCCCTGGCCACGGGACTGCCGCCCGGTTGGCCCCATATTGTCAGGTAGGATCTCAAGGCGGTGGGTCTTCCCAGGGTCGTCTGCTGGGTAACAGGACCGAGTCAGGTGCATGTGGCGCTTAGATTTAATAGGTGAGCCCTCAAAGCATCCCAGAACCAAGGAAAGAAGGCTTAGATACAGATGCACATGGGCCTTGGCCTCAGGAATGAATGCACCATCCTCTACAAGATATGCATTTATCTACTTTCTGAAATCCCCAGAGCAGCTCACAGGAAGGCCGGCCTTCCGCTGGCAACGCTGTAGAGAGAAACGGAAGCCACGCCACGGCCAGCTCGCCTTTCCTGCTGTGCTGCGCCCCTCGGGAACTAGGCTAGAATTTACAACTGTTCCGTTCAAAGGCTTAGATCTACTGAGAATATCCTCAAATCTACAACTTGGATCTGGGTTTTGAACAAATGGCAGAATCCAAGGAGGCAGTATTTACAGCTGTAGCCACTCACACAGCTTCACAGGGAGCCTCATTCACAACTCAGTACGTATCAAAACAGTTTATGTTTGACCAAATTACCTGTGATGTTCTTTCCACCAAACCCTGCCAGCCCCAATCAACCTCTGACTTTCTCTGAACTGGAGAGACTGAGGCCCAATGCAATAACACCCACTTCTTTCAAGGAAAAATGTTGGCAGTCAGGTCATAAGCGGTAACACTTGAGTTCCTGGTGTGAGAAACAACGTCAATGGACGGATTGTGATTCTTGATTAAGTTTTAAAGAGGAGACAGCATCCCTCCAAAGGGCAGGAGGGAGCCATGAACACATCTGTTATTGAAAAAGAAAACAGGGCCCAGGAGCCCCCTTCACCCCACCCCAGCCAGGACGAGGGAGCCGGTGGGGCCTCCCAGCTGTGCCCAGGGTGCGCGCCACACCCAGCACTAAGGGCAGGCACAGCCAGCATCCCTCCACCCCACAGCTGCTCCAGCTCTGAGCGCAGATCAAAGAAACCCCGTGTTTAAGAAGAGAAGCCTAGTGCCCTGAGGGAGCAGGCCCAGCCCTCCCCCAAAAGCACTCGGGAGCACAAACGTACAAAAGGCAGATCGAACACTTTCTTCCGTGATGCCCTCTGCACAGGTAAGATAACATATCTCCTCCCCCGCCCCTGTGAACTTTCTGGCTACATCTGTGTGCACACTAAATGCAGAAGCCAATTCAAATGGGATAAACCCCTGCAAAAAGCCCTCAGGCCCAGCTGAACACAGCAGAGCCCTGCAGCGTCCAAAAGCGAAGCACTTACACCCGGAGCTCCTCCGTCTTTAGCTGGCCCTGGGAAGCGCTCTCAGCTCCTCGGCGCTCAGCCCGGCTTGTGCAATCAGCTCTGAGGGTTCTGTGACTCAGCAAAGCGCTCAGCTCCTCTTTTCAGATGGAATTTACCACAAGGTGACTACACCCAGGGGGAGGGACCAGCTCCGGCCGTTTCTAAGCAGGATCACTAAGCTCTCCGGAGCTGGAACTGGAGCTTGTAGATGCTACATGCACACAGGGCGTGCTCCATTCAGAGGCTGCGGGGATGACGCGGGCGGGGCCGGGGGGAAGCAATGCCATGTAGATGGGAATCTGAAAGCGGCTTTTCTCTGTGCTCACACAGGAGGGAAACCTGGACTCGGCTGGTCTGGCCACATCCCCCAGGAAAAGGCAAGTGAAGGTCGGACAGGTGATGCTGACGGCTCCTGCCACGATGCTCCCCTCCCTGTCCGGCACTACAGAACAGCACTCCGGCCCCTTTCCCTTAGAGAATTCCTTCTGGATTCCATGTAGCTATAAGGTCAGTAATACGAACTTCCACTTCAGGGGTATTTTTGTTTTAATGGTGAGGTGATAGAACGCATTAGTATCCATTAAACTGAAGAATGAAAACACAGAAATGAATCAAATACGGCCAGCATGTGTGTGATGGATGAGCGCACGAGCTCGCCCTCCGTCATTCCAGCCATATTCCGTGATGACCCTGTTCGGGAGAAGCAAAGTGCAACCTTGCCGGTGCTCTAGAAAAGGCAGGTTCTCCGTGGCTTCCAAGCTGCAGGGCACTCAGAGTCCAGCTGCTCTGACTGGCCAAGGAGACAGGACTGGGGTGCGGGAGGCTTGCACACACGGCCCTGCAGGACAGATGCTGAGGCCGCGCGGGAGTGCATGGAGGGAACTGAGGCCCCACGAGACCAGGACATTTGCCCACGATCACCCCACTGGCAGGGGCTGGAGCCGGGATGCAAACTGGGGATGGGGAGAGGGCTGTGGCTCTGGAGACCAAGACCCAAACCCTGCAAGGGGCACGGCTGGGCCCTGACACAAGAACGCCCCCACCCTGTGTGGTCTGCTCAGGCCCCATGCCTGGCCCCACCTCAGGGCGGCTCCACGCAGGTGAGAGGGAGACAGCAGGTGGTGACCCTTTGAAAGTGCGTGTGCTTTAACCCGGAAACATGGCTTCTAAGAATGTATCCTGAGGAAGTGATATCGTAATGGCATTTGTACAGGTTTTATTTAGCAGATACATTTATAGCACTTAGCCTGTGCCAGGCACTGCTCTGAGCACCTTAAATAAAACTCAATTAAGGATAATTATGACAACATTGCCCATAACACACCAGTGAACAACTGGAAACCTCCTAAATGTCCAACAGGTAATTTACATAAACAAGGGACACACGTGTACGTACCCCAACACAATGGCACTCTTAACGTGGCATGAGTGTATGTACTGACATGGAGACACATAAACAACATATTGTTAAGTTTTTAAAAAGCCAGCTGTAAAATGTGTATGGTATGACTTCATTTCTTTTTTTTTTTTTTTTTTTGCGGTACGCGGGCCTCTCACCATTGTGGCCTCTCCCGTTGCGGAGCACAGGCTCCGGCCGCGCAGGCTCAGCGGCCATGGCTTACGGGCCTAGCCGCTCTGCAGCATGTGGGATCTTCCCGGACCGGTGCACGAACCCGTGTCCCCTGCATCAGCAGGCGGACTCTCAACCACTGCGCCACCAGGGAAGCCCTTCATTTCTATTTTTAAAAGTAAGCGTGTGAATTAAAGACAGACACATAGACCAATGGACTAGAATAGAGAGCTCGCATACGTGGTCAAATCATTTCTGACAAGGGTGCCGAGACCATTCATTAGAGAAAGGATAGTCTTTTCAACAGAGAGTGCTGGGAAAACTGGCTATCCGCACACAAAAGGATGAAGTTGGACCTCACCTCGCACTATGTACAAAAATTAACTCAAAACAGGTCAAGGACCTAAATGTAAGACCTAAAACAATAAAACTTTTAGAAGAAAATATAGGACAAAAGCTTCACGACATTAGACTTTAAAATGATTTCTTGGATATGACACCAGAGGCACAGGTAACAAAAGAAAAAAACGGACAAATTGAACTTCATGAAAATTTTAAAAAATCTGTGCATCAAAAGACACTATCCACAGAGTAGAAAGGCAACTCATAAAATGGGAGAACATATTTGCAAATCATAAATCTGATAAGGGATTAGCATCTAGAATATAGAGAGAACTCCTAAAACTCAACAACAAAAACACAACTAGATTAAAAAATGGGCAAAGGACTTGCATAGACATTTCTTCAAAGAAGACAGACAAAAAGCCAATAAGCACGTGAAAAGATGCTCAACATCACTAATCATCAGGGAACTGCAATCAGACACCACCTCACGTCCATTAGGATGTGGCTGCTAAAAACGCATAAAGCAGACACAACGAGTGCTGGTGAGGATGTGGAGAAACTAGAACGCTTGTGCACTTGGGGCAGGAATGTAAGGTGCTGCAGTGTTTTTGTGCATGGACATAGTATAGTCCTCCACTCACTTAGGCCTTTTTTTTTTTTTTTTTTTCCAGGTACGCGGGCCTGTCACTGTTGTGGCCTCTTCCGTTGCGGGGCACAGGCTCCGTATGTGCAGGCTCAGCGGCCATGGCTCACGGGCCCAGCCGCTCCACAGCATGTGGGATCTTCCCGGACCGGGGCACGAACCCGTGTCCCCTGCATTGGCAGGCGGACTCTCAGCCACTGCACCACCAGGGAAGCCCATTAGGACTTTTTGAAGTGTCTTTCAAGGAAGCTGTACCATTTTCTCCAAAAGGTTTTGCACAACTTTTGACACACTTATCCCTTAGGTGCCAAGTATTTGCACTCCTATCATGAAAGGCATTTGGGTGTGTTAGCGTCACTGTCGTCACATAACCAGCAGGACGAGGGCTGACGGGAACACTATTGATTCTTTTATATTGATCTTGTGCCAGCAACATGCTGAAATTTCCTTTGTTCCAATAGTTGTTCATATCTACGTTCTCTTGAGAAGGGGGCAGTTTTGTCTCTTCCTTTCCCATCTTCAGACTTTCACATTGTTTCTCCCATGTTCTTGTGCTGGGTGAGACTTCCATACACTGTTGAGGAGAAGTAATGATATTTGCATCTTTCTCTTGTGTTCTTTCTTGAAGAGAAATGCTTGGTCCCCCATTACGTACCACATTTGCTGCAGGATTCTGGTAGGTTCCCTTTATCAGGTTAAAGAATGTATCTGCGTTGCAAATTTGCTAAGTGCACAGTTTCTTTTTAAATTGTGAATGGGTATTGCAATTTATCAAATGCTTTATCCTGCATCTGTTCGAATAATCGCAGTGTTTTCTCCCTGTCCTTCCGGAGCTGGCCTGTGTCTGCTTCCGTCCCACCCCCACCCCAGGATCACCTGCCTGGACCCATCTTCCCATTCCTCCTAACTGGGAGTTGAGATCACATCATTTCAAGCCTCAAATGAGGGAGAGGCACAGACCTGGCTCTTCAAACTCTCCCTAAAATGTTTTCCCCAGCCGGAGGGAGCAGAGAGAGACAAGGTCCTCGGTCACCTCTTGGTGCCGGTGGGTACTACGGTCCGCGCTCAGGAGGGGTCTGAGCACTGCGCCAGGGCCGGCCCATGGCTCCCGGCTTGGCCGGGAGAGCAGGAGGGGGCAGGGGGCAGCTTTCTCTTCTGACTCCCAGATCCATTGTCCCTCCCTCCTTTCTCTCCCTCTGCCTCCCTCCCACCCTCCCCTGTAAAATGAGCCGGGGAGAATTCGGGTTACTTCCATCCTGCGTTCTAGGACATGTGGGAAGGAGAGAGCCTCTATCTTTGTTGGCTGTCTCGCCAGCAACTCCATTTACTTCTTAAGCAGCAGCTCTACCCTGACACAAAAAGCTTAAAAAAAATGTCCACTTCCCAGTACCCTCTGGTTCTCCAGGTAAAGTCAGCTTTCTCCTGGAATCTGAGCCCCGTGCGTGAGCCCGGCAGGAAGAGCGGTTGCACGGGCAGTGGTGGAGCCTGGGAACCCCGGCCGGGCACCTGCTCCGAGCTGCAGCGCCGACTGCCCACCTGCCTCTGCCCTGCGGCAAACTTGCGGCCGCCACGCCCATCCTGAGGCCCCTCCTGCAGCTTCCTGGAGACCGGGCAGCTCCGGTGCCATCCTTGAGGTCAGGCCCCCTGAGGGGCTGCCCTCCAGGCCCAGGGAGGGGACAGCACAGACCCACTGGGAGGGACATACGCGGAGGCCGGAGCCCCTGGCTTCCTCCCCAGGACAGCTTGATGCCCCGCGTGTGGCCGTAGTTACCGCGTACAAGACCAGCTTTCCTTCAAAATACATGAACATTGGTGTTTTCAAGGTCCCTCCTGACCTGGACAAGTGATCATTCACACGTTCATCCTCAGTAAACCTCCCTCCAGGAAGGAGGAAGACCTGGCCAATCTCAGCTCACATCAGAGGCGAGACGCACCCTCCGCGGGCCCAGTGTGAGCCGGCGGGTGCTTCACCCAGGCCACCACCCGGCCCGCTCCTGGGACGCCGACCTCTCTGTTCACCGGGCCCGGCAGCACCAGACGCCTCCGGAGGAGAGCTGGTTGGGAAAGAAGGGCTCTGCCCCCTCCTGCGGGGAAGTCCAGCAAAACCAAAGAATGTTCTAGCACGGGCACCGCACCTGAACCACGACACGAGAAGGAAGCTGGGTCCTCTGGAGCTGGACCGGTGGCTCGTCGGTGGAATTCAGGGCCGAAGTTCTGTTTCCAAGCGCTCCTCCCATCGGGACCAAACAAACATGTCTTTCCAGCAACCTGTGTGTCCCCGCCCCACTGCTTCACATGGCTGGTTTTATGAGTCCTTCCACACACGCCTCCACATAAAAGCCCATGTGACACACGGAGCACGCAAGGAAGATGGCAGGAAGCATCTCTGCGGCTTCACCTGTGGGTCCAGCGTCTCCGAGCATCGCCTCCTGAGCGCATGTGGGGCGCCTCCCTCCCCGCGAAGGCAGCGCCCTTGCTCGCTGACCTGAGCCTCACCGCCCTCCGCCCTCACAAGGCCATGCACACCGCGCACCTGGGGCCCCGGCACACCTGTGCCCTCTCTGCAGGTAACACAACCCCGGGCGTTAACTAGTTCCAGAGCCCCTGTCAAGCGCAACATCAGAAATTAACTCCTCGGCCCCCAGTTTGCATTTCCACCCACAGATGCTAAGCAGGTCCTTCACTAGGTGGAAGCAGCCTTGCACCTGAAATCATTCCCAATCTGCAGCCCAGGCCCTGACCACACCCACCTGCCTGCTGCTCTCACAGGAGTCCGAATCCCATCGTCAGTAGACGATGAGGCACACTCACCATCAAGCAGCCCTGGGCTTCCCTGGTGGCGCAGTGGTTGAGAGTCCGCCTGCCGATGCAGGGGACATGGGTTCGTGCCCCGGTCCGGGAGAATCCCACATGCCGTGGAGCAGCTGGGCCTGTGAGCCATGGCCGCTGAGCCTGCGCGCCCGGAGCCTGTGCTCCACAACGGGAGAGGCCACAGCAGTGAGAGGCCCGCGTATCGAAAAAAAAAAAAAAAAAAAAAAAAAAAAAAGCAGCCCCAAGGCACCTGTGTTGGGCCCTCAATCAATAACCGTGGGAAGGGTGGAGGAGGGGCTTACACGCAGGTGCTAGGACGGAGCTGGCAGAACCCCTACCTGGCCCAGAGCGGCCCGCAGTGTGGTCCTCCTGCTGGGGCGTCACTCGACCCCCTCCCTGTGCTGCAGGTCCCCCACCAACCCGTGCATTGCAAACACAGCACCACTGTGCTCGGCGCTAATGGGCGCGTTTGTCCGAAGCCATAGGAAAGAATAGGCGCATTCACGCCGGGTCAGTGAGGTGGGCGTTTGTCCCAGGCTGGAACTGGACAGAACGCCCCTTTCATGGGGGTTAAAAACACAGGACACAGTTGCCCTTGTTCCCGCCATGGGTGCCCAGCCCCCGGGCCCACAACCGGCCATGTGAGGAAGAGGGAGAGATGGCCTCGTGTGAGGCCACAGACAGGCCGGGGAGGCCACACGCAATAGCTGGGAGGGTGAGTGCCAGCTCATCGTGCCAGCGGGGGTGCGAGTGCCGTGCTCTGTCCCCTCTGTCCTGAGACAAGCCAGCGAGGCAGCATCCGGGCGACGCAGGGGTCCTGCTGCAGGTCCCTCTGTCCATCCTCCCGCAGCTCGGCTCCCGTGGGGGTCCACCCAGACGTGTGCACAGCAGTGACCAGCTGCCAACAGCCCCCATGTGGTGCCTCCCGCACGCCCCTTCCCTGGCTGTCCTTCCCACCCCGTTCCTGTTCCCTGGGATCCCCTCCTAAAATACACGCCCCACACACAGGCCTTGTCCTGGGGCTGCCTTGGGGAGGGAGGACTCTGGGAGGATCTCATCTCAGGGAGCTGGTGCCAGCCGTGGGGGGATTCTGGAGCCCGGGGTGGGATTCTAGAAGCGGACTGTTCATCATCAAGCAGGGTAAGTGCCCCACTGCTGGTGGACATGGGCCCTCGGATGCAGCAGCCTCATTGGTGGTGGATGGTGACGAGGGGCAGGTGGGCGGTGGGAACAGCAGGGTCACTGCAGGGACTGTGCAGTTAGCCGGCAAGGTGCCTTTGCACAAAGGAAATGACAGGTGGACAAGTGGATGAAGAAGATGTGGTTTATATATATACATATGAAGGAATACTACTCAGCCATAAAAAGCTGGGTACAACTGAAACATAACTGGGAGCTGGTGGTCAGAAGCCAGAAACCATGGGGGAGAAGTTCGCCTCGTCACCAGTCACCAGCTCTAAGACACGTCCCAGACCCCCGGCCCACGTGATGAGGGGGTACTGCCACCAGGATCAGGAATAAATGTCCCCCAGTCCCTCCCCAGGGGCCTGCAGCTGTCGACCACCATGACTCCCGGGGGAGGCTGCGGATATGGGGTCTGAGGGGACCCTGACACCAAAGGACCCTGAACGCCATCCTGGGTCCCCAGGTGCAGAGCCATGACGGGCATCCTCAGCAGCCACGAAGCCTGGGTGACAGGTTCCTGGATGGAGGAGCAAGCCCGCCATTTGGGATGGTCAGACAGAGGCCTGGGGTGCCCCCAGCCCCGCCAGGATGGTCAACCAGAGGGGAAGTCAGCACCAGAGATGGGCCCACCGTGCCACGGGACTTGCCCTGACAGCCCCCTCGGTCACACCAAGGGGCGTGAGCACCTGAGACGTGGCCGGGCGGGGTCTGCAGCGAGCTGGATGCCGTCTGCTCACTGACGGTCAGCCAAGCCCGGGAGCTGGCACATGGCTGCTGACCCGGCCCGAGCCTTCTTCCTAAACCCCACCGCAGGGGGGGGTCCCTGCCATTTGCTCCCGCAGGAGGGGCAGCAGCGGCCCTTCGGCGCCTCGCCCAAGGCTGGGCTTCCCTCCTGCTCTCCCCACGGTGGACCCTTTGGGACCTTCTCTCCTGACGGCCCTCAGACCAGCTCACGTCCACTGTCTCGCCGGCAGCGTGCTGGTGGACCCGGCACATGCTGCGAAGGCCCCAGCATCCTACACGCGTGCGGGGGGAAGGGGGGTGGGATCCGCACCGCTACTCCGGTGCCGGCGAATGGCTGTTTCACTGCACGTCCCTGAATCCCGTTTGCACTTAAAGGCGTCACTGTCTTGCCACACAACGTGATATCCCAAATCCGACAGAACCCGCTGCAGAAGGGGGGCACCCGTGTACCTTAACCCGACATCGAGACCCTGGGAAGACCGTCAATAGATCAAAACTTAGTGCCGAGAAAACACAGGACTGACTGATGAGTGAAAGACCCTCTCCACAGATGCCAAAGGACGCCGCGGAAAACTGTACCGACCAGCCCAATGCTGACTTGCGTTTATGCAGCTGAGCGGCCTGGTCACACACCCTCGGAGAGGCTGGGGTCCTCGGGCACGGAAGGGCCTCTGTCCCATCCTGCCAGGGACCACGGCAGCCTCCCAGAGTCCCATTCATCCTAGCAGCCCCCCTGCCCACCCCCCCGGCCTCGGAGAGCCTTCTGTCTGCAGGCTGCCCTGCTGAAGCCTGAGAGCTTCATGCAAAGTCGGGTGGAAAACGAGGAAGAGTCCCCGAAGGAGGCGTGGAAATAGGTCACTGCACAGTGACACCCCCCCCCCACCGTGGGCCCCCCTGCAGCCGCCCGCCTCCCTCCACACGCTGCCAGGCTCAACCACAGTCTCTCCTCCCAGACGGGAGCCTCCAGCCTGCGCCACCTGCTCTGTGAAGCCCCCGTGCCCTCGGGGATCTGCCCCCCTTCTAGCCCCTGACCGCACGCAGGCGGGGGACCCCGGCTCCAGGGGATGAGGCCCAGGTCAGACATACGCTGCACGGAGGGAGTCTCCCCAATTCAGAGAGCTTTTAGCTACAGGAACTGCCGTGCGGCCAAGGCCTGAAGAGTCAGCCCGTCTCAGGGCAGCAAAAGCTGGGACATCTGCTCTCGCGTCGCGAGCGGCGGGGACCAGCCTGGGGGTCTGTGAATGGGCTCCGGCCCAGCCGGGCACCGGCCACGGCGCTCGGCCCGCACGCGGCAGAGGAAGCGGGGCCCGTCCGGAACGGCGCCCGGGGAGGAGCCGCGTCAGCGGAACTGCAGTTGGTACCGTATCTGCTGCGTTTTCTTCCTTGCTTTGCTCTTTGCCCGCGCTGCACGGCTTGCGGGATCCTAGTTCCCCAGCCAGGGGTCGAACCCGTGACCCCTGCAGTGGAAGCTCGGAGTCTCCTAACCACTGGACGGCCAGGAAAGTCCCGTTATTGGCTGCTTTTCAAAGAAGTGTCCCTTTGTTCTTTCAAGGTTTTTTTATACGAGCTCCCCTCCCTTATTACAGGGAAGGACGGGTGCGGGCAGCACACGGTCTGGCTGGTCTTCGCACACGCGCGTGGGCAGAGCCCGGCCATGTGCTGGGAGTCACGTAAACCCAGTTGGTGGCACCAGTTTAGGACCCTATCCCTCCTGCTTCTCCCCAAGAACCACAGTCACCGGGACGGGCCCCCTTCCAGGTTGCGAGTCTGCTCTCTGAGGGCGCTCGTGAGGTTGGCACGGGTACAGACACTTAAGTTCTAGAGGGTTCTCTACACGAAGAGCAGGGGAAGGGTGGCCCATAGTTGTAATTGAATGAACCAAGTGTGGACCCAGCGAGCAGCCGGACATGCTCCCCCATCACCCCGAGGGCCCGGCCAGCGGCACCCGCTCTTCAGAGCACACACGTGGGCTCCGGAGGTGAGAGAAGAGGCCCGGAGCCACCTTGGCCACGAGGAGCGAGGCCGGACCGGACTCCGATGCTTGCGTTCGAGCCAGGCTTTGAAAAGACGGGCACTGACTGCCCACAAACAAGCAGGCGACACTGGCCAAGGACCATCAGCCAGGGTGCCGCCAACCTACTGCTGCAGCTGACGGTGTCCAGTGGAAAATTCAGCTCGAATTATGAGCATGTGCTATGGAGAGTTAGGGGGAGAGGCAGGTGCAATCCCACCAGGGGATGTTGGCACAAGACAAGGGGGAGGGGTCTGAGGGCTGGGACCCCAAGGGGAGAAGACCAGTTGCTGGGTCCCTCAATGCCCCGGTGTCGGGCAGCACGAGGGACCACATGGGCTGCAGACCCTGGCGGGAGAGAACAAGGGAGTAGCTCGCTCCCCTCCTGCAGACCGGGGTCCCAAGTTCAGACGGTATTAAAAAAAAAAAAAAAAAAAGTGAGGGCTTCCCTGGTGGCGCAGTGGTTGAGTCCGCCTGCCGATGCAGGGGACACGGGTTCGTGCCCCGGTCCGGGAAGATCCCACATGCCGCGGAGCGGCTGGGCCCGTGAGCCGTGGCCACTAAGCCTGCGCGTCCGGAGCCTATGCTCCGCAACGGGAGAGACCACAACAGTGAGAGGCCTGCGTACTGCAAAAAAAAAAAAAAAAAAAAAAAAGTGAAGCCAGAGCAGGCATTAATTAAAACCAAGGTGGGCAGTTCACAGCTCGGACCTGCCGGCGGTGCACCAGCTTGCTGACCACAGGTGCACTCACCCTTCCTTCCATCTGCTTCCAAACTTGACGTCATCACGGCCTATGGGCTTCTTGGCAAAGGCTGCTTTGCTTTAATTCTCTCCCAAATCTTGCCAAAACAAAAAAAGATGTTGGATTTTAATTGATTCACGCCACTTCGCAAGCTAACTGCTCTGAGCAGTGCTTTGCAAGACGAGTCACCCCCGTGTGCGTGGCCTGTGGGAACAGCCGTGTGACCTCTGCATGACACCCTGGGGACGTGCTCACCAATGCACCACCCCCGCTGAAGAGAGAACCTGCGTCAACCTCCCAGTTAAGAGTCCAACATGCACAACTGCTGTTCTGGCTCCAGGAGAAACAGAACGAACTAAACAGACACCAGCAGTCCCAAGAAATCTGCCCCAGCGAGAGCCTCAAAGCAGCCAATGCCCTGCAAGTCTGCCTGCCTTCCTCGGGGGAACGTGGGGTGCAGGACCCTCGGAGGACCTGGCCCGGGAGCTGGGAGTGAGGGGCGCAGCCTGCTTCCCACGGTGCTGTCTAGGGTGCTGTCCTTTCTCAACTCCCTTCCCGACTTCAGCTCCCTGACCACGCCTAGTGATGAGCTGACCCCACCTGAGTGGACGCTGCAGCCAGCCCTGCCTCTACCTGACTCACAGCTGGCTTTGGGCGTCAGCTCTGCAGGGCTTCCGCGCTCATCGGGCTGCCCGCTGGTGGCTCTGTCTGGACTCATCCACGCCCCGCCAGCCCAGTCGGCTCGACAAGTCATCCGCCCTGTGTCCACCAGCTCTCTAACCGCTGGCAGGGCCTCCCGCGTTGGCCTGAGCCCCCGGGATGAGAGGTACCAGAAACATTAACCCAGAAGCTGTTCCCCGAGCTTGTCCACAGAGGAAGCTCTTTGGTGACCTGCTCCGCATGCCCCACTTCTAAGATTCTTCGTGGACAGGGTGACCAGGAGAGAGGTGTCCAGCCTTTCCCAGGCAGTCCCCTCACATGAACTGAACCCTCCCCAGAAACGCTGCTAGTTTCTCCAAGCTGTGGTTGGCACTGGTGCTGGCACTGGGATGAGAAGTTGTTTTAGGGTGTGGACACCTCATTCCACATCCTCTTCCAAGTTCACAGGGTAAGGTCCCCTGGTCCACCTGTGGTCATTCCAACTATGGCCTTGAAACCGTGACAATGTGGCCTCAAGGTTGCAGCCCCACTTTAAGGCAGCATCTTGCGCTCACTGCCCCACCCTGGACGGAAACCAACATCTCCAAACCATCTGCAATACTCCATGGGAGCAAAGAAGAGTTTCAGAGCTCCTTTTCAGGTAATGGTGGGCTGGTTAGGTCAGAACTCACTCACTTACCTCCCACCTAAAGGCAACAAGGATGCTGAGACGCCAAAGTCCCGGGACCGCCTGGACGGAGAGAGAGCACATTATGGAAAAACCAAGGCAGCCTTTGCCTAAAGCCAACACCTCCTGTGGACAAGACGGGACAGCGTACTTGCTCCAGTGGGGAGTTCCACCAGTTACCCTCCTGGGGCTAAGCTAGGACCAAAGGGCTGACCCTCGGGGGCTATTCAGCTGTGCTCACCCCCACTGCATCCACCACCCCATTCCACGGGGCTGCAGAGAGAGCTGCCGTGAAGGCAGCAGCCCCAGGAAGCCCAGCCCTGAGGAGTGCGCACACCAGTCGGTCCTCGCACAGCAGGAGCCCAGAGGGGGACGAGGGCCTCCAGGCAGAGAAGTGGTCTGGAGTGGTTCCCAGCCAGGTGCCCCGGCTGCCCAGCAGGAGTGAGTGTGACCCTCTCCTCATTCACCCGAGGTCTCGGGGAAGCCCACAGACAATTGTTCAAGGACAGCTAATGACACCAGGGAGGGCAGGGGACACGGCAACTGAGCAAGAACCAAGTTTACAAAACAGAAAGAGACCCGCACAGACCTCAGCACAAAATTAACAACTACCGATCACAGAACAGCAACCCTTGCTAGGTTTTAAATAGGCTTTACTTTTGGGGGCAGCTTTGGGTTCACAGCACATCTGAGCAGAGTCCCCAGAGACCCCTTCTCCCCCCTCCCCACAGTCTGGTTCTATTTTTTTTTAAAGAAATAAGTTAGAAGCTTGAAAACAACTTCATGGAGTAGAAGACGACAAGTCGTACTATCTCGAACATGAATAAAATAGAGAGCACTTCAGAAAAACAAATATAATAACTGGAGTTAAGACACAGCGGACACCTCGTAGCATAAGGCTGAACTAGTGACTGGAAGATGACGTAGAAAAAATGACCCAGAAATGAGCACAGAAAAGGCAGCACACAAAAAAGAGAGGTGAGAGAGGCAGAGATAGGATGAGAAGGGCTCTTAGAAGGAAAAATGAGGGCAAAAACTTGGAAGCAACATCTGCAGATGTGACTGAGAATTCTCTGAAACTGATGAAAGACAAACATCCAAAGATTCAAAGTACATCAAAATCTAGAGCATCAAAACGAAACTTGAGGGAAAAAGAAACAAAGGCAAAGAGAAAATAATAAAATCTGCCAGAGGAATAAAAGCTTCTGTTCAAAGGAAGAACAGTTAGACTAACGACTCACTTCTCATCAGAACAACAGAAGCCATAAGACAATGGAATAAAGGATTACATGCACTTTAAAAAATACCTGCCAAAGAGGAATTCAATCCCTAGTAAAAATAGATTTCACCCTCATTCTCAAAAGGAAGAAATTTTCAGACCCCCCCCCCCCCCCCCCCCCCCCCCCCCCCCCCCCCCCGCCAAAAAAGAAAAAAGGAACTGAGAGAGTGGATGCCAGGACTGAACAAAGGAAACTGAAGGATTTGCCTCAGGCAGAGGAGAATGGTTCTAAAGGGACCTCTGAGAGGCCAGAAGAACACGGAAAGGCAGCAAAAGTGCTAAATACGTGAGGAACTAAAATAATGAATGAGTGTAAAGAACTAACAACGATTTCTAGTGGTGTTACAAAGTAAACAAGTTGGAAACAAAATGCCAAACAAGAAAACATAAAGGTTAGGAGAGGGAGACACTGATGTAGAGCATCCCAAGCCCTTGTATCACCTGGGAGGAGGGTTCTGGTTCACTGCAGCCTTGACAAGTTCATTTTGCCTGCTGTTTTTTTCGTTTTTTGTTTCGTTTTGTTTTGTTTTTTGCAGTACGCGGGCCTCTCACTTGCCCTGGTCTCTCCCGTTGCGGAGCACAGGCTCCGGACGCACAGGCCCAGCGGCCACGGCTCACGGGCCCAGCTGCTCCGCGGCACGTGGGACCCTCCCGGACCGGGGCACAAACCCGCGTCCCCTGCATCGGCAGGCGGACTCTCAACCACTGCGCCAACCAGGGAAGCCCTGTCTGCTGTTTTTTAGTGATGGTCATGAAGATGACAGAAAATAGAATATACGATGTTTAAATAGAAGAGAGGAGAAAAACCTCAGTCAATGCAAACGGCCAGAAGGAAGAAAAGGGTGCAACAAATAGGAAGCAGAAAATAAAAGAGATTTCAACCCAAACACATCAATGGAGCCATTAAGTGGAAATTACGAAATGTACTTCTGAGCTGGAGGCAAAATGGCTGTCATCATTTTTGAACCTCCCTAAATTTCCTCTCAATACTAAATGGAGCCACCAGAAAGGTAAAACAAAAAACAAACTAAAAACATCTTCCACAAAAAGATGACAGAGCGCTGCCTCTCTTCCGATCACTACTACTTGCCGGCTTAGAACAACCGTCTTACTTCACTGGGGTTGTGTGGCCAGAAAGGTGCACAAAGCTCAGCGGGAGGCTCCCTCCTGCCCCAGGTGTTGTCTGGAGTGGCTGCACCCCAGCTGGGCTCCTGCTCTCACTCCCTGGGTTCTGTGGACTGTGCTTTGGGCAGGGGCTGGGAGCTCAGGATCCCTCAGCCTCTTACCTACGGGGGCTGTGCCGTCCCAGTGGGCATCCCCAAAGGGAGCCTGCCAGGAGGTCTCTGCAGAGGCTAACTGCTTCCTGACACCCAGCCCCGGGCCTCACAGCATCACCACTAAACCCCACAAAGGAACCCAGACTCCAGAGGAGGGGCTTTGCAGCCAGTTTCAGTCTGCCAGCCACTACTTCCAAACCACCACCACCAACCCCCTAAGAAACCGTGCAGGAGCTGGTGAGCTTGGGAAAAGGGATGTGTGACGGTTCTGAGGACTGGGAACTCAGAAACCACTAGCAAGTGTGCACCTCAAAACGGAGTGGTCCCCCCCAAGATGGAGGCTTGGCGGGATAAACGCTTATGTGATTTTGCATGGGAAAAACAACAACAACAAAAGAAAACCCTACCATAAGCAAAGTTCAATGATAAATGACAAAATAGAGAAAATATATGCAACTTATATCATAGGTCAAAGGCTAATATATAATGAACTTCTGAAAACTGAGAAGAAAACAACCCCGGAGAAGAAAGAAAAAAATGGGCAAGACTTATGAATAAACTGTTCACACAAAACAAAATGCAAAAAGCCTTTAAGTGCATGAAAAGACTCCTGGTAAGAGAAATGCAAATAAAAATACACTGAATTTACCGTTTCTCCCCTACCTGGCAAACCCCCAAAAGTTTGACAACATTGTCTGCTGGCAAGGCTGTGAAAAGCAGGCTCTCATGCGTTGCTGGTAGAACACCATACGACAGTACAGCTCCTGGGGAGGGGATTTTGGCAATATATAGCAAAAGTACACAGTCATTTTCCTTTTGGCCTAGAAATCCCACTTCTAAGAACCTAGTCAAAGATATACTTGAAAATATATAAAAACCATGAGTGCACAAGGTTATTCAACTGGAAACAATCCAAATGTTCGTGGACAGAGTCGTTGACTAGGTTAAGATCCAGCCCCTCGGGGAATGCTAGGCAGCTGAGGACAAGAATGAGGGCAATCTCTGCACAGCGATGCTGAGACCTGGTACTAAGTGAGCACAACGAACAGTACAACAGGCTCATAGCAGGTTACCCTTCCCCTAAGACGGCACAGGGCAAGTGGAAATACACATGCATTTGCCTATATTACTGTTAAGTAGAAACATAAATCAGAAAACTACTTTAAAAATATTACCAACAGAGGGGAGAGAAGAGGGTTAAAAAAACAAAGGTGGGGCTTCCCTGGTGGTGCAGTGGTTGGGGGTCCGCCTGCCGATGCAGGGGACGCGGGTTCGTGCCCCGGTCCGGGAGGATCCCACATGCCGCGGAGCGGCTGGGCCCGTGAGCCGTGGCCGCTGAGCCTGCGCGTCCGGAGCCTGTGCTCCGCAACGGGAGAGGCCACAGCAGTGAGAGGCCCGCGTACCGCAAAACAAAACAAAACAAAACAAAAGACAAAGATGAAGCTGGTGTGCTCTCAAAGTACTTTGGTTTATAGCTCTATATATGTGTTAGCAGAGAACGATAACAAAATTAAACCAACATGAAGGAAGCAGAGCCATTCCTAAAAAGTGAAAGGGAAACAAATGAACTTAGTGAATTAAAGACAAAAAGAAATGCAAAGAAATTAAACTTTTTTTTTTTTTACTAACCACACTCTTTTAACACATTGATATTATTTTGAAACTAACAGAATAAAGCAAAGAAGTAATCTTATGAACGTCATTAGGAGCCGAGAATCTCAGCCTAAGAGAAGGAAGATGGAGATATAAAAATAAAGAAGTAATTATCTATAGTCTTAAATCTGAATTAAAATTTCCAGTATAAAATCATGATGCGTTTTCTCTTAAAATTGTTTCTAGTGTTGTCCTCCGAAAATACACAAAGTCGAGACCAATGCAGAAGCCATGAGTTTCACTAGCACCCAGCCGTGTGGGTCTTCAGATAACATTTCCCCAAAAAGACCTTGAGCTCCCGTGGCAAGTGGCGATTCCAGCCTCTGCAGGACACGGGCCAGGTGAGCCTCTCAGATCAGAACATGAGGAGACTGTCCAACACTACTGGGGTCCTGTCAGAAGGGCACAGGGAGAATATGCAGGAGAAGACGGCTGGGACGCGGAGGAGGGCAAGTTTCTTTGACAAGACACACAAAAAGTAATAACCACACACACACACACACACACACACACACACAAAACCTGATCAATTAGACTTTCTCAAAATGTAAAACTTCTGCTCATCCAAAGGTCCACTTTAGAAAATGAATAAGCGAGACACAGATGGGGAGAAAATAGTCACAAGACCTATTTGACAAAGAACTGGCATCTAGGATACATAAAGAACACCTACACCTCAATCATAATAAGACAACCCAATAAAAATAGGCAAAAGATTTGAACACGCACCTCACAAAAAGAAACATACAAACGCCCAACAAAGATGTGCTCAATATATTAGTACCGAGGGAAACAGAAGTGAAAACCACAAAGAGATGCGACCACACACTCCCCAGTGAGACTAGAGTTAAAAAGATCAAACGCCAAATGTTGGCACGCACTTGGAGCAACTGGAATTTTCCTATCAAATGGTGCAGCCATTTGGGGGGAAGTTCTGACAGTTTCTTATAAAACAAGACACACAACTACTCTGTGACCTAGCAGCTTCACCCCTAGGAATTTCCATAAGAAATGAAGACAGGGCTTCCCTTGTGGCGCAGTGGTTGAGAGTCCGCCTGCCGATGCAGGGGACACGGGTTTGTGCCTCGGTCCGGGAAGACCCCACGTGCCACGGAGCGGCTGGGCCCGTGAGCCATGGCCGCTGAGCCTGCGCATCTGGATCCTGTGCCCCGCAGCGGGAGAGGCCACAACAGTGAAGACTTGGACAAGAATGTTCCTCAGGGAGATAACGTAGCTGTACAAGAATCAAGTCCCCCCCAAAATCTCCTCGCTAAATTCCACAAAAGAATTTCACAACATCAAAGATTCTTTGCCAAACTACACCCTTGGCATTACCTGAAGACAGAGTAGCAGAACCTCCAAGTAACGGTGAGTAAAGGGAGAAAAATCAACAAATCCCAGGACCACCATCCTTCACGCCCCCATCCAGCCCCACCCAGCCCCCACCCAGCGCCAGGAGGACAGACGGGGCTGGCGTGGATTAGTGGATGGCGCTGGAAAGATGAAAGCCACTTTCAACACGAGAACCCCTTCCTGACTGCAGGAAGGGAGCTCATAGAACTGCAAGACCCAGAGCCCATCAGAGGGCGCGGCATTGCTAAGAGAGCAGATCTTACACGTTCTCACCACAGAAAACGAACGGTAGCTATAACAGGATGGGGACAGTAGCTAATACTATGGTGGGAATCATTTTCAATTTATAAATGCATCAAATCAAGAGGCTGTACATCATACATGGACACAATTTTATGTGCTGATTAATCTTGAT
Organism: Inia geoffrensis; assembly: GCA_036417435.1. Lineage (NCBI taxonomy): Eukaryota > Metazoa > Chordata > Mammalia > Artiodactyla > Iniidae > Inia > Inia geoffrensis. The sequence goes on along the minus strand of CM070914.1, from coordinate 87,677,865 downwards.
AAAGAAGGTGGAGGTCAGGGTGGGCTGGGGAGGGCAGACATACGATGTAAAGACAGATAAAGGGCCAAGTGAGCCATTCAAAGTTAACAGATTCAAGTTAAGAGGCCAGAGTGATGTGAAAGGACAGCATGATTTGAAAGGTCAGCTTTCCAAACACAGAACTTCTGAGGAGAAAAAGGGAAAAAAAGGAAGAGAGAAACTCCTATTAGTAACCAGGTAAAGAAAGAGAAAAGAAGAGAAAAGAAATGCAGTCTTCCAGACAAAGACCTCCATCACCACAGCACACACACCACTCACTAAAACATCTGGACGTCCCCAGGATGACACAAAAGGGGGCCGTTAAGCTAGGAATCTTGTAAAACACCCCAAAATCATAAATACAAACAAAGGAAAAGAAAGTCCACAGGAGGCTACTGGAGAAAATCAGGAAACAAAACTTCACATAAAAGAATTGGTACAACTTCCCCCAGTTTCAAAGCAACCTGAAGCCGAAGAGACTAAACCCATGCAGAATATGAGGCGTCTTCCAACAGCCCCTGAGGGTGTGTGAGACCACCCTGAGTTAGAAATTCAACACTAAAGTGAACCAAAAATGGGGAAAAGCGAAAAGACAGCTGATCAAATTCACAGAAGGAGAAGGAGAAAGCCAAAATCATCTCATAAATGAGAAATAGAGTATAAGGTGCCCAAGGAAGAACAAACTTAAATGAAAATCCAATAAGGGGCATCGAGGACTGAAGACCAGGCCAGGAGACTCCAAGAGAAGGGAGTGACATAAAGAAACAGCAAAGAGTCAGAGAGAAAGAAGGGAAGATAAGCAGAGGAGGGATAGTTTCCATATCTTCAGGATCTCCAAAGAAGAAAAACAAAGCAATGGCACAAACAGAGCTAATATTTAAAGCTATAATCCATGGAAACTTTCCATATACAGAAAAAGACCTGAATCTGCACATCTCAAAAGGCCCACCGGGTACCTAGAAAAACAAACCCAGGCCAATCAACTCTGAAACATTCCTAGTAAAACTATAAGATTCCAAAGATAAAGATAAAATCCTCAAGGCCTCCAGGCAAAAAGAACAGAGTCAAAAGAATGAGACTAGCATCAGATGTTTAAAACCAACACAGAAGCAAGGAAACGATGGAAAACATTAAAAAACAAACAAACAAACAAAAACTCAGTGAAAGAAACCACAAACCAAGGACTTTTGGAACCAGCCGAGCCTGGAACATCTTGTAGTTCCAGAAAGTAAGACAATGAGAAAAAGAATATTTTAACTTAAGAGAAAGAAAAGATGGGCTTTTGTTGAGAGGGTCCAGCAGTAGCCTGAGGTTGCCCCTGAAGCCAGCGCTGGAACCATCTGCTGGACAAATATTGTTGCCACTGGATTCTAACCCATGGAGCAAAGCCATCATTCATGTGTCCCTACAGATAGGAACAAATAATCAACCAAATGGATGAGGAGAGGACACGGCTTTCCCTTCCAGGAGAATTCCAACCGGCAGTGAAAAAGGAAAGGATAAGGGAGGCCTGACAGCAAACGCCACAGTAATAACGCAGATGCAAGACGTGCGAGACATCAGCACCGGTGAGTGAGGATTCAGGGAAAGGAAGGATGGCCACTTCACACGGAGAAAGCATCGAGGCAGCCCTACATCACTGTCAATGAGCCGTGTGGACACGGTGACTTCCTGACGCAGTTTGTGAAGACAGGCACATGGGTGCTGGTGGGGGGGGGGGGCGGGGGGTGCAGAGGGGGTGGGGAGGGTCTGGCCTAAAATGCATCACCTCGTTCCCAGCATGAGAAAAGAGCAGATAAAGTCAATTTGAGCAGCATTGTACAAAACAACTCGTCAGTACATAGTTTCTAAAAGTATCAAGGTCATAAAAGACAAGGAAAGACTAAGGAAGGGTCACCTACTGGAAGAGACCAAGGAAGCAGAACAGCTGGGATCCTGGTGGGACAGGAAAAGGGCATCAGTGGGGAGCTGGCGAGAGGGAGGCCGGTCGTCCGGTGAATAGTGTACAGGTGCTAATTAATGTCCTGGTTCTGAGCACGATCTACAGGAAGATGTCACAGAAGATGCTAACACCAGGGGAACCTACAGAACTCGGCGCTATTTTTGTAACTTTTCTGTAAGTCTAAATTTAGTCGCTTGTAAAACTTTAAAAAAGCATTTGGGGACTTCCCTGGTGGTCCAGTGGTTAAGACTCCACGCTTCCAATGCAGGGGGTGCAGGTTTGATCCCTGGCCGGGGAACTAAGATCCTACATGCCACATGGCACAGCCAAAATAAATAAATAAAAATTAAAAAAATATCTGTAACACGTACATCATGGAAGGCTCCTCAGAGAAGGGGTGAACTACTCAATGTGGATGCATCTCAGAATCCCTACATGGCAGAGAGAGACAGAGACAGAGACAGAGACGGAGACAGAGCAAGCTCTCTGATGTCTCTTATAAGGGCACTAATCCCATCCTGGGGGCCCCACCCTCACGACCTCATCCAACCCTAATTACCTCTAAAGACCCCACCTCCAAGTGCCATCACATTGGGGGTCAAGGCTTCACAAATGAATCTGGGGGACATAATTCAGTCCACGGCAGCACCTATCCATGCGCAGGAGTTACCTATGCAGGTGTTAATTAGGGGTAGTATTGATTGTCTTGATTGCACTTCTCTATAATTTTAGAATTTCCTTTATAATCAGGAAAAAAGAAAAGGCAAAAGTCAGAGGCAAAGGGGCCTAAGTGCTCACCTAGTGTACTGGTGAAGACTTGGGAGGGAGAGTCCCTCACACACGGTGAGACTTGCACAGAGGGTCCCAGCCCTTTGGGGTGGTGACAGAGGCACCCCAGAGATCTGCCAGAGCTGAGTTGACCCAGTGCTCATCTGAGTCACAGGCTAGAGGTAGAGTCACAGAAGAGGCCAGCAAGGAAGGGGCCCCTGTCTGCAGGATCTTTGCTAGATGCTGCTGCAGGGGACCTAGCCAGCCTGACAGCCCAGCGCCAGGGAGGGAGCGGGGGTCCCAAGGCTGCTTACCTGGAGTGCACAGATGTGACGCTGACTGAAGAGGGTCTATTCCAGGCGCAAATCGGCTGGGAGGCTTGACCTTTCACTGAGGTGGCTGCAGGCAGGTCACCCTCAGCAGGAGATCCTGGCTGGGTGCGAAGGACAAGGCCTCACAACTTGGCACTGGATTATGGCACAGCACGGTCGCTGGGGGTACAGCTCACAGCCTACCGACCCCTGATAGGAAGGGTCCAGGCATTGGGCCCTGCCCGGCAGCAGGGTGAGTGTGGAAGCAAGGCAGCTCTGCTGGGAGATGGGGTTGTCAGACCCCAGGGTTGGGCAGGGCAGAGCTGAGGACGCAGGCCTGGTGCGGGCTCCAGGCCCCAGCGGAGGTCCCTTACGTCCCCTGACTATGCCTAAGAGACACGGGGCATAATGCTCGTCTGTGACTTGGGACGAGGACCTTCCCCTCCCCGGGTCTCAGGCTCCTCACTTCTGAGTGATTCACCGTGAGACCCCCACTTCCTCCCTTGCAGGCTCCTGGAGAATGTGCTCTGAGCCTGGTTCCCTGAAGTCCCACCTCTGTCCTCGGGCCTCTCCTAGGCTTCCTGCAGGGTGACAGCTACATACCTGAGCACAGGTAGAGAAACCAGAAAAGTGCCTGGCATATAGCAGGTGCTATGGAATGGGTGACATTTTGATTATGACCCTCCTCTGTCTCATCTTTTTCTTTCTTATAACAGTTTATTTATCGTATGCCATGTTCACAGTCGCCTAGATCTCGCGGGCAACATGAATGCAAACTTGTGGTGCCAAAGCCCCAGACCCCGGGGCTTTGCTCACGGTGGTGCCATCCGCTGCCCTTCTGAAAGCCCGGCAGCGTTCTGGTCACGTGTCCTGGAAACACGTTAAAGGAGGGACTTCGCTCCTTAATACGGAAGTTTATGAGAAGGTAGGCAGGGATATGCCTGCCGTGAATGTGGGGAGAAACTATTGCAGGTAGTTGCCAGATGGAGTCTTAGTTCACGGGCACAAATCAGCTCTCAGAGAGGTGCGAAGGGCTACAAGGGCCCTGAACCCTGGCAGACGGCCTGCCCGGTACCTTTTCCCTCCACCCTCCCCAGGGCAGGGGAGCCTCCGGCCGGGTGGGCAGCAGGTTCTCCCAGCCCCTGACAGCGCCCGGCTCCCCGCCTGGCAGCCGAGAGGCAGTTCCGATTTCCCGCTGTTCTCCTGCAAGCCAGCGCCTCGACCCGCAGGTCCGTTCCTTGCATTTGCAGACAAGTGCAACAGAGAAACTTTACCGCATTCTGTCGCTGCAGAACGAGGATAATGAATCAAAACCTAAGATGCCGAGCGGGAGGGAACTGCTGAGAATCGGATCCGCCTCTCCCAAGATGCAAGGTCAAAGGGAGGGGCAGGTTTTTCCAGGAAAACTGTGGAGGCTGGTGCCTCCTCTCTGACTCCCGACACCCAATTAAACCCTTTATTCTGTGGCGTCCGATTCTGTGAGCATCCGACAGCTACGCCACCACCCGCCGGAAACGCAAACACGTGAGATTAGAAACCAGACACCAAAAAAAAAAAAAAAAATCGCAAGGGCCGCGCCTTCCTGAGGGAGGCTCGGTCGGCGACGCGTAAATGCCGGAGTCGCGTCCCGCCCCCGGCAAATACCTGCGCGCCCAGCCAGGGCCTGTGCGCCTGCCGCCGCGCCCCGCTGGGTCCCGGGAAACCAGCGCAATCCAGAGGGGTGGCCCATGGCCCTCGGGGGCGCCTGGAGAGGCAGAGAGGACTCCCGCCCCCAGCAAGGGCGCCTTGGGGGCGCGGGACCTCGGCTTGCGGGATGTCACCCCGCCACCTTCGGGCCACCCCCGACCACCTCCGGGTCAGCTCAAGGCCACCTCCGGGCCATCCCCGACCAACCCCGAGCCACCTTACGGCCACCTACGGGCCACTCCCGGGCACCCGAGGTCCACTCCCGGGCCATCTCCGGCCAACCCTGCCGCGCAGGGCGCCCCGGCCCAGGACGCACGGTGCCAGGCCCGGGCGCAGCGCGGAGGCCTGGCCCGGCCGCGGCTGCTCACCGAGGCTCCCCGCGAGCGGGCGGCTCAGGGGCTCCGGGCAGCGGCGTCCGACGGCCCGGCTCAGCCATTGCAGTGGCGCTGCGGAGGGCGGGGGGCGCGCGTCACCGCGGGTGGGGGCGCCCCAAACCCCGGCCCTTCCCGCCCGCCCCTCCCCGCCCCCGCGCGCGGCTCCGAGACACCCCACCCCACCTCGTCGTCTCCTTTTCTGCCCATCCGGTTCTTTTAAGGAGCAGGTTTGCGCTCTATTAAAATCAGAAAACCGTGTTGCCAAAAATAACCCGGCTGCGGCCGGAGGGCGCGGGGCGGGGCGGGGCGGGGCGGCGGGAGAGGCCGGCCTCCGTGCAGCGCGCAGTGCCGAGCGCCTGACCACCGGTTACCATCCCGGTGAGAATTACCCACACTTCATGCCGGAGGTTAGCCGCCGTGAGGAAGCACGGGATTGTTGCACGTGTGTGTTTTAACCATTAACTCGGCTTCCCATCTCCAAACGCTGCCTTTCTCCGCCCTGGTGAGACAAGCGCTTTGGGGAGACTTGCGTGGAGCAAATTAGTCCTGGCTCTGGATTCAGAGCCACAGATCCATGGTTAAGACGCGCCTCTGGGGCCTGCTGGCGCCAGGATCCCAGCGCCACCGCTGCTGCGTCCTCCGGGGGTCTGGGTGCTCATCTGTAAAGTGGGAGGGATTGCCCACTCCCACTTCTTAGAGTTGGTGGAGGAGGTACAGTTATAAATGTGGCAGGAAGGAAGGGCAAATACTGTTTAGGAAAACCTGTGTACAGGGGGCCAAAGCTTCCCCCGTGGAACACTCCTTCCCAGATACCAAGACTTAATAAACCAGTAGATCCCAGAGTTCTGAGTACAGAGAGCAAGTGGGGACCCTTCAGTGTGACAGTGACAGGGGCCTCGCCCACTTCGCCCTGGACCCATGCTTTCTGGCCACAGGAAAACCAGTGCTGTTTATTGATTGCTGGCTGAGAACACATCTGAGAGCGCAGAAACCCAGCCTTCCAAGTTTGTTCTCCCAGCTGGCACCCTGGGCACCTTACGTGGGCCATTCCTCCTCTCGGCCCTTCTGGATGAGAGACACGGGGAAGACTCAGAGGCCGCGTGGGTGTCAGGTCTTGAGGCTCTCCCTTGGTTCCTTGGTCAGAGGCGATCGTGGATCGGTTAGTGTGAAAGTGAAACGGGCACTCAGGAAGGATCCAGATGGGAAGGGAAACCACGCCCAGGATAAGCATGTCCTCAGCGAGGTCGGATGGGATGGACTGGCTGCCAGGTGGCTGCTGGGAGCCCAGGATGTGGTGCCACATCACCACTCCGTGTTGGCCTCAGCTGCTGAGAGACTGAGCGCCGGACGGCGGCCAGATGGGCCTCGGTGGGGAGAGACCTGTGTTGTTAATCCACAGATTGTCTGCAGCCATGCCGCCATTGGCACTTCTCTCGTGGACTTTTTGTGCAAAGACTGGGATGGCTGGACAAGGCAGCGGCCAACATCTGCAGAATGGGCCATCTTCTCCACCTGGCTGTCCAGCGCATCCTACACAACAGGAACATCTGGTGAGATGCATGTGGAACGCAAATATTCTCACATCTGGCCCCGCTCCAACAGGTCTGTCCATCCCCTTACTTCTTCCCCAGATCTCCTAAACCCTAACCCTCCAAACCCATTCCTTCTCAGTCCCTGATCATCAGTGTAGACAAATATTTCCGTCAACTCTCCTTCCAGGTAAAGCGGATAACATAACCAAATCTATTGCTCAAAAATGGCCCACTGGCCACTTGGGCCAGTCCAGTAGGGCTGGGATGCCATCAGTCCTTTTCCAGCCGGTGCCAACTTAGCGTGACTGCAGCGGGCTCTATTTTTTATTGGTCAGTCAACTCGTTTTAGGGAGCTCCCCATAAAATCAGAGACGCAACCGGAGGGACCTGGAAAGGGTGCCTCCAGAAGAAGCCACCTGCTCCTGCAGCTTCCCTGGGTGTCTAGGGTGAGCTTGAGAGCAAGCTCATGTTAGTCTCCTGGGGCTGCCAGAGCAAAATCCCACAGACCGGGGGTGGGTGGGTTAGACGATAGAAATGTATTTTCTCACAGTTCTGGAGGCTGCAAGTCCAAGATCAGGATGCCATCAGGGCTGGTTTCTGGTGGGGTCTCTCTCTTGAGGATCAGTGTTGGCTCAGAGTAAATGTCTGGTGATCCCCTGAAGGTCTGGATATTTTTCTCTCCCCAGGGCACCATGTGGGGAATGTGGCTGCAGGTCCTTTTCAGAAAGGCTAGGAGAAAAATTGTTGCTATTGTTGTTTTAATACCTATGGTGCCAGCACAGGATCTGTCCGCACGAACACCCATCTTTTCCCTAATTAAAAGGACTCTGGGACTGCGAACTGATTCAGGTCTGACCACTGAGCTAGTGGCCGTGACTTCGAGCACAGTGACTCACCAGCTGGCTGTGTTCATTAAAATGCCAGTTTGTTGCTTCAGTCAAAATGTAACAAGTCAGCCCTTCCTAGGTTTCCTATCAATTTCAGTCCCGGGAACCACATGATAGTTCACCACCACCCAAAATTCCTGTGGGTCAAGCCATTCTAATGACCACCCAACTCTTCTGCCGGCTGAGGTTAACTGTACCCACTCTGCCCTTGGCAGTGAAGAGCTGTTGCTGTACCTTGGCACCACAGGATACAGACTTCTCTCCCCTGGAATCAGGAAGCCCATTCATGGCAGCCCCTTTATCCCTGACCCACAGAAAACAGCCACTCACTGCACTGCTTCCCCAGGAATCAGGCCCTTGCCCCACCAATGTCTGTCTTAATGCACGTGATAAACCCATCCAACATGCCCGGCTCCCTGAGGCTTTAGATTCTTTCCAGCACATAAAGGAATTGCTTGCACCTCAATTTCGTTCCACACTGAGCTCGGGTTTCGCTTAACCAAAGGACAGGACACGTAGACCCATTCAGATTGCTCCAGCTGGCCCAGTGGGTCAGGACTCTCTATTTACTCATGGATAGGCAAACCCATGCTGAAAAATTAAGACCAATTTAACAAACACATTTTAAAAAGGACTAGAAGCCGAAAGTCTGATGATAAACAGCATTTGTAGGATAGATAAGTAGTCTCAACGTATCTCTTCCCAAGATACTTAGTAATCACGAAGGGGAAATAGTGTATCTACAGCGGAGAAACCAGGCAGACTCCCATTGAACCTAAAAATGAAAGTTAACGTCTGCAATGGAACAAATCAAAATCAAGTGCCTCAAACGATGAGAACTGAGAAGAACACAATTTCATTTCTGCAGGATGCTTGCCCAGATTCACACCTGAATCTAATCGTGAGCAAACATCTGAGAAACCCAAACTGAGGGACACTTCTACAAAAATAACTGTTATCCTGCAATAAAACTATCATGGAGAACAAAGCTGAGGAGCTAGTCCAAATAAGGGAGACTAAAGATCTCAGACCCAGGGCTTTCTTTCCCTAGAAGAAGCATTGTTAGGACAGAGGGGAAATTTGATGAGCAAGTAACATTTCCGTGGTAATTTCCTGCCTTTGATAGTTATACTGAGGTTATGTAAGAGCATGTCTTTGCTTTTAGGAAATACACACTAAAGTATTTGGCGTGGCGGGGGGAGGTTTCATGCTTACAACTTACTCTTAAATTGTTCAGAAAAAAAAAAAAATATATATATATATATATGCACACACATATGTGTACATGGAGAAAGAGATAAAGCAAATGTGATAAAATATTAATATTTGGGGAATCTAGGTGAAGGGTATACAGTAATTCTTTGTAAATATCAAAGTATTCTTTGTAGTTCTTTGTATTCTTGCAATTCTCAGTAAGTCTAAAACTGTCAAATTTAAAAGTTTATATATATATGTATAACTGATTCACCCTGATGTACACCTGAAACTAACACAATATTGTAAGTCAACTATACTCCAATAAAAATTTAAAGAAATAGGACTTCCCTGGTAGTCCAATGGTTAAGAATCTTCCTTCCAATGCAGGGGACACAGGTTCGATCCCTGACTGGAGAACCAAGATCCCACATGCTGTGGGGCAACTAAGCCTGGATGGCGCAACTACTGAGCCTGCGCTCTGGAGCCCGCGAGCCACAACTACAGAGCCCGCGAGCCACAACGAAAGATTCTGTGTGCCACAATGAAGACCCGACACAGCCAAATAAATAAATGTTTTAAAAAATGATTAAGAGGGGCTTCCCTGGTGGCGCAGTGGTTGAGAGTCCGCCTGCTGATGTAGGTGGACGCGGGTTCGTGCTCCGGTCCGGGAGGATGCCACGTGCCGCGGAGCGGCTGGGCCCCTGAGCCATGGCCGCTGAGCCTGCACGTCTGGAGCCTGCGCTCCGCAACGGGAGGGGCCGCAACAGTGAGAGGCCCGCGTACCGCAAAAAAAAAAAAAAAGATGAAAAGGATACATTTTTCAAAGCCTTAAAAATAAATAAATAAAAGTTTTTTTAAAAGTTATATTGTGCCTGCCATGATCTAGTCCCCTTAGAACACACTGCCACACATATTCCCCACTATTTTGCCAAAATAAATTAGCAAATTCTGCAATTCCTTTGATGTGCAAATCTACTCTTCTCAGGTTTGACTTTGTTTTTGGTCTTAAAATTTATTTTATTGAAGTATAGCTGATTTACAATGTTGTGTTAGTTTCTGGTGTACAGCAAAGCGATTCAGTTATATATATACGTATAAAATAGTTTGCATCTGCTGACCCCAAACTCCCAGGCTACCCCTCCCCCCACCCTGCAACCACAAGTCTGTTCTCTATGTCTGTGAGTCTCTCTGTTTCATAAATAAATTCATTTGTGTAATATTTTAGACTCCACGTATAAGTGATACCATATGATATTTGTCTTTCTCTGTCTGACTTACTTCACTTAGTGTGATCATCCCCAGGTCCATCCATGCTGCTGCAAATGGCATTATTTCATTCATTTTTATGGCTGAGTAGTATTCCATTGTCGATATATATATATATATCTCACATCTTCTTTATCCAGTCATATGTCAATGGTATTTAGGTTGCTTCCATGTCTTGGCTATTGTGAATAGTGCAGCTATGAACATAGGGGTACAGGTATCTTTTTGAATTATAGTTTTGTCCAAATACATGCCCAGCAGTGGGATCACTGGATCATATGGCAACTCAATTTTAGTTTTTCGAGGAACCTCCATGGTGTTTTCCATAGTGGCTGCACCAACTTACATTCCCATCAGGTTAGACTTTGTAATTGGTCCCTGGCAGGTAGATATCTTACTGTACTTACAGCCTAGAACCAGGAGAAGGTATCAGGGAGGCATTGCCATCACCTACCTGTGCCTGCCTCCTGTGAGGTCACAGTGAGCCCTCACACCAAGTGGGACCAATCTCTTCAGACCATAAGCTTATGGAGGGACTTCCCTGGCTGTCCAGTGGCTGAGACTCTATACTTCCAATGCAGGGGCTGTGGGTTCGACCCCTGGTCGGGAACAAGGATCCCACATGCCATGTGGCCAAAAACAAACAGACAAACACAAAACCATAAGGTTATGGGAGATGCAGTAGGGCCTGGGGGCTCAGGGCACTTAGAGTTATCCAAACACTCCCAAGTGCCATCATCCCAAGTCACAGTGCTTGCATAAGCCCTGTGCCTCTAATACTGTGTGCAAGTTTACGATGTTTTTTTCTTCTCAGATTTCCCCATATGGCGTAAATTCATCCCCAAACCTGCAAGTGGGCACAGCACGGATGGAGCTCATTCCAGGAGAAGCCTGAGTTCTGGCTCCAGGATGAAGAAAGGGCTCTCCCCGGGCTTAGAGCGAGTGGGGTACATTCCCCGCTCCAATTTTTCCTTTTTTTCATTCTCTTTTGCCCCTGCCCCTCGTAATCCAATGGCGGGGCAGGAGCGCCAGGGGATCCAGGAGCCTAGGACTCTGGGGGGGCAGCTCTCTCTCTAGCTGGGGGGCTCTGCTCCCAAGAGGGCTGAGCAAATCGCTGATGCTTTTCGTCCTCCTCTGCCTCCCACGTGGCCCAGGATGCAGGTACAGAAGACAGAAGTATGCAGACAAAGCAGAGGGTGAACACGTTCTAGGTTTCGGGCAAAATAACCAAAAGGAGATGCTCCAGGAAGCCAGGAAGCCCTGGGGAGGCTGTAGAAAGGGAGGAGCTAAGAAAATTGACTTAAGAAAGTTGTTGTGAATGCCTGGGATCACTGGCCCCAAACAGCACACCACAGACTTAGAGGGTGCATGATGGGCTAGACCGGATCCCACTGGGTGGTGCACACAAGGGACAGAGCCAAACAGCCCTGCAACGGTTGGATGGAGCTTTCAGTCTGAGCTCACCTGCGTCAAATGCCTGATAAAATGAAATATATCAACAATCCCCATAGAACCTAAAGAGTACCAGAGTCTCATAACATAATGTTCAACATGTCCAGGGCACAATCCCAAATTACCCAGCAAACAAGGGATCAAATCTCAGCTGGAAGGTGGAGAGAGAGCAGTCAACCATAACAGTGCCGAGATGACAGAGGTGTTGGGATTACCTGACAAAACCCGTTATCTGACAAGGCAAGGATTACAGAAGCGCTCCAACGGATAAGAGTTAACACTCTTGAAGAAATGGAAAGATAGAAAATCTTAGCAGAGAAATAGAAACTACAAAGAAGAACCAAATGGAAAATTTTTTTTTATTATTATTATTTTTTTGGCCCTGCCACAGGGCTGGCAGGATCTCAGTTCCCTGACCAGGGATTGAACCCAGGACCTGACAGTGAAAGCCTGAAATCCTAAGCAGTAGGCCACCAGGGAACTCCCTCAAATGGAAATTTTAGAACTAAAAATAAGAATAACCAAAAAAGAAACCTCACGAGATGGACTCAGCAGTAAAACTAAAGACGACAGAGGAGAGAGGCAGTGAGCCTGAAGAGAGATGATCCAGCTCGTATGACAAAGAGGAAAAAGGTTGAAGAGCAAATGAACAGAGGCTCAGGAAGTGGCAGCAGGACGATATCACAAGAGCTACCATTCGTGTTATTGAAGTTCTGGAAAAAGAGGAAAGTGAGGTTAAGAAACGATATTTGGGGACTTCCCTGGTGGCACAGTGGTTAAGAATCCGCCTGCCAATGCAGGGGACACGGGTTCGAGCCCTGGTCCGGGAAGATCCCACATGCCACGGAGCAACTAAGCCCGTGTGCCACAACTACTGAGCCTGCGCTCTAGAGCCCACGAGCCACAACTACTGAAGCCCACATGCCTACAGCCCATACTCCACAACGAGAGAAGCTACCACAACTAAGCCCGTGCACCAAAACGACACTCGCTGCAACTAGAGAAAAGCCCACACACAGCAACGAAGACCCAACGCAACCAAATAAATAAAAAAAAAAAAAAAGAAAAAGAAACAATATTTGAAGAAATAATGGCAGAAAACTTGCCAAATTTGGTAACGAAGATGGAAAAGAATTCTGAAAGCAGCCAGGGGAGAATGACTCATGACATGTGGGGAAAGAATCTGAATTACTGCAGAAAACATTGAGGGCAGAAGGCAGTGGAACCATGATGTTCAAATGCTCAGAGAAAACTGTCAAGATGCTATGTGCAGAGAATGAAAGTGCTCTAGGCTGAATGTTTGTGAATCCCAAATTCATAGGTTGAAACCTAATCCTCAGTGTGAGGGTATTTGGAGCGGGAACATTTGTGAGGTGATGAGGTCCTGAGGTGCGGCCCTGTGAATGGGATCAGTGCCCTTATAACAGAGACCCCAGAGAGCTCTCTTGCCCCCTCTCCCGTGAGGACACAGGGAGAAGACAGCAGTCTGTGAACCAGGAAGGAGGCTCTTGCCACACCCTAAGTCTGCTGGCACCTTGATCTCGGACTTCCAGGCTCCAGAACTGTGAGAAATAAATTTCTGTTGTTTATAAGCCACCCAGTCTATGATATTCTGTTACAGTCCTGAACAGACTAAGACAGAAAGTGAAATAAAATATTCCCAAATGAAGAAAAAAATCAGAATCTGTTGACAGCAGCCTTGCTGTAGATCAGGGGAGGACATCACAGGGGAGCAATGACTGAACCTAGAATGTGGAAGACTATTGAGGAGCAAAGACACATCCTAAAACTTAAGAATGGCGAGAGCTTGAAAGTGAATAGATAAGGAAAAATAACACCACACAAATGCCACCCTAACCCCCAAAGCCAGTGTAGCTTCATTAATATATGATAAAATAGACTTTATGGCAAAATGAATTACTAGAAATAAAGATAGTCACTTATAATAAAGTGTTAGATTCATCAGGAAGATATACGAATTTTAAATGTGTGTGCATATAATAGCATAGCTCTAATGTATATAAAACAAAACTGGGCAGACATATAAGGTAAAATAGAAAAATCCAGGGACTTCCCTGGCGGTCCAGTGGTTAAGGCTCCATGCTTCCACTGCCGGGGGAGCAGTTTCGATCCCTGGTCGGGGGACTAAAATCTCCACGTACCCTATGGTGCGGCCAAAAAAAAACCCAATCCGTTATCAGAGCAGAAGAAATTAGCGCTCCTGACTCAATGATTATTAGAATAAATAGAAAATTAAACCATAAGCATATAAAGATTTGAACAACTTCGTTAACAAACTTGATCTAATAGACCTACATAGAAGACTGTACTCTACAACACCCAATATTTTCAAGCCCAAACAGAGCTTTTATAAATAGCAAACATATTCTAAGCAAGTGTCAAAAATGTTTAAAGAATTAAAATCATACAGGGTATATTCTCTGATCATAATGCAATTAAGGTAGCAATCGATAATAAAAAGATAACCAGAAAATAGCCATATGTTTGGAAATTAATAAACACATTTCTAAATAACTTATTGTGGTCAAAGGATAAATCATGATAAATATTAGAAAATGCTTTTAAATCAGCAATGATGAAAATACTAAATATCAAACTTGTGGGATGCAGCGAAAGCTATACTTAGCTTTTTTTTAATGCCTGAATGTATATAACAGGGGAAAACAGCTGAAAAGTAAGGAACTAAGCATTTATCTCAGGAACTTAGAAAAATAACAAACCAAACCACAAGGAAATAAAAGGAGGCCCTAATAAACACAAAGCAAAACTTAATGAAATAGGGGGGAAATATCCAACAGAGAGGGTAAGCTAAGCCAAAAATGGGTCTTTGAAATACCCAGATATTTAATTAGCGCCTGACAAATTTATTTAAATACTTCATCTATTAAAAAAAAAAAGAGAGAAAACTATGTAAATTTTATGCCAATGAATTTGAAAATTAGGAATGAAATGTATAAATTCCTGGAAAGGTAGCAAAATTAACTCAGAAAAAAATGGATTCTTGAAAACGCTGAATCAGTAGTGAAAAAAATCTTCCCCCAAATAAAACTCTAAGCACAGATGGCTTTATTGGCCGTTTCCACCAAATGTGTAAGGAACAAAAGAGAAAATCTTATACAAACTCTTCCGGATAACAGAACAAGGGGTAACAACTCCAGCTCACTTCATGACAGTTGGAAAACCTACTGAGAACAGTGAGAGAAGGAAAGTCGTAGGTCAATTTTACTCCTCACATTAGTAGCTTAGGAAATGTGAGTGGGGAAATAAAGGCGGGAAAAGTAATTGGACGAAATTCCACATTGATTCATAATGTTTAAAATCTAAGCAAATTTGGAATAGAAAAGAAGTTTTGAAGCTGGTGAGGAGTATCTACAGAAAAGAAAGAGAGAAAGAAAGAAAGAGAGAAAGAAAAGAGAGAGAGAGAAAGAGAAAGAAAGGAAGGAAGGAAGGAAAAGAAAAGAAAAGAAAAGAAAGAAAATCAAAGCTCCATCAAAGATCTTCATAGTGGAATGACCATCACAATAAAATGATAAAGTTTCTGTGAGACGAGAAGTAAGACAAGCATATGCCCACAATCATAATTTCTATTCTACACCTGTATTTGGGTCCTAGACCTCGTAGTACTGGATAATAATAATAATGTTTGCCAATTTAAAAAGAAAGAAAAAATGATTTCTTTTATATAATACCTTATGTATACTCTGGTTTCTCTTCAGATCATATAAATCCTTCACCTCTTACAGCACATGGTACCAAATTCAAAACTAAGCCAAATTAAACATTGGTGAAGTATATAAGGTGATAAAAATGTAAAGGAAAGTGAGGAAATGTTTACTATTGGAATCAGGATGGTGGCTGCGTTTGGGGGAAGGGCTGTGGGCTGGAGGGGGCGACTGCAGAGGGCTTCCATGTTCCCTTCTAGACTTGGGTGGTGGTCCCATGGGTATTTATTTTATAATTCTTCTTTAAGCTGTACATATATGATCTACAGACTTTTCCGTATCACATTCAATATCCCAATTTTTTAAAATGCCGGTGGAAAACCAGGAATCTTCCACATGAGCAAAGAATCCCCAAAATGGAGGGAAGCGTAGAAAGAGCCCCATCCCCTCACTTTCCAGATGTCCAACCGAGGCCCAGAGAGGGGTGAGCTGCCTCCAGCCACACCCCCATGGCTCTTCTGCGTCCAGCCCAGAGTCTTTGCAACACAGGAAGTACTGATTCGTGGTTATGGAGAATTTGCTTGCTGAAACACATTAGCTTAAATGCCAGAGTCTTGACAAGGAGGACCACGCCATACAGAGCAGCGCCTGGGACAGGAAGCACCTCTGCAGGGCTGCTGGGCTGGGGAGCCGGCGCCGGTGCTGATGCAGCCCGGGAGGTGAGGGCTCTGTGATCTGGGGTCACCCGGGCTCTCTGTCCCCGCAGGGCCCTGGGCTCCTGGTCCTGGGATACAACAGCTGGACCAAGAAGCCACGTGGTGGGTCTGTGGGAATCTTTCAGTGGCATTACGATTAAAAAGCCAACGTGCCTGGCAGTGTGCTAACCAGCAAGACCGACTATGGCTGAATCCAAGTGCGCTGGACAGGAGTGGGTTGGCCCACTCCCAATCTTGCCCCTAAAATGTGGGCATTTCACGCCACGCCTCTGGCCAGTGGCATCCCTCTGGCCTCCAAAGTCCCCCTGGTCTGGCTTCCTGCTCTCGCTTGGCCAGTCTCCCCACTCCTACTGCCCAGCCACACTGGAGCGTGGCTGGCCACCCAGCACACCCGCTGGCTCCCTCAGGACCTCTGCACTGGCTGCTCCTTCCCCCCAAGGCAGCTGTCTGACTCTCTCCTTCGCTTCCTTCAAATCTCTGTGGAGATGTCAGCCCTTCACGCAGCCTTCCCTACACAGCCCGGGTGAAACGGCCACCCTCCCCATCCACACCGGCGTCCTTACTGCTCTGTGTCTTTCTCTGTTATGCAGTCTAGCCTCTGAGATGTGATGTGTTCATTTGAGCATGTGTCTTTACGTGTTTCTCCCCACAAGACTGTGAATTTCACGAGGGCACAGGCTGTTTCGGTCCTGCTGGCGCAGTGTCCCCAGGGCCTAGAACAGTGCCCGTCTCTAGCAGGACAAACGCGTGCAAGGAGGCGACAAACACCTGACATCCTGTTCCTCCATTTCCTCGGTGGCCCATCTTAATGGAAGATATGCATCTTCCCAAAGTGCAAATCGGATCACACCCATACCTAGGGTAGAGCCTTTAGGGAGCATTGTAAGCATCGCATTTTCCTCAGGTTAAGTCCAAAGCGCTCCACGTGGCCTCGGAGGCTCTGCACAATCTCACCTCTTCCTGCCGCTCCGGACTCCTCAGCGCCCTGCTTGCTCATTCTGCTCCATGACGAACAGGTCTCTTTTCCTTAAACCCTCCTAGGTTTTGAAGCCTCAGGACCTTTAACTTTGTTCTTCACTCAAAGAGGAACACTTGGGCTTCCCTGGTGGCTCAGCGGTTGGGAGTCCGCCTGCCGATGCGGGGGACACGGGTTCGTGCCCCGGTCTGGGAAGATCCCACATGCCGCGGAGCGGCTGGGCCTGTGAGCCGTGGCCGCTGAGCCTGCGCGTCCGGAGCCTGTGCTCC
Source organism: Inia geoffrensis (assembly GCA_036417435.1). Classification (NCBI taxonomy): domain Eukaryota; kingdom Metazoa; phylum Chordata; class Mammalia; order Artiodactyla; family Iniidae; genus Inia; species Inia geoffrensis. The sequence continues at coordinate 87,660,788 of CM070914.1, read as the reverse complement.
GCAACGGGAGAGGCCACAGCAGTGAGAGGCCGGCGTACCGCAAAAAAAAAAAAAAACAAAAAAAAAAGAGGAACACTTTTCCTCCCACGTTTATGACTCCACTTAATGGCACTTCCTAGGGGAACTTTGGATGGATGGATGGATAGATGGATGGAAGGAGGGATGGAGGGAAGGAAGGATGGAGAGATGATGGGCAGGTGCATTTCATTGCACTCGGCTTCTTAGAAATGCAGGCACCGCCTCTGGATCAGGTTCTTGGAGATATATACACACTCTGCAAGTCACGAAACCAGAAGAGTCCACAGAGGTCAATGAGCTCCCAGCCGACCACCTTGCCGGCTAAGCAGTGCAGACCTGCCCCTGCCAACACCTCTCTGACGGCCCCAGGGAACATCAGCTCCACACGCCCCGGCTCCTAAACCCAGCAGGTCACCACAGTGCTGAGAGACTCAGGAGCAGGGCCAGCGGCTCTAGTCCCATCTCCGCCACTTCCTCCTGGTGACCAAGACACTCACCCCCACTGTGTGTTGGATTCCTCATCTGTAAAATGGGGTCACGAGGACCAAATGTCTACATGGACAGACTCAGATATACCACACAGTTTCTGGTGCTATGTGTGGTTACCTGGGCAACACCAAAATATTGGCATAAAAACGAGGACATGAGTAAACTGGTCCCAACCTCCCCTTCTAGCCTCTAGTTATGGGCTGACTGTGTCCTCCAGGTTCACATGTTGAAGTCCTCCTGGGGGTGACAGTGTTGGGCGGTAGAGTCACGAGAGAGCTGGCTTCCTGTCTCTCCTTCCTCCGCGTGAGGACACAGTGAGAAGCCCAGTCGTCTGCAGCCTGGGAGACGGCTCCCGCCAGAGCCCAGCTGGACCTCCAGCCTCCAGGCGGTGAGAAGTCAAGTTTGCTGTGTAAGCCGCCTGCCTGTGACAATTTTGGAACAGCAGCCGAGCAGACGTCTCGAGCAGACGAGCACTGCCTCTGCACAGACACGTGTCTTCTGCTCCCTTCACGTATACGAAGCACCTGGCGTGTGCCATGCCACCCTGTGTGCACGTACGTGTGCCGAGGACACACCCGACCCTGTGCCTCCCTCCCCGTGTCCACTCACAGCTGAGCCATGCCTGGACGGAGCCTCCGTGCCGGCTCCCGTGGCTCTGCGGGCCCCACCGTGCACACGGTGTCTGCATGCCATGTGTTACATGTAAACACCGGCCGACCCTCCACGGTGCAGCAATGTCCCCTGTCCCACCTCCCCCCAATGACCGCAGTTGCTCCAGAGTCTAGGTTTTGTCCACTTTTGAATCCTGCCCTTTGCAAAGCCAGACCTCAGCTAGGCTGGGTGCCTCATAAATAGTGGGTCCTCCGGAAGGTGTCCTGGGTCAGTGGCTGAGGCGGAGGAAGGTGTGTCAGGCCGACGGCTAAGCAAGCCCATGTCTCCAGGAAAAGGCGAGTCTTCCCGGGAAAGAGCTCTTTAAGGCGGTCGCTGGCCCCAGAGCGCCTCCTTAGTGCGGGCTCCTCCTGGCCTCTCCAGGCAGCACACACACCCGCCCTGCTCCCCTGTCCCCGGAAAGCTCAGCTCGGCTGTACGTGCTCACAGCACCTTCTGTCCTTTCCCTTTAGAGCCAAGTTCAATACTCAAAGGGATTCTGCACTTTCCCTCACTCTTCCTCCACCCCGGTGCTGTATTATGAAAATTTCCAAACATACAGGAAAGCCGAAAGAAGTGCACACACTCACCATCTGCGATCTTTGATTAATACGCCGCAGTCGCCAGCCCTCCACCCACCCGTCAGCCCACCTGCCTGCTGACGCATCTCCGGGTGAGTTCCAGACCTTGGTGCCCATCACCCCCACACTGCAACTTGCTCATCAGTCACTGGAGTTCAGTGTTTGTTTCTAGCTTCTCTCTCGGGAAGGAGACATAAAGTTCAGATTCAGCGAAAGGCACAGATCTTATCTGTACCGTTTGGTGAGTTTTGCCGATGGGCTGCATCTTTGTCACCCAAACCCCTGACAGGACACAGAACGTGCCCACCTCCCCAGAGCGCCCTCAGGGCCCCTTCCCTGTCGGCGGTGCCCACACTCCCAGAGGCCACGGTCCTCTGATATTGTTCACCGTAGATTAGCTCAGCCTGGAATGTCACATAAATGGAATCGTTTGGTGTAAGGCTTCCAAAGGACTGCACGGATCAGCAGTTTGCTCCTGATTATTGCTGCATAGTATCCTGGTGTGTGAATTTACTGTGGTTTGTTTCTCCTCTCCTGTTGAGGGCCACCTGGGCTCTTTCAAGCGTGAGTCTATTATGAATAAAACCGCTGTCAGCGTTCCTGCACCAGCTTCTCGTCTCAGGCGCTTGTAGGATTCTGTGTCTGGGACAGCAGGGGGTGTCCGCGAGCCAGCGGATGGAAACTCCAGCCGGTTTCTCCAGGAGGAGAAAGCATCCCCTGTACAACCATCCCTCACGGGCGATCTCAGCGAGAAAGTCGTTATGCCGCATATTAATGAATTTGTCAGGAGGACAGATCTTAGTTATCAAAAGCCGGTTATCCAATGGATGTGACTCTGGTGCCTCAAGCGCGGAGGAGTCCTCATGGCCCAGGGAGGCTGCACAGGGGGATAGGACAAGGGGAAGAGGCGGGGAGAGATGGATGAGGCCCCCTCACCACTGGGGCCGCGCCTGCGGGCACCTTCCCCAGGACCTAGCCTGGATATGCCCACTGGTGTCCTCGTGCCAGGCCCCGGGACGGGCATCCTTCCTGGTATGCTCTGCGATGGACGTCCTCAGGGAGTCCCTATAGGGCCATCAGCGCTGCCCCTCGGTACTCCCGTGACCTCTGTATTTCTCACGCATCATGTCTTCCCCGAGACGTGTCAAGGGCTAGAAGCCCCTGGAGACAGCTTCACCTGGACGAACAGAGTTAGGCTTGAGGCTTGAAGGAGTGAGACACAGCCGTGGTGCAAAATCTCAGTGCAGCTTTCAGAGTCACTGGGAGTCTTGTTTCAGATGCTGAGTCCTTGCCCTGTCCCCAAGCATCAGTAGGTCTGGGGTGGGCCCTGGGAATGTGCCACTCGACGGGTTTGTGCCACTGGGTTTGGAAGCCGCCGGTCTGGGCAGCTGGCGGGAGTGAGGCCGGGGCTGCAGTATCAGGGCCTGAGTGACCCTGTGACCTATAAGGTCCCTATGCTCTCCAGGGGCACAGGAGCGAGCGAGGAACATCCCCCGGGCACTGGGACCCCCGTCTCCACGGAGACCAATCTGACCTGAGAAGGTGTCCAGGGGCTAAACGTCACAGCGGTCGGGGCACTGGCTGCCCTGTCTCCTGGCTCCGCTCCCCAACACCCCTCCTGCACCTGAACCATGGGAAGGTAGGGGGTGCTCACCTGAGGGGTGTGGTCCCAGTCTCCTCCGCTGTCTCGGGGGGACCCTGAACAGTGGGCTCCTGAGCAGTCCTCACCTAAACCGATGGGGTGGGGGGCAGCCAATTTGGCTTTTTATGTTATCTCCATTAGCAGCAGCAGCATCCAATAGTGCCAACTATCCCACAGCGCTGGGCAAACCATCACACAGTGTTGGGCAAACTCAGTCGTCAAAAGGTATCATCTACCCTTTAAAAATTGTGAATCACTATATTGTACACCTGAAACTTACATAACAGTGTACATCAGCTAAACTTCAGTATAAATAATAAACGAAAGGTTTTTCTTAAGTATCATCGAAAAGTATCAGTCACGTGGGAATTCCCTGGCGGTCCGGTGGTTAGGACTAAGGGCTTCCACTGCTGGGGGCATTTCCATCCCTGGTCGGGGAACTAAGATCCCGTAAGCCTCGCGGTGCAGCCAAAAAACTAAAATAAAATGAAAGGAGGGAGAGGAATTCCCTGTTCAGGGAAGACCCGTCAGAAGGGGGAACTGCTTCCTCCAGCCACCTTCAGTTTCTGGCACGTCCCCGCCTTCCCCCCACCCCTGGCCTGGCGGTCCTTCACAGATGCCGGGCCTGGGAAAGCCGGCTTCATCTAAAGGCGAGAGCGCACGCGGGCCTCGGGGGCCCGAGAGCAAAGCCGCTGGGCGCCCAGGGCACTAGCGGAAGCTGCCCCAGCGCAAGGACGTGGGAAAACTGTCCCTACTGTCACGCAGAGAAGAGCTCAGCACTCGGGAGTCAGGACCAGGACCTCGACACGAGCCTCCCCCTCCAAGGTCACTGAGCTTATAGGTTTGAAACACAAAGGAGGCTGCGTAATAAGATCTCGAGCTGATTAAACAGCTATCAGGCACCTTATCAGGCATCTAAGGCCTGTAGCCACACAAAGGCTTCGGCCTGTGCACAAGACCCGCACATCCCGGAAGGAGGGGAGTTGGTCTTTCTAAGCACAGCAGCGTCCAGACCCTCAGAGTCAGCACCTGAGAGCCCAGGATCCGGCAGGTGCCTGGAGCAGCTCAGGGCAGGGTTCCAGCCCCATCAGTCTTCATCTGTTTTTGGCCATGCCACATGGCTTTCAGAATCTCAGTTCCCCGACCAGGGACTGAAAGCCCCGAATCTTAACCACTAGGCCACCAGGGAACTCCTCCACACCCACTGCCGCTGCTGCCCTGTCACTCTTGCCATCACAGATGTTTACTGTGTCCCCAGCAAGGACCTGTATCCTTTCTCCAGTCCTCATCAGAACTCGATGACGCATGTATTCATAGGATTATATCCACTTACCAGATTGGAAAAGGGGGGTGGCTCTAAGAACACCCGTGTCTCTTTCTCTCTGCGTTTCCCCTTCCATATCCCACTCAGGTATGGAAACCTGAAAACCTCTCTGAGATGTGCCCACGGGAGGGAAGGATGTAGCAGGAGGAGGGACATCCAAAGCCATCTCTCCAAAGGCCCAGAGAGAGGCAGTAAGTGGCTTAGAGCTGAGTGTACCCTTGGGGCAAACCTGGCAGCTTGTCCCAGAGGCCAGGGAGGGGCCAGCTCCCCAGGGCTAAAGGCTGCTGGTGCCTCGGGCAGGAGGGCGGGGCAGCCTCCAAGGTTGACTCCATCCCCAGTGGGCAGACGGCGCGTCCAGGGGTGAAGTGGAAAAGTCACAGGAGCTGGGGTGATTCTGCCCGGGGTCCAAGCCTAGAACTTACCTGTGGCCTCGAGCTGAAGGACGTGGCCCTCGCCAGAGCTCTGGGCCAGCTGTGCCGGCGGCTGGGGGACGTGGCCCACCTCCCTCTGCCTGCATGTGCCTGGGCCCCTGGCTCAGATCCACATCCCCCTTCCCTGTCCTGGTCTCTCATCCACACATGTGCCCTCCGGACCTGTCGCGTCCAGCAGCTGTGCTCCCGTCCAGCCTGCCGTATCCTAGTGGCCCCCAAGTCCGTGTCCAGCCTGCACTTGGATGTGTGCTCCGAGACCTGTCCAGCATCTGCAGCCCCAAGGGAAGCGCCCTGCCCACGCCCCTCCCGCTCAGCGGCTCCTCTGTATTCCAGACTCGGCAAAGAGCATGCCCCGCCCAACCCGGTCACCCTGTCCCCTGCAACGTGGGCTCAGCATCTTCTGCTGAGCAATGAATGGCCTCGTGGCCTTCCCTGCGCAGCCCCACTTGGTCCCTCTGGTGAATTCCAGAAAGAGCTCCACTGTTCCCTGTGATGCAGGGACCAGGCCTGGCTAAATAGGGCAGGGCTCTGGGGGCAGTGTCTCAGTGCTTTGGGTGAGAGCTCTGCCACCCTGGGTGCAGCCAGGGGCTTCCGACTAGGGGCAGAGCCACTGCCTGGTGGCCGGGCTCTGCCTGCTATTCTGGGACCCACTCAGCTCCCTTCAGTCCCTGGTCTGACGGATGCAGCCTGGCCTTCCCCAGCCAGCGGTCCCCAGGCTTTTCAGACCGGTCACCTGAGCTGTACCACTGCCCCCATAGACCCTGTCTTTTTAGGGATAACAACGGGTGGTGAGACCAGGCCTTGGAGCCAGGAAGGCCTGTTTTCAAATCCCAGCTCATCACTGGACCTCTCCGGGCCTCAGTCTCCTTGTAAAACCTCAGGCAGGGGGCGCCTTTGTCCCCCTCACCGCTGGCAAAGGGCAGTACCCCAGGCAGCCCTCTCCCGCCAAGGTAGGGCTCAGCATTTTGCATTCACGTGATGGCCTGACCCTGCAGCTGCTCCCAGCCCAGTGGTTCAGGGCATTTGAGAGCATCAGCTCAGCCCCTTAGAGGGCCCCCTAGTCCCCCTAGTCCCTTTCCCTGGGCCCCTGGTGTGCCGGGGAAGGTGGGCACGGGGAGGGGGCGGGGGGCTGAGCTCCCGGCCCTGGGCTCACGGTCTGAGTTGTGCCTCTGCTGGACCTGAGCGCTGAGATGAGCTTCTTTCCACGGGCGGGGCCGCAGACATCGTGTGTTTGGTGTGCGGGCACCTGGCCACCGTGCTTGTCATCACACACGGCGCGTCCTGCCACCCCTCCCAGCTGAGGAGCAGCTGAGTTAGTGCTTCATGGAAAAGGGGCAAAAAACCAGCCCCACCCTCCGCCCTGGAGCCTCGCCCTGTTTTGAAGTTTTCAGGCAAAGGGCAGGCTCTCATCAGAGAGCAGCCTCTCCTTGGAAAGGATCCTGTTTCTCCAGCACCACCGGGGACGGGAGCTGGAACAAACCAGACCCAGTGGGAGCACACAGCGAGAGCACACTGTTTACAGCTCTAAGTGTTTCGTCACGCCGGCCGCTCCGAAAAGCAGCCTGCCACAGCCCAGACATCACTGGGACCTCGTGGAAAAGCCCATGTTTTACTGGAAGAGGACGGGAAACAGAACTGTGCGATCGGGGCCCGGCTCTGCATCCCAGGATGGCATTTCCTCGAGGACGCCCGAGTCTAGAAGGTGAAGGATAATCTCTCCCTAAAGGTTCCGGCCCCCCGCGGTCAGGGTCATGCACGTTTGCGTCTGGCCACCTCCCCACCGGCAGCACCAGGGCGCCAGGGGAACAAATGACGTGCATATTCCGTCCCCAGGACAGCTCTTCCTTTGTCCCTGTGAGACCCCACCTGAGGCTCTTCAAAATCATTTCTGGGTCACGCAGAATGTCCTCCACTGGCCCTGGCCCGGCCACTGTCACACCTCCTCCAGCCCCTCCTCCCCAGTGACAGCCCCGACCTAAGGGGTCAGTGCAGAGGGGGCAATGCCTGGGCTGGCCTCACAATGACTGTCCCTTGGGACTCTGGGGACATTGGGCCTCTCAACTGAGGTCCCTGGCGGTGGGGTCACGGCTGCTTGCTGCCCTTCCGGACGGTACCTCCAGCCTCCTGCTTGCCTTCCGGGACCCTGCTGGCCAGACCTAGACACCCCCAGGCCCCCCTCCACCCCCCAGAGCCCACCTGGGCCTGGGGAATGGACACTTTAGTCTGCTGGCCGTGGGCGTCTGCGTCCTCCCGAGTGCATCCTCTATCCAGAGCAGGGTGGGAGGCCTCACCCCAGCTCCCCCTCCCCGGGCGGCAAGGACTGAACAGACACTTGGGGCCCAGGGGCCTGGGGAACGGAGCAGCGCCCCCAGGGCCCCTTGGAGTGAGCGGTCACGAGCTGAAAATGAAACCAGTTTGCATGGCGTGTCCCCTCCTCTGCTTTGCTGCTTGGGTGCAGGCGTGGTGCCCAGTGTGTGTGTCGGGGGCGGGGGGAAGCAGGTGGGTGCTGTGCTGGGAGAGGGGACGGGGCCCTGAAGCCATTTGCAGGGATGACCAGGTGACCAGAGGAAGGAGACGAAGGCAGTGCGGGGCCGTGAGGGTGGAGGTGAGCGGTCTGGGGTGGGGAGGCTGAAACACAGACTGGAGAACCCGCCAGGACCGGCAGTGGTCACGGCTTGAGACAGAAACGGTCTTTCATGGTCTCAGCTGGGAGGCCCTCCCCGTGTGAGCTGGAGCATATCTTCTCACGTGTTCACTGGCCTTTAGGGTTTGTTGTTTGTGAGGTGCCCATTCTTGTCCACTTACCGGTGGGTCGTCTGTAGCTTGCTGGGATGTACTGGGCCATTTACACCTTCCCCACACTAATCTTTCGCCTGCTCTGTGGATTGCAGGTGGCTCCTTCCCGTCGAGTCCCTTTACGTCCCCAAATTCCCTTTACTTCAGTAAACTGTACCCTCCTCTTATTTTTTTTTTAAAAAAGAGCAGTAATCCTCCCACCTGACTGGGTTGTTGTGAGGTCAGATGGCACCTTAAATGTCAAGGCTCAGAGCTTTGTGGGGCGCACAGTAAGGTGACAGAGGTTGTCATATCAATTTTTTCTTTTAAGGACATGCTGTATCTTTAAAATCATAAATAATGCCTTTTCAAATTTTCCTGCAAAATTAAACAATTTTCTTCGTATCTTGAACAATTCTTATTAAGTTTATTCTTAGATATTTTGTTTGTTGCTCTTATGAATGTTTTCCACTTTCAAACTGCTAATCTGGAGGAAAGTAGTTGATTTTTCTGTGCTAACCTTACTACACACATTTTACTGATTCTTATTTGTTCAAAGACTCTCTCCATTGGTTGTCTTCAACTTTCTAGGTAAACGAGTTTATTATTCTTTGTTAATTCATTAACAAATATTACCTGAACGCCTGCCAAAAGTCAGGCCTGGTTGTAGGTGTTCATCGTACGTTGGTGAACCCAAAAGACCAATGGAAGTTCCTGCCCTCATGGAACTTACATGGGGTGGGGATGACGGGGGGGGGGGGGGCGTCAACAGTGACCATTTTGCATATTCCTTTTTGACATCTTAAAATGTTCATTTCTCAGGACTTCCCTGGCGGTCCAGTGGTTGAGACTCCGTGCTTCCAATGCAAGGGGTGTGGGTTTGATTCCTGGTTGGGGAACTAAGATCCCACATGCCAGATTTTCATTTCTCCTTGCTGCCTTCCCGCATTGCCTCAGACCTCCAGACCAGAATGGTCACAGGTGCCCTGGCTCGTTACTGACTTCATGGAAATGCACTAGCATTTCACTGTTAGTGCGATGCTTGCTGTAGGTTTCAGGTGAGTCCCTTCATCAGGAAGACTTCTTAGCTGAAGTGAAGGAAACCAGCTCCAGCTGATGTCAGTGGAAAAGGGATTTTTCTGAAGGAACATTGGAGGGTGCACAGAATTGCTGGAGAGGCCCAATGACTAGCCATGAAAAATGGTAGGAGCAAAGGGCAGCTACCCAGCCAGCACAGCAGAAGTCAGACTGCACACCTGGTCCAGTTAGGAAATAGCTGGACAAAACAGAAACGCTTGTTCCGTTGCCAGGCGGCACCAGGCACTGGAGCCCCGCCAGACACTGTGGTAGCGGAGGCTGCCGCTACCACAGCTACTCCAGGAAGTGAAGAGCTACTCTTCCCCTACCCACCTGGGAGGGAGGCGAAGGATGTGAGACCCAGTATTTTAAGTTCCTATAAATGAAACGTTGGGAATTCAGGCACTGAGCAGGGCTTCAGGAGTTGAGCAAAACCAACAAAAGTTATTAAATGTCTTCTGCACATTAATTAACTAACTGAGGGCCTCCCCGCCCTTCGCAGCTCACCAAGCTTGTTTTTGGTGTCTGTGTGTTGTCATGGATGCATACTGAATAATTATTTGCTTCTAAAGTGATGATTATTCTATTTTTTTTTTTTTTTTTTTTTTTTTTGCAGTGCGTGGGCCTCTCACTGTCGTGGCCTCTCCCGCTGCGGAGCACAGGCTCCGGACGCGCAGGCTCAGCGGCCATGGCTCACGGGCCCAGCCGCTCCGTGGCACGTGGGATCTTCCCGGACCGGGGCACGAACCTGCGTCCCCCGCATCGGTAGGCGGACTCTCAACCACGGCGCCACCAGGGAAGCCCTATTCTTAATCTTTGATCTGTCAGGTATTTCATAAGACAATCAAGATATTTTTTCTTCTTTAACCTTTTATTAAATATGCTCTTACACCGTCCTTACAGTCCCAGGAGAGACCCTCCTTGTTGTAATGTATTAATCTTCTTTTGAGCTCAATTTGCTATCATTCTACTCAGTATGTTTGCAGGTGTATTTCTTTTTTTAAAAAAATTATTAATTTAATTTATTTATTTCTGTCTGCCTTGGGTCTTCATTGCTGCCTGCGGGCTTTCTCTAGTTGCGGCGAGCGGGGGCCACTCTTCGTTGCGGTGTGCGGGCTTCTCATTGCAGTGGCTTCTCTTATTGCGGAGCACGGGCTCTAGGCGCGCAGGCTCAGTAGTTGTGGCTCACGGGGCTCAGTAGTTGTGGCTCGCGGGCTCTAGAGAGCAGGCTCAGTAGATGTGGCGCATGGGCTTAGCTGCTCCGTGGCCTGTGGGATCTTCCCGGACCAGGGCTCGAACCTGTGACTCCTGCGTTGGCAGGCGGATTCTTAACCACTGTGCCACCAGGGAAGTCCCAATACTGATGTATTATTATTAAAGTGCGTGTTTTATTCTTATCTTCTTCATGTTTACCTGAAATCCTTTTCAGCTCCAGGAGGCGGCCCTGGGCACCACATTTCATTTACACTTGAGTCCCCCTTGGCTCCTCTTGGCTGTGACGGTTTCTCGGTGTTTCTGTAGTTTTGATGACTTGATGACTGGAGGAGCGGGGAGTTTGTAGAATGTCCCTCTGCTGGGCATCGTCTGAGGTTTGTCTGGTGGCTGAACTGGGGTGGTGTGTTTCTAGAAGGAAGACATGGAGGAGGTGTCCTTCTCGTCACGTCCTCTCAGGGGTACGTACTCTCGACACGTGAGGTTTGTCTGGTGGGAGGAGGTGTCCTTCTCATCACGTCCTATCAGGGGTACACACTCTCGACACGATGCATTTCTGCTGCTGTTGACCTTGACCACCTGGCCGAGGCCGTGTCTGTCAGGTGACTTCACTGTCCAGTGGCTCCTTCCCTGTCCACACTGTGCTCTTCGGGAGGAAGTCACTCTGCACGGCCCACACTTAGGGGGAGTCGTGCTTCCCTCCTGGGGACACGACATCTACGTCACTTACTTGGGATTTTTCTGTGTGGGAGGTTTGTCTCTTTTCCCTAGTTTACTTGCTTATTCAATCATTTATCTACGTTAACATGGGCGTGGGAATGTCATTCTTTGGGTGATAACCCACTGCCACGTCATTGCTCACAGAGCTCCAGCTGGCCCCCGTATCTTTTCAACACCCCCTCCTCACTATGGCTTCAGTGAATATTTTTAAATCAAAATAATACACACCCAGACAAAAAAAAATCAAAACAATACAGGTCACAAAATGAAAAGTGGAGATGTCTTATCTCACTCCCGAGCAGCAGCCATTTTTAACCACTTCTCTTCCGGTTCTTCAGGTAATGACCAACATAGCTTTGAAAAACAGATGTGAATAACGCCTTTTTCAAGGTAGCACAGCATCTACTGACTCCCCCGTGAAAAATAAGAGATTAGCTCATTTCCCTATCGATTTCTCCCTAGTTTTGATATTGGAACTAAACCTGTTTTCTATTTAGGGCTTTTTAAAAATAATATACCTAAGTATTTCTGGCTCTATAAACTTTAGACAGCACCTCCTGGTGTCTGCTCCCTTAGGTGGCAGAACAGAGCCTCAGCGTTGCCCTTCCCCTCGGCCCCCTAGCCTCCCAACCTTGTCAGGGTGCGTGAGTGGGGAGACCTGCCCTGTCCACCTTCTGCTCCCCCTCTCCACCAGTGCCAGCACGAAAAGGGCTTCGTCAGCAGGGTGGTCTCAAGCTGGGGCGCACCTGGGCACACAGGAAGACTTTTCAAGGAGGGGGAGGCAGGATAGCTTGAAATAAATTGTCCTAAACTTTTCCTAAAATTGACCTGCCTGTGAACAGCTTCTCCCCACCCCCTTCCACCATCACCTCCTCCTACTCGCATCCCTTCCATGCTGTGGAGCTTTGCTCTGGGCTGTGCAAACCGTTACGTTTACAGCGATGCTGTCAAAAGTCTAGGCCTCGGGCCTCTCTCACGTGGGGTTCTCCGAGTGCTGGAACTTGCTGGGAGGTGTAGAGGGCTCCACACGGGGACGAAAACCAGGTGCAGTGAGAAACATTTCCGTTTAACCACTTTCAGGTAATTGCCTACAGACACTTCAGAGGACTTGGAAAATCTATACGTTTCAGTGAGCTTAGCAGGTTGCAGGATGCGACAGTACCCAAAAATCCAGTATATTTCTATATGTTATCAGTGAGCAACCAAATGAAATATACCCATAGTAATCACAATAACATAAAAATATGAACACTTAGGGATACATCTGACAAAAGATGTGCAAGCCCTGTACACCGAAAACTACAAGATCTTGCTGAGAAAAATCAAAGAAGACCTAAATAACATAGAAACACACGGTGTTCATGGGCTGGAAGGCTCCATATGGGCAGCTTCCCCGGGTGAGGGGGACCGAGGCTCTGGGAGAGGCACCAAGGCAGAGGTGCATTGCCCGGGGGGCTTTGCAGTTTGTCCTCTGCGGGGACGCTGCTTGCTGTTGTCCCCGGCTGTACCCACTAGCGCAGGGCTGGGACAGGGCGCCGTTTGGTAAATGCACGTTGACCAAGTGAGAATGAGGGTCCAGCTGAAAGGAAGGCCGGCGCTTCCACAACCACAGAGAAAGCTGAGAAGACCAACACCCCTCCCAAGAGCATCCTCATCCAGAAAGGAAACCAAGACCCCAAATGGGCACAGCGGCGGCTCCTACTCAGAGCTGCTGAGCGGCGAGCCCCACGTGCGCGTGTTTACAGAGACGCAGGGCGGGCGGGGGAGGGGCGCCCCCAGGAGGAGGGGTTCAGGTGGGCCCACGGAGGCGGGGGCCGTGGGTGGGGCGGCCCACTAGAAGTGGTGATTGGTCGGGGGACCGAACGTTGGTCATATTTGGCTTCCTCTGGTTGGTCCTGGGTGGGAGACAGGGGCAGGAATCGGGGAAGCCGTCCGTCAGCGACCAAGTCCTGGCCGCTTGGGCTGATTGTTCCAGGGGCTGATGCGTGGTTTGCCGGACCAGCTGCTAGGAAGGTCCAATTTACAGCAGGTGGTCGCTGCCCTGCCGGTGAGGGGAGGCCTCGCCGCCGGCCGCAGGATGCGGGCCACAGCCCCGGGCCCGACTCTACACGCAGCCCCACTGTCAGCCCCCCGTCCCTTCCCCGGCCCTGTGACTGAGGGGGCGCGGTCAGGCCTCAGGCGGCGTCGCGGAGACGAATCACCCCGCCAGACCCCGCCTCCCGCCCGCCTGTTTCCGGGCGGTGCCGACACGTCCCGCGCGCACCTGCTAGACGCCCGCGCCCCGCCCCCGCCCGGCTGCGCACGCGCGGCCCCCCTCCTGGCGTCCCGACCCGTGCACGCGTCGCACGCGCGGCACGCGCCGCGCGCCCTCGCGCACGCGCAGGCCCCGCCCCACGGCCAGTGGGCGGTGCCGCCGCTTATCCGCGGAGCTCGGCCGCGAGCGTCAGTCATTCGGAGCCGCGGGCCGACCGCGCTCCAGCTGCCGCGCATTTCCCGCTCCCTCTCCTTCCTGGATCGCCCGCCGACCCCCAACCCCGACCCGCCGGCCGCAGCTCCCTCGCCCTGCCGCCATGTCGCAGAGCGAGACCCCCGGGCTGCAGGAGGAGAGCCTGCACGGTGAACGGGGGCCGGGGGCCGGCCTGGGTGTGGGGGGCCTGCGGGGGAATGGCGCCCGGCCCGCAGAGGAGGGGCCTGCGGAGGGACCCCTGTCTCCGGGTCGGGGCGACCGAGGCGCCGACGTCGTCCCGAGCCCGCGCGGTGCCTGGTCGTCTGAGGTGCAGCCCGGTGCTGGTTTCCGTGCCGGTGCCGCTGCCGGCGAGCAGGCGCCCAGACTTGCGGTTGGACTCGTGGGCTCGGGTTGTGAGCCGTCCGCGGCTCGGTCCGGAGTGGCTGGGGAGGACGGGGTCCCAGGATTCGGGGCGAGCCGCCGTTAGAGGAAGAGCCCTGAAAACGCTGGGCCGGGGGCGCGGCCGGCCTTAGTTACGTTCGCTCGTCCGGGGGTCGTTCAGAGCCCAGCTCGGGGTTGATCTGCGCGGGGGAGCACGAGGCCCCGTGGCCGCGGTGCGTACACCCCACCCCCTCCCGGGAAGCCAGGGCCGGTGGCGGCCTTGACCCACCCGGCCCTGGCCCCGCGGGGCCGCCCCCGGACCGCCGCCTCCGGCCCCGGTGAGGAGCCCGAGGCCCACGGGTTGGAGGAGGGGCCGGGCGCCGACCTTTACTCTCTGAAGCAACAGTTCAGGCGGCGGCGGGAGCTCGTAAATAAGTTTTGGAGAGGGCCGTTGAAGCCTTAGAGAGTGAATTTTAAAGTTTCGTTAAGATTTAAGAATCTTGATACTGTCTGGATTTGAGCTACTAGTTTCTCGTATTCCTCAAAAGATTTCACTAGGCAAGACTTGGTCTACTGCGTTGTATAATTTAAAACTACAACCACAGCTTAAAAATCCTGCAGTCGCTCCTTAAATTTCGACAGTGACTGTTTTCTTTGAAACAGATTAAGGGATTGAATTTTTGTCTTACAAAAGATCCAAGGAGTGTTTTGTAAACTGTCTTTTAAAGTCAGCCCTGTTATCAAACTACTTAGTTGCTAACACGGTCTGTTTTATTAGTGGGTCAGATTTGTCGGGAAGAGTTCGGAGTGTCCTGAGCGGCCCCATCTTCGGTCCTCGATTGGCAGACCAAACTGCTGAGTCATTGGCAATGCAGAGTGCCAGCTCGTGGGTTAAAAGATTTTTCTGTTTTGTGTATTCTATAAAAAGAGAGTTACACGCTGAGTGGAAAGTGTCGAGGATTCTCCGGGCTGCGCTCTCCGGGATACGTGCTGCGGGGCACTCGCTCCCCGGCCGCCCGGTGTGGGAGGAGTCACGTGGGGCCTCGGCCGCTCTGGGAAACTGAATCCGAGCAGGGATTGGTGGCTGGGGCGACACTTGTCCTCTGCTCTGTGTTGATTTGATTACCTCTTGTTTACCTCGGAAAGAACTGAGAACCTTGGTAGCTGAGCCCGCAGACAATGGCAAACCTTTTCCCCTTTGCTTGTATCCTCGGACCAAATGTTTCTCACAGCGAAGTTGACGTTGCCTCTCGGTCCCCTGGTCCCTTTAACAGTTAAAGCTGTTAACCAGCAGCAAGATGTCGTATATGCCTTTCTTGTCCTCAGATAAACAACCCCGAACATGCAGGGAGTAGATGGAGCTTTGTGATACTGTGTCAACTGTGTCACAGCATCATGGGAGGGGGTGTGAACCTTACTTCCCAGAAGACCCACCCCCAACCCCTGCTGTGCTGGGGGGCGGTCAACGCAGTTAGGTGCTCTTGGTTTACCCCGAGACAGCCCCTGCCCCTTCACGCACTGCTCTGTCTGCAGCCAGAGGGTTCCGCCGTCCCAGGCGCCCACCGCGGCTGAAGGTATATGAAGAGGAAGAGAATTCGCAGTTCTCGTGTCATGCAGTTTGGGAGGGAAGGGGTTTCAGGCATCCTGGCCCAACCTCTACTTTTCACAGATGTTCACAGTGAGGCCCAGAGGTGAAGTGAAAAACAGGGCAGGCAGGCGCGTCGGTGACAGAAGACATTAGACAGGCAGAAGGATGGGTGCGATTTGCAAGCTCCTGTTAAGATCCAGGAACCTGGATGACCTACCTGCTTGACTTTATGTTCAAAATCACTTGTCAGTCAAGCCTCTCCTGTCCCATCTAACTTGAGAAGCTTTTAAAAACAGTCATTTCTCAAATCCCGCCTCTCCCAGGGAAGATGCCCTCTGAGGGTGGCAGTTGCTCCGCCTCAGGGATCCCACCTTCTCATTAATCCCATAGTCGTGTAGGTCGGTCCCCTAGTAGCTTTCAACGCCGGCTGCCCGACATCACCGATACGGCTTTTTCAAAATAAATGTTCCAGCGTTCCATCGCAGCATAGTCCCAATAAGGATTTTCAGGCCGCCGGGTTAGACTTCTGCAGAATGGGGGGGGAAAGCAGCACAGCTGGTCCTCCATAGCCAGGGCTGAGACCTGCTACCCCGGACTAGGGTGTGGAACCTCTGCCAGCTGGGGCTGGAGGGGAGTGTTCGCCCCGGGATGTAGGAGGGCCTGGGGTCCCACAGTGGCGGCAGGAACTTTGGGGAGCTTTGCGCAGGACATTTAGGGTGAGCGGTGGGTGTGATATTAAAGTTACTTGGCAGAGTCAGGGTCCCTTCCACAGGTTGAGAAAGTACTGCTGTCTGTCTGTTTTCAAGCTGGGTAAATCAGAGAGAGCTGGGATCTGTTCTGCCACCCAGCTAACCAAGCAGTGGCCCAGTGAGCTACGGTTAACACTTCTGCATGTGTTCCTAGCTTGCACTCAGTTAACAGCAGTAGAGTTTAGCTGAACTAAATGGCACCTGTGGCTTACCCAGTAAGTAGCTATGTGTTTGGGTAATTCCTGTAGCCTCTCTAGGGCTCTAAGATGCGCTAACCTTTTGAGTTACAAATCTTGGGGCCCACAAGTCATCAAAGTCAAAACATGGTCTTTATTTTCTTTGGGAACAAGGATCGTGGAGGTCACAGGAGATTTTAAAAAAAAACAAAACAGAAATGGGTTAACTCTAAGGCCTGTCGGTTTTCTTTCTGTGCTGATGTAATATTGGTAGCCTAGGCTTTCCGTCCATCTCACCTGCCGTGTTTTCGTGCCCTGTGTCTTGTTGGCGTAAATCACAGGCCTCTGCGGGCAGCACGTGAGTCGGGGTGAAGCTCACCTGGATCAGCGGCTTCACCACCTGCTTTGGTTTTTTTTTCTGAGGCCTAATTACACCAATTATCTGATAGGTTATTTGGGATTCTGAGGAAGTGTTACAAGGTTAGCCTTCAGCAACCTGAATCCCGTCTGTCTTGCTTAGAAAGGTGAGTGATCTTAATTGCAGATGCGAGTAGATTAATGGCACACCTTGTCTTCATTTTCCAGGAAGCTGCTTTCCCTACCCAGTTGCTGCAGGTTAATAATAAAACTGTTGTCCTTTAGTAAATCATTTCTTAGAATACAGCTTTTGGACCCAAAGCTTTTGCTGTAGACACCCCAGAATGGGACTTTTTTTCTGAAGGATGCTTGAGACTTTCTATGAGATGATTCTAAAAAGCATATATATTTGTCTCCATGGAGTTTTGAGTTGGCCCTTGTGGTATAATATGCATACACCTGAAACTGATAGTTATATGTCCATTATATCTCAATTTGAAAAATATATTTCATCTTTGTCCCTGGTTCCTGACCCAGACAGAGCTCAGCTCTAAAAACCCTTGGAATTTCCTGAGAGATGTTGTTATTCATGAGGAGCCCCTTTGGGAAACGCTTGAGTCTGCTAATGAGGTAACTCACGAGGCCCTAGGTAGCCTCCAGGTGGGGATGGGAAAGCGCATGGAGCACGAGGGTGGGAACTCAGCACACACTCCCCACTGCCACCGGGAGGGGAGGGGCGGGGCTGCAGATTGGGTTATAAAAAACTTTGAAAAAGGCTGCTGAACCCACTGAGGTCCTGGGAGAAAGTATGGAAACTGTCCCCTTCCACTCCCGCCCCCCATACCCTGCCCTGTGCACCTGGCTGTTCCTGAGCTGTAATCCTTCTGAGACTGGGGAAGTGTAAGCAAAGCATTTTCCCGAGTCCTGTGAGTTCTAGTGAATTATTGAAGAGGGAGGGGTTGTGGGAACCCCTGAATTCTTGGCCTACTAGGCATTTGAGGCTGTCTGATGTGGGGACAGTCTTGTGGGACTGAGATCTTCAACTTGTGGGATCTGACACTAACTCCGGGTAGTGTCAGAACTGAATTGTTGGACAGCCAGTCGGTACTGGAAATTGCTTATTGGTGTAGGCCTCCCCCCGCCCCAATTTCATGTCAGAAGTGGTGTCAGAGAAGACATTGCCCCTCAAACTCCATTTATGTCAGACACCGTAAGTAAAAGTGATCTGGGCAGCCAGGCCCAGAACCTGACTGAGAACCTAGAAAAACGGAGCTGTGCCCAGAGCAGGGCGCCTGGTCCCCTTCCATGCCGTGGGGGGCCAGAGCTGCCGGGCCGAGTGCCACCTTGCTCCTGGGAAGGCAGGAGGCTAGTGAAGGACTCGCACGGTGGAGCCTCTTACGGTTTGCTTCAGGGCTTTCCTAACCCCTGCACAGCTACCAGAGTAGGTGGGAGTAGGGTCCCCAGTCAAGACGGGCTGTCTCAGGAATGGCATGGAGTCCTTGTAGCTTCTGCTGACCTGCAGAGGCTGAGTGGCCCTGGCTTCTGTCCAGGGAGCCCTGGGCTCCCAGACAGACCCTGGCCTGCCTTGTGCGGGCCAGGCCAACATGAAGTAACTTGAGAGGCTAAAGTGAGAAGCCTATCAACATCTGAAAACTGCTGCTATCATTTTGTTAGCAGCCAAGTGGGAGGCTGGACGTGGAATAAACTGTACGTTTACGTTTTGTTCCTGGACCCTTGATTTACTTCTTCTGATGAACGTGACCTATTCCGCAGCAAGCTGCTGTTGAGGGCAGGCCCGGGCTCTCAGGGGAAGGGGGGTGACGTGTAGGGGTCTGGGCCCCGAATGGGTGGTGCTGTGTGGTGCCCCTGGGGCCCTGGTTTCAGCGCCGAGCAGCAGCTCTGGGCCACGGTTCCTCGAGGAGCCGTACAGTGACTACCAGCCTCGGGCGGGGTTTCAGTCCGGTCTGCCTTTGCGCTCCCCCTCCTGCACCCACCCCGGAGAGGCCTGGACCCACGACACACAGCAGAGGAACTGTCCTGGGCCCAGAAGACCTGTGTGCGTGGCCAGCTGGGAAGCAGGACGGGGCAGAGGGGACCGCAGAGGCAGTCTTGCCAGTGAACGGAGCCTGGCAGTGGAAGAGTGAATTGAAAGCGAGAACTTTTATGTTCAGCAGAAGGCTTGAGTGGAAAGGCTGTCTTTCCACAGCGAAAGTTACCTGCAACACATTCAAAGGAAGAAAGGCTTGTGGGGCTGCCCTGGTGGCGCAGTGGTTGAGAGTCCGCCTGCCGATGCAGGGGACACGGCTTCGTGCCCCGGTCCGGGAAGATCCCACAGGCCGCGGAGCGGCTGGGCCCGTGAGCCATGGCCGCTGAGCCTGCGCGTCCGGAGCCTGTGCTCCGCAACGGGAGAGGCCACAACAGTGAGAGGCCCGCGTACCGCAAAAAAAAAAAAAAAAAAAAAAAGAAAGAAAGGCTTGTGTCGAGAGTTCCCTGGTGGTCCAGTGGTTAGGACTTGACGCTTTCACCGGGGCCCTGGTTCAATCCCGCAAGTGTCGCGGCGCGGCCAAAAAAAGAAAAGCTTGTGTCTTGAATATGGAGCTAGATGGAGAAAGGTGGACCCGCTCAGCTGGAAAGAGGAGCAGGCTTCAACAGAGATGCTCTCCACGTGGCCAGTAAGCAAGTGAAGCAACGCTCAACCTCAGGAGGAACCAGAGAAGTGCAGAATAAACCGTATAACCCACCACCACACACCCACAGAATGGCTATATTTAAAGACGGATGCCAAGTGTGAGCCAACAAAAATGCTCACATTGCTTCGGCTGCATCGGAAAGCAGTGGCGTTGCAATACGTTAAACGTACACCTAGGACTTTTCCACCCTGGAACCCTGCTCCTAGGTGTGGGTTCAGAAGTGAGGGCCTGTGGACACCGTGAAACGCTGGAAGCCAGCCTGGGTCCACCGCACAGCAGCAACAGGATGGGGCCCCTCTGGTCCAAGCCCCCAGGTGTTGCTTCAGGGCCCTTGTCCGCACACCTGTGGGTGGCTCAGCCCCGCCGCACAGAACTTGTACTTTCACCCCTTCAGGACCTCTCTGGGGGTCACACCTGTCCTCCTGTGGGAGTTGCCAGGGTTGATCTCATCTTCCAGCTCTTCCACCTGTCAACCCCCAAGACACACACAGCCGAGCGCGACAGCACCTCCTCCCCTGCCTGTACCCACCTGGACCTCGGCTGTGCCCGGACTGGGGACGCCTTCCCTCACGGGTGCCCCTGGAGGGGCTCTCCCCGGTCACTCCCGATTCCGGAGCCCAGCACAGGCTGGTGCAGCAGAGCGCCCGCCGGGTCAGCTGTTGGCTGCCTTGGTGAATTCATCAAGTCGCCTCCCAAGTCGTGGGGCTGGAGAGACAAAGCTAAGCTTCGATTGCTGGCTCATAGGATCTGGGGTGGTAGCTGCTTTGTGCTACATTTTGGTAAGCAGATGACCTTGGCACTAAGGAGTTCTCTGTTTTGATGACACCTGGGTGTATACATGTCAGTTTCCAGTTCGAGTTAAAGATGCTGAGTTTCCTTGCTGTACAGACTTGGCTAGATGAGCACTTGGGGTGGTTTGCTTGCTCTGCCTAATCAGGTTTAGTTACCTTTGTTCTATTCATCTGATGCAAGATACAGAGCAGTAATCATAATGAATCCTGTGGGACCTCAGGGTCAGAACGTGGCGCTGGAATGTGTAAATAGGTCGTAAAGCGTTCCTTAGTGTGTAAATCCCTAAGGCTCTTGCTGACACCCTTTGCTTTCTAAGAGCTGAGTGCAGGAGAGTGTCCTGGTCACTGGGACCCCACTGACTGAGCAGGTAGTCTGGGAGTGGCAGCAGGTGCACTGCCCAAGGGTCCCTGGGGAGGCTCACTGTAATGCAGGTGCCAGAGATGGGCCTCAAGGGCGTTGCAGCGTGATTCAAGGCGACGGTTCCTTGCGAGTCCCCGGTGCGTCTTGGGAATGGGGGCGCGAGCTGGTTATTTGTTAGGACCAGACTCCAGAGTGGGTGGAAAATTGCAACCATGTCCTTTTTTTATCCCCATCAGGCTCCTGGGTAGAATTACACTTTGGCAGTAATGGGAACGGGAGCAGTGTTCCAGACTCCGTTTCTATTTATAATGGCGACATGGAAAAAATCCTGCTGGATGCCCAGCATGAATCTGGACGGAGCAGCTCCAGGAGCTCTCACTGTGACAGGTGGGCATAAACGTGTGTATCACAGTGCTGGCAGGCCACGTAGGAGCAGGCACGGCTGCAAACGCCCGCCTGGCCGAGACAGCGGGCCCTTCGCCCTTAGGTGGGAGGGAGCGACTGGGGCCTGTGTGTGGTGCTGGGCCCCTGCTTGTTGACTGCGGGGCATCAGAGCTCAGCTGAGGAGGTGGAGGGACACTCTGGCCCTGGCCTGGCCCCAGGTGCTGGTGGGAGCCTCCCGGCCCTGGAGGGTGGCCCCTGCCTGTGGGGTTTGGCTTCTCCTGGTGGAAAGAAGGTTAACACATTGTGTTTTCCCCAAGCCCACCTCGCTCACAGACCCCACAAGATACTCACAGAGCTTCTGAGACAGAGACACATAGTCTTGGAGAAAAGAACAGCTCCCAGGTAAGGTGTGCAAGTGCACACGTTTGCGATCTGTTTGTACAAAGTTCTGTGGAATCCAGCCCTCAGAAGCAGTGGCGGGGGTGGGGGGGACGCCCTGCACTTCATGCTGGACCAGAAGTGGCAGGGGCTTAGGTTGGGTAGGCCGTGCGGCCTCGGCGCCTCTGCCCTCACACGCCGTCCGGGGAGACACTGGGAGTGGCCAGGGGGAGGGGAGCTGGGAGCCAGGCGCAGGGTCTGTCTGCTGGGCATTGTGTGGGTGGGAGAGAGCCTGGGGCCCTGTGTGCTGCCTCTCTGGTGGCCTCGGTTGGGCAGGGACCCGTGCGGCCTTGCCAGGTCCTTTCTGGTCGTGATGCCTGGGGAGTGTATTTTAGGAACCCGTGGGTCCCCGACTCGCTGTGAAAGCTGTCAGGAACCGTGGGCTCGGTCAGCACCACTTGGTCCCCACCCCCACCGCCGCCCGTGCTGGTCTCCCCTCAAGGCCTCCCTCACCGAGGAAACCAGGAGTCCCTGGTGCTCAGGCCTCCTCAGGGGTGGCGCCCGGCCTGCCCCCAGACACAAGGGGTCCACCCCCAGCTTTGGTGCGCCCAGGCGTTTGGTTGGTTTTGGTACCGTGTTTTAGAGTATTTCCAAAATTTGAACCAATTTTTTTCCCCCCTGATTTTAAGGAGGAATTAGATGATCAGGTACAGAGTTTTTCAAATGCAAAGAAGTAGGGGAGAACACCTATAATCCAGCTTTTAAAAGCTCTTTAATGAGTGTATTATGTACTTTAAAAAATGTAGCTGCAATCAGGGGTACACGTAAGTTTTTGGTTTTTTTCTCTCCCATTTAACATGAAAGTGTGTCTTGCTTTCATTGCCTGCAGTATCCTGCTTGCTTAGGCACATCCCTGTTTTGGGCCATTTTAGATGGTTTCCGTTTTCATCTCTGGACGTCTGTCCTCATTTGGCATCGCTTCCTTGGGGCAGTGTCTGCAGCTCTTCGAGTCTGAGTCGGGCCTTCAGCCCCGTGATATGTGTGGAGGAGGGAGGAGAGCTGGGGGCGGGGGTGCAGCCCTCGCCTCCCCCCGTGGCTGGGCTGCGAGCTCCGCCTGCTGGTCCGATGCTTGGGTGGGAGGTGAGCGTTCCTGCTGTGGGTGCGGCAGGTTGGCTCGCTTTCACCATTCGCTCTGCCCCAGTCTGAGGAAGACTATATGGAGAGGAGGAAGGAAGTCGAAAGCATCTTGAAGAAAAACTCAGACTGGATTTGGGATTGGTCCAGCCGGCCGGAAAACGTGCCCCCGACCAAGTGAGTCTGTTTGCACCGGGGGCCTGCCTTGGCCCGGCTGGCCCGGCACGCCTCCGCTGACCAGCACCTCTCCCGCAGGGAGTTCCTCCTCTTCAAGCGCCCGAAGCGCGCGCCCACGCTTAGCATGCGGAACACGAGCGTCATGAAGAAAGGGGGCATCTTCTCCGCGGAGTTTCTCAAAGTTTTTCTGCCGTCTCTTCTGCTGTCCCATCTGCTGGCCATCGGGTTGGGGTAAGTGACTCCCCGTGTGGACGGCACAGCACGGGGTCCTTCGAGGTCTTAGAAGCACGGGCGACGTGGGCGTGTGAAACAGCCCGTCCCGGTCAAGAAACAGAGCCCAGAGCCGTGAGCCGGGGCGGCGCTGCCCCGAGTGTCCGGCAGCAGAGGCTGGTTTCGCCCGCCTCTTTCACGCGCAGGGGCGCTCGTCTGGCTGCTTGACCTGGACCGCTGCACGCAGGTGTGGATCAGCCTCACTCCTTGAGGGGTGGCTGCAGGGGGGCAGCGTCAGTAACTCGGGCTGCACGTGTCTGTTGGCGTCCGCTCAGCAGTGAGAGAAGAGGGCGCCAGTTCTGACGACCGTGCGGAACACAGAGGGGCAGCCTGGGTCATGGAGACGCTGAGCCCAGATGGTGCTGAGGAGCCCGAAGGTGCCCTCTGGGGCTCATCCCCAGCCTCTGAGCAGGTGGGCGGGAGGGTCTCCCTGGTCCTGGTGCGGATGGATGGGCTTCTGTGGCTGCAGCTTACTGGACATCTGGATTGTCAAGATGGCCTTCTGACGTGGGCTAGTGCCACCGCAGGCTCCGTGAATGTGGCAGAGGAGACGCCAGCCCACCTGCTCTGCGAGGCGAGAGCAGAGTCCCTCCCGACCTCCCGAACCCCAGCCCACGGCCCTGCCTGCTTGGGGAGGGGGCTCCCTGGTGGGGCCAGGCCCCCGGCCTCTCTCCCTCTTGGTTCTGCCCTGGCCGTCCCTCTCAGCACAGTGCTTTTCAGAGTCAGACTCTGCCCGTCTCTCGCGGGGAGGTACTGGTTTCTGCAGCTCCCTCCAGAGCTAGCAGTCGGATTCTGTGGGGGCCTGCCGGGTTGAGGTTTAGGTCTTCATGTGAAGATGGATTTCTGCAGCCAGCCCCCAACAGGGGTGTCTGCCCTTCTTACCAGCGTCCAAAACGGTCAGGATAATAAAATCCACCCTGACCAGTTGCTCTAAGGAAGCTCCCCGTGCTGGGCTGCAGGCTCCTGAAGACGTCCTCCCCAGCCCCCTCGGCCCGGACAGCCCTCTGATGCCCATGCCCCTGAGTTCTGGGCTCCTGGGGGCGTGGGCTTCACTGCTCAGCAGGGCTCTTTACGAGGTTGGTGCCGATAAGCTTGGCGGTATCACCTGTCCTGCAGGCAACTCTTTGTAGCAGCGTGTGGTCAGTTCAAACAACAGTGACGGGAGTACTGGCGTTTCACGTTGGTAGACTCCTCCCCTTTGTGCTTGTGTCGCGTGTGCCCGCTGCATGGCTGTTAGAGCACAACTGGATTCCTCTAAGTTACATGCTGAAATGTACACACGCTGATGAAGACTAAAACCCGGGTCTTAACGGTGGGTATAAGAGGGTCAGAGTCCCCTTAGGTAAAGACGCTGGGGCCAGCGTCAGCTGCCCTGCCTCAGCTGCGCAGACTTGCCCGGGACTTGCGAGACCACGTTAACTACCGATTCCTTTTTCTGTTAAGGATCTACATTGGAAGGCGCCTGACGACATCCACCAGCACGTTTTGATGAAGAACTGGCGTCCAGCTTTCCCACGTAGTGGGGATGTGTGTCGTCTGCAGCACAGCGTGCAGAGGAGGCTGTCTTGGTCCTTGGGTGGCTGCACCACTTGTGTCATTTCTTCTGTAAGTGCCACGTTCCTAACTCAGTAAAATAAAGACTAAGACCATGCTCTCCCATAATCATACTTATGGGATAAAGTAATAAGCCTGTCATTGATTCATATCTATTAATAATTTGGTGGTAATCTTTCTTCGGATATTATAAATATTTAAGTACAAATAATTTTAATGTATCCATGATGTATGTAGTACCTTAATACATTATCTGCAACCTTGATTGAGTTAAACACTGTATTTTGAAAGAACGAATACCGTTGACGTTAAAAGGACTACATGAGGGTTTATCCCGAATAAACACTGTGGCCTTACAACCCTGTTGTAGACCGTATTTAAGTGGATGCATCCGTCTACTACAGACGCCCCTCAGCTCTCACTGTGCTGGTGGTTCTTTGTGACGTGACATGCAGAATCCAGGCCGCAACACGGGTGGCCCAGGTGGTCCCCACACCGGCACCTTGTGCAGCACAGGGACTCTTCGCTGAGACTTAAGACCACCCTGGATGGCAACCACCGGACGATCAGTGTCTTTTATCTCGGGATTGCTAAACTCAGTCTGTTTGTGTTCAGTTTTTATGTGCTCTTAAAATCAGCTTTATTCTAAGCTATTCTGCGTCTACTTTAAAAGCCTGGAAATAGACAAAAAATGAATTTTTGCCAAATACTTGGTTACGGTATTTACGTACGTCGCACAAGCTTCCTCATTAAACCAGGTGTCTCCCCACTGCGTGGTTTTTAAAGGCCGCCCCTTTCATATACTGTATACATGCTGTTGTATTGGTTTCACTTTTCCACACTAAATTTGGTTGTGTTAAATAAATGTAACATTCTAATTTTTAAAATATTTGTTTCTATTTAAACAATTACCTTGGAGGTAGAGGCCTACAGCCCTTTCCTTTGGAGACGGCTGATGGAATGGCATCAAGATTCTTTATGTAATTTATCCCTAAAACATTAAGCCTGCATCCCACTGACCCCCTCTGGCCAAGGGGATTGATTCCCTTTTAACAGCAAATGGTGGCTGTTCAAGTGTCACGAGCACCAGGCTGCACTCAGGGCCTTCCAGCAAGGCCAAGCGTCCGCAGAGCCAGCACACCTTGGAGAGAGAGCTCTGTGGATCCATCACTCAGGTGACCCGGCCCATGACGAAGGCCTCTGTGCATTGAGACATGCAAGGCATCCCCCAGGTCTGGGGAGTTCTGAGCTATTAAGTGTAATCTCTGCCCCCCACGCCCACCCCCCGCCTCGCTCCCTTCTCTGGAGCACCAATTTCAATTTATGATTGATTCCAATAGCTTTCGTCTGATTTCTTCACTTTTTAAAATCTTAGTTCTCTCTCGTCTTCTAGCTGGATTATTAACTCTATTCCTCTCCCCCACGTTATGTATCCTTCCTTCCATCTCCGCCCTGTTACTGACGCTCCCCAGGGCACAGGCTGAGCTGCGTGACGGTGGCCGGACGTGCCTGCTGCAGCCGATCACAAGGTTTTCCCCTCTCACTGCAACACTCCAGTGGACGTTTGATTCTTTTAAAATGTGTGACCATATATGTATTTTTGTTTTGACCTTTTGGGCAAGAGGATAGCAGAATGGTGACAGCCTTTCCACACACCCCTTATGTTAATGCAAATAACGCCATCATTCATTTTATTCACAGAATAGCAAGTTTACAGAGTATTTAATATCCAGACAATTTTGGATTAAAATAACACAGATCCTGGGGGTCGAATCCATTCTCCCATAAGCCAGAGCTCCTTGGAAAAGTGGGAGTTCCAGGGCAGCATGAGGAACGTTTGTGGTGCCAGGAGGTGAGGCCGTGCTTGAGGTGAAGGACACGGAGCCATCCTGAGGGACCTGCAGTGGCTCAGAGTGGGTCAGCCTGGTAGCAGGTTCCTGGTGGTGATGGGCTGTCACCAGACTCGAGCAGGATCCCCAAGTCCACACTGATGGCGACCAAATAAGTGGGGGAAGGGACAGTTCTTCCCGACAGAATCTAATTAATAAACGGGACGAGGGAACGAGTGACCGTCAGGCAGACAGCTGCCGACGTGGGCCCCGTGTCACTGCCTCCCCAGGAAATTACCGCCAAGGGAACCTAGGATCCCGTGGACCTCCTGACCCCGACATCTCTCTGTGTTCTTGCCGAGATGTATAACTGTAGGTTGGTCATGAGAAAATATCAAGTCACCCCAAATTGGGGGAGTTCTACAAAATAACTGTGTGAGGTCAAGGTCATGAGGAAATGAGGATCTGTTAGAGACGGAAAGATACGGCGCGGACTCCCCTGGGGGCGCAGTGGTTGAGAGTCCGCCTGCCGACGCAGGGGACGCGGGTTTGAGCCCTGGTCCGGGAAGATCCCACATGCCGCGGAGCAGCTAAGCCCGTGCGCCACAACTACTGAAGCCCGCGCTCCTAGAGCCCGTGCCCCGCAACAAGAGAAGCCACCGCGATGAGAAACCCGCGCGCAGCAACGAAGACCCAACACAACCCCCCCAAAAAAAAATTCCAAGATGCGGCAACGCAATGCATCACGGATCCCGGGCGAGAAAAAGACAACTGGGAAAACAAACACGAAGGTTTGTGGATGCGCTGCAAGTACTGGGGGGTGACTTCACCCGCTTTACGTGGTGCTATTTAAACCTGGGTGATGGGTGAAGGGCAGGCAGGAACTCTACGATTTTTGCAACTGATTTAAAATTATTTCCAAATAAAATGTTACAAAAGTAAGATAAATAGACAATATCTTTTTAGTCAGAGGGCATCCCTAGACCGGCAGGGAATGCCCACCCAGTCCGGCTCCTGCGTCCTCGTGGTGCTGGATGTTTCCTCCCAACGCGGGGGGGGGAGACAGCCAGGACCACCGTGCGGTGGACAGAGCGAAATGCAGGTGTGGACACGTCGCTACCTTGTGTGCAAACACGGGGGGAGGGGAATATGTCATGTTCATGTTTGAATAAGAAAAAGTGTGGCCCAAGACAAGACTAACGAGTTATCAAATACCACCAGGCTCAGAGGAAGGAGCAACACTTCGCTATAATCCTTTTAAAGAGTTCTAAAATTTGTACAGGTGTTACCAGTTTAATACTTAAAGTAAGAAAAAACATTTATCAAAAAGAAAAGAAATAATAGTATTGGCAAGGATATGGAGAAAAGAGAACGCTCACGCACCGGTGGTGGGAATGTAAATTGGTGCAGCCACTATGGAAAAGAGGATGGAGGTTCCTCAAAAAATTAAAAAGTTGAACTGGCATGTGATCCAGCGATTTCACTTCTGGGTATTTATCCAAAGAATGAAAACACTACTTTGAAAAGATACATGCACACCAATGTTCACAGCAACACTATTTACAATTGGCAGGATATGGAAACAACCCAGGTGTCCACTGGTGGGTGTATGGATAAAGATGTGGTACCTGTATACAACAGAACATTACTCAGCGATAAAAAGAATGGAGTCTTGCCATTTTAGACAATGTGGATGGACCTTGAGGGTATTATGCCGTGAAGTAAGTCCAAGACAAATACCATATGATCTCACTTATATGTGGAATCTAGAAAAACAAAGCCAATCTTGTAGCTAGAGATTGGTGTTTGCCAGAGGCAGGTGTGAGTGTGTGTGTGTATTTATGTGTGTGCTTATGTGTGTTTGGGGGGGGAGAGGGGGGGAGAGAGAGAGAGAGAAGGCGGGGTAAAAAGGTACAAACTTCCAGCTATGAAGTAAGTCCTGGAGATGTACAGCACAGTGACTATAGTTAATAACTATCACATATTTGAAAGTTGCTAGGAGAGACCGTGAAAGTTCTCATCACAAGAAAAAAAACTTCCTGTGTGGTGACAGAAGTTATCTAGACTCACTGTGGTGGTCACTTCACAACATATACAAATAGTGAAATCATTATGTTGTACACCTTAAACTCATACAGTTGTGTCAGTTACACCTCAAAAAAGAAAACCAAAAACAACCTAACAGCATTTCTCATAAGAACTGTAGATTTACACTGCATTCAGATCAGATTTTAGAAAACAAATTTGCCCTGAAAGTTAGTTCTTGGAATAAAAAATTAGCTTCCCATCCTTACGGAACACACATCTTTTAAAATTAATTTGTTTATTTTATTTTTGGCTGTGTTGGGTCCTTGTTGCTGCGCGTGGGCTTTCTTTTAGTTGCGGCAAGTGGGGACTCCTCTTCGTTGTGGTGCACGGGCTTCTCATGGCGGTGGCTTCTTGTCGCAGAGCACGGGCTCTAGGTGCGCGGGCTTCAGTAGTTGTGGTACACGGACTCAGCAGTTGTGGCTCATGGGCTCTAGAGCGCAGGCTCAGTAGCTGTAGCGCACGGACTTAGTTGCTCCACAGCATGTGGGATCTTCCCGGACCAGGGCTCGAACCCACGACCCCTGCATTGGCAGGTGGATTCTCAACCACTGTGCCACCAGGGAAGTCCCTGGAACACACATCTATTAAAGATGTCCCAAGATATACAAAGATACTTTACTACTAATAAACTCTGGGGCAAACAAGTGAATCATCTCAGGACACACAGTTAAACCCCAAAGGAACACGGAGCAGCCTGGTGAGGATCGGCCTCCATAACCAGCACCACAGGAGCTGGGGTCCCGCCTGGAACCCTGGCTTCAGCCAAGGTCCCGTGTCCTGCCTGGGGGGCCAGGGACCCTGTAGATGTGCTCAGGATGCAGACTCACCCGAGGTTCCGGTTGCTGGCGTCACCGTCCGGAGGGTGAGCAGGGAAATGGGACCAGCAAGTCCTCTCGGTCGCTCACCGGGCGCTGACGGGGTCGCAGGAGATTGTGGGCCCCAGCCCCAGGCCTCACTCTTCAGATGTGGGGCAGCTGTGGGAAGCCTTCCCGGGACGGGCTCTGCGGGTCCTGGCGGGGCACAGAGGTGGGGGTCAGGCTGGGCTGCGGCTGTCGCCTTGGATGCTTCAGGACCCCCCAACACCCCAGCCGGGACTCCTGTGACCTCAGCTGTCCGTTCCCCACCCCCCCATCCCGCCGCCGTGACTCTGCCCCTCGCGGGACTCAGCTGGTGGCGTGAAGGGAGGGGCTGCCGGTCGAGAGGGGTGACAGCTGAGCAGAGAGTCTGAGGTCTCCAATTCCCCCTTCCCTGTGATGTCAGGGCCGCCACGGTTCCTAAGAGATCAAGGTGGCGCTCCACCCCCCGGCTCACCAGCTCTCCACCAAGGGCTCGGGTGGGACACGGACCCCAGGGACGCCGCGCTGTGGCGTGTCCGTCGGGCGAGCACCGCTGGGTTGATTCTGGGGAGCCCGTGCCGGGTGCCCGCCCGCGGCCCGCCCAGTCCAGGAGGGCTGTCACCAGCCCCGTGGGCTGCATCGGTCAGGCCCCACCCGGCCCCCCGCTGTCCCCGCCCTATCCACACCCCCGTGAAGCCCTGGCGGGGTGGGCCCCGTGTGGCGTCCCCTCCCGCCCTCTCTGGTCCCCCCAGCGCCTGCGGAAGCTCCTCCCAGCACAGCACCCAGTGGGCAGTTCCTGATGGGAGGGCTGCCCCCGCCGCCCCATCATGACCCCGGGTCAGCACCGGGTCTCAGACCGGGACTCGGCGCGCGGAGCGCCGTCCTCCCCGCGAGGGGCGCGGCCCGGCCCACCCCGGCTCGGTCTGCGCACCCGCCTCTGCCCGCGGGCGCCGGACACGCTCAGAAGAAAAACCCTCAGCGCCAATCCCGGACCCCCTTCGACAAAAGCGTGCAGACAGTTCCTCCGCAGACGGCCACCCAGCACCAGAGCCCTGGGCTCGGACCGCGGGGCCTGGACCCCACCGCGCTGACCAGGGGACAGTCTGGGCCGGCTCCCGGCTGTGAGGCCACGGCTACTCAGCTCCACGGGGGAGGGAGTTTGCTGCTCGTCCTGCGAACGCCCACGACTGGGGGACGGTTTAAAATCAGACTCTGAGTCCTGTCCTGTACTGGCTTCTAGAACCGCCACTGTTCTTTAAAAAGTGCACGTCTAAATCCACACACGAGTAACGCGTATTCATCCAACCTAGACCATCAAATTCTAAGGAACGATGAAAACTCACAGAATTACCTTTCAGGAACAGGTAAAATTTCTCTAGCTTTCTCTAAACAGGAGAAAAGGGGTAAGCTTTGTAAGAACAAGAAAAACAACAGATATTTTTTAAACAAAGAATATAAAGAAGAAACAAACGTCAAGTCTGAAACCCATAGGATTTTTAGCTCATCAGGAGGGGAAAAAGGCTTAAATGGAATCAGAAGTGTCTAACGGAAAAGAACACGGAAGAAGTTGCTAGACACCTCTTAAATTACACGTTTCTCAAGAGCATCTCTGAGGAGCGTGTGCCTGACTCGGGGGAGAAGACCCCCGCCCGGCCGGTGGCAGCCACCATGCATGCGCCTTCTGCCCGGGGCCGTCTGAGAGGCAGAAGGCTGGTTTCCTGTTTGGTAGGAAATACGTCTTAAAGGAAAGATGGAAAAACGTCATAAAAAAATCTGGTAAAACATCTGAAATTCATTAAACTTTTTGGTCAAAATAGTTGAATAAATACAACCCCATCTTACTAGAACTGCTTTACCTTAAGGGCTAGGGTTGACTGATACTTAGACAACTCTGTTCCACATCTCAGGTTTGTGAACTGCGTCAACCAATACGCAGTGAAAGAATTACCTTTAAATTAAAAATGGGCTTTTGTTGGTTCTCTATTTCCGACATAATGTGAGCTAACGTGGCATCCTGTTAACATTAATTCAGGGGAATGAGTTGACAAGACATTTGTTCTTGCGTCTCCATATCACCAGTAACCAAAATACACCTTAATTTCAAGAGCAGCACGTGAGCCCCAGCTGTCCCGTCCCCTGGAGGACTGGGTCTCGGGCTCCTGTGTGAAACTTCATGGCAGCAAGCTCCAATCACTTAGTGTTGTTACCTCTGTATTTTTCTGTCTTGGGAAATCTTGATTTCTGATATCAACCTACTTTTAAAGTAAAACACCAAGGTACTGGCGGCATTACATAATAATTAAAATTGTTTTAATTTTTGCTGGCTTGAAATGCAGTATGAAATTTGGCATGCATAGAAATCCAGCAGTTTTTAAAAAGTATGTTGCCCTTCCCACAAAGTACTGTTCCAAAGGTTTACAAAGCACGGAAGCTTTCATCCGCAGCGCATCTGAGGCACATACTTTAAACCACGTTACTTTATTCAGCAGCGATTCTGTTACTACTCCTTGGGATTTTCTTTCTCAGAGGCAGCTGCAGTTAAGGCTCTTTCCAGACCTTACCTGGTGTGTCAGACGTACCATTTCTAGAGAAACAAAAAAGTTATGGAAGTTTGTGGACACATACGTTCAGAATTTGAAGTACTGCACACGTTCCACCATTCTGTTAACGAAGGACAAAAGATTTTTAAAGTTGAATTCTGAGTAATTTCATTATATGCAATTAAATCAAATAAAAAGACGATACTGATTTTGGACTTAAAAACACTTTTTAGAGCGTGTTGCTTTTATTAGGCGGTTACACCAGAGGCGCGATGGGAGTAAAGCGGCCTGAGCCCGCTCGGCCGAATCTCCGCGCCGGCCGAGGCCCCGCCTGGGCTGCGAGAGGCCGAGGGAAGGCGGGCAGCAGCCGCGCACGTGGAGGCCCCAGGACAATAGCGGAGGAGGAGGAGAGCTGGACAGGAGCATACACTGAATCTGACAGCTTTCCTCTTGGATGTTAACTTTTGGTCTATAAATTGGAAGGAAGACTCAGACTTCAATAAATATGTTTGTTTTAGCGATGGCCTCTTCTGAGTCCCGTCCATCACTCTGCTTCGAGCGGGCTTCTCACCTGAGCAGCGACACCCAGGGCTCACCTCGCTGGAGCAGAAGCTCGCGGCACCCGCGCGGCCAGCCCGTGCAGTCTGGGCGGAGGCAGGAGGGCGTCCCTGCTCTTCACGGAGAGGATGTCGCCTGTCCTCTGGCACCAAACGAGCAGGCGCGATTGTGCACGAGACGCAGGTCCCGCTGCCTCCTTAGTTGGCCTTGTCCTGGAATATGTACAGGTTATTGGTGGCAGCCACGGCAATGATGTTCTCCGCCGGGTGCCAGGCTGTGTGCAGAATCTTCTTGCTGAAGTCCAGGCTGTCCACGCTCACCTCGTCCTTCTTTCTCTTCCCACCTGCACACACTCTGCGAGGCTTCAAGCTGGCGCGAGGCTTGCTGTTCTCCCTGGAAGCTTCCAGCGTAACATCCCTCCATGTAGTCCTATCGAACATTCTGAAGAAGTTGTTGTAGGACCCAGTCATGATTGCACTGCTCAAAACAAGGAGAGGAAGACTTCTAAGTGACCACCTCCAACCGCCAGCCCGGCCCGGCCCTGGACGCGTGGATAGAGCTGCTTACCTCTCCTACCCCCAATTCTACACAGCAGGGTCATTTTTACAAATAAGAAATGAAAAATCATAACGGTCAGGAGAGAGATGCAGTGAGAATTTCTTCCTAAACTTCGTATACATAATCCTATCAGTAAAAATAAATACAACGGAAAAAAGTAATGGATTTACACTTTTAATTACATTACTGTGTTTTCAAACAAGGTAAAAACCCCAACACTGCCACTGCCCCAGGCTCGGGTAACGGTCTGACCTCCTGCACTCTGCCCCGAGTCGGCAGGGCTCCGCACGTGCTCGAGAGGCATTCGTGAGATCTGTTACCATCTTTGCTCACGACTGACCAGACAAGATTTTAAAGTTCATTTTAATCTTAAAAGCGTTTTTCTTGTGAAGGAACAGGTATATGAATAGTTAGGAGGGGCCTCAGACACGAGGTCAGCATGCAAGACAGCCGGGGCCTTCTTTCCCGACACTCTAGATGCTGCAGCAGCGCCTGTGGTCTTTTCCCTTCAGGGCTGGTTCTGACGCCTTTCCGCGTTTCCACTGAAGCACACAGCACCGTGACGCGCTTCTATCACACTGGTGAAAACTTCGGGTCTCTCTACACAGCTAAGAGGAGAGTGGCTGGTTGCCGGCAAATGCTTCCACGTGCGTCCAGCCCCTGCCTCAGCGGGCCCGTTGGGCGCGGTAAGACCAGACTGTCCTGCGGCCTCCTCCTTGGCACCCTGGGCTCCCGGGCCATCCCCGCATCATCAGGGGCAGATCTTGAGGCCCCGCGAGGCGCGTGCTGCCTCATTCACACGGCGCAGGGCTGACCCCGACTGTGCAAATCCTTCGGCGTCTGATTAGCCTCATCTAAAACCTCGCACCACAAAAAAAGATAAGCTCTCCTGGCTTATCTCACCTGTACCGTTGAAACCTGGAAGGCACACACCTCAGGGACGGAGGGGACCGCGTGGCGGTGGATGCAGCAGGGCCACGCAGTGGGGCCCAGGAGGGCCGCCAACAACTGGCACTTGCCCACATTAATTTCCACACAGAACACGATATTCACAAAAGGATAAGCAACAAACGTGATCTGAAGCTTACATTTGTGTTATTAAACTTAACTGCAGGGACTTCCCTGGAGACGCAGTGGTTGCGAGTCCACCTGCCAAGGCAGGGGACATGGGTTCGGGCCCTGGTCCAGGAAGATCCCACATGCCATGGAGCAACTAAGCCTGTGCACCACAACTACTGAAGCCCGCGCTTTAGAGCCCACAAGCCTGCGCCTCAGAGCCCGTGCGCCACAACTACTGAAGCCCCCGTGCCTAGAGCCCGTGCTCTGCAACGAGAAGCCACCGCAATGAGAAGCCCGCGCACCGCAAGGAAGAGTAGCCCCTGCTCGCTGCAACTATAAAGCCCGCGCGCAACGACAAAGACCCAACACAGCCAAAAATAAATAAATAAATAAATAAATAAATAAATAAAACTTAACTGCAGCGATTATTCAGAACAGAGACCAATGAAAGAATTTTTTCGGGAAGGAGTACTTTATTATCAATGTTGATCAGAGGTGCTGGTGCGTGACAGAAATAAAAGCAGACCAAACTTCGTGCCGTTTACTACGATTATTACTATTATTCAGTAGTCCTGACAGCACCTGCGTGGGCGTGGACGTCCCCCCGGCCCGCTGCTCCACACGGCAGGAACGAGAGCCTTCCCCAGCACCTGGCCAGGTGCTGCCTAGGTGGGAACACCACCAAACACAGGAGTAAGTGGACTTGCAACTTAATGGTGATGTCTGTGTTTGCTACAAACCTGGAGCATGACGAAGTGGGGCAAAACTTAACTTCTGGGCAGCGCTGTCCCAGGTGGAGTGACTGGGATGGTGGCAAAAACCTGGCTCTGCCCCCGCCCCCAACTCCACACAAGCTTCCAGGCAGGAAGGCAGGCATGTTGGCAGGAGTGAGGGGACAGGTAGGTGCCACCAGAAAGCTTCAGGATGGGGCGGGGATGTGGGTCATTTAACCGCGTCTTGCAATATCTCGGATCTACCGTGAAGCATAAAGAACCACAGGGAACATTCCTGTACATGGTTGTCCTTTGAACAGTTACACGGTCTTAAAAACAAAACCGTCTTGCATGCTCCAGACATCAGATGAGTCACTTGTGTGATCGCGTACAGGTCTGCGCAGCTGTAACCCTGGCTTTCACTGCGTCTGGTCCACACCATGAACAGAGGATGATTCCTCGTCCGCCCGCCCAGGGAGGAATCCTGGCATGGCTCAGCTGCCTCCAGGGCACGTCTTGGAACGTGTTTTCTTGTCTGTATATTCCAGAGGTTCCCAGACCACCCGGCCACTGCCAGAGAGCCTCAGAAGAAGGGCAGTGGCAGTGGTCATGTCCACTGGCCTCTACCTCCACCCCAACATTTCCGTCACTCTGATAGATGTGAAGGGACGTCCCTGTTGCTTTGATCTGTTGATTACTAATGAGGATGAGTGTTTTTATTCACTCCCCCCCGCCCCATTTCTGTTCATGACTTTCTCTCACTGACTGACGATTCTTCACATATTCTGGATACGTATCTCTGTTAATTTTACGTGCTTTTGTGGGTTTTATTTCCATTGTTTTATTATGATATAAAGAAGGTTAAAGTCTCAATGTAGTTGGATCTCTTGGGTTTGGGGCCTTGTTGAAGGCACATTCCTGCATGATCATTTATCTCTGGACACAATTTCAGGAAGCGAGTCAGAAGGGATCACGACACACCGCATCAGAGCGCCTTCCGGCTTCCACTGCCGGGCCGAGAGGTCTGCTCGCGGTCTGAACAGCCTTTCTCCGAAGGCAATGGGTCTTTTCTCCCCTGGCTGCTTTTAAGGTCTTTTCTTTGTTTTTGGTGCCCTGTAACTTCACTAGGATCCGGATGTGGATTTCTGTGCTTCTTGAATCTGTGTATTCGTTCAGTCTTGCATCAGTTATAGAAAATTCCTGGCCATTAACACTTTAACTGCTACTTCTCCACAATCCTCCAATTTGGACACTTCTCTCCACTTAGGTTACGTTGGACCTTATCTGACCCTCCGTGTTTTCCAAGCCTCCATGTTTTTTCTGTCTCTTTGGCTCTCTGAGCTGCATCCTGGATAGTCTCTCCTGATCTTTCTTCTTAAAATATTTCTCATCTTCAGTTCACTAATCCAAGATCTTTTCAGCTTCACGGGGTCTGCCAAATTCACACAGTGATTTCTCAACTACTACCGTTTTCATCTCTAGAGTCCTGCACGATGCTTTTCCAAACGTCCTGGGGGGTTTTTAATGGCCTTGTGGTTCCATGTTCAGGTTCTCTGGTTCTGTCCTTTAACCTGTGAGTATTTCCACATTCTCATTTTATCTGATTCTGTGGCATATGACTTCAGTACCTGATTTCTCAGAGGTCACAGTTCTGTGGTTGTTTCTGCTGGCTCGCTCACACTGGCTTTCCTTCATGTGTTCGGTGCTTTTCACCTGTGAGCTCCTGTTTAAGTGATTTTAATCTGGGGAAATCCTGAGCCCTGGAGCACTGGGAGAGACAAATCTGCCGCGGGTGCCAGGCACCCCTGCGTGTTTCCAGTGGGTTTGCCGAGAGTGCGTTTCTTCAGCGCTCTCTACCTGGGCCACATCTCAGGGCTGCAGCCCTGTTTACCACTCTCAGCTTGACCCCCAAAGCTGAGTGTGTGCTGGTGTGAGGCCAACCCTGCTACGTGAGCGGCCTCTGCCCGGGCCCCTTGTGTCATCCCCCCAAGGCACTCTGACCAAGCTCATGCTGCTCTGCTCTGCTGTGAGGAGTGAAGTCCTCTCCTCTGACCCAGGGGCCCCGTGTCTGCAGCAGAAGACACTAACAGGTGGCTCGTCAGCCTGTGAACAGTGCGGATGCCCGGGGCTGCCTGTCTGCTGGGACTTACCCTCAGTGAGCTTCTCCAGGTCAGTACAAATACAAACACACATCCCTGGTGGGGAGGGAGGCTTATGGTCACAAAGGTCAGGGGACTTCATCCACTCCAATCCAAGGTCTCAGACAGATACATTTCCCTTGGGATGCATCTGAACGTAGATGGATGCCTTTTCCATAACCCCGAGGGTCCCAGTTCCAACTGCCAACCCTGTGTGTGTCCAGGGCCACAGCTCTTGTGCCCTCCTGGGCTGCAGGCTCCTGGTTCCAGCTGGTGCCCTGAGGGAGCGAGGGCTCCCTTCTAGTCCCTGCTTCCCCCTCACTCCTGGCCTTACTGGTTTGGGCTCAACCATGCGCACGAAGAGATTTGTGGTGTGACATCTGATGTTTCTAGGTGTTTGTGCCAAAGGGTTTCTCAGAATGTCCATCAGTCCCTCTCCAAAAGTGGCGAGGTCCTCTGCTCACTGACACCCTTGACAAGCAGCACACGGCACAGAATCCATCACAGACGATGCAAGCTCATCTCCTTCCATCACGTGAGGTGTGACATTTCGTAGACTATGAAACAGACCTCTTGGCAGCACTAGTACTGCTGTCACCTCTAAGACATGCACAAAAAGGTGGCAGAGGCCTCAAACCGCCTCATCATGAGGTAGACCATGGAGTCACGCCAGCCACCCCCACTCTGTCCAAGCACAGCAGCGACTCTGAGGTCTCGTCCTCCACTTGTCCCCAAAGGCAAACTGGAACGTGGCCAACCCACACACGCCACAGAAACTGACTTCCCCACCGCCTTCCTTTCACTCATCTTGGAAATAACAACAAAAAAGAAATTATCATCCACTAAGCGTTTTAAAAACAGCCAACATGAACCTCGTACTATGCTTGCTGTTTAAATACAAGGTGGAATCATAAGCAAGGTGAGAAGTGTGCCCAGACATCCCATGTTTCCACCTTGCTAGGGCCACCTCACAGATGGCCTGGAAAACCAAGCCCATCGGGACTCCTCCTGGCAGCCCGGCCCGCCTCTGAGGACATCAGCGTGCTCCGGGCCTGGTCACGATGCAGGTCTCACCTGTCGGAGCCGTTCCAGCAGCACTCAAACTTGTCAAAGATGCAGTCATTTTCATACAGGGAACACAGCTTGCTTCGAAGGTACTCGTGGACCTTAATGAAAGTACAGGAAGGTCAGAGGGACGGTCGCGTGCAAGGCGTGGCAGGGTCCATGCCGCGGCCTCACCTGGTGGGTCTCGACAGGCCGGCTCTCCATGTTGAGGTCCCACACCTTCACCGACAGGTAGTCTCGGGTCATCATGTACCGACCGCTGTGGCTGAATTTCACGTCGGACACAGAAGAGATTATTTCTGAGAAGAAGGACCTACTGCTGGGGTCTTCCGGCTCTTCAAAAACTGGAAAATACAATGTTTTCAGCTTCTGTTTAAAAACCAGAGAACAAATCATTTTAAAGTCCAAGCGAGACTCGGGCCCTCCCCCGACACCGCTGCGGCCTCCCGTCTTCCTGAAGCACAGGCCCCAGGCTCACCCAGGCCCTGGCTTGCAACCCAGAACGCTGCTCGGGCACTCTGAGTGCATCCTGGTGAGGCCTCTGCATTAACCTGACGCTTCCCTGCAGATCCTCGGAACGCCAATCCCTAGCAAACCACGTCCCATCCTGTCCCTGGCACAGAAAGACACAAAGGGTGCTACAGGAGATGCTGACACGGTGCCCCGAGCGCCCTGGGGCCGACGAGCCTGCGAGTGCACTGCAGGGCCCAGCCCTCAGCTGCGAACGCCTGGGTCAGATTTTAACACCGGAACAGCCCCACCTGCCAAAGCCTGTCGGGAAAGGGGTTTTCCTTCACTATTCAATAGTCGAGACTTAACGATAAAAAAAACCAAACTACTAGTTTCAGAAAGATTCTATAGGCTTCCATGGCAGACCTTTCTTTCCCTGACACTTTTGCTTTCTCAGCAGTAACTCGAGTGCCCCCTCACTCACCCCCTGCCCGTGCGCCAGACCTCAGAGCCCCCAGTGCACTGTCGAGCCTGTGGCTTGGTGAGCTTTGGGTGAGGATTTCTGTACTTCCTTTCATTTGCAGCGGCTTACGATTTTCTTTTTTGTGTGGTTTTTTTTTTTTTTTTTTTGCAGTACGCGGGCCTCTCACTGCTGTGGCCTCTCCCGTTGCAGAGCACAGGCTCCGGACGCGCAGGCTCAGCGGCCACGGCTCACGGGCCCAGCCGCTCTGTGGCATGTGGGATCCTCCCGGACCGGGGCACGAACCCGCGTTCCCCTGCATCGGTAGGCAGACTCTCAACCACTGCGCCACCAGGGAAGCCCTGATTTTCTTCTTTTTAATGTAGGAACTTATGTTTGTTGAGTCTGCATTTGAAGTTGATTATAAGAAAGCTGATGGCAATACTCTGAGCATTTACTCAAATAAGTAACTTTGCTGACATATAAAACTACTCTTGGAATCTAAATTTGTTACTCATGAGTGTTCTCTTGAAAACATAGGCCAAACATTAGAAAAGACTCATTTTTCATTGCAGGAATTCTACTAGAGTACAAAGTTCTTTTAAAACACACTATAGGGGCTTCCCTGGTGGTGCAGTGGTTGAGAATCCGCCTGCCAATGCAGGGGACACGGGTTCGAGCCCTGGTCCAGGAAGATCTCACATGCTGCGGAGCAGCTAGGCCTGTGCGCCACAACTGCTGAGCCTGTGCTCTAGAGCCCGCGTGCTGCAACGACTGAAGTCCGCGGGCCTAGAGCCCGTGCTCCGCAACAGAAGAAGCCACCACCGTGAGACGGCTGCACACACAACAGAGCGTGGCCCCTGCTCGCCGCAACTAAAGAAGGCTTGCAAGCAGCAATGAAGACCCAACACAGCCAAAAATAAATAATTAAAATAAATAAATTTATTTAAAAAACTCCAAAAAACAAAAAAACACACTATAGTGGACTTCCCTGGAGGGCCAGTGGTTAAGACTCTGTGCTTCCACTGCAAGGGGCACGGGTTTGATCCCAGACTGGGGAAGATCCCACATACCACGCAGTGTGGCCTAAAAAAAAAAAAAAAGAAAACCACAAACCCCAAAAACCAAAAAATAAAACCGAAAGAAAACCCCCCTCCCCCTATACTTTAGCCTCAAAAAGAGACAGAAGGAGGCAAAAAGGCTCCTAAGAACCAGTCATCAAGGACACTTCCCATCAGGCTCTGCTGGAGCTGCCCCACTTTACGACGGAGACACTCTGGACAGACTGACCGATACACTGACTCAGCTGCAGGACCCAGTGTCCAGAACACGAAAACCCATGGCGCTCCAGGCTGGGACGGCGTCACTGCTCAGCACTGGGGAACGTGCTGGCAAAGTTCTCAGGACACGCTCTGTACGTCTTGTGACACACAGACTTCTGGTTTTCTACAAAGTAGGGCCTGTTGGTTATGGCTAAAAATAAAAACAAAACCAAAGCTCTCCTCACCTAGAAGGGCGTCAAGACTCAGTGGATTAAAGACTAGACTTTCACCTGAGGGAACTGGCTTCAAGTTCAGCGAAGCTCTCTGGGAACAGAGCCCATTCTGAGAGCCGAGAAAGGTCACAGGTGGACTGCGTCTCCAGCCTCAGCAGAGGTCCTAGTGCACAGAGGTGGAGGCGACAAGGGGCTCTCACTGGGCCCACCCAGGGAGGCGGACGCCGCATGGAAGTGCTGGCAGGAGTGGCCTGCGGGCTCCACCGCAGCGCCACAAAAGCAGGGCCTCTTGCTCCACACCCCGCCAGCAGCGCTGAGAGGACCAAGGCCGGCCTATGCTCACGCAGGCACACGCGTAACAAAAATCACCTCTAAGTCTTCGGAGGTGGCTTAGCGCCCAGACAACATGGGCTCTAGACGGGACGTTTATATACACACCCGGCACTTACACTTGGAGTGTCGGTCGCACAGGGCGGAGGAGCGCATGTCGCACAGTCTGATGGTCCCCTTGCTGCTGCTGTAGACGAGCACGTTACACTGGTGCGGGTGGAACTCGGCCGCTGTGATCACCTCCGTCAGCTCTTCCATGTTGGCAGGCTTGATGTCCACGATGTCTGAAGCGCACAGTTAAGGCAGGGCGCTCGCAGGCATGAGATAACCCACGTGACGAGGTTTAAGAGATTAGGTGTGCAGGAGGCGATTACACGTACTGTATGCTGGACGAGCACACCAGTAAGAGGATCTACATTAATACACTAATCAGACTCCAGTAACGTGCCTGACAGGGGCAACGGCCATGCAGATACGAGGGCTGCTTTCATCTTGCTGCTACTGCTAGCATTCTAGGAAGGGACTTTCAAAGCAACATAACACACATTAAAAGATAAGGAAGCAAGCAAGTGCCCATCTGCACAGAAGTCCCACAGTAACATCCACAAAACTGACACAGACACATGAGTGTTGCCAGGTTCCAAAAGACTCTGCTTTGCTAAGTATCTGACACCAAGAGCTTTGCTCTAAGTAGTCGGAACAACGTCACATGGTAAGATGCCAAATACAGAAATCACTCAACTGGACAAACAAGGAAGTGTACAATTTGGCTTTGGGCCAAGATAGGATAGCAGGAACAGATCACAACTAAGGAAGCTAAAAGACTTGGTGACCCTACAGGTCAAGTCTCCAGACACCAGACACCGTGGGAGGGACCCTGGAGGGACTGGAGCCCTACAGTGCCCAGCACGCCATCATGGCTGTCTCCAGGCCACTGTGCAGAGCGGGGACCAGGCTGAGCCCGCTGACCGCCTGGAGTCCGGGGAAGCACACGAGGCACGCAGGGCTGAGTGCCGGAGAGGAGTGGCCAACAGGCTCTGGGGGGCCGGTCAGCAAAGGCCTGTGAGGACACTGCCCAGCTGGGGAAGGAGCCACGCCCAGAGATGAGAGAACGGCACCCCAGCTCATGTGAGAGGTCGCCAAAGAGCAAAGCTGGGCTGAAAGTGAAGTGGGAGGGGAGGAGCCTCGAGGGCACCAACTGGCCCCTGTGAGTGGATCCAAGGTGTTTTTAAAGTGCTAACAGATAGGGGCTGCCCTGGTGGCGCAGCGGTTAAGAATCCGCCTGCCAACGCAGGGGACATCCCACAGGTTTTAGCCCTGGTCCGGGAAGATCCCACACGCCGCGGTGCAACTAAGCTCATGCGCCATGACTACTGAGTTTGTGCTCTAGAGCCCACGAGCCACAGCTACTGAAGCCCACGTGCCTTGAGCCTGTGCTCCGCAACGAGAAGGCACCGCACCGCAACGAAGAGTAGCCCCCGCTTGCCCCAACTAGAGAAAGCCCCTGTGCAGCAACGGAGACCCGACGCAGCCAAAAATAAAAAAAAAAACAAAAAAACATTATATATATATATATATGTATATATATAAAAGTGCTAACAGATAGCAGAAAGCACATGCCTGTTTCTATGCTGTATGATCTCAGTTGCAATGAAGGGCATTTGAAGCATGATGGTGGGACAAAATCTTTAACTATGAAAGATGCGACTGCATAAATGAACCTTCATGAATTAGAGTCCTCACAAATCACTGAGAGAAAGTGTCAGCTTCTGACAGGAGAAAAAATGACAAAGGACAGACTCTGAGACAAAGGGGTATAATGAAGGTGAGAGGACCTACCCAAGAGCAACCCTATAAAAGTGCTGTGACGTCCACCTGGTGAAGGATACTAAAGCTTCTGTCTGTGACTTCTAAATGCCATAGATTAATTCTCAGGTCATCTGCAGAAAGATATGTTTCATGATCACTATTTACTGAAATGGAATTTATATGATATGTGTGAGCATTTGCAAAAATTCGTCGTGGACTTGCTTCTACCATAAGGTCCATGGGCTTCAATATTGGGACCTAAAAATGGAAGGAAATAGGGATTCAAAACAAAGATCCCAGCAGCATAAAATCGAACACTTACAGTAGGTAACAAGAAGGAACAAATCTGTATGCACAGTTAAGTAACAGCATATGTACAGACAATACCCCAAATAAGCAATAGCTTCTGGCTGCTCGGTAAGCAGATGGCCCCTGACACTGATGCCTGACGTGGGGCCTGAGTCGAGCCCCTTCCTCCTCTGGCCTCGCAGCCGCGGCCTCCAGAGTGAGAGCAGGCGCATCTCCTTGTCCCCCCACGGCCCCTGCGCCCTGCAACAGGGCTGGGCGGGTGGGGTGCAGGGACTGGGCGGGGGGAGCGTGCCTCTCCTGACCTGGTGCCCGCGACACGTACGTCCAGCCTGCAGACGGCAGTGGAGCTGCTCACTTAGATGGCAGAGGCATGTTGGGTACGTACGTTACACTTCAATAAAAGGTTTTTTAAAAAAGGCACAGAAACCCCGACTGTGATGAGTGCTGTGGCCAGGAAGGCTCCCAGGGAAGGGGACGTCCACACAGAAAGGGAAAGGGAGGAGAGGTCAGCCGGGCGAAGGGCGCGAGGGAGGAGCCGGCACAGAGTGGCCAAAGCCAAAGGCACAGTCGCGGGTGACGTGGGACACGTGCGAGACAAAGGAGAGAGGCCCGGCACCACGCACATCCAGCGGGACGGAAAACAGAAGCTTTAAATTCAGAAAACTGAAGCGTGCTCTTGTTTAAACTAAAAACCCAAGGAGTGTGCCTAGAAAGGGGAGGAGAGAATCTCTTAACTGAGTTTTCTCCAGCCAAAATGCCTGTAAAAATGAACTTGGGGAAACGTGTATAAAAACACTCCCCTCATTTTAAACCAGCCA
This sequence comes from Inia geoffrensis, assembly GCA_036417435.1. Taxonomy (NCBI): domain Eukaryota; kingdom Metazoa; phylum Chordata; class Mammalia; order Artiodactyla; family Iniidae; genus Inia; species Inia geoffrensis. The sequence continues at coordinate 87,617,380 of CM070914.1, read as the reverse complement.
AGTGCTGAGCACACGCTTCCCGCCTCTTGTGCAGGAGCTGTTGGTTCCACGAGGGACAGGACAGACCTGTCATGCCCTCTAACAAGTCTCTAATTAATCAAAACGCGAAACAACTGTAATACGGATAACAGAAGGAGCCCCTTTCTGGCACCAAAAATAATTTAAGAAGAGAACAAAATTTCTGTTCCCCTTTCAAAGTTTTGTTTTCCTCTTGAAGTTCAAAGGAGTCCATGAACTCACAAAGGTAAATCCACACAGAGTGACCTGGCCTGCGAGCTCTCCTCGCTGCAGCCCACTCTGCAACTGTGATGACCTCACACCTGTCACATTATCCGCCACGGCCCCGGATGAGAGCAGCTTGGTTAGGCTAATTGTAGAACAGCAGCCTTGACCGGCGTGAAGACTGGGCCTCAGAAGCCCTCACAGACTTCCCACAGCCGGGACGGACGCGAGCGTCCCGGTGGAGAAGCAGGCCTGGCTGGGAGGTGGGGCTCCCTGGGGCGGGGGGCGGTGTGCCGGGCCGGGTGCAGGGGGTTCAGGTGCGCACCCACAGGGCACCCCAGGCCTCATCCTTCCAGCGCACTTACAGTTTCCAAGGAGCAGTTTACGTGGTGGCGACTGTAAAACTAGTGTTACTGTCACCAACACTGATTTACCTACAAACTGTCACTAATTCACGGGTGGGAAAGCAGCAGCATGGCACAGAGAAACCACCATTTGGATGAGAACATCTTGGTTCAAAGTAGGGTTTAGATTTGAGCAAATTACACAGCTTTCTTGGCCTCAACTCCCCGGAAACAGGGCGATACCACTGACCTACAAGTTCCCACCCCGCCCTTCTCCTTGGCAGTGCTTACCTGTTACACCCACTGTGCTCCTGTCGGGAGCACCCCTGCACGCTGGGCTGCGACTCCGTGCTGCGCGCCTGCTGCCCCAGCACCTGCGTGAGCGCGGCCAGCAGAGCACGGGGAAAGAGACCGAAACCCACCATACGCACCCTGGCTGGGGCCCTGCGGGGCGTGGGATGGGGGGCTTCCTGCAATTCCGTGCCCTCCTCTGTAGCTCCTCAGCTACTAATACAATGTGTCCACCCACTAGGTCTTCACCTGATAGATCACACTTCCACAAAGGTTTTAAACCTCTCTGAAAAACCAACCAACTGGCCAACAGCTTTCTAATGAACCAGGCGGTCGGTTCGGGGAGCGCCTCTGAGTCACCGCTGGTCTCCGCTGTGGCCCGGCCCATTGGCAGCACCCTGGGGTCTCAACCAGGGCGCATCTGGGCAGGATTCATACTCCTTCATAACCTCCTTCTCATACTCCATTTAATTAAAGGCACCATCCCAGGACACTAGATTTTAAGTTGTACTCAATTTCATAGATGTTAAGATGCGAAAAAAATCGAGGTATTAGAATTGATAAAACAGTCATTTCATACTGTACCTAGGGGCACCAAAGAGGGAGTGAAGAATTTATTTGGAAAAAAAAGAAAAAGAAGTAATGCTGCTCGTGGATTGATGGGCAAAGAATTCTGGTCAGAATGTGTCTTAGCTACAACGCAGAGGTGATCCAATGACGGCCACCCTGCTGGCCCACAGCTCGGCTCTCAATCTGCAACCCATGCTGCTTGCTCCAGGGATGAGTGCTGAGCTCCGTCTGCTCCAGCCCCTCCAATGTGCTACTCTGAACCTTCAGAGTGGATGTATTTAGAAAGATCTGGTATGGAATTAAACCAGGGTCTTTTCTTTAGTAGTAGTATATTTTCTGAAGATGTGTGACTTTTTTGTTTTTGTGAGAATACAAGGACTCCCATTTTAACAAGTATACATAAAAATGATTACAAATAACTTTCAAGATCAAGAAGACAGATCCCACAGTATTTCTATTTAACAGTATTCTCTAAACAGCTGACTTAAGCATCATTGCTGATTAATTTATGACAAGTATCGGCTAGTTGAAAGAAAATGTGACGTATACCCGTAGTGCCGTGATTCTAAATGGATCTCGAAGTCGTCCATCTTCATCTTTTAAGTTATAGCCTTCTGCTCTTTTATCCCGTTCACTTATTTTCCATAATTTAATAGTTTTATCTGAAAATAAAAACCTCATTCTCCATATTAAAAGAAAAACCATATATCATGCACCACTATCAGTTGAGTATCATACAAGGAAACTGTGGTTCTATGCTGCTTTAGAAGCTAGGAGTATTTGAACATTAGTACTTCCAGTTGTATATGAACATTTTGTTTTCTACAATAAGTAAAGACGTAGAAATGTCTGCAGAGTTGAGAAACGTATACTGCGAGTGTGTGTGTGTTTGCGTACTTTCAGTTTTCTTCCTGCCTACCTAATGCTTTACCCTCCCCCAAAGTTTAAAGCAGAGATAACCTCCAGAAGGGCTAAAATCAAAAAGAATCTACGCACAGAAAATTAAAAACCCAGCCTTAACTCCAAGGGCCGCATACGGAGAAAAGCTCTTACCGTTTGTAGAGAGCAGAAAACGGGCAGCGCCCTGTTGTGGTAGCCACCTAATCTTATTAATTTTTTCTTCAATTTCTAGACTCTTCAAGTAGTCAAACTCTGGTTCGTGACTTTGAAAGGTACTGTAAACGTTATATTCCCCCCTGGAATGAGGGCGGCTTTTATTCTGCAAGGAAACGTGAAGCCATTTTAATGAGCAAAGCACAGTGCAGAGAAACGTTCAGTTCTCCCAATTTGAATATCAAATGACCACACACATTTTTAAAAGTTAATAAAAATCCTGGGTCAAAAAAATGTCAAACAGATGACGCTCAGAATTACTTTACTTGGAAGAAACAAGTAAGAGAGCCGACTCCACAGCTTCCTCTTGCACTTCCGGGCATCTGCTCTAGGGCAGGGTGTGGAGTCGAGCTTCCCTGCCAGTACACTGGCTCTGGCCGCCTCTGCGCTACCCGGGCAGCTCTGAGAGAGGCTGAAGGGCCCACAGAGGCGGCAGCGGTTGCCATCTGGCCCCGTGGAGAGTCGGCTGGGCCGGCCCAAGCCCTCCAGGGCTGAGCCACGGGGACGCACACTTCCCCGTCACCTGGGACAGACAGCCAGCACACAGCTGCGCCGCCAGGGAAGGGGACTGCCAATCGGCAGAGTCACAAATGAGCAGTTAACGGCAAAGGAGCCACCGAGGGCAAATCCTGCAGCACGTGTAAGAGACGCAAGCTGCGCAAACACACCCACAGTAAGATCCTCTTATGCAAAACTTTAACACACACAAAACAATTCTACACATTGCAGTAAAAACGAAAGAACGAGCTATGGCCAACTCGGAGGAGGTAGAGGGATAATAAAATAGGATGTGGAAGTAACATGGAAAGATAGAATGGGGGAGGGACACATCTGCATTCCCAGGGCTTCCTTTTCTTTTTTTTTTCTTCTTCTTTTTTTTTTTTTTTTGTAGTACGCGGGCCTCTCACCGTTGTGGCCTCTCCCGTTGCGGAGCACAGGCTCCGGACGCGCAGGCGCAGCGGCCATGGCAGCACGTGGGATCTTCCCGGACCGGGGCACGAACCCGCGTCCCCTGCATTGGCAGGCGGACTCTCAACCACTGTGCCACCAGGGCAGCCCCAGGGCTTCCTTTTCTAAAGGAATAAAAGCCTGAGCGGCGGATTCAGAAGCATATTTATTTTAACCCCTGAAATCTTCTGCATGTGTCCAAAATGACATTTTCGATGAAACAGTAAATATTTCATAATTAAAACTCAAGGAGACCAGTATTTTAATTCTTGTTCTATAACCAGTATCTAAAATCTTACATTTTTAACACATTAGTGTGTATGTCAAATAAATTAAACTAAACAAATAACCTTCATGTCTAGATAGATACCCCTTTACGTTTCTGAAGCAAGATCATGTATTATGAGAAATATACCCCCAAACTACCTCCATCTCTCTACCGCGCTGCCCTGGTAAGTAAGTGCTGCGCGTCCCTTGAGATCAAGCGTTCCTCAGCAGGACCGTGGAAATCCCGACCTCTTGTCCCACGGGCGTGCTGGATTAGAGGCTTATGCTATTCACACCACGCTCCTGCTTCATGGCCCTCACGCTCTCTGTGAAAAAGCCTAATACACCAACGGGTACTTCTAACTCTCAAGTGAACAAACCGAGACTGAAATATTTAAAAGGGAAAAATCTGTGGAGTCGGTCAGTCCCATGCTTCAGACACGAGTCTCCGAAGAAAAGCGCCCATCACAGCGCTGCCCGTCCTTCCCGGGCCACTCTCTCCGGGAACAGCAGCGCCCTGCCTCTAACGCTGCCACTAAGTGCCCTGATCTCTGCCCTCAACTCCTGAAACCCAAGGCCCCTGCTAACCCCCCGGCCTTGTCCTCCACCGGAGCCCTCGCATCAGCGCCTGAGGGCCTGTCCAGGGAGAGGGAGGGGCTCTAAGGAAGGCCGGCAGGGCACAGCGACTGGACTCTCAGCAGGAGAGTGGGGCGGGAGCTGCCGAGACTGCTGGTCCAGCTGCGGGGAGCATGGGGACGAGGAGGAGGTGGGCCTCGCTTTGTCTGGGGACATGCTGATTCCCAGTTACAGTTCTGATGTTACTGGACGGACCATGCCGAGGGAAGGCATTCTGCAGAGGGGTGGGAGCCGCGGAGCCACGTCCACAGACTCTGCTCGCCTCAGATTGACACACTAGGGTCCCTTGGACAGAGGGCTCCACCACTAACATGGAAAAAAAGCTCGAAACTCACGTTGCCACCTAGTTTCCGATGGCTCCCTCTTGACGGAACGTCCTGCGCCTTCCCCAGCCAAGCAGGGCGCTGCTCTATCCTTCAGGAACCCTCTACGCTTCACTGATTCTAAAACACATATTCTGACACCTCTGAAAGCTTACTGCAGTTTCTAATCGAGAGCTGCTGCAGTCTAACAGGCAGCAGCCTCATCTCAGTGGTGCTGCAATATCATCAACTGTCTCTTTGATGATGGATATAGACAGAGTCTTACCCACACTGGAAACACTCAAGTCCACAATGAGGATTATACAGCAACCACTAAAATATCTGAAAGGCAGATGCGATACAAAACCTCTTTTTATATTAACCAAAATACGAAGAAAAGGATGGGGAAAAAAGTTGCCCAGGATTTATGAAGTTACAGTTGGTTGAGCTTATCAAATTTAAACAACTTTAGGGACCTGCTACTGTACAAACTGTAGCAACACTGACTTAATACATCTTCACTGAACACAATACGATAGCTTCTCAAAACTACAATACTTAACACATTTTATAGCAAGATGCTTGAGTTTTATAATCTTTCAGATTTGAAGCTAGCATATTTCTAGGTTTAAACAATGACCCCCCAAAACAAGAAAAAAACTTCATTTTCTATAAGGACATCATTCAAATGGCAGACTTTACGGAGCTAAAAGTGAACTCTTAAATTTAAGATAGCTATGGCTAAGTGATCTGTTAAATAATCCTTCTGCTAAAAGTATTATTCAAACACCGCCACCGACTTTTACTTGTTGAAAAGGTCTTTGTAAGTAGCACTGTGATGATCCACCTCCAAGATTATAATTATAATCTAATTATAAACATCAAATTGTGAAGATTTATAAAGATTCATGATAATATATATGATATTCGCAAAAGAATTCTCACCATCCCGAACCAGAAAAAATACAATTAAAAAATTTTTAATCAACACTGGAGCTGTAACAGGCGTACTTTAACCAGGAGATGTTGGGGGCCCAGGGCTTGCCTCCTACAGACGCCACCAAGTGCCCCTCTGCAGTGCAGGGCTGGCACTCCCTACCACAAGGAAGGGAGCAAGGGCCCACCCGCCCGACACCAGGGTTGTTTTACCACAGGAAGGTCAGAGGGCAGAAAACCGCACGCCGACCAGCTAGGAAGCAGGCAGGAGGGGCGCTCTGTCGGGAAGAGGCAAGGCGGGCACCTCACGGAACCCCCGGGCCTGGCTGTGCTGAGGCTCCCGCCTGGGGCACCCGCACAGCAGAGCCTCATCCTGCCTTACTGGGCACTCGGCGAGGCCCACTCGCCAGAACCAAGAGACGACAGGGGCTGGCAAGGCCTGCCGATAGCTCCCATTCTCCTCTTACGTGTAACGGACAAAGTAGCGCTCCCCTCCCCTTTTCCCCCAGACGGGAAGGACCTAATAGCCAGTGTTCGTGAGTGAGGCTCATCTGTGGCTTCTCCAAGGCCCGCGTTCTGAGGTCCCGGCCCTGGAGGGTGCAGCCAGTGCTGCGGGGCACTCAAGAGTGCCTGCACCAGCCAGCAGACCCCGGGGCTGGAGGCCAGCACCTCCATGGCCGGTGAAGGGGTCTCATTCGCTCCGGGATGAGAGCAGACAGATCCAGAACCCCACCAGCCGACACCCTTCACTTGGTCCGGGCCCGCCACCTGTGACAGCCTGGGGCGGGGAAAGGACTCTCCGCCCGCCCTACAGATGAGGGCACTGGGGGCTTAACTGGGACTTGGGGGCTGTACGTCCGTGAGTGGAAACACAGGTCTTCTCGTTCGCCCCGAGATAATTTCTGAAAGAAGATGCTAAATGGTGAATGTGATATAGTGGAATCAAATGAAATTAGACACTGGGAAAATAACTGTGTTCCCTTCCTTACAAGTGATGTGAGAAGTGCTGGATGATCCCACTTGGTTCGTGGACTGTACATTACTGACCTCTTGTTCCCGCTGGAAAATAACCACTCTGCCGCCCTTGTCTCCTGTTGCAAGAAGGTCTCCAGAGTGACTAAACTCCACAGTTGAGATGACATCAGCTGTCAAACAACAGAAGCAATTTACCAGTTTATGATTCTGAAAGGGGTTGTAATAAATATTAAAAAAAATCAATAAAAAGGATCAAAAGCAAGGTACACACATATAAAATTTCCTCCAAGGATAAAGCAAAATTTTCGTGGGAAATTTATAATTACCAAGCAGCCACTTCTTGGTTCTGGCGCCCAGAGCCCATGTGGATTTATGGGTCACTGATCCAATGCCTGGTCCCTGGCACACCAGCATTTATCTAGACTGGGTTGTCTTGATATAAGATATAGGGTAGAAATTTAGGAAATTAATTTTGAGAAAGAACAAAAACAGATAAAAGTTGGCTCTAGAAGACTGCTGCCTAACTTTATAATGCATGCCTGAATTACCTTTAAAAATAAACCTGATTCTTACATTACATTAACACGGTGACTGGCTGGCTTCTGTACAAAATAACATCACAGACAGTACCTAGCTTACTGTCTGGGTAAAGTCACTGCCATTGATAACGAGGACATCGTTACCTAGTGAGACACTGCTGGTCAGACACCGAGCTTTCTACACCATCAACACCAAGATCTGGACATCAGCTCACCAGGGGTAAAGGCCACAAGGTACAAAAAGGAAGTCAAGCCTAGAAAAGTCTCAGGTGTCCTGAGGTTAACACTTCAGGCAGAGGAGAGGGATCTGGCTTTGTGACACAGACTGCTGAATCGGAAGGAATACCCCAGGCTGGGCTTTAGGGGGAAACCACTTTCTCCATAGTTCAGACTTGCTGAGCACGAAGAATCAGACACAGGTACGTGCCTGGTCTCCCAAGGGGCTGCCGTGAGCTTGTTTTCTGACTACAACTGGACGCTTCACCTTAGCTGCCGCAGAAAATCTCCTCTCTGGAGGCTCCGAGGAAGGGATGGACCACTACCGCCCCGTCCCTGCTGCCGGGGCCCTGGCTCAAAGGGCATATCCTTCCTACCAGCAACTGAGAGTGACCTCTCTGGGGTGCCAGGGCCCCAGCATCATCGAGGTCGTTAAGTGTTTACACACAAATAGCACTAAACAGCTGTTATAAACGACCTACCTACTAATAAGAAATGGACCGCAAAGTTGAAACTACTTGAAGAATGCTTCCGAAAAGTGGTCATAATATACTGCAGTTCTTAAAGGTCTGCACGTACATTTATTTGTTAATATACGATATCCTTCCTGCAAAATAACTTCTTACTGCATTGGTATGGTTTATTGACATTTAAGAGCACACCGAATTCTACTGCCTGGGATTCCTTTTTTTTTTTTTTTCCCCCTTAAATCTTCAGTAAGCCTTGGGGAAAGGGTTAGGCTTCTTGTTAGAAGTGTCACTTTTTAAATTAAATTACCTGAAATAACCTAATTTGCTTAAATGAAACTAAAATATTCTGTATTGGACTAAAAGGAACTAAAAATTTATGTCATTTATACCCAGGGGGTGCACAATATAATTAATGGTATTCTAGCTCTGTCAGTGATTTTCTTTCATTCATTTGTTCATTCATTTATGGCTGCCTTATGTCTTCGTTGCTGCGCGCGGGCTTTCTCCAGCTGTGGCGAGCAGGGGCTACTCCGTTGCGCGGGCTTCTCACTGTGGTGGTTTCTCTTGTTGCAGAGCACGGGCTCCAGGCACGTAGGCTTCAGTAGTTGTGGCTCGGGGGCTCTAGAGCACAGGCTCAGTAGCTGTGGCGCACGGGCTTAGTTGCTCCGCGGCATGTGGGATCTTCCTGGACCAGGGCTCAAACCTGTGTCCCTGGCAATGGCAGGAGGATTCTTAACTACGGCATCACCAGGAAGTCCCTGTCAGTGATTTTCAAACTTCATTAAAATGGAGTGAATCTTTTAAGAAAAACTGCATGACTGCCAGTGGTGAGAAATTATTTTCATTAGGCTACGTAAATAAGTACGAATCTAAAATTAGAAATACCCTCTGCAGAATTTAGAAGAGCTCTAAAATCAAAATGAACAAACTAAATACTAAAATTGCACAACCAATAAAATTTAAATCACCAGCATGAATTTGATGGGTATTACTGATGCCACAGCATAAATGTGGTCCTGACTGAGGGCATCCAGTTGGGCATTTCAAAAGCACCACGGGCTGCGCAATGACTCAATTCTGCCACTTGTTCTGCCCCAGTGCCCCGCGGCTCCTCGCGTGGCAAGAGTACAGCGACCTCACGATGGCACAAAGAGCGGCGATGTCGCCCTTTGCTGCAGGATGGCTGCCTGGAGGATGCGAAAACCATGGAGAAGGCCCAGCAGCCCCTGAGGAGCATCTGAGACTTGCACTCAAGCGTGGGGGCAGGGCACAGGGGCCCCCCACCCCATGGCATCAGGAGGAGACGGGAAAGGCCTCCTCTGCCAGGCCGCCGGTGTGAGCGGGCTTCCCTAAGTGCTGTGGACGATGGTGGGGGAGTCTAAGTGTGCATCCACGGCCTGCGGCAGGCTCCCTGCCAGATGCTGGGCACCGAGATGGCAGGAAGTCTATCTGCTCTGCTGAACTTCTGGGTCCCCAAGCCGGGCCCCGTCCAGTCAGGCAGGAGCAAACAGCTACTCCCACTTCTGGTTTCGCAAACGCTGGCTGCCAGGAGTGGATCGTTACCACAAGCGTTCCTCTCCAAAACACCAAAGCCCGAGAGAAAAGGCCTCGAGATTCAATCACCTGAGGTCCTTAAAGAAATGACCAACCACAGGAAAGCCCTCCAGCTGAAAAGCCCAGCTGCTCACAGACCTGCCTCTCTGCTCCACAGTGGCTCCACTTAAACAAGAACCAAGAGCTCAGGGTCGAAAGACCTGTGAGAGAAAACGTCACAACAAAGAAGGCACACGGAGGGAAGAGGGACAGTGCACCAACAAAAGAGAGAAGAAAAGACAACTACGCAGGCAGGGAGCTAATCCCTAAGGAGAGCAATGATGTCAGAATGTGGGCCTAGGGCTTGCTGAGGTGCCAGGTGCTCCTCGAGGAACGCACTCGCCTGGACTAACCCAGGGAGCCTCACCACCGCCTACGGGGCAGGCGCTGGGCACGCTATCTGCATCCCACACTGCAGGGTGCCAGCACATCCAGCGGGGTCCTTAGAAGACAGCAGCATGCCACGGGAAAGGAAAAACAAGGAAGTGCTCCTGGAGATTCAAAAGGTAATAATAATAATTTAAAAACTCAAGACCTCTTCCAAAGGGAAAAACAAAAAGACAAAGAAGTGGACAATAGGAAAGAAAAGATAATGAGAGGATAGGTTTAGGTGGCCCATCACCCAGTTACCAAGTTCCAGAAAGATGACAGAAAAAAGGAAGGGAAAAATCATCAGAGGAGTAAGACAAGCGCTCCCTGAAACAGCAGCAAGTACATTCCCAGGCTGACAGGGCACAAGGCAGGCCCAGCACCACGAACGAACAGACTCGGCCCAAGGCCCATCTCTCTGAAATGTAAAACACCAAGGATAAAAGGGAGATTCCAAAATTCTCCAGACGAAACAAACAGGTCACACACAAGAGGAATCAGATGGCATCCCACAGGAGGCAGGAGAATGGTGAATAGAAGACCATCTACCCTCAAATTCTGAGAAGAAAAAATTTTCAACCTACAATTCTAAACCTAGCCAAATTTTCAAACAAGTTTGAGGGAGGAGTAGAGGTGTTTTCAAACATGCAAGGAGCAAAAACAACGAAATCCCTTTATCAGGAAACCACTGGAAGATGCAATGTGGCAAAATGAGAATAAACCAAGAGGAAGGAAGACGGGGATTGGACATCTCAACAATGGTGAAGAGGGTCCCAAGACTGGAGCCACGCGGCCAGCAGGCCTGGAGAGGACAGTCCAGCCCGAAGGAGACTGCGGCCAGGAGAGGTCATCTGGGGAAAGGAAAGAAGGGCTCGGGATTATCTGCTGGGTTTGGGTAAAGTCACTGCTAGGTATCTGACAGATTTGCTGAGTGACTGTTTTTTTAAAAAGCACTAAAGACAGAGAACTAAGCGTATGAAAAAATTAAGCGATCATTAGCTCTAGACAAAATGAAAAGTTGTATGAAAACGAAAATGTACAGTTTAGTTCCGTGATGAAAAATATTTACAAAGTCAGCACAATACTGATGTAACCAAGACTCGCAAGAGAATTCTCTTAAAGCCTCTCTTTAGGGGAAGAGGTGAGTATGTGTGGGTGGAAGGTGATGTTAGCAAAAAAGCTAATAAATCATCAGTTACCATTAACAGGAAGTCAGTACTTACTGTTCAAACTCACAGATCAAAAGCTAGCAGTGTCTGACATTTCTCAGAGGCTGCTAAGGATGCTGGCAGGGGGCAGTTGGTAAGGAAAGAGGCACTGGATGTCAGATACCATTACTGCGACACAAGGAGGCAGGGACAAGAAGTGGGGAGGGGGCAGACTCGAAGGGGAAATGTGGTCACTGGGGTTACTAAAGGACAGAGGATATAAAGTCATGTCCGTGTGCCATGGGCATGATGTGGCAGCGGGGGCAGAAGCGAGAACAGGGTTACAGGACGAGCAGGCAGGGACAGAGACGCAGAGCGCGAGCGGGGTTGGGGGGTGGAGGTGGGGCTGCCAGAAGGAAGGAGCAGGGACACCTGCATCTGGGGAGGAGGTCACGGTGCACACGGAACACATGTGGCAGGCTGTGAACCTGAGCTTGGGACAATGAGAGCGCGTCCGACTATCTCTTTTTTCTATGAGGTATGAGAGGAGATGCACCTGCTAAGAGTCAGAGGGAGAGGTACAGGCAATCTGGGAGAACATATGAAGGAGGTCTTCTCAGAAAGTCAGGAGCGACCGCACTAGGGAAACGCAGGTCTGTCTCATAGCATCAATGCCCATGTGAGATTTGAGGGCAGTTTTCTAAATCCAGCAAACGTCCTGAGTGACTACCATAAGCCCGGGCTGCACAGGCACTGGGGACACAACGAACAAGGCCAAGTCCCTGCCCTCCTGGGATGGACACTTCCGTGAATGAATAATAACCAGCACAGCTCCCGCAGCCGTGTGTTTCCGCCCTGCCCGGTGACTCGGGTATAGGCTGAGAGTAGGCAGATGCTCGGTTCAACGAGGTTTGGGGTTTTGCCAGGAGTATGAACCCAGGGGCTGAGAGAGGTGAGAAGGTTAAGAGCGAGCCAGAAGTAACACAGCATTAGACCCTGGAACCCGGCTGAGGGGAGGGAGCAGAGCAGGGAGAAGGGTGAGGGACAGGGACAGACAGTACTGAGGAAGGTGCAGTCGGGGCAGGAGCCCAGCTGAGCTGGAAGCATGGGAGGGAGGCAGAAACCCCAGGGAGAAGCACCTTAAATTAAGATTTCAGAGGTGGTACAGCTGGTGACGACCAGGACGCACAGGGTTATGGACTAGCTCAGACGGGGCAGCACCGAGGAGACCTAGAACCATGCCACTGGATCCCGGAGCGCAGAACCACGGACAGATCACTTACACAGATACAAAGCCACAGAAATGAAGGAAGACGGGCAGCTGTGGCGGCAGATTCTGGGGGGGGAGTATACAGGTGTTTGTTATGTTATTCTTGTACTTTTCCAAGTTTTTAAGCTTTTCAAAACAAAAACATATAGATGTGAGTATTTCATTTCCTCTACTTTCATCAGTCTCACTGCCACTGTCTTATATGGCCAAAGTGACCATAATCTCTGGCTGAATTATTGTTACAGCCTCCTAAGCGCCACCCCCCCCGCCCCCCACCTTGCCCCTTCGAGTCCAATTTCCATAAGGCAGATGGAGGGATGTGTTTAAAGGAATAAGTCACATTACCACCCTGCTTAAAACCCTATCAATACTCAACTTTCACAATCAAAATGAACCCACAACAACAATCAGACAGGAGATGCAGTTTCCAGCAGTTTGTTTCATTTTCTCCCTCCCCTTCTCCTCTAGTTCAAGATGTTCAGGGCTATTTAAACACCACCTCCCAGCCTGTGATCACAGTGTGTTCCCGATAAGGAACATAGCTCTGCTGACCTACACAGCCATCAGCAGGATTAATGTCTGCATGTCCCTCATGAGACCACTACCCCCCTTCCTCACTACTAGGAACTGCATTAGGATCAGTCCCAGGAAGTGGTCACTATTAAAATCAGTCATCTAATCCCCACTAAGGTATCATCAAAACTAATCCTAGGCCAATAAAATAGGAAATGGTGTTCAGCCTCTTCAGCCATCAGGGAAAGAAGGCAAGTAGAAACCACACTGAGACACCACTACCTGCCCAGCGAAATGGCTGAAATTAAAGACTGTTCCAAGTGTTTGCAGGGATAGGGAACAACAAGAACTCTCACACACCACTTGTGGGAGTGAAAACTGGCAATATCCACAAAAGCTAAACGTCCACACATCCTAGGACCCAGAAATCTCACTCTAGATGCACAGCCACCAGAAACACATATGTGTACCATTAAAGCACTTACAAGAATGTTCACAGTAGCACGTTTGCAAGAGAAATGACTCAAATGTCCATCAACAGTAGAAAGGATGCATAAATTGTGGAATGTTCACATGGTGGAGTACCACACAGCAGTGGAAGTGAACAAACAACAACTGCACACAACAATACTGATTAGTTTCATGAAGAAAATACTAAGGAGTACTTACACCACGATCCTATTTATATTCAGTTCAGGAACAGGGGAATGGAAACCATAACGTCAGCAGCTGGGGTGGAATAGGGCTGCGGGTAAGGGTTACGTGCTTTCTTGATCTGGGTCATTTCCAAGGATGTTTGCATTTGTGAACACCGCTGTGCTGCACACTTGGGCATCTCCCCTGTGTCCTGTTTACTTCTATCCATCTTCTCCGCATTTGGCCCTGTGCTTCCCCAGCCTGACTCGAGAGTCCACCCTCCCCAAGCCTCTCTCTGACTACAGCCTCACCCTCTCCTTGGAACGCTCCCTCCATCTTCTTGCTCTGAGACATGCTGATCCCTGAGCTCCCCCAAAGCCCTCTCCAGTGGCGGCTGTTTGCTCTCCAACGCCCGCTCACAGATTTTCGTCTGATGCTCCCAGACCACTGATCCCTCCTACTTCACAACACCCCCTTCACACCTTTTCCTCTCACACTTCGAGCACCCCAGCCACCCACACCTCACTTTCTGTTAATAATTCTGTGTTATTTCTCTGAAAAACAGAAATGCCCAGAAGAGATCGTCCACACACACCCACGAACAAATACAGCACCTGCGGGGACTGACCCCCCGCCTTCCCTGTGGCAGCGGGAGGAGCCGCTGCTTCTAGCTGGGGCCAACCAAAGTAGGAGGCCCTATGCTACTTGGCCTCCGCGAGGACTATGCTCCTCTGTCAATCATCCCTCTTCTCCCCTCTAACAGACTGCTCCATTTTCAAACAGGGGCGCTGCAATCTCTCATCTTAAGGAAAAAAGGGGCCCCACCCCTCTTCTGGCCTCTGCCGCACCTTGGTCCTCCTAAAGCAGAGTCGGCTGGCTCACCGCACTCACTGCCTTCCACTCTCTCCTGAGCCTCCTCTAAGGACTGTCTGCTCCCACCACTTGGCAAGTGCACCTATTTCAAACCACCCAGCTCCTCTGCCACCATCACCAAACCAGTCAACTTTCCCCGTGCATGAACGTGTAAGATGTGAACTGAGGGTGTGGCCATTTATCTCATGCTCCCTTGCACCTGGCCAGAGTGGCATGCAGCCACATATTATATGACTTCATTTAAATGAAATGTGCAGAACAGGCAAATTCATAGAAACAGAAAGTAGGTTAGTGGTTGCCAGGGGGTGGGGGAGGAAAGACTGAGCAGGGACTGCTCGTGAGTTTCTTTTGGGAGTGATGAAAATGTTCTAAAATTAGCTAGTGGTGATGGCTGCACAACTCTGCGAACATACTAAAAACACTGAACTGTACACTTTAAAAGGATGAGTTTCATGCTATGTGAATTATATCTCAATAAAGCTGTTTTTTGAAAGTACACCATAAAATGATTGGATCAAGTCATTAAAAGGGTCTTCACGACTTGTAACCTTTCTCGGTTGTATTCTAAAAGTAGACTACATTATTTCAAGGTTTTCTAAACAAAGCCCTGCTATGAATTTTTCAACAAAACACTATTTTTAATCCCCCTTCCATTTAAACCTAAAGATCCCTTGCTTTTGCTTTTGTTCTTTTTTTTTGGTTACTTCTTGCAAAGCATGTGCATAAGGAGATAAAGGCAGCAGAAGGATATGGTGAATCTTTTATTGTTGTTTATCAGGAAAATTCGTGTTTACATCATTCCCTAACTAGATGTCTTGTGCAATGAAGTTCAGTAGACTTCAAAACTTAGGAAACCACATTTAACCCATTATTAAAATTAAAGCCCACTGGAAAATTAATCACTCTTCTCAAGGAAGATCCAATTCATACAGAATATTCCATTCTATTCCCCCCCACACACATGCTAAAAATTAGAAAGTTTTAACCCAAAAGGCTATCTGACTGTCCGCCTTAACCTTTCTTCCACACTTGAATTTCAGCTAGGAGATTTTATGCTTAATTTCACACTAGTAATTCTTTCGGTGAATTAGAACTGTGTGGTCCACGGCAGAAGCCTGATCCAAAGTACTCTGTAACTCTGAAGGACAGGGCAGTGTCTCTGTAACACAATCATCAACGTACTTACTAGGCTCTTTTGAAAATTAAAAAGCAGCATCTTGCCCTAAAGTGATTCCAGCCCACCTCTGCACACTGCATCTGGAGCAATTTTTATTTTTAAACACAAATGTGATCGCTATTTTCCCACTAAGACACATCACGTGAATCCCCACTGCCCTTAGGAGAATGATCAGAATCCTCACTCTCTTCTCCCCTTTCCTTTCTAGGGTCTGATCACCCACGCCTCTTTCAGTTTCCTGAACTGGTCATAATTCTTCCTGTTTCAAGCCCTCTTCCACGTTCTCCTCTGCCTGGACCACGCCTCCCATCCCTCAACCCAGTCCATGCCCATCCGTCCTTCACTTTAGAGCTCAAAGGGCCACTGCCCAGGGAACCCCTTTGACTCCTTCTGGGGCCCTCATCACAACGGCAATTAGCTAGTTGACTGCTTCCACCCTAGGACCGTGTCTGCTGAAGAGCAGTGCTTTGCTCAGGGTACCTTCCACACCAAGGATGGATGCACAAGAAGCAAGCATGAGGGGGTCAAAGTTCATTTTCTGCCTCGGGTCACTAGCTATTCTCAGCAAAATGTCTTCTTTCAGCCCCTCTCCCCTGCTGCATACCTAGACATGTAACAACACACAGCCCCTCACTGGATTTCAGACTCAGTCAAACTAGCAAGAAGACAGTGCCTAGTATTTGTGTCATCTACAGTAAAAAGGCCATTACCTTGAGGAACTGGTACCAAAAGAAGGAGCTGTGTCTACCTCTGAAGCTAGTCCATCACATTAGAAAACCACGGCTGCTCCTGTCTCTCCTTAAAGGCCAACCTTTGTCAGCATCTGTTAGGGACACACACAGCCCTGAGCTTCTCCCTTATAACGAAGCACAAAGTTAAGTATATTTAAACACACGAAAGAACTCACAGATACCTAAGTTAGAGAAGCCCTAGAACAGGCAAGATTATCAAGTGAGAACTTTACCAGGTGAGTGATAAAACAAGTCAGAGTTTACCAAACTTTAAGCAATTATCCACCCCAACTTTGTGATTTTTACTATAGAAAAAAACTTATAACAAGCTATTTTTGACCAGTAATTTCACTCCATGCATATAAATAATCCAATTTCCAAATACCTTTTCAGGAATACATTTATTGTTTAAGGGTAAAAATTTAAAAAGTACATTCAATGACCAAAAACAACATAAAAAATGAGTTTAGAAACGTATTATTTCTATTTCAAAAAATCCATATCTAATTCTGCCATAAAATGGAATGAAATTATGATACATTCAAGAGAATGAGAAGACAAGCTACAGACTGGGAGAAAACATTTGCAAAAGACACATCTGATAAAGAACTGGTATCCAAATATACAAAAGAACTCTTAAAACTCAACAATAAGAAACCAACCCAATTACAAAATGGGCAAAAGACCTTAACAGACACCTCACCAAATAAGATATACACATGGCAAACAAGCATATGAAAAGATGCTCCACAGCATATGTCATCAGGAAAATGTAAAGCAACACACAATACCGCTACACACCTATTGGAATGGTCAAAATCCCAAACCAATGACAACACCAAGTGCTAGAGAGGGTGCGGAGCGGCAGGAACTCCCTTACATCGCTGGTGGGAACGCAGAGCAGAGCAGTGCAGCCACTTCAGGTGACAGCTTGACGGCTTCTAACAAAAATAAACGTCCTCTTACCATATGGTCCACCCAGCAACTTTGTTCCTTGGTATTTACCCAAAGGAGTGGAAAACGTACATCCACACAGAAACCTGCACACAAATGTTTGTAGCAGCTTTATTCATAAGTGCCAAAACCTGGAACAACCAAGATGTCCTTCCGTAGGTGGACGGGTTGATAAACTGTGGTCCATCCAGACAATGGAATATTATTCAGCATACAAAGAAACGAGCCACCAAGCCATGAAAGACAGGGAAGAACTTTAAACGCTTATTACAAAGTGAAAGAAGCCAATCTGAAAAGGCTGCCTACTGTATGATTCAAACTCTATGACATTCTGGGAAAGGCAGAACTATGGAGACAGTAAAAAAAACAATCAGTGGTTGCTGGCGTGGGGTGGGGGGCCGGCGGAGGAAGGGAGGGGTGAACAGGCTGAGCAAAGAGGAGTTTGAGGGCAGGGAAGCGACTCTATGAGACTATACTGATGGAGACGTGTCATTACACATCTGTGCAAACCCACAGAATGCACAACTTCAAGAGTGAACCCTGAGGTCAACTATGGACTATGGGTGATGATGATGTGCCAATCTTGGCTCTTTGCAACACATGTAACATGCTGTTACGGCAGGGGGTGCTGACCATGGGGGAGGTTGAAGGGGGAGGGTGGTATATGGGCAATTGTTGTACCTTCCTCTTAATTTCGCTGTGAACCTAAAATAGCTCCAGAACAATAAAATCTTTAAAGGATTCTGATACATGCTACAACTTGGGTAGATCTTGAAAACATTATTTGTAGTGAAATAAACCAGATACAGATGGACAAATATTGTATAATTCCAGTTTTATATGCAGTTCCTGGAATAGGAAAATACACAGAGACAGAAACCAGAATAGAGATTACCAGGGGCTGCAGGGAGGAGAGAGAGGGAGTTGTTATGTAACAGGTGTGGCGTTCTCGTTGGAGATGATGAAGTAGTTTTGGGTAGAGGTAGTGGTGGTCACACAATATTGTGAATGTAATTCATGCCACTGAGTTGTACACGCAGGAATAATTAAAATGATCAATATTAAGCTATGTATAGTTTATTGCAAACCTTAAAAAAAAAAGCCAAATCCACGTTACTCTGAGTGTTATTTTTTTTCTCTGTAGGTCAAATGAAACAAGGAGATGCAACCTCAGGAGCCAAGTCTGAAAGGTGAGGGCACCTGTTCTCCCTAAACCCAGCCTGCCCCCTGCCGGCCACCACCAGGCCTGCACAGCCAGCAACCTCAAACGTAAATTTTTTTTTTTGGCGGTGCCACACACAGCTTGTGGGATTTTAGTTTCCCAACCAGGGATTGAACCTGGGCCCTTCCCTGGGCCCTCAGCAGTGAGAGTGCAGAGTCCTAACCACTAGACCACTAGGGAATTCCCCCAAAGGTAAACTTTCAATGGATTTCTAAAACAACAATTCATACAATTATATTATTTTACTTAGGAACACATTTTACCCTGAACAGTACTTTAAAAGGCACACAGAAAGTCCTAAATGGATAATTTCATAATTCCAACCAAGTTCTCCTTTTCCTGCTGAATTCTACTGCTTTAATGGACATTAAGTAAACTGAGAATGGTTAAAATAAAGACTTTTTGCATTCTCTCATTTTCAGATTGATATCACTACTACATACCTGAACATAACCAGGGCTTGATGGCAGAAAAAAATTAATGATCACTGTGGCTAATACTACTTCAAGAACTATCTCTGATATTTCAGATGACTTCAACAACTGACACATACATGCTTTCTGTTATCATAACCAGAGTCAAAATCTAAGAAACGCTGACCTCTAACATTCAATTAGATCCTTAAGGTCTAACAAAAGCGAGACAATTGGAGAAAAAGCAGCAGCAGTACATCTATTTCAATAAAAGCTCAGAAGCAGGGAGTTCATAGGCCAACGTTATGGTAGAAGTTGCCACTGGTGAAGGAAGGAGAGGAAAGTACAGGAAAGGGAACTGGGGAGTTAAAAAGAGAGAGAGGGAACTTCAACTGTAACTTTTACATCTTAAATCTGAAACAAATGTGACCAAATGTTGAGAACATGGGTGTTTACAATTAACATATAATATATATTTTAATAAATAAATATACCTTACACGTACATGTAACTGTATAATAATTATATAATAATTATTGATATTGTGTTAATATCATGTATATTACTACTTATTTTAAAGGAAAACTATAAAGTTTATCAAAATATGAGGTGGCAGGGACTTCCCTGGTGGTACAGTGGTTAAGACCCTGTGCTCCCAATGCAGGGGGCCAGGGTTCGATCTCTGGTCAGGGAACTATATCCCACGTGCATGCTGCAACTAAAAGTTCACATGCCACAACTAAGGAGACTGCCTTCCGCAACTAAGGAGCTGGCAAGCTGCAACTAAGGAGTCCATGAGCCGCAACTAAGACCCAGAGGACCAAAAAAAGAAAAAAGAAAAAAAAAAGCTACAGAGAAGAAAACAGATATTGTTAGGAAAAAAAAAAAAAAAGTGAGGTGGCAAATGGTTGTCTCAAGATTTAAAATATTTCTCCTAGGGACTTCCCTAGCAGTCCAGTGGTTAAGACTCTGCACTTCCACCACAGGGGCATGGGTTCTATCCCCAGTAGGGGAACTAAGATCCCACATGCTGCACAGTGCTGCCAAAACATAAATAATAATAAAAAACAAATAAAAATGTTTCTCCTATATGTAAAGTATATCCTAAAAAAAAAAAAAAAAGAAATTATGACATTTCTTTAAAACATGTGGATACACAGGACACTGCAAATGGCCGAAACCAAGCTACAAGCAGCCCCCCATGAGATGGATAGTTAGGTCCATTTACAAACGCACTGATGTACCAGGCACTGAAGGCCCCCCTTTCAACAATCATCATCAGCTGGGCTGTCATTTTGCTTTGCTTTACGTCTAGTTACAAATACTAGAACTTCAGTAATATATATTCTTATGGATATCTATTTTGTCATCACAGATACCTGGAGCAGAACAATTAAAACTCAGAAAAATGGGGTTCATACAAACTACATAAAACAGATAAGCAAAAGGATTTACTGTACAGCACAGGGAACTATAGCCAGTGTCTTGTATCTTATAGTATAGTAATAATCTATAATAGAAAGTAATCTGGAAAAAATATACATATAACTGACCCACTTTGCTGTATGTACACCTGAAAGTAACACAATATCGTAAATCAACTATACTCTAAAAAACCCCTAAGAAACAAAAAACCTTACCAAACAATGTTTAGGGTGTTTTCAAGTGGCAGCCTAAACAGCAGGTGTTCATAAGTAGCAGGAAGGGAACTCTTCCTCCACGGTTATAAAGCTAGTCTTTTCTTTTTCTTAACTGGTCTTTTTCTTTTTCTCGTCACAAAAACAATGCTGCCTTGCTGTGGAACATTAACTAATACAGAAGCATGCAGAATAAAAGCCAAAGTCCCTCCGATGCAAATCTGACCCCTCACTACCCGCAGGTCCCCACTGATGTTAGCCATCCTGCATCTTCTGGACATTTACAACCCCACTCAGATTTACATGTGATCACTGTTCTGTGAATTGCTTTTTTTCACCTAATACATCACAAACTTCTCTCCGGCAGGCACAGACCCCTTTAACCCACAATATGGGTGCACCACAATGCATTTAATCACTTCACTACTTCTGGGCATTGTTTTCCTGATATTTTATTGCTGCAATGCACAACTCTGTAAATACATCTTCATGAAATGCTGACACAGGACTTCCCTAGTGGCGCAGTGGTTAAGAATCCGCCTGCCAATGCAGGGGACATGGGTTCGAGCCCTGGCCCGGGAAGATCCCACATGCTGCGAGCAACTAAGCCCGTGCGACACAACTACTGAGCCCGCGAGCCACAACTACTGAAGCCCGCGTGCCTGGAGCTCATGCTCCGCAACAGGAGAAGCCACCGCAATGAGAAGCCCACGCACTGCAATGAAGAGCAGCCCCCGTGCAGCAACAAAGACCCAACGCAGCCAAAAATAAATAAAATAAATTTAAAAAGAAGTCTTTGCCCATTAATGCCCCTTCTTTGATGATTTATATGAACTCTCTTACCCCTTTTTAAAAATGAATGACACGTTTACAGATATGGTTAAAAATGAGGACTTATCGTTTGTTCCTTTTTTACACCCAAATTTTCCACATCATTATCAGGAAACTTAATACCCTTGGGGCAGGTATCATGACTCACTAAGAATTCACAATTTATTAAAATACTTCCTATGTGCCAGCACCGTGCTACGTGGAGCACAAGATATAGAATTCATACACCCGCGTTTTAGTTGTGACTTTCTTATCTCTGGAGATCTAGATAAAATAGGCTAAAGTCTGCTCCCCAGTCTGTGTAAGTCTAACAGCCTTACCAAGCTCTCTGTGAACTTTCCAAGCTCTTCTGTGTTCACGGTCTGAGCTCCGGCTCTCAATATTTAGTCCAGCCTATGAATCACTCCTGTTGTCCCGCACGGCTCCTCTTCCACACCACTACTGACCCAACAAAGATCTCAGCTTTTTCTTAGTTCCCGACAGCGGCAACAGCAACAAAAAAACCCGCCTATAGAAGACACACATACAGGGGACGTAACTGAAAAATTAAAACTCAAGGTTAATAAAAAATATTCAGAGATTAGTACTTATAATGTATTAAAAAGCTTTTAAAATTCATTTCTAAAAGCCTCAGTAGAAAAATGGACAAGAGATACAATCTGACAATTCACAGAAGAAACAGAAATAGTTGACAGAAAAAATCTCAATTGCCTAACTGTAAGGAAATGCAAACTACAACATTAAAATTGACATTAAAATAGCTAAAATTAAAAAGTTTGATATTCCCAGCATGAGTGGAGAAGGAAAAGTTTGGGGAAGGTGTAAGTCAGCACCGCCTTTTGGAGGACAATTTGGCAGCCTAAAAAGTTGGAAGCCTTTGAGTGTGTCTGTTTCTAGGACTCTAGCCACAGGAACGCCTGCCCCAGGCAGATGGATGGACAAGTCTCTTTACTGCAGCATCTTTAGTAATAGCAAAACTTGGAACCCACCAACAGAGGACTTGTTAAATAAATGAGTAGTCTGTACAACTATAAACTCTGTAGCCATCAAAAAGGATCAAATCGAGCTATGCAAGAAGGCAGCATCATTAAAAATACCAACGTATGGGCTCTGGACCCAGA
The DNA here is from genome assembly GCA_036417435.1 of Inia geoffrensis. Taxonomy (NCBI): domain Eukaryota; kingdom Metazoa; phylum Chordata; class Mammalia; order Artiodactyla; family Iniidae; genus Inia; species Inia geoffrensis. The sequence goes on along the minus strand of CM070914.1, from coordinate 87,595,063 downwards.
ACACCTGGGCTGAAATCCTGACCTCAGCACCCACTAGCTCTGTATCCTTGGGCAAGTGACTACCTCTTCTGAGATTCAATGTGCTCATTTGTAAACACAAGCAACAGCAGCACTGACATCTCCAGGGGCTATGTTCAGGGTCAAACAGGCTCAAGTGTGTGCACAGCTCAGCAGAAAGCCCGGGTCACTGTACGATCTCAAATTACACACTGCTGATGCAAACAAGCAAGCAAACAACATTTATAATAGGATTGACACTTTGTAAGGGATTTAAAAACTGCTGCTTATACGCAAACTAAATTTTAAAACAAAAGTACATAGATAGATGAATAGGAAATGGTCTAAAAAACATACACACGTTGTTAAGGGTCATTACCTCTGAGGAGGAATGAAGAACTTTTGCTTTTACTCTTTCTACATCTGCATCACTTGAGTTACTTTAAATAATGAATGCTCTGCTTTTGTATTCTGAGACAAAAACAGCAAAATTCAGTGAAGATGAGAGGGGACAGTTAATCTTAAAATCTGCCCTGTTCTGTTATTCCTATTGCTAGTAGCTAGCTTTAAAGCGGTAGTTCTCAAAGTGTGGTCTGTGGACCCCTGCGGGTACCCAAGAACCTCTTCGAGGACCACAAGGTCAAAACGATTTTCACAATAATACACGTTGCCATTTTCACTGTGTTGTCATCTGCATGAAAGAGCAAAAGCAATGTGGCTGAAACTGCTGGTGTCCAGCACACATCACTCAGCAGCATGGAACCGCACCAGCAGTCCTGCTGTTCACACCACGCGCGGGCAGGAAGAAAAGAAAGGAAAAAAGCCAGTTTTACTGAGGAATATCCTTGATGAACCATCAAATGAATTAATTTTACTCAATCCCAACCCATTAGTATGAGTCTTTTCTTTTTCTTTAAGTTTATTTATTTTTGGCTGCATTGGGTCTTCTTTGCGGTGTGTGGGCTTCTCACTTCGGTGGCTTCTCTTGTTGCAGAGCACGGGCTTTAGGTGCGCAGGCTTTAGTAGTTGTGGCTTGTGGGCTCTAGAGTGCAGGCTCAGTAGCTATGGCGCACGGGCTTAACTGCTCCGCGGCCTGTGGGATCTTCCCGGACCGGGGCCCGAACCCGTGTCCCCTGCACTGGCAGGCGGATTCTTAACCACTGCACCACCAGGGAAGCCCCCAGTATGAGTCTTTTCAATATGCTTTGTGGTAAGGTGGGCGCTAGGCACACAGCAGGTTTGCTGTGCCCCCGAGTGCAGTGATTGTCTCAAGGAAAAGCACGTGCACGGTTGTCAGTGCTGCAGGTTGAACCAGCCATTTTCATGGAAGGCCGCTTTTATCTGAAAGAACTGACCAACTATGGTTGTTTAGATTTTGACATCTCGCAGAAATTTTCTTAAAAATAAAGTGAGCCACTCACTACACAGAAAACAGCTGACGGCATTTGTTGCCAATGATAAAATCCAAGCTTTCAAGAGAAATCAGAATTTTGGAAAACTTGTTTCTACTACTATTAATTTGACAACTTCCCACTTTAAGACTTTTCTAATGAGATCAGTGGTGATTTTCTTGATCTTGTACAATGAAATGTATCAACATTTAGAAGGTCTGAATAACTCAGTGTACCAATATGTATTTCTAAATGACCAAGGTGTGATGCTACCAAATTACCCACATGAGCAAGGGATACAGTCAAAGTACAAGATAGAACTATGGACTGTAATGTTAACAGGGGTAAACAATTCATTGACATGGTCTCAGGTTCCAAAGTGTAACTAGAAGAAACCACCACGTGTGCAGTTCTGTTGTGGTATTAAAGTGGAATACCTACAATTACATGAAAAGGCTACTGAATCGCCCCTCCCTGTTCTAACTGCATGTAAGTATGAGGCCAAAGTCTGTTCACATGTTTCAATAAAACAGTTGTAGCAGGTTGAATGTAGACGCAATCTGGGAAGCCACCTGCTTCCTATTAAGCCCGACACTTAAAACACTTGCAAAGTATAAAACAACGGCACTCAATCTTTTTTGGTTTTGGTAAAGTTGTTTTTCATTAAAAATGTTATGACAGCATGTAACAGATTTATTATTAAAGTGAAATAATAAGTAGTTTCAGTTGTCCTGATTTCCAAAACAGTAAATATTGACACAGACACAACCCTCAGGAACAAAACGCTCTCTGGCCCTCAAAAATTATTAAGAGCATAAAGCCAAGAGGTTTCGGAACCAAAAGGCTTTGAGAACCACCGGCTTAGCACAGGGCGGGCAAACTACCATGTGAAACCAAAATCTGGCCCTTGCTGATTTGTAAATAGTGATACTGGCCCACTGTCACACCCTTAATGTTCCTGGGGTCTCCGGCTGCTTTCCTGCTGCAACGGCACAGCTGAGTTGAGTAGATGAGACAAGACGGGCCTGCAAAGTCCGAAATATTTACTATTGGGCCCTTTAATAGGAATCCGAAAACCTCTGACTTACTGTAAGCTCACAGTGCCAGCCTCTGTTGTCGCAGTAGCTGAGCAGCTGCACTCCTGTCTCCACTCGTACCGTCACCACCCATTTTCCAAAGGCCAGAGTGACCTTCCGTAAAGGTGATGTCACTCCTCTAGTGAGAATCTTAAACGTTTATGGTCACATTTACTTCGAAACACAATTCAAGGTGCTCAGCACAGTATTCAAGGCTTTTACTCATCACTCTGGTCCCTGCCAGCCTGCCCCTCGTCTCGGGCCTTCCCCTACTTTGCCAGACAAACACACCAAGTACTCTGGTTTCCCAGAATGCACCACGCTCTCTGCAAATCTCCACTCCAAGCCCCCTCAATCTGGAACATTCTTCTCCCTTTCCTTCCTCCCTCTTCCTACACCCTGATTTCCTTCCCTTCACTCCCCACCCAAGTCTTGTGTACTGGGCACTGTATCACATTCCGTCCACATACCCTGCTCTCACGATGGTGCCAGGACCCAACTGCTTGCCAGTCGCTGTCTAAACACATGGTTTCGTGAGGCAGAAACTGGGTTTCTCCACTGCAACATGCAGCAAGAGCAGGCCTTCAGGACGCTGTTGCCAACTTTTTAGATGAACTAAGCTGAAAGCTAGCCCCCATAACACCCTTCATTTTCTTAAGGTGGCTCCCTGGAGCAACACAGAGTAAGTTACTCTCCTAGGCAAGAGGGTCTCTTAAGACATCAACATTTTGCTATCATCAAAGAGAACACAAACAACAACTGTTGTCAAGGATGTGGAGAAAAGGGAACCCTCCTTCACTCTTGGTGGGAATGTAAACTGGTGCAGCCACTGTGGAAAACAGTGTGGCGGTTTCCCAAAAAACTAAAAATGGAGTTATCATATGATCCAGCAATTCCACTCCTGGGTATATATTCGAAAAAAAACAAAAACACTAATTTGAAAAGATACATGACCCCAATGTCCATGGCAGCACCATTTACAATAGCCAAGATATGGAAACAACCTAAGTGTCCATTGACAGATGAATGGATAGAGATGTGGCACATCTACACAATGGAATACTACTCAGCCATAAAGGAGAATGAAATAATGCCATTTGCAACAACATGGAGGGACCTGGAGGGCATTATGCTAAGTGAAGTCAAAGACAAACCCTGTGTGATATCACTTATATGTTCGATCTAAAAAACACAACAAACTAGTGAATATGACAAAACAGAAGCAGACTCACAGGTACAGAGGACAAACTGGTGGTTATGGGGTGGGGGGTATACAGGGGTGGGGAAATGGGAGGTACAAACTATTGGGTATAAGATAGGCTCAAGGATGTACTGTGCAACATGGGGAATAGAGCCAATATTTTGTAATAACTGTAAATGGAGAGTAACCTTTAAAGACTGTATGAAAAATTAAAAACCGTATGAAAAATAAAAAAATTATAAGATAGGCTCAAGGATGTACTGTGCAACATGGGGAATAGAGCCAATATTTTGTAATAACTGTAAATGGAGAGTAACCTTTAAAAACTGTATGAAAAATTAAAAACAAAAAGACACCAACATTTTAACAGTTATCAGTTACGTGAGCCAGTCTGTCAAAGCTTTTCCTGCATTACCTGGAATCTTTCTGAGAACCTGTAATGGCCACAGGAAATAGCACCCTGTTTTACAGCTGAGGAACAGAAGGTAAGTAACTGTCACGTTAACACAAAGCTAGTAAGAGGGCTGAAGTGGAACTTGTACCCAAATCTTTCACTATCTTGATGAACGTCAAGTTGAAGAGCAAGCCTAACCCATATGATAAAACTACAGAACACGCAGGACACGGCCAAGGCTAAACACCATGACATGCTAAGTGACAGGAAAGGGTGTGAAGAGTGGCTGAGCAGTGTTTCATAAAGAAAGTGGAATCTGAGATGGATTTAGATGGATGACTAGGTGTGGAAGGAGGAGAGGAAACTAAAAGAATATAGAAATCCCCCACCTTTTTTCTTTTTTTGGCCGCCCCGCATGGCTTGCGGGATTTTAGTTCCCCAACCTGGGATCGAACCTGGGCCCCGGGCAGTGAAAGCCCGGCATCCTAACCACTGGACTACCAGAAAATTCCTGAGAAATCCCCCATTTTTTGAAAGCTCACTGTACGTCACTTCGCTTTTACCAAAGACCTACGGCTTGCTAACTGAAAGAAATCTGAAGATTTCACTTTTGGGGAAAAAAAAGAAAGGGCAAAATAAGCCTTCAGCATTTGTTTCGCAGGAAATGATGATACAGGTAGTGCACCCTGAGCAGTGAGAGGGGCCCCACCAAGCTCCTTCTCCAGGAGCTACACTGAGCATCTCAGCAGTCAAGCTGTCAGAGCTTTGAACTGTGTCTGAGCATCTGGGCTTTACCTTGACTCCTTCTGTGCCTGTGTCATAAAGTAATTGACACCTATGGCTAAGGTAATTATTGCTTCTCCCTTTACACCATTTCGGCTTACGAAAGGTTTTGTAGGAATGCTCTGCTTCCAGATAGGATAGCAGGGGAAAGCTGTATTCTATGTTGGGAAAGAAGTATGAGCCAAGATCAAGGCGTGGGAAGATCACTGAATAATGATGGAAAAACCAAGAGGTCAGGCCCTATGGAAGGGATCTGGGGTGAGTGGAGAGATTGCGGGAGGTCGGGAAAAACTAAGAGACCGCTACTTTCACATTTAAATATAGCTACAACTAAACCCAAACACCTTAAAATACATGAAAATTAGTGAACAGCTGTACCTAACACTTCAAAAACACCTTACAGGTTCAAAAGCACAGCACTGTTTTATCTCAACAAAAATCTTATGATGTGATTTCTAGATAAGCAAGCTGAGGTTTAGAAAGGGCCTTCAAGCTTGATAAACAGCAGACATGAACTGAACCCAGAACGTTCCATCAAAACAACAGATTTTTAAAATCAAGGAATAAAAAAATCAAGGAGTATGATTTCATACTACCATAAACCTGCAACTGATTATCTAACTAAGATCAGTCCAGCTTCTTGAATGCACAGCCTGATTTCAGAGACACTACAATGTAACTGTGCTCAGTAGGTACACTGAATGCATTAATCTTAAAAAAACCATACACGTCTGATTTCTTTAAGGTAGACTCTCCACAGGAAAAAACTATCACAGTGCTCTAGAAATAATGACTATGACTGATAAGATTTTTTTGTTTTTTTTTTTTTTGCGGTACGCGGGCCTCTCACTGCTGTGGCCTCTCCCGTTGCGGAGCACAGGCTCCGGATGAGCAGGCCCAGCGGCCACGGCTCACAGGCCCAGCCGCTCCGCAGAACATGGGATCTTCCCGGACGGACCGGGGCACGAACCCGCGTCCCCTGCATCGGCAGGCGGACTCTCAACCACTGCGCCACCGGGGAAGCCCGACTGAAAAGTTTTGCATTCACAAATACGGTATTTCATTGATTCTAAGAAGCACATTTTCCTTCATTTTCACATCTTTGAAATCACATGTATCTTATATTCAATGAAACACAGTAAGTTCCTGCTACTGACGCCCAAGTGCTCTTAACTTTTGTTACCCTTCCCCAACTTAAATGTTTCTTTCTTTCATAACATCTATGTAAACCCTTTCAGAAAGGCTGGCCATACCAGATTACCCAGAAACCTACATTATTTACACAACTTCCCAGACTCAAGCTTGAATTAAGCAAATGAACCTTTAGTTTTGTTAAGCATTATGTCTTTAGAAAAAGATTAATGTCGAATTCAAAGCAATAGATTAGATCGTGGATGAAGAAACCGGTTAAAATAAAATCATCAAATAGAAAGTCTAGACACTTAAACCTACACACTCTGAGATGAAAAGAACCAGCTGCTCTCAAGCTATGCCAAAAACTATGTCAATCCAGGCAGTAGTTCGTGACAAGCCCTTCCCTCCTCTAACCCGTTCCCCGTTCCTCCAGAAAATCAGAAGAGCAATGAATGTGCAAAAGCAGCAGACCCAGAGCTTCCCTGCAAGAGGGCAGCTGAGGTCCTGTGAGAGTAACTCGGCAGAGGCAAGGAGTATCACTCACTTGACACTCAGGTGTTCCCGCTGCTTACTGTCTCTGTATTATCTATTCTTCAAATACGTTGAGAATGCCCGTTCTGAAACCCTTGTTCCTAATCTTACATCATTTTGATAGGCACTCCCTTTAAAGACAGCTCATTTTCATTTGCTTTCAGAGGTCGCTTCCTGTAATTCTTGGTAGTGAGACCTCTCCTGAGCTTTGGAAGGACAGAGCAATCCCATGGCTGGGGAGCCCCACCCCACAGTGGGCCTTCAACAGTACTGGCCACAAACGGTCACTGATGCAGCACAGCATGCATGGGCCCTGGAGCCAGGTGGCCCAGCTTCCAACGCTGGCTTGGCCACTCTGCTGACCAAGTCATCTGTCCTCTGGGCCTTGGCTTCCACATCTAAAACTGGGGAGAACAAGAGTTCCTCCTGTGCAGGGTTGTGTGAAGACTGAATTAATGGGCACAAGTAACTTGAAGCAACCTCGGGAACACTTAACCTCGGGAACACTCAACCTCGGGAACACTCAACCTCGGGAACACTCAACCTCGGGAACACTCAACCTCGGGAACACTCAACCTCGGGAACACTCAACCTCGGGAACACTCAACCTCGGGAAGACTCAACCTCGGGAACACTCAACCTCGGGAACACTCAACCTCGGGAACACTCAACCTCGGGAACACTCAACCTCGGGAACACTCAACCTCGGGAAGACTCAACCTCGGGAAGACTCAACCTCGGGAAGACTTAACCTCGGGAACACTTAACCTCGGGAACACTTAACCTCGGGAAGACTTAACCTCGGGAAGACTTAACCTCGGGAACACTTAACCTCGGGAACACTTTTAACCTCGGGAACACTTAACCATATTTACCTCCAGGCTGGGTCTTCTACAAGGCTGTGGGGCGAGGGAGGGGCACCTAGTCCTCAAGCTTTAAGTAGAGCTCACACTGCTGAAGACAGACAAGCGAAGGACTGTAATATCGTGTGACAACACCTGCAAAAGATGTTCATGCAGTGAGTGTTGCCCAAGAAAAGGGAGTAGGGGCTGGGTGATGGTGACTAAACATCACGCGTGAGAAATCTGTATAAATGTTTAACAACTTCCAAAGAGTGGTCATTGTTTAGAGCATAAGTATTTGGAGGTACAGGCTAACAACTACTTTCTCATTTCCTTCTGGAAGCCTCCCCCTGGTTTTACTATTTTGACTCTTTGTTCATCTAGGCATAAAAGCTCACCTATTCCACCTTCAGGGGCGATGCCTACCACCCTGACCAGCTTGTCATAGGGGAAGGAGAGGGGGCAAGTCACCAGGGACTGTCACTCACACATCTTGTCACCAGCAGAACAATTACTAGTTTCCTCTTGAGCCCACCTCTATCCCTATTTGCAGGAAGATGGGAAATCCCTGGTAGCACGATGGGCTGACCTGACCCACAAGCAAAACCCTGTTGTTTCTAAAAAAAAATATATATATATATACATATATATATATATATATATACACATATATATATACATATATATATACTCTAATAAAGATATATTTTATACAAAAAAAAGCCATCATCAAATTTTACACATTACAATACTTTCTTCAGGTGTCCCCCCAAACTCTATTAGCTTTAAAAACAAAAAGGAAATCAAAAGCCTCTCTCCACTGTACCCACTCCTCAACTTTCAAAAGTCAGGGGAGACCACACTTGCCCCTGTACCCCTCATGTCTATACTCAAGCAAGGAGAGGCCCACCTCAGTCACTTTCTGATCACTCACAGCAGCGGAAAGCAGAAAGACGGTACAAAATTTAGGGTTACTGGAGAACTCTGCAAAGTGGAGCTTGGAATAGAACAAAACCTTAAAGAACGAAACACGTCACCACCCAGAAATCTGCACAAATAAATTTACTATATACTCTAGTCCTACAGTCCAAGTATCGGCGGCCAGTGGCCTCTCTTAAATTACATCTCCCGTTCATTCTCTCTCATCAACAACACTTCTTCACCAAGGTGGGGCCTGGGCACATGCTTCAACACCAGCTTCTTAACTCTCGCTGCGTAACAGTCGCGAGCTGTTAACAATTAGTTTTTTCTTCCTTCTCATGGGCTTTTATGGAAATAGTACAATTCAAACAGGTAGTATCACGACTACTTGACGAAATAATGAATGTTATAAATGTGTTAACCCTGACAGAGGATTAAGTATGAAGTAAGGCAGAGAGCTGTGAATACACACGATCAAAAAAACACGTGGGGCTTCCCTGGTGGCGCAGTGGTTGAGAGTCCGCCTGCCGATGCAGGGGACGCGGGTTCGTGCCCCCAGTCCCGGGAGGATCCCACACGCCGCGGAGAGGCTGGCTGGGCCCATGAGCCATGGCCGCTGAGCCTGTGCGTCCGGAACCTGTGCTCCGCAACAGGAGAGGCCACAGCAGTGAGAGGCCCGCGTACCGCAAACCAACCAACCGACCAAACAAACAAAATGTGGTAATTACCACAAAGCGATCTTACAAAGTAGATAACTCAAAATACCAAACTTTTAGATGTAGTCAAAATTTTATTTAAAGTAGGGATGTAAAATTGCAAAAAGTTCCAGTTTAATTCAGAGAACAAAATATTTCCATCAAGACTTTTTAAAAGTAAAGAATACCATTTTCGAAGTGTAACATCACACTTAAAGTACACCATTTTAGTTAGACTTACATTTTAATTCATTTGGCTTATCAACTAAACCTTCTTATAAAAAGGGAAAGAAACCAGAAGTTAAGACAGGCATTAAGCCCTCCCACCTTCCTACCCGTGAGTAAACGGGTTTTGCTTTATCCCTGATAGGAATTTTGAGTAAGCTGACCGGTCACCCACTTGGCACTGCGAAGTGAAAAAAAACGTACCTTATGTGAATGTAAAGAAAAATCTCAATCTCAAATCAGATACATCTTCACAAATTTCGGAAGCACCGTTTTACCTGCTTACTGATCTGGGCACTGTTTGTCTCCAGATGTCAGAGGATCTCCAGATGTCACTCTGCCAGGGGGAGGTGCAGAGCAAAGGAGGACGGAACCAAAGGTCACGGGAGCGGGCACCGTGGAGGAAAGGCGCAGGACACCTGACCAGTGGCTGCTAGTTACTTGGGGCAAAGACGGTGTAGCTCACGCAAACACAAAAACTTTTCAAAAGAGGATTAAAGGCTCACCATGTTAAGTAAGACGGCTGAACAACAACAAAAGAGTCACTGCCTGACTTTACACTCCCGAGCCGCTGCACCGCGCGCACGGGCACGAGTCTAGGCGTTCTTCCTTCAGGACGACAAGCGGCGCCGTGGGAAGCGCCCCCGCCCCCCGCAACGCCGCTCCCCTGCGACCATCGTTACGGAAAAGACCAACCAACCTCAACACCGCAAAGTTCAAAGCTTCAATCTGCAGCAGGAACTTTAAAACACGCCGCCGGAGAAGGAGAAAGAGCTGATAAGAAAACTGAAAAACTTCGGAACCTTACAAAGCAATCTAAAGCACCAAGGGGTCCGACCCTGTTTTTTTTTAAAAAAAAAAACAGGCCGGACAGGATGCCCCCATCGCACAGGTGACTGGACAGAGGCCCAGACCTGACCCAGGCCGGGGTGATTCCCCACCCGACTCCTGCCAGTCTGCAGTTACCCCAAGCTTACGTTTCTCGAGTCCCCGGCTTCTGCAGTTATTTCCGGAGCTCCAGCAAACGCAGGAGGCAGCCACTTGCAACGCAAAGAACCCCAAATCCACTCGGGAGACCCGACATCTGCGCGCTCCGCGACCTTGGGCCCCTGACATAACCCCCGGGGCCGCCTCCCGTAGGGACCGGGCCGGCGTCGCCTCCCCGGCGGACCGGACCTCCGAGCGCGCGCCCGCCCCGCGCTCCGGCCAGGAGCGGCCCAGCCGGGCCCCGGGGCGCCCAGGTGCACGGCCTTACCTTCCGCCACGTCCTCGTCCACGGCCCCCTTGACCTGCGAGAAACACCACTGCAAGTCGTTGCCGCCCGCAGGGCAGCCGCCGCCTCCGACTCCTGCGGATACACCGGGCGCGTCAGCCTCGCGACCCTCGCCCCTCGCCCCTCGCCCGCTCCCGGCCCCGCCTCGCCCGTGCCCTCACCTGCCATGGCCGGTCGGCCTGCGCGCGGCCGGGCGCGGCCAGGCGCCGAGGCGGCGGCGGACGTAGGAGGCGGCCGCCGCGCTGCTGCCGCCCAAGCACCTCAGCCCGGCCGCCGCCGCCGCCGCCGCCGCCGCCGCCGTATTTTTTTTCCCTTTTCAAAATGGCGCCCAATGCCCGTCGTCCCGCTCGATGACGTCATCCCCCGCCGCCTCCGATGGCCGGGGGCGGGGCCTCCGGGAGTCTCCTCCGAGCGGGGCGGGGCGGGGCGGAGCGGGGCGGGGCGGGGCGGGGCGGGGCGGGGCTGGACGCACGGCCGCGCGTGTGTGTGTGGGGGGGGGGGGCGGCCCTCCCGGTGCGCCGAGTGCGCCTGCGCGACTTGCGCCGCGTCCCGCCCCCTGGGAACAGTGCTTCAGGGCCACCGGGGACGCCCCGGCCGGCGGGCGGCTGTGAGCCCGGAGCTTGGTGCTCCCCTGAAGATCAGCCGCGGGGCTACTGCCGGCCGTCCGCCCGCCCCTCTGGGGAGTTTTGGAGGCCGCGAGGCCGAACCGGGCCCGTCCCTAGAGTCTTCGGCCAATGAGAGCGCGATCCTCCTGCGGAGCAGCCAATGGAGAGCGCGCTCAGTGGCCGGTGGGCGTAGCTTCCGGGCCGGGCCGCACCTGGAGCGCCCCGCACCTGAGAGCGTCATGCCGGCCCACCGACCCTGGCCGCACTGCAAATCACTCTCCTCGGACACAGCTGGAGTCCCGGTAATCAGTGTACACCTTTGACGGCAGCCCTGCACAGAGCTCACGTTGTCTACCAGGGTTCCTTGAGCCCCCATCAGTGTACAATCTTAGGGAAACGGTGTTGCAGTACAGCGAGCCCATCTTTCGTTCCTTCGTTCCTGGGTGTGTTTTCTGTGGCCTACGGAGGGATTATTCATTTGTGGGATTTATGTGTCCGAAATCATAACTTCTTTCAGTGATATTGTGAAGTTGGTAGTTACCATGTGGCACCTCTAGAAGATGATCATTCCAAATCAGGAACATTTGTCCACTTAACAAATATTATTTTTTGATCAGCTTGTGCTGTGTGCCACACTGTTCACGGCCCAGGAGATGCGGGGGTAAACAGAGCAAATGCCTACCCTCAGGGAGCTTACATCTCAGTTTAGGGATCCAGAAAATAGCAGGAGTGGGCTCCCCTGGTGGTGCAGTGGTTAAGAATCCGCCTGCCAATGCAGGGGACATGGGTTCGAGCCCTGGTCCGGGAAGATCCCACATGCCATGGAGCAACTAAGCCCTTGTGCCACAACTACTGAGCCTGCACTCTAGAGTCTGAGAGCCACAACTACTGAGCCCGCGTGCCACAACTACTGAAGCCTGCGCGCCTAGAACCCATGCTCCGCAACAAGAGAAGCCACGACAATGAGAAGCCCACACACCACAACGAAGAGTAGCCCCCACTCACAGCAACTAAAGAAAGCCCGCGCAGCAACAAGGACCCAACACAACCAAAAATAAATAAATAAAATAAATAAATAAATTTATATATAAAAGAAAAGAAAATAGCAGGAGTAAAGCAAAGTAGGTAGTAAGTCAGATGAAGTTGGATAGAAAAATAAAGCAAGGAAGGAGGGCAAGGGAGTGCATCTAGGGAGGGTTGCAGTTTTAAACAGGGTGACTGGAGAAGATCTCGAGGAGGTGAGGCAGCCACGCGGACATCGGGAGGAGGCTGTGCCGGGAAGCAGGATGGAGTCCAGGCAAGATAGGAAGCTATGGGGCCATGAGCAGGGAAGGGTCACACCTGACTTGGCCTTGAACGGGGCCACTGTGGCTGCTCTGCTGAGGATGCACTGTAGGGAGCCAAGGTCGTCCAGGCAGAGGGATGATGGTCGAGTGGTCATGGATATGGTGGTCCTGGGGAGAGGGCTTGAGAACCGGTCAGGCTTCAGAGATAGGCATTTTGAAGGCGGAGCGCCCCTGAGGCTGACTGTGAAGTGGATGCGGTGTGAGAGAGAAGGGACTTGGGGATGACTGCATCCGTGGTCTGAGCACCCGGTACAAGGGAGTCTCCTGGTGCCGAGATGGGAACGGCTGCAGGAAGAATGGCTGGGCCGATGCAGGGGTGCAGGCTGGTTGAGACATTGGTTGTGAACTTGCGCAGCGCTCGCAAAGGTAGCTGCACATCCAGACCTGGAGCTCTTGGGGGGGGTCGGGACCTGGGGCTGTAGATTCTGGAGGCGCCAGCACCGAGCTGCATTCCGAGCCAGAAGAGACTGGGTGAGCTCCCCCCGGGAGGGAGGGTAGGTGGGGAAGAGGACCGAGGACAGAGCCCAGGAGGAGGAGCCATGTGGAAGTGGGCTGGAGAACCAGGAGCGCGTGGGGTCCCGAGCCCATGAAGACGGGGCAGGAAGGGGTCTGCTCTCAAGCTCCGTGGGAGGAGCTCCAAGGAGGGACCATTTGGTCGTAGCAGCTGGAACGCCCTTACTGACCTGGACAAGAGCAGTCACTGTGGAGTGGCCTGTGCATCCCGCTTGAGAGGCTTGAAGAGAAAATAAGACGACCTTCCTCAGCTGGTCGTGGGGCCTGTCCATCTGGGGGGCCTGGCCGGGCAGGCGGCTCTGCCTCCTGACCTCTAGCTTCCAGGGGAGCTGTGCCTACCGACCGCTGTCTGGTTCCAGATGCTTCCAGAGGCTTCTTGCCTGTGCCCTCTTCTCCTTTGCCAATATTACCTGATGAACCAAGTTCTCCAGCACCTAGGACTTACCTCCTCCTTTTGTAAGGTCTGTTGTATGTTGTTAAATGTTTGGCTTCATCCGTTTATAGCAATCTTTCTGTAGGACACACTTGGCCCTGGTGACCTGTCCTCCCGGTGGAGCGTGTGGGGGCTGGGCAGCGCCTCCTTGGCCTCGGGGTGTACCAGTGGGGCGCTGCTGGCCCTTTAGCGTTGTTTGATTTGTGACCTTGACGTAATAGATAGGCTTGTGGGTTTTTTTTTTAATTTAAAGATATTAAGACTTAATTCACTAAAATTTATTGTAAGGGGATATTTATACTTTTGTACTTTTTTAGGTATCCGTATTTTATCAGCTTACAGTTTAATGCCTAAGTTTCCCCTGAAAATAGCAAATAAAATTGTGTATTTATGAAAAAAAAAAGAAAATAAAACGAGAGTGGAGGAAGTGAGGGGCAACAATCCTTTGTTGTGAATAGGAGTGGAGAAGTGGGGCTGTAATCTCCTTTTTTACTGATAGATTTAGCTATCAGTTGAAAACCAGTTGAAAACCCAGGTTAACTCTCAGACTCTCTTATATGCAACTGCTTTAATGTGTGTTAAAGATAGGTCTTTGGAAGTGATAGCAAGAGAATTAGTTTTAGTTTAGACTGCATTCTTTGGTTAATTAGCTACCATTAAATTAAAATCTTAAAACAACAAAAATAACACAAAAGGAACATATTCCTGAAAAGAGAGCTGCCTCCTTTGTGTCCCACTGTGCCTCAGCTGATATCAAGAGATTTTAAACCATTCTGTTGCATAATGCCAGCGAACTTTCAATATCCAGTGAGTTACTCTGGATTCGGATTGGTGTTTACAAGTCACTGGGTATTGCAAAGCATTTTTCTTGTTTCATTATTTGTAGAGCTCATGGCCAAATTGTGAGATGCCTGGTGCATATTAGAGTCTAGCTTACTGTTATTCATACAAGGGAATACTTCTCAGTGATAACAGGGAAGCAGCTACACACACAAACAAGAGGGGTGACTCTCAGAAATTTACGCAGAATGAAAGGATCCAGAATAACTTCCTTTCAAACATAAAAACATTAACTTCATGATATTCCAGAACGTGGTTTTGTTCTCTAGATGATAGAAATTAAGGCAGATCTAAAGCAGCTTCGAGCCCTCATGTCAGCAAAAGGATCTGAATTGCAGTTCAGAATATCTTGTAATTTTCCTTTACTGGGAGCAGATTTGAATTTTAAATTATGTGCGAGAAATGTCAAATCTTCCCCCATTTATCTTAGTAACTTAGGAATTCTGTATATTGAAAAAGATCTGCGTTCTTCAAAGGCTCCTTGGCAATCTGAGTCTCCCAGCCTCCTGAGGGAGATGAGTCATCAGGTGACTTTGAGAGGCTGCAGACGTCCCCGGGAGGAAAGGGCCCGCCCACCCCAGCTGCGCTCCAGAACCCACACGTTTGTCCTGCATCTCCTGCATCAGCTCAGATATGCCTTGTGATGAGACCCCTTTTCCTGAACTCTTTCTTTCTGCCTGCGGCGACCGTCAGCTTCAGACAGTGGCCTCGTGAGGTGCAAAGCGCCCATTACACCTAGGGGCTCGCTCGGGCACGCTACTGGGTCTCACGCCCCCAAGTGCAGACAGAGTTCCAGAGTCAACTGAAAGTGCAAAGGTGTGCCCTTCCCACCTGCCACTACCTTGGATTGTGCTGGCTCCCAGGAGCTCAGTTTGAGCTCTAAAAACAAGTCCCAGCACGTGGTCGTGAACTTGGGGGTGTGGACCCCGTTACAGCAGCCCCTGGGAATTGCTCTAAAGTGGGCGCGCGCAGTTGGGATGGGTGCGCGCCCCAGGCGGCCCCTGTTTTGGGAGCGTGGTGACCAGAGTGCTCAGCCCCGGCTGGGTGCCGGTGTCCACACGTCCCTCCGGGGGAGGTGGGCGCCGAGGCGCTTGGACTCTGGGTCACAAGTTTCCGAATCCCGCTCTGCGCCTCCAGCCGCAGGCCCGTAGGGATCCCAGGCCCGAGTTTGTCTCCTCATGCTTGGCAGACAGGAGCATTGGCCATCCCCGCTTGGCCGCAAGAGGTCACGCGGTCGCAAGAAAAGACAGGCGGTATCAACGAAAACTGTCGCCTGTGTCTAAATGTGGGTGATTTTAGTCGCTGAGCTTTAGAGAGGAGGGGAATCATGCTACGGCCCCCAGCGCTTACTGCCAAAGCCGGAGCGAGGTTGGAGGATGTGGCCGAGGGGCTCTGGCTGCCCAGCCAGCGGCCGCACTGGCTGGACCCAGGCCCTGCCCACCTTTCCTCGGCTGCCTGCTGCCCTCTGCTGGCCGCGCGGGGAAGTGCGAAGGCGCTTTGGGGACAGGCGAGAGGGTGCTCCCAGAGCTGGGCACTGTGCCCACAAAAGCATCTTGGTAATGGGGGGACCTTCGGGGCGGGGGCCACATGGGAGGCTCAGCGTTCTAGGTGGGTGAGCACCGTGGAGGGGCAGCAGCAGATACAGAGCCCTCTGTGTCTGCGTCCTACGTGGAGGGGAGGACCACGGGGCTGCGTGTTAGCATAGACTTGCCTCGTGGTGGCAACCAGGACCGCCTGGGGGTGGACAGTTCATCTGACCGGTGCCAAACCACCGTTAGCAAAGCAGAAGCATAGCACTCATTCGACACGGGTCTCCGTGAACAAGGCTGTGGCTACGGGTCTCTGTGAACAGTGCTGTGGCTGGCCCCCTTGGGAGGCGGAGCTGGTCCTCAGGCCACTGGTTTCAAGGGTGTGGCTCTTGAAATACAGCCTCTGCTCGGAGGCCATGGCTGCCCCACGGCCACTGTCTTGCAGAGTGTGAGTTTGATGAATGTGATACATCCTGGGAGGAAACGCATCCTTTGATTTATTTTTATTTGAATTAAAAAAAATAAAGTGCAGACTCCAAGAAGTACAAGGCACGCGTTCCCCTGCCCTGTGCGAGGCTCAGGGCTCAGGCTGAGAGGGGCAGAGGCGAGCCAGACCCGGGTCCCTTTAGTGCCACCCGTGCTGCCCCAGGACGTAGGCCAAACCACAGCCGGGAATGACTTCCACGGCCCATCGGGAGGGTTCTGCACCCCAACCCTGCTCTCTCTAGGAAGCCAGGGATGCTGGCTGCCCATCTTCCGGGACACCAGCTCCCCTCCTAGTCATCCCTGCCAGGGAGCAGAGCCAGAATCCAGTGTTCACCACAGCCCATCCTTGTGGGACGAAGCAGATGAGCCATTTGGCCAAGTTGGTAAGAACCAAGGCTTTCAATGTGAGAGATGCAAATTTCAACCAAAGACTATAAATGGAAACCTGAGAAGAGTCAAGCTGTATCATTATGAATGTGGTCTTACACACAAACACACACACACACACACACACACACACACACACACAGAGTAACTTAGTAAATGTTTAATAGAGTGGAACTTCTCCAACTTGATAAAGGACATCTGCAAAGACCTTACAGTTAATGTCATATTCGATGGTGAGAAACTAGGAGCTTTCCCTCTGAGATCAGAAACAAGCAAGGATGTGCCCTCTCAGTACTCCTTTTCATCGTCACTCCGAAAGTCCTAGCTAAGGCCGAAAGCCAAGAAAAAAAGATAAAGGGATCCAGATTGGGAAGGAAGGCACAAAACTCTCTTTGGTCACAGATGGCATGACTGTCTATGTAGAGAACTTGAAAAAATGGATGAAGAAAACCCTCCTGGAACTAATAAGCAATTATAGCCAGGTTGCAGGATGCAAGGTTAACATACAAAAGTCAACTGCCTTCCATATCCCATGCTCTTGGATTGGAAGAATTAATATTATTAAAATGGACACGCCACCCAAAGCAATCTACAGATTTAACGTGATCCCTATCAAATTACACATGACATTTTTCACAGAGCTAGGACAAATAATCTGAAAATTTATATGGAATCACAAAAGACCCAGAATTGCCAAAGCAATCCTGAGGAAAAAGAACAAAGCTGGAGGCATAACCCTCTCAGACTTCAGACAATATTACAAAGCTACAGTAATCAAAACAGCTTGGTATTGGCACAGAAACAGACATATGGATCAATGGAACAGAATGGAGAGCCCGAAAATAAACCCATACACCTGTGGTCAATTAATCTATGACAAAGGAGGCAAGAATATACAATGGAGAAAAGACAATCTCTTTGGCAAGTGGTATTGGGAAATCTGGACAGCTGCATGTAAATCAATGAAGTTAGAACACTCCCTCACACCATACACAAAAATAAACTCAAAATGGCTTAAAGACTTAAATATAAGACATGACACCATAAAGCTCCTAGAAGACAACATAGGCAAAATATTCTCTGACATAGATTGTAGCAATGGTTTCTTAGATCAGTCTCCCCAGGCAATAGGAAAAAAGCAAAAATAAACAAATTGGACCTAATCAAACTTATAAGCTTTTGCACAGCAAAGGAAACCATAAACAGAATGAAAAGACAACCTATGGAATGGGAAAAATATTTGCAAATGAGGTGATCAACAAGGGCTTAATTTCCAAAATATTAATATACAAACAGCTCATACAACTCAAAACAACAACAACAACAACAACAACAAGACACAACCCAATAAAAAAATGGGCAGAAGACCTAAATAGACATTTTTTCCAAAGAAGACGTACAGGTGGCCAACAGGCACATGAAAAGATGCTCAACATCGCTAATTATTAGAGAAATGCAAATCAAAACCACAATGAGGGACCACCTCACACCAGTCAGAATGGCCATAATTAAAAAATTCTACAGGGAATTCCCTGGAGGTCCAGTGGTTATGACTCTGCGTTTCCACTGCAGGGGGCTCAGGTTTGATCTCTGGTTGGGGAACTAGGATCCCACAATCCTTGGGGCCAAAAAAAAAAAAAAAAGTTAGAAAGTCTACAAACAATAAATGCTGGGGAGGGTGTGGAGAAAAGGGAACCCTCCTCCACTGTTGGTGGGAATGTAAACTGGTGTAGCCATTATGGAAAACAATATGGAGGTTCCTTAAAAAACTAAAAATAGAACTACCATATGATCCAGCAGTCCCACTCCTGGGCATGTATCTGGAAAAAGTGAAAACTCTAATTTGAAAAGATACATGCATCCCAATGTTCGTAGCAGCACTATTTACAATAGCCAAGACATGGAAGCAACCTAAATGCCCATAGACAGATGAACAGATAAAGAAGATGTGGTATATATACACAAAGGAATACTACTCAACCATAAAAAAGAAGGAAATAATGCCATTTGCAGCAATATGGATGCAACTAGAGATTATCATACTAAGTGAAGTCAGAGATAGATAAATATGATATCACTTATACGTGGAATCTAAAAAAATATATACAAGTAAACTTATTTACAAAAACAGAAATAGATTCACAGACATAGAAAACAAACTATGGTTACCAAAGGGGAAAGCGGGAGCAGAGGGAGATAAATTAGGAGTTTGGGATTAGCAGATACACACTACTATATATAAAATAGATAACCAACAAGGACCTACTGTATAGCACAGGGAACTATATTCAATATCTTATAATAACCTGTAATGCAAAAGAGTATGAGAAAGAATATATATATGTATAACTGAATCACCTTGTTGTACCCTTGAAACTACACATAATTGTAAATCAACTATACTTCAATAAAAAGTCAATTGCTTTTCTATATAACATCAATGACAAATGGGATTTGAGATGAAAAACATAACACTATTTACAATAGCACAAAAAAGGAGAAACACTGAGGTATACATTTAACAAGTATATACAAGATCCATATTAGGAAAATGACAAAACTTTGATGAAAGAAGTCAAAGAATAATTAAATAAATGGAGAGACAGTCGATGTTCATGGATAGGGGGACTCGGTATTGTCAAGATGTCAGTTCTTCCCGACTTGACCTAAAGATTCAATGCAAGCTCTTTCAAAATCCCACCAAGTTGTCTTGTGGCTATCAGTGAACTGATTCTAAGGTTTATATGTAGAGGCGAAAGACCCAGAATAGACAGAGCAATACTGAAGGAGAACAAAGAACACAGCTGAGGATTGATGCTCCTCAACTTCGAGACTTAATACAAAGCTGCGGTAATGGGCACAGCGAGAGAAGAGAAAAATAGACCAGTGAAACAGACTAGGGAGCCTAGAACCAGACTCGCATAAATGCAGTTGTTGGCTAATCTTTGACAAGGGAGCAAAGGCAGTCAGTGGAGCAGATAGTCTCCAGCAAGTGGTTCTGGGCCACCTGGACATCTACCTGCAGAAGAACGAATCTAAAAAAAAAAAAAAAAAAAAGAAAAAATCTAGGCACAGCCCTTACACCTTCACAGAAATTAACTCAAAGGGGATCACAGACCTAAATGCAAAATGCAAACTTCTAGAAAATAACATAGGAGAAAATACCGGTGACCTTGGGTTTGCAGATGAGTTTTTAGATGCAGCACCAAGGGCAAATCCAAGAAAGGAAAATGTACAAGTTATACTTCTTCAGTAGAATTAAAAAACTTCTGCCCTGTGAAAAACGCTATTAAGAGAATAAAAAGACAAGTCACAGACTGGGAGAACCTACTTGCAAAAGGCACCTATGATAAAGGACTTGTATCCAAAATATACAAAGGAGTCCAGAGAAATTAGATAGGGTGGAGTATGAGTTTCCTGTGACTGCTGTAACAAATCACCACAGATGTGGTGGCTTAAAACAGCAGAAAATTTGTTCTCTCACAGTTGCAGAGGCCACAAGTCCAAAATCAGTACCACTGGGACAAAATCAGGATGCTGGCCGGGCCATGCTCCTGCTGGAGGCTGGAGGGGAGAGTCTGCTCCTTACCTTCTCCAGCTCCAGTGGCTGTTGGCATCCCTTGGCTTGTGGCAGCATCACTCCAACCTCTGCATGTGTCTCACATGCCCCCCCCACCCCCCGCCCCGACCCCGTGCATCTGTCTCCCTCTGCCTCCCTCATAAGGACACTTGTGAGGGCCCCCCAGATCATCCAGGATGGTCCCGTCTCAAGATCCTTGGCTTAACCACACCTGCAAAATCCCTTTTTTCCAAATAAGGTCATTTTCACAGGTTCCAGAGATTAGGACCTGGGCCCATACGTCTGAGCGGTCAGCAGCAGGAAGGGTTGGCACAGAGGAGACAGTGACAGAGGCAGACACCCAGGGGGAGCAAGTGGACTGCAGCTACCCGGCTGAGTGAAGAGTTGGGGTGAAGCCTGGAAAGAGGCCCCATGGGCAATGGAGAGGCAGACAGCAAGGACTCGGGTGGGGCAGTCCACCCTGATGCCTTCTGAGCAGCTGCAGTGAAGATTTTACATGGTGTTTTATTCCTTTTGGATGCCGGCCCCATTTCTGTGCTGCCTTTCTTCTAAATGCACTGTAGAGCTTAGACAGACACCTTGAAGATGAGGATGTGTTGGGAAAACCTTCACTTGAAGAGTCACAAAAACTGAGGTGGATGCAGGTGAGCTCCCGCCACAAGGCCGGTCTGCAGGGAGGCCCAGCACACAGGGGTGACCCGCTGGGGCCGAGGAAACCCCTGCCCCCGCCGGCCAGCTGGGGCCAGGAGGGGACGAACTGATGGGCTCGTGTGGCCAGAGCTCAGGAGGCAGGGACGGCTGGGTCCAGGGTGCTGACCCGGCCCCTGAGTGGGGACAGCGGCACTCCTGTGTGGGGTCCTTCAGGCCTCAGAGGGTGGGCACTGGTGGCAGTGGGAGTATGGGGGGGGGCATCAACTCCCTCCGCGGGCGGCAGAGACCTGAGGACCATGGGCTTCGTGGCTGATCTGCTGTTCCCGGCAAAGCTCTCCGCCAGGGCCGCTCACACCCTACCCCCGTCTCCCAGTCCCCAGTCAGCCTCTGCCCCAGCCTGGCCCTCCTACCCACCCCGGACTCCTCCTCTGGCCCAGAAGCCCGCTGGGGAGAACAGAGGTGGGCCCCTCCTTGGGCGACCCTGTGACCGCCTTCTAAAGCAGGTGATGGAGGGAATTGGGGTGCTTGTCCCATTTCCACACATCAGCTCAGCCTCTGCTGTGCTCTGAGCCCGGCTCTGCACTAGAGACTGTGAGTGGGGAGCAGTGTCTCCTCCCGCCATGGGAAGGGGGACCCACTTCAACTCCTTAGGCTCCACCCTCGGGCCCGGGGCCCAGGACTCTGGCCCAGAACTGGCTACCCTGGGGCCCAACGGCCCTGCTCCTAGGGGGCCAGAAGGGGTGTTCTTCCCCAGCCAGCCCCTCCCTGAAGGCTTTGAGACCCTCATCTCCTGGGTCTCAAGGCCATCCCGGGAAGGGGTCCCCCATCACTGACCCTGGGGCTGGGGGAGAGGGCACGGTGCCATTGACCAGGGTCCCCGATGGAGCCACACAGCCTCTGCTGACGTCTTCCCGCCGAGGTCTACTTGCTGCTATAGGAGGAGGGAAGCTGCTGGGTGGAGGTGACCTTGGGGGTCTGGAGGACTGGGGTTGGGGTCAGGCCAACGGCTGGCGATAGGAGACAAAGTCTGGCATCCATCCCTGGGCCCCAAAGAGACAAGCATCCTTCTGGGTTGTGTGACCAGCCCTAAGTTAATTTGGATTCATGACACACTCCCTGACTTGGTACCTGCCTCTCCCGGGGGCAGAAAGCCCCACCCACGGCTGAGCCCCCTTCACTGTTTATCCTCCAGGCTCTGTGGTTGGAGCTCTGCGCATACCACCTGGGGAGATATCCAGGGACACACTCTCAGGAGACACCCCCTCGGCCAGGGTGGGGCGGGGTCCGGACTCCCCAGGGCAGAAAGAAGGCAGGGCGCAGCCGCTGTCCGCTGACCGCCTGGCTCCCCCGGGCCTTCCCGCAGGATGCGGGACTGGACGTGCTGCGTGGGGCGTGCGGACGTCCCAGGCACCCAAGTAAATAAACTGAAAGAGGGAAGACGCAGAGCGCACCGTAACAGAGCCGGAACCTGGAAAGTGGCTGCAAACCAGCTGAGAGAGAGCTGCCACAGGGTGGCGCCCTTGCACCTCATTTAAAGGCTGGGCGCCTGTGGCCGCTGCTCTAGTGCCTTAATTTTTGCTGGACTTCTGCTAATTTGCGGAAAACCAGGGGGCATGTGAGATGAGACATTGCTGTTGAGTTTACTAGGACTTCCCGGTTGTATTTTCCAAGGTTATCCCCCCATCCCCCTCGGCTGAGCCCCCAGGCCGAGGCTGGACATCTGTGAACCTCACAGCCTGGGCAACTGAGCACAAGGTAGAGGGCTCCACGGGCTACAGTGGACCCCGGGCCTTGTCGCTGCAGTGACACCTGGTAGCAGCAGGGAGCAGTAGCAGGCGGATTTAGAAACCACGCCTCTTAGGTTCTCCCAGGTGGGATTTGAGGGAGGGGCACCAGCAGCCCCCAGGTGGAGATGCCAGGGGCCCAGGAAAGACATCATTTGGGCAACTAGATGTGAAGTGATGGCTGTTACCTTCCGAGTCCAAGCACAGCGTCTGATGCTTTCCTCCAGACTGAGCAGCTTGAGGGCCCAGTGGGCCTTTGCTTCTCCACTTCTGCGCTGGTGGGTACAGAGGACCCCTAAGTAAGGCCCCGCCCGTGGGCCTGGAGCCCCACAGTCTCCCCTGGGCTTGGCGTGTGGTAGGCGGTCATAAAACACTGGGGGACAGGAACGAGCCTTGCACGGACCCTGGGCCCAGAGGCTGAGCTGTGAACGGCGGTGATGTTTGGTGGGCTTATCTGCCCACCCACTGGATCTCCCCTTGGTTAAACCTGGCCTTTGAGGAGCTTTAACCTCTGCAGCTGAATGAGTGATCGAGTGATGGATGTCCCACATCATAAACACGTGATGCCCGCGAGCGCTCTGTAATCTCACCAGAGTTCCTGTGATGAAGCGATAGCTCCTTACATTTTACACCTTTTCTCTACCATCTCTCAATTATCTGATATTCTAAATACACAGTTTTCAAATAGGCTTCAGAAATGTCTATCACAAGATCTGAAGGTTCATTTCGCTGTAATTTGGATCTCAGTTTGCGTTCAACATTTTTTTTTTTTTTTTTGTAGCTGAGAGCAGTTTCTTTTATTTATTTATTTTATTTATTTATTTTTTTAACATCTTTATTGGGTTAAAATTGCTCTACAATGGTGTGTCAGTTTCTACTTTATAACAAAGTGAATCAGTTATATATATACAGACGTTCACATATTTCTTCGCGTTCAACATTTTAACGCTCGTCATTTTAGGTCAGTATATCAGAGTGGAGGAGAAAATATTCAGTAATTGGTTTGGAAAAACGAGACTCCATAAATAATATAAATAACAATAAATGAGTAATTTGGGTGCATTTATAGAATACAGAGCACTCGCATGCTGGCTGGGAATGGTGCCCCATCGTTGCCGTTAGTTGGACACATAATTACAGGTGTCCAAGGCGGCTGGTGCGCTGAGTCTGGACCATCAGGCCACTTGACCGGCCACACGTTTAACAGCAGCAGAGTTTGCCTGCGGACGCGGGAGGGTGCAGGCGAGTCCAAACGCCCTGAGGTTGGGAGTTGCTCCACTTCATCCTTAATAGCGCAAGTGTTCGTGAAGAGCGATCATCCTTGGCCAGGTCTCCACCTGCTGGGCAGCGCTTCTGTCTCTGCTTCTCAGCCTGGACTGCTTCCCTCCGTGCTGGGGTCCCCAAGCACACAGCCCACTGGGTAAAAAGGATGCACCTTCCTGGACCACCGTCTTACTCCATGGTAACTCACTTAGCAGTATTTCTATATGAAGGTGAATGAGCATCTTATACATAGAGTGAAATACAGTATTGGAATTAAAAAATCGTGAATAAAACTTGTACGATACTTTCTGTGCATGGCAGGCAGTCCCGGGTCACACCCCAGATCGCTGCTGGCGTGGTGAGTTCACTTGCCTCTGAATTTGGAGAAAGTTCAAGCAGCCCTGGGTTAGGTGTCATCCTACCTGTCACGGCCTCCCTGGTATGGACCCTGTCATTTCTCCCTGGGCGATCGTGGGCCCTGCGCCTGGCGGGCCTGCCCCTGCCCCTCTCTTTCCCTACCACCGGCCAGGAGGATGTCCCCTGGTTCAGCCGCTCAGGCCTTTGGTGGCGTTTTTTGGAGATGTGACTGCCTGAGTGTGTTGAAACTTTTGTCTGGGAGTTGATGGGATTTTAGTCTTAGGGCTCATTTTTACCTCTTAACAATGATCTCCGTGTCATATATGGGGGAAGAGAGGAGCAGTACTACTGAGAATGAACAGAGCTGTGGAAAGAGCCCGGCGAGCTGCACCCTGGAGACCCGAGGGGCCCCTGCAGAGCTCCCCCCCATGGACTTCTCGGGGACATGGCTGATTAAAGGGGGGGAGGGCAGCTCTTTAAAAATGCTGCTCTCAGATGAGCCCATTGGTCATCAGTAAGAAAGAGGAACGTGGACACCCGAGCCTCAGAACCCCGGGTCCTGTCAAATCACCCGTGTTGCCTTTCCCCTTTCTGTGACCCCCTCCTTCTTTCCCACCCCGGTGTCTAGCGCGAGGCCCATCCACTTACCTCCCCTACTCCCCTGGCACAGGGCTTTGCAGGTAATGGCCCCCCATGTTTATCACCGTAGATCAAATATGCTTTGGACAGCATTAAATGTTCATCAGCTCTGACTTCTGAAATATTTGTTAAACTAGCAGCAGTTCAGTTTTTTCCCTTGAATGGACTAGAGCCAGTGTTGATTTATTTAGTCCGTTCAACATAAGTGCAAGGTAAGGTCTTTTATTTTTATTATTATTGTTTTATATCATTATTGGAGTATACTTGCTTTACGATGGTGTGTTAGTTTCTGCTTTATAACAAAGTGAATCAGTTATACTTATACATATGTTCCCATATCTCCTCCCTCCTGCATCTCCCTCCCTTCCACCCTCCCTATCCCACCCCTCCAGGTGGTCACAAAGCACAGAACTGAGCTCCCTGAGCTATGCGGCTGCCTCCCACTAGCTATCTACCTTACACTTGGTAGTGTATATATGTCCATGCCTCTCTCTCACTTTGTCACAGCTCACCCTTCCCCCTCCCCATGTCCTTAAGTCCATTCTCTAGTAGGTCTGTGGCAAGGTAAGGTCTTAAATACAGCTTATTAACACTTTTAATAGGATGCAAAAACAGAAAATTTCAACTGAGATAGGATTCTGGCATAATAATAAAAGCAATTATGAAGGCTTTAGGAGGTGAAAAGTCAACTCCATGCCTTAAATGGATAATGCTGCAGCTTTATTCAGTAAATGTGGATTTATGTCATCAGAGAGTACGCCCCAGCAGGGGGGTGGCAGTGTCATTCTCTCCGGCCAGCCTTCTCAAGCTGTCCTCTGTTTTCCTGGGACACCAACATGACTATGGTTTCATTGGCTGCTTACACACTGGGGGAATATTCCAGAAACACCCACTGAGCCCGTGGGCAGCAAGGGGGAGCCCTCTGGAGTCTTTCCTCTTGCTTCTGGAATTGCTCAGTTCTTGGGGCCCACTGAGTAGATGTGGAGTAATTGATCCTTGAGGTGACCTTGATACCCAGACTGGGAGGGTGTGGCCTGGAGGTGAGAATCAGAGTTTTACACCTAGGAGAACTCTGCAAATAGAATTTCATGCCAAGATGGAATGTTCTAGGTCTGCACTGTCCAGTACAGTTGCCACTAGCAACTGTTGAAATGGTGTTATTGAAATGTGGCTAGTGTGGCTGAAGAACTGAGTTTTAAATTTTATGTAATTTTAATTAATTTAAGTTTAAGTGAACTAGCTTATGTGGCTAATGGTTTACCGTACTGGGTGATATACTCGAGTAGGTGGCCTAGAGCTCATCCCTCTCTTTACAGAAGGGCAAGGAGCCTCTGGGGCAGCTGGTCTGCATCTCCACCTCCAGTGAGGGTCCAGCCACTGCTGTGTCTGCTGGGAGAAGCCCAGGATCATGGGAGGGTCAGGCCATCGCTGTGCATGCTGAGAGAATCCCCGGCTCAGGGAGAATTCAGGCCACCCGGGGCATGCTGGGAGAATCGGGCCTGCCCTGAAGGGTTCGTGGAGATCAGGTGGCCCTGCATGGCTGCTACCCCCTCTTGGCAAGTCCATCTTTCTCCTGTTGTCCACCCCTCTCCTAAATCTTCTCACGTTCGTTATGTAGGTTTAGGACAGAATTCACAATGATTATTATCAGGGAGCCACTGGGGACACCTATCCCCATTTGTCCTCAGCTTCTCAAGAAACCCAGAGCCCTTTCTTCCCAAAGCCTCAGGGTAGCAGTGGCGTTGCTCTGTGGGGGAGGATGGGGAAGCCAATCCATCTACCAGGCCTTAGGACTCAAAGACCTCCTTGGATGGCTTTTTGCTGTTCGTCTATTTGTATATCACTTATGATAAAGGTCCTTAAAGAGTCCAAATGAGTCTCCCGCTTAGATCTTCAGGCTGGGTGCAGAACCTCTTCAACCTCTCAGAGACTTTTCCAGACCACAGAACACCCCGTGTCCCCTTGTGTAAAAGGGCAACCTGGGCCCGGCCCTGGGCCCAGGGGCTCTAGGTCTGCTCTGTGGCCTTAAAGGACACAGGATCTGCTGAGTCACAGAGCACAAGCTCTCACAGAGTCTGTTTTGCCTCAATCTCAAAATGTGGTGGGTTATAAATTTGGGACAGTTTCAATATAATCAAGTTGAAATTTTAGTTTATTATTGTTAGAACATAAAATGATATCCATTCTTTCCTGTGGTCAGCTTGAAAAGTGCTTTCTCAGGTCTCAGGGGGTTTGGGCACGGACTACGATGACCCACGCCTGCAGGCATCATCCCTTCCCAGGCCTGGGCAGTGCCACTCACAGCCTTCTGAGCTTTTGTATTTGTCTTGTCAGACTAGTTGGGCTGTTGTCTTGATATGGACAGCATTCGTGGCCTTCCCCAATCGATAGAAATTGATCAGGGGCCAGACAAGAAATTCAGACTAGGCTTTATTGGGGCCCCTGCTGCAGCAGGGCAGAGTGAGAACCACAGGTTCCCTTGCTCGCTCCCCAGCGGGGGGCGAGCTGCTTCCTTATATGCAGTGAGGGTAGGGGTGCATCCAGGGGTTGGGCCGGAAGGGTGGTGTCGGTGGTTTGCTCAGCCCTTCGGTGCTGCGCGCAGGGGGCCTGTGCATTGCCCTGCTTTTGCGCCCAGCTCTTCAGAAGTGGCAGTTGGGCTTTTTTGGTCCTTTTGTATCTTTCGTCCAGAATTTGCCCCAACTGCACAGTTATTTTTAGTCCCTTATAGTTTTTTTTTTTTGTATTTTGTTGCTCTAGGAGAGGTTTGTCCAGGTGCAAGCACTGCAGCAAAAGGCCCCAGGTTCCAGCCTGTCTCAGTCTGTCCAGGCTGGTCTAGGGGCTGTCAAGGGACCTACCCTGAACTTTTTAAAAGTACATTTTATTTTTACTTTTACTTTTTAAAAATCGTGGTGAATGTATGTAACATAAAACATACCATTTTAACTCTTTTCAAGTGTACAGTTCAGTGGCATTAAAGTATATTCATAATGTTGTATAACCATTCACCCTCCATCTTGGGAACTTTCTCATCGTCCCAAACAGAAACTCTGTCCCCATTAAACACTAACTCCCTACCCGCTCCCTGAGCCCCTGGTAACCTCAAATCTACTTTTCTATCTCTATGAATCCAGCTAATCTATGTATCGTATGTAAGTGGAATCCCACGCTGTCACTGGCTTAACCCATGTAGCTTGACGTCCTCAGGGTTCATCCACGTTGTAGCCTGTGTCAGAATCTCCTTCCTGTAGAGGCCGAATAGCATTCTATCACGGGGATGGACACAGTTTGCTTCTCTGCTCATCCATTGAGGGATTGGACTCTTTCCACCTTTAGGTGAGAGTGAATCATGCCACTATGAACATGGGTCTACAAATATTAGTTTGGCCAAACAGTTTGTTTGGGTTTTTCCATAACATCTTACAGAAAAACCCGAACAAACTTTTTGGCCACAACCCGATACCTGTTTGAGTCCTTTGCTTTGAATCCTTTTGGGTCTATACTCAGAAGTGGAGTTGCTGGTTCATAGAGTAATTCCATTTTTCCTTTCTTTTTTTTTTTTTTTTTTTTTTGCGGTACGCGAGCCTCTCACTGTTGTCGCCTCTCCCGTTGCGGAGCACAGGCTCCGGACGCGCAGGCGCAGCGGTCATGGCTCACGGGCCCAGTCGCTCCGCGGCATGTGGGATCTTCCCAGAGCGGGGCACGAACCCGCGTCCCTTGCATCGGCAGGCAGACTCTCAACCACTGCGTCACCAGGGAAGCCCTGTTTGTAGATTTTTTGATGATGGCCATTCTGACCAGTGTGAGATGATATCTCATTGTAGTTTTGATGTTCATTTCTCTAATGATTAGTGATGTTGAGCATTCTTTCATGTGTTTTTTGGCCATCTGTATATCTGCTTTGGAGAAATGTCTATTTAGGTCTTCTGCCCATTTTTGGATTGGGTGTATTTTTCTTACTCACCTTGTTTCTTTCCTCTCTCCCCCTCGGGGAAAGGATGTGGAGTCCGCTGCCCCAGGCCACCCCAGGGCCTCCGTCACTGTCTGCAGGTGTTTCATACCCACTCCTTTGTTTTATCCTCACAGCCACCTTTGTAAATTCAGGGGTGCTGTGTGCATTCTGGGGTGTGGTAGGCTTGTAGCCCAGGCTGTAGACCCCATCTGGAGAGCTCCCGCGGCCTCTGCCAGCACGGTTCCCCTTTCCGTCCCCAGCCTGCCTTCCTGCTGCCCAGGGGCTGCTGGGCTGTGGGTTTCTGGTGGGATACCCTCTCTCTGGGTCCCCTGGCAGTGACTCCGGGCCTGGGAAGGGATTTCCAGGTCTCGGGGAGGCACAGGCAGCCTGGGCCCTCCTCCAGGTCAGGTGGCCGACGAGGCCTCAAGTGTGATCCCCTCTTTGTCATCCTCCTGGCTCTGCCCAGCTCACCCCTGTGGGTGGCCACAGCAGACACAGCCCGGAGGCCACCCCCCCATGCCTCCCACAAGGCTTTCCCCCAGAGAGAAGGATGGAGGGAGCCCCCTGGCTCAGTGTCTTGGTCAGCCAGTCGCCATTCAGCCAGGCTGCTCAGTGTGGCCCTGGAGGAAGGGGGATCGCGGGAGCCCAGACTTCACAAATGCCTTCCGACAGAGCGGCTTCAATCAGAAAGGTTATTTATTTTGGGGGGGAAGGTTATTTTTCTGAAAAGACTGAGTCTTCTCAATGTCTTTTGGTGACACTGGAGCAAGAATGGAAGCCCGCAGGAGTTTTCTGATGGATTCGGAGAGAAGCCAACTCAGAGAGCGACTCTTCTGTGTCCTTATCAGCCCTGTTACAGACTCAAGTCACCCTCCAGATGGAAGGCAGGGGCTCTTTCCGCGGCTGGAGGAGGCTGCCCCTCTCCTCGGGCCCCCGCACCTGGCAGGTGCGTGCTGAGGCGGTGACTCGGGTTGCAGGCAGGGTGCCCGTGCCAGCCTCATGGAAGGCTGTCCCGGGCTCCCGGCCCGCCCGGGGTCCTCCCAGCCGCACAGCCCTGACAGCGATTCCTTCCTGGCCCCCATCATCCACAGAGCCGGGGTATGGCCTGTGCTCCTTTTCAGCCTCGGGACACAAGGGTCGCAGTGGTGTCCTGTGTGTGTATCAGTGACAACCACCTTCAGAGAATCAGAGGCAGCTCAGCCTCTTGGGGACACTCTGCCCCTCCCCAGAATGGGCGCGACTCCCTGGCTTTGTAGTCGAAGGCTCGGTCCAGGCTGTGACCTGCCTGGGGGCCACGTATCTTAAAGACATTTATTTATCAACATCCCCAACTGCACGTCTACACAGATGAGTTACTGCAGTAGCTGGGAAGTTACCACCCAAAGGAGGACAACGCTACCCTCCTGCCTTCCTAAACAGTCAGCTTAGCTAATTTTCATACGTAATTTTAATTTAATTGCTTTAAATTATAGATACAACTTTGAATCCTGCTTTCCCCCATATTTAAAAAATCCTTTTGATCATCGTTTTTAACAACAGCCTAATGTCCTGCCCGTGCCCCATCGGAGGGCGCTTGAGCGGCCCCCAGTGTTCCCCAGGCCCCCACAACGTCAGTATAGGGATATTTTTATGCAAAAACATTGTGAATATTTAGCATCAGTTCTTTAGATTTCATTCTCGGTAATGCAAGAAATGGGTCAATGGAGGTTGTTTTTTCTTAAATCTTGCTTGAATTTGAAACTCCTCTCTCTTTTAGTGCCAGGAACCAGGGCAGGGGTCACGGGGCCCTTTGCTTCACATCATTAGTTCATTCATTCACTCATTCATTCCCACTTTACAGGGAACAGTCGGAGCAGGGGGATCCGGAGGGGGGCGGGAACCGGGGCCAGGCGTCGCACCCTCTTGTCTGGGAGGGGTGCTGGCATACTGCACCGGCCTCTCGGGCCACGAGCGTGGGCTCCTGGCGGAAGAGGGCGGCCTCGGGGTGGGTGTGGGACCCTGAGGGTCCTGCCCCTCCTGGGCTTTGGGGACGGCCTGCCGTTCGCCCCGTGGGCAGCAGAGGGCAGTGTTCCGACGCGGATGGCGGGAGCTCCCGCGACCAGGCCGGCTTCGCTCTGTTAACTGCTCTGGATCAGAGCTGGAGTGGAGAGGTTCTCAGTACACGTGTTCCCTGAACGTCCCTTAACTAAATCAAAGCTCGATGTGAAGTGAAAAAGTCGTTTCATACCTGACATGAATATAGGTTTCCAGCCCAGCCTTCAGACGCTGAGGAATGAATCTGTCTTGTTTTGGAATGGGGACCCCCGAAATAAGGCATCGTGCGGTGGGGTAAGTGCAGATCAACCAGGGACATCTGTCCAGACCTGACTGACACATGTGCTTGCAAAATAAATTTCTAAAAACGAAATCTATTTCACACATAGATAATCCATAATAAATTGCCAAGAAAATAGCTACATCTTCAACACTGTTGGAAGGGACAACTTTCCCCATAGTCTGACGCGAACGCTGAGCTCAGTTCTCCCCTTCGTCTCCCCCTTGCTCTGGCTGGTCTTCAACCCCTCTTCCTCACCCTTCTCATCCATCTTCACATCCTCTTTGCCAGGGATTTTTCTTCCTATTTCTCTCTCCCCTCCCTCTGCCCCACATTTTAAATCCCTGCATTTATTACAGCATGGAACTAACTTCCTTTTCTCTAGGAAGTGGTTGTCAAATGAGATTCCCCCCTGTCTTTTGTGACTTAAACTTAAAAAAAAATGTATTTATGTCCTTTATTTTTTGGCCTCCGACCCAGGACTTTTTTTTAAAGCACCAAGCTGCTGTTCACACGTGTGCAACAGTCACGGTTGGCACTTTCCTGAGAGAAGGTTTCCTTTGATGAAGAAAGGAAGTTTCCCACCTGTGCTCTGAAAATCATCTGTGCTAGAAAGTACTGAAAGATCACTTTGTACACTTCCCTGCCAGCAAAATACTCAGACTAAAAATGTACCTAATACAGCGAATGGTAGATGTCTAGACTGGCTACTTTGCTAATGTATTCCAATACCTGCCCCTCGTTTTCAGTGGCTTAAACAAATTTTGTAATTTTATGGATTTACTTTCCGATTTTCTGACTACATCTGCCCTATAGGAACGATTTTATGTATTCGGCTTTACTTGCATTTCCCCAGCACTATGACAGGCACACCCACAAGATAATCCATCCAGAAAATTTACATGATTTTCCAACTCTTTCCTACTTGATAATGGCTAATTTATCACCCCCCCGCCGCCTCCGTTTTATTTCCTTCATTGCTTCTTTTGTCCCAACAAACTCTCAAATTTAACTTTAAATACCTATTGGAATAACAGAAAAGTTTCCAGTTGAAAACATAGGAGGATATCTTTATGACCTTGGATTTGGTAAAAACTTCTTAGGTATGATACGAAAATCACAGGCCATAAAAGAAAAAAGCCGGTAAAGTGAACTTCATCAAAATTAAAAACTTCTCCTCTGTGAAAGATGCTGTTAAGAAAAGGACAAAGCAAGCCACAAACTGGGGAAAAAAATCTTTTCAAATCATGTGTCTGAAAAAGTTACCTTCATTTAACCTGTCCACGAATATTTAGAGTGGTTTTATTTGCAACTGCCCCTAACAAGGAACAACCCAAATGCCCTTGGACTGGCGAGTGGATGGGCAAACTGTGGCCTGTCTGTGCGAAGGACCATGACATAGCAGGAAAGGGGAACAGACCGAAGCCACACAACACCATGGACAAACCTGAAGGATGTCACGTGGAGTGAAAGAAACCAGATTAAAAATGCAATGATTCTATTCATACGACATCCAGGAAGAGAAAAATCAAGAGGAACAGAAATTAGACCAGTAGTTGCCAGGGATTGAAGGTGGGGAGAGGGTTGATTAAAAAGCCAGCAGGAGGAAATTTTCAGGGTGATGGATGTGTCCTGTATTTTGACTGTGGCTGTTCTGCAGGGCAACAGAAACCCTAGGCCTTGCGCCCCACTTCTCCCCAGAGGGGACCCTTTGGATTTTTCACAGATGTAGTATCGTTTCTTATCAATGTCAGGAATAATTATAACTTTAACAAGTTTCCTCCGGTACCCTGCACTTGCTCTGTTCCTGGCTCATCGGTGTCAAAGAGTGAGGCAAGTGAGAGGGACCAGAGGGTCCCCAAAGGGGCCTTGCTGGGGGGCCTCCCTGGACACTGGGGGCTGGGCTCCAATTCCTACACCTGTGGGTCTCCTCAGTGTGGCCCCTGATGACCCCTAACTTCAGCTGGGGGCTGAGCTTAACGCTTAGAACTCCCAAGTTGCCCAGACCCCTGCTGCTCTCCGGAAACTTTTCTGCCATCTCTCTCCGGTGGCCTCCTGTGCTTGTGGGTTCACATTTACAAAACATTTCTTGTGTCATTTCAGGGGGTCTTTGGATGGAGTGGCCGTAAGGCCTTTGTTCGAAGAGAAACCCCCATTTGTGCCCCAAGATAAGGTCTCAGAAGTGGGCTGTTTTTGTAAAAAGCACAAATGATTTCAGGCTTTCGATGAAGCATCCCTGTGTCCCCACCGTTTTCCTCCCGGGGTCCCTCGGTTTGGCGTAGGGTTCCTGTTCTTTGCAGCTGCTTGGGGGACGGGCTGCGTAGCCCGTCTGGGGGTAGGGTTGCTGCATCCGGGGTGGAAAGGGTCACAGCAGGACACGTGGGGAGCGCTGGTGGGACCCCTAGGAGCAGGGCCGAGCCTGTCCTGCTCTTGGGGATGGCGGGAGCGCGAGCGCTCAGGCCTCTGCCCGGGTGTGTGGGGGGTGACCTCTCTCAGGAAGCAGCTCTGGGCCCCGGAGGGCCGGGCTCCAGCTGGGCCAGTTCCGGATGCTCTGCTCCTCCCGAACGGGGCCGGGCGAGCTACGGTGGCTCTTGGGCCCGGGGAACACGTCACTGCCACACAGGCCAGCAGGCTGGGACCATTCTGCAAACGGCAGCCCTTCCTTGGGCGGAGGGGCTGTATCATGGGCAGGTGTTTTATGTGTCAAGGCATCTCAAAGGAATGAAATAAATGGTTTCTCCTGTAGTAAAGGCCTTGTGAGCCGGGGGTGCAGCCAGCAAAATGCCTCGTCCTGAGGTCTAGTTTGCTTGTGTGTCGTGGGGTTAGACCGTGCTAATGCTTTCAAGAAAAATAACCACTCGTTCACAAAAACTGCATGTTTAAAGTCAAGCGTTTGTTTTCCGCTGTGGTCTGGCCTTTCTGAGCCGTCTCAGACCCACAGTCCTCTTGGATCACTAAACGGGAACCTCTTCGAGCTACCCAGAGGGTCTGACACCCTTCCCCAGCCGGGGTGCCACGGGGCACCTGGAGGCACTAGTGGGTCCAGGGGG
This sequence comes from Inia geoffrensis, assembly GCA_036417435.1. Lineage (NCBI taxonomy): Eukaryota > Metazoa > Chordata > Mammalia > Artiodactyla > Iniidae > Inia > Inia geoffrensis. Next base: position 87,560,874 of record CM070914.1, on the reverse strand, counting down.
CGCTGGCCGGTGCCCTCGGCTGTATTGGTGTGCGGCCCTCTGGTGGGCCGCTCCCAGGGAGGAGAGGGGGGCTGGGTGCTGGCCCCTAGCGGCACCTGCCCGCTGCCCTGGACTCTGGGCACGGCTGCAGCTGGCTATCAGGAGTGCCTGTTCTGGGGTCAAGGCACCGCCAGACACAGCAAGCGTCCCATGAGGCCGAGACTGGGGAGTGGGACACCATGCTCCACCTCCCCCATTTCTTTATTTTTTTTTTAACATCTGTATTGGAGTATAATTGCTTTACAATGGTGTGTTAGTTTCTGCTTTATAACAAAGTGAATCAGTTATACATATATGTATGTCCCCATATCTCTTCCCTCTTGCGTCTCCCTCCCTCCCACCCTCCCTATCCCATCCCTCCAGGCGGTCACAAAGCTGATCTCCCTGCGCTATGCGGCTGCCTCCCACTAGCTAGCTACCTTACGTCTGGTAGTGTATATACGTCCATGCCTCTCTCTCACTTCGTCCCAGCTCACCCTTCCCCCTCCCCGTATCCTCAAGTCCGTTCTCCAGTAGGTCTGTGTCTTTATTCCCGTCTTACCCCTAGGTTCTTCCCCCATTTCCTTTCATTCCCTTTTGTTTACATGGCAGACTCCTAGGGTGGCTTGTGATCACGTTGCAGCCTGGGGCTGGCCGAGCGCTGAGCTCTCACTGCTGAGGAAGACATCCTTGCTGCGGCTTCCACTGGGCACAGCAGCCGTGCTGGGGACCCTGGTCACAGGTGGGGGTCAAGGGTGCCAGGCTCGTCAGTGACCTCTGACCCCAGGTTCCGTGGAAAAGGTCTAGCCGGCCAGATGGTCTAGATCTTACTCCCTTGATGTAAGCGAGACAGAAAGCACTGGCCACGTGGGCAATGACCCTGGAGGGTCAGAGCCGGTGGAGCAGTAGCTGCGAGGGGCCGCGGGCGGCTCTTGGTGGGGGGGGTGGCCCGGCCTTGCTCTCTGCAGCCACCCAGCTCAGGGTCTGGGGTCTAGGGTCCTCCCCAGCAGGGCTGACCTGGGCTTGCCCTTGAGCTGTTCAAGTGGACCTCATCACTGCCAGCCTAGCCAGGCAGAACGTCGGGGTCAGTGGTGGGCTCCACGTGGCTGCCTGCACCCCGGCCCAGGTCTGGCCTCCCCTGAATCCGCTCAGGCCTTGTGAGCCCCAGAGAGCCACCAGGGCCCCCGCGTGCTACCGGGGGCGCGGGGGAGGGGGTCGGCTTGGATGGTGGAGGCTCCGGCGTGCTGGGCTCCAGCGTGGCCTGACCCCCGAGGCCGGGCTCCCTCCGCGCTCGCTAGGGAGTACGACTGCGGGCCCCCAGGGGACCCGAGGGCTCTGCGGGGTCCGATCCCCTCCCCCGGCACCACTCACTGTAACAGAGGGGCGGCAGCTGCCCCTCCCCCTCGTCTTCTCAGGCACACAAGACACCTTCCTGATGGATCCTCCCCTGAGGTTTTATGCATTTGTGTGCGGCATGTGCTTCTTTTTTAAATTTTATTTATTTACTTATCTATTTATATTTTTACTTATTTATTTATTTGGCTGTGTTGGGTCTTTGTTTCTGTGCGAGGGCTTTCTCTACTTGCGGCGACCGGGGGCCACTCTTCATCGCGGTGCGCGGGCCTGTCACTGTCGCGGCCTCTCTTGTTGCGGAGCACAGGCTCCAGACGCGCAGCCTCAGTAGTTGTGGCTCACGGGCCCGGTAGTAGCTGTGGCTCATGGGCTCTAGAGCGCAGGCTCAGTAGTTGTGGTGCACGGGCCCAGTTGCTCCACGGCATGTGGGATCTTCCCAGACCAGGGCTCGAACCCGTGTCCCCTGCATTGGCAGGCAGATTCTCAACCACTGCACCACCAGAGAAGCTCTGGCATGTACTTCTTAAAGCTGGGTCTTGTGTTTGGTGTTTTAAACAGGCCTGTCTTCCACAGCGGTCCGGAACATGCCACATCCATGGGAGACAGATGGGGAGGGAAGGCGGGGGCAGGCCCCAGCACAGGGGGTCTGTGTGCTCCTGCACGGGGCGGGGGGTCCTTGTGCTCCTGCAGGGGGTGGGGTTCCGCGTGCTCCTGCAGGGGGCGGGGGGCCTGCTGGAGAGAGCCAGAGGGGGTGGTTTTGAGGGGAAGGTGGCTCCGGCTCTCCCACTTCAGCCCTGCTCAGCCCCCGTGGGATGGGACAACCTTCCCTTGGTCGATGGTTGTCACCTGGCACTAGGTGCTGGGCATCAGCTCCACAGCCTGGCTGCCAGTGTGCACCCCACTCCTAACAGAGGGTGAAGGGGCTGCCCGAACCACCTGCCAGTCCCCCTGGGACTCTGGGGAATGTGCCTTTTGGAGGCAAATGCCGTACATCCTTTTGTTTTCAGGAGAGGGAGAGGCACTGGCCTCTAAAATCTCAAGGAGCAAGTAGGCGTGGAGAGGCCCTGGGGCAGGGACAGGGCATGACGTGGACACACCATCAGTGTTAGGGTCCCTGGTTTTAGGAGTGTTTCAGGGAGGAGAGCGGGGCCTGATGCAGTCAGGCAGCCTTGGGGGCTCTGCTCCCCGCCTCTGCTGTGGGATCTACGACCATGTGCAGGACTGCCCAGGTCCTGTTCCTGCTGCAGCAGCAGGGCTGGCTCTGGGGAGGGGGTCCCCCCAGCACACCTCGTGCCTCCCATTCCCCCATCTCCACCTGGCTTCCATGCAGAGAGGCAGGTGTATCTCTGGGGGGAGTGGTAGGTGCTGCAGTAGAAGGGTTGCTCTGGAGCCAGTGGCTCGCTGGCCCACCCCTGCCCCTCCTACCTGGACTGGTGAGTATGGACGTGTCTGGTGGCCCTGTTGCCCAGGCAGCTTCAGATCTGGTAAATTATAGCTGGATTGACGTCCTCCTCCATCATCTAAAGAGGTAACATCTTCATGGGCAGCTTAGGCATCACGTGTGGGCATTAATTATTTAGCATTACTATTTTGTCTCACATAGGGTTTGTTACGGGGCAACAAAATGAGTTATAGAGTGTAGGAAAGCCATTTATTTTGTCTGATGATCTAAAATTCCAACTAAAGACCACCTTTCGTGTTTTTCTGCTTTGGGGGAACCAGCAACCGGATGGAATAAATATCGCATACATGTTTTCCTGCCCTCACGTTGTTGGTCTCAATTTGGAGCTGCTCTATGTTTCGGTTGCTCCCAGATGTTTACAGAACTCAGAGGGCTTGCATGAAATGCATCTTCTGAGGGGATTAGGTAACGTTTTAACTTGACGATGCCAAATCTTTAAAACCTAGACAGCATATTTGTTAACCTTAGAATGAGCTGGATTAAAATGACTTGTTTTAGGTGACTGGTGGGTGGTGGGGAGATCCTGTGGGGTGGGCGTGGGAAGGAGGGGAGCCCGCTGCACCCCAGGAAGGTCCCCGAGTGCTGTCGCCTGCTGGGAGGTGTCTGCTACCAGCCTCGTTTTGAAGATGAAGTGCAGGGGTTCGAAGGACCCCCCATCTCTGCTCCCCTTGGCCGTCCTGGGTTGTTTACCTGGGACAGACAAGGGAGAGGCCCAGGACCCCAGCCGAGCTGGGAGGTGCAGGCTGGACACAGCTCATCTTTCTACCTGCACTTTCACCTGGCCCTTCTGCACCTCAAATGCCACCAAAATTGTGCAGAGTTGAAAATAATTTAAGCATGACTGTGGGCTTTTCCATTTTCCATTCATGTCCCCAATGAGCCTCTTCTCCAGCCGTGTTAACAGCGCTGTGAACTGGCTTCTCCTCAGTGCCCTGCACCGATGACCTGACCCCGCCACCCAGGGGCCTCCATGGTGGAGCGTGGACTCTGTCGTTTGTGCTTAGCGGCTTCCTTGCGGATTTTGGAGGATTAAGCTTTGCTCTAAATAACCGGAAGCTGCTCTTCAGTTTGAAGTTGTAGATAATCTGGGGTGAGAGTCAGAAGGCCTCCATCCCACCAGCGCCACGACCTTGTTCTCAGCATCTGTGCTCTCTCTGTGTTGACCATAATTTCGTGCCAGTAACCAGATTTAAAAGTCAGTGCAGTGTTCAGACTGATGCAGGTCAGTTCTGAATTGGGGTGAGTCTGGGGCATGCGTGGGGCTGTGGTGGTGCTGTGGTTGCTGGCCTGGGGTCCCGCTGCCCCGGGAGGAGCTGTGGTCACCCTCCAGCTCCCCCTGTGCTTGGTGACTGGAAATTGGCCAGGCAGGGCCTTTGCCACCTGTTTGAGACCTGGGGTACCTCGGGGGACCCGTCACTCTGGCTGAACACCCACACCCCACAGCGCCCTGCACGTGCTGCCCCGGGCCTTGCCCCTCTGAGCGCCAGCCACCCTGGGCTTCCCCCATTTGGTGGACCCACGTGCTGGCTGAAATGGTCTGTCCCTTCCTCTTCCCTTCCCTTGGGAGGCCTTCCCCAGCCCTTCCTGCCCCCGACAATGGGCGCGTCATCACCATCACCTTCCCAGCTCTCATCGCATGACACCCCCCTAACCCAGCACAGCCCAGTGTCTGCCTCAGAGTGTCTGTCACTCAACAAGCAGGTGGTGGTGGAGTGGGGTGTCTGCCCTGGGGGATGGGTGGCCGGCCGGCTCTGGGTACTGCCCTGGAAGACATCAGGCTGCAGTTGTGGGCAGGTCAGGTGCACAGAGGCCGATGGAGTCTGCCCAGCAGGCAGACTTGGCCAGTGAGGCCTGGGAGAGCTGGTGAGGTGCAGGCACCGCTGGGGGAGCCCCGTGTGCAGTGTGGCAAGGCAGTGGTTGCAAGAGCCAGAGCTGGCAGCTGGCAGCTTGGCCGGGGCTTGTGAATCTATTCAGGCTCTGGAATAACGGGGGGAATACAGCACCTAACGTCTGCGCTGAGTGTGAACCTTACCTTTCACTCCTTTTCCCACGTGGAGAACTTAGTATCAACAGCCAAAGGATGAGAGTTGAAAGTGGGGGCTGCAACAGGGTGCACTGGGGGGGCTCTGCCAGCCCCTCTGCTCTGGCTGTCATTCTCGCTATAGTGACAGTGTTTGCACGTGGGGGCCTCCCATCATGATGGTGACTATTTGCACATGAGCTCCTCCCATCACACTTGCTCATATGACGGCTTTATCTTGTATCAACTATTAACATTGAAAATCCATGTTTCCTTTGACCCAGTAATTTCACTGGGTATCTGCCTTCTACAGGGAAAGCTCGTGAACCCAGGTCTCCTGTTCCAGATTGCTGACTGGTACCTGTCCACGGAGACAAAGCCCTGGGAACACCTCGAGAGCCCAGGCAGAGGGGGCACAGACACGGAGGATTAGCCAACTAATACCAAGAATTAAGTGGGGCTCAGCAGGGTGTCTTGGGGTTCCTTAGGAGAAAAGCAAGTTTCAGAAAAATGTGCATATCGTGTTCTTGTTTTTGTAGTGCAAACAAGGCAAACCCACTCTAAATGTATATTTGCCTAAACAGCTGTACCTTTATGTCTATGTGATTGAAGAGAAAAATATAGACACATTCATATGACATTTTCAACATGGTTACCTGGGGCAGGTGGGAGAGCTGGGGTGGGTGGGTAGAGCAGTCAGCAGGTAAAAACAGGTAAAAAAGTGGAGAGAAAAACAGCTAGGCTTTAAAGTAGAGTTCATATGACCCGGCACACACATGCAATTTTGTTAAACTGTACATCTGTGGATACCTGTATAAAGACATTTAAAAGCCCATGTGGCTGGTAGATTTGCTGTCTGGATGGATTGAGGGTCAGGTCTGTGCCTTGCAGGACAGGCTGGTCCTGTCTCTCCCTCTGGGTCTCAGCACAGCATCTCTCAGCTGTTGGCAGCAGCCAGGGAGCTCTGTCTCAGGGTCGTGGTCTCGGGCTCTGTGGGCACGGCTGCTCTTGGGGGCCGCAAGGAGAGAGGGAGTGAGTCTTGTTTAAGATGCCGGTGGCAGAGAGTAGGATTCCACTCCGGAGCCTGTCCAGGCTTCCCCAGGGCACTGCTTTCAGAAGAAGAGCTGTTAGGAAGAGAGAGACTTTAAGACAGAAAGTTGCCTCCTGTTCGCAGATCCTTAAATGAAAACTTATGAAATAATAAGCAACACAACATAAAACGAAACATCCCCATTTACTAGTAATTAAATGCTTAAACATTTAAATTATCCACATCTTATGTTTATCAAATTGCTGGTAGCCTTCAGGCTATAAAAACATGCGTTTCTCCAGTTTCCCAGATGTTTCATAGCTTTGCTATGTTAAATCTCAAGTTGTCAATTAAACCTCTCTCACAATGGAAATGGCACTGCAAAGGCAAACATTAACTCTAGCACGCGATGAATCCGCCGATACCGGGATTCCTGTTATTAGGGAAGTAAATCTCCTTCTAGAATAAAGACATAAAGACCATGTTTTTTTGCTAGGAAAATGATGTGGGAAGATGGCCTCCAGAGATGGTCTGTCAAACACCCTTGAAGAAACATATCTTGGTGTGTTTATTGCAACAAACATTCTCTAAATTGAATGCCAGCTGCAGATCTGCTCTGCTCTGCACACACACCGTCCTTCCCCGCATGGAATGAGGTGTCAAGTTCAGGGGCTGACTGGGCTTGTCAATGCAGACCTGCCTGAGGCGCCCACAGATCAGGAGGGCGAAAAGGAGCAGGAACCTGAGAAAACCCACCAAAGAGGTTTTGCTCTCACCCAGAAGCCTGGGATTAATGAGTCTAGAACGGCCTTCGACTGAGAAGGTTAACCAGGGCCAGGCACCTGCCAGGCTCAGCCAGGTTGGGCAAAGGGATGGTAACTGCCCGGTAAGTGCTGTCAATGCTCCCCTTTTGTAACGTGGAAGAGGAGAGCTATGGACCAGTGGGGTCGGACCAGAAAAGTATTTCCTCATCAGTATGAGAAGACAGAAGATGTTTTGTGGGATTACTTCCCTGGGATGTCTCCCTTTTGTCCAAAGCTTTGAATCTCTTGGGTACAAATGACATTTTAAACTGTGGTTGACACAGGCAGCGTTCCGGTCACTACTGCTGTGTAACAAGTTACTCTAGGAGTTAACGGTCGTCTCATTGTGCCTACGGGTTCAGAAGGTCCGGGGGTTGGACAGGGAAAAGAAGATGGCTTGTGTCTGCCCCCACAGTGTCTGGACCTTAGCTGGGAAAACTGGAAGGTGGGGGTTGACAGCACAGCTGGGCGCTGGGATCATCTGGAGGCTCGGGCACCGTCTGGATGACCAGAAACCTAGGACTGCCGACGGGGCCTCTCCAGGTGGCCTGGCTTCCTCACGGCAGGGCGGCCTGAGGTGGCACACGGCCAGGCACCAGTGGTCGGTGAGCAAGGGGAAGTGACACCGTCTTTTGTGACCCAGCCTCAGAAGCCACCTGCTTCACCTCTGCCTTCCACAACCTCACAGAGTTTGCCTGTGGCCAGCGCCAACCTGGAAGCACACAGGGAGGGGCCCCTGGGAAATGCAGCTCTAGCCGGTAGATGGTACCACCCACCGGGGGGCCCGTTCTCAAGGCCTCTCTTGCTAACGTAAACGTTTTCTTCTCTGGAGCCTGGGGGTTTTATGAGGGTGATGCAGTGTCGGGTGGTTTACAGAAGATGTGGATTCTAGTGTCAGACACCAGGAATCGGAGTGTGCGGGCTGAGATTTCCATACGAGGAAGAGCAAGTTCATAGCGTGGACCATGGGAAACAAGGCAAGGGCACGAGTTGTCTCGCCGTGCCAGCTGGGTGTCCCACCACATGTGAGGTTCTTCCCCCCGAGGCTCACCTGGGGGAGCTTGGCCTGGAGAATGATAAGAGAGAATATGGACAGAGCCGCGGGTGGGTCTAAGTGACTGGGCGCTGACCCCGCAGGGGCTGCCCAGACTTCAGAACAAATGCAGGGGGCATATCACAGCTGAACATCAGCTCTGCCAACAGACAGGAAGGTGACATTCACAAGGACCATGACGACGTGAAATAAACATTGGAGTTCCACTGGCGGTGACGGGGCTGAGCGTGAGCTAGTCCTGAGTGGGGGTCCTCCCTCCCTTCCTGCACCCGCCCCTGCCTAGCCTGCTGGGCAGCCCATCAGCGATGTGCGTGGATGTGGGCATGGCCCATTGGCTGGCTGTGACTGGAGGTGTGGCCTGGCACCGAAGGATGGTTCTGTCTTTGGGGACTGGCCTCAGAGTTGGCCAGGCTGAGAGGTGCCATGAAGGGACTCTGTGCTGACCACAAGTCTGAGACTCGACTGTCCCCGCTGTGAAGGTCAAACCCCTTTGCCTGCCTGGGACAGCCTCACACACCTGTGGACATAGGGACTCTGTGTGTGTGTGTGTGTGTGTGTGTGTGTGTGTGTGTGTTCACGAGCCACAGGAGTGCCAAAAACCCTTGCTGATAACTGGTGGTCTGGGCAGAGCTGCTGCTTGGTGGCTGATTTGTCAGGGAAGTTTGGCCCAGACCTGGCGTCCTACTGCCTGCTGGCTTTGTAGGGATCTGGGAGCTGGAGTCAAAGCTAAATATGATTTAGGTCCCCATGCCGGCTGCTCACCATCCTGTGCCATCAGACCACAGCGGGCCGAGGCTGGAGATCCACACGGTGGCGGCAGCTGCACCTGGACAGAGTGTGGGGATCTATGTCAGCTGTCGCCCAGGGGTGCCTTTGACCTCTGCAGTGTGCTCCAGGGCTGGGCACACGAGTGTGACGTCTGGACAGTTGGGAGTTTGGACAGCCCGTGTCCTTCGACAATGGAACTGTGTTTTACGAACTTGGCCTTCTTGCTACGGCCCATTTACCAAAGCTCGTAAATCCTGCCCATCAGAGAAAAGGCCAAGGAGGAAAGTGCCATCTTAGTCATTTGTCTGATACGCTCGTGTGCCATGTGCTTGGCTCGCTGTAAATCTTCCCCATTACGACCGCTGCCAGGAGCCTCGTGCCAGTGCCAAAATGCGGGGACAGACGTGGGGACCCGGGTGGCCAGGAGGCTGCACGGGACGGGCACCCGCAGACTGTGTGACTGCCTAGGAGGCCGCAGGAGCGCAGTTTCCAGTGAAAGAGCAAGAAAAACCATCGCACTCCATGAGCTTATCTGCCATCCATATTTCTTTTTAGACAAAGTATGTGTTCAAAGTATATGGTCGTTAGATTTCCTATGCTTTAGACAATTATTTATATATTCTGAATATAGGTCCCTTATCAGATATATGATTTTAAATATTTTCTATTGGTCTATGACTTGTCTTTTTGTTCCATTAACAGTGTCTTTGAAAGAGTAGATATTCTTAATTTTGGTGAAGTCTAATTTATCAAGTTTTTCTTATGGATCATGCTTTTGGTATCCCATTAAGGACTTTTTGCCTAACCCAGAGAGTAAAATTTATGTTTTCTTTAAGAGTATTATAACTTTTCATATTACATTTATGCTGGTGGTCCCTTTTGAATTAATTTTTCTATAATGTGTGAGGCATAGGTTGAGGTCCTTTTTTTTTGTCATATGTATGTCTAATATGTATGTTCCAGAATATGTATGTTCCAGAAATATTTCTTGGAAAGGTAATTCTTTCTCTACTGAGGCCTTTGCACTTTTGTCAAAGATGGATTGATCATACTGTGAATCTATGTCTGGTCTCTCTCTTCTGTTCCGTTGATCTATGTGTCTATCCTTTCACCAATACTACACTGCTTTAATCATTGCAGGTTTAGGGTAAGTAAAATCTAGCAACATGAGTCTGCCAATTTTATTCTTTTTCAAAAATATTTTTGTCCATTATGCTTCCTTTGACTTTCCATATAAATTTAAGAATAAGCATGTCTATTAAAAAAATCCTTCTGTGAGTTTTTTAGGGATTGTGTTACATTTATAGATGACTTTTGGGGAGAATTAACACCTTAACTGAATTGAGTGTTCCAATCCATGAACATGGTATGTCTTTCCAATTATTTAGGACTTATTTGATTCCTTACGCCAGCACTTTATAGTTTTTAGCCAATAATCTTTCACTTTTATTAGATTTATGCCTACACATTTCATTTTTTAGAGCTATAGTAAATGGTATTATTTAGAAAATTTTCTTTTCTAATTATTCATTGCTAGTATATAGAAAAATAGTTGATTTTTGTATGTTGACCTTGTATTCTGTGAGGAGTTTCATAACTCATGTGTTGGTTCTAAAACTTTTGTAGATCCCTTGGGATTTTCTGCATAGGCAATCATGCTATCTGTGCATAGGGACAGTTTTTTTTTTCCTTCCTTTATATCCTATGCCTTTTAATTTCATTTTCTTTTCTTACTGCATTGGCTAGGACTTAGTAGGATGTTGAACAGGAATGGCAAAATAAAGAGAAGACATCTTTGCCTTATTCCTAATATTATAGCAAAAGTAGTTAGTTTTTTGTCATTAAGTATGATGCTATTCATAGTTGGTTTTTTTGTTTGTTTGTTTTTTGTTCTAGTTTTTTTGGTCAGTGCTCTTTATCAGGATAAAGAAGTTCTTTTCCTGTTGAGAAAGAAAGGTTGTCAAATTTTGTCAAGTGTTTTTCTTGCTTCAACCTGTATGATCATGTGGTTTTTGTTTCAGTCTATTAACCTGGTGGATTCCATTGATCAATTTACAAATGTGCATCAACCTTGCATTGCCAGAACAAACCCCAGTTGATTGTGATGGATTATTCCTTTAAAAGACTGAGGAATCCAAGCTGCCTCGAGTCTAACCTGGGGAAATGGGAGGAAATAAACCAGGACATTATCTGCTGTCTAATCTCCCTTTGACATTTGATTTCCAGCTCCAAGCTTCTGTTGCTATTTACTTTTCAGTGTTCTCAGATGGCTGCCTTATGTTTTCTGCCTGGCGTTTTTACTTGTAATCAGTGGAGGAGATGTGTGTGGTGTGCTAACTCCATCTTAACCAGAGTTAGAAGCATCTCGTGTTTCATCACTTCTTAAAATTGTCTGATTCACCAACTTTGCTTCAATTCAAATACACTGACCAAGTTTCTTTAAAAAAAATTGCTTTCAACTGAACATTGTGGACAGAGTGCGTGCACCTCTGCCCAATGTCATTGCCTGGGCCCCTTTGACTCCAGCTTTCCCTGAACTTGCGGCCAGATGCAGGGGGCTCCTTCCTGCGGCACCTCCACCCTGCATCGCTTGGGATCTGAGGGGCCTGGACCAGTCTGTCCCCTGTGCTGGGGATGCTGTGGCCGAACTGAGACAGGCTTTGACACTCAGCCCAAGTTTGTGGCCTGTGGTCATGGTTTCGGGCACACACGGTCCCCTGACACGGTTCCTGTTCCCATCTTTTCTCTAACACCATTGCACGACTAGGAGTGTCGTGCGAACAGCCTCTTCCACACAAAGGATGAGCTCCAGAGATGTGGGTGCCTGGCCTTGTTAACGATAGAGACAGCTTCCCGAATTTCTAACAGGAGTGGAATCAGCCCCTGGGGGTTCAGTTACCAAGTGTCGTTGTAAATACTCTCTCAGCGGTGCGGTCTGCCTGCAAAGGCCGAACCCCTCATTAGGGTGACCTGAGTCACCAGGTGGGCTGCCTGGGGGGTCCTGCAGGCGGAGCTGGGGACGGGGACTCCCAAGGGACTGGCTGATACAGGGTGGGACCCACAGTTTGGCCAAGGGTGGTAGATCTCGTGCGGCTGCTGAGGTGGGATGTGCTGTGAGGATCCGGCCCCAACCCGGCTATCCCCCTTTCCTCTCCTCCCTCAGATTTCCAGGACATGGCTTGGGGCCAGCTGTGAGGTTTAGGGAGCCCCTCTGGGTAGCCGCCAGGTCACACGCAGCAGCCGTGGGTCCTGAGGCCTGGTCTGGCAGAGGGGTCACAGCTGTCACACAGCTCGGTGGATGTAGACGAGGTGTCTGCACCCTGCATCGTCCCAAAGCCATCCTTCTGTTGTTGCTTCCTGACAGAAGCGCAGCTTCAGAGAGGGGTGGCAGAGACCCCCACCAGGGAACTGCACGAATGTCCTGGTCACTTGGTCCTGCAGCTTGGTCTGTGTGTTGTCTCAGAACCCACGTCACTGTGGGGAGTGTTACACTCAGACTCCTGCCCCCACCCCTGGCGGAGGGGAGGCGGAAGTGAGGCCAGAGGACTGGCATTGTCAACGTCCCTAGATGCTGTCCGCTCCCCGGGGTGGGCTCTCGGGCTCACACTCGGCCTTGCCCTCCCCATTATCCAGGCCGGGGCCTCCCCACCGCCACGCCCCACTTCCCCGCACTGTCCCGGGGTCTCTGGGGCAGAAGAGGCCTGAGCCCCCTGTGCCTCTAGCTTCCTGACTCTGGGAGGGACCCCGGGCCGTCCCCACCCCCCGGGGAGGCCTGGCACCCCCGTGACCCACCGGGCATCCGAGCTGCATCCGGCAGAGCAGTTTGTGTAGCTTGGCTTTCAAGTTAGCCACCTCATCTGGCTTACTTACTTTCATAGCTGTAGACTCTCCCCCCCCGTTCTTATTTCTGTGTTTGCGAAGTAGAAATAATTTAGGAGGAGACCTCTGGCTTTTCCTTGTTTACCTGCGTGACTTCGGACAAAACGTCTGCCGCTTGGGCCTGGAGAACTGCTGCCACCAGAGAATGAGAAGGAAACTTTGTATCAACAGAACAGGCCGAGCCCTTTCTGACACCTGAGCAGCGGACACAGGCTCCTCTGCGCAAGTAGATTGAGTCCATCGCTATGGTTTCAGAAAGGGTGCAGCACAGACTCAGGAATGGGAAACTGCAACTGAGCCTACTTAGTGATGGAGCCCGGATAACACCCATTTATTTAGAAAGCACAAAAATTGCGCGCACCGCGAGCCTGGAACCGCTCTGAGCTCTTCGTGCGTGTTGACGCATTCAATCCTGCGACCCTCCTGTGGCCAGGTCTTGTTACCACCTCCCTTTTGCAGAGGGGGAAACTGAGGCTCAGAGAGACCCAGAACCAGCCAGTGGCAGAGTCGGGACTCCTGTCCCCTGTGTGGCTGCGGCGGGGTCCCCACCCATCACACTGGCCGCCCACCGTCTCCCTGCTCTTTATGGGAATTGCCCGACGCGGCTCAAGGGGGCGCTCGTGTGGCCAGGTGTGTGTGCACTCCTCCAGAGGCCAGCGTTCCCTGGCCCAGGGGTCCCACCTGCTCCCATCAGGTGAAGGCACAGGTGAGGCCTGCTCATCCTTGTCGGCACGGGGCTGGGCCGTGGGGAGATGGGCAGGCGGAGGCGACCAGGGCAGGGTCCTGCCTGTCCCCGGGCACCGTCTGGGCAGTGAGGCCCTGCTGGGCTCACAAACTTGGGGGCGTTTCTAGCCTCTGTAGCTAAACTTGCCTCAGTGGGGCTGAAGGGCTCTGCTTTCTGAACAGCAAGAGTGCTTTTCTCCACGACGGACCCCAGAGGTGACACCTGCAAGGATTCCTGGGGATCATAGTCATGGCAGGAGCCCTGAGAGGGGTTTGGGAATCCTGCTGGAAAACGCATCTTTACAGTCGCTCAAGTGCCGTTCCTGCCCAGAAGAGGCGATCTGCCGGCAGCCACGGCCCGAGGCGAGTCCTCGCCAGGCTCCCCCGCGTGCGGGCTGCGGAGTGAAGCTCATTTCCATCCAGATCACCCTCGGAGCCAATTAGTGATCACACATTCACGGCCTCTCCCACTTTTTACCTGAGTTCAGCACGGGGCTGCTCTCTTCAAGGGAACTTTTTAGAGGCACGAGGTTTGGGGAGGGGTTGAGAGGGGTAAAGATGACAAGGGACAGGAAGCAGCCTCCATCTGCCTGTGGAGAAGCAGAGACTGAAGCTTAACACGGCGGGGCCGCTGGGACGGAGACAAGCCCTCTTCCTCCTGGGTGGACTCCAGGTTCTAAAGTCCCTCACTGGTCACCGTGATGTATTTAACCAAAAGACAGCTCTCTTTCGAGTAACTTACACAACGTGTCTTGTCACTTCCATGTTTTCCAATGTAGAATGTCTGTCTGAATAAATTTGGGGGCAGTATTTTGTAACCGTGAAAGCACTTTTCCTCCCCTCAGGGAAGCACTTTTCTCTCTGAATATTTGTGTTTTGTTCGCTGGTCCTGATGACGCCGAGCTCTGGCATGGGGCGAGGTTGCATGCTTTTCAGTTTGAATTTTTGCTTTCGTTCTGCGTTCTGCGTAGGGGCTGCTGGATGACAACTTCTTGCAGGGAAACTTAAGGTCTGAAGTGCTCTCAGATGCAGTGTAAGTTCAGGGGGCTTTGTGGACCATCGGGAAAACTCTGCAGGGCAGCCCAGCTGCTCCTGGGTGCCAGCGGGAAGATATGAAGAGGCGTCAACGAACGGATCTGAGGGTAGTGTTTTGGAGCAAGATAAAAAATCTGTGCCAAGGGAACATGAAAACAGGAAGCCCAGCAGGATGGGCTGCCTGGGCGTCAAGCACCATCTAAGAGGGATGCCCGGGCCCTCAGGCTGGAGGGAAGCTGGGCGGCCCTAGCTGGGTGGCCAGTGCCAGTTCCTCTGGGTAGAGCTGTGCTGATGGCCCTCCAGGGCCACAGCCTCTGCTCCCTGTAGATGCCACTGTCCCAGCTGGGTTGTGTGGTGAGCGAGGCAGTGCCAGGGACCCTTCCTTGCAGTTATAAACCTGGAGGTTTTTCTCTTAGGAGCACTCTCCTGATCAGCCAGCTTGGGGGCAGGGCCTGGGGAGGGGGGTGTCCCCAGACCAGCGCTTCTCAGGGTGTGGACAGACACTGGGGGCCCCAGACCCTCCCGGCGGTCCGGAAGGCAAAACCTGTGTTCATAATCACACAGAGATGCTATTTCCCATCCTCATGTGCTGACGTCGCCCTGATGGGGAAACTTGGAGCCTCGGCAGGAATCAGGCCGTGGCCCCTGGTGACACACGCGATCACACGGAACTGGCTCCGTCTCAGAATGCCCTCGATGGAGCAAAAGTATTATTACCTTTTGCAATCTCCATGTTTGAGGACTTGTTGTGTTCCTGGTCTGTCTGTCCCACAAAGTGGGATGTGCGTGCAGAGGGCGTCTGCTGCGGGGCTGTGGTTTGGGCTGTGAGTTGAACTAACTGTTTTGTTTTTTTCCTTTTTTGAAAATGAAGTGCCACTTATACTTGAAGGAAAGACCAACAGGCAAACTACAGTTATTCTGGCTTTGATATTTCACAGATTTTTTTCTCCAAATGAGCACAGTAAACTTGCCACTTTGAGGAAAACAGTGGGCAGTATTTGTTGTCAATGATGAAATTTCAGCTTTCAGGCAGAAATTAGAATTTTGAAAAACTGGTGTCTGTCACCCTGAGTCTGATGGCTTCCCAATATTTAGCAACTTTCCTAGTGGCGTTCGTGGTGATTTGAGCAAATGTGGTATTTGGACACTGGACAATGGAATGGGTCCACATCTGGGAGGTCTGGACAACTCATGGAACCAGTGTTTCCCGATGGCCAGGGCCTGATGTTACGTATAAAATTCACCACGTCAGCAGAGGACCCACTCAGGGTGCAGGACACTCTTGTGAAGCTCCATGCTTGGGGCAGGAGGTACCTACTTGGGGTCAGATGCCGCTGCCAACCTCTCACAAGCTCCCTCTTGTCCAGTTGGGTGTAGCATCGAAGAAGATTGTAAGTCTCTGAAAAGGGCTTTACACACTTCTATCCTTTCTACCCATTTGCTCGTGTGGGGTTGCATTTTCTTTGATAATTACAGACAAAATAACATAGCCTGAAAGATGGAATGCAGAAGCAGTTATGAGAGGCTGTCTTCTATCAGACAGACATTCAAGAGATGAACATATATAAAACATTGCCCCTCTCAGTACATTGTTTTTGAAAATCTAGCTTTTTTTCATTAAAATATGTTATGTACATTAACATACACTGAGTTTATGCTTGTTATTTTTAAATGAATCAATGGATAAGCATTTAAAATTCTCTCAGCTTTAACTTACACTACGATGTAAGTAGACAGAACTAAGCTTTGTAAACAGAAGCTCTTTGGAGTCACCCTCCCACCCCAGAATTTGTAAGCGTGTGCGTTTGAGACCTGCTACGTACGTAGACAGAGCAGAGGCCCCTACAGGACTGGTGGTCATGGCCGTGGCTCTTGGCAGACCAGAGGGAAGCAGATGAGTGTAAACTGAGGGCCACGCTCTCGTGCGTGGTGGGTGTCATTGCACCCGCTGGGCCAGAGCAAGGGCCCCAGCGTGGATGGGGCGTGGACCTTCAGGCAGCCCTCTGTCTCCTCCCCAGGCGGGCTGCCGCCTCACCGTACGCAGTGACTTTCCCTGGAGCAGTCTCTCTCGCTCTCTATCTGGGGCTTCAGGTTTTCATGTTTGGGGGGCAATTGGCCTGTGTGCCTTATGCTAAAGCCCACATTTTGACTGATGTCCACATTAGCCAGGAAGGGCTGGTTCACAACCAGACCTTGGGAGACAGAATAAATATGTCTATATTTTCTCATAGGGATCAGTACCTCTGAAAGCAGAGGGCAGTTATTATTTCTTGAACCCACTTAATAATAAGTTCTTCATTCCACAATTAGATGGATTTCTTTGGCTAATGTTAGAATCGATTTCCCATAATAGTCATTGGCCAGCTTTGGGGCTTCAGTTTTCCTCTGATGGACACATACGTACGGAAGACACTGTGGTCTACCAGCAGCTGGATAATCTCTATATCCTATACTCTGTGGTATATGTTCCATAGTATAAGCGCGCGGCGTGCGCGCAGAGGTGGGCTCCGTGTGAGCACTTGGGGTGGACATTTCGCAGAGGCTGCATGGAGCCTGCATGGAGCCTGCAGGGGTCTCAGAGCCTTGATGTTCCTGGCGAGGCCGAGGCCTGACTCAGTGGCTTCTTTTCACTGTGACGCTGCAGTTTAAGCCACATCAGAGCTGCAAGCTCCTCGACCTCATTCGGGTTACCCATGCTTTGGTCTCCTGGGATGCTGGGCTCAGCATCTGTGCAGAGCAAGTTTGGATTTTGCTGGGGAGGCGCAGCCCCCGCCTTCTGGGAGGCATTGGAAGCATCGCATGGGTGGCCCGAGGGCAGGGCTCCCCGGCTGTGGGAGGGCCGGCTTCGCGGGTCGTGGGAAGCCTAGATGATGCGGGGTCCATCCTGAGCTGGAGGGCCTGGCTCCTGTCTCTGCGGTGACAGCGAGCCCCCACCCTCACTCTGAAGGGGTCCTGCCTGAATGGCTTTGTCTTTTCTTTTCTTTTCTTTTTTTTGTGGTACGTGGGCCTCTCACTGTTGTGGCCTCTCCCGCTGCGGAGCGCAGGCTCCGGACGCACAGGCTCAGCGGCCATGGCTCACTGGCCCAGCCGCTCCGCGGCACATGGGATCCTCCCGGACCGGGGCACAAACCCGTGTATCCTGCATTGGCAGGCGGACTCTCAACCACTGCGCCACCAGGGAAGCCCCTGAATGGCTTTTTCTTAGTGCTGCCCTACCAACCAATACTGTGTATTCGCACCGCATAACCTACTAAGTTGAAAAAACTATTCAGACACAACTCACGCTTTCAAGGAACTTATAGTCTGGAGGAGAGAAAAGCAGCGACCAGGAGGGGCGCAGGCTGCCGTGGTCCAAGCAGTGTGTCGTGAAGCAGAACCAAGGACGTACGAGGCAAAGGGCTCAGGAGATGCTGAAACGGTGAGAAGGGTGGTGGGGCTCAACACAGGGGGCTGGACTGAGAGGGCATTGAGGGTTGCATAGGAGTCCAGTAGACAGACACAGGGGCAAGAGAGGAGAAGGAACTTGAACAAATGAGGGTGCACGTGTCCGGGGCAGAAGTGTCGGAGGAAGTCCTCCAGCTTTGCCCTTTGTTTCCACACGGTTTTGGCTGTTAAGTCCTTTGCCGTCTCATCTGGACTTAGAACCAGCTTATCCTGTGGGTCCTTGGTGTCTTCCGTACGGATGCTGCAGTGGACTGGGCGTCTCATGCTCCGGCCTGACCCTCCCCAGACACGGGTCTGTGTCCCCAGCACTTGCTACCTTTCTGTTCGCCGCACCTTACGACATGGGATGTCGTTTCTCCACGGCTGCTCTGGGGTGATCCCATCACTGGAATGTTCTGGTGATTGAAACAAGCAAAATGTTTCATTTTCCCTCACGCCTGGGTCACGATATTATGCACGTAGTTGTTTTCTTTTTGAACCAGTTTTGGTTCCTCACAAGGGTTAACTAGAGTTATCACACCTGTTTGCCTGAAATGTGTGTTTCTGTCAACAATGTAGATTATTGGGAGTTCCTTGGTGGTCTAGTGGTTAGGGTTCGGTGCTTTCACTGCTAGGGCCCGGGTTCAACCCCTGGTGAGGGAACTGAGATCCCACAAGCCATGCTGCGTGGCCAAAAAAAAAAACAAAACAACAAACCTCCTCCTAAAAAATGTAGATGATTAAATCCACAGTGCTGAAGCTGATGTGGGCCCCCAGGAGGTTCACAGCGATGACCCCGTCCCGCTCTTGGAGGCTGACTGCACGGCGGGCCACACACCCTCGTCATCTTCCCCCTCGCCCCTCCCTGGGGGACACACATCTCTTCTACGTCACCAAGTGGTAAAGGTCTTCATGGAGCAAGTGACAGAGTGAACCGGGTGGCCTGACGTGGGTTGAGCTCATGGGGAACCTTGTGATACTCCCTGGGCCCGGGGCCTGGGTCCCAGGTGTGAGTGAGGACGGAGCAGGCTTAGTCATCGCCCGAGCCTGCTCCCCGGCAGCCAGGGAGGGGCTCCTCGAAATGATTCGGGTGTGAGCCGGGGGCCTGCCGGTTGCCGGGTGTAACGTCCCCTGCCCCCGGCATTTTAATGTCCTCACGTCGGGCTGCAGCGAGTGTTCCCAGCTGTTCCCACTTGTCGTGGAAGTTCCTAGTTTTGGCAGAGTCCCACCCCTGGGAAGTCCTCAGTCTCGGGCCGTCCAGGGCGGTGAGTCCCCTGAACCACAGCTACCACAGCCCTGTCGGTGTGGCTTTATGGTTTCCTTTCACCAAGTTGTTAAGAGATGAATGAGCATTTCACAACAGATGGAGTCCAAACACCAAGGAACTGGGCCCTGTTCTCGCTGGGAGGTCACAGTGTTTGGTGAAGGCCCTGAGAAGGTCTGCAGTAATGACTTTACTCACCACTTCCTGGCCTTGTGAGCACAGGGCCCGGCTGGCAGGGACTCTGCTGCACCTGCACAGTCCTGGTCCGCGAGGCCACCTGGGAAGGCTGCTCCGGGGACAGGGTGGCTGTGCAAAGGCCCTGGGAGCACAGAACGTCTCCCCTGGTGCAAAGAACCTCAGCTACTCAGACACCACTGCCCTGTGGGGAGATGAGGTATCTAGAAACCAGTTAGTTAGTGAGAGGAAGGGGAAATGGCTGTACCAACTAAAAGCAAACCAATGAATCTGGGCGTAATTGCTCTGACTGTTGGGGAGGAGGCGTCTGTCCGCCCGCTCACCTAACGCGTGTTTATGGAGGTAATGAGCTGGGTGATGAGCTCCTGCCCTATGGAGCCACAGTCTGCAAGTAACAGAACATCGGACAATTCCAAAACGGGCCGAGTGCCAGGGGGAGCCGTGTCTGTCCACCTGGTAGGGAGGTGGGAAGTCCTTCAGAGAAGGAGGTGTTAGGTGAGAGGACGCAGGCAGGGCGTGGGGTGTGATGAGGGCGGGAGGCGGCCTGTGGGCAGCGGGACTGCCCGTGCCAGGCCCCGAGGCAGAAGAGAGGTCAGTGCTCCCCAAGAACTGAGACACACAGGGCAGCTGGGGTGCAGGCAGTGAGGGGTGGCAAGAGAAGCTTATTGGGGACCCGACGCGAAGCACGTTCGTGGACAATTGCTTGGGCAGCAGAGAGCGGGCTGTGAGGGGGCACAGGTGGCGGGTGGTGGTGAAGGTCTGGGCTGGGTGGGCCCGTGGAGCTGGAGGGATTGAGTGGGTGCTGGGTGGAATTTGGAGGTAACTGGGGCAGAGGGGTCGGGGAGAAATGCATCTCTGTGGGGTTCGGGGAGCCTGGGGTGCTGGGCCCTTTGGGGCAGTTTGGTGAGAAGGGCCAATGGCATGGCTTCTAGAAGTGACCTAGGTGTCTGTT
The DNA here is from genome assembly GCA_036417435.1 of Inia geoffrensis. Classification (NCBI taxonomy): domain Eukaryota; kingdom Metazoa; phylum Chordata; class Mammalia; order Artiodactyla; family Iniidae; genus Inia; species Inia geoffrensis. The sequence goes on along the minus strand of CM070914.1, from coordinate 87,540,895 downwards.
GCCCTGCACCTGCACAGGACAGGTGAGTGCGGGGCAGGGGGCAGCTCTCCACGGAGATGATGGTGAGACAGTCTGAAGCCTCTGAGGGCGTTCGAGCTGCTCACAGGTGAGACCCTCAGTGAGACCCACAGTGAGACCCTCAGTGAGACCCACAGTGAGACCCTCAGTGAGACCCTCAGTGAGACCCACAGTGAGACCCTCAGTGAGACCCACAGTGAGACCCTCAGTGAGACCCACAGTGAGACCCTCAGTGAGACCCTCAGTGAGACCCACAGTGAGACCTTCAGTGAGACCCTCAGTGAGACCCACAGTGAGACCCTCAGTGAGACCCTCAGTGAGACCCTCAGCCTCTGTCTGAGCCGGACCCTTGTGAGCTTCCGGGTTTGCAGAGCAGGGAGGTGCTGAGTGAGCAGGGCTGAGCTAGTCCACACAGGAAGGGAGGGCACCCAGCACCTGGAGTCAGCGCCAGGGCCCCGGGGAGGGACCGTGGAGGAAGTGCTGAGGGGAGGGAAGGAGTTCAGCCCCCGAGAGCCTCAGCCCCGGGGAGTTAGCGCATGTGGGCAGCCCTGGCAGAGCCCCAACCCCTCTGCAGACACAGATGCATGGAAAGGGGTGAGTCCCGCACTGGAGTTGGAGCGGGAGAGGCAAAGACACCAGGATGAGCACAGCTGGCGGGGGCTGCCTGAGTGAGCCAGCGAGGGAGGCATCAGAAATCCAGGCCCTGAGGACCCCGGGTCCCACTTACCAGGAATCCCAGAGATGCTGCAGGGACACTGCGACTCCTGGACGGGGCTGGGAATGTCCACCTCCAAGTGAGCGTTGGAAAGACGGAGGACCCAACCCCCCAGGCATCAAACTGGCCTGGCTCGGGGGGCACTGGAGGCCTGGACGCCGTCAGCTGGGCCAGAACCTCTCAGGCCGACGTGGAGTGGACACTGTGGTGAGAGCCACTGTCCCTGGAGCCTGGCTCTTTGCAGGGAGTCACTGGGGAGAACGGGGAGCGGAGAGTGGCTTGGAGTTGGACCTCGGGCGTGCCGGCCGACCTCTCAGACACGTGGCTTCCTCCGGGATGTGGTTCTTGACTTCCGCTCCTCAGAGCGCTGGGAGGGTGACCTGGAGGGACGCAGTGTCCGGGGGCACACTCGGTGCGCCCAGAGCCCCGACCCCAGCTGATATCCGGGGCGGCCTTGTGCGGAGGTGCTGCCTTTGTCACGTGGTCCTTTGAGTTATATGCCTGCTGGGAGGCTGGCCTGACTCATGGTGACTTTGTTTGGCTGAAGCTATAACAGACGCCAGAGAGCTATGGCTTTTGATTAATATAATTTCAAAGGCTAACATCAAATAAATCCTCACTGTTGTCAAGTTATGTTTAAATATGCTCTGTTTACAAAGTCAGTTGTGCTGTACATAAAGCAAATAATGCCCTCGGTGGGCAAAGTGCAAAGTGATCACCCGATCAATTATTAATAAACATTTTCTAAGGAAAGCATCTCTAAATATGGTTGTCTGGGTGCTAACAGTAAGATCTCAGGTTTAGAAAGCACTTTACATTATATATAGTTTGGGGGGTCTGGCACTGTCATTACCTCTCCTTAATCACCCTGTAGGAAGGTTTTTGGAATTGCTATCTACACCCAAGTCCCCACCAGGGCCTGTGCCTCACAGCACTGTCTGCTCCCCACCACACGCCACGAAGCAGGGGGTGCTTCCAGAGCTTTTCTGAGATGAGCTGGATCCTGCCTGTCACGCAAACTTCTGGGACACAGAGAATCTGGGATTTTTAAGCTAATGTTAATCAAGCGCTTTGAGAATTCCCAGGCGCCAAACATTTCCACACAGTGTCATTTGATCCTAACCATCCCTCTAAGTGCAGAGTATTGAATAGAGAAAGAAAAGTATTTTTTTGTAAATAGTGCTGAATAATTGTATATCCAGATGCAAAAAAGCAAAAAAAAAAAAAAAAAGAATCTCAACCCAGTCTTTGCACCATAAACAAAAATTAACCCAAATGTGTTTGGCATTAACATATACACAGTTCCATATATAAAATAGATAATCAACAAGGACCTACTGTATAGCACAGGGAGCTCTACTTGATACTCTGTAATAACCTATATGGGAAAAGAATCTGAAAAAGAATGAAGATATGTATATGTATAACTGAATCACTTTGCTGTACATCTGAAACTAACACGACACTGTAAATGAACTATGCTCCAATATAAAATAAAAAAAAAAAAATTAACTCAAATGCATCATAGACCTAAATGTGAGACCTAAGCCACAGAACTTCCAGAGGAACAAAGGAGAGAATTTGTAAACTTGGGTCAAGCGAGGGTTCTTGGATGTGATGCCAAAAGCATGATCCATGGGCTTCCCTGGTGGCGCAGTGGTTGAGAGTCCGCCTGCCGATGCAGGGGACGCGGGTTCGTGCCCCGGTCCGGGAAGATCCCACATGCCGCGGAGCGGCTGGGCCCGTGAGCCGTGGCCGCTGCACCTGCGCGTCTGGAGCCTGTGCTCCGCAACGGGAGAGGCCACAACAGTGAGAGGCCCGCGTACCGCAAAAAAAAAAAAAAAAAAAAAAGCATATGATCCATAACAAATTAAGAAATTAAATTTCATCAAAATTAAGAATTTTGCTCTTCAAGATAGATGTGCAGAGAATGAAAAGACAAATGAAGTCACATATTTGTCAAACGGATTGTAGTCAGTATGTACAAGGAACAGTAAAACTCAACAGTAGGAAAGCAAAGACCCAGCTCAAAAAATGGGTGAGAAATTTGAACAGACACTGCACCAAAGTGGATACACAGATGGCAAATGGGCACGTGGAAAAGTGCTCAACACCATCAGTCACTAGGGAAATGCAAATCAAAGCCACATTGACACGTCACTTCACACCTGTAGAGATGGCTATTGACACACACACGACAGAACAACGATAACGGGCAACATCAAGTGCTGGCGAGCATTTGGAGCAAACTGGAACTCTCAGGCTGCTGGCAGGGGTGCAAAGTGGTGTGGCAGACGAGCTTGGAAACCAGGTGGGAGGTTCCTTATATAAATACACGTATCACATGATCCAACAATCTCAGGACTAGGTGTTTACCCAAGGGAAACGGAAGCTCATGTTAACACAAATACCTCTTTGTGAACGATTACAGCCACTTTATTTATCATCACTCAAAACTGGAAACAACACAGATCTCCACCAACAGGTGAGTGGATACGAAAGCTGTGGTGCATTGGGCTGATGGACCCTCCTCTGTGGTAGACGGGTGTGGACTCCTGACACACAGTGGGAGACGCCTTCAGAGGTGGCACTCTAAGTGCAGGAAGCCAGGCCTTGCAAGGCTACGCATGCAGGCCTGATTCCACTTACGTCCTAGTCCAGAAAAGATGAAAAGGGACAAGGACAGGTGAGTGGGTGCTGGGGGCTGGCTTGGAGGAAGGGGTCGACCATGAAGCCATGGTAGAGTGATTTGGGGGGATGACAGAACGGTCCTTTGTGTTGTGTTGTTGGTTTCACAATGTTATGTGTTTGTCGAGATGCACAGAAGTGGACACCAAATAGAGTGGATTTTACTGAACTTAAACAATAACAGAAAGTCTCCAAATAACCGAAAGGATCACCAGAATAATTTTCTTCAGTTCTTTGTAGTGGCTCCATGGTGCACCGGCCCTGATTCACAGAGTATTGGGGTCTCCCTTACAATTCACAGAGTACTGGGGTCTCCCAGCCAGGCCCCTGCGGCAGCTCCCAGAAACCATCACTCCCTCCACTCTGAGGTGAAGCAGAGTGACGGGGGTGGGGGAAGCAGACAGGTTCTCAGAGCCATGTGGGAAAGCCTGGGCTGCCTCCGGCTCCAGCCCCTCGGCGGGCTGTGAGCTCTCAGGTTGGACGGCATCTTCCCACCCCGACCCTCCACGCGGCCGGGGCCTCGAACAGGACCCCATGACCATGCGTGCCAGCCTTCTGGGCCAGGGGCAGCCTCCTCTCAGCTGGGCTGTGGTGTCCCTGCCCAAGCCACGCTGTTCACCCACAAAGGAGGGCTCGGGTGCCTCTGTCGCAGCGGGTTAGGGACAGTGCCCGGGACAGGCCTGCTATAGTTCCGGTACACGTCCGTGGACTCTGGTTCACTCGGGGCCCTTAAATAAAGCTCTCCCTGTAACCGAGGAGGGAAGGGATTAACTGAATCTCTGTGGAGAATGGAGATGCTTGCTGGCCTTGCTAACTACACAGTTTACCCAGTAACGGCTGGTGACTTTTGTGTCACAATTGGACTGAAGTGCTTGCGGAGAGAAGTCTCACCAGTTAGGGTTGGTGGCCCCAAGGTCACGGTTGCCTGTGTTCTGATGTCAAACCTGGTCCAAGGCGGCGGGCGGGGGCTGAGAGATGCTGGGCTCCAGCACGTGGGTCTGCGTGGTCCCGGTTCCCTCTGTGCCACCGACGGAAGAGCAAGCCCCCCGCCAAGCTCCCAGCTCAGAAGGGTCCCGGGAGGCTGAGCTGGTCCCGGAGGCCTGGGGGTCAGTTTGGCTGAGGCATCATCAGGAGGTGAGAACCGCTCCCCGCTGGAGTCCCCCTGGGGGCCGGAGCCCCGGGGGTGAGGCAATGTGATGCTGAGGTCTCCTCCTCCCTGGGGCTCAGCTGCATTTATTTGAATGTTGTCTTGGAATGACTCTCCCCTAAGCCGGGAGGTGCAGCCATCTCAGGGAGAGACTGTCTCTGGGAAGTGATGGTTTCTGGGAGCTGCCGCAGGGGCCTGGCTGGGAGCGCTGTCCTCTCCTGTGATGAGGCGTCTTGGTAATTTCTGGGGAAACAGAAGCACCTCTGGAGGGAGGAGGTAGTTCTGCCATATTTGTCCCGGAGATTCCCGGAAATACCTCAGGAGTGTGTTTAGTTAAAAGATCTGATTCCTTCCCTACCAGCTGGCCCAGGTGTGGGGGGCAGCCAGGGCAGAACCACTGAGAAAGCCCTTCCTTCCCTTCAAGGCCGTTGGCTCCATTTCCATTTTTTTTTTTTTAACATCTTTATTGGCGTATAATTGCTTTACAATGGTGCGTTAGTTTCTGCTTTATAACAAAGTGAATCACTTATACATATACCTATGTTCCCATATCTCTTCCCTCTTGCCTCTCCCTCCCTCCCACCCTCACTATCCCACCCCTCCAGGTGGTCACAAAGCACCGAGCTGATCTCCCTGTGCTATGCGGCTGCTTCCCACTAGCTATCTACCTTACGTTTGGTAGTGTATGTATGTCCATGCCTCTCTCTCGCTTTGTCCCAGCTCACCCTTCCCCCTCCCCATATCCTCAAGTGCGTTCTCCAGTAGGTCTGTGTCTTTATTCCCGTCTTACCCCTAGGTTCTTCATGACATTTTTTTTTCTTAGATTCCATATATATGTGTTAGCATATGGTATTTGTCTTTCTCTTTCTGACTTACTTCACTCTGTATGACAGACTCTAGGTCTATCCACCTCATTACAAATAGTTTAATTTCGTTTCTTTTTATGGCTGAGTAATATTCCATTGTATATATGTGCCACATCTTCTTTATCCATTCATCTGATCATGGGCACTTAGGTTGTTTCCATCTCCGGGCTACTGTGAAATCCATTTCCATTTTAAGTGTCTTATTGTCTGCGGATGTTTGCTGTGAGCCGGTCCAATTCCGATTGGGAAGAGAGCGGGGTGTGCCTTGTACACAGACTGGGGTCTGCTCGGCTTTCCCAGGGAGGCCCGTGTCTGTACTGGGGGTAGGGCATGGGGACCCTCGCCAGACCCCTCCCGCTGAGCTGGGCAGTTACCTCCCGCCCCCAACGTGACGCTGACCGGAGAGACAGAGTGGCAGAGGGGGGTGTGTGGGAAGGTGCTCTGTGGATGTCAGGGAGGTAGAGAGAAGTGGGACCAGCAGGGGCAAAAGCGGGGAAGGTGCCGGGTGCACTAGAGGAACAGTGGGGGGATCAGGGGTGCAGGGGGACAGAACAGGCAGACAGGTGCTCTGATGGAGGGACCCTCTCTCCGTCATCCGGACCGCATCTTTGGTGGTTTGTGTTTATTCTGTAGGAACATCTCAGGCACTGGCTTCTACCGCCTTTGGGAGCGTGAGGCTTATGTGAATAAATAAAATACGTGTTTTTGGTAAATGAAATCCATGCCAATAGTTGTTAGTCGCTGGGCTTTCTCGCTGGGGTAGAGCTGAGTCCCGGGAGCTTCTGTCTGCACCACAGCTGAACTTTCTGGGCATCACTTGCCTGCGTTTCATTTGTTTTAAAAGAATCAAATCAATATTTTATGGAGGAAATATGGTCATTCCCAAACCATGCATATTTCAAATTTTTCCGAAGGTAAAAGCTCTTAAATCTTCAGGAAGGAAACGAGCCACCCACTCTCCTTGGTTCCGATTCGCGGGGTTAGCGGTCGGGGTGCAGGGGGTGACGGGTAGTGGGCCTGGGCCAGCGGGGGCAGCTGCCTGGTCACTTCTTCCGGGGCGCGCGTGGCTGCAGGCGGGCAGGGGAAGAGGCTGGTGGGCCAAGGAGAGCACGAGTGGGGTCCTCAGCTGTGCTCGCATCGCAGGGAGGGCCTTGCCTGGAGCCCCAGGTGGAGGCCGAGGGTGTGAGTGACCGGAGGAGAGAGAGAGAAGGAGTGAGGGCATTTGTTCTCTTAAAATGTTCCTTTTAAATATTTAAATCTTCTGTTAAAAGTTGGAAACATACTATGTGCACCTAGTAACACGGATCTACACACCCTCTGATGACAGAAAACGAGCACCGTCCTCTCGTCCCAGCTCCGGGTGCCACCGCATCCGGCACCGCCGTCCCCACCTTCACGGGCCTTCCTGGAATCGTCTGGACGCTGCGTGCAAATGTAAGTACACGCCCATTTTGTGAGGATCACGTCCCATTGCAGCCCCTCATGTTCCTTGGAGGCTTTGCTATCTTGGGCATCTCACATTCTTTTCACTAGCCCTCTTCTTTGAGTTGTTCTTTCTAAGAAATACTTTATATTTAAAATGAACACCTGGTCGAATTGCCATTTTTTCTTTTGGTGGCAGGTCTGTGCATTGGGACACGGGTAGGGCCTCAGAATGGTGCCCGTCCCTTTACGGTCACACTGTCCCTGGGCCTGACCCGGGCTGACAGGGACGTGTTTCCAGGGCGGCAGTGTGTCTTTCTGAGGATGTCTGCACGTGAGCCCTGCAGGACGGGGCTGGAGGCCGACTTCCTCACTCAGCCACTGTCGCCGGGATTCACCCGAGGGGATGCACGCTAATGGGTCACTCCTTTTGTCCTGAGCCGTGTTCCATGGTACGATGGAACTATTTATCCACGCACCTAAAGCTGCCGTGAGCAGCCATGTGGAGGCGTGTGAACCCTGGTCTCCATTCTCCAGGGCAGGTACCCAGGCGTGGGACTGCTGGGTGGTGGGCACGTCTATGCTTTGCACGAAACTGCCCACCTGTTCTCCAGAGAGACTGCACCATGGCTACCCTTCATTTGGATCTGGTTCACCTGGCCCGAAGCCGTTCACCTGTTCCCCAGACACGTGGAGGCTTCAGCACCTGGGAGAGTGCATGGCGGGCGTGCTGGCCCAGGCGGCCAAGCCTGCAGCCCCGTGGAGATTCTGGGGCCAGGCTGGCCTAAGGTGCCCGGTGGCTTCCCGGCTGTTCACGCTCTTACCGTGGCACATTCGTGGCGCCCACCGGGAGGAAGACCCGCTGCTACTTTTGTCTCAGGTCCACTCTCCCACCAGCCTGGTGGCGTGTCTGGAGTCAGATCTGATTTGAAGGAGGGAAAACAAAGTTATGTGATATTCAGGGCACACCTGGGTTCCCAGCTGCTGCCCACAACCCAGCAGTCCTGTGGGCGGGGACGGGACGTCTCCGAGGGACCCCTTAACGTTCCCACACAGAGATTCACGAGAGGCAATGGCGCTGTAGTTAATTTCAGGCTAAATGCAACCCCGGCTTCTCCATCCTTGCACCTCCAAGTGCGTTGGCTTAAACACAAAAAACCACTTCTACGACCACCAGGATTCAGGTACTGCTGTGGGGGATTCTTTAAATCGTGCAAACAAGAAGCCAAAGGGAGTTTTACTCATTAGAAGAATACCACGTGTCGGTGGGAGGAGCACAGGACCTGGGGAGAAGCCCGCTCAGGGGGTCAGGTGAGGCCGACAGCTCTTCTGTCTCACCTGCGAACGGAACAAGTGGACGCCCTTCCCTTGCGGTGGGCGGAGCGGTGTCGGCAGGACGGGCATCTCCGTTTTGCTCCTTGGAGACGGGACTTCCCGCCCAGCAGACTCAGCAAACTGAAGCAGTAGCCACGCCCCCGTGTGAGTTAACGCCCCTCAGAGGCGCTGGGAGGGCCAGGCGGAGGTCGGCCCGGGGCTGAGGTGCCCCTGGTGTGGGAGAGCTGTTTGCAGAGCCTCTGGGGGACCCGCAGAGCCTCGAGTGGCCCAGCTTCCTCCCCAAGGTCACTCTGAGCCAGTGGCTATTTTTATTTGGAGCACCTTGGCCCACCACCTGGCCATTCGGGGATGTGCAGAGAAATGTCTCTGAGAAAACGTTTTTGTTACTCCAGCTCAATGAGATCGATGGTTTCTATTTGCTTCAGGATCTGACCTGTTTTTATTTATTTAAGGGGCCAGCCACCCGGGGAGAGGATTGAAATGTTGAGCTGAGATGGCTTCGGAAACTCTCTGGAGAGCTGGCGGGCTCTGCCGTGCCGTTCGTGAGTTCCTGCTTTTTAAATGGAACTGGAGAAGCACTGAAATCCAGGACTTCATTACGGAATGCTTTGTTTACTTATTTATCGTAAACTATTTTCGTGACTCTTCTCTACGATTTGGAGAGCAGAATTTCTTCTTTCGGGAAACACATCTACACCTTCAGCCATTTGAGAAGATGTGAGCTTCAAATGATCAAAAACCTCAAGAGATTCACAGCTCAATGACTTCGTGGAAAATTACCCCCAGGTCCTGGGACATGGGGTCTCTGCCTCCAGAGTCGAGAGAAAATGTCGCCCCGTGGCTCCCGGGGGGACAAAGTGCTGTGGATGCGAACCCCCTGGACACCTGGGGGCCGTCCTGTAATTGGACCAGAGGGACTTGTTTGCCCCAAAGTGGCAATCGGAGTCTTGCATGACAGTGAGCTACTCAGCGCCTGTGCACAGCAGTAACCTGACTTGGGATACACGTCTGGCACAGGATTAAGAAATACGCATTTTCTAGTATGTGACAAAAATTTGAACTCTGAAGTAATCACGGCATCCAGTGTTTGATTCCGATCTCTGGTTGTCACTAACATTCCATCATCCTCTTCCTCTCAGAAGGTGTGCCAAAAGTCTGTAATATCCAGTGAAGCACCACATATTAGATTTGCTTTAAATCAGCCAAATAACGAGCTAATTGATTGTCTCCTAAACTGGTCCGATAGGAGGAAAACTTGGACTTTGGTCTTTGTGTGAGGTCTCGGGGGAGGTGGCCTAGGAGAGGAGGGCGGAGAGGGACACGAGGTGTGAGATGTAAAATTAGGGTTGGCTGTTCTGGTAACATCAGGGACCTCAAAGGCCCCCCACATACCCCTCCCCACGCTGTGCCTGGCATCCCACGGGGGCAGCACCGCACCCGCAAGGGTGACGCCCGAGCTCCCCTGGCGTCCGAGGGCCCCATGCTGTCTACGCCTGCAGCGTCTAGTACCGCGGTCACGAAACTCCGTTAGGTTTCATAAATCTGCATAAATAATTTAATTTAAATGACTTTCATCACTGAGACCTGCCTGTTACTGTGAAGTTTACTAAGATTGATCCACCCCCTCAGAATTTAGATCGGCCTGGGAGGATGTTCCTTTAGACAAAGCAGGAACATAATTTTGGCTAGGAAAAGAAAAATCCAGTGAACCGTAAGCAAAATGTGCTCAGATGCCCCCCATGGCTCTGACAGCTAATATGGACAATTATACTCCAACAAAGATCGGTTAAAAAAAATAAGGATGTCAGGAAAAAGGGAACTTTGAAGTAATGGTGTGAAGGTGGTGTTACTATGCCTTTTACTCTGTAACAAATTACTACAAACTCAGCGTCTTAAAACAATACAAATGGGTTATCTTACAGCTCTAGGGGGTCGGAAGCCTGAAGTGAGTCTCAGTGGGCTGAGGTCAGGTGTGGGCAGGGCTGGCTCCTTCTGCAGGCTCTGGGGTGAGCCCGTTTCCTCGCCCTCTTCCTTCTAGAGTCCCCGGCATTCCCTGGCTTGGGGGGCCCAGCCCCCCACTTTCAAAGCTGGCCGCCTGGCAGCTCCAATCTCTTTTCCATCTGCTCTGCTGCCCCTGCATCCCTCCTGCAAGGACCCCCGTCCTGGCGTTACTCATCGTGATGGTTCATTTTATGTGTCCACATGGTGGGGTTCAGGGTGCCCGGGTGGCTGGTCAACCATTGCTGGGAGTGTCTGTGGGGTGTTTCCGAAGGTGACTGGCGTTGTTTCGGTGACCAGTAGCGAAGATGGCCCTCTCCAGGGCGGACAGCATCCTACCCACCCAGGCCGGGTGGAAGGAAAGGTGGGGGGGAGGGGCTGCCTCTGCCCGAGCTGGGCCTCCTCTCTCCCGCCCACCGCTGAGCCCCTGGGTCCCACACATGCACGCACACACACATGCACGAACGTGCACTCTCTTTGCTTCCGTTTTAATGAGCCCCCGGGATTTGGGAGTCTGTGCTTACTGCAGCCCAGCAGGCCGCACCCTGAGGACCCCTGCCCGCCTCTCCGCACCTCTGACCAGCCTGCCTGCAGCCCCTCTCGCACACCCAGGACACGGTTCTTGCGGGAAGGCTCTCCTCAGAGAGGAGATGGGTCCCCCACCTGGAGGGGAGGAGTGCCAGTCGTCAGCTGGTGGGTGCAATGCTCGTTGGCTGCGTCCTGCAGGAAGCACTCTCTGTGAAGATGCCTCTACGATGAAACAAGGGAGAGAGAGGGCGAGACCGCGGCCAACTCCAGGCACCAGGCGCACTTCTGTGGGGACCCACAAGCGACCTCCAGGGGCCGCAGTCTCTGGAGCATCGGAGCCGAACCTGTAGCCGTCGCTCTCCGGGAGTGCCTCGGCTGTGACTGAGGCGCCTGGCCAGCCGTCTGTCTTCTGCGTTCACTCCTAACCACACCATCCATCCATCTTACCGACCTTCTTCGTCCATCTTGGCCAGTCTGTGGCCCAGAGAGATGCCTCTGATGTGTTTCCAGAATGCTTCTCACCCAACAAAAGTTTATTTCACTCCCAGGTGCCCCTACCTGGCTCCAAGGTGCTCCACCTTTTCTGCTCCATTTTCAGGGATGGAGAATGCCTGGGGGAGTGTTTGGTCCAATGTGGTCTTTAGCTCCCCTCCCCCGGCTGCGTGGAGCCCGGGTGTTCCCACAGACACCAGGGTGGGGGGCCCAGAGGTGGCCAGCCAGAAGGGCGGGGCTGCAGGGACCTCCAAGGTCATGTCCTTTCCAGGTGTGCACGGGTGTGGGCCCTGGCCAGTGTGGCCCAGCTCGGGGTGACTCTCACCGCCACTGCGGCTCCAGAGCTCCCGGGGGCTCTGTGCCTCAGCTCCAGCCCCCTCTGCGAACCCCGTTCTTCCCTCCCTTCCCAGGGGCTCCCCAACACTGTCCTGCCCGCCCTGGACACCGTCTTAGTCTGCTGGGGTGAACCCCATCTGCCTCAGTTGGTACCCATCCCGTGTTGGTCACTCTCTAGCTGCCATGCTGGGTCCCCATTATCCCACTGATCGCACCAACCTGGGGAAATATTACCATCCCCATTTTTTGATGAGAAAGGGGGGGTTCAGGACTGGCACAGGCCGCATGGCGTGCTGTGGGGAGTAGAGAGGGTTCCAAGGACCCTGCTTTCGGGCACTGGTTAGCGACCGCTCCCGCCTCTGGGGCCTCCTCCCGTCGCCCGGCTAGTGTGGCTCCCCTTCTCCCTAGGGACCCGCCACACCCATGACCTCCGTGGACACCGCCACGGAGGCACCCCGGCCAGTCTGCCATCAGGGCTCCTGGGCCCTTCCTGTGAACTGATTCCACAGGCAGGACACCAGGACCCCCCTCACGCCCCTGTTCTAACCATCGTCCCCCGTCATGGCTTTCTGGGGGTGGCCGCCGAGCTTTGTCATCTCACCTGACGGGGGTGGAGGTGGCATCCTCTGGAGCGGGAAGTGCTGAGAGCAATTTGTTGCTTCTTCGTCATTTTCTGTTTCAAGGTCACTTTAAAAAAGTCACCATCTTGCCGCTACATGGAAGGGCTCTTCCGCTTCCAAACACAGGCTGAGTGGATGACGCAGTAGGTCACGGCTGCGCTTTATTGGAATAACTAGTGGTGGATTCTGCCACAGGGACGGCAGCTGACACCAGGAAACAGGAGCGGGGCGGGGAAGTGAGCGGGGAGGGGTGTGGACAAGGGTCCATGACCGGGCAGTGAGCTGCGCGGACACCTGTGGACACCTGGGGCCCAGCAGGGAAGGGGATTCTGAGTCGCCACGGACTGTGCACCTCAGAGCCAAACCCTCCCCAAGAGTGAGGGGCTGGGGACTCCCTGCCCCACTGCGTCACCATTGGCTGAGGGCTACTGCGGTGTCAGCTCGGGCACTGGCCGCCTGGCACGTGTGTGGGCAGAGCAGGGGTTCAGGGGGCAGCCGGGCAGCCGGACCAGCATGTAGAAACTGGGGGTGGGGTGGGGTATGGATGGTGCCACGCCAGGGGCTCCGCTCACGGTGTCGAGGACAGGAAGTCGCCTTTTCTAACTGTTTCGAAATATAACTCAAGGCAATCTTTTCATCCAAAATTTTAACAAATTAAATGTATTGCTTCTATGGGTCTTAAAAGTTGGAAGTAACTATTCATAATTAAGATGGATAATTACTACTGCGTAGACATGATAGTCTGATATAAAAAACAAATAAAGATGTGACAATTACGGCGTGAGCCTGGGTTATGTGTTCACACGACTGGCTGTACCACCCTCCGACCTCACCCTCCCTCTCTGCAGGCAGGGTTCACACTGTCACGGGGACCCCTGTGATAACTGGCCGAGTGTCCCCTCTGAGCGATGGCGTTTGATCTGTCAGGTCTGTCTGTCCTCCCTCACACGGGACTTACTGTGACAACCGGCCCTTCACTTTGCTTCAGTCCCGAGTGTCTTGGTTGGCTGAGCACACAGCACAGCCTGGAGGGGCGGCGAGCTCGCATGGCCTTGTGCCCAGTGGGTGGCCAGTGCCCAGCTGGCCAACGCCCGGGCTACATCTGGCAGAATTCGGCACATTCCCAAGAGCCCCTCGGTCTTGGCCATTGGCCATAGCATTGACTGGATAACAGGACCTCTGGCTGATCTCCCCCCTTCTGACAATCCTGCTACTTTTTACTGTCAGCCCCCTGGGAAGCCACCTGTCCCCAGCCCTGCCTCTGACTGTTTAGGAGGAAGCCAGCTAAGCAGACCCACATGGACATCAGCCTAACAGCACCACATGGGGCAAACTGGTCAGGACTGTTTTATCCAGGGCTGCTCACCTGCGGAGCTCCTCGGCCCCCGGGTGCAGACCAGGTGTGCTGGCCAACTTCCCAAGTCACGGGCTCCCTTCTAACTCACGGGGCCCTTGACTCAGGACCCCGTTCCGAGCCCCGTGATGACATCATCGTGGGGTCTGTTGCTCTGCGCCCTCCAGGACGGCACAGGCCCGGTGAACACGCACAGCGACGCAGCTGTTGATGGGCCGGCCTCACCTGGGCTCTTTTCGTCTTTACCCCTGTCAACCTTTTAAAAGAAAAAGGTACGTGATTCAGCCAGCAAAATCAAGTTGATTGGGGAATTGCTGAGGAAACGCAATTCAGGACAAGCAAACTATAGCCAACTCCAGGTGAGTCCGGAGAACATGGAGAAGGGGGATTTGGGGGCACTGTTCTGAACACAAGTTCACAGGAGGGAATGAGAGTCCGAAGTGCACCTGGCGACTGCTCCACCCTCCCCAGTGACTGATGAGAAGCCCCCAAAGCGGAGGTGAGGGTTAGACCGGACATCTGCTTGGACATGGAAGTTCCATCAAAATCCAGGTGCATTCAAATATTCAGCTTAAAAAAAATTCAGGAGTTTTCCCCCTTTAAATGTTTGGTCAAACATGGACATTGGTTTAACATTTATCAAGGAAGCCCTAGCACTATAGTGTAATATGACAATCCTTTAAAATATAATATTCTCACCACGCTCATGAAATATACGTCCATTCATATGATATACAGTCATCCCTCCGTATGCATGGGGGGTTGGTTCCAGGACCTACAAGGACACCAAAATCCCTTAGAGAAAGTGGCAAAGTATTTGCATATAATCTATGCACATCCTTCGTACACTTTAAATCATCTCTGGATTACTTTAATACCTAATACAATGTAAATTCTATGTAAATAATTGTAAATACAATGGAAATGTTATGTGAGTAGTTGGCATTGAGTGGCAAATTCAAGTTTTGCTTTTTGGAGCTTTCTGGAATTTTTTTCTGAATATTTTTGATCCTCAACGATTGACCCCAAGGATGCAGAAGCTTCGATACTGAGGGCTGACTGTAACTCTTATTTCTCATATTTATTGTATGAAGATACAATAGATCAGGTTAGTTTTTTTTTGTTTTTTTGTTTTTTTTGGGGGGTGCACGGGCCTCTCACTGCTGTGGCCTCTCCCGTTGCGGAGCACAGGCTCCGGACGCGCAGGCTCAGCGGCCATGGCTCACGGGCCCAGCCACTCCGCGGCACGTGGGATCTTCCCGGACCGGGGCACGAACCCGCGTCCCCTGCATCGGCAGGCGGACTCTCAACCACTGGACCACCAGGGAAACCCGATCAGTTTAGATTTTGAAGGTGGAACTTAAAAGATCAGTTTAGACCCTGAAACTGATGACATTGTTTACTAAAGACTGTTTTTTTTTCTATCAGAATTTCAAACTCAGTTTTCCCCTTTGTTTTCTAATCAGCTCTGAACTCCCTTCCTTGGAGAAGGTAGGGAGCTTTGTTATTCAGAGACAGCGGTGGGAGAAAGAATAAAATTACCCGAACACCCAGGTGATTTGATGAATATTCATATGGACAATTTAATCAGTGTCTTCTCATTATCTGTATTTCCACCTGAAGCTGGTTCCCAGAATATAAATAAAGATTGCAGAGCAATTGTATCGACTTTCATTTCTCTCTGAGATACTCAAGTCTCTATCAATAGCCTCTGTCCTTGGCTTTCTGTGTCCTGGGATGTAGAGACAAAGTCAGAACTTGGGGATTCATGGGCTTCCCTGGTGGCACAGTGGTTAAGAATCCACCTGCCAATGCAGGGGACACGGGTTCGAGCCCTGGTCTGGGAAGATCCGACATGCCGCGAAGCAACTAAGCCCGTGTACCACAACTACTGAGCCTGATGCTCTAGAGCCCGCGAGCCACAACTACCGAAGACTGTGTGCCACAACTACTGAAGCCTGAGCACCTAGAGCCTGTGCTCTGCAACAAGAGAAGCTACCGCAATGAGCAGCCTGCGTACCACAAAGAAGAGTAACCCCCGCTCTTTGCAACTAGAGAAAGCCCACGTGCAGCAACGAAGACCCAACGCAGCCAAAAATAAATAAATAAAATAAAATAAATGTAAGAATCTGGGGATTCATTACCTAAGAAATGAGCACCCTGGGAATCCTAGTTGCATCTCACAGGTACCTGGTATCTCACCTTATTAAATGTTAAGTGGGTTAGACAGCATGATTTTCCAGGAGGTTGCCCTTTGTTAATAACAAGTTAGCAACAAACAAGAAACCTAAGGCACTGAGGGGGGAGGGGGGGTGGGGAGCATCCCCAGGTGCCCCCTGGCGTTTGCCTGTGACCGAGAGGATGGTTTGGGAGCATCCCCTACCCGGTAGCCTTGGTAACGGTTGTGTTTCCTAATTGTCGGAGCTGAGGGGGCTGAGATAAGGGAGGGGTGTGGGTGATGGAGGGACAGATAAACGGAAGACAAACCACGTGGTCTCGGTCGGTGGGTTCAACTTCCCCCAGCTAACAGCCCAAGTTACAGAAACCCAAATCCTCATTCCTGAGAAAATGTTGGTTTTGTTAGCAGTGAAGCAAATGAATTGAAAATAAAGCGATACCACATTTCGCCTGTTTCTCGTTAACGGTGATACTGGCAAGGAATGCAGCCCAGGGTGGGGGGGACGGGGGAGGGGGGAAGGCAGGCCCGGGGGCCGAGCCTCTGGAGGGCTGTCAGCGGCAAGAGCTTTAAACAGGGCAAACCTTCCCGTCCAGTAGCTTCAATTCCAGAGAAATTAGTAGACGTAATTTTTGCATAGGATAGTAATTGAAATACTTATAATGGTGAAAACATAGAAGCCACTTCAACGTTCAATACTAGGAAACTGGTTGATATTGTGAACATTGATATATCAGCTGACCGTCTATGCAGGCAGGAAAACCATGCTGGGACCCTCTGCAGGGCCCCTGGGCACAGAGATCCAGTGTGCGCTGTCCGGCAGCAGGCAGGGAGTGGGAAGGGGCACGTAGAGGGTACCTGCAGGCAGGGTGTCTGCGAGCAACAAGCAGGAGGCGCCTCTACGAGCCCCAAGGGGACAGGGGAACACAGGAGGGTTCTCTGTCTGGTGTCAGAGGAAGCCGTGCCTGTGAGCTGAGGCAGGGGTTCTGATGTGAAAATGTGCTGGGATACTTTCAGGAAAGACAGACAGTAACAGGGGGGTCCGGAGTTGGCCCTCGGGCCAGAGTTTAACCCCTGGAGTAGAGAAACCAGCTTTCTCTCTAAAAGCTTTGATTGAGGGGGGCTTTTGCTTTCTTCTGTGGGAGTTTCTGCGTAACCCCCAATGAGCGTGTAAAGATTCTATCTCCCCCCCCTGTGCGTTGTTCTCGTGCCCCATCTCTGTTCACCAGGTCAGGTGTGGCTGGTCAGCGGTTCCGCTCTGGCCTCGGCCCACGGCCCCTGCGATAAGCCTGTCTCCCTGACAGCCATCAGAGACAACTTATCCGGCTGCATCCTGCTCCCCCGTCTGAACCGGCTTCTCTTGGAATGCTTTAAGAAAGATGAACTTCCCTCCGAGCCCCTGCGCTGGGGATTATAAAAGAATAATGATTCAGTGACTTAAAGATTTAGTAGCCAGGTTGTTACAGGCTTAGAGCAGAAAGAAGGTTAATGAGCTACTAGCTTAACATATGTCTCAGAAAAAACAGTCGTTTAATTTCTAACTTTGTAGAACTTGTATCGGCTCCCATTTTTGCAATTTTGCAAAGTCCCAGCAAGTTATTTTGTAGATGTTGACCAACTGATTCTAAAGTTTATGTGGAAAGGCACAAAACTCAGAATGGCCAACACAATATCGAAGAAGGGCAAAGCTGGAGGACTGACACTATTCAACTTCAAGACTTACTACACAGCTACAGTAATAAAGACAGTGCTGTACTGACAAATCAATGGAAGAGAATAGAGAGTCCAGAAATACACCCACATAAATATAGTCAATTGATTTTTGACAAAGGAGCAAAGGCAACACAATGGAGCAAAGAAAGTCTTTTCAAAAATGCTAGACACAGACCTTACACCTATCACAAAAATTAACTCAAAATGGATCACAGATCTAAATATAAAATGCAAAACTATAAAACTCCTAGAAGATAACATAAGAGAAAACCTAAATAACCTTGGATATGGCAATGACTTTTTAGATACACCACCAAAGACAGACACCATGAAAGAAATAATTGATAAGCTTAACTTAATCAAAATTAAAAACTTACGCTCTGTGAAAGACAGTGTGAAGAGAATGAGAAGACAAGTCACAGGTTTGGAAAAACATTTGCCAAAAACACATCTGATAAAGGACTGTTATCCAAGATATACAAAGAGCTCTTAAAACCCAACAATAAGAAAACGAACAACATGATTTAAAATTGGCCAAAAGATTTGAACAGACACCTCATCAGATAACTTATATGGATGGCAAGTAAGCACATGGAAAGATTCTCAACATCATTTGTGATACGGAATTGCAAATTAAAATAACAATGTGATACCACTACGTACACATCAGAATGGCAAAATCCAAAACACTGACAACAGCACATGCTGGTGAAGATGTGCAACAACAGGAACTCTCAGTTATCGCTTTTGAGAGTTCAAAACGCTAGAGCCATTTTGCAAGAGACTTTGGCGGTTTCTTACAATACTGTGATCCATCGGTCACATTCCCTGGTATTTTACCCAAATGAATTAAAACCTTACTTTCATGCAAAAACCTGCACACAGATGTTTATAGCAGCTTTATTCATAACTGCCCAAACTTGGAAGCAACCGAGATGTCTTTGAGTAGGTGAACAGATGAATAAGCTGTGGTGCAACCAGACAATGGAATATTATTCAATGTTACAAAGAAATGAGCTACCAAACCATGAAGAGGCATGGAGGAACCCTAAATTCATATTGCTAAATGAAAGAAGCCAGTCTGAAAAGACTGTGTAGGTATGATTCCAACTCTATGACATCCTGGAAAAGGCAAAACTACAGAGACAGTAAGATGATCAGTGGTTGCCAGGGTTCTGGGGGGAGATGAACAGGTGCAGCACAGATGATTTTCAGGGCAGTGATAATACTCCGTAGGATACTATACTATACTGATGGAGACGTGTCATTATATGTTTGTCCAAACCCACGGAATGTACACCCCCAGGAGTGAAGCCCAGTGTATACTGTGGGTTTTGAGTGATTATGACGTGTCATGTAGACACATTAATTGAAACAAATGACCATTCTGGTGGGGGGTTCTGATAGTGAAGGAGGCTGTGCTCGTGTGTGGAGGGGTAGGGGGGATATAGGAAATTTCAGTAACTTCCACTCAATTTTGCTGTGAAAACTCCTCTTAAAAAATAAAGTTTATTGATAAAAAATCCCAGAGGAAAAAGCATGCTGAAATTTCAGATTGGATAACACCATGTATAACTTAAAAAAGTCACCCATTATAAAGCAATTGTTCTCAAACATCTTTCTCTGGGGGTGTTTTGTCTATAGCCCATTTTTCCCCCTAGTGGAAAGGTTTTCCATCCATGAATCTGCTTAGACGGAGAGTGACTTAATTGAATTGCTTTATTCATACTGCTGTTTGCTCTTGATGACAACCCTGCTTTTTTAGAACTTCTGAAATAATACAGACAAATTAATTAAGATGACAAGTTGAGTATGAATATTACATTTCCTTTTTAGTATCATGATTTGGATAGACTTCAATTGGAATTTACTGCATTTTAATTCCTAAAATATTTTTTTCAGTCTTTGGAGAGGGGAAACGTATCTTTGCAGGGACACATTTTTGTTCTGAGTCAGCAGACCTTCTGCTGTGGATGTGCCTGCCTCGAAGGGGCTCTGCAGCACCCTGTGGGCCAGGGGACTCTGGGTGGACCTGCAGGCCCGCCGACCCCTACATCCCGTGGGGAGCGGTGCCTCCACTCCACCGGGCCCTGGGCTCAGACACGTCCTCCTACAGGAAAAGGATGTGCCGGACGGTCAGCCTCTGAGCCGGACACAAACCTGAGCCTCAACCCGGGGCCTCCACAGGGCGCTGAGCATCTGCAAGCTTCGTGACGTTTTGGCAAAGGCCACAGAAATTGTTCCTCTCCAGCGAGGAGTTAAGGCTACGACGTTCGCCTGTGGTTTGTCGGGAAGAGGCGGTGGGAGGGGGACGAGCTTTAGAGACCAAGCCTCCTCGTCGTCGTCCTGGGCAGGGAGCACCTCCGGAGATGGTGTCCCTTCCTGCCGCCTGGTGCAGGCTTCGCCTGGTGAGGGCCCCAGCGGCGCCCTTGCCCGGCGGCCACCCCTGCCTGAGTCAGGGGCTACTGGCTCACAGAGGTCATCCAAATGCCATTCGAAGGCAACCATCGGATGAGAAGCTACAGTAAAAGGCTTTCCTCCTTACGCTTCTGGGGGACCAACAAGATGAGCTTCATCCCTGCTTTCCTCTTCCCGCCCACAACTGGTCCCAGGGGTCCACCTGGTAAAGTCACAGGACTGAACCCAGCGTCCGGCCGGAGCCGGCCTGGAGCGAAGGACCCGGCCGAGCGCCGGCCTCTGGGGGTGGAGGCAGCTCCCCGGCACGCCCGACGTCTTCCTGCCGCCAGCCCTCGCCTCGCCTCCCCCACCCAAAGGAGAAAGCCCTCCCGTGAGCAGGTGGCCGGTGCCGCTGGAGGGAGCACCTGGCCTCGGGTCCCTGCGCGTGGGTCTCCCCAGGTGGGGCCCCCGGTCTCCACGCCGAGACGCAGTCACTGCGCGTCCAGTGCCTCCGTGGGCCTCGCTGGTCGCTCCCCTTTCGGGCCTGGATGCCGGCCTCTGGGGGGGCCACTGGCTTGTGCTGGGTCTGCTCGGAGGGGCCAGGCGGGAGCGCGGGCAGGATCCACCCCCCCAGCCCCCCACGGCCCGCGGGCGCCGAGCCCTGCCTGCTCGGTGGCGCCCTCTGGCGGTGGCGCCGGGCCGTGCGCGGGGAGCCGGCGAGCCCTTCCTGACACTGGGCATTGTCCGAATTCGGGGGTGCCCTCTGCCCCGAGCATTCCGCGCAGCTGCCGGGAGGGCTCGGGTTCACCGTGGCTCCATCCCTGTGGGCGGGCCCTCTTCCTCAGGCGGGGACCCGGCGCCAAGATGCCCGTGGCCGTCCTGCTCCTGCCCAGACGGCTCTGAGGAGCGGCTCTGCCGGCCGCACGTCTGCGCGGACTTTCCTCCGACCGCGTGTGAGCAGCTCGGGCACGAGGACTGTCCGTTACATTCTACGGAGCAGATCTTGGCAGTCAAGAGAGCCTCCCTCTCTATCTGTAAATGGAACTGGAAAAATCATCAAGGAAAAGGAGCTTTTTCAGCTTCTAAATTAGAGAATTTATGGTAATAAATCAAGAGTGTCTACCCTAATAATCATAGACGAAACGTGATGATATAATTTACTCGTAAAAGTATTTCTAATATAATATTAGAAAAATTATGTTTCAGCTAATATCTGGTTAGCCTGTTGTGAGTGTATGCAAATATCTTTGGAAATATTCATATATACTGCCAGCTTTAGCTAATTAAAGAAACAGTTTTAGTAGGAACTGCCTCCTGATAATCTTTTTTTTTTTTTTTTTTTTTTTTGAGGTACATGGGCCTCTCACCGCTGCGGCCTCTCCCGCTGCGGAGCACAGGCTCCGGACGCGCAGGCTCAGCGGCCATGGCTCACGGGCCCAGCCGCTCTGCGACATGTGGGATCCTCCCGGACGGGGGCATGAACCCGTGTCCGCTGCATCGGCAGGCGGACTCTCAACCACTGCGCCACCAGGGAAGCCCCTGATATAATCTTTTATCATATGAATGAGAAATTAAATTTTATTTCGTTGTGAAAATTATCCTGATCCGAATACGTTCGAGCTATTTCAAGGGACTTTTCTTTCTTCTAGAACTGCCCAGTGTCATTTTATGGGACTTTAATTCTGGGCTGTGAACAACTCAATGGCCAATAAGATTGCAATTATGCTTGTGAATAGTTTTAGGGCAAGGAATTCTTATACTTTATGAATCATCTCCTCACAAAGAATTTGGGGAAAATTGTAAGAAATGATATTAATCACAGCATTTTAAAAATAAAAAAGTGGAATGATCCTAAGGGTCTAATGATACCAGGTGGTTAGATAAGTGACCGAGAACCCAGTCCACGCCCAAGGGGACACTATTTGGTCTTTACAGCTGGGCATTGGTGCCCCTGAGCTTTCCCTGGTGCAGCCCCTCTGCTCAGAACAACGGCCTCTCACCCGGACGGGGTCCCCGCCTCCTCTTTCCCCAGCTTTGGTGGAAACTTTTCTCTCTACCTTTCCCTCATTCCTACCTCCTCAAACCAGATAGAAAAAATGGTTCTGCCCTCTGCTCCCGCGGCGCTTTTTGCACAAACACTCATAGTATCAGATTATAGTCATTACAGATCCATCCATTTTCCCTGCCAGGCTGTGCGTCTCTTGTGGGCAGAAGTGGATCTTAATTCTCTGCGCATCCCACACCTGGCCCCGTGGCCAGCCCACTATGTGATAACTATTACATGGGATTAAATTTATTGTTGTGTTCAAGAATTATATAAAATATATGTTTTATAGGAATAAATTACACATAACATACAAATACTTATGGGTTTATTCTCTCTCTGTATATATCTATATCTATGTCTCCTATAGATACCTTTATCTATTAACAACAAAATAGAACAAAGATGCATTTGGTGTGACTTAGAAAACTCACAGGGGATCATAGCCACTAGTTCTTTTTTCACTGCAGTCAGGATCTCTTGATTTGCAGTCATCTGATAAGGTCAATTTCTAGATATTTTCCTTAAAACAAGTATTTTTCATTCTGCATCACACTCCTTCCAAACTGCATGAGAAATTTTTTGAAGGTGCATGTGTGTACGTTTCCTTGGAGAGAAACTCCTAAATTTTATTGGATTCTTCAAAGTATCCATGACCTATAATCCATTAGATTATACTTGTTACCTGAAGGATTAACATTGAATAAATTCACCCATTTTTACTATTTTCTTCTAAAACACTGGGAAGAGTGTGTTTACTGATTTCACCAGCGGTGGTCCACGGCGTAAACTTCACGTCTTGGAACATGCAACCCATGGTGGCAGCACATTTAATGGCCGATTTGGTCTTCTGAGTGGTGACTAGATTTGAGAAGAAAGAATGGCGCCTGCAAACTGTGATAGGTACAATGCCATTGATGGATGTCACTTGTCAACTATGGGCTTCGGCTGAGTTTTCTGTTGCACTGAATTGTCCAGAGCTGCTGGGCAAGGCCCAAGACAAGGCAGAGCCCCGATCCCCAGGGCGGCATGGGGTGCACTGCTGTTCCCGAATGACCAAGTTCCCTGCAGGCGGGGGCTCAGCTCGGGATACCCACTTCTGTGGTGATCAGTCTCTAAGGTGCTCAGACTGACACAAGTCTGCATATTTTCTGTTGGAAAAAAACATCATATTCTTTTGAAAAAACACACTCAGGGCTGTTCTTAAAGCATTGAATCATTGGCCTTGAAAACCACATTTATAGTCACGTGTAGATTCATGTTTCCTTGTCAAGTACACATTCGTACCCATGAGTTCCTACCTGGGACTATGTGGCAGGAAGAGCTTGGTAAAGATTTTGTGAGTGAATTATCAACGTGAGCACAGAAGCCCTCTGGTGGGTAGAGCAGGCCTGGCGTGGGGCAGGGCCTGGTTCCAGCCGCATCACGTGCCGGACGCTAAGGTCAGGTTGTGCAGGCCGCAATGGAGCCGTAGAGCCATACGATTCCTCCTTAACAAGGTGCCTCTTGCCCAGAATTTATCCTTAAATGTGAGACCTTGGGGGAAGGGGAAAGGGGCTAAAAGTTGGTGCCCTCTGGGAAGTACAGACTCAACGTGAAAAGTGAGGGCAGAGCCGTGGGCTGTGAACGTGGCAGGGTGGGAGGACAAGGTGCCGTGTGGCGGGTGTGCCCTGTGGCCGGGCTCTTGCCTGCTGTGTGGAGCAGAGACAGCCGCTCTCTGTCTCTGTGGGTCACGCAGGGACCGGGGTGCTCCCTGGCTTTTCCCATACTCACTAAGCTTCCCATCAGCCGTTTGGGAATCAGGACGATGTACCCTGTAGTTACCCCCACCGTGTGGAGAGCTGGTTCTGACACTCGTTGGCTGGGTAACTTCAGGCAGGTTACTTTTGCATCTCGTTTTTTCACCTGTTAAATGGGGATAATAACAGTGTCTGCCTCATGGACTGGTGTGAGGACTGAACAAGGTAAGTCATTGGTAAATATTAAGTCGTAGGGTTGTTTCTTCCAATATTTGCTTTGAACAGGAGCCAGCAGAAGCCGATGACTTGGGTTGACAATTTTCTGTGTGACCTTGGGTATGATTTTGGCTTAATTCATGGGCCATCAGGTGCCACGGCAGAAGCAGTGGCTCAGAGTGTGATCAGAGAGTGACATTCCTGGAAGCTGGTCCAGCCCAGCTCCCGCGGTGAAGCCGGAGAGCCGCGGGCGGCGCCCCAGCAGAGGAGGAAGGAAGGCTGGGGAGCACGTGGCCCACACGTGCTTGGGGTGTGACGTGGATGAGCCCCTGCAGGGCTCAGTTGCTGCTTCTGTAAAGGGGCTCGCGTGGAGATTGCACCCTCAGGGGCTTGTGAGGATGGAGCACATGGCGACGTGGAGCACACATGGGGCCGGGCGGCTGGGAGTCCTCGCCCAGCAAATTGGAGGAGACCGATTTGCTGAGCGCTGGCCGGGGAGAGCCAGGCGTGGCTGCGAGGGTCCAGCCTGCAGGAGCAGGGGGCCACGCCCAGGTCGAGGCCACGCCCAGATCGAGGCCACGCCCGGATCGAGGCCACGCCCAGGCTGAGACCACGCAGTTGAAAACTTTAAGCTGCAAGTCCCGGGGCCTCCTCTGTCGTGCTCCAAACATCGCTACATCTGGTTTCTTGCCCTCCTCTGGATCCTGAAATCAGGCAAAAGGTCCTCAGACAGTGAAGGTCTGCGTGTTCCAGGGCTGTGAGCAGGAGAGAGAGGTGTTCTCCGTGAGCGCCAACTTTTTGAGGACTTTGATAAGATGCACTGCTGTACGCATTGCTTTCTTGGTATCTGTTTTAGTCAGGGTTCTCCAGAGAAGCCAGACCAACAGGAGATGTAGGGGGATTCATGATTAGGGATTGGCTCCTGCATTACAGAGGCTGACAAGTCCCAAGACCTGGGTGATCCCCTCGCCGCCCCCCTCCCCGCCTCCCCACGTCCAGGCCCCTCTCAGGTCTTGTTTGTGGAGTTTTGTTGCTGGAGCAGTGGTCTCAGAACCAGAGGGTGTCAGGGCTGGGGGCCCTGTGTCTGTCCCCCCAACTCACCTGGCACGGATGCAGAGAACTGCAACCTGGAACGGAGCAACCTGAGAACCAGGGAGGTGAGCTCTTGCCCTCCCAGCCCCCTGGACAGGTGTGTGGTCAGGAGTCGTGGAGAGACACGTGCAGGTCTGTGTCCATTACGCCCCTGGCTCTGGCTGTAATTCTCCTTCCCTCTCTAAGGGTATAATGTCAGTTATTTTCTATGTTTATGACTTTGGTTTTGAGACAAATCAATAAATAAAATGTAGAGGAAATATTATCAGTGGAGCCCTTATCTCTGCCTCAGACAAGGCTGGTATATGTGTTCTTGGTTATTTTTGGTTTCCTGCAAGTCCTGTTATGAATTTTTGTTTTTTGCATTATTGTCATGGAACAGTCCAAACACCTATGACGGTACCAAAATGATAATTCTGAAATATTGGATCCGACGGTCCCGAAGGAAATCAGAGAACGGAAATCTCCATGAAGCCTCCCTGTGGAGAACGGCTTCTTCTAATAGCGTCGTCCTTAAAAAGATGCCGCAGCTGAGGCTCGCTTGAACTGCTGAGCACAGGGGCTGCCCAGGACGGGTCCCGAGTCACGCACCATCCGTCACCCAGGAGGCGACCTGACCCGTGTGCCAGATGGGCAGTGGGGTCCTTGGAGGAGGGTCCCAACTCCGCTCTTGGGGTCCTGGCCACATTCTGCCCAGGGCCCGCGGCCGGCCCACCGGCATCCCTCCGGGGGTGCTCTCCCTCCTCCTGCTTTTACCAGCCCCATCTCGTTTTCTCAAGCCCTCGCTCTTACCCCGCCCAGGAGCAGACAGCTCACTCCCCAGCCAGAACTCTGTGCTGCAGAGGCCATCGTCCTTTTATCATTTCTGTTCCCTGGGGGCGAATGCTGTTCCAGCCCAGCCCCGTCCACCTGCAGATGTCCTGCCCCCCACTATGTACCCTGGAAGGTGGCATGTGCCCCTTTCCTTCCTTTTTACCCGTTGTGAAGTAGGGCCAGTTTTATAGTTCATGTTTCTTGATTTCATTCTTTCCTAAAGCATGTTATTATACTGAGGCACGAGATCTGCCCGCTTGTTTTCGAGTGCCCAGGGCAGCACGAGGTCCTACTGCAGATCTCGGAGCTTCCCCGTCTTCCTTCACTGACACTTTCTACCATGCTCCCCTCCCGTCCCCCACTGGCTGCCGCCAGCCCAGTTTTTAGTTTTGGAATGTGGCGATTTTAAATACCTCCTGTGAGTGGCATCGTGCAGTATTTGTCTTTCTGGGGGCGAAGTGCATTTAGCCCCTCTCTGCTCACCCAGTCTCTGAGGGATCTTGCTTTTGGAATCTGAGCTGAAGGGCCAGACGCAGTGGTTTATCCACCATCTAGTCCTGCAGTCACTTCAGAGGCGGAAGCTGGGCCGTGGGCACCACAGTCCTCAAGCTGTTAATGACGTGGTTGGCTCTCTCCAGCCAGGTGCCCGTCCCGGGGTGTTGTGGCCTGGTCCCCCACAAGCAGACCCCAGAGCAGGATGTGTATTTGTTGCCGGGGGGGGGATCTCTGGAACCCCAGGTTCGGAGGGGTGACACGGAACGGAAAGGAGCGGGTAAGGTGAGCAGATATCGCCGGGGTCCCAAGCTCAATGGCCTGGGGGTGGGGAGGCAGTGGGCATCCCCAGAGGCCCACAGAGGGTGAGGGGCTGCGGACTGTTCCCCCTTTCCCATCTGCTTACGGCTGGGACATCACTCCCCGTGCTGTGTCCTGCCCTGCATGTCCCTGGAGAGGACCTGGGGGTGGGTGGCTCTGGCGAGGCTGACAGGTCCCAGGCAGTGAGTGCTGCAAGGGTTGAGGGGCACCTGTGGGGTCTACTCCGTGGCCTCTGACGTCTGAAGTTTGGCTTGTAAAATCCCCGCCCTGCTTATGGATGGGGGGTGGGCACGTAGGTGTGAGGTTGCTCATGGGTGCAAAAGCGATGCCTAAGAATCATCTTGTCTTCCCAGGTCCCCCACCTTAGGGAGCTGGGGCAGGGGAGGGGGGGTGTCTGTGTCCCTCCCTTCCAGAGGGAGGGTTTCCATCTCCCGGCCCAGGGAGGCCCTCCCTGCTCCCTCCATCGGCCCCTGCATGTCTGATCTGTAGCTGGTGACCAGGCTGCGGGCCCCAGAGCAGCGTCTGGCTGTGGGCACGGGGCCCCTGCCGGGGTTCCCTGTGAGGAGGAAGGTTCACTGCGGGTCCGGGAAGTGCGTGTGTGTGTGTCCGTGTGTGTGTACGCGTGCGCACACGTGTATGTGTGCGCGTGTGTACACACGTGTGTACGTGTGCGTGCACGTGTGTGTACGTGTGTGTGCTCATTTCCCTGTGTGAGGAAAGTGTGCTTTTGCTGCTACAGCTATTTAAAAGCAAATTGAACTGCAAAAGTGGTCTCATTTTCGTGTCACTGTGATGAAAATATAAACCCAGAGCTCCAAATGGCCTTTGAAGCACCTTCATGGTCTGACCCTGGTTAACTTTGTTTCTAATCCGACCTCGCAGCGGTGCTGGGAGAGGCGGGGGTGGGGGGAGAGGAATCAGTGGCTACAAGCAGACTCTCCGTCAGCCAAACCATCCAGAGGGACGGAACCAAGGCTGACAGTGAACCAGAAGGGAAGATGGCAATATGTTCTCAAGGAAAGTTATTGAAATACTGACATTTAATCTGCAGACGGGCTAATTTAATTGCACTGCCCCTGCACGCGCTCCGTCGCCTGTGGCTCTCCCAGAAGCACTTCATCCTGGAGGCTCTACTGGAGGTTTATCTCAAACTCCCAATGGACTTTTGAGTTTTAACTCTCAGAACAAATGGAGCTGCACGTCTGGGTCACACGCTTGTATTCTCTCCTCAGAAACCAGGAGAGCAGTGCTTCCCTGTGGGAGCCCAAGGCAGCCTGGGTAGTTGTCTTTCCTTCTGGTTTAATCTTTTTCAAATAATGTCTCAGATGCAACAGTTGGGATCGCTACTCCTCCTGCGCGGAGGTCAGGGGGGCTGTATATGAAACTGGTGTCTTCCAAGAAGTGCTGCCCAGATGGAGTTGAGATTATACACGTGAGATTATATGAAGCCCAGCGGCTGGATGTGGTGAATCCAGGGAAGACAGCTGCCTACTTGACACAGCTTCAGGGGCCAAAACGTGGGCGTGTGTGAGCAGGTCGGGATATGGTCGTGAGCGATGTCCACGTGTGCACGCGTGCGCATGGGTGTGCGTGAGCAGACATTCTTCAGGGTTAGACGGAACACTTTTCATGCAGGAGAGATGTGTGTGAGTTTTCTCTAAGAGGGGGAAAAAGCCGTCCTTGCAGCCCCGAGGAGGTGGCGTCGGGGGGCAGGACGACGGGCGGAGCTCCTCCTGTTCCGGGCCAGAGCTCTCCGCTCCTTACCGCCCCGCCCAGTCCTCGTGACGTTTCAAGTAGAATTTCCACGATCTGATAGTCAGAGCTGGAGAGCTTTGCCTGATTCCTGGGAGCCGGGAGGTGGCTACCACCTGTTGATCTGTAGACAGCGCCTGGCTCGCAGGGCGGAGGGAGATTGCACCTTCCGGAAGCCCCACGCAGGCTCCAGGGGTAGCACTGGGCCTGCCCGCCCCTCCGCGGCTTAAGCCTGGGAATCTCCCGTCCCCCTGGTTCCCACGCCCTGCAGCTCCTGAGCCTGCCCCCGGCATGCCCTGCGGCCTTGGAACCCGGGAGGCCCCAGCCTCCTGCCCTGCACCGTGGCCCCCATGCCAGTGGCCACTCTGGAGCACTGCCTTGGGCAACTCTGCTGCTGGGGCTCGGACCAGCCAGGGTGCGTGTCCCGAGGCCCTGCCGCAGGCCCGCTGGGCCCCCTGCCAGCTGCACTGCCACCCTCCTGCCCTGGCCGGCATACCGCCCCAGTTGCCTGGCAGCCCCCAGCCCTGCCCGGGCCCCTCTGTGGCCCCCTCCTCTGCAGGGCAGGGGTTGGGTCCAGGCTCAGGCCCCCAGGAGCCCAAAGCATCTTTCCAGCCAGACTTTCCCCTGCTTCCCACCTGCCCCCTTTCACCACCTGCCTCGTTGAGTATTTGGGTATTTGCCGCTTTCCAGAAATACTTGCCTTTCCTCACATTGTGCCTTTTCGATGGCATGTCTGTCCTCAGCCTGGCCAGCTCCGTGTCTCCGACTCCCCAAGCCTCTCGCCGGGCACCCCCAGCTCTGCGCAGCGAGCCTCGCCCCGGGCTCTGGTTGTATCCCCATGATCCCCGCACTCGGTGAGCTCCGGGGACAGGGACGGGCCTCCAGCCCCGTAGCCCAGCCCCCAGCATAGCTGGATCCCATCAGAAGGAAGGAAAGAGCAAACAATGTTTACGTGAACCAAATTCCAGCATTAAGGCCCAAAGCGACGCAGAGCCCAGGCTTGTATGAAGGATGGAATCGTCCCGCTCAAACAGGTACCGGCAGTAATGGAGGAAGTGGGGAAATGGTGGCCTCTGGAAGCACGGATGCTGGTGCCAAGCCCCCAGCCTGTTACCCTCGGGTCCTGAGCACCCACCCCTCCCCCTGCCTCAGGCTGCCCGTAGGCAGGCAGTCCCCGGCGTCCCCGGCGTCCCCGGCATCCCCGGCCGGTTGTGTCCCACGAGGGGCTACTGAGGATGATGTTAACACGATCTGGGGGACAAAAATTACAAGTGTTCCTTTGAGTGAAATGGTAATTGGGGTTTTTACAGCCAGAAATCATTCATTTCAGCAAATCACAGGGAAGTGGCGGGCCCACAGCTTGCGGGTACAGACCTGCTGGTTTAGGGAGTGCGCTGGAGGCGGCCTGACACCCGGTCAGCTCCGTGGATTGTGGAGAGGAGGCCGGAGCGAGGCTCTGCTTCGGTCAACACCACGTCAGCACCCAGCGAGGCTCTGAGGCTGCTCTAAGCGAAGTCGACTTCAGTCGTGATACTCACACTAGTGCCTTGTAGATTTTATAGCAGCAGTTTCATTAATATTAAAGCACCTCTTTTCTATTTTTTGAGCATGAAAATGAACCAATTTGCAGAGGTTTGGACCAGGCCCCGGGATCTCTTCAAGCCCACTGGTCAGCCCACAGAAAGACACGCGGCTCCCTGGGCGGGGCGTTCTTTGGAAACCAGGGCAGAGCTGCAGCGGGTGCTGGCTTTCCAGGCCTTCGGTGCGTTTTCACCAGCGCAAGAGTTGCTGATTTGCATTTAGCTTAGAGAACTGAAGCGTGTCTGATAGACCCCCTGTGTTAGAAGGCAGTAAACAACTTGAAACAGGTTACAAACCAGCCTTCAGAAGTCTTCACATCTGCAGTATGGAGGCCACCTCTAGCGTCAGGTGATATTACTCGAATAAATGTTTATACGAATAGACTGTAGACTGAGACCCTGATGATGGCCTCTAGTGCAGGGGTGTAGGTGCAGCTCGAGCTCATTTATGTATGCTGTGCAGTCCGCTTACAAATGCAGAGCTCATCACATACGCACAGCCCACTCGTTACATATGCAAATCTTATCACATATGCACAACTCACTTGTTACATATGCACAGGTCATTACATATGCAGAGCTCATTACATACGCACAGCCCACTCATCACACATGCAAACCTCATCGCATACGCAAAACTCACTCATTATAATATGCAAACCTTACTGCCTATGCAAAACCCACTCGTTACATATGCTAACCTTATCACATAGGCACAACTGATTATATATGCAAATCTTATCCCATATGCACAACTCACTTTCTATATGCATAGCTCATTACACACATACACAGAGCTCATTACATATGTACAGATCATTACATATGCAGAGCTCCCAGGCAAAGCTGGGCTCCAGGTGGGGATGCGGCTGTCGGGGGGTGTTAAGCAGGAAGGAGCTATTTGTAGGCGCTCACCTCAGTGTTATTACCCTGTGGGGGGGCATTCTTGGCCCACAGCACCTTCTGCTTGCTCCCCTCTCTAGAGAGACCTGATTCTTGGACGCTGCCCTTTCCAGAAACATTAGTGTGGGAGAGACACAGTAACCACCTGATAAGTGCATGTTAAATGGAACTGACTCTAAAACAAAATCAAATCAGCCTCATCCCAGGACTAGGATGAATTTCCAAGAATGACCAAGGAATTGGGGGCCACAGCCAGTTAGAAGCAAGGGACCCTCACGGCCACTGTGGAGGGCTGGAGGGCCAGCCTCGCCTTGGGCCTCCGCAGGGGCAGTGCCCACGGTCAGTGGTCAGTAGGCCGAGGGGTCTGCGGGGCTGGAGCGGAAGGCGCTTGTCCTGCACGTTATGACTGGAACGGATGCAACATTGGTTCATTGCAAAACTTTTCTTAGAAAAAAACAAATACGGTTTATAAAAAAGGATGGTTTCAATATCAAGCATTGCCTTTTGTGATCCTCTGCCTTGGGCCTTGGTTGTCTCTCTTACTGTTTCTTATATTTACTGAAAAGTAGGCAGGCACCCTCTCTGGCTGGTGGTGGGAGAGAGAAGGTTCTTGGCCAGGGTGTCCACCGCAGGCCCCAGGACACAGTGGCTTTCAGTGGTCATCTAACACTCGGCACGTGGAAGGGCTAAGTGCATGTGCGTTTGTTTTATTTTTCTTTGGGCTCAAAGGAGTTGGCAGTTTCTTTGGAAGGAAAGCCATTGGCAGAGCAGACAGAGGGCCAGAGGGGTAAGGTCCATAATTCACGGGGTGACCTTGTTTCCGTCGACACAGAGTGTTGGTCCCGAGGACGGAGGCATGAACGTGAATGGAATCAGGTGATTTAAATGACTGACTTTCAGATGACCGCTTCCTGATGTGGAGGTTTGAGTTTTTAAAGACAATATATTATTGATGCACAGACCTGATAAAGCGAAGCAGAGTTTGTGGTGACAAGATCAGTAACAGTTGCCCCAGAAAAGACGTCCGGCTCCAGCGTAAACAGCGATGTGTTTGTGGAAGGCACGCAGGCAGGCGAGTTCCAGAGCAGTTGAAGTGCCGGGCAGCTGCCGCCCGGCTGGAGGGCAAGGGCTGGATATTTGGCCAGCAGAAACGAGCTAAAGAGGCAGCAATGTGAATTGCTTTAACCCACTGGTGATTCCAAGAATGACTTTAGCTAAGAGCGTGTTTGGAGTCTGGCTGGGGGGACAAAAGTCTCGACAGAAGTGGACGGAAGCTCCATTTCTAGCTCTGCTGGTTGTGGGAAAACCTACTCATGTTTAGGATATTCTGGCAGTCACACAGCTAACAATACTGTTGATGCAAATGGGTAATAGCTTCCTGAGTGCCTACAGGCAGTGTTGTAAGGGCTTTCCACATGTTAATTACCTCAACCCTCCCCCCCAGCCCACGGGGCCTGGGTAGTTGCACTGCTGTTAATAGATTAAAAAACAGGCGCAGAGAGGTTAAGTAGCTGGTCCAAGGTCACACAGCCCGTGAGAGGCAGAGCTGAGAGAGGAAACGAGGTCCCCGTCACGACACCGGGCACCCAAGTGGCAGCCCGCTGACCAAGGGCTCTACCTTCGCCGTGCTGCCACCACCTGAAGGGTCTCGGCAGGTAAGAGGGGGTGTGTACAAAGTCAAAATATTGTGTGGATAATATTAACGTAATTTAGACTAGAATCATGGGTGAGAATCCTTACCTGAGGCTTTACAACTTGACTGTCAGCCCTTCCTCCTCCAGAAGGGATGGTAAACCCTGTCCCCCCGCAACCCCCGGTGGTGGGAAGGTGGTCGAAGGACCCCGAGAAGGCTGATTTGGAAAACCGGCTTCTCCAGTGGCCATGCATGTGGCCTGACGAAGCTCTGGTTACCCCCTTCCGTTTCTTCCTGTTGGAGCGCATCCTTGAGTGGTCCTCTTGGCGAGGGCCTGTGGGCAGACCATTGGTTGGGGTCCTCCCCTCTGTCCCAGCGGGATGAGACCCCCAGGGCATGTGGGAAGCTCTGTCGGGAGGTGGCGGTGGCCGCGTGGTTCCCCCACAGGTGTGGCCTGTCTTTCCTCTTCCGCCACCGTCCCCATCCTGAGCCATTACCCACTCGGGCACCCCAGCTGGAGGTCCTTCCCCCACAACAGGCGGCCCCGTGTCTTTGCTGGAGGGTTGCCCTCAGCCACTGAAGCCGCTCTGCACGGGAGCCTGGATGGTCAGAGGCCTGGGAGGGTCCCGGACCCCTAGAACGCTGTCTAACCTGCTGCCGTTTCACTCCTGTTCTGCTAGCAGTGTTATTGTTCCTCAAATCGTCTCGCTTCCTGCTGGTATTTTTAAGCTTCCTTTGAATTTTTAAAACATATAAAAGATTTGAAAAGTGTTATAGTCTCTAGTGTTTCTAACATCTGAAGTATCACGAAGTCTATTTTTGCACTGTTCCTCTCACTCGTGCGAGCTTTGTTCCTTGTGTGCCTTGTGTGAGGGGATCGTCTTCCCGTGGGCTGGGGGCTCTCTGCGGCCGCTGAAGAGCATCCTCCTTCCTCCTTCCCTCTCTCTCTTGTTTATTTATTCATTGATTGATTTATCTGTGAGCTTGGTCAGTTACTTGGAGGGTTAATATGTGCAGCTACTTTAAGTTATCGTCTGCCCCTAGGTTTCCAGGGCCACTGGGGCGGATGTATTTGGACTACAGACCTTCGGGAAGGGCCCATTTGCCGTTCGGCCTTCAAGGGGAGACTGCTTTATCGCTCTCCTAATACCGGGCTTGAGACCAGCAGGTGTTCTTCCTGCCCCTCTGAGTGTGGGTTTCCTCCTTTTCACTCCTGTGCTGCCGGCCTCACCCATGGAGGCCCAGATCTTCCCCCAGGTCTCCACGGCTTTGGTTTGGGGGGCTGACGCTTGGCACCCTTCCCCTTCCCTGATAGGGCTGAGTACCAGGACAGCTGCTCAAGCATCATTCCTGGGGGCGTTGGTGCAGGTGCTTCCGGAAGAGATGAGCCTATGGCTTGGTGGACTGAGTGAGGGGATGGTCCTCCCCGTCGCGGGTGGGCAACAGGCCGTCCGCTGAGGCCCCCACGGGACAGAAAGGTGGGTGAAGGGTGAGTTTTTGCTGCCTCTTCCCGAGCTGGGACGTCCATCTTCTCCTGCCCTCGGATATTGGAGCTCCTGGTGGTCAGGCTTTCAGACCAGACTGATTCACACCCCAGCTCTCCTGGGCTTCCGGCTTCCTGATGGCAGATGGTGGGACTTCCTGGCCTCCTTGACGGTGTGAACCAATTCCTACCATACATCTTCTCCATATGGATCTCTGTGTATCCTGTTGGTCTTTTCTCCGGAGAAACTTGACCAGCACAGCCATCTGCGAGATGTAATACTTAAGGGAAGGTCATAAATAACACAAAAAACAGGAGGAAAGAAACAGAAAAGCAGAGCCCTCTTCCGGCTTCACAGCAGGAATGTCGCTGGTGCCGTGGTGAGAGATACAGAAGTTTAACTGCCTTAATGTGATACCTATTTCCTTTTTCCTCCTTTCCTTTGTTGCACTGGAAGAATCAAATTAAATAATTCCTCATCATCTTGTAGTGTCTTTGGAGGATTAAGTCTCTGGACCTCAGGGAAGGGGATCCCGATTTTCAGCTGCTGATGCTGGGAGCTGGGGGCTCCAGGACCATCAGAGTCCACGGGGATGGAGGGCAGGGGAGTAGAGACAGGATGGAGGAGAGAATGAGGGGGCGGGGAGACAGGGGCCTGCGGGTCATTTCCAGGAGAAGCTAAAGAAATGGAGCTCATCCCGACGTTGCCCGGGACGTGGGAGGGATGGGATGTCCCGGAAGAACTGGAGAAGAGACCTGAGGGGACTTGCGCTTGGCAGACCGGGCCCTGCCCTCGGTGACGGCCCCAGAGGGCGCCTCTCGCTCCCCGAGACCTTCTGGGTGGCCGCACCCTGAAGACATCCCAGAGCCTCACGGCAGAGGCAGGTGGGGTGAGGAACCTCCTCCCTCTTCCTCCTGGGCCGGGCAGCCTGTCCACCCAGGGCCAGAGGGGCCTCCTCCGCGGCCTCTCCCTTTTCCTCCTCCCACTCTCCCCTCTCCGTGTAAGTTTCTCCTGCTTCCTCCCCAAATGCCAAAGCCCAGACAACAGCTTGGAGTCACCACTAGAACCTGTCGAAACCATTCTCTTGTGCTCGATGTGCTGTTGGAAGAAGGGTAAAAGGCCCACTCCCCGTGGAGGCTGGGTCAGGAGAAGGTGGGGGCTCAGGGCCCCTTCCTGGTGGTGTCGGCATGAAAGGGGAACAGGTCTCCCAGGCGAGTCGTTGGTCCTTAGACCTGGCAGAGGTTGTGGCAGACGGCCTCGTGTGTCGACCCCCTGGTCCCCAGTCTGCTCTGACCCCGTCCTTGTGTGCAGCCCATATGCACCCAGGCCCTGGCCAGCGCCCTCCCCGCTGACCTGCAGACCCCACTGCAGCAGGTCAGCGGACATCTCTCCCAGGATTCCCATCCTGCCGGCTGAGTCTGCCCATCTGGGTGTCAAGTAGCTCGTTCCTGACCCACAGGGAGCCGTGTCCTCCCGTCTTCTCTCGCCCTCTGGGGAGGGCGCTCAGATCTCTGATAGAAGTTAAGCGCAGTGACTCAGCGCAGCCGTCCTCCTGAGGGGTTGCTGCCCAGCTGGGTGGCTGTCCTGGCCTAGGACCCAGCCTGGGACGGACGTGTGTGTGTGTGTGTGTGTGTGTGTGTGTGTGCGCGTGTGTCTGCCCAATCAGGATGAAGACCCTTTGCCAAGCTGTGGCTCTTTGAAGGGAAGGAGCCGCCTTCAGAAGGCTGTGCTTTTACACCCAGAGGGGCTGAACCCCTAGCAGCAGTCTGGCCGTGAGAACGTTTTAACTGTGCTGGTCTGTGCGGAGGCTTCGCTTGACTCTATTCTTCAGCCCCAAACACACCTCCATCCCTGATGGGACCTTCAGCCCCTCTGGGGCGCTGCCCGCTGTCCTGGCAGCACTGGGGGCTGGAGAGCGAAGCCCACAGAGCGCGACGTGGCCCCGGCTCCTGCCTGTGTGACCGCAGCATATGCGGGAGGAGGGCCGAGCACAGACCTGCGTCCAGATCACACACTGGACACACGGGGAACTCTGTGCCTCAGTTTCCTTCGCTGTGAAACATCCACCAAACTACCTCCTGGGGGAGTGGGGAGTGATACCCACGGAGCCTCTCTTTATCCCAGGGCGTCGCTCGATAAACGTTCACTCCCCGCCTTCCCTCCTGGCCCAGGAGCCCCGGGCTGGGGTGGGGGTGCCCCCCACAACCCCGACGTCAGCTCCAGGACCGCTCTCCCTCCGTGTTTTCCTCTTCCCTCTCCCCGCTGTCAGGTCCAAGTTCAGAGGTCAAGAGCGTGGGCTTGGGGGTCAAAAGGGCAGCTGCAGGGATGGCCAGCTGTGCACCCATGGAGCGCCGTGCGCAGCCCGGGGGGCACAGCCATCCCCATATTCCTGCTGTTCCGTCTTCTTCAGCCCTTCTTCACCTGTCCTTGGGGAAGGGGCTTTAACTTGCACCAACTCTGCTGGGCCAGCGCTCTCCCCGGTGGAGGTTTCTCGGGACGAGGGTCTTTCCGTGTGAACGCCAGGACTGTCCCAGGGGATCTGGCACCGGCTGGCCTCCCTGTCTCTGCCCTGCAGCAGCTCTGGCGAAAGGAGGGGTGAGGGGATCTGTGCGGGGGCAAGGCCCGGTGGAGCCCCCTGTGGCTTCAGGGCGAGCAAAGGCCCCCAAAGCCCAGCCACATGGCTACCTATCCTCCAGGGCCCTTCAGACGGCACCTGGAGTGACCTGAGAGCACGGGTCCTGGTGTCCCCACTGCCAGAGGCCCCTCCTCCGCCCTGAGGACGCGTGAGGACACCTCGGCGGCCCCGTGAGACCCATGGCCCCTGCCTGTGGGCACCTGCTGCCTCTGCTCTCACAGGCTGGATGGCTCGGGGCCCCCTTGCCCTCCTCCCCTACCTTCCTCCAGGCTGTGACCTGCCCAGGATGCCACCGCTTCTCCTGGGCTTAGCGCCTCATCTCTCAGTCTCACCTTTGTGGTAACCTCTTCCCGGGAGTCTTCTCAGACCTCTGGTCTGGGTTACCAACCCCTCCCTCAAGCATCCTCAGACCCTGGACTTTGTCAACCCTCCCTCTGCAGAGTGACCGTCCGAGTGGTCCTGCCCTCCCAGCTGTCCGTGGGCACAGAGGCGCTCTCCTGTCTGCCTCTTGACACTCAGGAACCATCTGCGCCACCTGCACCTGGTCCGGGTGTGCGGATGCAAAGGTGAGTGATGAGCGTCTCCATGCTGCCTGGGTGAGCATCTCCTCTGTCTTGCAGTTAGTCGTAAACTTTGCTGCTCAGTGACATTTGTCTGTCCTTTAAGATAAATGTAGATTCCTTCTAAATTCCCATTAACATTTTGTGTGTCGGAACAAGGAAGCCTTTGTCTCTTCTGTCTTCTCTCAGGAGCTGAGAGGAGCTGGGAGACGTCTCCGTGTAGAATGTGGGACCCTCTCCAGGCTCAGCTCGCGGTGGCCTCTGTGCGTCTGTCAAACACCTGCCGCCATCCTGAGGTTCTCAGTTACGGGAATCACAAAATCACCCACGGGCAGCGCACACATCATAACCCTGGAAATGGTCTTCCTGGAAATCTCAAGGTGAAGTGGCTGGGATGAGGCTTTGATGCACTAAGTACAGGTGTTTACTTCCAATGTTAATGAAAGAGGGAACGTGCGAGGCATGTTTTCTTTAGGAAAAGCGTTCCTGCCCTGCGTGTCTGGCCGGGCTGGTACAAAGTGCCGGTTCTGCGGTAGGTCCCACGCGGCGGGTTGGGTGGACGTAGCGAGCGCAGACCTGGTGTCCTCCTCTGTCCCAAGGGGATGCAGCAGGAGGCCTCTGGATTCTGAGAGTCTGAGAGGGGGCACGTGTGAAGGGCACAGACGTGACCCCCAGTGAGTGACAGCCCAGAACACCCCCGGGGACGCAGCACGCGTGTTCACTGCTTCTTGATGGTAGTGTTGCCTTCCAGTGTGACTGTCGTGGTGGGAAGTGGCGAGCCACATAACCAAGTGTTCAACTGCTTTGAAATCAAGGAGCTACTTTAACGACTTGGGACCTTGTTAGAAGGAGAAAGACCTCGTGGGTGTTTTGTTTAATGGAAGGGGAGACCAGAGGATGTGGAGAGAACTTCGGACACTTCACTTTTACGCCAGGGAAGGGCCGCTAGGCCCAGGCTGCGTCCATTCTGCGCGATGTTGTGGCAGGATGCTGAGAGGGTGTGGTGAGCCCAGGATGACCGCTTCCTACTGGGAATCACTGCCATCAGGCCACGAGCATCCACGGGCGGCTGCGACCTCGGGCCACATGCTGTGGCTGCCCTCTGCTGCTGCAGATGCCTGGCCACAGCCCCGCAGTGGACACGCCTCTGGACAAGGTGTTGGGGTGGCAGCAAGCGTCCATCTCAAAGTGAGACCGTGAGATGGGCACGGCTGCATCCGCATACTCAGCTGCCTGGCTTTATCTGCCCCTCGACCAGAGCCTTCTCGTCCTCCAAGCCGCAGGTCCACCCATGGCAGCTGCCAGAGAAGGTGAAGTGGGCCCCCAACCCGTCAGTGAGCCAGCCTGCAAGCAGGTGGTTGCCAGGGTGTGTGATCACATGTGTGTGTATATGTGTGTGCGTGGTGTGTGTGTGTGATGCAGATCAGGGAGGAGGGCTCCTATATCTCGAAGTTGCTTCTCTTCCCTGCTTGTGTGCAGCGTGGGCCGCAGGCCTTGTGGTCCTGGGTGGAGGAGAATGGTGCCTCAGGTCCTAGTTCAGGATGGGAAGCAGTTGCCCTGCCCCCTCTCCTTTCCTCCCTCAGGGCATGTCCATTCCTGCTGTGAGCTTTGGAGGAACGTGGCCCCATCAGTGATTTGGGAGGGATGCTCCTGTGTCCTAGCCGGGGAGTGGCGGGCATCCCCTTCGGGCGGAGGGCTGTGGTCGAGGCCACCAGCCCCTGAGAGCAGTTACCCGTGGTGGGGGAACACCAAGCACCTTCTCCTTTTAGTCTGTCTTTGGCTTGAGTTTCCATGGAAACCCCTGTTGCAGGAAGCACAGGCCCATGAAAGTTTTTCAAGCATCATTATTTTCAGGAACCTTGCTGCCCGCTTCCTTGCTTGCATTCAGATCTGTTTCCATGGAAACTGGAATAGAAACTGCCAGTAGGAGAGGAAGTCAAATTTGGCTGTTTCCCATGGCTGTCTGCTTGGGCCAGGGAGGGTGGGCAGGAAGGCCTGGGGGAGTAGGGGACCCCACCCTTGGGCTGGGCTCCTGGGTAGATGCAGTTTCCACCACACTGGGAGGATGGGGGCTCAGAGGCAAGCCCTTGACCTATGGTGACTCTTCTGCCTGGAGTCCTGATGGCTTACGCCTTTGGAAAAGGAGACCAGAAAGGGGAGGAAAAAATTGCTGAGAGTCTTTTATCCCAAAGTGCCTCACTGTGCTCAACAGGTGGGACGATTGAAGGGGAGGCAGGGACCTAAGCCACTCGGCCAAGTCTTGTGCCTGTGCCACCCTGCAGGTGAGAGCAAGGGTCCATGTGTAGGACACCGGAGGAGGGGGTCCTCATGGGCCGCCTGTTCCCAAGGCTCTGGTGGGTGGACCCCAGAGAGGCAGCTGGAGGGCCCAGTAGTGGGGCTCCCATGACCTCGTACAGCTCCATGACGGGCAAGGTCCTTACTGTCTGTGCGTGTAGCTCAGTGCCCTCTTGGAGTGGGTTGAACAGTGGCCCCCTGCCCTCCACAACACCACCTGGTACCCGAGAATGTGACCTTATTTGGATCATTGCAGATGTAATTAAATTAAGGATCTTGAGATGAGATCATCCCAGATTTATAACTGAAGGGAGAAATAGACAATTCAACAGTAAGAGCTGGAGACTTGACTACCACACCGTCAATATTGGATATAAAACCAGACAGAAGCTAAATAAGAAATAGAAAACACAAGCAATTCTATACATAAACTAGTCCTCCCAGGTGTCTATAAGACATCCCCCCCCCCCAAAAAAAAACAGCAGCACACACATAGTCTCAGGTGCACGTGGAACCTTCTCCAGGACAGACCATATGTTAAGGCCACAAAACCAGCCCCAGTAAAGTTTGAAAGATTGAAATCATACAAAGTACCTTCTCTGATTGTAATGGAATAAAACTAGAAATCAGTAAGAGAATGAAATTTTTGAAATTCACAAATACATGCAAATTAAACAAAACCCTTTTAAGTAACCCCTGGGTCAAAGAAGAGATCACAAGGAAAATTAGAAAATACTTTGAGATGAATGAAAATGAAAACAAAACATACAAAAACTTATTAGATACAGCTAAAACAGTGCTTAGAGGTAAATTTATAGCTGTAAACACATATGTCAGAAAAGAAGAAAGATTTCTAATCAATAACCTAAACTTTCACCTTCAGAAAGTACAATCAGGAGAGCAAACTAGATCCAATGCAAGCAGCTTGGAGGAGATAATAATTAGAATGGTAATAAGTACAATATGGAATAGACAACATCAACAAAGCCAAAAATTGGTTGTCTGAAAAGATCAACAAAGTTGACAAACCTTCAGTTAGACTAACAAAAGAAAAAAGAGAAAGAAGACTCAAATTACTGAAATCAGGGATCAAAGAAGGGACGTTACTATTAACGTTGCAGAAATAAGAGGATTATAAGAGAATAATACGAACACTTGTGTGCCAGTTAATTACATAAAGGAGATGAAATGGACAAATTCCTAGAAAGACACAAATCACCAAAATTGACTATAACAAAATTGACCTATAACAAAGACCTGTAGCCTATAAGAAATATATTGATTGGGTAATTAAGATACTTCCCCAAATGAAAAGCTGGGTTCTCTTGGAAATTCTACAATATATTTAAAGAAGTATTAGTGTAAATTCTCCACAAACTCTTTCAAAAATATAGGAGAGGAAACTCATCACAACTTATTCTGATGCTATTATTACCAAGACACTGTAACTAGACAAGGACATCGCAAGAAAAGAAAACTAAAGATCTATATCCCTTATGAATTTGGACACAAAACTCATCCGCAAAACAATAGCAAGTGGAATCTAGAAACATATGCGGAGGATTGTACTCCATGGCCAAGTGAGATTTATCTCAGAAATGCAAGGCTGGTTTAACATCTGACAATCAGTCAATGTAATACACCATGTTAATAGAATAAAGGACAAAAACCGTATGATTATCTCAACAGATGCAGAAAAATCATTTGACAAAATCCAACACCCTTTAATAATGAAATGATTCAACAAATTATAAGTGGGACAGAAAGTCTCACCTGATAAAGGCCATTTATGGAAAGCCCACAGCTAACGTATCATACCTAATGGTGGAAGAGTCAGTAATTTACCTTTAAAATCAGGAATAAGACAAAAGTGATGCTATTTACAGGAAATGTCCAGAGCAGGCACATCCATAGAGAAAGTAGGCTGTCGCCAGGGGCTGGGGCTGGGCAAGAAGAGGACGGGGAGTGACTGATAAGGGTGTGAGGCTTCTGTTTGGGGTGATAAATTGTTCTAAAATTACATAGTTCTGATGACTGTACAACTCTGTGAATATACTCAACCCCCTTGAATTGTGCACTTAAAAAAGTGAATTTCGTAGTATATTAATTATATCTCAATAAAGTCGTTCGAAAAGAAACCCAAACAAGCCACACTCTGATGTTAGAACTGAGGATGGTGGCCATCCTGAAGGGAGTGGGTAGTGGCTGGAAGGGGCATCGTGGGGAGTGTGGGCGGTGGTAGGTCCTGTCTCTTGATCTGGGTGCCTGTTACATGGGAGCATTTGCTTTGTGAAAATTCACTGAGTTGCTCACTTATGATAAATGGACATTACACTCCAATACAGAGTTTTAAAAAGAAATGAAAATAAATGTTGCCCTCATGTCCTGTCCCATCTGACAGGTGCAGGGGGACAGGAGGCCTCTCCTGGCAGAGGAAACAGTGTGCAAAGGCAGTGAGGCAGGAGCCCTGGTTTGCCCAGGAGTCCCAGGTCCCAGCCATGAGTGCGCCTGGGGGGTGGGCGTTGTGCTTGTGGGCGACGTGGCGATGGGGGTGCCTGGGAGTGGGCGAGCCTGTTCAGGCTTCACTTCTCCCTCACCCTTTGCTCAAGGTTGCCTCTTACGGGGTGCCTTCCCAGGTACCTGGGGCTGCTAAAGGCCTTCCTTGGTGCTTGGGGGATGCCAAGGCTGCCACTGGGGTCCTGGCCTGTGAGCTCCTCGGGGAGGGGCCGTGTCTTGGTCATGGCCACGTGCACAGCCCTAGGTAGGAGTAGACGTTTGTTGAATGGATGCATGAACACATGTGCCCTCATGCCGGATGCTGAGGCTGCAGCCCCACCCTCTCAGCCTCTCCTCCCAGCCCTGGACCAACGGTTCCATCCTGTCAAAGTTGAGGAGCTGAGCCTGCCCCTCAGCACTCTGAGTGGAGCCCACCCAGCTTTCAGAGGGAGGGAAACGGCACTTACTCCTGTGGCCTCAGTCCGGCGGTAACTTGGTCCACGGCCAGCACAGGGCTTACACCCCGACCCGGTGGCGGGACGGCTCCTCTCCCTCCTCGCCCTTGGGCACCCACACCCACGTCACCAAGGAGTCTGATCTTCCCCTGGGGTCCTTGCCACGAGTGCGGGCTGACTGGGAGTCCTCTCCCTACTTTACAAAGAGGAGGCTTCTCTGCACCCCGTCCCCATGCAAGAGCCCGGAGGCCCACATGCTAGCAAAGCACCCCTCACCCCCAGGCCACCTCGTGTCTCTCCAGGTGTCCGTGCCCCTGATGACCAAGAAAACGCGTCAGGTACCTGCTACGGACAGGTGGGGATCCTACTGCAGGGCGTCTGGCGGGGACTCAGGCCCTACTGGTCTCCTTCCTGGAATAGCGGCCGAGGACTCAGGCACTGGCCCGGCCACGGTGTCCACACCTGCGCAGGCGCCTGCAGTTGACCTCGGGCTGTGACTGCACCTTCCTGACTCTCGGTGCAGTGCGGGTGCTGGGACTCCCTGCCTCTGAGGGCTGCCGGGAGGGCGGTGGACCAGCTCTGAGAACAGGGCCTGGCGGGCAGCGCAGCCTCCGCGGATGGGAGTGGTTTCTGTCTGCGCGGGCGGCTTGGTCTGCGTTAGCATCACAGGAGTGCTGGGAACAGGGAGCAGGTGGTGCCCGTGCAGGGCCGCCCTCTTTCCAGGCACTGCAGCCTCCCCTCCCTCGTTTCCTACCTGTGATCTCAAACCAAACCCCAGAACTTCATGGCTCTCGACAGTCTTTCCACAGTTTTGATCTAAAAGCCCTGAAACCGTGAAATCCAGTGGAGACAGGTGAGCAGGGAGGCGGGTGCTGGGGCCCTGGTGAACCCTTCAAGTCCTGGGTGACCTTGGACGTTTCCCTGCTTGGAGGGCACAGCTCATTTTAATGCCAAGGATCTGGCTTCCTTCCTGGTTAACATTTAAATATAAAAAAGCATCAGCCGAAGTTTTCAAAAGTAATTAAGCTGCTTTCATTTATGCCGAACGACTTGAGGGGCAAAAGGAGCAGAGGCGCCATGTTTCTCCCCAAGGGCCTCACGTGCCCTGCGGTGGGCGCCCCTCCCCTTTCCTGGCTGCTGCGAGCTGGGTCCTCGCCCGCCCTTGTAGGTCAGGCCTTGCTCCCCTCTGCCCTCGCACTCACGGCCAAGGCTTGTCATGTTCACGGACCACCCCTACCGCCAGACCCACCACCTCGCCTCCCAGCAGAGCCCACCGCCCCCTGGACATCTCCCCCGGGGTGGCCACGGGCTCCACCCAGCCTCTGGCTGACCCTGAGCTGGATCCCAAATGCCCCGAATACCTGACCCACAGGTGGGCGGCCAGCATCATCGTGACCCCACTCCCCTCAGACCCCAGGGCTGCCCCCCAGGGTCCTGCAGCCTCACAGGTCCTTCTCCAAGGCCTGCAAGGACCCTGTCCTGGACCCCCCACTTCCAACCCCAATTCACCCCACAGAGGGCTCCCGAGACACAGCCGTCCCTCCTGCCCCACTGAGCCCGTGCTGCCCGCCCGTCCCCGCCCCCCCAAACGCCAGGCACCTCAGACAGCTGGCTCCTTGTGGAACCCCGCCCGTACAGCAGCAGCTGCACGCTTTTCCTTTTCCGTTTATTTTTTTTTACATTTTCACTGATGTGGCAGGAAAGATGGCATTTTGTTTCCTGAACGGTGACAACCAGATGCCCTTGCTTTTCGCTGTGCAGTCGCCAGAGGGGAGAGCCTTGCAGGGTGTCCCCTCCCCCACCCCTCCCCTCCCCCTCTCCTTCCCCCCCTCCCCTGCCCCTCTCCTTCCCCCCCTCCCCTCCCCTTCTCCTTCCCCTCCCCTCCCCTCTCCTCCCCTCCCCTCCCCTCCCCCTCCTTCCCCCTCCCCTCCCCTCCCCCCTCCTTCCCCCTCCCCTCTCCTCCCCCTCTCCTTCCCCTCCCCTCCCCTCCCCTCCCTCCTGCAGCAGCACCATCCCTGGTACAGCATCCGGGTTTCAGAATATGCTTTAAAATGGGAGGCCTGGCACCCTGCTATTGCTTTTTTACTTTTCAAAGTCTTTTCAACTTCCTACTTATTTATTCAAGGTTATTTTATAATCATGTCATATTAATCAAAAACTTGCTTGGATTTTAATTCAAATACGGTAAACCTATAAATAACTTTGGAAAGAGTTCAGTTTTATACATTTTTCCTTTCCTCTCTTTTCCTTAAAAATCATGTATTTT
This sequence comes from Inia geoffrensis, assembly GCA_036417435.1. Taxonomy (NCBI): domain Eukaryota; kingdom Metazoa; phylum Chordata; class Mammalia; order Artiodactyla; family Iniidae; genus Inia; species Inia geoffrensis. Next base: position 87,496,314 of record CM070914.1, on the reverse strand, counting down.
TTTTCCTGTTGCTACTGTAATAAATTACCACAAACTCGGTGCCTTAAAACAACACGCATGTATTATTTTCCAGCTCCGGAGGTAGACGTCTGAAGTGGGTGGCGGGGCTGCTTCCTTCCAGAGGCTCTGGGGGAGGATCGGTTCCCTCCCCTTTTCCAGCACCTGGAGGCCCTGCATCCCTTGGCTTGCGGCCCCTCCTCCAACTTCAAAGCCCCAAGTGTATGTTTTCCAAGCTCACCATCTCTCTGACCCCTGCTCTATCCTCTCAGTTCCTTTTTCTGACTCCAGTCTCCTGCCTCCCTCTTGTAAGGACTCTTGTGATGGCACCACGCCCACCCAGGTAACCCAGGACAGCCTCACGTCTCAAGATCCTTCACTTCATCACAGCTGAAGAATCCCTTTTGCCATGTAAGGTCATGTACTCACGGGTTCTGGGGATCAAGAGGTGGATTTGGGGGGCATCACGGGTTCTGGGGATCAAGAGGTGGATTTGGGGGGCATCACGGGTTCTGGGGATCAAGAGGTGGATGTGGGGGGGCATCACGGGTTCTGGGGATCAAGAGGTGGATTTGGGGGGCATCACGGGTTCTGGGGATCAAGAGGTGGATTTGGGGGGGCATCACGGGTTCTGGGGATCAAGAGGTGGATTTGGGGGGCATCACGGGTTCTGGGGATCAAGAGGTGGATTTGGGGGGCATCACGGGTTCTGGGGATCAAGAGGTGGATGTGGGGGGCATCACGGGTTCTGGGGATCAAGAGGTGGATTTGGGGGGCATCACGGGTTCTGGGGATCAAGAGGTGGATTTGGGGGGGCATCACGGGTTCTGGGGATCAAGAGGTGGATTTGGGGGGCATCACGGGTTCTGGGGATCAAGAGGTGGATTTGGGGGGGCATCACGGGTTCTGGGGATCAAGAGGTGGATTTGGGGGGGCATCACGGGTTCTGGGGAGCAAGAGGTGGATTTGGGGGGCATCACGGGTTCTGGGGATCAAGAGGTGGATTTGGGGGGGCATCACGGGTTCTGGGGATCAAGAGGTGGATTTGGGGGAGCATCACGGGTTCTGGGGATCAAGAGGTGGATTTGGGGGGGCATCACGGGTTCTGGGGATCAAGAGGTGGATTTGGGGGGGCATCACGGGTTCTGGGGATCAAGAGGTGGATTTGGGGGGGCATCACGGGTTCTGGGGATCAAGAGGTGGATTTGGGGGGGCATCACGGGTTCTGGGGATCAAGAGGTGGATTTGGGGGGACATCATTCTACCACCCATGGCATATGCCTCTATTATTTTTCTTTCATGTGTCTCCGTAAACTCGTATAATTTTCTTACAAACAAATCTCTCAATTTTATAGAAACAATCCTATCAAAAGTGCATATTTTCTGCCTCTATAATGAAGGGTATTGGGATTTCCCCTCCCAGCTGATTATTGCTACTACGTAGAAAAACTATTGATTTATTTACATGGTCATATTTTCGAAAGCTTTACAGAACTCTTTTATGAATTCTCATAGGTTTTCCTCTGATGTTCTTGAATCTTCTGGGCGTACCATCATTGCATCGACAAATCATGTTAATTTTGACTTCTCTGCAATAACTAGGCACTACACGTCTAGGATGCTTTATGGTACGGCTACAACTTCTACAGTGGTGACAGGGCATCTGGGGTTTTCTTCTGGGTTTTAGTTGATGTGATATTAAATTCCTTTGTAAGAGTCACCTCCATGGAAGGTGCCTAAATAGGCAAGGTCAGTGGGGCAGCGGGCAATGTCCTGAGGGACAGGGGTCCGGACCGGGTCTGTGTGACGTCCCCCTTCTCAGTTTCCATCTCCATGGGGGGCTGACTCGGAGACTGAATCGCCCGAGGTTGAGGAACAGGTGCATTGATATTCCCTAGTGATCTCACAGCTCTCCCCTGATGGGAATGTCCCTCACCCTGCGGCCAGCAGTCCAGGGTGATGGGGGAGGCAGTCCCCCCAGCTCAGGTGCTTCTGTTGACAACCAGTAAGCCGGGCGTGATTGTCATAATTGAGTCGCTAGGTGACGGACAAAAAATATTGACATCAATATCAGAGAAGACAAATTAAACCAATAATAAAAACAGTCTGGAGACCAGCGCCTGCCCTTATTTATAGGAGGACTCCCGTCTTGTGGGGGGAGTCACGTGGGATGAGCGGCTCGGGCCCTGTAGCCCCTTCAGAGCTTGGACACCGTCCTGAGCCTTCCTCTCCCTTGTCCCTTGTCCCTTGTTCCAAGGCTTCCCACCACCTGCTGCCGTGCGTGACCCAGAGGAGAACCAGGGAGGGAAGACGCCGCTCTGAGAGGCCCCCGGGCGCTCGGGGACCCTGTTCCGCTGAGTCCACCCTCGGCCCCATCTCAGCCTCTCCCCCTGCAGCAGCACCACCTCTGCTTGTGGTCCGGCTGCCTGTGTCCTGGGAGCCCAGGGACCAGGGAGGCACTGTGTGCAACTCAGACGCCCCGATGGGCCTGGTGGGAGGGGCTGGGGGATTTATACCCATCGTGACGGCAGCGGGTTTCACATTTCAGCAGACACTGCTCCTCTCCCCAGTCCCCCTTGTCCCTTGGGGCTCCTGCACCAGGGTCCCCTCTCTGACACCCCACCCAGCGTCCCCCCTGGCTGGACCGGTGTGTGCGTGCGTGCAGGCGTGTGTGTGTGTGCGTGCGCACGCGCGTGTGTGCACAGCGCAGCCTGGGCACCCCAGACAGGCGTGCCTCATGAACCCACACGGAAATCCTGTTTCCTGGGGAATCCCTTCCCTCTTTCACTGCAGTATTTTCCAAGCCGCTGTGAGCTGGTTTCAGGTGGAGAGAAGGACAGGAGTGCCCCTTACTCTGAGGACCCACAGCTGTGGAGGTGAGAGGGTCGGGTGACCTCAGAACTTCAGACCCCCTCTCAGGCCCGCACACCACAGCTCAGAGCTGACGACCCACCGCGGGCCCCAGGGGCCTCCCGACCCCGCGTGCGCCATGCGTTCGCTCAGGGCGCACAGCAGCCTGGCAGGCGGCGTGACCCGCCTGGGTGACGCTGCGCTGTCCCCACTTTGCAGATGGGAAGCAAGGGGTTTCTGACGTCTGCCCGAAGTGACGGAGTGGCTGCAAGGTGGGGCGGCCCCGCTGTGGCCGCAGCGCCCGGTTCCCAGGGAGAAGGGGGCTCTCCTGCCGGGCTCAGCTGCCACCCTGGCGGCCGATGGCATTGCAGTGGGAAACCAGAGTCCCAGGGAGGGATGAGGGCTGCCAGTCTCGCTTTGCGTGTGACCTATCACGGTTTCTGTTTTTTGAGAGTAGAATATTGGCTTTGCCGCCGCGGCTGCTGATGGGAGCCGAGGCGGGAATCCGTGAAGTGGGCGCCGGGGACCTGCGGCCTGGGGAAGTCGCTGCTGTGTCCGGGTGCCCCCAAGGCCCCAGCAGTCCTTCCAGCCTGTGGCCCTGTCACGCAGATTGGAGCCCCTGGCCGTCAACCCCAGCCAGACCTTCCCCACGGCCCCTCCCCAAAGCACTCGCCAGTTCCAGGGCTTGAAGGAGTGAATTTCTGCAGGTGTCCCAACACCGGGCCGTGGGCTGTAGTCAGGGCTGGGCACAGTTCTCTGTGGAAATTAAAGCAGTTTTGTTTTCATGTTGATGTTAATGCAAATGTACATGCACACACCACACACAATACACACATACAACACACACACACACACACACACACACACCACAACATGCACATACTACACAGGCAAACACAAACACACAACATGCACACATGCACACACCACACACATGCACGCCCACTCCAATCTCCGCCAGGTGAACGCGGTGCCTGAGCTCTGCTCCCTTCTCGTGACCAGGGGCCTGTGTGCTCAGAACACACACATGCTTGACGTGTTCGTGACGTGTGTGCCGAATGGAAGCCGTGTGCTGTCAAAGGCACCCACACGGAGGAGGGTGGCAGGAGGAAAGTGATGGGACTGAGTTCCCACAAGGCAGTTAAGTGTCAGCATAACAGCATCGTCTGCTACAGTGGATTTACATTGTTCATTTGAATTTTGTTGCTGTTGTATCTGGTTTGTGTTTAATTTACAAGAACGTTTTGTTTTTACAGTCGCATCGTTGACTATAAAGTTGATTATAAAGTTATCCTAAGACTACTGACGTCGATACTGGGGATGGAGAGTCTGTGTGCCATGTCCTCTGCTTTCTCCCCACTCTCCTCTGTCTGCATCTTCAAGCACCTTCCAGAGGCGAGGGGTCAGCGAGATGAGCCCAAGGGCTTCTGCTTCTTTCGTCAATGGTCTCACTGAGACTCAGCCACCTTGCAAGACACTGTGTGATCAGCTAAGCCAAAAATATTTAGTGTCTGGTCCTTGGGAGGATGGACCCCACCTTCAACAGCTGTTTTTCTGAAGCTGCCGGTCACAGCAGAATCCGCCAGTGCAATTCGAAACCAGAAAAATACAAGACTGGTTCCTGGGCTCGCGTTGTGGCTCAGGATAAGGCGGACGGTAAGCAGTGGGGTCTCTACAAGCTCCAGTGGTTCCCACTCTGCCCTGGTCCCTCCGGGGGCCCTGGCGGGGACACCCTTGGCTGTCGGGACATTGCCAGCAGCGGCACCGACCACAGAGGAGGGCCGCCCACCCCCTCACCTGTAACTGTGCCACGAGACCCTGTCTCAGACCCACCTTTGTCCTTCCGCTGCCTGGGTCCACTCTGCTCCTCCGAGAGGCCGGCTTTGCCCTCATGTGATTTGTTTAAATTACAGATTCATCACTTCATGCCCTAACACATTTATGTAATCAACGACTCCCTGAGTCACAAGGAGATGTGTTTAAAACATTTCCTCCCATAAGTGGCAGTTTAATTAGACATTGTCAGGACATCTGAGGATGAAGATAAATAAGGTGTTTGTTTCTGACATAGAAAAAGGTGCATCCCAAGAAAGCAAAAAGTATTTGGTAGAATGAATGTTTTTCTTTGAACAACAGATGCTTTTATTTACATTGTACCTGGACGCAAAACAGAGACCAGGGGCCTGGCCTGGCCTGTGAGTGACCCCAGGCCGCTCATGCCTGCGCTCGCAATGGCCCGGGAGGCAGGCTCGACTCTCTAGGCCCTCGGAGGGTTTTGCCATGGACGCAGCAAACCTGAGAGACGGGAATGGTGATGGCATCAGAGGAGACGGGACGATGGAGCAGGAAGCAGGGTCGAGGCCCCCAGGAAGGATGGCTGTGGTTCAGGAGAGTGACGGCCGGGCCCTTCCTGCCACCATCCACCATCGAGACAGATGTGATGAGTGCCAGAGCAGAATTACTTATGTCAACTATGGGAAGAGAGTGCACTTCTGCGGGAACAATCTGTAACCAGATATCGGTGGGGCCATCAGTCAGCTGGTAAAAGAGGTTCCACGGCTGCAGGCGGGCAGGCTGGGGGAACAGCAGGAAGGGAGGCGGCCCAGGACGGAGGGGCCAGAAGTCGTGTCCTTGGGCCCTAGAGGCTGAGGCTAACCCCATGGGGGCAAGAAACATGTCCCTGGGCTGGGCCTGTGGGCTCCAGGGAGCCATAGCCCCAGAGTCCTCGCTGGATGCCACGGGAGGAGACACGGCGGGCAGACCGGCAGAGCCTCGTGTCTCGCTCACGGGACACTCCTGGATCGGTGACAGACAGCATGGTGGGAAATCCAAACGCAAGCGTTTCAGAGCCCAGAGCCTCCCTGACCCCGGCTGACAGATGTTCCTCCCGGGAGGCGCGTCCCCCAGGTGCCCCGGCAGCCCTGGCTTGTGGTCCCACCGGCGTTCCGGCCAAGTGGTAGAGATGCATGTCTTGTCCGACGAGAGATACTTGCTTCGAACCAAGATTGGTTTAAAGGAAACACACAAGTTGACTCTGCCCAGGCTGCTGAGGTCCCGCCAGAGGGTGATCAGGCTTCTTGCTGCTTCTCGGTATTTTTCCCGGAGCCATAGGGAATTTCCACAGCTGCCCTGACCCCGTGGAGAAGGCCTCGAGCGTGTCCCCATCGCCGGCTGCACAACGGCCGCCCTGTGGACGCTGGGTAGGGGTGCAGCCCCCGGCGGCCTCTGCTCCTGGGACTTTGCAGGGCGGCTGGGCCGGTCGTGCTGCTGGCCTGGCAGCCCCAAGGGAGCTGCGTTCAGCCTCTCGGGGGCCCCGCGGGGTGAGGCCCAGCCGTCCAGGTGCCGGGCTCCACGGTGATGGCCAGTGTCCCGTGGGGGCCGCCTGGGCACTTGGGGATGCATCACCGTCAGACAGAGCAAGCCCACTGGCGTTTTAGGAGCTGGAGTGTCAGCAGTTTACGCACCTGCGCTGACCATCGAGGGTGGGATGGAAAAGCGTCGCACACAGCCTCGGCTCTGGGAGGGACTGACTTGCTGAGAGTGTGACCGCGGGCTTCTGCAGCCTCTGCCCAGGAGACGGGGTGGCCCGGCCTCTGACCTCCTTCCCGGGAGCCGCTGGTGTCTGACGGTCGCAGAGCCCTTGGTTGTGGGACACACAGGTGGACACGTAACACGCTTTCTGGGACGATCGGAGGTGGGTCGGGAAGGCCGCGGGTGAACAGCCCACCTGGAGCGACCGTGACCCCGCTGGTGAGGGCTGGCAAGAGGGTGCATGCGGGGGTCTGGGTGCAAATGAGGAGCAGCCTCGGCCGGCGGTGAACTCAGTCCCGTGGAGACAGACATGTGGCCGACACATCACCTCGTCCACACGGCCCAGCCGCTCCCAGAGCCGCGACCCCTCTCCTCTCCTGCGCCCTCGCCTGGCCTTGCCCCTGCGGCAGCCTGACCAGCACGTGGTCTCTTCCCGAGAAGAGCCCCTCTGGTCTCCTGGGCTCTCAGGAAATCAGTGCTGGACGCTGGGGGCATGAACAGCAAGCCCACACACCTCCTTTTCTATGTCCCCTCTTCTCTGTTTCCTTCCTTCTTTCCAAGGTGCCTCCAGCAGCCCCCAAGCTCCTCGTCCTCTGTGTGAACTTTGGGGGCTGCAGGGACTGTTTCTGGGCATCAGGTCTCCTGGCTATGTCCTCCCTGGGTGAGTACTGACCCCCCACCACTTTAAGAATGGCCCCTACTGAGTGAGGGAGGGGCCCTGCACTAAGGTCATGGGATGGCTGAGTACAGGACACATGACACTGAGGTCACCCAGACTCACGGCCCTGGGGGGGGATGCTGTGCACTTGGGGACAGAGGGGACAGCCAGGAGGCCTCATGGTATCAAGGGGGGTGGTGACTCCTGGCTCCCATGGAAGGATGTGGTGGGCTCGTTTGACCATCCCACAGGCTGGCAGGAGACTGAAGTTCACTGCTCAGAGGTAAGCAGGCACCTGGCCCTCCGTAAGGAGGCTGTTTGGGGGCTTCTCTGCAGGTGCAGAGTGGGGAGGGGACTTGTCGGTAAGCCTCTCAAAACCCCCGTGGTTCCCCCCAGATATCAAGGCAGCATGTAATATTGAACCTGAACTTGCGGCCTTATACCACTCTATATACTGCTATCTCCCTATGTTTTCTGTCCCAGGCCTTCCCCTTAAATTCCAGCTCTGTATGCCTGGGCGAACGTCACCCTCATGGCTGACACGCATCTCAAACTTAATGTGTCCCCAAAGGGCATCTTGATTCTCCTCCCCACGCCAGTCCCACCCCTACCCCAAAGCTAATCGTCCCCAGCCCTTCTCAGCCAGAAAAGAGCAAATTGTTATTTAGCTGCCAAGGACGAAAGCTTGGAGTATTTTTTGATTTTCTGCTTATCTTCCTCTCCTCCCAGATAATCCACCTGCAAGTACTCCTCTCAAAAGTATCCCAGTTTCTGCTCACCTTTCTCCATGTCCATGGCCACCTTCCTAGCAGCACCACCTAGCCCTCACCTGGCTACCGAAAGGCCTCTCTTCCTCCGGTCCTGCCCTCCACGGATTCATCCCACAGGGCACGTTCATGGCCTCACTCACCCACTCGGTAAGGAGACTGGAAGGTAAAGAGAGGACTCTCTCGGGACACAGAAAAAGACAAAGATTTTTAGGGCGCTTAGAGGATCAGTGCAATCAAAGGAAAAGAAAACAAGAAACAGAGGGGACAGAAGTGATGGGGGCATAGTTGTCAGAGCTGAAGGGAGGTCCACGGAGCCCCAGGGAATAGGTGGAATTCGTATCCAGACGTGGAAACTGTAGAGCAAGAGAGACAGACAGAGACAGAGACAGAGAGATAGAGAGACACAGAGAGGGACAGAGAGAGAGACAGACAGACAGAGAGAGACAGAGAGAGAGAGTGGGAAAAACCAATTATCCACAAAGGGACTAGAGTCAGGCTGGCATCAGCGCTCTAGCTGACCCTGGGGCCAGCAGACAAGGAGGGTGCCTTCGCAGGTCTGAGCAAAATTATATAATCCCCATCTCAGGAGCAGGTGAATTAAGACCAAATACATGTTAAGACGAAATAAAGGCATTTTCTGTCGCACAGAGGGCTCTGGGAAATGCCCCTTGTGTGTCCTTCCTGGGGCTGTGAGGGACTTCCTCCAGGTGAGGGAGGTGAAACCCAAGTATGAGGAGTCAGTGTGTGGGACGAGAGACGGGGCAGCACGGGAGCCAGGAGGCCGGCCTGCAGCAGCCCCGGGAGCAGCTCCCAGCGCAGCCAAGCTGTCCGGGGGCCCAGAGAAACGTGTCCCAAAGGAGGGAGAGGCGGAGTCCAGCCACAGGCGGGGGGACAGGAGAGCTGGCGATGGCGGTGGTGGGCTCAGGAAGTAGGAAAGAGGGAGAGGCAGCTGGAAAGTCGAGGAAAACCAAGAATGATCTGGAAATCGTGGCTAGACACCATCGACAGCGTGGCGGGACTGTGAGTTCCCGGTGGGCCAGGAGAAAAGAGGATCCATTTGTCCCTGATGCCAGGACACCGCCCCTTTCTGACCACAGACCTGTGAAGAAGAAACTATAACCGCAGCAGCCTGCTAGGCTGTGCAGAGAGAAACGGCTACAGCGTCGCGTACTGAGCAGATCGATGGGTAATCGCCTGCAAGCTTTAGAGTCGGTTGACAGACAGGGAGCAACGTCGCAGGAGCACACGCGGTGGGAGCCCCATCAGTGTGTCGGGGGAACAGCTGGATGACATTTCACTCCCTTTTCCCTGTTTGTGCCTCCGCCAGGTGAGCCATCCTGGCCCGGGCAGGATGTCTCACTCTGCCTGCAGCTCCCGGGGGTCACATCTCAGTAATGTCCAGTCTCCCTGGGGACCTAGATTTCCTCCCGGGCTCTGCCTGACAGCCTATCATCCACGTGGCCCCTAGAGCTTGTGTGGCCTCTGTCCTTGGTCCAGGACCCCCGTCCCCGTGGGCTGGAACAACCTCATTCTCCTCTGGAGCCCAGTTCTCGCGTGACACCCCGTGGAGCCTTGAGCTGGAGCCAGCCCAGCCACTTGGGCTTCTCAGCTCTTCTGGGCCCTGCCCTGCTTTCCCCCGAGTAGTGCAGGGCCTGGCTCCGAGCTGGCGCCCAGAGGACCGTGGCTGGGTGCGCTACGTGCACAATATCCTGTATCAAGGGCTCCCTCTCCCCACACCCTGGCCGAGGGCATCAGTGGCCCCGTGTCACACAGGGACAGAGGCCCAAGGCTGAGGTGTCTCCCGGGCCCCCAGGGCTGCAGGGCCAGGCCTGGAGCTCACAGCTGTGCTTGGCTAGCAGGCCCCGGCTCTCTCTCAGACCAGGTCAGGGATCCCCACCTTCTCTGAAGGTCAGTGGTCTCTTGAAGGCCACTTCAAGCCACATAACTCCACAGGGGAGCTGGCAGCAGGGAGGGGCGCTGTGGTGGGGGGAGCCAGCCTGCACTGAGCTTAGCCACTGCTTCCCTGTGCCACACAGCCAGGCTCTCAGGATGGAGGCATTGGGGCAGAGGAGGTGGGCACCCGCTGGTGGGGAGCAGGGCTGGGCCAGGTCTGCGCTCCGGGGCTACTTGGGTCCCTCGGAGCCGCGCGCAAGCCTTTGCCGGGAGGTCCGGCAGACTCCGCCTGGCACCGTCAGACACAACGATTTTTCTTCTGGGAATTAGTAAATTCTCACTAATTTCCCCAAACATTACCAGAGTCTGTTTTCTTAAAGTACAAACATACACAGTATGTTCATCATTTAAAATATCATTTCCTTAATGGTTGGAAGTGTTCTCTAGCTGTTTCTTTCGAACTGTGAACAATTAGAGAACACAGCACATTTCATTTCAGAAATAAGTACTGTTAGTGACCATCATAAACATCAGATGGTGGGATAATTAAATTAGGGTAATATACTAATTTCTTGGCTAATCGCTGACAATCCATAGTGGCTGTAATAACAGTGATTTTTCATGTCAGACCCACCGGTGGAGCCTTGGTAATTGATTCAGGCGCCGCTAATGAACCTGCACTTCACAGAACTGGGTTGAACTGAAAACACTCACTTCTTCTGTTTTTGTTTTTTGTATGAAAACACAACTTCATGTTATACTTGTTTGAAAAGGATCCGATGGTGAGAGCCTATGATGGGGTGACTGAGAGACTTTCCGAGGTGTGGGTGTCACGCCGCGTCCACAAGGGAGCTCTCTGGGCACCTGTGTGTGTGTGTGTGCATGCGTGTGTGTATTAGTGTTATGTGCATGCATACGTGAGTGAGTGTGGTGTGGTGTGTCTATGTGGTGTGTGTGTGTGTGTATGTGAGTGTGTGGTGTGCGGCATTGTGTATTATGTGTGTGTCCCACACCGATCAGTGGGAGTTTTTCCTTGTAAAGCAGGTTTTCTCGCCAGCCTGAGCTCCTCCGTCTCACTGCACATTGGCTCAGGGCTCTGGAAGTGAGGCTGGGTACCCAGGTGCCCAGGTGCCCCCGGCCCAGTGCAGCAGAAGGACAGCGTGGCCAGGGGAGCCATTCATTCCAGCAGGGGCACCACCAGGTGGGCAAACACCCTTCTAGGCCCTCCTCCCTGGTCTAGAAACTGTGGAGACATCAGCTGCTGAGAGTGGAGTGCGCCCACATCCCCGCCCTCGGCTGTGAGGTCTCTGCCGTCAGGTGGGTGAAATGTAGGTGTCCACTCATCCGCAGCCTCTGGTCCTGCGACTGAGCAGGAGAAGGGTGACAGCCACAGTGCAGAAAGCTACAGGCCACTGGTCACTAATTAAAATGTTATTTGTGGATAGAAGAAAAACTTCTGAACTCAAAGACTGTGGAGAATCCCAGAGTGGAGGGTCTGGCCAGGGTCTCCTTTGTCCCGAGTCCCTCCGACCTGCCTGCCTGTCCTGGACACAGGGGGCCTGATCACGTGGTCCACCGTGGGCTCCAGGCCTCCCGTGCTCTGCGGGGTCTGTTCTGGGGCACAGGCAGGAGACAGAAGGAGGAAGCCAGAGGATGCTTCCCTCCAGAGATCAGTGGAGTTAACTGACCTCACTGTCAAGGGACGGAGCTGGTGGCCCCTTGGACAGCCCCCTCCTCTTCCCCCGGGGACTCAGTGCAGTCGGTGGCCACCCACTGCAGTGCCCAGGTGCTGCGCTGCCCCCCAGGGTGTTCTTAAACCTGCCCAGACTCTCAGAGGGGTTCCTTACCACATTCCTACAGCTGCCCCTCTGGAGGGCCATCCAATTCCGGCTGATGGAAGGACAGTCTTACTCTTCGGACCACCACGTGTTCATCTGAGCTTCCCTGGGGCTCTAGCGGGCTGGGCATGGTCTGGGCACTGGAGGTGCGGTGGACGGGGGTGCGCTGTGCCCCATGGGACTGCCCGCAGCCTTGTAGTGACCGCTGTGCAGAGCAGAAATGCTGTCTCTAAGGGACTTACCCCACACACTCCTCACAGGGTCCCGAGAGGTACCACTGCCCCATTTTCCTTGAGGGGAGGCTCTGGACAGTTCAGTGATTCACTGAGTCTGCATCTGGCGATCTGTCGACCTCCTGCTCTGGCACATCTGCCTGCACATAGCAGGGACCTCACGTGCTCTGGGATGTAGAGAGGACTGGGCTTCCCTAGCTTGTGCAGAGGTCGACGGGCAAGGGGAGAAAGGCCCTGACCTCCACTCGGGAGAACGTGCATTAGGCACCCAGATCTGTGCTCTGAAGAGAGCCCTGGCGGGGCTGCTGGTGCAGGAGGGCCCCAAGGAGTCAGCAGGGGCGAGGCTGGGGGGCCTGCTCCCTCCGGCTCTCCTGAGCCCAGCGCCAGAACCCAGCCTTCTGACCTCCTCCCAGGACCCGTGGCCATGACGGGAGGACCCCCAGTGCTCGGGTTCCTGGGCAGAGCCTGCCCCTTACGCGGGGTCTCTTCCGTGAGCCCCAGGCCAGGGGCTTCTGGCTGTAATGACATCAACTAAAAGTCAGTCACAGAAAGACAACAGGGAAGCCTCAGAATATGCAGAAATTGACACACATTTCTACGTAATCCATAGGCCAAAGGGGACAACTCAAAGGAAACTACAAAGAAAAACAAAGGTGAGTAAAAACAAAAACACAGCATAAAAAAATATGTGGGATGCAACCAAGTGCAAGCGTGGAACTCATAGCACTGAATGCTTTACGTCAGAAAAAGGAAGGCCTCCAGCTAATGTCCTGAGTCCCTAACGCAAGAAACTAGATAAAGAGGAATAAAATAATCTCAAAACAAGCAGGAGGATGAACTAATGAAGAGAAGAAATAAATGATATTAAAACTAAGAAGACTATAGAGACAATCAGTGAAACAGTCATCTGGTTCTTAATAAAAGTCAAGAAAATTGATACATTTCTAGCTAGAACAATGAAAGTGAAAAGAGAGAAGGCACAAATCACCAGTGCCAGGAGTTAAACAAGGGGCTTTACTACAGAGTCCACACTCATTAAAAACATAGAGGAAATATCACACACAACTTGATGTTCATGGATTTGAGAACATAGAAGAAATGTATCAGTGCCTTGAAAATCACACATTAACAAAACTCAACCAAGATGAAATAGGCAATCTGAATATCCCAACAATTCAATTGACTTTGTAATTAAAACACTCCCCCCAAATAAAAGTTTCAGGCCTTTATGTCTTCATTGGAGAATTCTGCCAAACGTTTAAAGAATTACCACCAATTTTTTACAAGCCCTTCCAGAAAACAGAAGAGGAGGGAGCACTTCTTGACCATGGCCAGTTGCACTTCTCAAAGCCAATGGCACCTTGATACCAAAACCAGACAAGGACTCTACAGGAACAGAGAGGGAGGGAGACAGAGAGAGGGAGAGAGAGAGAGAGAGAGAGAGAGAACTATAAATCAATATCTCTCACGAACTTAGACACAAAAATTTTCATCAAAATATTGGCAAGTTGGGTCCAACGTTGCAGAGAAGGAATTATACATCGCGACTGAGGGGCGTTTGTTCCAGGCTTGCAAGACTGGTTCAACCTTTGAAGTGAGTCAATGAAATCCCCCTGTCAACACGCTCAGAAGATAAACATATGACCGCATCAACTGATGCAGAAAAATCAGTCAAAAACACCACACCCATTAATGAAAACTCTCAGCAAGTTAAAGATAGAAGGAAATCGCCTCACCTTGATAAAGAGCCCCTATAAAAAGCCCACTAGCTAAATCATAGTCAATAGTGAAACACTGACAGCTTTCCCCCTAAGATCAGTAACAAGGTAAGAATGTCTGTTTTCACTGACTTTATTCAACATTTAGCACCGGAGGTTTTAGCCATTCCAATAGGGCAAAAAAATGAAATGATAGGTATTGGAAATGAAGAAATAAAACTGTCTCTGTTTGCAGATGACATGATTGTAGAAAATTCCAAGGAATCTACAAAATACTCTTAGAATTAAAAAGTGAGCTCAAGACAAACAATAAACAAAATAATCCCACTTCTATATACTAACATTAAACATGCAGAGACCAAACTTAAAAATACAATACCAACATAATAGCACCAAGAAAAATTAAATACTCAGGTATACACTTAAAATATGTGTAAGACGTATATATATATATATATATATATATATATATTTTTTTTTTTTTTTTTTTTTTTAGAAATTTATTTATTTATTTATTTTTGGCTGTGTCGGGTCTTTGCTGCTGTGCAGGCTTTCTTCTAGTTGCAGTGAGAGGGGACTGTTCTTTGTTGTGGTGCACAGGCTTCTCATTGTGCTGGCTTCTCATGCTGTGGAGCATGGGCTATAGGCACGCAGGCTTCAGTAGTTGTGGCACACAGGTTTAGTTGCTCTGTGGCATGTGGGATCTTCCTGGACCAGGGTTCGAACCCATGTCCCATGCATTGGCAGGCGGATTTTTAACCACTGCGCCACCAGGGAAGCCCAAGACGTATATGTTGAACGTTACAAAATGCTTATGAAAGAAATGAAAGAAGAGCTGATGGAAAGACATGCTCATGCGTTGAAAGACTCAATACAGCAAGATGTCAATTCTTCCCAAATTGATCTATAGGTTTGATACAATTCCTATCAAAATTCAAGATAGGCTTTTGTAGACATAAAGAAGTTTATTATGAAATTTATTTGGAAAGGTATGGTCTGTCGAATAGCTAAAACAATTTTGCCAAAGAAGAATAAGGTGGAGGAATCGGTCTAACCGATTTCAGGACTTATTACGTAGCCACTGCAATCAAGACAGTGTGCTACTGGTGACGTGACAGACATACAAACCAACGGAATGGAATACAAAACCACAAACAGACCCACAGAAATATGCCCAACTGATTTTTGAGTAAAGAAAGGTGAAAAAGCCATTCAATGGAAAAAGGAGAGACTTTTAAACAAATGGAACTGGAGAGATCAGACACCCGTGGGTGAGAAAGAACCTCACACCTTTATGCAAACAGAAATTCAAAATGGATCACAGACTTAAATGTAAAACGTAAAACAACAAAAGCTTTAAAAAAGAAACGTATGTGAAAATCTTTAGAATCTAGGGTTAGGCAAAGGGTCTCTAGACTTGGCAACAAAAGCACAATCCACAAAAGAAGCCATGGATGAATTGAACCCAATCAAAAATTACAAACTTTCACCCTGTGAAAGCCCGTGTGAAAAAGATAAAACATAAGCTACAAACTGGGTGAAAATATTTGTGAACTGCAATGTCTGACAAAGGCCCAGTATCTAGAAGAGCTAAAACTCAAAATTCCACAGTAAAAAACAGTCCTGCAGGAAGATGGCAGAGGACGTTTCACCAAAGAGCACCGACAATGTAAATCACGGAAGCAGGAAAAGTTGCCCGACTTCAGGGGTCAGGAGGGCAAAGCGGGTGGAAACCGCACGGCGACGTCAGCACGTGCCTGTGAGGATGCTAGACTCAAACGGAAGACGCCAGCTGCGGGCGAGGATGCAGAGACTGGCTCCCCACCACGCGTACGCCTCCGCCCACCCCGCACACGTGCAACACAGGCACGTATACACCACACACACAGGATTGCCCCCAATTTCCTTGTACGCCAGTGGTTCCAGCGCCCTCTTACTTGGGGGTCTTTTGCTCCCTATCTGCCCCTCCCCCGACATGTCCACAACTTCCAATCATTCCCAGCAGAGAGTGGTCGGTGCATTGACCCTCCAGGAAGAGATTCCGAAGGATCAGCTTTGCCTGACTTATCTGTGGGGTGTGTGTGTGTGTGGTGTGTATATAGCATGTGGGGTGTGTGTGTGCACGTGTGTGTGTGTTTGGTGTGTGTGTACTGTGGTGTATAGGTGTGTAAGTGTGTGGTTGGTCTATATGTGTGTGTGTGTGTGTGTGGTTGGTGTGTGTGTACTGTGGTGTAGAGGTGTGTAAGTATGTGGTTGGTCTGTGTGTGTACGGTGGTCTGTGTGTGTGTGTGTGGTTGGTGTGTGTGTGTACTGTGGTCTCTGTGTGTGTGTGTGTGTTTGGTGTGTGTGCACTGTGGTGTATAGGTGTGTAAGTGTGTGGTTGGTCTGTGTGTGTGTGTGTGTTTGATGTGTGTGCACTGTGGTGTATAGGTGCGTAAGTGTGTGGTTGGTCTATGTGTATATGTGTGTGGTTGGTGTGTGTGTGTCTGCACGTGTGGGTGTGTGCACTCCAGTGCTCTGAGCTGATGGCAGCTCCTTTGGAGAATATGCCCCTAGTGGGGACGGACATGTTACGCTGGGGGCACATGTGGCTACAAGCGATTTCCTGACAAAGGAAGAGGCAGGGTCCCCACAGCAGGGTGCCCCCGATGTAAGGATGGACTCTCTTAGTTGAGGGCCTGTCACCCCGGGCAGCCAGCAGTCCCGTCACTTGTGCGGGACGGAGGCTGTGGAACACAGTCCGCAGTGGGCCTGGGGGCTGGGGGCCTGGGTGGCCCTTCCCAAGTGCTAACTCTCGGGAGGAGCGTGAATGCATCATTTCTAGAATTAGCAACATGAATGCAGAGCAGGGTGTGCTTTATGTTTGGGCTGCGTATCAGGTGTATGTTTTCAGAAATAACTTTCAATTTGGCAGTCATGTGTCTACGATGATTAACTACGATGTGGACCCACGTCAGCAGTGACAGCTGGTCTTAAGGGTGTATTTTTATTCTCTACCTTCTGGGCCAGGACCAATTCCAGACACATTTTCCCCTAATATTTGGCCCCAGCTGGTCCAACCACACGGAAAGAGACTCCTGAGTTAATGGGAGGGTGTCACGCTCTAATCACGGGCTGTGTCACAGGCCGGCTGCCTGCCACGCATGCCATTGTGTTTGGAAATGGAAGGGCAGTACCGACTCTGAAATATTTCCCGCCGGTTTCCGGGACGCATCAGCTCACCATGTTATTAGAGCAGCTGCGTAAAATTACGAGGCCCCGCCAGATGCCTGAGGAAATCAAAGTGGAAAGATGCCTTTGTTGCTCTCATCTGCATGTCTTTTGGACTGTGATT
This sequence comes from Inia geoffrensis, assembly GCA_036417435.1. Classification (NCBI taxonomy): domain Eukaryota; kingdom Metazoa; phylum Chordata; class Mammalia; order Artiodactyla; family Iniidae; genus Inia; species Inia geoffrensis. The sequence continues at coordinate 87,479,492 of CM070914.1, read as the reverse complement.
TGGGGGCACTGATTCTGCATCCACACGGCTATATATAGCCACTCACTCTCATCTCTTCTGCTCGGTAGGCTCTCGAAGGGCAGCTGGGCTCCTGAGAGGAGCCCCTCCTCCCAGCTGGAGGATGGAGGGCTGGAGACGTTGCCAGCAGGGGTCCAGGTCTGCAGCCAGGGCCCCTCCCTCAGGCACGGCGGGCTGCAAAGGGACGTGTCCTCCTCTGCGCCCTCCGCAGGCCCCTGGCTCTGGCCCTCCCAGTGCCCCCCTCTGCTCTCTGCTTCCATCTCTGGTTTTCTGCTGACTTTCCCTGCACCCCCAGACCCTCCTGGTGTTGTCTGCCTTGACCCCGTGCCTGTCCCGTGCACAGACTCCCTGACCCTTGCCCATGACCCGCCCAACCGCTCGTCCAGGGGAAATGTCTGAGAAGAGCCGATGAGACCACCCACGTTCCGCAGGTGTGCCTGCCACCTGCTTGGAGCAGGAATGAAAGGTACAGACACGAAAACGACTGCCGTGAAGGGATGAGTGTTTATCGTCCTCGCGGTCCCCAGAAGCAGGAGTCAGCTGCGGGCCGCCTCCCGCCCCAGGACGCGCTGAAGGGGATGAGCAGGTGGAGGGATGGGGTCTTTGCTGTGGTTCTTGGCGGGGTGTGGGGGGGGGTTGGGGGGAGGGGAGGAATGAGCGGAGGAAAGAGAGCCAGCAGCTAACCTGTGATTGGACGGTCTGCGTAGCATCTGTGGGATCCGGGCTGACGAGGTGGTGGCCAGTTATCCGGGCCTGGCCCCGGGGTGACCAGGGCAGGGGAGTGTTGGCCATCACCATCCCATACGCAAGGAGCTGGCAGGTGTGACTCGACTGGGGTGCGGGGGTGGCTCAGCACGTCAGAGGCTCCTTCCTTATCTCCTGAACGCTGGAAGCGCTGTTCCTGGATGTGCAAGGCCCCAAATGCCAGAGCATCAAGAATGTGGGAAATAAGAAAATACAGCTAATACAATCCATATTAAAAATATCAAATGAAAAGGTGTATATGTGCTCTGATTTATGCAGAGTGGAATGTGTACATGCATCCTGGCCTCTGCCAGGCAGTCTGACGGATGCCAGGAGCTGTGGCTGCCTCTGAGAAGGGCCAGAGGCTGGCTGGGGGAGACCTGATTTTTGTTATATCCCCTTTTGTGCTGTTTAAATGGGTCTTTAAAGACACGCATGCACATGGCAAAAATGCAAAGAGAGAGTGGCACAAGCGATGAGCCTGCCTTGGCTGAACCTACGCTGACTTGATAAATGTGCCCTCACACAAACACGCACTGTGTGCTCCTGAGACGGACCGCGTGGAAGAACGTCACAGGGAAAAGAAGGTGGGGAACCTGCTCTTCCCCGAGGAGGTACGTGGCCGGCAGGAAGGGTCCGGAAATGGGGTGCAGTCCCTCCCCGCCAACCCAGGCCCTTGCAGGTGGGTGCCAGGTGAGACCTCCAGGAAAAGGCCGCCTGTTTCGGGAGCTGGGAACAGCCTCCCAAAGGGGAGAAAACTCTGTGGGTACCACCCGCAGGAGGGCTGGCTCAGGTTGGACGGAACGCTGGTGCCTGTTAGAGAAGCCCAGGGCAGCCGTTGAGAAGAGGGACCGAGTGAGGGTCTCAGAATTGCCACAGGTTTCTGAGTGAGGGTCCCTCAGAACAGAGGATTCTCCCTTAGTGAGAGAACGTGCTTAGGTATGAACACGCACAGGTATGAAAATGCACAGGTATGAACACATACTGGTATGAACACGCACAGGTGTGCACGTGGATTCACTAAGAGAACACCCCAGCCAAGTGGGCAGATGGCTCCCCTACAGGGAACCAGCCTTGTGTGGTACCCTGTGGAGGACGCAGCTCCTACACTGCAGGCCTCCATGGGAGGAAACAACCGGACATTTCCAAACAAGGGGCCTCTGCACAAGAGCTTCCTGGGCTCTTCAAAGCGTCAGTACAGGGAGTAACACCAGTGGAACTGGAGGAACCTTCTGTACTACAGGACGGGATGGCCAAATGCACGCAGTTATTCCCTGGGTCACCTGGGTCCCCAAACAAACAAACAACTCTAAAGGATGTGCTTGAAGTAATCTGGGAAGTTTACGTAAGGACGGTGCCTTAGACGCTTAACTGCACTGTGATTGTGACGCGAGTCCTCGTTCTCGGGGGAGAGGAGAGAAGCTGAAGGATTTATGGACGGAGGGTCATAATGCCTGCAACCAACTCTCAAGCGGCTCGCCAGAGAAAAACACATATCCACAAACACAGACGTTACACACACACAGGCCAAATGACAGTGGGCACCACAGCACGGAAGCGCCTAAGTGGCTTTTTGGACTGTCGCATAGAGAGGCTGTTTGCAGGTGGCCCTGGAGATCTCTGAGCGTGTCCGAGCTGCCCGCCTTCCCCTGTGTGTAGCTGTCGGACAACCGAGGTGGGGGCTGGCTGAAGCTCTGGGCTCTTGGGTCCCGGACACTGAGCATTTCTTACGTGATCCTGTCCTCGGCATTTTGCTGACACCCGACCATGTCGTGTTAGGACGGCCCCTGGTAAGTTCCACGGGGCAGGGTTTTGCAGGTGGAGCTTGGGTGCCCAGGTTCTCAAGGCTCCTCCAGGTCCGGGGAGAGTGGGCGGGTGGCGTGTATGTGCCCGGCCCCAGCGGTGCCCCAGGACAGTGGTGGTTCCGCCACCGCGGCCGGCAGCTCCCGTGGCACATCTCAGGCGGCAGGGCTGCACCCACCCTGCTGTTCGGAGGTGGTGGCACCGCGCCAGCCTCGGCTCTGGCCGGGCAGACTGCTCACCACACGGACCCCAGGGGCGTCTTCTATTTCCTAACTGGACTGAGTTAGGCCCGAGGATACTGTTGACTCTGCGCCCAAGCCTGGTGACGGGGCAACTGAACCTGCCCTTTTAGTCACCAAACCAGGGAGCTCTCAGCCCCCTTGCCACTTCACTGAGCCCGAAATGACGGCAGTGAAAAATGCTCATGACTCCTTGAGGAAATAATTCAGAAAAGTTTTGAAAGCTTCCTCGTGGTGCTATGCGAGTTTTCCATTTTGTGTGACAGGGGACCAAAACTGACCTCTGTTCTGTGACAGCCACCCCTCCATCGCACAGAGCTGTCCGCAAGAGCGGGAAGTATGGCCACACTCGCTTAGGCAAAGCCCATCTCGTAAGCGGTGTCCTCCTCAGTTTCATTAACCTCACGGCCAAGGGCAGTTTCGTCAGCAGAAAATTCCGGACTCAGGGGCTGTGAGCTCCTACGTTCACGGAGAAGTTCATGTAAGTGGACAAATGGTGGGAGAGATGAAGAAAAACACCCATTCGCGAGGGCAGGTGCCGTGGGTCCGTGGCCAGGGTGCTGAGGTGTGGAGTGTGTGTATCTTCGGGGACGCACTCGGGTGTGTGGGGTCAGGCAGGCTAGCTGCAGGGACGGCAGTGGGTGTGTGGGGGCCCTATGGGGAGGACGCCACCGCCACCCGGTGCCCGCATGGCCGCCCCTCTAACCGCGTGGTGATGGCCCAGCCGCGTCCTCGCGAGGACTGTGCTACCCCCTCCGGCGTGGGGCTTTCTACGCGGTACCTCCGGGTCTGGCTGGCGCACGGAGCTGAGATCTGCGGGGTCCCATCTCCTCTCCGATGTCCTTCTAATGTGAAATAAATCAGTGCCTGGGGTCGCAGGACGATGGCTCGCAAAGACGTCCACGTGGGGATCTCAGGAGCCTCTGAATTTGTGAGGTTACGCGGCGAAGGGGGATTCAGGCTGTGGATGGAGCGAGGTCGCTCAGCCGACAGGAAGCTGACCCCAGCTCACTTAGACGGGCTGAGCGTAATCACAAGGGCCCTTTTTACCAGCGGGAGACGGAGCTGGAAGGCAGAGCTGCAGGGATGCAGCTGCCTTTAGCGATGGAGGAGGGGCCCTGCGCCCAGGGACGCTGGCGCCTCTAGAAGCTGGGAAAGGGCAGGGAACGCAAGATGTTGTATATATATAAAATGGATATTACTCAATCATAGAAACGAATAAAACCTTGCCCTTTGCAGCAACATGGATGGACCTAGAGAATATCATACTTACTGAAGTAAGTCTGACAGAGGAAGACAAGTGCTGTATGATCTCACTTATATGTGGAAAAGCTAATAAAGCCAAACCTGTAGAAATGGAGAGTAGCCTGGCAGTTACCAGGGGCTGGGGTGGGGGGATGGGGAAGTGGGGACCAAAGGTACAAACTCTCAGCTGTAAGATGAATAAGTTCTGGGGAATCTAAGGTACAGCCTGGTGATTAGAGTTAACAACACTCTATTATATGCTTGAAAGCTGCTAAGAACTGGTGAAAGCTATTCTAGGGGCGGGGGCGCCCGTGAGCGTGCTACGGGCGTGCAAGTCCTCCCTGAGAGGTTTGCAACTGTTCCCGAGGTTCGGTGGGTGATCACCTCTTAGGTTTGCCTTTTTGCAAAGTCAAGAGCAGGACAAGAAGCCCCCAGGGAAAGGCAGAAATCAGGCCCCTCGGGAAGGGGAATTGGCCCTGCGTGGGAGAGGCTTGGTGAGCCTGTTCTGGCAAACAGCCAGCTGAGGGCACCGAGCCCCTCACGCCGCCCAGACCCAGCGGTCAAGGCTCGACCCCAAGGCCGGACCGTTCGGCTGAAACATTCGTCCTGGTTGATTCAGGTCAAAATCTCCCGTGTGGCTGTGTGTAGATACAGGTGGAGAACCGCCATCACTTTGCTTCTCTCCTTGGAAAACATCCTAAACCCTGCTTCTAGGGCACCAGCTGCACAGGTGCTCGCAGGAAGCTGGAGGGCCAGCTGGGGGAGGGGCGGGGGAGGGGGCACCCGATTCCGGGCCAAAGCACTTCTCCCCAAGTTATCAGCTCTCTCTTTACATCAGGTAAATTTGCATTTACTAAGATTTTCCTCAGGACTATGTAACGGTTTTATCTCTTGCTAATATTCCCTGGGGGTCTGGTCCTGAGGTTCACTTTGATGAGGCTGGCGATCAGATCAGTGCTGACCTCGCAGCTTTGGGTGGCAGACGTGCAGAACCTGTGTGTGAAGGCAGGAAGGGCCGTGTGGACCTGCCTCCGGCATCTCCAGGAGCAGCGCACGCTGACCCAGAGCCCAGGGCTCCGTCAGGCCAGCTGGCTGTTCCCCAAACCAAAGGCAACAGAGGCTGTCTCTGAAGCCAACAGTATGGTTTGCTGGAGATTTCCATCTTCAGGAGTGAGATCTGATGTTCTCCTAGCTGGAAGCCTCTCCAAGCAGGCACGAAAGGCCCGGCCTTCGGGTAGTCTGCTGAGTTATGCTCCCTTTCTGCAGCACGGGAGGGCTTGCCATCACCTCGCGAATGAAGTGATGTCTCCGGCACGAGGATGTCATTTCTCAGCACCAAGTTGGAGACGTGTGGGACGATGCTGAGAGGAGGCGGGTGCAGACATGGCCCTTGGCTGCGGGCTTTGGATCAAGAGGAAGTGGCTGCTTTCACACAGAGATGGTGTAGGTGGGAACTGGTGTGGGGCACGTGATGCCTGCACCCAGGGGGCCAGAAAACAACTGATTAAAAGATCCCTCCAAGCAGCCACTTTTCCCCATGCAGAGCCTGAAACAGAGTTGTGCCAGTCCCCTCAGAGGCGCCGTCAGCCCTTCCTGGGAGGAGGGGGGTGAGGAAGGGGCCTGCAGATGCACAAGGGGGGTGTAGGGAGGGGTCCGGAGGCCGGGGGTCTCAGAGGCCGAGGTGGGAACAGCAGAAGAAACTGTGTTAGGGTTCTGCCCAGCAGGGGCTAGGGGCGGAGGGTGTGCTGGCTTTAAGGTTTCAGTAGGGCGCCTTTGCTCGGAGCTCCAAGCCTGGGGCAGTGCCTTCTCTACCCCGAGTGCATGTGAGAACAGGCCGCACAAGTCCTATTCAGGGCCCATTCCAGACCGCTTAAGTCAGGACCGCTGAAGGTGACACCTAAGCATGGGTGTTTTCAAACTTCCTCAGGTGACTTTAATGCCAGGCCAAGGCCGAGAAGCATCTCCCAGGTGAGATGGGGCCTCGAGGAGTTCAGGTGAGTCTCTGCCATGCAGAGACAAGTCTCAAATGTCATCAGGCATCTGTGTCTCCTGGAGGCTGGGTCCTACCTCCACCTCTACCTGCACGTGGAGTGATTTGCTGAAAATCTGCCTTTCTAAGTCCCCGGGTGACACTGCGGCTGCTGGCTGGGGGGCCCTGAGTGAGGGGCCTTGCAAGCACCAAGTCCCAGCTTATCCTGTACTTTTATTGCCTCTTTTCTCCTCGTTCTTTCTGCTAACAAGTACACCTGCCCAGGCTTCTCCCAGATTAGAAAACATTCTTCATGGACTCTGGGGCTCTCGGCAGCAAATCAGAACAATTTTTCCTCCCTTAATGGTCGAGCTTGGAAAATGGACGGACTTCTTGCATCAGGTTAGGTGTAGGGTGTCCACACTGTTGTCCGCTGGATGCTTGGAGCCACCCAGGAGGGCAGGACTTGATTTTGGAGACTGAGTCCCCAGCGGGTGAGACTGGCATTCGTCTCCGAAGAGGAGGGGGTGACGTGCTGACGCAGGACGGACCAGGGCTCTTGTGTAGGGAAGTCTGAAGAGGGGCGAGGACCACCCACCAGCTCCTCTGGACTTTGCCATCGACAGGTTGGGCAGCAGCTTCCAGGAAGGGTTTCACATTATCTGTCAATTCTCCAGTGAACCTGCAATAAACTTACAATTTAAGTTTATTGTACAATTTAAGTCCTTTTTTTGAGAAAATGCCTCTAAAATTTCTTGCCCTCTTTGGAAGAGAGCTGAATTGTCAGAAGAAGATGAGAGAGCTAAGGTTGTGGACGCGTGTGTCCCGGCGTCTGCATCAGAACGAGCTAAAGGCTCCCTTCCCACAGCCCCCTTGTGTATGAGGTTGGCTGTAATCACAGTATTTATTCTACCCTCATAGGAAAATCAACCCAGCCCGTGTGTGTGTGTATTTGTGTGTGTGTGTGCGTGCGTGTGTGTGATTGGGAAGCAGCCCTTGCCATTCCACAGGAAACTGAGTCCTCAGCCACTTAAGGACACAGCAGAGTGGCTGTCACCGGGCAGAAGTACGAAGGCCAGGCCTCATGGCTGCTCTGATGGTGGCCGTGAGCAGATGCACATGTGGATGTGGCACCTCACGTGGTCTGAGCCAGGACCCGCTGGGCCTGGGGTGGCTGCAACTGAAGGACCTAATCAGGTGGTGATGGCCCTCGGTGACACGGGGAGCAGGGACACCTTCGCCACGTGACGGCAGAGCCACACCCGCACGCCAAAAGCCTCTGCACAAGCACGTGAGTTGGTGAGTGGCCACTCAGACCCGCAGCTCCAAATCTGGGCTTGATGTAAGGCCACCTCCCAGAGCAGATTTCCCAGAGGGAGTGGGATAGCTTCGAGCTGAGAGCGGGAATCTCAGCAGGCATGTGAGGACAGCAGAGGAGCTGCCCCGGGCTGGCCGGCACACCTGTGCCCTCCACAGGGACTCAGGGGCATGGAGCAGTGGGGTGCGTGCAGGTGGGCGACGGAGCGGGGAGGGGAGGCCTCCCGGGGGTAGCGTGGGCAGATGTGGGTGGCAGAACGATGCCCCCGGCTCCTGCTGGGGGCTGAGGTGGGATCAAACAAGGGGACCGGCCAGGGGCCGTCGCACGCAGAGCCCAGGGCTGCGGGGTGAGGGCAGCCGGATGGAGAAAATCGAGGGCGGTGCCTCTGTAAGATCTGGTCGCCAGCAGGCGCACCAGGATGGCTCAGGGTTTCTGCGTGGTCAACTGAGCTGGGTGCTATCGTTGCTGAAGAAGTGGGTGGGCGAGAGGACAAGCCTGCAGGGAGGGGTGCAGGGGGTGCTGGTTTATTGGAGATGAGCTGAGCCCTGGGGCCAGGCACAGGGTCCCTCAGGCCATCGGACCCAGCGCGGTCTGGCCAGCTGGAGAGCGTCAGAACCGCTCGTCGGATCGTTGTGGGAGTGATAGGAGGGTGGCGAGGCACCTTCAGGGAGGTACCCCATGGGCCAGGGCTGGAGGACTGGGACCCCCTCGGGGAGTGTTAACAGGGCTGGGCCAGCAGGGAGGGGCCCGTGACAGACAGGGGGTGGGTTAGCCGAGGCCCTCAGCCTGAGAGTGAGCCCGAGTCTCCCCAGTTCAGAGGAAGCTCTTTCCAAAGGGGAAAGAAGGGCATTTACTGGAACATGGAGAAAACAGGGACGGATCACCCTGGGGCTCATGGCTGCGACCCCAGGGGAGTCCTGTCATTCTGCTTCCTGCGGCTCCTCCTGGGCTTGGTGCCTAGGCCTAACGGTGGGAAGGGCTGTGTGTGCACGCGCGCACGTGTGTGTGTGTGTCTGTGCACGTGTGTGTGTCTGTGTGTCTGTGCATATGCACGTGTGTGTGTGTGCGTGTCTGTGCGTGTGTGTCTGTGCATGTGTGTGTATGTGTGTGTGTGTCTGTGCATCTGTGTGTGTCTATGCGTGCGTCTGTGTGTGTATGTGTGTGCATGTGTGTATGTGTGTGTGCGTGTCTGTGCACGCATGTGTGTCTGTGCGTGTGTGCATTGGTGTGTCTGTGCATGCGTGTGTGTCTGTGCACGTGTGTGTGCGTCTGTGCACATGTGTGCATGTGTGTGTGCGTGTCTGTGCACGCATGTGTGTCTGTGCGTGTGTGCGTTGGTGTGTCTGTGCACGTGTGTGTGCGCGTGTGTGTATGTGTGTGTCTGTGCACGTGTGTGTGTGTCTGTGCACGTGTGTGTGTCTGTGCACGAGTGTGTATGTGTGTGTCTGTGCAAGTGTGTGTCTGTGCACGTGTGTGTATGTGTGTGTCTGTGCATGTGCACGTGTGTGTGCGTGTATGTGTCTGTGTGTCTGTGCATGTGTGTGTATGTGTGTGTGTGTCTGTGCATCTGTGTGTGTCTATGCGTGCGTCTGTGTATGTGTGTGCGTGTGTATGTGTGTGTGCGTGCCTGTGCACGCATGTGTGTGCGTGTGTGCATTGGTGTGTCTGTGCACGTGTATTTGTGTGCGTGTGTGTATGTGTGTGCGTGTCTGTGCACGCATGTGTGTCTGTGCGTGTGTGCATTGGTGTGTCTGTGCACGTGTGTGTGCTCGTGTATGTGTGTGTGCACGTGTGTGTATGTGTGTGTCTGTGCACGTGTGTGTATGTGTGTCTGTGCACGTGTGCGTGTGTGTATGTGTGTGTCTGTGCACGCGTGTGTGTATGTGTGTGTCTGTGCACGTGTGTGTGCGTGTGTGTCGGTGCACGTGTGTGTATGTGTGTGTGCGTGTCTGTGCACGCATGTGTGTCTGTGCGTGTGTGCATTGGTGTGTCTGTGCGCGTGTATTTGTGTGCGTGTGTGTCTGTGTGTGTGCGTGTCTGTGCACGCATGTGTGTCTGTGCGTGTGTGCATTGGTGTGTCTGTGCACGTGTGTGTGTGCGTGTGTGTATGTGTGTGTCTGTGCACGTGTGTGTGTGTGCACGTGTGTGTCTGTGCACGTGTGTGTCTGTGCACATGTGCATGTGTGTATGTGTGTGTCTGTGCACGTGTGTGTATGTGTGTGTCTGTGCACGTGTGTGTGTGTCGATGGGGTCTGAGGGGCTCCATTTCCTTGGCTTCTTCCTCAGACTAGGCTGAGGACCCAGAGTCTGAAATCACTGCCTCAACTACTGGCTCAGCACTTCTGACTGAGACCTGATCACCAATTCAAAATCATTTAAGCCAAAACACACTCATTACCTAGTGGCCTGACCTTGAATTCTATTTTTATTTCTGAAGGGAGAAAAACATCATCCGTGCACAAAAATGACTCGATACAGGCTCAAACCTACTAAACCTCCTTTCTTGTTTTCAATCCCAACAGAGTTCAGAGACTCATACAGATGATGTAAAAAATCCTCCTGCATAGAGAGCGTGGCCCCTGAGTTGCGAGAAGAGAAAGGGTCTCTACAGAGGGAGTGGGCGTGGCTGCCCGGAGCTGGCCGGAGGAGGGAGAGGAGTGGCAGGTGGACGAGGGGACCTGACTGGTGGCCTCAGCTTTCTCTCTGGGACAGGGAGACAGGTGCAGAAGTTCTGAATGGACGGGCGGGAGAGGAGAGGGGGCGGCAAGAACCACCTGGTGACAGCATGGGGGCACCCCCGAGGGGACCAGACAAAGTGATGGGGACCAACTGGGGGCTGGGCTTTGCCGGGTGAGGCCGGGGAAGGACAGGACGGCTGGCTGCTGAGTGTGTCAGCAAGGGGAGAAGACCAGCTCCCAGGAAGGCAGAGCGGGTGCTGAAAAGTACATTGGCCAAAATATCCAGCCTAATGTTCCAAACGCGCCAAAAAACAAATGTTAAGGATCGTTTGAAGAACATCTTCCTTGTGACCCCATTCAAAGGGTGTATTTCTGGGTAAAGCAGTTTTCCTATGACTCACGTTCAACTACGTGTGCTTCATAAATACGGTGATAAGAATAACCCAAGTTCATAGGAGCTAAACCAATTCATGACACGTGGTTTTCAACAAATTGGAACCTTTCTTAAAGTTCTGACAAGAGGTGTATATTTATTGGATATATTCACGGAGTGTGTGTGTACTTGGGTTAATTTAGAGAACTGCTCATTAAGCAAATTAATTTTTTCCACTATTTTTTTTTCCAAATTGACCTGGATTCCCCAGCATGACAGTGGGTCTCAATTCCTGTGCCAACGCACTGTATGCCTTAAGCCAGCTGATTATCTGTAGAGCAGGGGCCACGTCACCCCACTTTACTGACAAAGCAGCGACCTCGCCCTTGTCCCCCACGGCACCCCACCCTCGGTGGGAGCTACAGAGCGGGCAGGGACAGGGGATGGCAGAGTGCAGGCACGAGGTCTGGGTGAAGCTGGAGGATGGCAGGAGTAAGGGGGAGGGAAGGCAGCAGTCCCTGGAGACGTATTGGAGGGGGAGATGGCAGGGAGTGTCCTGCCCGGGCTGGGGGCGCTGATGCGGCATGAGGACAGTCCTTGGAGTTGAGCCTTGTGCTGCTGGGGGATGGGCTGCTGTCCACAGGGCGTCAGCCAGGCTCGGGCAGAAGGAGAGGTGCGGGTGCTCGGAGCAGGGGGCGTGTCCAGGGCAGGCATGGGGCGGGGTCTGGCCCTACGACCCCGAAGTCCCCTCCAGTGTGATGAATCATCATGTGGAGTCTTCGGGCCATTCTAAGAGGGGTCGCCCAGGTGAGCATCCCCGTCTTCTGAGCGTAATCTTACTCAGACATACATCTAAGAACCGAAATTTTGCCTGGAACCTGGTGACAGACAAGCAAGGTCACAGGATGTCCAAGTGCACAGAAAAGCAGTCAGCAGCTGCCGCCCCCTTCAGGTCTCAGGGATGGAGCCCTTCTCAAGGCCGTTTTAGCTGACCGAGTCCCGGTCGGGGCCCCCTGGCACCTGTCTGAGCTGTAGGCTTGGGAGACTTTACCTGGCCTTGGATGGAAGAGGCCCTTCCACGGCCAGGCTCCTGCCACTGACCTCTGGTTACAGCCCTTCACGGTCTCTGCTGATAGAAAAGCACCTGTGTCTGTCTAGTGTTCATTCAGGCTAAGGGTCCCCGATCGCATTACTCTAATTTTTGTGGGAATAATGGCTGGGTGGATATTCTAAATCGCTGGAGAAAAAATTTAGTCTTCAGTGAGAACCAGTTATGCAGGTGGACTTGGTGGGAATGGATTCGGAGAAATTAAGTTCGATCTGCAGACCTCGGTCAAAGCTGGTGGCGGTCAGAGCCTCCTGTGCCCACGGTGTGGGGCCTCTGTGACCGTCGGCCTGCTCGGTGGCCACGTGGGGTGACCCTTGGCTCTCGCGCTCCTGCTACATGTCGGGGTCTCCTGCCTCAGGTGTGCCTCTGGATGTCAGGTATTTAAGTGTAATGAGTGGGTACTTTGGAGACTCCTACGATACATGCCTCAGGCCCTGAAAGGACCCAACTTTAAATTTAGAGTGTTAGGTTTTTAGAAACAAAAGATAAACAATTCTAAAGAAAACAAGCAGAAGTAGGTAAGTACAAGCAGGAATGATGGGGCATGAGGCACCCACATCACATGGGGGACTCGGATCTGAGCACCGTTGCTGTTTCTGGGGTGCTGGGCTCGGCTCCCCACTGGCAACCCGCCTGAGTCAGCGTCTTGCCCAGCGCCTGCCCCTGCAGAGAGGGGCTCAGGGCTTTCCCCTCCCTGAGGGTGGGCCCACCTGCTCTGCCGTGTGCGCTGCCCACACGCTCTCCGTGGCCCTGCCCGACAGCAGCCTGCGGCTCGCAAAACACAGAAGCACTGGAAACTCGTGATAGTCTCTGTTCTTCCTCGATCCTTCAACTCCTAGTTCCACCCAGTTTCCACTAAGAATCCAGCAGAACAGGCTGCCCCTCTTCCCACTGGGGCCTGGATGCTGGCAGCTGGTGGCCTCAGGCAGAAAGGCCAAGGCTGTGCAGCGGGAGTCTGTCCACTGAAGACAGGTCTGTGACGGCTGCAGACACTGTCTTCCACTGGCATCCCCATCACTGTGGGAGGAGCCCCCGATCACTAGCTGTGTGGTTGGACCAACCTGGCCCACAGCTGGGGGAGCGGGGAGCAGGGGGACCAGGCTTCCCAGAGCATCAGGACCAGCTTGTGCCTTGAGTCTATGCTCAGCCGGTGCCGGGAAGCGAGGGGCAGCTCTGCAAGGCGTGGTGTGCAGAGGCCCGTGGAAAGAAACGGTTTCCTTGGAGACTGAGCAGGGCAGGGAGCCTGAGGAAGTGCCAGTGCTCCCTGAGCTGGGGACAGAGGAGAGAGTTGGGGACACGGAATCAGGGACATCTTCCTGACCATGCAGAGACCTCAGGAACGTCGCTCCCCTTTTATTCATATTCAAAGAAGATGTGGCACATATGTACAATGGAATATTACTCAGCCATAAAAAGAAACGAAATTGAGCTATTTGTAATGAGGTGGATGGACCTAGAGTCGGTCATACAGAGTGAAGTAAGTCAGAAAGAGAAAGACAAATACCGTATGCTAACACATATATATGGAATTTAAGGAAAAAAAGGTCATGAAGAACCTAGGGGTAAGACAGGAATAAAGACACAGACCTACTGGAGAACGGACTTGAGGATATGGGGAGGGGGAAGGGTGAGCTGTGACAAAGCGAGAGAGGGGCATGGACATATATACACTACCAGACGTAAGGTAGATAGCTAGTGGGAGGCAGCCGCATGGCACAGGGAGATCAGCTCGGTGCTTTGTGACCGCCTGGAGGGGTGGGATAGGGAGGGTGGGAGGGAGGGAGACGCAAGAGGGAAGAGATATGGGGACATACATATATGTATAACTGATTCACTTTGTTATAAAGCAGAAACTAACACACCATTGTAAAGCAATTATACCCCAATAAAGATGTTTAAAAAAAATAGGGATGAATGCTGCTGCTTTGACTCCTGATTGCAGGAATCACCAATGAAATATGTTTAGTCATTTGACAGGGAAATGCTAATACCTGTGCTTGCTCTTCATCCGTCCAAAATTTCTCTGCTCAAGCAAAGGAAGACCTTGTACAGACCAAGACCTGAGTTGCCGGAGAGAACCACAGCGACTCTCATTGGTTACTCATTGTGTGCCAGGCGCTGTGCAAAACCAGCTTCCATGCATTATCCATTTAAACCCCACAACCCTCATAAAATAGATGCTGTTAATGATTATCCCCAGAGGACGGCACGCGTCAGGCCACCGCCATCCTGCCATCCCAACCTCAGCTCACATGTGGGCTACCCTTGCTCTTTCTAACAGCCCCTGGACGCTGCCCCCATCCTCCGACGTGACTGTCCTTTAACACAACCGTCTCCAGTCTATGTTCTCCTTCACGGGCGATGCTTCCTTCCCGCCGGATCCCTTGAGTATGCAAGGATCTCTCCCTCCCCAGGGAGTCTCCAGCCCATCACTCTCCTGCCAGTGCTTTTACTGCCCAGCTAGCTTGTCCATGGGGACCTCTGTTTTCCCAGACGAGCAGAAGGCAATTCGCCTTTGTACCATAAGGGCACATGTCCAAGGCGCAGGTGTAGAGATACGCAATCTACGTTGTAGAGAGCGAACAATACCCTTCTGCCTTGTTGAATTTATGTTTTAAGTGTATAGTCTTGGTTGGTCTTCAATCCACGGCACCAGCAGCCCTGCCACTGTATGAATTATTGCTAGAACTGCAGTTCTGGCAGAGGTAGATAAATCCTTGGCCAAACTTTCCCCCCCTTTGCCATTTTATTTCTAGAAAGGACTCCAGATCATGGCCACTTACAAGAAATGCAGAGCCACTGAGAGTCCATGGTGGGCTTGGCTCCCAGGCTGCTTCCAACGTCTTTAGCATTTGCATTTTTTTGGTCAATATTTTTTCACTTTTTTTTTCTTTTGCCAATGAAATAATGTCTAAAAATTTGTACCCTTGACCACGAAAAATAAATACAACACTTTGAAATAATGTATCTGCATGTCATTTGTCTGATTACTTGTTCAACTTATATTTCAAAATTCATCAATATAACATCAGCATACTCATATGTATGTGTTTCCCCATCTCCATTTCTAAGGTGAAAGCAGGGCAGGGCAGGGGAAACAGGAAACAGTATTACTTTAAATAATACTGGCAGAGGATTTGGGCTTTAGGGGTGGTCTCTAGTTGTCTGGGTGACTTAGGGCAGGGAAAATATTGGGCTGGTGTGGAGAATCAAAGCATGTAGGTGGTGTTTGGAGTCAGGATTGGTTGGTTTGCACATGACGGGCAGGTTCACCAGTGAGGTCTTTATTCTCATAGGAATTAGCCAGCCGAGGGGTGTGGACTCTCCCCAGAGTTAAAGGGTTGAAGGGATATGGGTTGGGGGTATAGAGGTTGAGGGGGTAGGCGTTGAGGGATGGGTTGAGGGGATGGGGGTAGAGGGGACGTGGGTGGGACGTGCCAGGGTACGCTGCTCTGGGGTTATAGCCCTTCCAACTTCACTACATAGACACCACAGCCACTTCCCTGCTTCTCAGCTGAAGTCTGGGGAGCACCCAGTAGCCCAGGACTGTTTTTCCAGTTTTAGGTCTGCTTGACTGAAAAAGTTAGGGGGCCTCTCACATCCATGAGGAAAGAGGAAGATTTGATATTTTAAGAAATTATGGAAAACCTTCTGGAATATCCTGTACAAAGAGTCAGGTTGTTTTTCTCCCCCGTAAAGAGAAAACTGTAGATGTTGGGGTCAGGGCAAACACATACGCAAAAGGAGAACTTTGTGTCCCCTGCACTTTCCTAAGAGTGGATGGGATTCACATCTAACTGTAGCCTGGGTAGACTCACGAGCATCTCAGCGGGATCATGGTGAGATCATCAGGCACCTGTATGTCTCCATCCTTGGGGCTCCTCCTGGACAATTGTTGCAAGGGAGAGAGAGAGAGACACTTCATCTTGGTCAAGCTGGACAATGCCCTTCATCCCACGGAGCTGGAGCTGCGCTTGCAAACCTGTTCAGTCTGAGAAGTGGCCTACCAGTGCCGGGTCCGGGGACAGAGACAGGTTCCCATGCAGACCTTGCTGTTGACAGCATGTCGAGGACTTCACTCACTTGTTCTAGAAATCATTTCCCTTCCTGGAAGTTGGATGTGACCGTGTATGACAGACGCAATCTGGACACCCTGAAAGGACCCGGGCCTCTGGGTCGTGGCACGCGGGACAAAGCACCAGGCTCTGCCTCTGTACAGGAAGATTTGACAGGCTGAACCCCGAGCTCTGTCCCTCGTAAGGGCACCAGTGTATGCACCTGGGGCCTCAGACGAAGCAGGGCTGTCTCAGCATAGTTCATGTCCCTCCAGCAAGGGACATGGGACACAGGTGAAGTTCAAGGTCTGCATGAGTCTGCCACAACCTGCCCTTCCCTGGTGAGAAGGTGCTGAGCCTGGGAATTCTACCAAGCATGGGGCAATTCTGTCTGGGCTAAAGTCTTTCCTTACCTGACGTGTCACTTAAAGCAGAATGACTTAAATCAAGTGTTCCATGAGTGGATACGAACACCCTTGTTTCAGCCGGTAACCGCGAATTCATGATCTGAGATAACGTTTTGAGGAGACCCCGGCTTCAGGGGGATTTTCTCCCTTACAGCGAGTTCCACGGTCAAATTGCTTTCCTTGACATTCCCTGCAGTCACAGAGGGCCTTACAGGATGCAGCTTGTTCCATGTGACCCGAGGGCTAACGTCAGCAAGGAACTCTGGTTAAACACAGTCACCGGAAAACCTACTCGCCAGCAGTGTTCACACAGCCCTTCCTCTTGGTTCAGGGGTGCCCGCTCTCCTCTGTCCACTCCCCACACTGTGCCAAGAGCTCCTGGCCACTGAGCGAAGGGGTAGGGCTGGCTGAGCCCAGTGCTGTCTTGGTGTTTAAAGGACACACTGCCCGCGGTGGAGTCCTTTCTTCATTCGGAGCCCTGCTAAGTGGATTTCCAAAGAGCCAGAGCAGCTGCAGAAGTGAGTTGACCCTGCCCTGCCGGCTTGCTGGCTGACCGTGCAGAGACCTCCCAGCTCTCCGTGTGTGCTCAGCTGGGCCATCCCCCAGGGGCAGGGCCACAGTTGTCCGTACCTGTCCATACCTGCACAAGGTGAGTGAAGGATGCAGTAGCATCCCCTAGGTGGGTGAGGCAGGGGAGGGCATTAACAACCCATGCAATCACGTAGGTAAGGACAGGAGATGTGCGAGGGTAGGTGCACAGCTGCTGGTACAGCATGCTGGACTGAGGGTCCGAAGGGCCACGGAGCCCCTGTAATTGCCTGGAGCGAGGCTTTCCAAACTCCAACGTGCGCACCGGGGAGGGGTGGGGAGGGGTGGAGGTGGGGGGAGCCTGTTGAGATGCAGATTCTGACTGGCTAGGTCTGCAGTGGAGCCAGAGAGTTTGCATTCCTAAGGATAACCACCTTTTAAATTGAATTAAATGAAAACAACAACTTGGTTCCTCCGTGTCCGGCAGCCTGGCCACCCTGACTGGAGCTGCCACACTGGACGGTGCAGGGGCGTTCCCATCATTGGGGACGTTCTCCTGGAGATGGTTGTGCAGGTCCTGGGCTCGGCAAGAGGTGACTGAGATGAGAGAGTTGCCATGTCAACTGCAAGGCCGTTCATTGTGTAATTCGATTATCAGAAGGGTATCTGGACAAAGGTTGGCTAAGAGCCAGACCAGGAGCTACAGGAGAAAATTCAAACAGCTGCTCATTTAATCGGAGTCCATATTCCTAGAGAGCTGACTGTAAGTTGGGAATTCAAACTGATCTCATTTCTCACGTTTTTCACATGAGTAGACTGACTACAGTTTAACAGCGACCGAGAGGTGGTGCCGTTTCCTGGTCAATGCCCGTTAGATCCTGTGCTTCTGGTTTGGAGCCGGCAGGGTCTTTGTTGCCTGTCCAGGTCCAAGCAGTGCTTCATGTAAACCCCTGTTCACATGTGGCCCTTCTCCCCCTCACGCCCCGCTGTCACCCTGCTCCAAGCCCAACTCTCCTGAGCTGCTGAAAAACTTTGTGGCTGATATATCTGTCCCCAACTTCTCTCTTCTCAAATCCATCCTCCCTGTAACTGCTCAAAAATCAATAAGATCTTCATCAGACTAACCTTAAAAATGTACATTATGACCAATGTGATAAGGCAGGAAACAGAAAAATGAGTCACATTGGACAGAAGAAAACCGACATATTTGCAAGCAACGCGATTGAACACCGAGACAAACTCGTGAGGAATTAGTAAAAATCTATTAAAGCCACACACACACACACGCACACACACACACACACACACACACACACAAGTTCAGCAAGTTGGCCAGATTGTTTTGAATACATATCATTTCCCTGTAATGTCGCAATAGGACAGAGAACTGATCGCAGTAACTGCCTAGGGTCCGGGGAGGCAGGATCCATTTGGCAGCTGGGAGAATGGCCTCCCCAGCCTCGGGGACACTTCTCCATCCCCAGGTGGCGTGACTCACTTGTCCTCAAATCCTTGTCTCGTGGTCTGTTGCTGGGGCAACCCGACCCGAGACGAGCCCTTCTCGACCCCTTTTGGCTTCCAAGCCCCACGCAGCAGCGCAGGCCAGCTGGACGGCCTTGGCACAGACACGTGCCCGTCGGTCATCGCCGCCCGTCTCCATGTGGCCCGCACCCCTCTCGCAGGCGAGCAGTTAGATTGTTAAGGGTGAGTCAGGTCACACAGCAGTGAATGGGGTGGGGAGCCTGGACCCAGCCAACACGTGCCTCACATAGCCTGAGACCGAGCCACTGAACTCTGAGGTCAGCGGACAGGAGCCCTCAGAGCTGGGGATTGTTGGAGACCTGGCCCTGTCACCTCCTCCCACTGATGGGACGCTCCTTCCCAGGGAAGGATGAGAGACCTGATACGGGCGCCCGAGGTGCCGGACTTCTGACACTTCTCAGATTCCTTGGTGTTTCTTGGGCAGGATGAGATCAGGGCAGTGTGCCCTGGGAAGGGAGTGTAATTAGACCAGGAGGCGAGCCAGCGGTTAGGGACACCTCCAGAGCCGAGTGTTGGGGGAGAACACAGAGCGCTTTCCTCTGCTTTTTCCAGAGTCTCCTCACTGAGGTCTGGAATCAGCCTCTTCCCCGCGGGAAGACAGCACTGAGACATTAGAACGAGAGCGACCCTGCTGGGGTTCGGGGCCCCGGGCGCCCCAGGCCTCAGTGGAGAGGGGGAACAGGGCTGAGATGCGGGGGACACGGCGCCTCCTCCCACTTTCCAACTCGGAAAAGCGAAACGGGACATAAGCACGTCCCGTGGAAGCACACGTAGCCACTGCCCAAGCCGGCAAAGAGCCTTGTCTCCACGAAGACGATGCAGAGAAGGGACAAACACACGCGCCTGGCGGGGCCTGAGACCTGCCCGCGGCATCAGGGCCACACGACGAGCGATGGTTTCTGGGAGGTGACACGTGTTTTGCATTTACATTTTAGATGAACACGGTTTTTACTTTAGAGAGAAGACGTTGAGAGCAGACGCCTTCCAGACGGAACTGGCTGCTTCTCCTGATCTGGCGCTGGCCCGCGCTGCAGCCCGGACGCTTTCTTTCTGACACTGGAAGCAAGCGCTAGAACAGGAAGGAATCGTGCAGCTAACCGCTTTGCTCTTTGAAAGCTATTTATGCTGTGGAGGGATTCTTTGTGTCCTCCGAACGTGCCAGCATCATTACAAATGCCCCACTTCTCCCACATTACAAATCACGTCCTCCTCCTTTTCACACTGTCGCTGGGCGGCCAGAGGGACATCCAGTGACCGAGGAACAGCGGCCTGGTGGCGGGGTCGCCGGCAGGGGTGCCGGCTTGTGCTCACGGTGGGCTGTGGCTGCTGCCTGAGAGTCCTTGAATCAACGAGTTAGCTAAATGGTTCTTGAAAGTTGGGTATTGCATCTTAATGACTTAATGTCTGTGCTTTGTGGCAGAGCCTACAGACCAGGGCTGGCTGAGACGCAGAGCCTCAGCTGAACTGAGCAGATTCCAGACCAGAGTGGGTGGAGGCCGCTGGGTGGGGAGCCTCACACAGGCTGGGTGTTCTGGGACCAGCAGTGCCCTTGGGGAGCCCTGGTCCAAGCCGGTGAATGAGGAGATGCCAGGCACATTCCGAAGTCATGGAATTCTTACGAGGATAAAACATCATCCAGTGGAATATCCAGCCTATGAGCCTCTTCCTGCCCCGTCTTTAAAGTCTGTGGTCTCTCCTCCTCACGGGACTCGTTAATGCTCCCATCTCCGTAGTAACAGGCACATTTCACGGGGTCTACGAGTCTACTGTTACCTCATAGGCACAATTTCCTAAAAGTACCCACAACACACATTTTTTCAAATAGCAGCAAATAGCTTGCTTTTTAAAAATGGCCACGAGGAGGTTATTTTCAGCATATTCTAAATTTCTTGGGCTACTTGTGGAAGCACCACCATTCTCCTCCTCCCTTCCCATCATGGCTGGGTGACAGCCCCACCCTGTGAAATGCAGGGGGGAACCAACTTCCCCAAGAGGCCTGAGACTCAGGACTCAGAAAGCTGGGCTTCCAGATCTTTATTCCATGACTATAACCACAGGCATTATCATGTTTGCCTCTAAGAAAAAAAAAGAAAAAATCGTATAAACCGCCTTTATCAGGAGAAGGATTTTAAAAAAATGTGCAATAACTACACATATCAGAAATCATAAAAATGATGTGGAATATGTGACCTGACGTGAGCATCTAAAAAATCCAACGCACACCAGATAACGGGGTTGATTTTGGTTTCCACCGTCCCTGAAGCCTGAGTGGGGACAGTCCCATGCCTGGTTGACGGCCGTCTTGCTGTGTGATCTGGGGACCCGGCTGCTTCCAGGGCCTGGGGCTCCACGGGGACCTGGCTTCCCAGTGCCTGTCCCCTCCTCCCCATTCCCACCTGCCCCGTGGAGACCCGGATGCAAGGGACCAGTCCCTTTGGACACTATTCTCTCGCCTGGATTTATTGTGTGAAATAATTGCTTTTGGGCCCATTTTGAAATGTCAAGGAATGAGAAAAGCCTTGAATATGTATAGATGTTGGGACTCACTCATGGGATATCTTAAAGAGGAAAATGTAAAATGCAGAGAAGAGGAGGGAGCCTGCGTGTGCTTCTTTAAATAGACAATGTGCCGGCAGTGAGCTACAAGGGATCTGGGGCCTTCCCGGGAGACTTTCCCTGGGCATTTGCTGGATGCTGCCTGGCAGCTGGAGCCTGGCCCCTGAGTTGCAGGCGTGCTCTGCACTAACCTCTAGGTTCTTTCCATCTCTCCCCTGTCTCTCTTTCTCTCACCTTCTTTTTTTTTTTTGTTTTAACATCTTTATTGGGGTATAATTGCTTTACAATGGTGTGTTAGTTTCTGCTTTATAACAAAGTGAATCAGTTATACATATACACACGTTCACATATTTCTTCCCTCTTGCGTCTCCCTCCCTCCCACCCTCCCTATCCCACCCCTCCAGGCGGTCACAAAGCACCGAGCTGATCTCCCTGTGCCAAGCGGCTGCTTCCCACTAGCTATCTACCTTACGTTTGTTAGTATATATATGTCCATGCCCCTCCTTCGCCCTCCCATAGCTCACCCCTCCCCCTCCCCATATCCTCAAGTCCGTTCTCCAGTAGGTCTGTGTCTTTATTCCTGTCTTACCACTAGGTTCTTCATGACATTTTTTTAATCTTAAATTCCATATATATGTGTTAGCACACGGTATTTGTCTTTCTCTTTCTGACTCACTTCACTCTGTATGACAGACTCGAGGTCTATCCACCTCATTACAAATAGCTCAATTTCGTTTCTTTTTATGGCTGAGTAATATTCCATTGTGTATATGTGCCACATCTTCTTTATCCATTCATCTGACGATGGGCACTTAGGTTGTTTCCATCTCCGGGCTATTGTAAATATTGATATTTGGAAGGAGCACCTTATTTGAGAAGGTAGACCAACTCCCAACCTGGAGGTTCCACCTGCTTAGTGGAGAAGCCCCCCCCACCCCACCGCCCGCCCAGACCACCTCCCAGGCGGCTCAGAGATGCCGAGCTCAGAGAGATGGACACGAAGGCCAAGAGATGGCCGGGGACATTTGGAAACCATTTCTCAGAATATGCAGCACTGCTGTTAGAGACGTCGTAGCATTTTGTCCTGAATAATTAGTGAATGAAAATAGTTGGACCAGACGGAGCTTGGGGCAGCCCGGCTGGGAGGAAGAATGGTAAGAGGCTGTTTGCTAAGTGTTTCTTCATCCCAGGAGCTGTTCCATGCTCTGTGGCGCCTCCCGTAATCTGTGGGGAGTGGGGCCCGGGGCAGGAGGGTGGCGCTCACAGCCAGTGGCTGGTGCGGTGGAGCTGGGACCCGGCCAGTGGCTGGTGCGGTGGAGCTGGGACCCGGCCAGTGGCTGGTGCGGTGGAGCTGGGACCCGGCCAGTGGCTGGTGCGGTGGAGCTGGGACCCAGCCCAGCCCGTCACTGGCGAGGATGCTTGGGTGGGCTTTGGGTGACTCGTCAACGCCTCCTGGTACCCTGTCTCCCTGGCATGTGGTGGAATTACATTTCCTGCCCCTGAAACTCTTAGGTGGGGCCTTGAGACTTGCTCTGATGGTGGAGTTTGTGAGAGTGGCACCATGTCCAGGCTGAAACTCTAAGGAGTGATGTGTGATTCTCCTCGTCCTGCTCACAGCTTGACAGTGATGGCATTTGGAGACAGCGCCTTCCTCAGTGTTGTCCCGAGAGGGCACAGCATGTAGTAGAGCCCCAGCCAGCCAGCAACAGCCGGTTATGTGACTAGGAAGTAAAGCTGCCTTCATTTCAGGCACTAGGACTTGGGGCCTGTTTGTTAATGCAGGCTCCCAGTTTTTCCTGACTGATACACCTAACCTTCACTGTCTTCGTCTGCTTGGGCTGCCACAAAATACCACAGACAGAGGGATGAAACAATAGAAATGAATATTCTCACATTTCTAGAGGCTGGGAAGGCCAAGATCAAGATTCCAGCCAATTCGGTTTCTGGCGAGAGCTCTGTCCCTGGCTTGTAGATGGCTTCCTTGCTGTGTCCTCACATGGCCTCTCCTCTGAGCACATAGAGAATGGCTGTCTGGAGTCTCTCCTTATAAGGACACTAATCCTGTAAGATCAGGGCCCCACCCTTATGACCTCATTTAACTATAGTCACTTCCTTAGGGGTCCATCTCCAAATACAGACATAGTGGAGGCTGGGGCTTCAACATATCGATGCTGGGGGGGACACACTCAGTCCGTAAAAACCACTGATCACAAACATACTTCTGAACCATAAAGGGGCCTAGAGACCATTGAATTCACCCCCTGGCTCTACAGCTGAGAAAACAGAAATGTCATAGTCGTGACCAATATGTTCCTGTGTGATAGGAGATACGGTGATGCAGCCCACATCTCTTTCAGGGGTCCAGTTTTGGGAACCTCAGTGTGGCCAGCACTTCCCCTCCCACCCCCTGTGTACGGGCTGCCCATGCTGCTTCCTTTGACCTTGACCTCCTCGCCCCTTTCTGAGTCTTCAAGGTTTATTCACCCAGTCTTTGCGTCCAGCACAACACTTCCAGGCTGGCTGGACATGGAGGCCAGGGGTGCGGGGCAGCTGATGGGGGAAACACCAGAATAAATGAGCAAAGAATCCACGTCTCTGTTAGCCTGAGCGGGTCTCCAAAAGTGCCAACGCCACAGGGCCTGACAAGGACTTCTTCCTGCCCCGCCTTTTGGTTCACTCTCACCAAAAAGCTCGTGTTTTCCACCATTCAAATCTGTCCTTTGTCTACAACATAAAAGCCTCCCTCCTGGCTCACAGGGAGCCGTGCGTTGTTACACGGTGTTCACGGCCACTGGGTAGGCACGGCTCTCCTGTTGCCCAGGCCGCACCTGTAGAAATGCAGACCAGTGGTGGTGGCCTGGGCGCGTGGGGCTTTGAGGTGGGTGCCAAGGCAGGGAGGGGCAGAGCATCCTGCGCCAGCTGCTGTCCTGGGACGATGGTAGCAGCAGGAGGTTTTGGGCCACAGTTGTCAAATTACATCGTGATTCAAATTCTTTCTTAGGGTTGGAAGAGACTCTCCAGTAACATCTTCCTTCTTCCTGCCACAGAGCTGCCCCAGCCAGAGGCCCTGTTTTACTGCCAGGCAGGGAGGGAGCCCCCTGGGGCCACAGGGCTGAGATTCTGGAAGAGCGGGTTCCCCCTCAGGGGCCGCAGCATCCGTCTGCTGCCTTCTGGCAGGATGCCCCAAGGAGGCCGATGCAGGCAGTCCCAGCCGTGCCTGGGTCCAGGCAGGCTGAGGTAGGGGAGGAGGGCCCAAAGCCCCTCCCAAGAGCACAGCATCCTCCCACCACCCAGCTTCTTAGAGACCAGAGAAGGGTGGGGTGTCTGGAGCTCTGGCAGCCGTACTCAGCTCCGGCCACGTCCATCAGACCCTCCTCCTCGGCCAGTGGATGAGAGCCGGCTGGGGAGGCCAATGTGGCAAGGATGTGCGTGCGTGTGTGCGTGTGTGTGTGTGTGCCTGTCTGTGTGTGCAGCAGGAACAGCACAGGGTGGGGGTGGCCTGAGCTGGAACAGGAGACCACACACTTCCCCCTGCCTTCGATGAGGACCGACACCCCTCCCACCACGGGACCAGCCCCAGCCCCCAGCAGATGGGGTGGGGACCCTTCCCCAAGCCGTCCTTCACCCGCTGGGCTTAGCGATGCTTCTGCAAGGCTGTGACACCTGAAAAGCCATTGAGTGAGGCCAGCATGTGGGCTGGCGGCCGCAGTGTCCCATGTCTCCTGAGGGATTTCTGCACCTATTGAGATGATTTTATGGGCTTTTCTTTGGTCTGCTGTCTTAGTGCAGTATGTTGATTGGTTTTCAAATATTAACCTGACCTTTCATTCCTGAGATAAACCTTACTTGGCTATGACGTATCATTCTTTTTATGTATTCTGGACTTGGTTTGCTAAAATTTTAAGGATTTTTGCCTCTCTGTTCATGAAGGTATACCAGGGGTAGTTTCCTGTGCTTGTGAGGTCTTTGCCTGGTTTTGATGTCAGGGTAATGTTGGCTTCTTAAAATGGATGGCAATGTTTCCTCCTCGTCTACTTTTCAGGGGCCTTTGTGTAGAAGGCTATTTCTCCCCTCACGCGTCTGAAGAATTCACCAGTAAAGCCGTCTGGGACTGGAGTTTTCTTTGTGGGAAGAAGTCAAACAAAGAATTCAAATTAAAAATAGATGCAGGTAGCACAGGGAGATCAGCTCGGTGCTTTGTGGCCACCTAGAGGGGTGGGATAGGGAGGGTGGGAGAGCGACGCAAGAGGGAAGAGATATGGGAACATATGTATGTGTATAACGGATTCACTTTGTTAGAAAGCAGAAACTAACGCACCATTGTCAAGCAATTATACTCCAATAAAGATGTAAAAAAAAAAGATGCAGGGCTACTTATGTTACCTATTTATTCTTGGGTGAGCTTTGGTAGTTGGTGCCTTTTCAGAAATTTGTTCATTTTATCTAAGTCATTGAGTATATTGGCCTAAAATTCTTCATAATGCTATTATTTTTTAATGTCTGAGGGCCTGTAGTGATGCTATTGCGTTCCTGATATCATTATTTCTTCAAATGCATGAGATACAGGAAGACTTGAAGTTAAGTTTAGTGGGGATGCTGTGACTCCATAGGAAAGACAGGGCTTGACTCGGCCTTGGGCCCACAGCTGGGCACGTGCTGCCCGTGAGGCTGTAAAAACCGGCAGAGGAAGCTCACAGGTGGGACTCGGACCCTGGACCACAGCGCCCCCTGCAGGCAGAGTGTGGCAGGGTGCGGCCTCGGTCCTGACCGTCTGCGCAGTGAGCTCCTAAGCCTGCTATTCCTCCCAGGTGCTCACGGCTGTGAACCGAAGGTTGAGGCTGCCAGGGCCTCTGGCAGGAGGCCAAACACCAGCATCTCCAGAAGGCGTTTCCAGGCTGCGTCCTTAACGTGGGGCCGGAAGGAGCAAGTGGCCTTGTGCTTCCTCCAATCAGCCAGCTGATGAAATCACAGCATTGCTGTGTACCACACCTTAAGGGAGACAGGTCTCCCGCCCCCTGGGACTGTGTTTGCAAAGCAGACGGCTAACACGAGTGCTGGTGTCATCTGGAAAGCCTGCCGCCTTGGCACCAGGCGAGCTCATCCTCACCTGGGAGCGGTCGTTCCCTGCAGGCTCACAGGGAGTCACCTGGAACCCTGCGCGATGAGCTGCCTCTCTCCCTGGTAATGAGGGAGATCCTGAGTCCCAGAGAGGGAACATGATTTGCTCAAGGCCCACAGCCTGTAGGAGAGACACTGAATCCACAGCTGGGCTCGGGGTTCTTGGGTGAAGGACATGAAAGAATTTTAAGGGGCTGTCGAGGTCTGGCTGGTCATCAGGCAAAAGACTGATGCTCTGCATTAGAATGAAGATGAAGGCTTTCATCCATCCATCCATCTGAAACTGAGCAGGACCTTGTGGGGCCACCCTAGGGACAGACACTCCCCACACCGTTTTCCCTGCCTCTTGTTTATAGCAAAGCTTTGGCCTCCTAGGTCTTCCCTCGGAAGACCAGACCAAATTTAATCAGAGAACGGAAAAAATGCAGAAATGAAGGAAACAGTCAAGCAAGACAAAATAATAATAATTTAGCCATAAAACAAAGTCAAAGACCTTTAGGCCCTTCTCAAGGGCTATAGATAATATTGTGAACAATATCCTTGAGTTATTTTTCAGATATTAAACCCCCACCTGGGGGAAGAGGTTAACTGCATGCTAACCACCAGCACACAGCCCCCAGGCTGGTTGGAACCAGAGGCTGATGATGTTCATTCTCAAAATACCACCCTGTTACCTCACCACCAACCCAGCAGAAGAATGCCCATGGGCTGATCATGCATCCATGTGACCGTCTCTCTCACCTTGTCTTTAAAAACACTTCCTTGAAAGCTTCCCAGGATTTTGGGTCTTTTGAGCATGAACTGCCTGTTCTCCTTACTTGGCATCTGCAGTAAATGCTGCACTTTTCTTCACCACAACCTGGGTTCGGTAGATAGGTTTTACTTTGCATGGGTGAGTAGACCCAAGTTTGGTTTGGTAGCACATCCATCCAATCATCCATTCATCCAATCATCCATCCATCCATCCATCCATCCATCCATCCATCCATCCATCTATCCATCCACCCATTCATTCTCCCTCACAGTACTTACTGAACACCTGCCATATCCAGGTACTGCTCCAGAACCAGGTATGTATCCAACAGGAAATAAGCCAGACAGAGAAGCTTCCTGCTCTCCCAAGCTTCTAGTGAATTTTGTCTTCTTATAAGAAAAGCAAACAAAGCAATGACAACTACCACCACTTTTATAGCTGAATGGGTTCCCCTCATATCCATATGATGAAGCCTTAACCCTCAATGTAATGGTATTTGGAGGTGGGGCCTTTGGAGGTCATTTGAGCAGATGAGGTCATGAGGGTGGGGTCTTCATGATAGGATTAGTGCCCTTATAAGAAAAGACATAAAAGAGATGATTTTCTCTCTGTCATGGAGAACTCAGCAAGAAGGGGGCCTCTGAACACCAGGAAGAGAGCTCCCACCAGGACTGACCCTGATCTCAGTCTTGCAGTCTCCAGAACTGTGAGAAAATAAACTCAGAGTTTATTGTTTAAAGCCACCCATCTGTGGTCTGTGGTGTTTTGTTATGGCAGCCTGAGCTGACTAAGACAACCACCAACAGCAAGTAGGACACCATGTGAAGGATTTCCATTGCTTAGAGCAACAACACTGGTTGGCCAGGAAAAGCCTTTGTTCACATAGATGGATATGAATCTAAGTTTTAAATCAGATTTCAGAAAGCATCAAAGAGATAAACCCATAGCTTTTATCTAGCTAACAAGCTATTTTAAAAGTAACTTGCTTACACGGAAGCTCTGCCCATGTTTTTCACAAAATAGCCTGACGTTCCGATGGTCCCCAGTGTTTGTGGGCATTGATCCTGCTGTGAAGGTCTCTGGGCTTCACTTCAGGTCCTGTCTGACTTTCATTCATCTTCTTTTTTTTTTTTTTCCATGCCACGTGGCCAGAGGGATCTTAATTCTGACCATGGATTGAACCCGGACCCCGGCAGTGAAAGCGCTGAGTCCTAACCACTGGACCGCCAGGGAATTCCTTTTATTTATTTTGCAATTCACCTTTAAAGTAGTGCATGTTTTCTTGTTTAATGGCTTCAGAGAGGAGTGATTTATAAATGAAGAGAAAGGGGCTGAGTCTTGACACCTCTTTGGTCAAGTAAACTCTGGAGTAAAAGTGGTGACCCACTGGAGTTCCTTGACTCCATGGGAACATCTCCAGGAAAGAACTTTAAATCTACTCCTCAGATCTGGAGGCCAGGGGGCTGGAAAGGACCCCAGAGGTCATTTGGTCCAATATCTCAGTGTAGCTATGAGGGAAGCAAGGTTTGAGGAGAGGGAGGGGTTTCCCGAGGGTCTCTGGTCCTTCCTGGAACTGCACTGGGTGGGACACGGCGCTAGACTCAGACCCTTGGTGGGGAAGTGGGTCTGTTGTTCTCATCTCTATCCTTAGGCGAGAAGGCCCGCGTTTCCTTCCAGGAAGAACCAGGGTCAGTAGCTACATGTCAGCAGCCTATCTGCTTGCAATCTTTTCTGAACCACCCCCAACCCCACGTCCAGGGGCCACCTCTGTGACGTTGGCTGCTATGAGGAAGCAGAGCCTTGGGGGTCTTGAGGATGACACTCTGCTGTAGACTCCACAGGCAGTGGTAGCTGAGGGTAGGCTGTGGGCTCCCTGGGGGTGGGGAGGAAAGATACCTCTGTTTTCCCCTCTTGTCTGAAACCATTTCAAGAGGTCATATAAGACTCTCTAAGTTTCCTGCATTTCAAGCTCAACATGACAATCTCCTGTAACATTTTTCTGCTCCTAAATTTGGCACGATGATGCTGAAGTTAGAAACTTGAACGTGCCAGGCGCTGCTGACTGGCACATCTTTCTCTGAAGCAGAGGCTCTGCTAGAAAACGTACTACTTAGCGGAGATTGATTTTTGCAGGAAATGAAGTTAGAAGAGTGAGAGCCGTGTGTCATCTGTACATACACATGGTGGGCAGGAGTCCAAGATAACCCCAGGACTCCCGCCTCTGTGGTATGTATGTCTTGTCAGCCCCTCTCCTTGGGTGGGGAGAACCTGTGAACTTGATGGCATATCATTCCCATGATGAAGTTTGGTAAATGGCAAAGGTGGAGGGAATTTTCAGATGTTTCAGATGTTTTAAGGTTCCTAATCAGTTGTCCTTTATCAAGAGGGAAATCATCCTGCGTAGCACTGACCTAATCAGGTGAGGCCTTAAAACTAAGATTTTGGAGCTGGCCTTTGAAAGACATGACAGCCAAGTTGTGAACTGCCTCTGGAGGGGCCAAAAGACAAAGACCAAGAGTAGATCCAAGACTGACACCATGAGTTCAGCCTGGTGAGGGCCTAAGCAGAGGACCCTGATAACCCACACCCGAACTCCTGACCCATGGAAAGTGTGGGAAACCAATTTTGCATGTTTTATTATTATTAAGTTTTTGGAATTGACTTCTTTCACTCAGCATAATTTTCTGGAGATTAGTTCATTTTTGTGTGTGTAGGAATAGTGCTCCTTTTTATTGCTCAGTTGTGTTTCATGTATATCATACCATGGTTTGTTTATCCACTTGTCCAGAATCTGACATCTGAGCAGATTCCGGTTTTGAGTGCAAATAAAGTTGCTGTGAACACTCATTTTGTGCAAACATAATTTTTTATTTCTCCCGGATAAATGTCCAAGATTGTAATTGCTGGGTCATATGGTAATTGCAGTTTTGTTTCATAAGTAATAGCCTGTTTTCTGAGAGGCTCAACCATTTTTACATTCCTACCAGCAATGTATGAGTGATCCAGTTTCTTTGTACCCTTGTCAGGATTTGGTGGTGTCACTCTATTTATTCTAGCTATCCGACAGATGATACCTCATTGTGCTTTTAATTTGCATTTTCCTAATAGCTACTGATATTGACATCTTTCCATGTGTTTATTTGCTGTACAGCTTATTTGCTTTCATGTGTTGTACTCTCTTCAGTAAAATGATTCTTCATGTCTGTTGCTCATCTTCTAATTGTATTATTTGTTTTTTTTACCGTTGAGTTTTGAGAGCTCTTTGTATATTTTAGATACTCATCATTTGTTGGATATGCGGTTTGCAAACATTTTCTCCCAGTCTTATGCTTGTCTTTTTAAAATTTATTTATTTTCTGGCCTTGCTGCATGGTATGTGGGATCTTAGTTCCCTGACCAGGGATTGAACCCGTGCACCCCGTGTTGGAACCACGGAGTCTTAACCACTGAACTGCCAGGGAAGTCCCAATTTATTTTTCTTTTATTGGCTGCAATGCATAGTGCGGCATGCAGAACTTCCCTGACCAGGGCTTGAACCCATGTCCCCTGGAGTGGAAGCATGGAGTCTTAAGGACTGGACCACCAGGGAAGTCTTCTCTTTTGTCCTCTTAATGGAGTCATTCTCAGAGCAAAAATTTTTAATTCTAATGCAGTCAAATTTATTGATGTTTTCCTTTCATGGATTGTGCCTTTGGTGTGAAGTCTAAGAACTCTGCCCAGATCTAGATCCTGAAGAATTTCCTCTATGTTTATTCTAAAAGTTTTATAGTTTTACATTTTAAGTCCATGATCCATTTTAGTTAAATTTTGTATAAGGTGTGAGACTTCAGTCAAGGTTTCTTTTTTGCCCCCTAATGGATGTCCAAATATTCTAGCATCATTTATTGAAAGGCTATCTTTCCTTCATTGAATTGCTTTTGCACTTCTATCAAAAATCAGTTGAATATATTTTTGTCAGTGTATTCCCGAGTTTTCTCTTGTATTCCATTGATCAGTGTATAATCTCTCTGCCAATACCTCAAAGTCTTGATTGTGTAGTTGTGTAAAAAGTCTTAAAATGGATTAACTGATTCTTCTTCTGTTTTTTCCCCCCAAATTGTTTTAGCTATTTTAGTGCCTTTGCCTTTTCAGATATATTTTGAATTAGCTTGTTTATATCTACACAAAAGTCTTACTGTAACTGTGCTGGGAATTATTTGTATATCAATTTGGGAAGCATTGACATCTTTACTATGTTGCATCTTTCAATCCATGAACATGGTATGCTTTTCTTATTTTGATCTACTTTGATTTCTTAAGTGTTTTCAGCATACAAGTGTGTACATGTTTCGGTGGATTTATACCTAAGGATTTCATTTTTTTGAGCGATTGTCAGTGGTATTTTGTTTTTAATTTCGGTGTCCATTCATGTGATTTGGGATGTCATGCATCTTGTTATAACCAATGAGGCCTGAGCAGTGGTGGCCTCTGGGGGCTCAAACCACTGTTTGGTGGAAAGTAAAGTCAGCTACACTTCCTGACTAATGCAAAGGAGACTGAGATTTCCTCTCATCAGCCTCCCCATGGCTGAGACCCCAAGCTTCACTTCCAGCACCCTTGGATTGACAATCTCCTCAACAAGCTTTCTAGGAGCCTATAAGCAGACTGGGCATAGGTTGGGCATGTGGTGGCGGAGGTGGGGGGGAGTTCACCATCAAGATGAGGACAGAGGCCTGTGAGAATTTTGTTCAGAGCCCCATGGGGTGCAGGTGACGAGAATACATGGACACAGAGAGGAAAAACTCTTTGAAGACGGAGGCGGGGATGGGAGTGATGTGGTCACAGCCAAGGGATGCCAGGGGCCACCAGAAGCTGGAAGAGGAAGTATCCTCCTCTAGAACTGTTAGAGGGAGAGAGACTCTGCCCATACCTTACTTCAGACTTCTGGCCTCCCGAACATGAGAGAATACATTCTGTTCTTTTAAGCACCTAGTTTGTAACAATTAGTTACAGCATCCTCAGGACATTGTCACATGCACCTAGTGCTTGACTTTTCCAGACTGTCTGTCCAACCTCCATGGCTTCCATGGAGACAGTGAAGGGCTAGTGTGAGCAGGTGGGTATTTCCCATCCACCCGCTGATGCACCTGTTTGTTTACTTGTTCTCAGAACTTGCCAATGGCCGACAGTGGGCTGCTGGCTGGGTGGGCAGGGAGGAGGGGGAGAGGGAAAGAAAAGAAAGAGGAGAAGGAGGGGAAGGGGAAGGGGAAGGGGGAGGGGGAGGGGAAGGGGAGCAGCAACGTAAGAACCAAACGTGGCTGCATCCTTCCAGGTCTGGCTGTCTGTTCAGGATGGAGACAAAAGCAGAGGTGTAAAGATGGAAAGAAGGATGTCTCCTCCAGGACTCTTGACAGTGAGGGCAGTAGCCTGCAGTAGTCTGGACTGTTCAGAACGTGCCATCCTGGGCTTTGCTCCAAGGACAGCATGGCACCCTCTGCCTCCTTCTCTGTGCTGGTCACTCTGTGTCCTGCTTGGGCAGCCCCACTGCCCCTGCCTCTCTGCCGCATTGTCCCTGACCTGCCTGGTCTCCCTGCATCTTTCTCTGAAGGCTGATGTCCCTGTATCCATCGTTCTGAGTCATGCACAGTGAACAGCAGAGCTGCTCATTTCTGAAGAATCTTCCGTCTTTTGTGCCAAAGGGATGTTGGAGGCCTTTTCATCTCCAGTGAAGAAAAAACCCTCAGGAGTAACAACAACACGACCGCTCTGTGCCTTGCCTCATTAGAGAGTTAGGGCCATGGCTCTTGTGTTATTTAATTACAAGGCCCCCTCTCCGCTCCTTTGCATAACGTCAAATAATTTCATCTTACAATTCAAAAAAAATGTAACAAAAACTTAAACATACTTTGCCATTTCCTGAGGAAACTTCTAATTTGGGAGAACACGGGGTGTTGCTGGCTCAGATCACAGATTCACAGCTTTGGTGGGAAAATGGTCCAGCTCCCAGCCCTTCTTTGAACTCGGCTCTGAAAAAATTCTCTGATTTAGGATGATGCATTTAAATGGATTCAAGTGGGATCTGAATCCACTTTCCCTCTGATTTGAATGAAAGTCCTTTACTCCCCTGATTTTGCATGATTGGAAAACTGCTCCCCTTCTTTGCTGTTGACTGAGCATCCTCTTAGGTTTCTCTCGGTCCGAGTCTCATCCAAGCCAACGCCTTCCCTGCCTCCCTCTGCCTCTTCAGGTTGCGACACCTGAAATAACACCCTTGGCCTCGCTGGGCCCTTGTTCCTTGGGTGCTTCTGGGCATTGCTCCTTTCTCTGCCCTGGGACCTTTGCATGTGCCATGGATTTCACCCAGGAAGATTTCCCATCTTCCCACATCTGGCCAACTCCTTCCTAACCCTCCAGACGTGCCTCAGGCATCACTGCAAACACCCGGGACCCTCCCCGTGGCTAGGGACACTCTCCTGTGCACTCCACCGTCGTTCCCACCACATCTGGGATGCTGGACTCCTCACCCCCCGGCTCCACGCAGGGCGAACTGCCTGGTTCCCAGCACAGCCCTAGCACGTGGCGAACAAACAGATGTGGTCCCTGGAAGGACCAGGATAGTCATAAGCTGACACGTTGCATTTATGATACTGACACACGTCAGCCCCCATTTACAGGTATATGTCATTTTTTTCTCCTACTGGCAACAAAAATTACAGTATTATTTTGATAATATAATCAAGGGCGAAACATAATATGAGTTTCAGGGACACTTTAAAGAAAATTATAGATTAAAAAAAGAGAAGTAACTTCTCACGAGAAGCAACAACCATCGGGGAAAGAGCAGTGTTCTCAGGAGACTGGAAAGCACTTGAGCATGCGCACTTAGAGCATTCAGAGCACTAGCAACAGTCCCATAAAAAGGGAGGTTTTTGCGGGAGAAAACTACAAAAGCTACAGAAACACAATTATCCCTGTAAATGTGGACGGGGCGGCGGCGGGAACACCGGGCTCTCTGTTCTGAGGTGTTCAGAATGCGGGATGCAGGCTGGTTTCGCCATCTGCCCGAGAGCTGAATATTCATGGGCAAATCTATCTGTTTTTAAGTTATGCCCCCTTTTTCAGTCACATAAGCTAATTCCAGGGAAAAGCCATTCTGACTGTTACTAGAAATGGAGGGTCCTTGTCCAGCCCGTGACCTCTCTTCTCCTGGACACAGAAGACACTGGTGTGGGCTGGGGGTGTCCCACAGACCTGCCATCCCAGGGGGGAGGGGCAGGGTCTTTGGGTCTAAGCGATGGCAGCCTGGGGACCCCCACGTTCGCCTGCTGGTTTTGTGACCTTGATTTAGGTGACAGCCTCAGTTTCCTCATCTGAGATAGAGGGACAGCGATAGCATCGTGAGAAGAAGGAAACGGCCCTGGGGACAGTGCCGGGTGCGCTCAGAGACGTTAACCGTCCTCCTGAGGCCTCCACCCTCACCCCACCTTCCCCTCCCCCGACCTGGTCCTCCAATCCCCACCCTCATCCTTCCACGGCCCACCCCTTCCTCCACTTTTCTCAAGCAGACACTCAGGGGGCCGGGACAGCTCCCACTCGAGGTCTTGGGGTGGCTGTTGCCCCTGCTGGGGCTGCAGGCACACCTGTTTCCTCACCCCACGCGGGTCTGGGGTGGCGCATCCGAGCTGTCCCATCCCCCTCCAGGACCGCTATGGTCCTGTCCTGTTACTGGGGTGCTGGCGGCTGCAGGCGCCCAGGTGGGCTGTCTCTGGATGGACCCTCAGCTGGAGAAGGAGGGCTGGTCATCGCGGCGGCTGCTGCATATCCTCCATCTGGCGCGGGTCCATCAGAGCTGGGGCCCCAGGTAGCCTCAATCAGAAGCAGCGCCGGGGACCCTGACCTGTGACAGGTCTGCGAGGCGTCTCATCCCCAGGGAGCTGTCCCTTCCTTCTCTGCTCCCCTCTTCTGCCGTGGCCCACTAGGATGTCAACTCCACCTGACACCTGGTTTATTAGTGGGGTGACCCAGCCCCAGAGCCCAGCACATAGTAGGTTCTCAATAAATATTGAAGAAAAGATACTCTGTCTTATGTTTCACAAATACTTAAGATTTTGCTTTGCTTCTCCTCAAAGCTACTGTCTGTGCACAATTATTTAGTATCATCCATAAAACCTCACTCTTGGTCATTTTAGCGGTAATTAAGTTTAGTCATCGAGTTACTAAAGATTCAGTTAGAAAGAGAAAGAGGTTCCAACCGGGCCCTGGGTCGATGGAAGCTCCTGCCACCCTTTTGTCCCCACCTTCGGTGACACGTGTTCTCTGGAGTTAGAAACAGAGGATGAGAAGGCTTCGCTCTGATAAGATAAGAAATGGGCACCTGAGAAATAGTAACGTCAAACAACAAGGACGAGGTTGCTGTAGGACTGCAGGGAGCCATGCACAGAGCACCCTGAAGGTTGAAGGGTTTCATCAAAGGAAGCAAGCGGACCTTCACTGGCACCGCAGCAGAGGCCGAGCCCGTGCTGGACGCTCCCGCGGATATAACCTTCCGGGACGTCCGCCAGCCTCAGGAGTAGGCGGGCCAGCCTGGGGTAGGCGCAGTAGGCAGTGAGGCCTGGTGTGCACATCCCACGCCCTCCTTTATATCTTTACATCTTGCTGCAAAGAACATGTTCTTTCCTACTTTATAAAAGAGTCAAGTAGCGCCTCTATCCGCCCTTGCTACTGTGACGGTGGCCTGCAATTGTTTATAACCTTAAAATTTTCAAGCTTTCCAAAAAGGCTTGAGCTGTGTCGCTCTTTGTTTCCCGAAAGGGACTTCGGCCATCTGGTGGGGCGGCCCTTGGACGGCAGCGGCTGCACTGGTGGCTCCGGTCCCTGGCGCCCACTGGCTGGTCTGGGGCTCCCAGTCCCCACGCACTTGCTCCCAGGCTGGCCTGGCTCCTGCGTGGCTCTTCTGGATGGTTTTCATGGCTGCAGTGAGTCAGGCGCTGCCCTGCTTCCTCCTCCTGGGGTTGGGGCTCGCTTGGGTCCACGGTCCCCGGGTCCCAGTGGCCCTTGGGGGTCCCCGACCTTACCAACGTCATCTTCTCCCTCCCATCAGTGTTTGGTGTGTGACTGAGAACTATCTCCAAGGACTGAATGGATTCCAGAGAACGGCTGCCGAGGGAAAAGCAGCCTTTCTGAGGAAAAAGCAGGCTTCCTGGTTGAGGGGTCATGAAGCTCCCCGTTTGGGGGCCACGTGTCTGGAACCGTGTGGGCCTCACAGGCCTCCTAGGCCCCATTTCTACCATTGGGAGCCTGCTTGTAGGAGGTACAGAGGAAGCCATATCTTATGGTCATGTAAGGGAAACATTAAAAAATTACAGAACTTGAAGGATAACACTTGACTGTGAAGAATGTTCCAAAACTACAAAAAAAAAAAGGTTTTCTTCCACTTGGAAGGAAAAAGGCCTACAAATAAGCAGGGGAATAAAACTGAGCAAAGTAATATTCTCCCAGATCCCTTGGATATATTTGAAAGCCAAGATAATACTTTCTAATACCTTTTATTTAAAAATGACCAGTTATCCATGTTAAATTAAATGTCAATTTTCAGGAACGATCCTGTAGAGCAAACGGTCTTGCTCTTTCAGGATAAACACAAGGTGACAACGGTGCCTTTGTTTTCATTAAACTGGGGCCCCGGCGGGCGGCCTTCCCCTGCAGGTCTCCGCTGGCACGTGCTCTGAGCTCGGGGCGCACAGACGGCGCGTTCGGGGTAAGGACCGGAGTTCGGCTGTGCTCACGGGCTGCTTCGTGCGCTGCATTTATTAGCGTTGGCTCTTCCCCTCTCTGGAGCCCGTCTGGCCCTCCACTCGCTCAGGAGTCTCTGCGCACAGTCGGCAAGCGCGGCAGCGCCGGCTCCAGCTCTGGGAGACGCGGCCGTGCGGAGGGCCAGGGCGCCCGGCACACCCACCCTTCCTCCAAGAGCCCTGCGCGCCGCCGGGATGCGGGGGAGCCCACTGGCCCGTAACAGGCCCACGAGACTGTGTGTGACCTTGACCGCTGACCCACACCCTGAGGATGCGGCCACGAGAAGGGTGAGGCTTTGTTGCGGCTGCTGAGACGTGGCTTGGCAAATGCGGGCGGCTTTGTTCACCATCACAGGAGCAAGGACGTAACCGGCTTTAATTACTCAGGGCTTTTCCCACTACCTAGGGAGCCTGAACAAACACGACAGACGTAACAGAAATGACAAAGACAAACGGAAAAGCAGGACAGAAGGGCCGTCCATGTCGCCTTCTCCTCGGCCGGAAGCCGTGTAAAGAGACACCCGTGACGGAGAGGACAGGACCTGCCGTGGGGCCGGTCACAGTCCCTCCAGCCCTGCGCCCAGGGCAGCTTCTGGCTCCTGGGGGTCCACCGGCGGCAAAGTCCATGGCACTGGTGGGTCCGCCGCTGAGGCCGCAGGACCCAGGCGCCCTGGTGGATGCCCAGAGGTGAGAGGAAGGCACGATGGATGAACAGGGGGAGCTGCACGGCGGACGGGAGACGCTGCCCTCCGTGGGCCCTGCCTTCCCTGCTCAGAGACCAGGGTGTGGACAGCCCTTTCAGCTCACTGGCAGGAGGGCCGAGGATGCTGCAGGGGCTCGGAGGACGAGCCCAGGCCGGGGGAAGGCTCCGTGCCACCCCCGGGAGGTGCCATCTGCCGGTCCCCAGCCCTCCACCAGCCAGAGTGTGGCACGGACTACCTCCTCCTCCCCCAGCCCAGAGCGCAGAGTCCCCCCGTGTGCAGATGCCAGGGGCTCCTGGAGAGACCAGTGAATTCCAGCAGGCAGAGGAAACTCACTGGACGCTTCCCGTGTTCCAGGCGTTTCACACGAGGTCCTCCTTGACTCAGGGACCGAAGGTGCTCTAGGTGTTCCTACCCCCAACTGCAGCTAAGGAAATGGACCCTTTGCCCAGAGGCACAGCTGGCAGGAGGCCGAGCTGGGATCTGAATCTCCGTCGGGCTGACTCTCACGTCTGAGACTTTTCATCCGGCACACCCACTGCCTGCGGGTGTTGAGCGGATGCGGCCAGCTCCCCAGGCCCAGCTCTCCGGGAGCCGAGGCAGAGTCGGCGTCAGTGCCCGCTGGCGGCTCTGCCATCACTGTGGTCATCCCAGTAATTCTGGTCCCGTTGGCCCCTTGGTGGGTGGCGTTTCACGGCTCGCTCCGTCCCACAGCCCGACGAGGCCTCCTTTGCTTCCTCGGGTCTATAATTATCTTTGAAGCCACCCTGTGCCGTGGAACCATGATTCCTTTACATGGATCATAATTTCAGTCCAGAGATTGCATTTCTGAGAGGTATTTTTTAGGAACCCAAGAAACTCCAAGCCTTGCTTGGTGGCAGTAAATACAAGTAGGTAGCAGTGAATCTTCTGAGCTCCCTGGGATCAGTTTATGGTTCTGGCAACGATCTATTTCCTAAGACAACAGCTTGTAGAGCCACTGAGATGTTTTCCTTCCCCGTGAGATCACCATTTGGAGGTGCTTAGAATTACTCAGTTCATTCTTTTAGCGCATGCTCTGCAGTGAGCTCTGTGGTCTGCGTGGCTTGGTTCAGTTTTCAGGGCAGAAGAGGAGCCACGCTGGGACAGGAAAGTGGGTGTGTCACTAACGAGGAAGCACTTATCTGCCCGGGAGGAAGGCTTTCGGTGGAGGGAAGGGGCGCAGTCTGAGCAGTGGGAGATGCAACCAGAGCACGTGTCCTCCAGGGGAGCTGGTGCAGTGATTGCGGTGAGATCTTGTTCACTTTGGGGCAATCAGCTCCAACTGTGAAAATAAGTTGACCACACGCCCCTTACTTGTGGACTGATTTCCAGGGGACACTACTTGCCTCTGGGATGTCTGACTCCAGGCCCCTCTGCTGGCCTGTCTTTCTGGGATCTGGTCACCACAAAGCAGCCTTCACAGAGAGGATTTCCCAAGTCAGTTTTCAAGATTTGGAACTAAAAAAGCAGAGAAGTTAGAACCCATCTAACAATCAGGAAACAGCAAGAAACTGTGGGCATTGTTTTCAAAGCTGGAGTTCAGATTAGGCTCAATTTGAACAGCATCTCGAGAGAGGCCGGAGCTTTAAATGGCTCTAAAGGAAGAAGGGCGGCTGATTGATGCCGGTGCCTCGCAAGTAAAGGGCACTCATTGGAGAGCCGAGAAGAATGGACATTTTATCTGCTCCTTACAGGAAACGGCCCTTAACAGAGGAGCATTGACTGTCGCTTCCTGTGAAATAAAGACATTAAAAATGTTTGATACTTAAAATTACATTTATGTTGTCTGTGGAAATGTGATAAGTACCCCCCATAAAAACCATGGGGAGGGCTTCCCTGGTGGCGCAGTGGTTGAGAGTCCACCTGCCGATGCAGGGGACGCGGGTTCGTGCCCCGGTCCGGGAAGATCCCACATGCCACGGAGCGGCTGGGCCCGTGAGCCATGGCCGCTGAGCCTGCGCGTCCGGAGCCTGTTGATCCGCAGCGGGAGAGGCCACAGCAGTGAGAGGCCCGCGTACCTCAAAAAAACAAAACAAAACAAAACAAAACAAAACAAAAAATCCATGGGGAACTTGCCTTCTGCAAAGTTGCAGATTCAAAGCAGGGTCTGGGAACAGCCCCTGATGCCTTGGGACATGTTGCCTGGGAGATGGCGGCTCCACCCCCTGTGCACAGGGGCCCAGCCCCTTAGTGATGCTGGCTTCCCCGCTGCCCGGGCTCTGGCAGTGGTGCCCCTGCTTGCTTCCCCGCTCCCTCACTGTCAGGGTCCTGGCCCCTGGGACTCAGACAAGGAGCCTGTGGCCGGCCCTGCCCCTCCCACTGCCAGCTGGCAGCTCAATTTGGGGTCTGATTTGGTAACAGGCTGGTGCAAATCATGTCAGCACAGCTACAGGGATGGAAGGCAATTCTGGTGAAGCCTGGAGGATGAACAGCTGGTGTGGGATTGGCATTTCTATGCAGATTTGCTGATGCCCCTGACTGGGGAGAGAAGGAGGGACTTGGTGGGGCTATCCTTGCAGTCTTAAGTGAGCAAACTGCAAAAATCTATGAACAAGGAGGTGAAAGCAAGCGCTGAGCATTGTTTGTGGCAGGAGCCGAGCGTGGCACAGCTTTTCTTTCTCTGATGCCCCAGGGCGCACATCAGCACCACCGAGGCTGTGGAGGTCCTGGGAAACCTAGTCTGGCAAGGGCTGGAAGGCGCCCAGGCCCAGCGGCACCAAGGCAATCACGGCCACGTGGGTCATTCATTCATTCATTCATGCGAGTATTGGGTGAGCTTCTCTGGTGAGCAAATCTCTCTGCTAAGGGCCAAGTCTATCAGCATGGTGTGTACACAGTCCCCTGCATCCAGGGACCTCAGAGTGTCCCCAGGGAGTGGTGTGCAAACCGGGAAACATACCGCATGTGACGTGGGCTCCGACGGAGGGGTGAGGGTCCCGTGTGAGCAGAGGAGAGGGTGCTGGGATCCTGTTGGGTCAGACTGGGGTTTCCAACATCCACTAGTTCATCCGTTTGATGCGCCTCTGACAGCCTCCTCCCTCTGCTTTCATGGGCCCCCCGGGCTCAGAAGAGCTCCCTCTGCTTGGACAGGAGGCCTCTTCCTCTAGGGCCAGCGGGCCAAGTGCCCCCAGGTCTAAGGCTCTGGGCAGAAGTTCCTAGGGGCTTGTGAATCTGAAGGAGGCACAGGGAGAGGGTGGGTCTTTGAGGGTCTCTGAGGGCGGTGGGGACAGCAGAGCCGGGCAGGAGCCACTTGGCCCCTGGGGAGCAGCAGGGCCACAAGGGGAGGTGCCGAGATGGCCTCTGGAGGCCCCAAGGGAGAGGGGTTGGCAGTTGGGCTTGCTGGGGTGCCCTGTGCAGGCCCGAGAGGCAGACGGACCTGAAAATCCCTGTGTCTCCACTCCACAGGGGCAGCTGTTTCCTCGCCCATGAACGGGGACATCCTAGTGCCTCCTGTGCCAGGTGAGGACGAAATGCAGCAGCATGTCCAGAGAATCTGCTCGGCCCCTGGTTGCACCGCTGCTCCTGGGAGCCAGGCTCGTCGGGGCTCGTCCTGAGGATGGACCAGGCAGGGCTGCATGTGGTGGGCAGGCTGGTGGGCGGGCAGGGCTGCAGGGCTGCAGGGCTGCAGCTCACTCTTGCTTTCACACAGAAGGGAGGTGAACAGGAGACGGGGCACCGGCGAACCCACGGCCCCTCCCTGGAGACGCCACCGGCTCCCGGCTTTGTCTGCCTTCAGCTGGGAAGCAGAGTGTCCCCCAAAGACCCTCATGGCCAAGTTGAGGGAAAGGCCCACACTTGCCTAGTTTTTTTTCTCATTCCTCATTCTCTGTGGAGCCACGAGGGAGTGATTTATTAATCTTTTCCTGGACTTTATCGTCGTGTAAAGCAATATGTAAATAACAATCCTAAATATGCAATGACAACTAAAAAAGCTAATTAAGGGCAATCAGGAAGCCCTTTATTAGCCATAAAGACATTATAGGTAACTTCTGAGATAGAGAAATAATGAAAGATCAATACGGCTAGTGGACAAAACTCAATGTGATTATATAAATCAACAGGGACTTACTTGAAAGTAGAATGTTTTACACTTGTAAGGCAAATTAATCTGTGTCAATAGCGAAAAACAATTACAGAGTGGAAAGTAGCCAAATGTTCCCACAGGATATGTGAGAAAACAGGCCTGGGGAAACGCCGTCCGTGCAGTGGCCGGTGTCTGTGGGGTCGGGGACCTGCTCAGGGCCCTGAGGGAGGGAGTGGCCATAAAGGGGCCAGGATCGCAAAGCCAGTAAACTTGGGGCCCCGTCCATCTTCGTCAATATTGCAGGTCTTAACAAGTGGTACAAGGGAAATCCGAATCCCCTCTGATTTCTCACGTAAGTGGCTGATAATTAATGTTCACTGAGAAACTTCAAAGGTATTTCGGCATATTCTTTGCCACATAATATCAAGTGGCAATTATTTGAGATTGGGGCTACTTGACATACAGTGGAGTGTTACTCTCTTGAGTTATGGTTTACCATTACTTAACATTATATTAATATTCTGAATGTAAACGCCGACAAACTTATGCAAATCTTACTCTGTATTGGGGAGAAAAAGAAAGGACCCAGAAGACTCAGTAATGAACTAAATGTAGTGCATAAAGCTCGGGGATAAAGTATGAGCTGGAAGGTTCACGCACACACGGCACGTCTAACAGGCCTGAGAAGCCAGGCGTGAAAGTGTTTGACCAGAAGAGGGCCATGCGGGGACACGGGACTTAAACTAACAGCAGGTGCTGGGAACGGGAGTCCCTC
Source organism: Inia geoffrensis (assembly GCA_036417435.1). Classification (NCBI taxonomy): domain Eukaryota; kingdom Metazoa; phylum Chordata; class Mammalia; order Artiodactyla; family Iniidae; genus Inia; species Inia geoffrensis. The sequence goes on along the minus strand of CM070914.1, from coordinate 87,437,746 downwards.
ATCCCCACGGCGGGAGCGTCAGCTGAGAAGATTCTAGACGGTCAACAGCATCCCAC